>JAYKKT010000087.1:11920000-13187863 GCA_036023115.1 Brasenia schreberi | reverse complement strand
ATCTCATACCATGTAAATAATAACTCTTCAACTTAGTTGAAGAATCTATGCCAAATTACAATCCAAGAATCACAAGTGATAAATACACCAAACACTTCAAACACAAATCAAGTCAAACAAAGAACCAACGAATCAAACAAATAACCAAGATGATGTCCTCAGAAAAGGATATTTATTAATGAGGTTAGAGGCACTATTTATAGAGCAAACAATAAAATTTACAACAGCTGGATAAAGAAGAGAGAGTCAAGAGAAGAGTCATTGGAACCCCAACAACTCTCTTAACTAGCCGTTGGGGGCCAGCTGTTGGCCCCCACTCGCTAGTCCCTTGACCTAGCTGCCCTGTCTCAGGCCAAGGGGCTGCGATCTATCAATGGGTAGCCTTTAGATATCATAATATTAAGATGACCGTTATTAGTATAAAGAATGTCATGTTCCGGTGTAGCCTTTAGATATCACAATATATGATAAATTATATAATATGGACTTTTGATGGAGCATGTATAAATATGCTTACCATACCACTGCATACATAATATTTGAAAGAGTAATAGTAAGGTAGATCAATTTTCCTACTAACCTTTAATATCGACCCACATCTTCGTACTTTTCTTTATCATGAAAATGTAGTTTTTTGTTAACTTCCATTGGAATTTTACTCCTTGTGTAGTTTGTATCCTGCAAAAAACTTATAGTTTACTTCCTTTGAGTCAAGAAGATACCGTTGCTAAAATACAAAACTTCAATGCCTAAAAAATAATGCAATTGGCTCAAGTCTTTCAAATAAAATAGTTAATGATAACGATAATATCATTTACACATATACAACAACTAAACCTTTTTCCATACTAGACGGGGTCGACTACATGAATTCTTTGTTTCCACAGTTCCCTATCGTGTGCCATGTTAGCAGAATACCATTTACAAGGCCCTATATGGATTATTCATACTTCTATGGTATTCCAAACTAATTACAACAACTATTAAGCCTTTTGTCATACTAGATGGGGTCATCTACATGAATTCTTTGTTTTTACAAAGCCCTATAATAATTTGTAAAATCCATGGTAAATAAGTCCGACAAAGTTTTATGTTGGTTGTCGGAAGCCTAACACAATCCTCCTCCTTTATCTGGGCTTGGGACCGGCCATGCAAGGGTGATCCCTTACATGGGCGGAGTTATTCCAAACTAATTATACCTTACTAAATTTTTCAAAATCATGGTCAACTATAACTGATTGTATCCCTTAGCTACTAACCTCAACAAGCATTCAAAGATTTGTCCCACATCCATTTGTGAAGATACTTCTAATGGATTGAATACCATTGAAAGTTTTGTCTTGAAAATAAGGCCTCAGACAACATTTTATTTAAAATGGGACCTCCTTTCCATTGTAAATATTTGTTGATGCTTGAATGTTGAATCGGCCAAGTCATAAAATGGTGATATGTTGGTGAAATCGTCAAGATATAAAAACACCCAAATATGGATGTATCAAGTCAAGAATATAAAAAGAATCAAGAGAGATAGCCACCTATACGATACAACACGATAAATGGGCTTTTACGATACAATGCCCACAATATGATACAGTGCGATATGGATAATACTGATTGTGAGATGATGACTGCATTGGGAAACTGCAGCCTAAGATTGTGGTATATGCTAGCAGGGCTTTTAGCACCATATAGTCTTCTTCTAACTGAACACATGGCCCATAGACTCTTGTTGCTCCTGAGAAGATGATTGGAATTACCTTGTACAGAGTTGCATTGTTGTAAAGTCACCATGGACTTATAATGTGCCAGATGGTCGACCAATTAGGACTTCTAATCATATTTGTTGGACATGGGTTGTGTAAATTGATGTTAATGATCGAAGGTTGATGCTCACGATGCAACTTCGACAAATCGCCAAGATTCCAAGTCACCCGAGTATTGGTGTCAAACTAAAATATATCAATTAAGAGAGCGAAAGCAACCAAACACAAAGCAAAAGTTAACGATGACATCATATTTTGTTCATTGTGTTTTAGAGTATTTATAGAGTTACAAGATGTACATTGGAGGCCAAAATGAAGAACTTAACTACTAGTGTTGGCCGGCCAGCACTAGCCATTGGACTCCAACGGCTATTGGCCCTGGGCCATATCAAAATGGTGCACAGGGCCTAATGGCCCGTGCCACCCTATTACATTAACAACCCCCCTCAAACTAACGGTGTATATACGGATAGTTTGTCCAATAAAAACTAAAAATGTGTGGCTGAGAGAGATTTGGTGAAGAAATTAGCTAGCTGCATCTCTGATGTAACATAACACAGTATTATCTTCTTGTTCATACATTCTTCACGAATAAAATGACAATCCACTTCAATGTGTTTGGTTCTGGAATGCAGAATGAGATTTTTAGACAAGTTAATTACCTTGGTAGTATCCACGTCATATGGGGATGTGATCAGGCTCTGAGACCGTATGGTCCAAGAGTTGTTGCTTCGTCTAAAGTGATTTGAGCACAGCAATACTCCTAGTTAACATATTCGGCAACCAGGTATGTAATCTCCTATTATTTTTGTTTCTTGCTATGCCAAGAAACTAGTGAGCTTCAACGCAAGTGGCATGTCCCATGCTAGTGGTCTTCTTTATCCATTTTTGCATCTAGCAAAATCAAGAATCGGAATACCCCGATAAGGCTACGCGTAGAGAACACTCACTTAGAGGTACCACGAACCCTGTTTTGTGACGTGTGCCTATAAGAGTCATTTCATAATTATTATTTCTGACTGACACAAAAATGTGATTCTTTAGGATTAGCTTGATATCTAGCACACATACACCACATTAAATATTATATCAAGAGCCTACTTGTAGTGAGATAAAGAGGCTGAGCCAATCATACCTCTATATTTTGTAATTCCTAGGGTTACTTCCTTCGTCCTTGTCCAAATGGCAAGGTGCCCATTAGGAGTAGCCATATGCCCAGCATTGTCCATTCAAACTTCATTGAGTAACTCCTTGCAATACTTGGATTGGTTTATGTAAGTTCGCCTGCTATTGTTTGCCTTGATTTAGCAGTCAGTAGAAGAAGTTGAACTCACTACGTCATGGACATCTCGAACTCACTTTTGCATAATATTTGAGAAAATTCTTTTACAAGAGAGTTATTTGGTAGCTCCAAAATATAATGTTATCAACGATATAGATTTGAAGCCCAGAAGTATGTCATGTATTTTTATGCTTTGCAGATGAAAGGAGTAGTCTGATATCGACTTTGCCTCTGAGAAAGCCTTTTCTAAAAGGATTTTTGCTACGACCTTTCATCCGAAAGCTCTAGGAGCTTGTTTCAAACCATACAAGGCCTTTTACAATTTAACAGCATGACCATGAGGAACATTAAAACCAGGAGGAGGAGTCATATAAACTTCTTGAGTCAAATAACCTTTCAGAAAAGCATTTTTAACATCAAGTTGATATATATCTCATTTCCTAATGGTACTAAGGTTATGAGAATTCTAATTGTGGTCATCCTAGAAACCAAGGCAAATGTTTCATCATAATCAATTCCATATTCTTGGGCATAACCCTTTGTAACCAGTCTGACTTTATATCTCTCAATATGACCGTTTCTATGAGTTTTGATTTTGTAGACTCATCGACATCCAATAACCTTCTTATCCTTTGGTATGGGTGCAACTGTCCATGTCTGAGCTTTGTCTAGGGCATTAAGTTCATCCCTCATAGCATCTTCACATTTTAGAATACTTTTAGCTTGATGATAAAACTTGGATTCTTTAACTTGATGAAGAGTTGCAATCAAGTTTTTACGTTGGGGTTCAAAAGATTCATAGAAAACAAAACATTGGGAGGTTTTGAGACCCTAGGTTCTAGACATGTGTCATCAGGTTCTCTATGACGTCATGTATAATGTAATGGAAAGGGTTCAACAATGGATTGGGAATCAACAGTTGTATTCGGAACATCACTATTCTTAAGAGAATTATCCTCTATAGAGTCACAATCATCGTCTTATTCTAAATCAAAGAAATCTTGAGATATGGAAGATTCATAATTTTCTAAGGATTTAGACTTATAGTAGGCATCGTTCTCAAAAAAATTTACATCCTTAGAAACATATAATTTGTCATCAATTAGATCAAAACACCTATAACCTTTCTTGTCTATTTCATAGCCAAGACAATTTTTAAATTTTAATCAACAGTGGAATCAAAATTTTTAAATAGCCCTAGGAGACAATTTATCATTTTTTTTTTGTATACACAAAATATGTACATAAAAAAACTAGGAAGAAATATTATATAATTTTTCAAAAGGTGAAATATTTTCAAGATTGGATGAAGGCATTCTATTTATAAGATAAACTGCAGTAAGAGTAGCTTCTGCCCATAAAAGGAACATTACTGGCAATTAACATAGTTCGACATGTTTCTAACTTTCTATAATATGTCTATGTTTCCTTTCAGCCAAGCCATTTTGTTGAGGTGTTTTAGTGCATGACTCTAAACTCTGCCCATCTAAGGGATCAACCTTGCATTGTCGGTCCCAAGCCCGGATAAAGGAGGAGGGTTGTGTTAGGCTTCCAACAGTAACGTAAAACTTCGTCGGATTTTTATAACATGGATTACAAAAATTATGAGTATTGCTTTGAGACGTCCCCGCCTAGCGACGTGCTGTAGAGCCCGAATGCAGTAATAAGTAAGCAAGGACTACTACATTTTCACCCAAATGTAGTGAATCAATTGCATAGAGGGTTCCAACATCATGAACGGGTGTGGGTAAAGAAGTTAGTCCCGCTACATTGCCGCCCGAATGTAGTGAATAATTTGCAGAGAGGGTCTCCGCATTTTGATTATGGACGGATGCGGGGGATAAGGAAGCTAGTCCTTGATAATAAGATTCGTATTGGTTCTTGGAATATTGAAACATTATCCGGTAAGCTAATGGAGGTGGTAGATACTATGATTCGGAGAAAGAATCATATTCTATGTTTACAAGAGACCAAATGGGTTGGAGAAAAAACAAAGGAGATAGAGGATACATGTTTTAAATTATGGTACTCAGGTAAAGAAAAGGCTCGAAACGGAGTTGGTATTATCATAAATAAACATTTAAAGGATAGTGTAGTAGACATACAATGATACAGTGACCGAATCATGATGTTGAAATTAGTGTTAGGAATAGAGGTTTTGAATATAGTTTGTGCTTACGCACCCCAAGTAGGACTAGAAGATAGTATAAAGACAACTTTTTAAGAAGAGTTAGATAAGGTAATTCAAAAGATTTCACAAGGGGAGATGATTTGTTTAGGAGGAGACTTAAATGGACATGTCGATAAAGAGGCATTAGGATATCAAGGGATTCATGGAAACTTTGGTTTTGGGGATATAAATGAGGAATGTAGGGAGATTTTAAATTTTGCTATGGCATTTGATCTCTTTATAGTCAATACAATATTCAAAAAACGAGTGATCGAGATTCATACCAGTATTTGGTCGAGAGCATCCGGCGCTTTCCTCCTCAGGTGAGTTGCTATAACTTTTGTGGGTTTATTATTTGCAGGTATTTGAATAGCTTGACTCAATAGAAATGTAAATTGGATCCAGGGTAACTTATGGGCTTGGGTAGATGAATCATTTTGATAGCATTTATCTGCAACCGTGTATGAAATGAGAGAGTAAAACCTTGATATAGCATTTTCCTGACAGACGAATATGTCGGCTGATTCTTTATCCTTTGGGTTTCTGGTTATTTTCCAACAGGAAAAGTTTGTGTCGATGATTGCTGATGCAGGGTTCCAAGATGTCCAGTATGAAAATCTTGTTGGGGGTGTTGTTGCGATACATTCAGGCTTGAAATTGTGAAAGACTAATCGCTCGCTCCAGTCCTTGCAGTTTGAGCAATTTGATTTAATAGTCTGCAACTATAACACGGGTTTTTGCATGTTTAATGTAAAGCTTTTCTCCTTTAGCATAATGGAGTTTGGCATCTTGGCTAAAATCCTCAAACCCTCTAAATTCTGATGGTCTTGTAATGGGGTTTCTTTATATTCTTTCTTTCTTCCCCATATTAGTTTAGTTTATGAATCATAAAGAAGTGTTTTCCCTTTGGCTGCTTTCAGGCCATATTCTGGTTTAGACTTATATGCAAATGAAAATAGTAGTGAAAATAAGTAGTGAAAATAAGGCCAAAGGGCCAACACATACACTAGTGCTGGTCGGCCAGCACTAGCCGTTGGGAGCTCCAACGGCTACTTCCAAGGCCCTCCTTTCTGCTAGGACTGCACGGGCCCTATTGGCCCGTGCCCCTATTACATTAACACCCTCCCTCAAACTTACGGGGTATACACTGAAAGTTTGTCTAACAAAAACTGAAATCGAGAAGCTGAAAGGGATTTGGTGAAGAAGTCTGCGAGCTGCATCTCAGATGTGACATAACAAAGTGAGATCTTCTTATGGAGGCATTCTTCAAGAACAAAGTGACAATCTATCTCGATATGTTTGGTCCGCTCATGAAAAGTGTTGTTGCATGTAATGTACATGACGCTTTTGTTGTCACAGTACTGGATGGCAGGGTGTTGTACATTCACTCTCATGTCTGCTAGAAGGGCTGTGATCCACGAAATCTCCATCGCAGATGTAGCTATGGCTCGATATTCAGCTTTTGTGGAGGAGGGACACTTTCTGTTGCTTTTTGCACTTCCAGGAAACAAGAGATTCACCTAAAAACACACAAAAACCAGTCGTAGTGTGTCTATTGTTGACATCTTCACCCCAATCAGCATTTGTATATATAGATAAATCAAAAGATGAAGAAGAAGTTAAGAGAACCCCCTTGTGGGCAGTGTTTCTAATATATCTAATAATGCGCAAGATAACACTCATATGAACAGAAGTGGGTGCCTGTTGAAATTAACTGGCTGTGTGTACTGCATGAGAAATATCTGGTCTAGTAATGGTGAGATAAGTAAGTGCACCTATGAGCTGTCGATAAGGGGTGGGGTCATCTAATTTCTCACCATCAGTGGAGCGTAGTTTGGTGCCTAGAACTTCCGGTGTGTCAATAACCTTAGTATTTGTAAGACCAGATATGTCAATAATATCATTAGCAAACTTTGTTTGAGACATAAAGTATCCACTCTTATTTTTTGTTATCTCAATACCCAAAAAGTAATTCAGCAAAACCAAGTCTTTCATATCAAATTCGTGATGTTGATTAAGTTTAACTTCAACAATTCCCACTTCATCACTTCTTGTGATGATCATGTCATCTATATACAAAAGCAAAATAACAATACCAAATTGTGTTTTTCGAACAAACAATGCAGTATCAGTATAACAAGTCACAAAATTATGCAAATGCATGAATTTTTAAAATTGATCAAACCAAGCTTTTGGAGCTTGTTTCAGACCATACAAAGCCTTTCGTAACTTAAGAGCATGACAAGGAGGGAGAGTGACCCCAAGAGGAGGACTCATGTAGACTTCTTCATTCAAGTAACCGTTCAAGAAAGCATTCTTAACATCAAGTTGATATATATTCCATTGCTTAATTGCACTAATGGTTATGAGAATTCTAATTGTGGTCATTCTAGCTACTGGGGCAAAGGTTTCATCAGAGTCAATTCCATATTCTTGGGCATAAACTTTAGCAACTAGTCTAGCTATCTTTCAATGTGGCTATTGCTGTGAGTTTTGATTTTATATACCCATCAACATCCAATGACTTATCTTTTGGTATGGGTGCAATTGTCCATGTTTGAGCCTTGTCTAGGGCGTTGAGTTCATCTTTCATAGCATTTTCCCATTCTGGAATACCTTTAGCTTGATGATAGAATCTAGGTTCTTTAACTTGACGAAGGGTGGCAATCAAATTTCTTCGTTGTGGTTCAAAAGATTCATAAGACACAAATCGCTAAGGAGGTCTTAAAACCCTGGGTTCTAATCTTGTAATGTGAGGGGAAGGGTTCGACAATTGATCGAGTATCAACAGTGGTGTGTGAAATGTCATTGTTTCCAACATGATCTTCTTGATGATCTACTGAGACACAATCATTATCTTCTTCTAGCTCAAAAACATCTTGAGGAATGAAAGGTTCCGAATTTTCCAAGGATTTGGACTCATAATAAATATCTTTCTCAAAAAATTTTACATCCTTGGACGCGTACAATTTATCTTCTATGGGATCAAAACACCGATATCCTTTCTTGTCAATGCCATAACCAAGGAAGACACATTCAATAGCTCTAGGTGACAATTTGTTATTCTTATCCATATACACGAAACATCTACATCCAAAAACCCTAAGTCTTTCATAATATGGAGAGATGTATAATTTTTCGAAAGGTGAAGTATTCTCAAGGTTTGATGAAGGCATTCTATTTATAAGGTATACGGCGGTAAGAGTAGCTTCGGTCCATAAGAATTTAGGAACCTTACTAGCAATTAGCATAGTTCTACAAGTTTCAATAATATGCCAATGTTTTCTTTTCGCTAAACCATTTTGTTGAGGTGTTTTAGTTCTTGATTTTTTATGAATAATACCATTAGTTTCAATAAATTTGTGAAATTCATTAGACATGAACTCTCCTCCCGAATCAGATCTAAAGATTTTAATGGTTGCTCCAAATTGGTTTTTTATCATATTACAAAATACTATAAATTTTTCAAATACTTCGGATTTGTGTTTTAATAGATATATCCATGTAAAACGTGTAAAGTCATCCACAAAAATCACATAGTATTGTAATCCTCCTTTAGAAACAACGGGCGCGGGGCCTCAAACATCCGAATGTATTAAATCAAAAGCTTTCTTTGGTACATAGTTTCTTTCTCCAAAAGGAAGATGATGCATTTTTCTAAGAATACAATCTTTACATTCAAAATTTTTCTCTCTAATGCTTTTCATCAAAGGAATATTACATAATTTTTGATAGTCCAAGTGTTCAAGTCTTTTATACCATAACGTAGCATCTTGGGTTATGTTACAAAAACCGGAATTTAGCATAACAAGATAGTCCATTTTGTATAGTCCACTTTCTCTATGGCCTTGATCACCAATCACCTTCTTCAATAGGTGATCCTGCACCACACAATGTTTGGATGAGAAAGTGACTATACAATTGTTATCACATATTTGAGCAACCGAAAGTAGATTTAAATTAAGTTTAGGTATAAAACTTACATTTTGAATTTTAATTTTTTGCTTTTCAAGGTTTTCTAATTTTTTGATTTGGAATTTTGTTCCATCGGCCGTAAATATATGTTTTCCAATGGTTTCACAAGAATTAATAAAAAAATCTTCACTATGTGTCATATGAAAGGATGCACCAAAATCTAAAAACCAAGACATACCTTGAGAAGTGGATAGAGCATTTTCGGAAATGCTTGCTTTTTCTTTGAAAATTTCTTCTATGTATGCTTTGATGTTGTTGGGCAAGACACCCCCTTCTTCTACAGCTCCCACATTTCCAATTCTTCTCCGAAGTAAAGGACGCGTGGTTTTGATGTGTCCATTTTCCTTGCAATAGTGGTACATAGTGTCTTTGTTGGGCCACGGTCCCATGGGCTTCTTTGAAATGCCTTCATTATACTTTGCATGCGGAGGCTTGTAGGTCTTCAAATTTACTCCCGGTTTTGATGCGTTAAGCACGGCTTCTTTAGCCACATTCATGTTTTTCAATCTTGTTTCCTCTATAACAAGGTCGGCCAAAAAGGAATCTCCTCTAGGTCTAGGTTTTCTATGTATGAGGTTTGATCTAATATTTTCAAATATCTCTCAACCCACGCATAAACAAAAAGAAGTATTGGTTGTCTAGAAATTCTTGAAATTCATCTAATTTATGAAGATTTCCAAATTTGTCAAAACTTCTCAATTGAGTCCATAATTTCGAAAAATCATTATGGTAGTCTCTAATGCTTAGGTTCCCTTGTTTAAGCATTATCATTCTTTCCATTAAATCAATTTGAAAAACAAAGTCATCTTGAGAATGAAGTTTTTTCAAATATTCCCAAGTTTCAAAAGTGTTTTCAAATACACTAATCCTATTTCTAATCTTTTCATCCACATTTTGGCAAATATTCCATGTGATTTTTGCGTTCATTTTTTCCCATAATTTTAAATCTAACTTGTATTTTTCATGAGCTTTGACGATTTCATGATCGTCTAAATCATCAATGTTCAAAATTGGTTCCTTTATGGTTCCATCAATGTAATCTCAAAAATCCTTTGATAAAAAATACTTTTTCATTGTCCTAGCTCAACTTTGGTAGCATTTTGGATCTAGGATACATCTAAATGACTCATTTTTACCTTCCATTTTGCAAAAATCACAAATTATGAACTAACCTCAAGTTTGGTAAAATTCTTTAAATTTTGCACTGATTGCATGCTTCCTAATGCACCCGATTTCTTCAATCCGAGGCTCTGATACCATGTAAATAATTGTCAATAATCGAAGGTTGATGTTGCACGAATCAAGTTTACCAAGTCGCCAAGAACCAAATGGCATTCAATTCCGAATGCCGATCTTCAAGAATACCAAACAAGAGCGGAAACATATACAAAACAAGTCAAAAAGCAGTATAAGACTGCATACTTTATTAATGAATTGAAGTAGTATTTATAGACAACATAAGGTGGTGGAAGTAGTGAAAATAAGGCCCAACGAGCCAACACATACACTAGTGTTGGCTGGCTAGCACTAGCCGTTGGGAGCTCCAACAGCCAGTAGCCGTTGGAGCTTCCAATGGAATGGCCAGTGGACCTCCTTTCTACTAGGACTGCACGGGCCCTACTGGCCCGTGCCCCTATTACATTAACAGTAAGAAGGTATGAAAAACTAAATTTGGAAAGTATTGAAAGAGGTAGAGGACGACCACAAAAGTGTTGGAAAGAAACAATAAAGAATACAACAACAACAACAACAACAACTAAGCCTTTTCCCATACTAGACGGGGTCGGCTACATGGATTCTTTGTTTCCACAGATCTCTATCGTGTGCCATGTTAGCAGTTAACTCACAATAAGCAAGATCATTCTTTATTGTTTCTTTCCAACACTTTTGTGGTCGTCCTCTACCTCTTTTAATACTTTCCAAATTTAGTTTTTCTAACCTTCTTAGAGGTTCTTCTTTTGATCTTCTTTCTATATGTCCAAACCATCTTAAACGATGTTCTCTCATTTTATCCTCTATTGGTGCCACTCCTAATTTGTTTCTAATAACCTCATTATGTATACGGTCTTTTCTTGTATGACCACTCATCCATCTCAACATCTTCATTTCTGTCACTGACATCTTTTGTACATGTTGATGATTAACTGCCCAACACTCAGAACCATAAAACATGGCAGGCCTAACTGCTGCTCTATAATATTTACCTTTTAATTTTAATGGTATCTTCTTATCACAAAGAATACCTGATGCTCCTCTCCATTTTAACCAACCAACATTAATTCTATGTGTAACATCTCCATCAATTCTTCCATCACTTTGAAAAATTGATCCTAGGTATTTAAAAGTTTCCTTTTGGGGAATGCAATGTGTGCCAATTTTAATTTCTATGTCCTCTGAAGTAGCCAAATGATCAAACTTACATTCCATATATTCTATCTTTGTTCTACTAAGTTGGAGGCCTTTGTTTTCTAATGTTTCTCTCCATAGTTCCAATTTTCTATTAACTTTTTCCTTAGACTCCTCCACTAATACAATGTCATCTGCAAATAACATACACCAAGGTACTTCATCTTGAATATGTTTTGTTAACTCATCCATCACCGTTATAAATAAGTATGGACTTAAAGTTGATCCTTGATGTAACCCAATATTAACTTCAAAGAAGTCTGTCGTTCCTTCATGAGTCCTCACACATGTTTTTGCACCATCATACATGTCTCTTATAAGGTTAATATATGTCAATGGGATACATCTTTTTTCCAAAGTTCTCCAAAGAACCTCCCTCGGTACCCTATCATAAGCTTTTTCTAGATCAATAAATATCATGTGAAGGTCTTTCTTTTTTGCTCTAAAATGTTCCATAAGACGTCTCAAAAGGTGAATCGCTTCAATAGTAGATCTACCTGGCATAAATCCAAATTGGTTCTCTGTTTTACTTGATACTTGTCTTAACCTACATTCGATAATTCTTTCCCATAATTTCATAGTGTGACTCATTAACTTGATACCTTTATAATTCGCACAATTTTGAATGTCTCCCTTATTCTTATATACGGGTATAAGTGTACTTGCTCTCCATTCCTCGGGCATCTTTTGGTTTTTCCATATTTCATTAAATAGTCTTGTGAGCCAAGTGATTCCTATTTCTCCTAGTATTTTCCAAACTTCTATAGGAATATTATCTGGTCCTACCGATTTACCACTCTTCATATGTTTAAGAGCCTCTTTGACTTCATTCTTTTGAATACGTCGGTAGAAATTGTGGTTTATATACTTTTCTGACTTGGCTAAATCTCCTAAACTAATACTAACATCTTTACTTTCATTAATAAGATTATAAAAATAGTTTTTCCATCTATTTCTTATATCATCATTTGCCACTAGAATTTTTTCATCCTCGTCTTTTATGCATCTAACATAATTAAGATCTTTAGTTTTCTTATCTCTAGCCCTAGCTATCCTAAAAATATCTCTTTCACCCTCTTTTGAGTTGAGTTTTTTATATAAGTCATCCCAAATCTTAGCTTTTGCTTCACTAACGGCCTTTTTTGCTTCCTTCTTTGCTTTCTTATAAGCTTCTAAAGTTTCACTAGTTTTCTTAGCATAATGTAATTTGTAACATGCCCTCTTTGCCTTGATTTTATTTTGTACTACTTCACTCCACCACCAAGCTTCTTTTTGTGCCGGTACACCTCCCTTAGATACCCCTAACACATCTTCGCCACTTTCCTAATATGTATAGCCATATTGTTCCACATATCAGAGGGTGTACCAACATAATTCCAAACATCTCCTTGAAGGACTTTCTGTTTAAATATATCTTCTTTCTCGCTTTTGAGGTTCCACCATTTAGTCCGAATAGCTCGATGCACTCTTTTCTTCTTTGTCCATTTTTTTATTTGTAAATCCATAACTAAAAGTCGATGTTGGGTGGTTAAGTTTTCTCCTGGAATTACCTTACAATCTTTACAACACGCTCTATCTTTTTTTCTACAAATAAAGTAATCAATTTTTGTTTGTGATAAGCCACTCTTATAAGTAATTAAATGTTCATCTCATTTTTTCAAGATTGTATTAACTATAAAGAGATCAAATGACATAGCAAAATTTAAAATCTCCCTACCTTCCTCGTTTATATCCCCATAACCAAACTTTCCATGAATCCCTTGATATGCTAATGCCTCTTTACCGACATGTCCATTTAAATCTCCTCCTAAACAAATCATCTCCCTTTGTGGAATCTTTTGAAACACCTTATCTAACTCTTCCCAAAAAACTGTCTTTATACTATCTTCTAGTCCTACTTGGGGTGCGTAAGCACAAACTATATTCAAAACCTCTACTCCTAACACTAATTTCAATGTCATGATTCGGTCACCATATCGTTGTATGTCTACTACACTCTCCTTTAAATCTTTATTTATGATAATACCAACTCCGTTTCGGGCCTTTTCTTTACATGAGTACCATAATTTAAAACTTGTATCCTCTATCTCCTTTGCTTTTTCTCCAACCCATTTTGTCTCTTGTAAACATAGAATATGAATCTTTCTCCGAATCATAGTATCTACCACCTCCATTAGCTTACCCGATAATGTTCCGATATTCCAAGAACCAATACGAATCTTATTATCTAGGACTAGCTTCCTTACCCCCCACATCCGTCCATAATCAAAATGCGGAGACCCTCTCTGAAAATTTTTCACTACATTCGGGCGGCAATGTAGCGGGACTAACTTCTTTACCCACACCCGTCCATGATGTGGGAACCCTCTCTACAATTGATTCACTACATTCGAGTGAAAATGTAGTGGCCCTTGCTTACTTCTTACTGCATTCGGGCTCTGCAGCACGTTGCTAGGCAGTGACGCCCCAAAGCAATGCTCATAATTTTTGTAATCCATGTTGTAGAAATCCGACGAAGTTTTACGCTGGCTGTCGGAAGCCTAACACAACCCTCCTCCTTTATCCGGGCTTGGGACCGGCAATGCAAGGGTGATCCCTTACATGGGCGGAGTTGGAAAGAAACAATAAAGAATGATCTAGCTTATTGTGAGTTAACTGCTAACATGGCACACGATAGGGATCTGTGGAAACAAAGAATCCATGTAGCCAACCCTGTCTAGTATGGGAAAAGGCTTAGTTGTTGTTGTTGTTGTTGGTCCTAGCACAACTTCGATAACATTTTGGGTCAAGGATACATCTAAACATCTTATTTTTGCTTTTAATTTCATGCAAAATCAAAAGATTTGGATTAACCTCAAGTTTGATATGTTTTCTCAAAATTTGCACCCGTGACATGCTTCCCAATGCACTGGATTCCTTCAATCTGATGCTATGATACCATGTAAATTGATGTTGATGATCGAAGGTTGATGCTCACTATGCAACTTCGACAAATCGCCAAGATTTCAAGTCACCCAAGTATAAGTGTCAAACTCAAATATATCAATCAAGAGAGCATAAGCAAGCCAAACACAAAGCAAAAGTTGTACGATGACAACATATTTTATTCTTTGTGTTTTAGAGTATTTATAGAGTTTACAAGATGTACATTCGAGGCCAAAATGAAGAACTCAACAACTAGTGCTGGCCGGACAGCACTAGCTGTTGGATTCCAACGGCTATGGCCAGGGCCCTGGGCCATATCCAAATGGTGCACGCGCCCTAATGACCCGTGCCACCCTATTACATTAACAAGTTGCTTGAACTTGCACAATGCAGGAACCCATTGTATCTCCATTGAGAAAGGCCCCATATCATTATCCAGCGAGGGATCCTTCTCGGGAGAGACAGTTTTTATTTCAGGAATTCTTCTACCTACTTCATTCGTTCAATAGTTTTTCATTCTGCATCGCTTGATGACACCTCGAGTGAGTTAGCATCATCGATTCTTCTGTTTTGCTGGTGACCTGTAGTAGAGTCAGTTGTCAGTAGGCGAAAAGTCTGAGTAGCAGGCACCCTTTTGGCACCATCGTCCTCTAATGTAGGGTCGGGAGGCTTCAGGTTGAGTAACAACATCCTGGTGGTGTTGTGGAATTCTGTCATCATCATTAAGAGGGAGAATACGTTGAAAGTGTTCCCTCTCATCATAATGAGTCAAATGGTGATCTCATTGCTCTAGTTCCAAGAACTAGTTGACCAGTCTTGAAGTTCCATGATTTGGGCCACCAGCCTGTCGAGGATTGCTTGCTAATCTAGTTGACCAGTATTGGTGGCATGGCAATTCCCAGTTTGCTCCTAGTTACATTAATGGTTGACCTCTCCTTGATGAGGCTATTCTAACAACCATTTAATTCCCTCCATCAGGCTAATTGGAAGTACAGTAGCAACCATTTGATTCCCTTAATGCGGCTGATTGAAAGTAATATCACTCTTCTTTATGGGAGCCATAGCTCCTAAGACACGTACTAGAATCTATGACCATATTCCCATAGATGGCGTCAAAAAGTCACGGTGCGAAGACCATCATCCTCAAACAGTGATATTATGTTTGAAAGTCGGTGCCCCTTGAAACAGTTGTATCGTTGCAAGGACATAAGCCACATAGAAGCAAGGGAAGGATTCCCTGTTCTTATGATCAAAAGAGATCGTAGCCCAGGAGTAGATCCTAGGGACCTTCTCTCTAATGGTCAAGCTAGAAGGAGGACCAATTATTCACGTAAAGAGTTGAATAGTAAATGATAGGTCATACCTCGTACACAAGGCATTGCATGCATTTATACTACAAGACCTAGGGAACCCTGATTGTTCCTATTTGACAAGGATAACCGAGGTTTGTTAGGTTCCTATTTGAGAAAGGATTAGAGGTGTAGAATTATCTTCATAATTACGTACACAGGTGACGACCATATCCATGTTGGACATTCGCTTGACCTCGTTATTTTATCAGGAGTGCTACACCATATGAAAAGGAATCAAATGTTGAATATTCTTCCATGTACATCATAGTGAAATTTAGGAGGAAATCCATGGCATATTTAAATCTTAGTGAATTCTAAAGTGAAACCTTGTTGCCAGCTCGTAATCATTTATGCTTACTCATTTGCACAATATCCAGTGATCACAGAAAATGTTTTCATCTTCTGCCAGAAAGGGAAGGGCATGATTATCTTTTCCAGGCAATCCCTAGTGTACATTCTAAAGTGAAAGGCAATTGACAGTTCATAATTATATTTACGTTGATTTGATTCTTGTTGGTGTATGATCTCGATCAGCTTTTCTAATTAACGTTATGCATGAATTGTCTTATTGCTTGGTGCAGGAAAGTGGAGACACCAATAACAGATATGTTTGGTTGCCTAAGATACTCATTTTGGTAGTCATGATACTGTTCTTCATTTATGCTTTTGTTGTTGTAAATGCAAGGCGGAGAATTTCAAAGCTAAAGGTATGACTATAATCAGTTAGTCCGGGGCAATTTTGCTGTGCAGATTGAGGCTTTCTTGGGATGAGGCAGAGTCTGCGGTTTTGAGTTCTTTTCCTGGGATAACATAATGCAGCTAATTGCCTTTGAGATTACAGGACTAACACCCATGAGGAATATACTCCAAGGGGTTAGGGGTTGTGTTTTTCTACATTATCATTGGCCATTGGTCTTTCCATAACGAAACACCTTAAGTCAGCGATTATCAAACGTGTACTATAATGAGATGGGATCAAGGGGATCGTTCATGATATACTCTTTCCTCTTCATGCCTTTCTGCCTGTATCCTGGAGATGAGCCGTTCTGATTTTCATCTGGGGCGGAAGTTCATTCTCTGTCCCTTTATTGGAACATTTCAAGAAGAGATTGTATGGTGATATACGTATTTACATACTCATATTGCTCAATTACATTCGGGCTAGAGAAACTATCTGAAAAAGAGGCGCAGTTTCATGGGGATGGATATACTTTTGAGATATTTTCCCTGAACAGTGAGGAAATTTTTGTAGACCAAGAAGTCTAGCATGGACAAGAAAAAGGACACACTTCCACAGTTTTATTTCCTTGGTCTCTCAATCACCTTTAAATGTTATTTGTCATGAATGTATCCCCGGTTGCAATGAAGGAAAACTATATCTATCTTATTATTTGTTCTGCCACCGTGGCTCATACAAGATCTCGCTCTAGTTTTCAACTAGCTATTTTCATTTTTCTGTCTTGCAGCCAGTATAAGCGTTAGATGTTATTTATATAATATCATATTTATTGCTTCTATTTCTTATTCTTTTCTTCTAAATTTTGGATTAATAGCATAAGCCAATCTCTTTCTTTTGATTTCACTTGTTTTTTGTTTCAATGTATTTCAAAGGAGGAACAATATGCTGTTTAAATAATAAAATAAAGCTAGTGATGCCCTAAAGCCATATATCATTTCACAAAGACAGGAAGGACGTGCCGTTAGCCTCAAAATCTTATGCAGGGTTATCCAGCTTACTGCACAGTTTATCAAAAAAGGCAAGTCATTGGATAGAAAATAAGTGCTCATACTTCAAAAGTAGTTTCAGTTTGTTTCGTTAATTCTAAATTTCTAACTTTGAGTTGCTTGTCGTACATGTTTACTAGCATAGCCTTCTGCCTGTAACCCGGGCTCATGCCATGCTAAGATCTCTCTCGTGCGGAGTATGTGTGCATGTGCAGGCATATTTCCTTGTGTTAGTGGACTTCACACATCAATGTTGCGTTCTTAAGCCAGTTAATAAAACAAAGAAAGCAGCATTATATCTATCTCAAAGGAAATGTGAAACCAAGGCCGTTTTATGTGCTATCAGTGACGGAACGCGGTTAAGGCAAAGTAGATGCATAAAGAATCGCACTCACGATATGTTGAGCCATGTTTATGCACAGGAGCTATATCTGGGGTTGCCACGCATCGAGTCTAAATGCCGAAACACCTATTATGACAATCCTCCCTGAAGCCGAAGCTCGACTTTGTCCAGGAGGTTGGCAAACAGTCGCCGTGCTCTTGTGCCCTTATGAACTCTGGCTCCAACGAAAACCATGCCACTACTCGCATCGCTGGGCGCACTCAGAAAGTAACAAGAATGTACCGCCCTCTGCTCTGTCCGTGACACAATATTGGGTAGCACTGGCCAACTCTCCTACGGTCGCTTTCCTATGCAATTGGACTTGTACATCAAATTGTGGGGCATCACTGACCCCTAGGCAACAGTCGACACCACGCGGTCCCTGCACCACATTGCATCATCCCATACATCAATAATCTCAACTTATGTCACTCCATCCTCGAGCTATAAGACTGACAAGTTGTATGTAAATTTGGTTTCCGCAGAACCTTAACTCACAACTTTCTTAAAATAGAGGCCAACGAAAAAAAGTTTTAAGGCTTATCTCCATCGTTCCAAATGCATATGGGCCAGTATTGGTTCTTTTCACAAAAAAGATTTCTTATCTCACAAATGCATGTGGGACCATACTAGAAAATTTGGGTTATTTAGAAAACAAAAGGTTTTTGGTTTTGAAAATTAGTCTTGTTCTCAAATTGAATTTGAACTTGTTTTTTGTTTTCTCAATTTTTTGATAATGGAGGAAGGTTGTGTTAGGCTTTTGACAACCCGCGTAAACTTGTTAGATTTATCTATCATGGATTCTGAACATTATGAGCATTGGATTGAGGTTATTCCTCTTAACAACACACCGCAAAACCCAAATACATTGAAGAGTAAGCAAGGGTCTCTACATCTTTGTCAAGATGTAGCAAACAAATTGCATAGAGGGTCTTCGCATTGTTAGCATCGATAGATGTGGGGTACAAAAGTTAGTCCTAGATAATAAGATTCACATTCATACTTGAAATATCAAAACATTGACTAACAAACTAATGGAGGTGGTAGATACTATGATTAGGAGAAATATTTGCATTCTATGTTTAAGAGACAAAGTGGGTTGGAGAAAAAACAAAAAAAAATTGAGAAGAAAAGTTTTAAATTATTGGACTCAAAAAAGGAAAAGGCTCGAAATGAAGTTGGTATTATTATAAATAAATATTTAAAGGATAGTATAATAGACATACAACGGCATGGTGACCGAATTATGATGGTGAAATTAGTATTAGGAGTAGAAACTTTAAATATAATTTGTGCTTATGCACTCAAAGTATGACTAGAAGATAGCATAAAGAATACGTTTTGGGAGGAGTTAGATAAGGTAATTCAAAATATTTCACAATAAAAAATGATTTGTTTAAGAGATCTAAATAGACATGTCGATAAAGAGGCATTAGATTATCAAGGTCATTGAGGACAACTATGGGTGTGGACATTTAAATGAGGAAGGTAATAATATGATATATCATATTTTTTTAGCCACTATAATTTAAAAAAAATGAGATGAGCATCTCATTACTTATATGAATGGCTTGTCATAAAGATAAATTGATTATTTTGTGAGAAAAGATAACTTTTCAAATTCATTGAATATATCATGACTTTCCAAAATCTTTAGATATATAATTCAAATTTATAACTTTCTAAGTCCCTAAATCAAATTTTTGAAATTTCGAAAACCATGGAATAGAATTCAGGTTTTGAAAACTATTAAATAAAATTCAGACTTTAGAAACTTACCATATACAAAACAAGCCTTTTTAAAATACATTTTCAACCAAATTTATATGTTCTTGTACTTGAGCTTGCATATATATATATATATATATATATATATATATATATATATATATATATATATATATATATATATAGCTTCATGGGTTTCCTCAAGATTAAACTTGACGGAACTAGGACAAGGATTAAGTCAAATGGGCATACACGAGGCTTCTCACGGGCTAAGGCCAAGAATGTTTAATAATGAATCAAGCTAACGAAATCAAACTCAGTTTTATAAAAATAACAAGGTTTGCTCAAAACCTTTGATGGCATATCAAAGAAGCACGACCCCATCCTAAATTCATGCTAGGTGGCCGGCATTTTGATGTTATACTTCTACATGGTCTCTTCAACTAGATCAAAAATACTTGTATAACTACTTTTTGCTCAAATATTTAAGATTTTTAGAATCAATTCATGTGTTTTAAAAATAAATATCTAAAATTAATTTTATTAACCAAAAATAGATTTTTCTTAAAAAAAATTGAGTGTTTACACAAGTGAACTTCTACAAGCTATTCTTGAGTCGTCATTTGTCTCCTAAAGCCCTTACCTAGGTCGCAACAGACTAGACTGTCTCATCTACTACCACAAGACCTCAAAGATGCGAGGATACCATTCCACAGGTGATCCTTGGGATAATCAGGTCTATGTTACAAAAATACACCTAATGCATATCCTAACTAACTTCATGAACCCTGTAATCCATTGAGCATGGGCGTTCATCATCTTCACCAATGATCCGCACCCCTATGCTTCTCTCATAATTTGCTGATGAAAATAGAAAGTGGTGCCATTGTACACCATAACACACACCGAGTGGTCACCCATGTGCACCTCCACATGCACAAGTCCTTGAATGTGGTTGCTCCTCCATTTGTACCTTGTTCAGCAACTAGAATGACACCGCTCTCATATAGGCACCCTAGAAAGTCGTCACCCCCCCATCCTCAACCAGCAAAGCATTCAACCTCTCACGTTTTGGGCACTCCCTCATGCAGTGAATCCACCACAGACGAAGCAACCCTCTCTCAGTCCATCGGGCAGGCCCTGGTCCTACTTCCCCTATCTCTCTTAACGGTCTCCTATCGTGTCGTGGAAGCTAACTCCTGTCAAGCACCTTCATCCACTGGTGACATAGATCAGCGGCCATACCTATGTTGATGATCTCCTTGCATGCGGCGTGATGTATCACCTACGTTACCTATGTCACCTAATGAGTTGATCCTCCTTTGCATTAACCCATCCCTTCTCTCGTCTTTCAACCCACGGAAGTCCCTCTCTCTTCTCTGGCCTTTCAACCCACGGAAGTCCCTCTCTCTTCTCTGGCCTTTCAACCCATGGAAGCCCACCAATAACTCCGCAATTATCATTGCAACAAATACATCCTTCAGGTCTTTCTTATCTCCATCTGTGCCCAAGGCTGCAACCTATGTACGAACTAGAACAACTTGTCCTTGAATATGCCCTGCACATCCATCATGGTAGCACGAAATGTATGTGTCTACAACTCAACTCTATTAGTTGCATGTGTGCTTGCCCATCTGTGAAGGTATGTATAAACTGTTTGCACAACTCCTCACGTATCTGTGGTCAGCTCGAAATAGTCGAACGATCCTACTCGTCCACCAATGACTGGTTCATGTGCCACCTTAGCTTCGCATTGCTCCTAAAAAACTGAAACCACGGTCAACCTCTTCCCTCCAGTATCTTCATAACCTCATAATATGTTTGAATATCCAAAATGAAGTTCTTCAAGTCCTTGTTGTCACAAGCTTTATCAAAGGCCCTAGAATCGAGAACCTTTAGTAGTGAGTAGCAGCATGCTCAATGTTTGAGCATGAGACCCCAAAAGATTCCTCTTCACTATTGACACCGGGTAATGCCTGTGCTTCCCTGCAACTCCAAATGTGCAATCAACGCTCTAGTCTGCTCCTCTAGTACGGCCGCGTGCTCAGCCTTTGAAGAAGCACCGTGCTGGTCTATTTATGGTTGTGTGCTGCCTAGTTGCAAGTCTGGACCGGACAAAAATGAAAAAATACCCAACGAGCCTTGCAAGTAATTTGACTAAGGCGAATAATGAGTCATGCATCCAAATCGAGGTACTCTGGGACAATATAACCTACAATTAGCACCACCATTATGGAGGATCCGTCAAGAATTTTCTGGTGATACATATTTTGCTGACTTTATCATACAATTAGCACCATTATGAAGGATCGGTCAAGAATTTTCTGGTATATATATATATATATATATATATATATATATATATATATAAAATACTGCTGGCTTTTCGATCACATGTAAGGAAAAAATCGTCTGCCAAAAGTAGTGGAGCTGAGTCAAACGAGCTTGGGCTTGGTCAATCAGACTGGGATCGATTAGGTTTTAAATTGTTATGGGGCGTGGATTGGATTTGGGTTGGATCTTCACACTGGATCTTTGCTACAGCAACCTCACAATAGTTTGAGGAAGATCGGTGGTGGTCGACAGTTGTAGGAGGGTTTCGTGGCCTAGGGTGGCTCTAGACGGTGATCGACGTTCCAGGAAGACTATTGGAAGTTGGATGACTTATGGTGGCGGCTAATAGCAAAGGGGTAGTCGGAAAAGCTGTTCCAATGGGGGAAGTGGATAGCCAGATGCAAACGACTGTTTTTTCGGCACCCTGCACCACAAATTGCCACCGGAACTCTTGCCCAGATCTATTCAACCCACGGCCAATCAATGCAACAACAAGTTGAAGAAGAGTTCCCACGTGATGGGGCTTCGGCCCGCCAATACAGACCCGATTTTCGTTTTTCTGGCGGCTGTCTTCATACACAAACGGCGATCAGAAGGCTGCCTCCCACGATCTAGTCAAGTCTATGATCAAAGAATCTAGAGCACAAGCCATAGGTGACTAGTAGGGTGGTACCGATATCCGATGCCACAGGGGATTGTTCGCGGACTAGGAGGTAGGAACAAAATTGATCTTTTCCTTTAGACGATCAGAACCAATGTCTCCTCTTGCCATGCTTCCGACGCTTTCCAGTTAATGAATAGCCCCAGATTTGAGGTAAATCTCGTCAAACAAGGCTTTGCGATCAAAATGTGACAAGCCCGATTCCGAATGCTCAAGAACACGCAGGAAAGCGGCGCGAAGTCGGATCTATGATATCATATTGTTTGACGCATTCGAAAAACTAGCCCGTAAACGCTCTCGTATATCCTCATACGAACACCATACACTGTAAAGAAAAGAAGCTTCTTTATTGACACGGAGAGGAGAAATACAGTAGCAAACCTCCGAAATTTACAAATCTTAAGGAAGAAAACGGTTGACCAAACACCAGCCACTCTCTCTCAAAACTCTGCCAACTCTCCCTCCCTCTCATAACACGTTAAAGCATGCCTATATACGTGCATGGCTGAACCCAAGAAAAATCCCATTAAATCATGGATCTGGATGTTACAAACTAGATCTAAGAAAACTCCTATATGGATATGGATACTAATACAACCTTCAAGATCCAAGATGCACCAATCTAACTATACCAAATCCTACAATCCTCCATATGAACCATCTCCAAGACACAAATACACGGTTGACTAAGCACCAAAGCTAGACACAACCATTGATTGCAAAATGCACGATCCATTGAGGCACACATATGCAAGGAGCTCTATCTGGGTCACCACGCAAGTAGTCTGAATGCCGAGAAACACGTAAGGTAACACAACTAAATTAGAATGCTTTTTCATTAAGATCATCTAAATTAAACCTCATGACAATACCTTTGTGAATCCGTGCTGGACCAAATTCATAGCAAGCTCACGGACTTGTCATAGAATGAAAGAAAAGCTTCTTCGAACTTCCTAATGCCAAATTCATAGCAAGCTCACGAACCTTTGTGAATGAAAGAAAAGCTACTAGAAGTCGATGCACTTGCACTGCAGAAACTTCAACATCAGGAAATTGACCTTGTTGAATTTTGTTATTTTCTTTGGAAAGGGAATTTCACACCGATCAAGAGGAAGGAACTGCCGGTGGTCTAAGGCCGAATCGATCCTTAACAAGCGTAGAAAAATGGTAAAAAAGTAGGTTGATTGGCCACCAAAACAAATCTCATGTTAATGGAGAAAGAAGAAACACGAAGATAAACCACAAAATCACAGCCAGTTTTCCAATGAACATCTCGACATTGTGCAACGAGAAACTATTTTGGTTTATAAAAAATCCACTTTGATTTCTTGTATTTTATCTTAATACCTATCAAAAACTCATTACTTTAGCACCCTATCACTAATGCTGTTAGCTTGAGCCTTACGCAGCTGACCTAAAATGTTGGTGTGTCACAATTGCTTACGTGACAATGACATGGCATATATCTGAGGTTAGTGTTGACATGACATTAACATCAATGCTAATATGGTGTTGATATAGTGCCTTCACCAATGCGGTACTAAATCTTTAGTTTAGTATTATATAATATCATAATAAATCTACTTTAATACCTTATAGTATCTTTTAAATATACTTCATTACTAAATTATTAATATTCTAGCCGACCCCGTCTAGTATGGGAAAAGGCTTAGTTGTTGTTGTACTAAATTATTAATATTTCAACGAAAGATTAAATATTTAAATTAATTGAGGTGTCCATTCTTGATAGTGTCTTCTTGCACACAAGCCATAAAAAGTTAAAAACTCAGTATCCTGATAAGGTACGGGAAAAATTTGCCCGAGAGAAATCTTTAGACATGACGACAACAGTCGATAGCATAAAATGGAGTCCGAATACACACCATCCTCCCTACCCTAATCAGTGTTCCTCCATCCAAGCAAGCTCACATTTACATTTCTCTCTCTTCAGTGAACATTACATAAATTTAGTTGGACCATCAAGAATGACAAGCTTTAGGGGAACTGAATTAATATAACAGCATGATTTGCACACACATGGAATGTTCACGATGACAATGCTATCTCATATCATTGAATTGCAGTATTCCCACAAATTTCTCATTGGATTTAGAGAAGCTTGAAACTAGGCTTTATTATGTGGCCATATGCAAAAGCAATGCTACATTTATTAGTTCCTTTCTATTCCACAAGATAGTTACTTTTGTCCCATAGATTGATTTTCGATCAAAAAAGAACCTGATGCTGAGAATATCCAAGTGCCCTTAAGTACTCACTCTTCAACTGGTGGGTCCACCCAGCGCCCATGATCCTTTATCAGTTGAATCAATGCATCGGTTGCGTGCTCCATGTCTACTCCTCGTCTCACAACAGTCTGAAACAGCATAAAATGACAAAAGAACGAAGAGGACATGGTTTTAACTATGTCCAACAAAATCTTAGGTGCAATCTATGTAGCAATGAACCAAATTTTGACCTATGCAGTATATTTCATTTTAAGCAAGAAGCAATTTGGTCTCAATTATACCTTCCCAACGTAAAGGTCAATTTTTCCTGGGGCACCTCCCACATAACCAAAGTCTGCATCTGCCATCTCTCCAGGACCATTCACGATACAACCCATGATAGCAATCTGCACAATGAAAACAGGAAAAGCTAATTGTCGTTCTGCTGAAAAGTAGGATTTTATCATTGTAGAGCAGTAGTATGAAGCATACAGAAACGCCAGGCAAATGTGATGTCTTCTCTCTTATCTGAGCGCTGACTTCCTGTAGATCAAATAAAGTGCGGCCACAAGAAGGGCATGACACATACTCCTGTACAGAGCAATGATTTTTATACTCAGCCAACATCCAAAAATATCAGAGGCATATGTTGTGCATGAAATCAAAGATGGAATATTGCAGATTGTAGAATTGCAGCTATAACTTCATTATCCAAAATATCCTAGGGTATTTTGACATCAAATGTAGATTTCCATGATAGAGAATGCTGGTTACTTTCCATCCAGGATGTCTCATCTTTTCTGATGGATCCTTTGTTCAGTCACAACTGAACAATGAAATTCTGAAGACATCTACATTCTACTAAATAATGAAATTATGAAGACACAGTTAAATGCACCTCTCAAGAGAACAGGGAGGAAGAAAGAAAAAGTTGGAAGTACTTCCTGTCCTTTAATGTAATCGTTTTCATTTCTACAAATTCACAAGAGACCGATGGTACTATTTTAGTACACCACATAAACTTACCGTCTTTGTGTTACGCATCCTGCAGCCTTGTAACAAATTGAATGATGTGTTCCTCAGGAAATCAAAGTCCTGATCCTGAGCTTCAAGTAATAACCCATCACCCAGACCATCCACTAGAAGAGCACCTACTGCACTTCCAGCTCCGATAACTAGGTCATCTCTGCAATTGCAAAATTGCGTTCAAATATGAGAAAATATAATTTTTGAAAATGAGATTTCTTTTTGAATCCGTGTAGCCACCTCACTTGTGGAAAACCTTTTTTTAAAATGTTTTTTGGTGTCAAATGAAAATTCTATCAGGTTAGAATGCCACCAACCTGTGAACCCCAGCAGGGAACTGTACATGGTGAATTACAGGAAAAGTGAGACCTTTGTCAGCTAAATACTCAAAGAGCCTGCAGTTCAGGACAACTTGACATTAGGAGCCTCCCCTACAAAATCTATTAGTCAACATTCAGGAGATAATTGAATAGGGTTATATCCAGGACAACACCTCAAAATAGGCAATGTCCCACGTTGAAGCTACTTTCTCTAAGCAGTCAGCTCTCATAACATAGAGAATCCTTTTCTTTAATGTCAAAAAAGTTCTTCTTTATTCTCATCTTGAACAGAGAATTCTAAGCTTCTTTTTCTTCTTTTAATTTTTTTTTCTATAAACATTTTGGCCTTTCAAATAAGGAAACAGTCTTTTGACATGTTCATAGTAAATGAGAATAAAGAAGGGAAGGGAAAAAAGATGAGTACGACTTGAGCATCTAAAACGAACCTTACGTATAGGAGATAGCATAAGAAAAAATGTAACAGTAGGATCATCATTTGTGGAAAAGACTACATGCCACTTTGTTTTACCTCCTAGCAGCTTGTACTCGTCCAGTTTTTTCCTCGGTATATGGTAAGCTATGCAGCAACATAGTAATATCATGTTTCTTTAGAATATTGAGCTCTGTATATGGTTCGTCTCCACGGAGGGACACAGCTAAACGTGTGCCTGAATGTCAACATGTGTCAGAGGATGAAAAAAGTTAACCATGAAGGGATAGTGAGATTGTTTGCAAGAACTCTGCTCAACTGTAGGTGCATACCTTTGGGCAAAAGCTTGTGAGCACCAGTTGACAATTCAATTAAATTTACTAGGACTATGGCATTAGGCAGTGGTTTGGTCAGCTGCTCCGATAAGGGAGTCAAGATGCCCATACTAATATCCACAAGTCTTTTAAGGGAAAGCCTCTGACAAATGATCAAGAACCGTTAGAGAAATCCTGGAACAGAATCTTCAAATATTTCTTCAAGAAGGAAAGTTCAGAAAGTGTTGACAAAAGAAAGTTCAGATAACTTTAGGTTTTTTTTTCCGGTTGCTATAAGGAGTGGTGCAAAGAAAGTTGAAGAATTCCTTACAGCATCAGCATCTTCAACTGGAGGAAGCTCTCTTAATAGTATAGAATCCACCGTGGCTAGATCCTATTGCATTAATTTTATTAACACTGCATCATAAATAGTACAAAAGGGAAACAGAAAAGGTTCACGCTACAAAGGAAAGATTAGAAACCTTAAAGGGCATGCCAACAACAAGTTTTGCTGCAAGTGACTTGTAAAGGAGCTCCGGCATCTGATAAGAAACATAAGTTCATCAATTCCAGAATATGGTAAGGCCTGAACCAAATACAGCTGTTCTGATACTAACATGAAAAGTACACGATTGTAAATCACATCATTAGTGGAAGATATCATGGAACACATAGCATAACTTACAGCACATTATGTTAATGATAAACAGATATGAAGTTGAGAAGTGATGTTGTTGAATGCCTACATCAGAACTACCAAAAGAAGAACAGGAGAATGATGATGCCCACGAAGTTCTAAACAAGGGGTACCTTCAACTGATCCAGGGATACAGACATGAGAACAGAGCCATCACGGTGTAGAACTCCTCTGTAGTCCACTTCTTCGCCCTATATTAATCAATTTCAGTTGACGAGGAAGTGGCACTGTGAATGAACTAAGTATAACTTTAAAAAATGGCTTTCAGCAGTGGCGGACCTAGAAAATTTCTGGGGTGAGGCAAAGTTCAGTTGGATGAAATACAGATGAAGCGGCATATAAAACTTTTTCCAAGACATTGAACTACTTGTGTAAATCTTTCAGACCCTTTTCTGGATTTCAGGTGAGGCAGTGGCCTCACCTAACCCATGAAGGTACACCACCGGCTTTCATGGCTAAAGCAGAATTTTAAATCAAGCAACAAACCTCCTTCTGCACAGGCAGTTGACCATTCCTCCGCTGGAAATCAAAGTAGTAACGATGTTTTTCTTCAAATGGCCTCTGTACGGATTTTAGGGACAGACTATGAGGATGAACAGAAATATATGCGTGCAATTTAATATAGTAAGAGAAAAGGTTGGCAAGAACAATTCTCCCAAGAATGCATACCACCCCTTTCTGGAGCTTGGCTGCACTGCTCCCAAGGTTAGCCAGCCTTTTACATGGATCTATTTCCTCCTCGGGAGGCTCTGTGAGGGAAACTCGAATAGTATCACCCAGACCATCCTGTACCCAAAGGAGTGCTTCCTTTAATTTTTCCGAAAAAGAATGCTACGACACTAAATCAGGAGTAACGTTAGTCATTTGACAGGTGTCAGATCAACCAAAATTGAGTAACACTAGTCATTCAACAGGTGTCATATCAATCAAACTATATCTTGCCAATAGATAGAAGTTAAAAGCTACAATATCAAGTAACCAAATAAAGATGAGTAGAAAGGAGCAAAGCAAAACATCGTTGCATAAGAGTTTCTTTGGTACTCTCAAGGTTTCACTTCCTAAATGAACTCTTTTGAGTGAACTCCACTTGCTTGAACTTGAAGTCCTCTGTAAACCTATGATGTGGTTCTACAGGAAACAAAGCAAAAAACCTGTAGAAGAGTTCCAATGCCAATGGCAGATTTCATTCGTCCATCTTCGCCTTCACCAGCTTCCGTAACTCCCAGATGTAGAGGGTAGTCCCACCCCTGAACGTACATTTCAGCAACCAAGAGGCGGTATGCTTGAACCATTATTACAGGATTACTTGCTTTCATGGAGAACACGAAATTATGGAAGTCTAACTTCCGACAGATACGCGCAAATTCAAATGCTGATTCAACCTGTGTGAACAAGCAGAAGGATGGCGCATGATAAGATGGCAGAAGACTAGATATTCAAGCAGTGAAGCCAGTCAGTCACTCACCATTCCCCTGGGGGAATCACCATAGTAGCTCATAATACGATCAGAAAGACTCCCATGATTTGTTCCTATACGCATTGCTCTTCCATATTTCTTACACTTTTCAACCAGTGGAGTGAAAACCTGCATGCCATTAGCAGCAGTGACAAGTGGGCGAAATAGAACAAGGGTTTACTGAAATGCATTCTACTGCAAACCTTCCTATTACCACGTTGAGCCGAGTTTAAATGATACTGAAGTACATAAGAAGCCTAAATACTGCAGCTTATGCGTGCAAGCAATGGGTCACATGAAAGGAAATACAAATTCATGCACGTAGAACAAACCATGTACTGGTATATTCTGCAAATCTAATAAAGAATATGAGATCTATAGGGAGAACTTGGTTGAACCTGCTCTATATGGTCAATCTCTTTCTGGTATTCTTCGTCAGTGTACTCTAACTGCTCAAACTGGGCCCTCCTGTCAGCTGCAAAGAACCTTCCTTGGTCATCATAGAAGCAAATATTTGATACAAACTGTCGATGGCAATTAGAATATCGAGAAATAGTTAGTTGAGTTCAAATACCAAAATTTCCAGGGTTGACTCTAATCTTGTCAAAACATTCGGCGACCCTCAAAGCAACAGAAGGAGCAAAATGGATGTCTGCTACTAACGGAATACTATAACTGCATACACAATACAGAAGCAACAGTATCTATGAAGATTATTTGCCGCGATATCTCAAAAAAATAGATATACACTTATAACCTACTTTTTCTGAACGAGTGTGTTCTTGATTTCGAAGCAGGCATCCGCTTCTCTTTTCCCCTGGACAGTGATGCGGACGATATCAGCGCCCTTGTCAGCAATTCGCATTACCTGGTGGCACAAGGGTCCAACATAACACTGCAATCAGAGAGAGAGAGAGAGAGAGTTTGCTTGGTGCGCCTGCGCTGCGCGCGCGTCGGGGGAGGGAATGGAGCACATACTACTGTGTACGTACGTACATCATGAAGCGCATAGACGTACATGAATGTATACCATACATAAGTTTGCTCTGCTTGATCAGACCGAATTCGTTTGATTCAATTGGCTTGTAGGGGTGTCCGAAATTCAACCACAGTAATCCACTTGTCAAAGATTTACGAAATAGAAACGAACAGAGGAAGAGGATAGAACCTGTTCGACGGTGGCAGCGACATCCTTGGTATCAGTAGTTGTCATGGTCTGAATTCTTATGGGATGCTCACTGCCAAGAGCGACGGTCCCCACCATCACTGTACGGGTTTTTCTCCTGACCGTCTTGTAGATGGACTCGCAATATTTTTGCCTAGGAACTTGCATCAGGAAACGAATGCCACAAATGATCAGTTGCTTGTAAGCGGAAACTTTGTTCAGCAATGTGCTGAAAAAGAGATGCATTACCACATGAAATCAAAGAAAACATAATCCAGGGGGGATCGAGTTCCTGCTGCTTTACGGGAGATACCTAGCTACTAGATTCAGTTACTAGAGCTTTAAGATCAGGTCACCCTAGGAAGCAAGAGACCGCAAAAAGTAAAAGCAAAGCTCCCAAGTAGCTTGTGTCCACAATTTGCTCTCAGGGATTCGCGGAGAACCCATTACCGATGGAGCAAATTGTGCACAAGGGAACCCGTAAGGTGGGAGAAGCGGGAATTGAGCAAAGAAATCCATAATTTGAACAGGGAGGTGTCGCTTCTTAGAGATGGATGAAGGGGATTTGACTGACTCTGGGGATTTAATAAACATAGATAGATAGGTCTGTCCGGAGTTTCAATTACCTAGGAGGGGGCTTCCATCGGAAGCAGGATGCAACTCCTCCACCGTCTCAGAGTTGGAATTCCTGACAACCAAGGGGTGCGACCTCCTGGGCCTTGGGAGAGCGCTCCTCCTCCTCATCGTCACAAAATCCACGGCTTCGTTGAAGCAGAAATCGGGGTGGCTCTTCAGCGCGAAGAAGGCAGCAGCGGGGATACTAGCCATCTCTCGAGAGAAAGGCCTCCTGCTCTCTCTCCGGTCGGTGGAGCGTTGGGGCGACCAACAAACCAACCGTGTGGTCCAACGGTTGGTTCAAAGCGGGAGGAAGAGGAAGACGAAGATGAGGAAGGCAAACGAGAAGAAAGCGTTGTGGCCTCCCATCTCGTGAAAAAGGCATCTTTTTTATTTAAGAGGCACTGCTTAATTTAGGTCAAAAGATTAAATGAGAAAACACCCTGGCAGTGGCACGGTAGATTAGATAGATGACGCTGGTTGGCTTTTTCCAAATGCAGAGTAGTTTCTTCTTGTATGTGTCCCCGTCTTCCTTTGACGAGAAAAGAAGATGACCGTCCCCCCAAGTCCACGAAATGAATTTCATCCTCTATTGAATTGGATTAAGTCAAGATACATAATCACGTGATACGTCGTCTGCTGGACAATGGGCAAAAAAGCCTTTCTTCTCTGCGTCCCCGCCCCACCCCCCATAATTTCTTCATCTTCAGTTCAGCCGCCAGTTCTTCTGGGTTCCCTGATCCATCCCTACTTCTCGGTAACAGTCTCCAGTTGCCTTCAATCAAACAAATTCTTATTGAAGAAATCATGCCCCTCACCAAGAAAGCAACTTATTAGAGTTGCTCACTAAGCATACTCCAAAGAACCTTTAAGGTGAAGGCCACGAGTTCCACAGCAGTTGGCATACAAATTCGCAATGGTGGAGGATCTTGAAATTCTTTTAGGGGTGTGGATTAGAATGTGAGCTACGTCTTTTTCCATTGATCTTTTGAATCTTGACCCTTGACATTAAGTAGGATCATATTTTACGAGGAAGAGATGTATGACCAAAATATAGTGTTCTGGGCCATGCACAACGTCCAGGGTCGACGACGACTATGATTACACTTTTGTGCGGATGTAACAAGTGTGGCATTAGAGAGCAGGTTAGTACACTAGCTCCCTTGTTTAAGCCCCCATTTCGAACTCATCAATGTAGCAACAAGTCTCTCAAAAAGAGTTCGTTTATTAGCTCCTATGACCTCAACAAGTTCAGAGGTGGACTTCCAAACTTGAAGTTGTAATTTTAATGGTCTTGAGACTAAATACACACGGCATAGACGGCTTAGGAAACAAACGAAAGTGTTGCAATACCAGTCACTTGTCAGCTACAAGTTAGCACGGAAAGAATAAGTTGTTAGCGGTGCCGATATACCAATTCCTCCACCTCCACAATCTGTGCATGAGAAGTAGGCCCAGTTTTCCTAAAGGTCTGTCACTTTCAACAACAAAAAAAGCTTGGCCGACTCTGCCCTCGACCGGGCAAACATGCCTCAGCCGAGTGCACCTTGGTTCATGACAGGTCTGGCTATTTTGACTATGATATAGCTCAAGTTCATGCAATTTTGATGTGTTAGAAACTAGACAAAGGATAAATTTACCAGTGATTTTGCATTCTTCGTATTTCTATTCATTGTTTTCTCTTTGATAGACAGGATGGGTGTAGGCAGAGCTCTCCTACCAGATGCACGATGTCTCTTTGTATCGGTACAAGAGAATTTATACATAAAGCTTGTGCAGGTTCAGGACAATGCTTGGACGCTCCTTTTTGGGTTCAATAGTATACGATTTATTGATAGAATTGAATTGACAACTGGTGACTTCAAACCACCCTTTTAAAAGAGGGCTTGGGGTTAACTATTGATTGTAAACTGTCTTTCAGTTTCATATCATTGAAAGCTTTGGAGGGCGATGGATCTAGAATTTTTGGTAGGATGGGACGAGTAGGCTATTTAAGGCGGGGGCGGCGAATTATGTATACTAAGCACGGATTCAATCATGTCCTGCAGTGCTTTCATTGTTTTCTAAATTTTCCGGTGGCCCCTCGGTATAGACCTACCACTGCTTTTCAGTTTGTCTCTCTTGCTAACTAATATGAAATTTTTGTGTTATACTCAAAAAGAAAAGATATTTTTTCTGAAGTTGCATCAACACGTATCTATAGAATAAGACGTGTAATACGGGAGATGCATTTAAACAATATGTGCTTATGTGCCTTGTGAGCTTCAAATGACAAGACACGCTTTTGCACATAAATGGAGTGGAAGGGGACATGAAGGGAGTGGCCATATAAATGGCTTTTAAATTTTCATGTTTTCATCTATTTGAGATGTGAATGATTAAAGTGATAAAGCAAAAAATATAATACATTAAATACAATTTTAATATATAAAAGTAAAATAATATTTTTTACTTTTTTAATTCAAATCTCCACTAACAATATTTTAATCAAATAAATCAAGATATTTAGGTGGATTTGACCATCAACAAATATGTCATATATGTATATGTATTTATAATGACCCTCTTTCCATCGTGAACTTTATATGGTTATATATTTGGACTCCTCATGAGACAACTTGACAACTTCGTTAAAGGTTGAAGGCCTTCCGTTAGTGGCACGTAAAGGGCACACGACTTTATTCCTATTCAATAAAATAATTATTTACTTACATTGTTTTTGCCTACTTGAGAACTCAAAAGAACTCATATGAACTTAACATTCTTGCTTTTGTATCGTGCACGAACTAGGGTGAAGGTTGGCCTACACTCGGCATGGTTAAGCACTAGCCACATTGTCAAACACTTTGGTCATGACAACTTTAGTATCAGATCAAAGTTTGGTTGGAAGTTAGGAACTTGGAATTAATGGATTAGTATCGGCGTTGGGAGACATCAGTATGACAATGGCTTTAGAAGTGACGATGAATCTTTCACCACCGATTACGAGGAGAATCGATGAGAGAAAAGGAAGAGCAAGAAGGTACATCAATGATGAACGTAGATATTGTCGTTTTGAAGATCTGCTTTTATAAGCTTGAGTAAGAGTGTTCTTCCTTAAGGCAGTCATTGGCATGGGTTGTGGTCAGCAACGACAGGATCAATACATAGTTTGATGGTGAAATGACCCTATAAAATCGTGTAGATAATCTTGAGTCCGTCCAAAACTCTCTTTTAGTTTGTTTGATGGAGGTCAATTCAAAATAAGGTTTTGGTGGGAAAGTCAAGGCTCCAGCTAATGGTAAAAAGGCCAAAAACTACATGGGAACAAGAGACGAAAAAGTGATAGGGAACTTCTTGTGACAACCTGATATGTATATTAAGGATGAAAATCTTAACGATGAGGAACAAAAAATAGCAACATCAATTTTTCTTGAAGACAAAAGAGATAGCAAAATAGAAACTCTCTAATTTGAAGCAAACAAGCTCAATCTGTGATTATAGTGTACCAGTCCTTGATGTTTAGCATCAAGACCATGATAATAGAAGACCACATCTTTCACTTTTTGAATAATTTGTAACTTTAAATTAAACAAGAGATCTTTCGTGAGAACCCCTAGGCGTTGTTTGAAGGTATAATGGTTGCAAAATAGCTCATAGACAATCGTAAACCCGATATGAAGAAATCATTCAAGATAAACTTATGAAAAAAAGGGTTTTGACATGGATGGTAACCATCGGCATATACGGGACAACATTCTGGCAAAGAGGCCCGATGAGAAGGCCAAACTAAAGAGAACTTACAAGCTTAAGAGTCAGCTGAGGAGACCCCCACAAATATGTGGAATGCTCGAACAAAGTTGAAATAGGTTGTGCAAATGAAACGCAACAGCAAGACTCAGTTGAGCTACGAATGGAAGCTCTCCAATGGATAAATGCCATGAATAATGCTAAGGTACCAACTTCGATGATACCTTATTACAAAGGCTTGATGTACTTAAATATTTTTGTCAATGATATCGTCACAAAAGCAATGATAGACATCAGGGCAACACGCAACTTTATCACACCAATGGAGACAAGTAGTTTAGGTGTGAAGTATGCAGAATGGAAGGGTCTCATGAAGGTCGTGAATTCAACACCCATAAAGATGATGGGTGAGACAGATACAATGCCAATCTAAATTGAAAGTTGGGAATGTATAACCAACTTTTCTGTTTCTCCAATAGATGATTACAAATTGGCTTTGAGGCTACAGTTCTTATGGGATAGTGATATGGAGATACGAGCAAAGTGAGACTTCTTGATGATTCTCGAAGGAGACTCACTATGCATGTTAAGGTTGAGATGTTTGTAATGACATCGAAAGATAGACCAATCTATATACTTTTTGCACTTCAAATGAAGAAGGATTTAGAGTAAGGTAAGGATACATTCCTTATAGCTATATGGATCGAAGAGGAGGAAGGGGTGCCCACCATTGGGTACCCCAGAGCTTGACCTAGTGTTGATGGAATTTGACGACGTTATGCTCATCAAACTCTCGAAGCAACTTCCACCTTGAAAGAACATTGATCAACAAATTGAGTTATAGCTTAAAGTGAGACATCCATGACACCATATCGCAATATATTGGTGAAGCTAAAGAACTAAGTCAACAACTAAATAAGATGTTGACGATCGATATCATAAGACTTTCAAAAGTACCCTTCGACGAGTTCGTTCTCTTCCTGATTAAACACGATGAATTAAAACGGTTTTGCATGGACTGTCATGCTTTGAACAAGTATCCTCTTCCTTTGGTTGTAGATTTGTTCGACCAACTTAGACATGCACAAATCTTCTCAAAGTTAGATCTACGTTTGGGATATTAGAAAGTGTGGATCGTTGAGGGAGACGAGGAGAAGACTATGTGCATAACTTGTTATAGTACCTATGAGTTCTTGGTGATATCATTCGGACTTATTAATGCTCCTACTATGTTGTCAACATTGGTAAACAAGATATTTTACCCGTTCTTTGATCAATTTATTGTCGTCTACTTGGATGACATAGTTGTGTGTAATGCTTTTCTAGATCAACACATTCACCACCTTGAGATAATGTTTAAGCTACTATGGAAGAATAATCTTTATGTTAAATGGGAGGCATTTGTTTGGATAGAGTGAGATCGATTTTCTAGACCATATGATTGGTAACAGAAAAATACAGATGGACGAGAAGAAGATTCGATCTATTTACGAGTAGCAACCTCCAACTAACCTTACGGGCTTATGTTGTTTTCTTAGTTTGGCCAACTACTATTGGCGATTCATCAAGAGATATGCCACAATTAAAGCTCCTTAACATATATGTTGAAGAAGGGTCATACTTTAGAGTAGAGGGGGACTTGAAGCCTTCGACAACTTAAGGATGCGGTGACAAAAGAAACCTATGTTGAAGTTACTAAATCACAACCGACCATTCGACATGGAGATGGATGTTTCAAACTTAGCCTTAGGTGAGATGTTGATGCAAGATGAATACCCCATTGTCTTTGAAAGCTGAAAGCTTAAGGATGCAGAAAGATAATAATTAGTACATAAGAAAGAGATGACAGCAATGTATATTGTCTTTGGTTATGGAGATACTACCTATTGGGAAACCACTTTATCACATGGATAAATAACATAGTTATAAGCTAATTTCACATCTAAAAGAAGTTTATGACAAAGTAGGCATACTAGCAACAATTGTTAATTGAATTTGACTTTATGTTGCATTACAAATCAGACAAGACGAACTCAGTGGTAGATGCACTGAGTCGATAGGCAGAGTTGGCCGCTCTCCAAGTTGACGGTGAAACTCAAACGATACATGTGCAAAGTGACTTGGTGGACCATATTCATATTGGCTTTGAGACGAATGAGACAACTCAAATCATTACTCAATGAGACTAAGACTAGATGATTTTTGGTTGAAGATGGCTTGTTATTGACTAAAGGAGACTAAGTCTATGTGTTAAGGACAAAGAACTTGCAGAAGGACATCCTGAAGGAGTGTTAAAACACACCATGAGTGGGGCACCCAAGGGAGGAACAACATGAGTATTTCTAAAATGGCCTAGTATAATTGATAATGTTACAATGTATGTGCTAACCTATCTCATTTACCAACATGATACGGTTGATAATAAAAGGCATTGATTACAAGCCGATCGTGGGAAAGGATATCTATGGACTTCATCTTGAATTTGCCTAAGTCCAACAATGTTAAACCTATTTTACCGGTGGTGGAAAGGTTTTCGAGGTATGGGTTGTTTGTGACAGCCCAACGCAAGTACACAGGAAATAGCACCAAGCTCTTCGTCAAGCATGTGATGAAGTATTGAGACTCCCTTCTAATATCGTTAGTAATCGTGATGCCCACTTTACAAGTAACTTCTGACGAAATGTCTTTCATTTATTGGGGACGAAGTTGTTATTCTCAAAAGTTGTCACCCATAAATGGATAAACAAACAGATAAAATAAATGCCTTAAGAGAATGTTTTCTACATCACTATATTTATGCTAACCAAGAAGAATTGAACATAAAGAACCTTACACAATTTTTGTATAATTTGCAAGTGAATCCACCAGCAAGAACCCCTTTGAGTTAACAACGGGACAATAACCTTAGACTCATCACTCATTGGCAACAAGATACATAAGAAGAGTGCAATCGACGTACTCATCCGTGACGAACATATAAGAAAGGCGTGATCTGACACATGCTCCTAGGTCACGTTCATACACTCAATATTTTCACAGGTAACATATGACATTGATCCGCAAGTACAACTATCCCTACAAAATCATCAAACTGAGTAAAGAATTGCTCATACAAGTTGAAAGTGCCAGACCGTATTCAAACACACCCTGCCACAAGACCATATTCGAACAACAAAAAGTCCTACAATATAAACACGAAAAATCAATGACGAAGGGATCCAATACAAAACATACCTAAAGACACCGAGGGCAAGAAAAGATAAAGACGATCCTAAATCGTTGTTGGGATGACGCACGAGATAACTCATCAAGTGAAAAGGACAAGAGACAAACCAAGCTACCTGGGAGGAGTAATCCAAGAGTACCATCGACAAATGTTTACATTTTCACAAACATCAACAATTCCTGTGAGAGAATGTGACCCTTCCAGTCGTCAACTTTATATGGTTGTATATCTAAACACACTTGTAAGACAACCCAACTTCTAACATGTAAAAGAAAAACATTTTGTGAAAACCCTTTATTTGTAACGTTTTGTGTGATTCTTCCACCCAAGTTATAACATGTAAAAAAAACACAACTTTCTTCCTATTCAATAAAATGATCATTTGCTTTCATTGTCTTTGACTACTTGAAAATTCAAAAGAATTCATGTAAACTTCTTCTGCACCATAAAAACTAGAGAGAAAGTTAACCTACACCCAGCACGATTAGGTACCGGTCATATATATATAGTAACTCATATGCTCGATGGTAATACACTGACGGAGAATGGATGGATGACAGAAAGGTCAGCCAACCATTCTCCCCGAAAATGAGGAAAATATTTCAAATCCGAAGTCCAAATACTGAAATGAACTAGGGGCGCAATGCCCCAACAGCCCTCTCACTACAATGCCTGTTGCCAAACACGGCTTTCTCACAAAACACAAACAGATAAGTAAGCCAGGAAACAACTTAATATGGTCAAAATAATGGCAGATTGGACCTCATTCTAAGCGCTAAAAGAATGAGTTCCCCACTTAGAATGTCTCAGTGCCATTTTTTCCTCGACAATACATCTCATCTATCTGCAGTACAAATTCACTCAAACCAACAATCAGACCGAAGACTTCTACCCAGGGTACTCCCCCTCCATTTCTAGTCTGAGGACGAACTTTAGGTTCGATCATCACCTTCTGATCTTTTCCTGCAGCAGGAGAAAAGAATGTTAATTGTCAAAGAAACAGAATCTGTTGGCATTTGGATTGAGCTCGATAAATGCATACAATTAGTGGCAGTACATTCAGAAAAGAACAACATTTTGTCCTATACCTGTCTGTGAAGGTGGAACATCAGGACTTGGAAATAGAAAGATCAATATGCTGGTAAGCTATGCACGCAATAAAGAAAAGGAAGAAGGCAGACGCCAACATGATTGGTTCAGCGAGCATGAAAAATGGGTTGAATCTGTAGAAAACCTGCATAAACAAGGAAACACCATGTAGTATGACCGATTGTAACAGCCATAGATTGTTTGGGCCGCTGCACCATACTGTGCAACAACGTTTTTTTACTTTTCCAGCATTAGCAATGACAACTTTGTGGTTCAAGGCCTAGGACTTGGCTTAGGCTGTTTCTCGACTCTTAATTTTCAACAGTCCAAACATTATTCATCGCAATATCATCAGAGCTTCTTGTAGTCTACAGTAAAACATAAAACGTTACACACCTGGAAAGGAACATTATGCTCTGGGACTATGTTTTTCTTTTCCAGTACAATGACTGTCCTTCCAACAACATCAAGGTAAGAATAACTTTTCTGCAACAGGTTTCAGAGAAATAATCAAATATTAGTAAGGACAGGTGAAAAGAAGGTCTATATATGACGAAATGAACTTAATTTCAGCCAAGTAATGAATTGAGTGGAATGCAACAGATGTGAGAGAAGGTTCACACACTTGGAAAATCTAACTAACAAAAATCATATCTTGTTATACTATACAGTATGATTTTAGCATATTTGCTTTATTCGGTTTACTGGTGTGCATCACATCCTAGCATACAATATGGTTTTGAAAGTGTTGTATCATAAAGTACACAAGTCAATCTTTTCTGCAGAAAATGGTGGCAAACAGTTTTTATACTCACAAAAACACACCAGGAGCGCTAATATTTAATCGCTCTTTCTCATATAAACCTTCTCAAATTCATCTCCTTGTGTTTTAAATCAACCTCGAAAGTTGAAAACATTTGTGACAGTCGAGCCCCTTCTCACCTCCAAACCATTAAATGGCCTATAATAGTAATCGACCTTATAATAATTTCAAGGAATAAGATTATCTTGGAATGCAAATTTCAAAATGGTGACTTCACACAGGAATATGGTATATAAATTCAGGGATGAGAAAACAAGGGAACACTTCAAAAGAGGTTCCCTACACTGAGATAGAAAGACCAAATCATAATGAATCTATTAAACAAAAAGTTGCATCACACCAATATAAAGTAACTAAGCCACACTCAAGGTGGTTTGCACATTTGGAGAGGCAGCCAGATGGAGCTCCATTAAGGTGTGAAAAGTTATACAGTGACCCATCAAAAGAAGCACAGGAAGGCTTCAAATATATTGAAGAAGATAACAAAATATGATCTGCCATTTTGTAGTTAAATGCTGATATCATGAATTTGAGCACAAGCCACGTAGCTGACCTACTTTTGGCGTTGAAGAAGCTTGGTGGTGGTATAGCAAACATACCAACTATACATACAAAAAATAGAACTGAGCTTGCAGAACATAGATGACACATACTTCTTGATGCTGCTCCACTGCAAAAGGAACCACTGCATATGGGTTTGTCGACCCTTCTGGCAGTATTACCTACAAAATGGCATGTCTTCTGTTAAAGACTATAAGGTCAGTGGTTTTCTTTTGGGAAAACAAATAAGGAAAGTAATTTGAGAACAATAAAACATTTTTTGCAAGACTAAATCCGTATCATGCATGAAGTGATTGAATAACCAGTACGCTTACTTTAACGATCAACTTGTTAACTGTTGTCTCAAGTATAGGGCATCCGAAAGTGAAGTTAAGGTACCGTTTCCCATCCACTGACTCAAACAGAAAGCTATGCAATGGAAGCCCATAACCAATAACGAAAGTGGCTTTCCATCCCCCCAAAAGGGGATACCTTGGTTCAATCTCAAGTTCTGACTGCACAACAAGAAGAATCAGGAGTCAACCAATAGAACATGTACTTTCTGCCAAATTGATATTTTCTGTTCTTTCAAGAATAACTAGAGAAGACATCCAGACTATGTCACATGAGTACGGGTGCGGGTGCGGGTGCGGGTGCGGGATACGGCAAATTTCAAAAATTTTGGGTGCGGCGACACGGCTAGGGTATATAATATTGTATATTATATATAATATTCAAGCTACATAAATCAATCATAATACAACTAGTATTTGCTAATTTTGGGTGCACGTAGGTATCAATTAGCAAGTTCCCTCATAATGATCTGAAACTTACAGTGATTTTACGAGCTTCAAAATATCCAAGTTATGGATTCAAAGAGTTTCAAGATCTTTTGTAGGATATAACATATACTAGTATTTGTGCTAGGATCCACTAGTGATGTCATACTCTTCTGTTTTATTGATCTGGCAATGTTCCTGGTCTTTAAATGTGTTTGGTGACAGAGATTATTCTGTGCAAAGGCATAGAATATGGAGTCCAATTGTTCGCACCCAAAATCATTCAAACAGCTTTATATTGTATAAAGCTATAATAGTAAGTACACAACTTTATATTAAAGCAAAACATATAAATGGTAAAAAACTACTAATTTCATCATAATACACAAATCAATCTTCATTATCCAGACTCATTTATCCGTGAGTTAAAAAAAAAAAATTGCAAAATTTTTTTTTTACAAATTTTTTTTTTTTGGCATGCCGCACCAGTGTCGGGGTCGACACTCCACCCCTTAGAAGTGTCTGCGTGACTTAGCATCCAGAAAAAGCAAACTAGTTAGTACGGTATAGAAAACCATTTAAAGGGTATTGCAAGAATAAACTAGCACTGCCCTACCCTTTGAAGAAGTTTACAAAAACCAGATCAAAATCATTTAAAGGATATTGCAAGAACAAACTAGTGTTTTGCAGCTCGCATCAAGAGAGACTGAAACTTTTATTAGAACGCAAGGACCTACCCCCAAACATCTGAAAGAAGTTCACCAAAAACAGATCTCACCAACATATACAACATGACCTTGGTTCACGTTATTTAGATAACAGATGACCAAAAACATCCACCACCTTGGCAATATCGTAGCATCCAAAACCAAAAGCGATCTTTATCCCACATTAAGTGGGATCAGCCTTGACATATCATACACTAGGAAAAAAGAATGAAGTTACGATACACCTAATACCAAGATCAGAGAATGAAGAAAAGCCAGATTTTGTAGCTATTTACAGAAAGGACTCTTCAACATCCGGATATAAATAATCACTAATTACAAGAACATCAACCCTTCAAGCATCAAAAAGCTAAATGTTAAGGTTTTCGTGCAATGTCTACAACAACAATACTCAATATCTATTACCAGAAAACATCAAAAGTATCTATTAAGGGAAAACATCAAACATGCATACCTTGAGATGGTCACCACGCAAGTGTGATGATGAAATATTACCAATTTCATCTCTATAATAAACAGAATGCACATGAGGTGGCAGTCTGGCAAGCAAATGTTTCAAAGAAGATACACCACTAAATGATGGTCTTGATTGGTATTCCACCCTGCAAGGGGAAATCTAATTACAACTTCGGAAAAGAACATCATCAACAAAATCAATGGCACACTAAAGTTAATCATAAAATTATTTTGTGAAGTTTTACCACTCAATATAGCTGATTTCACACAGTTAAGAGCCATTTAGGTTGGTTAGCATTACCATTGTACCAAACCTAGATTTTCCGCACATGGCGAAATCAGAATTAAGCTTGTAATACATTATGCACAGTGTAATGTGCAGTTGATTCTGCACTTCTGATGGGAACAACTACAATACATTGTTCCCTGGAGGAAACATGGTAATAGCCTATGGGTAGCCATGTTGGTTACATGACAGTGTATATTAATGCTTCGTTGGAATAAACATAGTTCTATGTGTTGTTCAGTTCATGCCACAGTCCATAAGCACTAGAAAGCCATGGACATAATATGACTAAAGATAGAAATAACTACAATCCAAAACATGAACAGGCAAACCTACTTGATGCTCAACTTAAAGCAAGTCCAAAAGACTAAAGCCTAACCATTGCAAAAATCAAGTTGCAATAATAATCATGATAACTCCGCCCATGTAAGGGATCACCCTTGCATGGCCGGTCCCAAGCCTGGATAAAGAGGAGGGTTGCATTAGGCTTTCGACAACCCGCATAAAACTTTGTCAGACTTATTTACCATGAATTCTACAAATTATGATAGGGCTCTTTGGAAACAAAGAATCCATGTAGTTGACCCCATCTAGTATGGGAAAAGGCTTAGTTGTTGTTGTAATAATAATCATGACATACTAATAAAAAAACACATGAACAGTTTTAACCTGCTCATGACATAAAGTGATTGGAATAGGCTTGTAGTAAATCAATGGCATGACATAATGCTTGCAAGTTCTTCACATATAAGAAGAGCCACAAGACATGTCAGAATAATCCTAGCTAGTGAATGTACAGGAATAGTTCAAATTCTAGTTTTTCCTAAAAATATTTCGAACCAAAAAGTGTTTCAAGATAGGAAAATAGCATTAAAAGAAAAGAAAAGAAAATCAAAACATCCTAATGAATTCGATAAAGGTTCCAAATGAAGACAAAAATATCAAGGAACTCAATATCTTACATTTTTACTTTTTGCTTATGATGGCATGAAATCATGACATGTTTAACTTGTAATATGCTGCTATGAATTTCTGATACTATGAGATAGAAAGAAAATGATAATTTCTATAATAGAGAACACAAGGATACCTTGAAAAAACACCATTATGCCGAGCACCTGCATGGGCTAGACTATAGTGTTCAGTTACTTGAATACTTCCCCAGTGAGATATTTCCACCTCCCGTATAAGTTCCTCAACAACCGCAAAAGGATGGTTGTTCTCACAATGCACTCTTATAGGATGAGAGGAGAAAGGATTCCAGTCATTATAGGTTCCATATTTTAATTCAGAACCCATAACATTCACAGGATCAATCTTGGTATACGATTCAATCTTGCTGTTAGGTGTCTTAATATATGTTGTTTGTTCTTTTACCACATAGGGAGATAGCACAAGAGCATTATCCTCATAAACAACAAACTGAGACTCAGACTGGGCGATCTCTATGGGGAAAGGCTCTAAAGAATGTGTTAATATGAAAAGTATTTCGACTGACACGGTCTCACCAGTATTTAGCGGGTTCAGCAGGGAAACAGAGAACAAATTAACATCCCCTGGCATATCAGATAACCGTGATGGGTTGACAACAAGGGGTTTGTGTGTTTTCTTCTTCCGCTTTCCCTCGACTGTGACTGCATTCAAGAGAGACATATGCTTAACTTGTGCTGAGGGAAAAGCCAGGAGGACCTCAGAAGCAGGTGAGGCGCCAGTGCTTTCAATCTGAACAGAATAGAATGATTACTGGAACAATATTCACGCATATAAGTTGTTTCTGAACAGAAAATGTAGATAAAATACCTTCAAAGACAATGAAACTCTTACAATTGGAGAAGTCAGGTCGATCTGCAGGGGCACAGTCAAGAGTTCCAGAAGAAATGAGACATTAGTCAGTCGTATCCTACTTTTTGAAATTGAAGTAAACGTACTTCACACTAAGTTTGCTAAGAGACACCAAAAGAATGATGTACAGCAGAGAGAGAACCCCTGGCTCAAACGACGGAGTTTACCTTTTACAGATGGGTGACACGTCAATCTAGATCAGTTACAACCTTCAGCTGTGGAGTTGCGTTCCGTTGCCAACAATTTTCAGGATGTGTAATTTCCTAACAACTACAATCTCTAGGTACCAAGAATTTATGCTCAGAACAATTTTAAGCACGATGATTTGGACCAAAGGTCAAATCTTCCATAACGGAAAATCGACATATTTTTCTCTCTGTCTAATGAACATCTCCTTTCTAGACATGAATGACGTGAACCAATGAACTCCTTTCACAAAATGGATCTATCTACAAAGTTGATCAAACAAAATCACAAACCATGCGATCAGAAAAGTGAGAAACGTTTTATTGGAGATTATGCAAACCCTAGATCTTCAGACTATGGATGCCTCAACAATTACAAGGACGAAGAACAAACAAGGCTTTAGGACTAAGGTAGACAGAGTAGGGACGTAAGATAAGAAGTTGGTGGAGAACGACGAGAGAGATCAGAGAGGAAACTCACCCTTCTCTCCGCCTTGAGGATGACGAGTTCAGACGCAGGGAGGAAGGCGGTGGCAGTGTGGAGAAGCAGGATGACAGAAATGAGCGCCAGATGCATTATTATTTGTCTGAGGATTGCCATGGCGAGTGATCCGCAGGTAGGGAGGATTTCCAAGCAACGAGAGCGAAGACGACGATCTCTAGGAATAGCGGGTCAGCCGAGCGGCGACTTCCGCTGAGACCGCAAGTTTTTGCCCGAAGCCCTCCTCCTTAGAAACGGTTTTTGACACCCGATTCGGGACATTTATCTACACAACTTGGAGTCCACGTCATCATACGTTGGGGGAGGGAGAGACATACACCCGCTCTCGTTGCCATATGGAAAGAAAAGAGGAACTTTTGTTTTCCGCCCGAAGGCCACATACGTAAAGCCTTAACTTGCCACCTGCGTCGTGAGAGTCAGACAGTCGGACTGCATTTGGCTTCTGAGTAGTAATGGACCTTACTCTTATCAAACTATTTTGCTATCCACTTATCTCTGTCCTTTGCATATATATATATATGACTTATCTTTATTTTCTTCCAGATTTCTCTTTTTATCTTTCTCCATCTTTGACGGTATCCTCTCTCCAGTACATACCCACGCGATTTCTTTCTTTCTCATAGTCTTCCGTCCTCTCAATTTCGAATTAGAAGAAGGCGACATATTGACGCCTCTTTGGTAGGAAACGCAGCCCAATTATGCTTGTTCCTCACTTTGTCTTAATCTTTTTTACAAAATCTCAAACAACAGAACAAAAATAAGTAGTTTGATTGAAGGCGTTCTTTATGATGGAGTAGTTTTGTGATATAAAATGAATGATGATACTTGATTTATTGATTTTAAGGGTGATGAAATTGATTATCCACCTTTATTTGAAACAAATAAGAGGTATTGGAAGGAATAATACCACTCTTGTAATGCTTATCTGAAATAGAAAGATGAAAGAGATGACTTATGGCTTAGATGTGGAAGAAACGACTAATCTAAAAAAACAACTTAATGCCAGAAGTAGACATTAGACTAGTAAGAAAAACATTAAATGTCTACTTTTACATAGAGGAGAGAGTGAAGTTTGTGGAGGTTGATTATGTTAATAGGATACATAATCATCCTCTAAGAATATATTTTAAATAGTATGAATTTACAAATGAATTAATGAATGCTAAGTATTAGTTAATAATAGAGAGATAATAAAAAATCATTGCAACCCCAAGCATATTTTGTTATAATAAGAACGGTTTGAGAACTTTAACATTATCACAACAAAACATATTATAATATAAGGATAAAAATTCAGCAAGAGTATATAGATGGTTAAACGGTTCTTGAATAATTTTTGCATCGAATGGACCACCACACTAACATAAATAGATACCACAAAGATGATGTTTTAGTGATATTGTATTTGTAGTATGCTTCAATTCAATTATTTCATATTTTTACAAAGATATTGGAGTTTAATTGCATATATAAAACAAACACGTAAAAAATACTTTTTGTCTCAGATTGTGGGACTTCTATCAATCGATAAAATTTTTCTTATGGTCCAAACACCCTCACATTATCCAACTTCGTTTCCTGCTTCCCAAAGCTCACACATCCCTTTAGCATATCGCTTACCCAAGGGAATCCAGTTTAAGCATGTCTTTCCCGTAAGGAATGTCTCCTTTGAGGAGGGAGCTGCAACTTCATTTCTATTACAAAGATAATGGCCATTCTCGACTCAGGTAACGGTTGGACTGGCCATCCAGTCCATTACCTGAACGAGATAAGGCTAAATCTAAAATGGATGATCGTTACCGTGATTTTCGGTAATGGCTCCGTGATGAGCTCCCGGACGAGGGAAACCGAAGGAGGATAAACACGGATGAAGGGGGAGCACTTGCCTATAAAAGGCAGGCATTACAAGTGTACAGGTACAGTGAAAGAAACATAGAAAAGAGAAAACAGGAGAGAGTATACTAATTTTCATTCGTGTAAAAAACCTGCATGGGAACCTCGTGTCCACCACATCCACGTTTTCGCTGCGTTCAACAGAGGCTGCCTACTGGAAAGGATCAGAAACCGCCAGACAGTCATCACCGAAATCCGGATAGGAGAAGGTAGCAATCTTCTACACTGGTATCAGGGCCTAAAAACCCTACAAAAAAAAGAAGGGGGAGACACGTAAGAAAAAAAAAAAGAGAGAGAAGAAAAAAAAATAATATAGGAAAGCGGATCAGGGAGAAGTAGCGACAGTCGACAGAGGCGCATCAAGCCAGAGGCGAACGACCAAGAGAAGAAATCGGCAGGCCAGTCACAGCCGAACGGCCAAAGCCAGAGCGGCAGGCCACAGCCGAACGACCAAAGCTAGAGCAGCAGGCCACAACCGAACGACCAAAGCCAGAGCGGAAGGCCACACCTGAACGGCCAAAGTCAGAGCGACAGGCCACAGCCGAACAGACAGGAGTAACTGGAAAGAAGACGCTAGGGACGCCGACAGTAGAGGAGCGACAGGAAAAACCCACCAGGGATGCCCCACCGGTGATTCCCCCCTCTTCCCTATCTTCCCGTTCTCCCCTCTCTCTCTGTCTTCCTGTTCTCCCCTCTCTCTCCTCACTTTGTAAATTGTAATACGTTTTATGTGTATTAAAAAAAATTTGAATTTCGTGGTTTTGAAAAATCGTGGGCAAGAAAATCGACGGTTTCTCAAAAATCACCTCAAGAATGGTCTAAAAAGACCAATTTGCCCTGTTTGGATTCAGATCTTACTCTTTTGCCACTGGGAAAAAATTACTTTTTTGTTCATATATTTTTGGGTAAAAAGACTATTTTGCCCTTACTGAGCGAAAGGTCAATTTTACCCTCCAGCTGTTTGTGAAAATTACCAAATATCGAGTTGTTACTTTACGGTTTTACCCTTCCCAGTTTGGATAATTTTGATTCTACCATCCAGTCAAAAGACAGATTTGCTCTTTTCTTTTGAAAAATTACAGATTCGCCTTGAGAGTTAAAATTATGATTTTAACCCCGATCAGTTGCGAATTTTATAGGAATTCCAAATAGTAATTTTATAAGTTTGTCCTCAAGATTTTATAAAATTACAAAAAGAGGACAAATAGATAAAATTACAGTTTTGTCCCTGGTATTCTTTTAAGGGCACATATTCATAAACTCCCTTGGAAAATTTTTCAAAAAGGTTACTTGCTAGATATCATGTATCACATTAAGATAATTCTTGTTATGTGTTCTTGTGTTTTTGTGTTGGTTTCCTTTTTAGACCGCTTAATTGTTATTTTTGTCAAACACACAAAAATGAGTTCTAGGATATGCGTGTCCGAATTGGCGAAAACCGAAAAGTTGAACGGTTTGAACTTCCAAACATAGAAGAGAAGAATTTCTTTGGCTCTAACACTAGACGGTGTTGAGTATGTTTTAAAGGAAACCATGCGTCTGCCACCCTCAGACACAAATGAGCAATAGTTAGAAATGTATAAAACATTTCTAAAAGACGATACCATAGCAAGGACGATCATGTTAACATATATGGAGGATGACTTCATCAGGGTCTTTGAAGAATATGAGACCACAAAAGAGTTGTTTGATTCATTAACAGCTAAATATGATACAACTTCAAAATTGCATGTGCAGATGCTACTACAAAAATACAATGAAGGAGAAAATGTAGTAGAACATGTAAATCACATGCTGGTAATGGCTAGAGACTTAGCCGTAGTAAAATCAGTCATCCCTGAACCAATGCAGATATCAACAATATTGAACAATCTAACCCTGTCATGGAACATGATCACTACTGCCCTAAGACTAGAGCCAAAAATCATTATTTCTGAGTTACCCCTTAAACTAGCAATAGAGTAAGAACATATGCTTAAGAACAAGAAAGAGAAGTTGCTAGTGGTTTAGGATGAGTTAGCGTCTAGCTCTAAGTCCAACTAGGAAAAAAAACCCAAATAAAAGGTTTGGCAAGAATAATAAGAAAGACGGTCAAAATTTTAAGAAATTGTAGGAAGATGGGACACTACAAAAGAGACTGCTGCAACAAGAAAGGTGGAGGAAACAGCCCACAGCGCGGACAATCGGAGAAGCAGGATATAATCTGCGTGATTTCAGAATGCCTATATTTGGACCGCCTAGTGACAGGTTGGTGGATAGACTTAGGAGCTATAAGACACATCTCGAAGACTAAGGAAGGGGCAATAGATTGAATTAATATCAACCAGGAGAACATCGTGTGTATATGGAAAACAATACTTTTTCAGATGTTCTGGGTATTGGATCCTACAGAATAAATGTAGAAGGCAAACCAATTATACTGATCGATGTGTTAATTGTGCCATCTATAAGGCGCAATCTGGTATCAATCCCTGCCTTAGTTAAGAAGGGTTTTGAAGTTAGGTTTATTCCTAACAAGGTGACTATGGGTAAACATGGGAGAATTTTGTTCTCAGGAGAATTTGATGTAGAACAAGGACTGTTTAAATTATGTGATCATGAAAATCGTGAATCTTCTACTTATATTGAGAGTGCCTTTATTGTTGATGTGAATATATGGCATAAACGTTTAGGGCATATAAGTTTGAAAAAGTTAGAAAATTATCCAACTTTGACTTATTGCTTGGATTTGAGGAAAATACTTTCAAAGTGTGAAGTTTGTATAAAAAAAAAGATGACAAGGAAAGTTTTTCTCAAGGAAACAACAAGGACAACAACCTTGTTGAAAGTTATTCACACAGATTTATGTGAACCTTTTAGAGTAAAGACACATCGGGGAAAGGGTTATTTTATAATATTTATCGATGATTACTCTAGATATATGTATATATATATATATATCTTTTGGCATATAAATCAGAGGCACTTGATACTTTTAAAGAATATAAGCAAAAAGTAGAAAATTAGTTAGAGCATTCGATCAAAAGATCAGACAGAGGAGTGAATATACCTCCGTAAAATTCTTGAAATTTTGCAAAGACTTTGGTATTACTAAACAGAATACAATGCCCAAGACACCTCAGCAAAATATTTTAGCTGAAATTTATAATAGTCACTTGCTAAATATGACAAGGTCAATGTTAATTGATGCCTCTCTTCCAAGGGTATTTTGGAGAGAAGCAGTAAGTACAGTTGTTTACATACTCAATAGAGTAATGTATAAAGTTGTATTCATTACACCATATGAGATGTGGTTTGGAAGAAAACCCAACCTAGGTCATCTCAGGAGGTGGGGATCTATTGCACATGTCAAGATCCTTAATCAATCTAGAGATAAGCTAGACAGCAGGTCCTTAAGATGTGTATTCATTGGATATCCAAAAGGTTCAAAAGGATATCGATTTTATCATAAGGATCATAGACTGATTGAAAGCAGAGATGTTGAATTCTTAGAAGATACTAAGAATGATATCTTGAAAAATGATGAGAAATGCGTTGATGATTTGGTAGATTTAGACCAATCATCTTTTGAGCCCATAGAAGATCTTCTTGAAACTACTGATACCTTAAGTGGACATAAGAGGCCAAGAGCCACTCCGTCCTACTTAAAGGATTATCATACTTATCTTGCAGAAGAAGTGTATAATTTGGTAGATTTGGATGAGTTGACTAATAACTTGACTTATCAGCAAGCAATGAACTCATCGGAAGCAACATACTGGGAGAAAGCTATGGATGAGGAAACTGAATCTATTGAGAAAAACCAAGTATGCGAATTGGCTGATTTGTCAAAAGTAAGGAAAGCTATAGGCTATAATTGGGTTCTGAAAAATAAATACAAGGTCGATGATATAATCGACAAGTTTAAAGCGAGGTTGGTTACAAAGGGTTTTTTTGCAGAAAGAGGGGATAAATTATATTGAGACATATTCCTCAGTTGCGAAATTGTATCCATACGGATAATCCTGATAATATTTGCATACTATAATTTGAATTTACATCAATTAGATGTAAAGACAACTTTTCTAAATAGAGATTTAGAATAAATCATATACATGCAGCAACCTAAAGGATTTGTGGTTGAAGGCCAAGAAGATAAAGTATATAGGTTGAAAAAATCTCAATATGGCCTGAAATAATCATCTCGCCAATGGTATTTGACTTTTTAAAATGCCATTATAGAACTTGGGTTTGTGGCTAACAAACTTGATCATTGTGTATATGTTTGGAACAGTGGAAGCCACTTTGTCATCTTGTCATTGTATGTAGATGACATATTATTGATTGGAAATGACAATGAGATGATTGTCAAAACCAAGTCATGGTTGAACTCGAAGTTCGAAATGAAGGATATCGGGAAGCATCCTATATCCTGGGTATAAAGATCTCTCGAGATAGAGGATCTAGACTCTTATGCCTGAGTCAGGAGAGATATATTGACTATATCCTCAAGAAGTTTAAAATGGGTGAATGCAAGTCTACAGATACACCTGTTGCAAAAGAGGTTAAATTAAGTATGTTGATTGTCCCAGTGAAGAAGACGATAAGCCTAATATTCCTTATGCATAAGCTATTGGTAGCTTGATATATGTTATGTTGTGTACAAGACCTGATATCAACTTTGATGTTGGTCTTGTTAGTAGATATCAAAGTAATCCTGGTTGGCAGCACTAGGTAGCTATAAAAAGGATTCTAAGATATCTTAAAGGAACAAAGGACTTGAAACTATGCTTTCAAGTAGATGAACTGAAAGTGGTAGAATACTTAGGTGCTGACTTTGTTGGGAGCAAAGATGACAACAAATCAACCTCGGGATAAATATTTTTATTTGGAGATGGTGTTCTTTTTTGGGCATGTAAGAAACAGGCTTGCTGTATGGCTGCAACAAGTGTTGTCTAGATAAGCCGCTTCATACGAGATTTGAAGTTGGAGATAACAGACGAGCCAGTAGTTATCTATTGTGATAACAATGCAACAATTACTCTTATTAAGAGTGGAGCGGATTGCTCGAAAAGCAAGCATATAATGGTAAAATACCACTACATTCATGATATGGTTATAAGAAAGAAAATATTCATCTCATACATGCCAACAGAAGATATGTCGGCAGACCCCTTAACAAAAGGCGTTACAGAGGATCTCTTCTCAAAACATGTTACTAACATGGGTTTGAGATATGTTTGATTGTTTTATAGGTAAATAACCATATAACGGATAGATTGTTGTATAGGTAAATAACTATACAATAGATGATTTGTTGTGTAGAAAAATAACCACACAACAAGTTTTGATTACAATTGTAATCAGGAATCGACATAACTAGGTACAACCCCTGAAAATTGGGAGGAAAACTAGTATGTTGATACACTTTGCTCAAATGGCCAAGTGGGAAATATTACAAAGATAATGACCATTCTCAACTCAGGTAACGGTTGAACTGATCATCCAATCTGTTACCTAAATGAGATAAGGCTAAATCTAAAATGGATGACCATTACGAGGATTTCCAGTAATGGCTCCGTGATGAACTCTCGAATGAGGAAAGCCACGGGAGGATAAACACGGATGAAAGGAGAGCACCTGCCTATAAAAGGTAGGCATTACAAGCGTATAAGCACAGTGAAATAAACATAGAAAAGAGAAAACATGAGAGTGTATTGATTTTCATCCGTGTAAAAACCCTTAAGGAGAGTGTATTGATCTTCTACAATTTCTCCTTAGGAGAAGAAGAAGTTGGGTTGTCTCTCTCCTTTTCCATCTTAAGGAGTTGCATTTCCATGCAGCGAGGCTAGTCCTCTTCTCTTAGGAGGAGGTGCAATTGGGCTACCATTGTTCTTTTCATAATATATATATATATATATATATATATATATATATATATATATATATATATATATATATATAGAGAGAGAGAGAGAGAGAGAGAGATCATGGAGGAGGATGGCTATAGAGAGAGAGACCATGGAGGAGGATGGCATGATAGTGTAGTGCCGAGAGACTGTTGGGAGAAGATGGCAAGAGAGGAAAGAGTACAGGAGAGAAGCTACATCGAGAGAGAATCAGGGAGGATAAAATTGAGTTTGTGGATACTAAATGGGGTGAAATTGAATGGTCAAAATGACCGTTTGCTTCATTGGAGGTGCGCGAATAGTAGAAAAGTAGCTTAGTTTACAGGTAACGGTATCCACTACGATCCATGCATGCTTGGCACTTCCTTCTCAATAAACACGGAACTTGAAGCCCTTGCAGATAAGATATCTGAACAATCTTTCGATAAACTAAAGATTGTGGATGGATTTCTTGAAGCCATATGATTTGCCGTTTTTGACATGCATGCAAACATTAATCTGTTTAGAGATAGACATCTCGAATTTGCTTATTCAAAGAACTTGAAGAAGAAGTAAAAAACGTGAAGACAAAAGGAACAACCAGAAACACTGACGCCAGTAGTTCCCCTGCAAAGCGTATCACCATTACAACTCGAAACTAGGCCTTACATTAATTTCATTGCTCAATAGAAGACTTATTGGAAAGAGTCCTGAACCAAATCAACTAGACAAATGAGCAAAGCATCAGAGATTCACATGTATGCACCAAAATGAGCCCCCCATTTTAACCAATTAGTGAAGATTCTCGTAAGGCCAGGCATTGGTCCAATTAGATTGCCCAGGCATTCGTCCAACCGGATTATTTATCCTCAACTATTCCTTGTAATTCACCCGGACGTTCCAACACGCTAACTTTGATCAATAATGGGGCGTTCTCTGTGCTCTCAATCTACAGAAATATACAGGTACAAACATTAGTTCAGAGAGAGAGAGAGAGAGAGAGAGAGAGAGAGAGAGAGAGAGAGAGAGAGAGAGACCCCATGCATGGAGGAAGCCGGGATGATGGGATCTCGATCGTGGGGGGTGATCTGCTTGGTTGTTGTGCTGGTCATGAGCTTCTTGTTGTTGTCGTCGTGAGTGCAGAAGTAAGAATAAATGGCCATACCGATGACGGCAGTGAATATGCCCAACACGTTTCTGTAGGTGAAGGGATTATGCAGCAGCGTGTAGCCGAAGGTGAGGATGAGGCATGTCTTCAGGTGGCCTAGCACCTGGTACGTTACCGCCGACGTCTTCCCTAACACAAGGAACGTGCTGAAGTTCACCGAGACGGCGATCAGGCAAGACAGGCAGATGAATACCTGCACGTCACGAGTTCTCATCATTCAATTGTGTTGCTTCTGGGAAAGTCTAAACACATGATTGCATTCATGCCGCAGGTCCAAATTCAAAGGTTGGTGGCAAATGGTGCATGGATGATGAGTAGTACATAACATACCACAACCACAGTGGAATAGTTATAGTCAAACACGCTCTGTTTTGTGAGGCATCCGTCGACAAAAGGACCTGCAGCGATAAGGATAGCCGCCTGAAATGGAGCCGATTGGTAAAGCAATTGTGTGGACGAAACGTTCAGCCTTTTCTGTATGGTGTTGGTCATCTGCCCTCGCCCGAAAAAAGAAAAAGAGAAATAATATTTCTTAAACAACAACCAAAGGAGTGCCCGGGGCGTGTGTGTGTGTGTGAGAGAGAGAGAGAGAGATTACAGTTTGACCCACGCAGGTGGTCGCAATCGCGAATATTGAGAGAACGCAACCGAGAAGGTTGAGCTGCAGGTCAGTAACAGATGCAATCCCAACACCGAGAAGCAGAACCAAGAGAGAAAACTTTATTTTTTCGCTGCAACATTATAATCAATAGCCAGTGATTACGGGCATAATTAATAACTCTCGCTGTCCCTTGCGAGACTTGATTAGTTGGAACTTGGAGGTAAAAATAAAAGGGGTCTCAGTTATATATGTTGCAAACAAAGGTTGCATTAGTTTAGTGCTTTGGTCAACTACTTGTAGTAGTTTACCACCCTCAGATTTTAACTGGTTAAGATCATGTACATATTTTCAGTACCGAAATTTTGGAGAACAATGAGTCGTCGATATCATGAGCCAACTAGCTTTCTACACGATACATTAGTTCTTTAAAATACTAGTTGAATTTCCGAAACCGGCCAGATGCTACCTTCCTAAGCAGCACCAGTCTATAAAAAGCGCTTGTTCCCTATGACGAGGGTAGATCTTTTAGGCATATTTTGGAAGTTTGAACATGATATTATTTTTATTTGGTTTTGTTTTTTCAAGTATCTTGTTTGGCCAGACGAGGGTAGATCTTTTTTCAAGGAATAGGTTCTTCCTTCTCACTTCTCTCATTTCCAATTAAGCGGATCTCACCATTTTTATAATCCCTATGACTCATGGTGCACGTGCTCGTCAACACGCAAACTAAAACCAGTAAAGCTCTCAAGTGTTACATAATATCTGCATCAATTTCAATTAGTTTTGTGGACGTATCAATTTGTGTCTTCGGAAAATAGTGTTCGCCTTCCTCTCATTAATTGCATTGTTCATTTTAAAAGGAAAACCTGACACTTCAACCATCAAAATCATTTCTCCAAAACACGTAAGTCATATACAAAATGGAAAGACTACAGTCCATCATGCTGAGGGTGCCAAATGTTAGGAAAGTATTCTGTTTTGATTTCATCTACATTTCTAACTTCTGAAAAATAATTAAAGAAGTAAGCTATGCATTTGAGTGCTTGGTTTTGGAATTTGACAGCCTCAAAATCTAGATCTTTTATATGCTTCAGATAATATTTCATAGAATTGGATAAAAGCAACTTAGAAATCACATAAATATAATATCAATGATATGTTTCAAATAACAGAAACAAGGAAAAAGAACAAGCCTCTGACTCGGCCTGAACATAATATTCTTTTCCCATTGGTTCCGTCTGAATTGATGATCCAGTGCAGAAATATTTGTCGAAATTGGCAGAACATGATGCATGGCATGAGAAGCGGAACGCTCACCTAAATTGCTTCTTTAGGAAGACAGTCTCAAGCAACACAGTGAAGGGGATGATAGCCAGTTTTGTCATCTGCGATCAGGCATAATGAAATTCATCATTTACTTTGCTTGCTTGCACACACACACACGCACATATTTAGCACAATGGTACGTTATGCCAGCAGCTACGCAGTTATGTGCCAGACAAAGCAGTTTGATATTTACTTGAAATGTACTCCTTTTGGGGCCGTAGAAGTCCCATCCTATGCTTTAGCTTTGTAACCTTAGAAATAATCTTAGATCCGAAAACCCGCTTTCTTTTTGTTTGTTTTTTCAGCTGTAAATCCGCAGCAACAAGCTCATAACTAAGGAAAGAAGAAAACTAGCTACTACGGTGGCACACATAATTGGCACGAATTCAGAAAGATAGTTTATCCATGGATTCGATTTTGTGGTTCATGCACACTTCAAAGACATAATACGCATTAATTTGATCTTGAGATAGAAAGCGTGTGAAATCAAATGAATTCCCATTCTTGCGGTTCACCGTCGGGCAGATACAATGTAAACAATCAAATCGAACTTGCTCGATCGCATTTCAAAATGTGCGGACCAACGTCAAAGTTGACGTAGAGTTGTTCGAAATCCGTGAAAGTCGGTTTCTCTACGAAAAACTTATGAAAGGAGATAGTTGTACTTCGGTGTATGCAGATGGTGAATGCAATGCAGCAAGTTGCTCCTGAAGTCATTCAGTTGACTTTATTTTTGTCGAACTTTTCTTTTGGTGGGAGATAATGCTTTAAAAACATCTTCACAATTGTTCATGGATATTGGGAAACCGTAAACATCACTTCGATACATGCCAGATGAGTCCAGCGGTTCGCATTCAATCATGATCTGGGCCTCTTTCTAGAAAAATAGAGTAGTCCACTGCAAATAGCATAACACCAAGTCCGGCCCGGCCGCAAGATGTGTTTGAAGTATCACTTCAGGTTTTAGATGCTTAATCTGGTATTTCATATATACAATTAGTCGCGAAAGTGGATATGCCGCCAGACCTCCAGATGTTGGAGCCGTCTCGGATTGCAATTTCTATGTTATACCTTGCATCCTGATAGAATGGGTTTGTCATTTGCCCAAAGGTGTGTCTCCGAATGTAATTATGTATCGTGGGGCTTAACCCCTCGTCCTGACCCCAAAAGGAAAAGAAAAAGAAAAAACTAAAAAACATGCATGTATGCACAACCAGTTCAGTTCAAAGGTTGTGATGATGGCGGCGCCGTGGAAGAGAGAGAGAGAGAGAGAGAGAGAGAGAGAGAGAGAGAGAGAGAGTTTAATAATGTGAAGAAATAAATATTTGGGCATATGACCTGATAAAAGCCTACTGAATTGAATCCAAGGCTAAGGTTCAGAAAGCCGATGGACACTCCGTTGATGAAGCCGAAAATGAGGACCGTTTTCCTATCCACCGACTTCGCCTCAAACAGCCGGCAGCGTTGAGCAACGTAAAGTGTCCCGAACGTCACCATCAAATGCCAGCTTGTCAACGTTGTTGCTGCAACACAAAACCACCATGCAGCAGGATGATTAATAACTTATGTGGCTCATGGTAGTAATACCAGAGAGAGAGAGAGAGACCAAAGGGGAAGCCAAGGTTGCTAATGAGGGCCTTGTTGCAGATCACTATTGCTACCGACGAAGCGACGGACAGCGCCAGTGCTCCAATGACACCCAATCGGGAACCACTGCTCTCCATGATCCTTTCCTCAAATCTTGTCCTCCTCCAACTCTTGATCTAACATATATATGGCTGACAGACAATGCAAGCATGATAGAATAAGAATCTGGAAAATTCTCTCGATGGATATTGCGATTCTCCCAAAACATCCAACCAACTCCATAATCACTTAGTTCATTGGTTCTTTTTCAGACATATTAGGGACGGGGCTCATCCAACTTTCAAAGAAAGAAAATGAATGAGGCAGATTAGAGGGAGTCCTGACCTTACTTATGATACCGGCTCCTTTGTTGCTCGAACACACTAACTTACAAGAGGAGAAGAGAGCGCCATTCGCGTTTCACTGAGAAAGATGATGAATCCTCCGCTCACAGGGGAAGAAGACGACGTTCAACCGGCTGGGTCGATGGCTCACTCACTCTGGGCACCATCGACTTCTGATTCCCAGCGCCTTTTATTCTAAGTTACGTCCGGCCTCTCCACGGTTTTGTGGGATCCGGACTCCGCTCCTTTACGACACTGCCCTTCTAACTGCTCTCATTAATGAGATGAATGAGGGCCCCGGGATGTGCAACACCGTCTTATCTCCATCTACGATGTACGAGACTTTCATCCAACACGACGAGGCAAGGGTAGGTGGGTGGGTCAAGTCAAATGTTTTAGTGACCAACTATCTCTTCTGAACCCCTGAATTAGGAATAATGGATTTTAAATGGTTGTAGTACCCGTCCTTTGAAGTTGAAGCTTCAAACCCATCTTTTATCGACAACCTGATCAAGTCGTATATAGGGAGGGGGCTTAGAACTTCTTCTTCTTTGTTCACTTTGCACGTTTGTATCATCCCAACTGAGCTCGATCCACCAACATGGTTGTGGAAAAAGATTCAGCGGATGAGCGTGACATCTACTCTACGGATTTTGTGTTCTTCGTCTCATCGATGAGGCGGAGCTACCAATGCTACCAGCAAGCAAATTGAAGGGGCATTTAAGATTTCTTCGTTATTTCTCCAAACATCTGCTTTTGCATTTCTCCTCTTTTATTTATCCAGAAAGGTCGGTCAGCCATGGCAGGTAGGAGACCTCAGTACAGTACACTACAGTGGGATCGAAACATTAATCTATTATTTTCTTTTAAGCACAGAAGTTTTTTTCCTTTCTGAGCATTAATTCAAGATTTGGTTGTTATAAGGGAAATGCGGTTTGCTTATTGAAATCTCTACTGTTAGTAGAATGGAACCGATGGATTTAATTTTAATGCATCCCGGATATGGCAATGTCCAGGATCTATTATTGTGTTGCTTCATTGAACCGTCCGTAATGCAAGCATGGGCTCAATTTTTCGTATTCCTTTTCATTCACATCCTACTTTATGTGTTTTCAGTTTTTTCGAAAAATAAAATACCGATTTGAACCAAATCGAGGATTTTCTGAATCTTTTCTAAAGATCCGATTAAAAAAACAAAACTTTTTTGACAGCTAAAAGATGTTTGAGGCATTAATGGGGGAGGAAAGGTACTTATAAGCTTGTAATACTTGTGGGCGTTTAAGAAGGGAAGACTTCGGATCCAAGTCAGGTTGGTGAATAGGAGGGAAATCATTACCTCATGGAATTTCCGACAGAACAAGCTAGCGATGCGACCACGCCAACCTATGGGATTCAAAGGTATTTGGTGGAGTGGAACATCTCTCTCTCACACACACGCGCGTGCGTGCGCACATACGCACCCTTACAGTGCAAAAAACGTCACCCATTGGTTATGGTCGTTGATTTCTTACAAGTTAAATATCTGAATCGGTTGTTGGCAGGTCATGAAGGTGGTGATTGCAAGTAATGGCCACCATGAAAGTCTTAGTAATCGACGCTTAAAACTGAAGGACAAACCCAGAAATAATCATCCAATCACAAGAGATAAGAGGCAAGATTTACGTAGATTTGGAGAAGGAGACTTCTGCCATCAATCGCCAATTACAAGCGGGAGCTAGGGCATCTTTCAAACAATTGTGAAAATTACAACAATACGCGACATAGATGAAAAAAGTAGAGACCGATATCAATATCAAAGAGTAAATCAGGCTTCACATTTTGAATAGAAAGGAATTGCTTTTATCAGTTTCTTAGGCTTGATGCGAGTGCTTTTCAACTTGGAAACAAACAAACAATAAAGAAGTTCCAGTTGAGTCTCCGTTTGAGCCCAAGTATTGTGAGAAATTACGCGTTACAGCCTAGTTATGCCCGCAAATTTTAGGCCCACAAATTTTCTTCTTTTTTGAGGGAAAACAAATATATATCATTCATAAGGAGGCCTCTTCGATTCACACCCTCTCCGAAAAACTGAAATGCTAACACTGCCAATTCATGAGTAACTGTGTCAGCTTTCGTTTTACAATGAAAAAACAGAGCAGACAAAATTTTCAGACCATTTGACACAATCCTCAATAATCAAAACCAAAATTAGATCGGTCAATTTCGCATCCATTAACAACATCGGCGTTTGCTTTAACTAAGCCAACAGTAAGTGGACTCCACCCATCAAACCCATGACTTCCTTGTTCATTCACCTGCTTTCCTTTCTCTTTTTCTGTCTTAATATCATCTCTACAATCCTGCAACGTCAATGAATACCGCTTCACCAGATAATTCATATCAGGGAAAACAGAAGACATTTCTAGCAATCCAAATCCCATACATAATAACAACCATTAGCTCCAGGACCTCTATGGGGGATAAACAGATGCAATTTTCAGTGAGTCAAATAAAATTTCTCTTCATGATGTCCTCAAAACATATTTAAGATGAGGTATTTTGGTGTATGTTATTTGCAGCTCACATTGTGTTAGTAGATGAGTCCTACGAAAGAGTCAATAGGAAATTTGAATTATCTGAGAGAAATGTTACAAAGTAAAGGCTTCTTACTTAGTATAACAAATACAAAATATATGAAATGTAAGTTTGATCATTTGGGTACTTCACAGGATATAAAAATTAAGATTGAGATATATTGCATCTTTTATAAGAAAAGTTTTAAATACTTAAGGTCAATTTTTCAAAGTGATGGAAAAAGTGATGAAGATATTATTCACAAAATTAATGCCAATTTGTTAAAATGGAGAGAGGCATCAAATATTCTATATGATAAGAAGATACCATTGAAGTTGAAAGGTAAATATTATATAGAAGCAATTAAACCTGCTATGTTTTATGGTGGAATTTGAGGCCTCCAAACACTACGCAAGATCATCTCCCACGCATCTCTATCACTTGTGCTGCAGCCTGTTTCAGATTTCCAACAACTTTTTCACCAAAATAATAAGCTATTTTAACAACGAAATCACCACTTTCGGATAGGCCCCAAATAAACATATCCTTTAGTTGATGTGATAAAGGTAGAGCTTGAATTCGTAGAGCTTTAAAAAGGTAAGAAAACACTTTTCCCTTTTCCCACCTCCTTGTTTTCATTTTCATTAAGAATCAAAACTGTCTCACTATGACCAATAGAAGGATCGGTATTCCATACCTTAATTCCGTTCTGCAGCGGTAACCACCCTTCAGTTTTTACTCTCTTCATTTCCAATACGCCAATAACCACCTTTATTTAAATCCAATTTGACTTCCATAAACCTCTCCATGTATAAGTAGGTGCATGTCCCATTCTTGTCTTGAACAAAGATTGCATGCGGAAGTATCTTACCTTCAGTAGCTGATCCATAAGGGAATGTGGTTTTGACAATAAATCCCAATATTACTTTGCTAAAAGCGCAAGATTAAAACCATAAAAAAAAGTTCAGAAAGCCCATACCATACTGGTAATAGCCTTTGGTCCATTTGATAAAAGGTGTAGAAACTGTGAACTTCAAAAACGTCCTGGCTGCATTATTTGATCTTCTATTCATGAAACAAGAATATTTCCCCAGTTACAATTGAATCTCTCTCTCTCTCTCAACCAAGTGCCAGATTTGACTATATTAATCTGCTTTAATTATTTATTACGCTTAAGATTTGTTTTTTGAGATGGCGAGTGATCAACAGACAATGAAGAACATAAAAGAATGGATGCCTGAAGGTAATTTATTACCTAGCTTCTGTATTTTTGCATTCGACTCTTGTAGACATACCTCAGTAAGATAAAATTCTATAAAGTTAGGCAAAGGGCTCATGTCCGGATTTCCTACTGACCTGAACCTGTCTAGTCGAAAGCGAAGAACGATCTGCATCTAAAGCTTGTATCCGTCGAATAATCTGATTTATAGGCAAGCGTCTTGGCTTTCATCTTCCAGGCCTTCGTCTGCAACTCCCAACTGGACATTCTTCTCTCCAAGTAATGGAAACAAATACCACTCGCCTCAAACCCTCATTTTTTCATATGTCGTATTTTGTTTAGGTGAAAAGGCGAGAGTTTCCCTCTTCATCTCGCGTATGCATTCTCCAGGAGGCCGTTAGAAACGGCCGGACCAGCACAGCCGAGCTTCTTTGTTTTCAGCAGGACTGCTGCTGCGGCTTTCTGTTGCAGCCTGGCCTTAATTGGTTGATGATGGTGCAAGAAGGTGCACTTGAGATTTAAGGAAGGCTGAGCGTCGGTCTAAATTGCTTGGATTGTTAGTGGGATTGCGATTATTCTCGTGAAGGTTTATGTAGATATGTGATTAAACCTGATCGTAGTTTATTATTGTGTTTAAGAATAAGTACGATGAGGAAGTTGAGTGCTGTTGAAATAAAAGTGACCGCTTCCGTTGCCTGTGTATCACTGAGTCGTTCACCGGTTTTGCGTTGAGGGGGCCAACTGTTTGATGTAAATATGTAAAGAAGCTCCCTACACAAATAAATGGACGACTTCAACGCTTGCTTTCGGTACCGCTGTTCGCTTTGGTGATCAATTTTCTTGATAAATGTATGTTGTCGTTCATTCCGAGACAATTCGCGTGGCGCTGTAGTTGACCAATTTGGTAATATTGCAATTGATTGAAGCATGAACTTTACTATGTCCTGGTATGAGAGAGCGGGCTATCGCGTAGCTCTACTAGGTCCTATCTTTATCTCAAAAGATGAGGAACAAATAAAAAAAACAAAACAAAAACAGAACGGTCTGAAACTTCCACGCAAACGGCCCTTGTTCTGAAAGTACTGCTCAACGGCTTCTCTCAACATCTCTACTAGCTCCAGCATTATATGTTAGGAGTTTGATGCTGAAGAATGCGGAAATGCTTTCTGCTTCTTCCTCTTTTTTTTGAGGGACAGGAGATGCATGTTTGTCAATTGAGAGAGAGAGAGAGAGACAATTTAGGCTACACAAATGAAATCAACCACCTTTATTTTTTGGCGGTCCCAAGACAATGGAGTGCTCGATCCTAATAACCCTCAAACTCCAATTAAAGTGTCAGGAAATTATGAATAAGAGAACTAGAAGGAAAAGGGTTTCATCCCCTAGCTGTACGCTGAGTTTGTCAAAACAAATTACATAATATGATATAATTGAAAGACAGAAAGAATTGAAAGGGCGGGCCTCCGCCTCTTCTTCTCCCCTGCGATCACAATTCCGAGCAGAAACTGGAGAGAGAAATTTGTATGTGTGTATATAGTCTATACCCTATATATGTATTATACGTATTATCATTAGAACTTTGCACATCGCAGCGGCATGCCCGTCTCATGATCAACCGCCACAATCTCTGCTGGACCGCAATCCAGCACATCCTGTCCAAGCCTTGCTCCGGCAGCCTTAAGGCCCTTGAAGGATAGTGGTTGGTTGAACAGGTTGAGCACCGGTAGTTTGGATGCCGGAGGCATCTTTCCAGCAGGCAACAGCTCGGTGAAGTCGCGCTGCAATAATGGCACCTCAAAGTCTTCCTTCTTATGCTGAAGCACGTTCTCTTTTGCGTTTATGTGCGTGCCGACCTCCATGTGATTGGTGGAGAAGCTTGTCTGGTCTGGAAAATTTGGATACAAACTCACATAGCCTCTCAGATACATCATATCAATTAAGAATTTTTTCCATGAAGCTTGCCAGCCGTTTGTTCGAGACCTTGGAATCTGAACAGGGTTCTGCTTCGCGTCCTCGGTAAACCGCATGTGCATGTACGTATAGAACTCCCTCCAATGCTTTGGGAAGAACAAGGCACCCCAGCTGCATGGCAATTGATGCAAATACGGTGTATTTGGGTGTATCTTCTTGAAGAACTCCGTTGGATTCCACTTGGGCCTTTCTTTCACTACCTCAACCAGCCTGGGTGTGTACAGCGAGATTGAAGAAAGCTCCGGCATTGAAACTTGTGGATCATAATGGTAACTCAGGAGAGCATATTTAATCCACAAGTAGTAGTAAGGGGACACCTCAATGTCATCCTCCAGCAAGAGGCCAAAGTTATCATCAGAAGAGGGATACCAACTCTCGCTAACGGCTCGAATAAGGCCACCTTGGATGATCCGACGGCGGATGATCTTGGGGCCATGAGGCCAAGGGAAGGCATTTACAATCTTCAGTGTCTCTTTATCCACTTTCGTGTCCATGTTGAAAGTGAGTATGATGATCTCATCACCAGTATAATATGCATCGCTTAGTGACTTGAGCAGGCGCTGAAGTGAAACGGGACGGTTCTGGGTAATTATGTTTACAGAAATTATCATCCGATTCCAATCTGTAATGCAATTTGTAAAGATCAGAATCCAATTAAGCAGTAAAACGCTGGAGAAAAGTAGTAAAAATGAAATATCGAACAGGCTACTGCTATGGAATCAAGACTTGACATCAATTTGTTTGCCAGTAGACGAAGTCTACTGAATGAAGTTCATCCGACTTATTTTCCTCAGTTAGATTCGGTAAGCACACAAATTGTGCCTCTGAGACACAGCCTGTATCCCAATCATAAGCTGACATCCACTACGGATGATTTGAAAATAGTACAAGGTCAAACATTTGGTTTCAGAAAGAAAACGAGAAGCGAACGTGAATGACTGAAGACATACTTGGTAATGCCGTTGATCTGAGATCAGCCATAAAGAGAACCTTGGGAACGGAAGGTCTAGGCAAGAGAACCAACGTCGAATTACTTGAAGAGCCTTCAACGACCATCTTCAACGCCTTCTTCACGTTAACATCAATGTCGGAAACTGCAATTACCAAAGTCGGATTGTGAATTTTCATCAGCCCTCTCATGCTAGAGTAAACAGCCTGCACGACGGGTACCTCAGAATCTGAAATCCCCTTTATAGCATCAACAGCTAAATCAAAGATCTTGAATCTCCTTTCACGGCAATTGGCCTTTGGCCACTTCAGTGCATCAGCGGCACCTTCGCACGGGCAAAACCTACCACCAGACACCACTATATAGGCCTTCTTCCCAGCTGTTTTTCTAAATTTCTCGAGAAGAGGTGCCAATGTAGCCACCTCACTCAATGAATGAGCATAGAACATAGCATCTATTTTTTGAGGATTCATGGCAGCCCACTGCGTCACATAACCAGATGAGAGAGCACGCCACCACTGTTCGTCGCGGACTTGAACCATGTCCTTAAAAATTACGGTGGTCTCGGAAATATAAGCGAGTCTGTGCTCACTGTCTCCCCAAGTCTCCTTGTCATCAGGGTCAACTGGTAGCACATAGGAGCCTGCATTCCTGTATTTTTGGAGCTGGTAGCTGCAAGGTTGAAGCACAATCAGCACATTAACTCCACGAGATATAAGATCACTGTTAACTCATGAAATATGTTGGTACAAAACGTAACATACATGCATAATAATAATAATAATATGCAACAAATGTAAGCATGCCCCAATCATAAACAATAGCCGTAGATCCAAAATAAGTCATAATGAAGCTTTACAGAAAACAAAAACCAAAACAAAATCATAAACTTATTTGTACGAGTCGTCCTTGTGGATTTGCCTTAAAGAAATCAGTGTCCCACTATGAGTACGTACGGATACCTATGCCTTCCTCTCAGGATAAAATACACACACAACTCGAACAATATGTACCTAACTTCAAATCGACCTCGAATACACCTCATTCGTCTATGTATGGAGGAGAAAGAAAGACTATCCACGAGCACAAGGACCATAACAACACCATAGACTGAGAGACAGAACTAAGAGACAGGAAGAGAGAGAGAGGAAAACTATGTGTTTAGGAGGACCCTAATCACTTATTTACAAGTGCACGTGTGGATCACGAATCATGGATCCGATCCCAGTGTTATTCGTATCGCCCAAAAAAAATTCAATTTTTTTTTGCAGGTTTCTAGCCTCTCTTCACCTCTCTTCACTTCCCTATGCTTGTAATTTGGGTTTATAATTTTATTTATTGAATAAAAATAATTTATAAACAAATAAAAATTATGACAAAATTATTTATCTTTATGTTGCTAACTTTTAGGTATATTTCTACTAGCAGTTTCTAATTTCATGAGATCGCAAATAATTAAAAACATTTGGTTGTCTCGGTTCATTGAGTGGGCATTTCACAACTTCACTATTTTAGGATTCACCTTACGTGACTTCCATTGAGTTGAACATGATCAACGTGTGTGAGGCTTAACTCAGTCTGTGAAGTGAGAAATGAAGCTCAAGCATTAGTTAAAAACCTAGTCTCTAGTAAGAGAAAAAGGGATATCATCAAGTAATAATATCACATCACTGAGGTGTCATAGAGTTAATAATCAAAGAAATTGAACTCATTGTTTTGCTCACATATCAAAATTAGCAAATATGACAACTACATGTACAAAAATAGCAGTTTGTTAATATTGATATATTAGATAAGTGGATTATGAAAGATAACGAAGAAAATACACTCCTAACCGAAGAAGACATTACATGAATTAATTTGAAGTGCAACAACATCACGAAGGAGATGAAGATTTTCATTTTAAAGCAGAAGGTGATGAGAAATTTTGAATCTTTATCAAGTAGAAGATGAAGATTATTTGGTTAATGATCTTTATACAAATTTACAATATGTAAAATGTAAATGTATTTCATTTTTTGCTTCAAAATATGTAATTTTGGATGCAATTGTTCAATGTTGAATATTCAATCTATGCTAAACTTTGCATTATATAAATTTAAAGCAATTACCAGATTTTTCTCGATTTTTTCAGATTTTTACTAATTTTCTTGATTTTTTAAATAATTTTTGTATTATTTTAAACAATACACCGCTGTAAATTATCTAATATGGTGTATCGTTTGATAGGATACTGAAAGGTGATAGGATCATCCTCAACATTGAAAGTAACAAAGTTATTTCCAAAGTCCTTTGATATCCTACATTGTTTACTTTCATTGGTTCAATTATTTTCTCAGTCATCTCATCTTGAAACAATAGTAGAATCATAATCTCTAAAAAATATACTTTAGAAAACTTCATTCTTCATAAGAAACACATTCTCAAATAATGTAGCATCAAAGATCTCAAAAATCATGTTAATATCTATGCTAGAAACATCATATATAATGATCAAGAATATGTATGCATAGATTGTCTTCATGTAACCTAGAAATATAACATCTATTGTTTAACTCCTAATTTCTTTCTCTTGTGTTCATAGATGAGTACTTTCGCAAGACACCCCTACATTTTGAGATATTTTATACTCATCTTTCTATCATTTTAAAGCTCAAAGGCACTACTTTCCTTATACTTATGGGAAACTCTTCAAAATATAATAAAATTTCTCCCCATATGTAGGTAAGTAACCGAGAACTTTGAAGTAAAACATTAACCATATCACATAGAACTTCTTTTGTTCAGCTCTCCCATTAGAGTGAGAATAGTACGAAACATTAACCTCATGATCAATATCATTGTTTTGATAGTATACTTAGAAAAGATTTGAAGTATACTCTATTTTCCTATCAGACCTTAATCGTTTAAGTACATTATATGTTTGAGTAATGACAATCCCTCACTCAATGTCTAACCTGACCACAAAGCCAGCACAGTTTGTTCATGAGTTTTTTTTGGATCTTGGCTTTTGGTTTATACTTTACTTATTTTCCCTTGTGATCACTAGGTTGTTTCTTTCTAACTGTTTGGTTAACCCTAAAGGTATTGTCTACAGGCATAATGAGTTTCTGACTTTTATGTTCTTTGTCTATTGTTATATCTATCATTAGATCATTAAGGTTCATCTTACCTTTCTTATGCTTGAAATCCAGGCCAAAACCCTCTCAAGACTTAGAAATTTTCTCTATAATAGACATAACAATAAACTCACTAGAAAACTCTATTTTAGCTTCCTTCAGACCATAGAATAAAAATTGAAAGTCATGAGCCTGTTCAGTTACAAATTTTTCCTCTATCATTTGATATTTAAGGAACTTGACCACATCATACTTTTGAAGACTGAGGTCTTAAGTATTATATTTTCGGTACAAGGCAACCCATATATTTTTCGTTGTCGTAGAAGAAGAAAAACTATATACATCAAAGAAAACATTTGACTGTGCCAATAAAATACATCAGCGACACAGGGTGTCTTCCTTCCACTCGACAATTCTATCCAAGTTTCTAGGGTCTATCATCGTGTAGGGGATAATTCGAATCGATGTACAGATGCAACCCTAAAATGGTTAACCAAATTTTGATATGCTACTATCAACGTTTAAAATATGGATCGGTAAACTTTTACAACATCAATATCAAGTTGACCTTAGATCAGAGGGTAGCAGACGCAATCATGTTCACTATGCTAAAAAATTATTTTTCTAAAATTGTTAATAAACTGTACACATATATTCATAATAACATAATATACAATAAATATAAAAATGCCACAATTATAAACAATAACTAAAGATCCAAAACAAGTCATAATCAAGTCGTACGAAAAACAAAAGCAAAAGCAAAATAAAAAACTTATCTATGTGGGTCGCTCTTGCGGATTTGCCTTAGAGAAATGAGTGTCCCGCTATTAATACATACGGGTACCTACGCCTTACTTCCAAGATAAAACGCACATAGAACTCGAAGAGCACATACGTGGCTTCGAGTCAAATTCGAACACATCTCGGTCGCCTATGATTGGAGCAGAAAGAGAGACTATCCATGAGCATAGGGACCGAAGCATCACTACAAGCACAGAGACAGAACCAAGAGACGAGGAGAGAGAAATAGAGGAAAACTATGTGTTTAGGGAGGACCCCTAATCACTTATTTATAGGTATACATATAGATCATGAATAGTGTATCCGATGCAAACAACACACCACTTTATCCTCAACTGTCCCATCTTACGAGGAATCGTCTCACCTTATAAGGAACCATCTCATCTTATCCTCATCTATGACTGTGAAAAACTCTTGACTCATGCGAAAAGGTATATCAAGACCCAAACAACAAACCCAAGCTACAAGCCTAAGCCCGATCTAACACATCTGTGCACGCGCATGTGTGGTATAACATGTTCTCCCTAAGCTATTTGAACTAAGGTTTATGATCTACTAAATATATAAAAGGACGTACGAGTTTGTAACATTTATCAATATGAGATTAAACTTTATCTCCTCTTTGTCATCTTTTGTAAAAGTCCGTCGTATATTCCTTTTTATACTTTAAGACTTTCATACATATATTATTTATTTAGTTAGGAATATCAACATGCATTAAATGTACATTAAATCCATGAGTGCTTGCTTTTCTTGATAAATCTCTATTGTTTGGATGCAAAAAGTTCAATAATTGAAGAAGGTTGAGAAGGGGCCCCTTAAGGATCAATTTAGCTAATCTGGAAAGCTTATGCATCTAAATCGCCGTATCTAAAACGCATAGTGCATTAAGCGCGATAGGATCCAACTCCCAACAGAGAGATTGCAAAACAAGGAAACCTTTGAGCAGGAAGAGCAGTAGCTCACCTAGCTAGGGGGTCGACAAACAAGTTGAAGGTAATGCAAGGCGCATGCATCCGGCTTCGGCCTCTCAATTGTAGTAAAAGAAAGAAAAAAAGGAAGAAAGCTTTGAGTGTAAAAGCAAAGTGCAAACCTAGCCATTCCACATTCTGGAGTGGAATTTTATGAAGTAGCAAACACATGAGAGGTGGTTGGGTGTGCAATGAGGTGCATACCTGAGATGAAGGTCTTCACCAGTGATGAAAGTCAAAGGTTCCTCGATAAACAAAGTCTTCACGAGATTGAAAGGAAGAAACCATGAGCTAGACAGGAAATCCACCTGAACAATCCTATCGATGGTGATGCCATATGCAGGATCCGGCAAATAAATTCCAGCCTCTTTCGAGCGGAACTTTCTGTAGCTGGGAAATGAGTAGTCCTTCTGTCTGAAAGGCAAAATCCTCCCAATACTTCCCAGAACAGAATTTTGATACTTATCGGTTCCTCCAACATGCGCCAAAATCTCGAGCATTTTCTTGCCGGGAATCATGTCGTCATCCAGAATGTATACGAAATCCGCTTTGGTCTGCAAAGCCAGCTGAAACCTCCCATAGTATTTGAAATCATAGGAGGAGCTGATGAAGCTGATTTTAGAATTGTTGTAGCTTTCAACAATCCTCCTGAGGTTGAGTTCATTGGGGCTGCCAAAAGCCAAAACCCAGACATGGTAGAAGGGAATGGTCTGGTGAAGCAGAGAATCAAGCTGCCCACACAAGGTTTTCCTCTTAAAGTGATTCAAAATCACTGTGATTTTGGGAACTTTACCTCGGCCCCACTTTGATTTCATCTGCATGAGTTCAGATATCGTCTCGGTTGCAAAGGTCTTCTTTTGGAATTCCAAGACCTCATCATACAGCTCCCTCTTGATCCTGATCATCTGGGAATCGTTTGACTTCTTCTGCATGAAGTCGATGGTCTCATGCTCACATACATCAGCAGGGTTGGATTCCAGGGCAATTCGTGATACACGACCACCACCAACCTGGGTAGGAATGATGGTGTCCCAGACCCTGGTTGCCCAAGAGAAGTCTCTCCTTGTGCCCAAATCGACTGGTGGGCCCATGTAGTAGAGGAGGAGGGTTGCATAGATGGCAAAGGTGAACTGCAGGAAGGTGAGGACTGTAACAAGGCGAGTAGAGCAGCCCTTGTTGTTTGTTCGAACCTTGGCTTTTGCTCCAACGTAATCGCGGATCATGCCTTCCAAGTAGTCTCCGCTTTGCGTACTCGGGCTTCTCACGAGACCCATAGCGGCCTAAATTCAAACGAATGGAGAAGGAAGACGATTCAGAGAAGGAAAAGCCGGCAAATTCCCAATAAACAAATGCAGTGCGCAATTTCAGCCTCCACGGCTTAAAAACAGAGTTTTATAAAAAAAAAGCCGGTTGTACTATGCATATTTCTCCAAATAAAAATCTCTAAGACAGGGGACGTCTAGAATTCACAAGTGGTGCGAGCAGACGATGACTCAACTTGCTGGGATCGAGAGAGCATACAAAAGAGGGGGAGCTTAGATATGAACCTTATAGATAGAAAATGAAGATGCACATCGTCCAATGACAAAATCATACGGCACCCACCATTAAGAAACAAGAACATAGGAAGCCGTTTTTATATATTGCAAGATAGAAAGAGTTCAATAAGACCAATGAATGGGAGAGCGAATAGATTCAGAGGCAAAGTCAGCTATATCGGACGTACAGGGGAATGCAAGGGGAGATGAAAAATAAATGGGAAAACAACAAGCCCTGCCTTACAAGCTCTTCAGTCTGTTGAATGGAAGAGCATATCATGTGTACAGAGATACAGTAATGTAATGTATATACCAAGAAAGCCGTGAGAAAACACATGGTTGAAACCGTAAGCGTTACCTTCACATAAGCTCATGCACTTGACCCCTTCCGGCAAACCGGCTTTAATGGCGTGGAATAGGCGGTCAATGACACTGTTTTGCAGGCGCAGACTTAACGAGAACGGAGAGAATTATCCGTCAGAATCAATCCCCACTGACCGGACCGACCACTGAAGGGAGAGGGAGACAGAGAGAGGAAGAAGCAATCGTGCAGACTCCGAACTTCAATGAACTTAAAATGGAAACCTCAAAGGCCTAACATAGATAGATCGTAACGCATTTATTTTTACATGAGGAGGAGGTGATGTGCTTTCCTTTTTCCGTCGCTGCTCTTCCAAATGATTCAAGGCGTTGGCGTTGACTGTGGCGCGCTGGCGGGTTTATAGAAGAAGAAGCAATAAGGGAAGGTAGTTTGACCTGCAATTTCATATAATGGAATGGAATCCTCTTGTGGTTTGTGCCTCTGCCAAAATTAGGCCACAGGCCGGTTAGGGGCACCTTCTTCGCCAACCGGAGTAGAGAGGATGGTCAACCTTAACTGGGTTCACCGTAATATATATATATATACACGCCCATTTATAACAACAATAATCAAAAGAGGGAGGAAAATGATAAAAAGGTATTTGGGCCCGCTCCCCTTTTTCTATGTGGCAGCCTTCTGTTCTTCGCCTGACAATCCATTGAAACAGAGGACGCACGCATTATACGTTTCCACGGGATCTCAAAATACCAAACATGGGGTGCGTGTGCTAGACTCTTGACAAACCCAGCCCCTGTTCAAGCTTGCCTGTAAATTAAAAACTGTTTGGTATAATTACTAATATTAGCATTTTTTTCTTTAAAGCTTGCAATTGATATTCATTTATCTGTGGGTTTTTAGTTTACGAGGCACAAACAGTGTGCAAATTTGGCGCCATCCCTGTTGGGTAAGTTTCTCAAATGTTGCTTGCAGTGAAAAAGGAAGAAAAATCTCACAATCAAGAAATTAAATGAATAAACATTGATACATGTATAGAGCGAGTGGTCAATCTGCCTTTCACGGGCAACTTTGGAAAAAGGACTTAACTATTAACAATGTATCATCCAACGCTAGACTCCCACAGAGCCATGCATATGCGCAGGCTACATGATGACACAATGAGAACTAGTGTGCTGCATGCGTAATAGTTAGTCAATGTAAACAAATGATTTGCTTCTGCAGGTTAACTGTATAGCCCTTTACGTTGTATACTATCATCATATTCGATTCCAAAATAATGAGGTTTGACCTTACCCTCCTTGTTATATGTTGTATAATATTAACCGGGGCTGAGGCAAGTTGAACTGGCTTCCTCGATCTTCAGGGAGGTGGTGATTTAGCCGTTAATTAAGCGCACTCTTCTTTATACAGGATCACGTAAAGAAAGATAGCCATACAATCCGAAAGACGTTACTTACAATGGCAAAAGGCAAATTAAGTTCCGGGCAGCGACACAACTCGGTCGTCATTTTGGGAGGTTGCTGTAGATGATGAAAAGTATGAGGAACAAATTAACTTGTTTCTTTTCCTGCTGAGCGAAGGAAGACAATTACCACGGACTCTCTTTTCTGTAAGTGCGAACACGTCTGTGAAAAAGTCAAGGGATATATATATTTGATATTAGAAAGACTCGTGAGTTGGAGCCAGAGACCACCGCCCCTTGGTAATTAGGCAGGCATTTAGTATGCGACCGGCAAAAAGGATTGGATTGCTCAAACAACACGGAAACGCCGCACCTAGCAACTATATATATATATATATATATCCCCACCACCAAATTGTTCCAAAGTTCAACCTTACAAAAAGCTGTTTACCATCGTTAATTTTAAGAGAGGTACTTATTAATGGTAAAAGATAACACTGTGCATGATATGAGGAGATGAAGCTCACACATATAGATGATGTTCATTGATGGCATACACTCAATGTAAACACTGTGCATGATAATAAGAATATGTCCCTCCCATCACAAAAAGGTCAGACATGCTTAATAACAAGTTGCTTCAGTACGTGAGGAGTGCATACCTCACCTCGATCGGTTCGGTTCGGCCTCCCCATTGTAACCCAAAAAAAGGGTCAGCGATGTGGTGAAGACAACTCTAACACAAATTGGCCATAATTTTATTATCATATTCTAAAACTTTATCATAGTCTTAATCAGCGATCAAAGAGTACATCAAATAAATATGAATAGCATATTTTAATCATTCAATGAATTGAAATTTATTCCATTGATTACTACTCGAGTGTAAGTTTGAAAACGAAAACCCGCCAACCTGCCTCAATATTCATGAGCCCAACATATATACCATAAACAATATCCTATCCTAGCAATAGTCACAACATTTGGCAAGAATACTACACCAAAATATTTTGAGAAGCTCTTTAGTCGATACAGACGTGATACATAAATTTTCTTGATTCTTTTATGTTTCTGCAGTAGTTCCATATTTCTTGATATTTATTTTCTGCTGAAGATCTCATTTTTCTAAAATATTGCAAGCATTTCCAGAATCATAGAAAGATCAGAACCCAATCATTGAAAAAGAATACTAAACCGTGCTTATAAAAAACTTAGTGCCACCTTAACGGTGAGTCACTTGGTTTGAAAGTGCAAAAAAAGGATTAGGTGTCGCTTAACACTGAAAAGGTCCACTACCCCTGGCCCGACGTGGTCCGACAACCATACATTATGGCCCGTCTCATCACATCAATGATCAAGCTATATTATGGCCTTAGTGAATGATAGTGACTCACTTTTTATATAGACAGTATATAATAAAATATATTAAAGTATTTATTGTTAAATGGACAAGAAATAAATATATAACAAATGCATTTGGTGTAAGTTGGAGGAAGGTCATTTACTCATCCTATTAGAATGGTTACAAAGAGACACTGAAGGTAATGGAGTTGAAGAGGAAAAATTATTGCTTTACTCTTTTACGTTAAAGAGCAATGGTTGAATCATATAAGGAGATAATTGTTTTCACATGGATAGATATGATGATTCATTATGGTATTCTTACAATTAATAGGTATGTGAAATTTGTTGTTAATGCATATATTTCATATATTGTCTTTGAAATATATAATAATTGTATTAATGGCGGCAGAGTGAAAATTGCATACGCAAGGTTAAAAGAAACCATTGTGGTAGCTCAATTGAGAGATTTGATACAATTTACAAACAATTATATAAAACGAGGCAGCAGATCATCCGTAAGTGGAAGCCACGCGAGAGAGAGTCTTTTGACTCTTGGATTATTGTTGGACTCTGGACGGCTCTGCATGCGAGCCAAAAGTTAGGCTTTGACTTCCAAACTTGCGCCATTGCATTAATCAATCGGTGGAGATGCTTATTCGGAATTATGCTACTGGCAAATACCGTAAGAAATTGATGATTTCCCCTTAATTTGCAATTGCAAAGCAAGATCTCATCTTCTTGGGAGATATCGAACTTGGATGATTGATATCACGTTTATGTTGCGGAAAATGTATTAGCGAGATTACAAGTTTTCGAGATAGAGAAAGATGAGTTTCTGCTTGATTAGCTTAGTGGAGGATAGAAGGCAGAACTGGGTTAGTAAAGCATTTGACTCGCACAAAACGTTCTAATTGGCCCTCCCTCCATCACCGTGCGTGTATACATGATATCCTTAAAGTGCGACACTGCAATATAATATATATATATATAGAGAGAGAGAGAGAGAGAGAGAGAGGCAAGTCATTTATGTTCGTCATAGAGTCTCTCCTCCATGCGTGTGGTGATTGGCCTACCACTCGTTTATATGAAGATGGTGGCGCCTACAACACAATCAGTAATGTTCAGTGGTATCCGAAGAAGGTGAGAACCTAATTTCATTGAAAAAGAAAAAAGAAAAACTCTAACCGGCAAAGAAAAGGTTCAAGCTAACTTGTGATTTACAAACGGCATTAAAAGAAATGAAGTACTTGTAAAAAAATTAAAAAGAATTTGTTTTCTAAGCAAATTAATCAAGAGAGAATTGGCTTACATGGAATTAAAACAAACTAAGCATAAAGGATATCTAAAATTACTAAAAAGAATCTGATCATATTCCTTTAGATTTCCATCAGGTAGCCATGTCTTTCCAATATATTAGCTTGCGACGGGATTAGGATATAAAGATCACATTTTGAACAAATATTTGCTCAATATTTACGTAACAGCTATGTGAAACGTTGTAGAACTCGCATAGCTAGTAGGATCTATCTGTATTTGGGCTGGGATAAGCTAGATTGGTATAGCTGATGCAATATGGGCCTCCAAATGTGATGCATCTGTTCATAAAGGGTTGCAACAACGAAACCTGATTAAACTCCAGACGCAAGAGTAGATTTTATTAGTAGGTTATTCCTATTCACAAGCATTAACTAATTATTACAAAGAAGGTGTAAAATAAGAAAGGTGGAGAATGTAAACCATTCATATGCAAACTTTATCCAAATCAATCTCGATTGAAAATTAAATATGAGAGAAATAATCACTTAACAAATATATATATATATATATATATATATATATTACTTTTTTATTTTTAATTTCTGGAACTCATCGGCCAAATACCTTTGATCAAATAGTTGAACTTTATATAAGTAGTTTGCATTAATAAAAAATAGCCCTTTTACATTGTGGAGTGAGTTTGGATACATTACCATATATTCTATTACTTGTGACCAACAAATACTCAAGCGGAAACCAGTAAATTATACTTTAAGTGCTGGCGATCACGTAGAACCCATTGTATTAATGAAGTTCTGCTTTTCCGTTTTGAAGGGGAAAAAAGGAAAAAATAGCGTGTCATTAGAGAGCTTGACAAGTTCGCTGATGAATACAAACTTCATTTGGGTCCGCATGCCTGTTCCATACAGATCCAATCCTCATTCTGCTTTTGAAGGGAAAAGATCAGGTTCCGCCCAATCCTTCCCACACACACAAGGAGAGAGAGAGAGAGAGGTTTTGCGTTGAGGTTTACAATCCCTTCAAAGGCAAGACGGCCGCCGGACGGTTTAAATCAATCACGCGTAAATTCGGATTCTAGGAGCTGCCTGTGTTGTGGTCCATTTGTAGCAAGTGTTGATTTAGTTCGGGTACTAAAAAAATTTACAAGTGCTTGGTCAATCGGAATCATTGCTGATTGAGTCCGCATAGCACATAGTACTTGGGGATCCACTAACTCATCGCGTTGCGGCCAAGTTTTTACTTATAATCTATAGGTAATGCCCTCGACACGTTCATGCGTTTCTTTCAACAGCGTGGAAAATCATGATACTTGGCAATGACTTGCTGAACGCAACTCATATTTTAATATTACTGTATAAACCCATGCTTCTATATGTGTGTATAAAATCATTTACATAATGCATTATATTCATACAATATCAGTTGGCTTGATCCTTGGGTGGGATCTTGAAAATGCTCCCACACAAAAGAAAATTGGGTCTGGTACGGGTCAGCCTGCTTTGGAAAAGAATCTGAAGTGACCAGACTCATCAACCGGATTTGCCACTCCTGCATGAGAACGACCAAGGGAATAGTGATGCATTTTGCAAGCTCTAGCAGAAAATTGCAAAAAGGCTTAACGTTCGTCCCAAGTTATGTCTTTCTTTGGAGAATTTGCTAGATGACTCTACCTACTGAAGGTAGATAAAAAACACAGAATAGCAGTGGACGATCACAGTTATATGTACATAGTAAATTTATCTCCTACTTCAATTTCCCAAGTTGTCTGATGGTTTTCAGTTGTATTATCTTCCTTTAATTTTAGACCACGGTCTGGATCAGCTTTTGGCTCCATGGTGATTCTATTTGTAGTTTGAGAGAGCGGATAAATTGCTATTTGATGGTGACCTATCTGATATACCTGAAAAGGTCATTTGGTAAGGTAAACCATCTTCATGATCCCAGAGATACTGGTAATGCTCCATGCTACCTACCATCCTTTTTTAGCAAGGAGAGGACATGATGGAAATTTAGGAAGAGGCTTATTTGAAATCAATTTAGATGGCTCTTTGATTGATGATGTACTAAGCTTGATATTACAATTTGTGACCATGAAGGATATTACATAACTGCAAAAACTTTGACCATATTGGGGTTTATGAATGCTTTTTTCTATCAATTAAACAATGAGCCATCACAAACTTTGTCATGTCATGCTTAGCATCAAGAGTAGCAGACTTGCTGCCTCTTAAAGAGAAGCAGACTTCGCAAACATCTCCAAGTGAGCTGTGGATAATTGGATATGACTAACTTCATACACACCGTAGGGTGAGTAATATTAGGTTGGCATCTGACGATGGAAAAATATCACTACGAATGCAACTGGCTCGAGAACTATTCAGATCAACCAGATCCTTCAAAATTAACTTCAGCAAAAAATTTCTATGCCCCAGGATACCAAAAAAGATATTGAGAATTGGATGATCAAAACAAAGCATGAAACCAATGAGCTTAAGTGAACCAACGCAAACAAATTTCTGGAACTTCATCTGAAAGGGTCCAACAAGAGAAAATTCAAACATCGAAGCAAAACAAACATTAAAATTTTCCCTTTTCACCAGCAACAAGCATAATCGAGCATATTTTTATTATTTCTTTCAACAGAGAGTATATTGAAGAAGATAAATCTGATACAAGTAATACATTCAGCAAGAACTCCTAGCATCTTCAAGCACCTTCCTCCCAAAAGAAGAAAATTACAGAAGAGACAAAGAACACAAGGACAAACGGAAGATGCAGAGAGCCAGTCAAACAGGACAGGTTTCACCCTAGCATATCAAGAATGGTTGATCAAAACAAAAAATATGCTAGAGTGTATACGGTAGTTACAAACACAACAATCCAACTAGAAAGACGAGCGCTTCACCATTATCATGGAACAGCTGAATTGAGTACTTTCCCTGCATTCTCTATGATTTCTCCAGCTTTCACTACCAAAGGATTCATCTGTAGCCACCATATGGATTCTGAGGACCAAAGCCACCCATGCCCATCATCTGATTGTAACCTGCCATGCCTGGACCAGTGGGCGGCATTCCAGCACCAGTTTGAACCTGAGCTGTCACACCTGCACCCATTCCCATCCCCATGGGTTGGTTCATGCCGAATGCATAGCCCCCCATGCCCATGACAACACCATTTCCCATCCCCATCCCCATCCCCATTCCCATTCCCATTCCTGCACCCATCATGGGGTTTGGTGGAGGAGCCAAACCAGTTGCACCAGCTCGACCAATTCCTGAACCAGCTCCCATGGCTTTACCCATAGAAGTTGTACAAGGTGCAACATTTTTCTCTTTCTCTTTCTCTCGCCTTTTCTCCTTCCGATGAATGGAATCAAAATCAATACCAATGTCTGACAAAGGATTGGTTTTTGCTGAAAGGCCACCAAGCATACTTGTGAACATTTTCTTTGTTTTACATAAAAAAACAAGATATGTGAACAGACAAATTATTTATGACTTGTTCCACTCCTGTAATTCAACAAAAAATTTGTGCCATAGCCCATATTCATAATTTACAGAGATTATTTAAAACTTGTTCAACTCCATCCGTAACTAGTTCTAACTTTGTAACTAGTTACTAAATTTGTAACTAGTCAGCAGCAAGCAGGATTATACCTTCTTCCTAGAGAGTCGATTGCATCATGACCCGACCAGACTCGGTAACATGGCTAACTGAGCCATTTTAAGAAGTTAATAATCTGTGAACTTATAATAGAAGGTAGTGTGACCCTCCAACCACTGTGAACCAAACCATAGGCAGTATATTTGAACCCCTCGTGGGATCCCCCACCAATCACCATTTGATGTTTGAAACCTTCTCATAGAGACAACCCCCTTGCTTGTAACTTTGTATAGTTACTTCAACCAAGTTATAGCATATAAGGGGGACACGAAGCTTGTACCCTTTGCCTTTGCTCCTTCAAGAACTCAAAAAAACTCACACGAACTTATGTTCTTTCTTTTGCACTATACACAGATTCGAGTGAAGGCTGACTTAAACCGGTTTCGGTTACGTGTCGATAACGGGTCAAATCCTTTGACTGTGACAACTTTGGTATCCGAGAAAGGTTTGGCTGAAAGTTAAGACTTGGAATTGACGGGTTGCCGACATTGTGAGACATTGGCATCGCATCGGCTTCAAAGGTCTTCAAGGAGAGAGTTGGCGGGAGAAGGAAAAATGCAAGAAGAGCACATCTAATGTGAACTTAGTCACTATCACGGTTTTAGAGAACCATTTCTACATGCTTGAACAAGAGTCTGCTTCACCAAGAGTTGTGTCCGACAGTGACAGACTTAATACAGAGTTGTTTGATGGTGGGACATCCCTATGGGATCGTATAGATAGTCTTGAGACCGTCAACAATGTCTTTTGACTCGTTTGACGGAGGTCGAACAAAAGCAAAATTTTGGTAGGAGAGTTAATACCCTTAGATTGAAGGTAAAAGGTCTAAAATAGTATACCTACACACAGGATAGGAAAGTGATTGAAAACTTTCTATATCAACTCTATATATACATTAGGGCCGAAAATCTGGATGACAAGAAACATACGATAACAACAACCTCAACTTTTATTGATGACAATGATTTTCTTTGGTGGTGTCAGAAGCTTGAAGAGATTGAGAACGGTGATTGCGAGTTGGAGACATATGATGCTTTCAAAAATGAACTAAGGAACCATTTTCTATCCCACAACATTGAGGAGGTAGCGAAACAAAAACTCTTTAACTTAGAGAAACGTGCTCCATTCGTAATTATATTAAAGAGTATCAATCCTTGATGCTAAGTATCGAGATCATGACAATGAAAGACAATATCTTCCACTTCCTAAATAGCTTGCAACCTTAGGCAGAATAGGAGATTCATTGTGGGAACCTGTTGATGTTGTCTGAAGTTACAACAGTTGGTGGTCAATCGTAAATCAAGAAAAGGGATAGATATTGTTAGGATACTCAAGATGATGTTTCGACAAAGAGACCCAATGGTAAGGTGAAGCCAAAGTGTCTTTAACTTAAAGCAAACGTGCTCCATTCGTAATTATATTAAAGAGTATCAATCCTTGATGCTAAGTATCGAGATCATGACAATGAAAGACAATATCTTCCACTTCCTAAATAGCTTGCAACCTTAGGCAGAATAGGAGATTCATTGTGGGAACCTGTTGATGTTGTCTGAAGTTACAACAGTTGGTGGTCAATCGTAAATCAAGAAAAGGGATAGATATTGTTAGGATACTCAAGATGATGTTTCGACAAAGAGACCCAATGGTAAGGTGAAGCCAAAGTGTCTTTATAAACTTGAGCGTTGGTTGTACAGAGGCCCGCACAAGAACACTGAGTGCCCAAACAAGAGTGAAACAAGACTTATAAATGCAATGCAACAACAAGACTTAGTTGAATCGTGGATGAGAGCTCTTTAACGAATGAATGTTATGAATAATACTAAAGCACCAGTTCCGACGACACCTTTATGCAAAGGCTTAATGTACTTAACCGTTTTCGTCAATGGTACAACCGTAAAAGCGATGGTAGATACCGAAGAAACACACGACTTCATCATGCCAAACGAAAATATGTCATTTGGGTGTGAAGTATGGAGAAGGGGAGGGTTTTGATGAAAGTCATGAATTCGGCACCCATGAAGATGGTGGATGAGGCAACACCAATATGAATTAGGAGTTGGAAAGGTATGACTAATTTCTATGTTTCCCGATCGATGATTACTAGTTGATTTTGGGACTAGAGTTCTTGCAGGACTGTGACACAGATATACGACCAAAGTGAGACTTTGTAGCACTGCTTAAAGGGGGACTCTCCGTACGTGGCTGAAGTGGAAACGAATCCAGTGGGGTCAGGAGAAGGCTCAACCCATGCCATATCTACACTTCCTTAAAATGGGTTTGAAGAGGGGTCAAAAGACATTCCTCGTGTCTATATAGACCGAAGAGGAGCATGGGGCACTCCTGAAACTTCATTGAGTGTTAAGGGAGTTTTATGATGTTATGCCCAGTGAACTCCTAAGACAACTTTCACCTCAGAGAAAAATTGATCGTTGAGTTGTAGTGTGGAGTAAGACCGTCGGCCATGACGCCTTATCGCATAGCACCAGTGAAGTTAAAAGAAGTAAAGAAACAACTTGAAATATTGGTGGTAAGTATCATAAAACCCTCAAAAGCACTCTTTAACATGACCGTTCTCTTCTAGACCAAGCATGATGGATAAAAACGACTTTGTGTGGACTATTGTGCTCCAAACAAGATAACGTTCAAGAACAAGTATCCCCTTTGTTTAATTGCATACTTGTTTGACCAACTTAGATAGACACAAATCTTCTTGACCCCTTTGTTTAATTGCATACTTGTTTGACCAACTTAGATAGACACAAATCTTCTTGAAGTTAGATCTACGTTCACAATACTGGTAGGTGCGGATCACTGAGAGAAACAAGGAGAAGATGAAGTGTGTAACTGTTACAGTGTCTATAATTCTTCGTGATATCGTTCATACTAACGGATGCTTCGGCTACGTTCTTAACTTTGATGAAAAAGATCTTTTATCAGTTCCTTTACTAACTTATCATCATTTACCTCGATGACATAGTAGTGTATAATGCTTCCATTTCACCACATTCGAGCAATATTCATGCTACTGTGAGAGAATAGTCTCTAAGTAAAATGGGAGAAGTGCCTATTTGGACAAACTCACATAGTCTGTCTGGGCCATGTGACTGGTAACAAAAAAATACAGATGGATGAAAGGAATATTCAAGCTATTCACGAATGACAACAAACAACTAACCTAATGGGCTTAAGGTTTTTTCTTGGTTTGCTAACTACTATCGATTGTTCATCAAGAGACACACCGCTCTTGCAGCCCCCTTGACGAATATGTTAAAAGAAGGGTCAAGCTTGGGAGTGGACGAAGTTATGCTAAGAAGCCTTCGACAAGTTGAAGGAGGCGGTGATAAGGGAACCTATGTTGAAGTTGGTTGGATTACAACCAACCATTTGAAAAACAAATGGATGCTTCAAACTTTGCCTTAGACGGAGTATTAATGCAAGACGGATATCCTATTGCCTTTGAAAGTCAGAAGCTCAAAAATATAAAAAGATGGTATTCAGTTCATGACAGTAGTGGCATACTGTCAACGGTGACAGTAGTGGCATACTGTCAACGGCTATGGAAACACTACCTCTTGGGGGAATCACTTCATGATATAGACGGATAATGTGGTTGCAAGCTATTTTCATACCCAAAAGAAGTTAACGGCGAAACAAGTATGCTGACAACAATTATGACCGAATTTTATTTCACGTTGTTTTACAAGTTGAGTAAGACAAACTCAATGGCAAACACATTGAGTCGAGCAGAGTTGGTTACTCTTCAAGTAGACTCTTCAAGCAAACAGTGAAAAGGTGAATGTGCAAAGTTACTTAGTAGATCGTATCCATGTTGGCTTGGAGGCAGATATACAACTCAAATCGTTAGTCGATAAGGGTAACACTATACGATTTTGGGTTGAGGATGACTTGTTACTGACTAGAGGGGATAGTCTACGTGCCAAGGACAGGGAACTTGCAAAGAGAAGTCCTGAAGGAGTACCACGACTTACCTTGAGCGGGGCACCAAGGTATAGAATGAACATTAATTTTGTTGGAGATGGCCTACTACTAACCCAACATAGGAGACGATGTGGTTGTCTACGTGTAAGACAAAGTTGAGAACCAAAGATCGGCAAGACTCTTAGAACCGTTAGTGATTCTAAGTCGACCATGGGAGAGTATATCCATGGGCTTTATCTTAAATTTGTCAACAGTTCTTAATCCATCTTGGTGGTAATGGAGAGGTTTTGGGGTGTTCATAGCAACCTCGCTAAGTGCACAGCTAAGCGCATGGCAAAACTCTTCGTTAAACATTTGGTGAAGTATAAGGACTCCCTTTAAACATAGTTAGTGACTATGATCCCGGTTCACGAGTAACTTTTGACGGGAGGTCTTTCGGTTGTTGGGAACATAGTTATTATTCTCAACAAGTTGTCATTCACAGACGGATGACCAAAAACAAAGAATAATGCCTTAGTGGGGTGCCACCTTTGGTATTATGTTTATGCCAGCAAGAAGGATTGGATTGAGTGGATGGATTTTATGTAATTTTTGTATAACTTATAGTTTAGTGAGTCTACCGGTAGGAACCCCTTTGAATTGGCCACAGAACAATAACCCCAGACTACTCACTCGCGGCAAAGTGCATAAGAAGAGTACAGTTGGCATACTCGTTCGTGACAAACATTGAAGAGAAGCATGAACTTGCACATGTGCTCATTGTGAAGGCAACTAAGTGGATGAAGAAATGTATCGACATTAAACATCCCGCAATCACATTTAGTGTAAGGGACCACATTCTCCTAAAATTTTATCTTAATCACTCAATTTTTCTTTGGACAACACGCAACGATGATCCACAAGTATGACAGACCCTATAAAATCATCAAACAATTAGGGAAATGGGCAAAGAAGCTCGATACGTTAAACCATGTTCGGATACACACAGTCTTCCATGTGAACATCCTCAAGGCTTACAATGTGAAAACGAAAGATCAGCGACACCTATGGAGCAAAGAGGTGGAGTTGATCGTAGACCATGTACCTAAAATAATGGTTGGACGGTGGATACACTATCTTGTCAAATTAAAAGGACTTTATGCGGATAAGACACTTGGAAAAGAAAACACATTTTAAAGCAGTTTCTTAAGGCATTTATAGAGTACCACCAATGCACTTAAACGTTATCGCAAACGTCAATGACTTTGGTGAGAAAGGATGTGACCCTCCAATCACTATGAACCAAACCATGGTTGTATATCTGGGGCCCCTTGGGGATCCTCTAGCATTGACCATTAAAAGTTTGGAGCCTCCTCGTGGAGACAACCCTTTTGCTTGTAACTTTGTATAGTTTCAACCAAGTTGCAGCATGTATGGGAGACACACAACTTTCTTCCTATTCAATAAAGTGATCTTTTGTACCCTTCACCTTTGCCTCTTTGCGAACTCAAAAGAACTCATGCGAACTTAACATTCTTGCTTCCGCACTGCGCACGAATTCGAGTGAAAGCTAGCTTACACTAGTTTCGGTTAAGCGCCGGTCACGAGCCAAACCCTTTGGCCATGACATTAGAACTAGAAGCCACATTAGAAGTAAAATCATTTAGGAAAACTGACCAACTATTCCAAATCACCAATTAAGTGTGAAAGTAAACAATGAGAAGTAGAACTTACGTCCAGATATGTTGAGATCCACTAGACCACGACTCAAGGTATCCGCCCAAACAGCTGACTTAGGCTCAAAATTATCCTTCCGAGTCTGTAATTTAGAAGCCATATCTATTGGCCCAGCTGGTTGTGCGCTAGGTGTTACCCTTGGTGCAGACTGTGGAAGAAGATCTGCCAGGACATCAGTCTTTTGTTGCGGATGCAGCTGTGCTAGTGATTGTGGCTGTGACTGCAAATATGGCTGGGGCTGCTGCAGATATGGCTGACATTGCTGCGCTTGTGGCTGTGGTGGTACCTGTGATAGTGGCTGCAAGGATGCCTGACACGGCATCTGTGACAGTGCCTGCATATATGGTTGTGGTGGTTGTTGCAGATATGGCAGTGGCTGTGGATATGCCTGTGGTGACTGCTGCAGCTGTGTTGCTGCATCCAGATATGGTTGTGGAGGTTGTTGTGTCGATTGTAGATATTGCTGTGGTGTTGACTGAATTGGCTGGTCATTCAGTAGAAATTCATGATTTGCTTGGGATTGAACAGGAGCTGGAGTGTAAGTTAGCGTTTGGAAAGACTCGCTGAAACCAAAATCGTGGATGTTCCCCACTTCAGCTGCAGGAGGATGGGGAGCCCCAGATCCTTCACCAAGAGCAGCTGGGAAGGTAGCTGTAGGCACAGAACTCTGCGTCTGAGAGTTGGCAGCCTCTTGAGAAGGCATAGACTTGAAAGGAGAATTACCAAAGAGATCCCCGGTGGGCTGTTTAGAGCAATCAGCCAAAGAAAAACAAACATTTTTGGTAAACTAAAGGTGAATAAAGTCAAAATAAAAATGTTGAATTACCCAAATTGGAAGATGGTACATCAGAATGATGGAAGAATACATTGACGCATGATGTTGACACGAGCACTTGTGGGAAAAGCTGAAGTTGTGTATAGAGAAAGAAATTAGCAACAGATTGCAACATTACTTGTTGGCAGTTAAAGCTGTGATGCATCCAAATAGGATTGACTATCTTTGATATGTGAAACTCATTTTGTACCATTAAGGCTTTGAAGCAACTTTTTGGAAGAGAACGAGAAAAATCAACACATCACAAGGTTTAGCAAGTTGAGACAAATACAACCCAAGGGATTGGTTCCTAACTACTCCTTTTGGTTGAACTTGACAATGGAGAAACTATGTTAGACCCCTCTAAGAACAAATCCTACACACCTCCAGAAGCATGATTTGGTGAGAGCTGGTGCGGTTGGGAGTTGGGAGTGCCCAAGAGAAGGTGATGGATCTTTTGCTATAACCAGTGACTTGCAAAAGAAGGAATTCGAGAACACCACTATCTTCCATACGTTGTTAGATTCTTTTATACGGGAAGAACACTTTTCGTTCTTATTTAGGTGGATCAATCATCAAAAACATTAACAGTTGTCAAACAAACCTGGTTCAGTGCATTAGGTGCACAAGATAGAATTTCAAAAGGTGTCACATAACCAGGATCTGCAGATGCATCAGCACTAGAAGTTGCAGTAGTAACAGAAGCCATTGGTGACGAAGAAGCCAAAAATGCTCCAAGGAAATCCTTTTCTGCATTATCAGTGGAACTGGGAGCAGCTGCGAAAATGAAATATGTGTTACTTTTGCAACGTCAGGAACTTTTGGACAACAGCATTACTTACGCCACATGAAAATAAGCAGTATGATGGACCACAAGCGTGACTAAGGGGAAGTTTAACATGTTCCTTTCTACCAATTGAAAGGACATACGCTTAATTTGGGGTGTTGTCAACATTCTCAAGTCAAGAGACGAGATGGGAGATAAAAGCTTCACTCCTACGTCCTTAAAGTGGGACTTGATTGACTTGGGGACATGCAATCTTCAACATTCCTATCTCCCGAAGCAACCCTAACTTCCAAATGTGCAGGTCTGGCATCACTCTAAATTCACCAAGGGTTCATACAAATATAACCAAAACCCAAGGCAACTTAATCTGCTAAAGGGAAAAAATGCGATGTTTGAACTCAATCTACAGACACATATTAGAATTTCCTTTCCCAACAGTCTGGTAGTAAATTGCATGCAAATATTAGAGCACAACCTAATTTGTTGAAGGAAAGATACAGAGGAAAGCTGTAAAGGCGCAGCTGCATGAATATTCAGATAGTGAACTTCCTTTTTACATGTTGATCATGCTTTATATAGCAAAGAGCAAGTCACATAGAAGTTGGTGCCAGTACATGTAATGAGAGAGATTGTTCGCTTGACACAGTTTATCAGACGAAAGAATGCAGTAGGGCATGCAAAAATGCAGACACATACACCTAGATGTGCGCATGCAGAAAGCATGCGCACTCAAAGAACTCTAACAACATGATCAGGACATCTAAGATACTCATGAAAATGACCCATTATGTATATAATAGCTATAACACCAAGAAGCGCCAAGCACTGGCACGCAGAATTACCAGCACAGACATGGACATACTGGACATTTGAAGGAATCACGTTACACAAATCTAGGAGAATATTAATAATAGGGAATGAAAATCACACCCAGTTTGATATGCAAACGGCATTGGTAGTCTTCATCTATGTTCTGGAAGGTCATCCTTATAGTTAAAGTGCTCATTATGTACATCATGAGGTTGCAAACAGGAAGGGAAAGAAGAGTAGGGCACTACAGAAGACATGGAAGCAAAAACAGATTTACATATAATCTCAAAGACAGGTTTGAAGCTAGTAAATTCATCTCATTACAAGGAAACACACCAGAAAGTGACTTCATCTCCTTGGTTTATTTATCTTCACCAAGTTTAAGCAAAGCCATACATTTGTTTAACTAATGTCAAATTACTTCAGTTAAAGCTCCACAAGGAGATGCATTGAAATCACGAAGGGACAAGCCCATAAGTAGTTCCCAGATAAGCAATTGTACTAAATTACAGACCTGAGAAAGAGCCCCGAGGATCAAACTCATCAAAGTCACTGCCTTCCTTGCTTGCAGGAGCAGTAAACACAGAGGTAACAGTAGGGCTCTGATTTTGATTTGTGCTTTCCATCTGTGGAGATGCCTTATGGACAGAGCCTCCCATACTTCCCTCATCCCTTCACATATATAAATACACAAAAAGAACACAGTTGAATAATTTCCTAAATGCACCACATGCTTCAAAAATATGTAAGGAGTTCCATAAAGATTGAGAAAGATGAAAAAAATATCTGACAAACCTCTCAATGGCTTCTTCGTATGACGGAGGTGCACTGTGATGCGAAGAAAGTTTACGCTCTAATTGCCTGATAAAATGAAAGCTATGAGAATATTTTCAATAAGCAATTCACAACCTAAAGTTGCAGAAACAGTTATGCTTCAAAAGGAGAAAGGAATTGAATCTGCAGCTTCCCTATACCACCTTTCATCTTGAGGATAGTCGTCAACCCTTCCCGTCCCACTTCTGCACCAAAAATCATCCAATAGTCAGTATCTTAAACATCAACAAACTGAAGAGAACGGAAACCTAGACCTCAACATTTTCCCAAAACATGAAGCAATTGTACAGGAACTGCAACTGTATAAATGTTCCAATAGAAAAACACAAATAAAGAAAGATGATTTTAAGTCCAAAGTGAAATGTAGAAGCAAGTGGGCAAACGGAAGCTTAACATGATCTCAATTATTTCTGGTCAGACTTCCCATTTGAGATGTGAAAGGTTGATTGCTAGAATAAATAACATGTACCTAGAAGAATAATGATCATCCTCATCACCAGATCGGTTCCTTTCACCATCAGAGCCTCTACGCTGATAACCAGTTTGATAATCATCACTGTTATGAGCTCTATAATTGTCATCTCTGTTTCCTTCTCTGTTGTAGCGCTCATCAGAGTCTCTACCACAGCGATCACTGTCTCGCGAATAAGGGTCACCACCTCTTCCATAGCGGTCCTCATCCCTGTCCCTCCCATATCCATTTCGATCATCATCTCTACTTCCATAGCGGCCTTCATATCGATCATCATGGCGATCACCATAACCCCCTCCAGTACTTAAATAAGAACTAGATTTATGCATTCCACCGACTGACGTATGAAACCTATAGAATGGCAATCAAAATTACCAAGAAACCTGTAAGTTTTGGTAACTCCAAGTGAAGTGGTTCATGCTAAAAGCTCTTTGGCAAAGTAACAGAGACACACTTTTCCCGGTTAGCATAAGCCTTCTGCCTAACTTCTTGAACCTTTTCCTTGTCATTCACAAGCGCAACAAGACTTTGTGACTTCTTTCTGACATTGCCTCCCTGATCTCTGCCACTTGAATCAATATACTGAAAATTGGATAAAGTCTGCACAATGGTAAAGAAAAGTATTTGAGTTAAAGCATGAGGAATGTTGGTATTTAGCAGAAACCATCATCTTGCTCCATAGTGGACCACCATGTTTGGTGAAAGGAGAATGAATTAAGCATTTGAATCAGAGAGCCAATAAGCAAACAAATACCGATATCTGGTAAGCATGCTCACGGATCTCATCTATAACTCGTTCTGAACCATGTGCCACCAGATACTCAAGAACAGTCAATGCCTGTGACTCAGCACAAAGGTATCAAGTCAAAAGAGGAGCAATAGAGCACAATGGTCCATAATAAATTTGCACAACCTTATAGACATGCCGCCAATTCTTCCCTGTGTCATTCACCCTCTTCCAGAGAACAGACATGATCATCTGATACTCATGGCTGTAAAAGCACATCATGGAGGACTACAGGTAAGTGATGGAGAGGGAGACCAAGAAAGCACTAAGAATCAACTTGAGCATCACCATACTCACAAGTTCCTAGTAGCTTGAGCTATGTCGGCCAAATGTGAGCCATGAGGACCCCAAGGTTCATTACTGGTAGCATCAAGAACCTGCAATGAAGGATGGAGAAAAGCAAAAATAATGTTCGTAGAACGGTAGAAAAGCTTCAGAACAGGTGATAGACAATATAAAAGAGCTCTAGCAGTTACGAACTTATACAGGCATCAACAAGATAAAGTAAATTATCACATTAGTTAATTGAAAACCAAATCAAAGGAGGTGGACTAAAAGGGAAATGAACTCCATACGCACTTTCTGCTCAACTCCAGGGACCTTCAAGACCTTTTTGTTGACCTCTCTTTTCCTGAGAAACAAATAAGGCAGTTATTCAGCACTGATGGTAGTCGACTGACGACTCTTCAGGAACAAAGAAAAATCATCTACATAAGACCACTTACAGGTCCCTGACCGTTTGATCAAAGGCTTTTTTCATTTTACCCGAGTATTCACTATTATAGTACCCTCCAAGCACAAGACCCTGAAAATCAGATGATGTTTCTTAACCAAAGCTCATGGAGACAGTGATGTATTCAAGGAAGCTAGAACACATAGTTGCATACAATTTGTGCAGACGAATGCTTAAAAATTCTAAATACTATAAATGGGGGTAAGTGTGCAACTCTGTATTTCAATTAGAAGTTCAGTTCATAACCCTAACCACATGAACTTAATGATCGGAATGAGCAGAAGTCCGATCCAACTCCACAAATTTCAAAATAACAATAACGTGATTATGAAAATGACTCCCTTAGATTCATTGATGAGATCAAATTGGCACATGGAATTCGGTGAACATGTCAAAAAGCTGAACCCAATTGTCTATTGAAACGTTAAAAAGATAATTAGATCGATAATAGATGCAAAGTCAACCAAATTCGAGCAATGAAAATACCAATCACCTCTTCAATAAAAAAGCGCATTGACCGGGAAAAGAAGATGGTGATGGACCTAAACTAGCGCATCAGGAACCTGACAATTGAGAGCCATTTTCCCGTGGAAGATAGACGAAGATCTTTCCATATCCAATTCAAAAGATGGATGTCCTAAATCGAAAAACTACGGCCAAGAAGAATGTAAATGATACAGATCTAATCTCCATCATCAAATTACAGAGCAACCAGAACAAGAGTTCCCTAACGACAAACTTACTATACACTAGCACGGGTCGAAATGCGACTTCAGAAAGAATTCCGACATCTAAATCACAGATCCCCTAGCAATGCCATTCCATTGAGTATTCCACGAAGCGAAAGGACAAAGTAAAGGCTTTCTCTTCAGATGGTACGAATGCCAACGCCGGAAAAGAATCACAAACAACGTAAATTCACCTTAGACAGATCTAGTTGGTAATCGGGGATCCCAAAAAAGGGGAAAATTGGAAAAGAAATATCACCGTCGCAATCGAAGATGAAAAGGAAAGTATACTGCAGACGCTCAGAAGATCCAATGACCGAGATCGAGAAAAACATATATCTTCCAGAAGGGACTGAAACCCGTGAAATCCCGAAAACTTTGTAGGAGAAAAAGTACGAAGGAGATCAAGAGATGAGGAAAGGAAAATCCTTACCTGGAAGAATTCCCAATGGCAGCAGCGGGGAGAGAGAGAGAAAGAAGAACTATCTATCTATAAGCGTTTATTGCTATCCCTCCTCCTCCTCTTTGTATCGTGAGTTACTTTACTTTTTTCCTTGTTTTTCTTTTTCTAATATTTCGCCGTGCTTGATTGCTGATGGGCGAAACTCGCCAAGCCGAGAGCGTTTTGAGGCCGTGGATCCCGAACGAGTGATTGATTCAATGAAAGGCTTTCCTCCCCCAACCCGTGAAATCGTTTTGCCGCCAATCCGATTCCCCCTCTCGCAGAGAAATCGGCCTCTCTCTGTCTCTCTTGAATTCTAGGAGGAAAATAATTTAACACGAACGGGCAAAACGAGCGCAAAAATAAATGTGTGGCTCGCAGGCTAAACGCAAGGCATCTGTCCAAAGGGGACTTCTTTCCTGTGCAACCTATTTCTCCTCGCCCCTCTCTCTCTATATATATATATAAATGGATCTTACTCACGTATATATATATATATATATATATATATATATATATATATATATATATATATATATATATATATATATATATATATATATATATATATATAACTGATCTCACTTTTAGGTGATTAGTGTAATTTCAAAACTGTAAAGAACTTTGATAGAGTAGTAAGAATTATTACATTCCCATTCAAAAGTATTTGGAGACACACTAGGTGATTAGTGTAATTTCAAAACTGTAAAGAACTTTGATAGAGTAGTAAAAATTATTACATTCCCATTCAAAAGTATTTGGAGACACACGTGAGTATGTCAATATTGTTTGCACTCTATATATATTAATTCATGTGTGTACTCATTTATACTAAAATCTTCTTAAACATCTCAATCAATTAAGGATTAAAATCTTTTGAAATCTTAACAAAAAATAATACAATAACAAGTGCATTTAATGCACTTGAACTTGTTCCTTTTAACTTTAAGGATACATGAGTTATGTATTTACAATATTTATATATATAAATAGAGATAGTGGTAAATGCTCAAACCTCATTCATCCTTAAATCTATTTTATCACATCAACATCTTGATCTTTGAGATAAACAATTGAAATGATAAACAAAAAGCATTTAATGTATATATACATTAAATAAATACAAAATGCAATGGTACTTTTAATTCATACATCTATTGTTAGTAATGTTAATCGAATAACAACTAAGCATTTTCCCATACTAGAAGCGGTTGGTTACATGGATTCTTTGTTTTCACATAACCCTATCATGTGTCATGTTAGTAGTTAGCTCAATATAAGCTAGATCATTCTTTATTTTTTTATACAACACTTTTATTGTCGTCCTCTACCTATTTTAGCACTTTCAAAATCTAGTCTTTTGTACCTTCTTACACGTGCTCTTTTTTATCTTCTTTTTATATGTTCAAACCATAATAAATGATATTCTATTATTTTATCCTTTATCACTCCTAATTTGTTTTCATACATCTATTGTTAGTAGTGTTAATCGAATAACAACTAAGCATTTTCTCGTACTAGACGCGGTTGGCTACATGGATATGACTTTTCTTCCTTTTGGCAAAATAGTCTCAAACTTGGTTTTTGTCAATGGATTCAATTTCCTCATCCATGGCTTTCTCTCATTCTAATGCTTCTGATAAGTTCATAGCTTGCTGATAAGTCAAGTTATCAGTCAACTCATCTAAATCCACTAAATTGCACACTTCTTCTGCAAGATAAGTCTGATAATCCTTTAAGTAGTATTGAGTGGCTCTTGACCTTTTATGTCCACTTAAGGTTTTGGTGTAGTGAATACAGCTTTACATGGTACTCTATTGAGTATGTAAACTGTTGTACTTACAACTTCTTCCCAAAATACCCTTGATAAAGCGACATCTATCAACATAGACTTTGTCATATTTAATAAGGTTCTATTGTACCTCTCAGGTACACCATTTTGTTGAGGTATCCTAGGCATTATATTTTGCTTTGTAATACCAAAGTCTTTACAGAATTCAAGAAATTCTGCTGAGGTACATTCACCACCTCTATATGATCTTAAGACTTTAATTGAGTTCTCTAATTGGTTTTCTACTTCTTGCTTATATTCTTTAAAAAATCAAGTGCCTCAGATTTATGTGTCAAGAGATATAAATACACATATATAGAGTAATCATCGATAAATGTTATAAAATAACCATTTTCATATGTGACTACTCTAAAAGGCCCATATAAATCCGTGTGAATAACCTCCAATAGGGTTATTGCTCTTGTTGATTCATTGGGAAAAACTTTCTTTGTCATCTTTTCTTGTACACAAGCTTCACACTTGTTGAAAGTATTTTCCTCAAATTAAGACAATAAGTCAAAGTTGAATAATTTTCTCAACTTTTCTAGACTTATGTACCCAAGGCGTTTATACCACATATTCACATCAACAGTAAAATCACTCTCAATATAAGCATAAGAAGTACCAATTTCATTATCACTAAACTTAAATAGTCTATGTTCTACATCGAATTCCCTAGAAAATAGTATTCTCTCATGCTTTTCCACAATCACCTTGCCAGGAATAAACCTAATATCAAAATCTTTCTTTACTAAAGCAGGGACCAAGACTAAATTGTGCCTTATAGATGACACAATAAGGCGGACGCGCAGTTTCCTAAAACCCAAAACTTTCGAGAAGGCATTATTTCTCATGTAGACTCGATGTTAGTCGGGTTTGTATTCCTTCAGATCCATTGCCCCTTCCACAGTTATAACACTTGACTCGAGAAACGGTTTCCTGCGATTTCTTAAAAATTTTACCATCTTTCTTATTATTCTTGCCAAACTTCTTTTTTTATTTATTTTTCTTCTGGTTGTATTTGGAGGTAGACTCTATCTAATCTTTTACCACTAATAATTTTTCTTTCTTGTTTTTGACCATATGTTCTTGCTCTATTACTAGTTTTAAGGGTAACTCAGAAAGGTTAATCTCAAGCCCTAATCTAAGAGCAGTGCTACCCATGTTTCATGAAGGAGGTAGACTGTTTAATATCGTTGATACCTGCATTAGTTTTGGAATGACTGATTTTGTCACGACTAAGTCCTTAGTCATTACTAACATGTGGTTTATATGTTCTACTACATTATCTCCTTCTTTCATTTTGAATGAGTTGTACTTTTGTAGTAACAACTACACGTAATTTGGTAGTTGTGTCATATTTAGTTGTTATTAGGTCAAACAACTCTTTAGCGGTCTCGTATTCTTTGAAGACCTTAATCAAGTCATCCTCCATGTAAGTCAACATGATTGTCCTTTCTATAGTGTCATCCTTTAGAAATATTTTATACATTTTTACTTATTGCTCAGTTACGTCTAGAGGTGGCGGACGCACAATTTCCTTTAGCACATACTCAACACCTTCAAGTGTTAAAGCTAGTGAGATTCTCCTCTTCCATGTTTAGAAGTTAAGACCGTTCAACTTCTCAGTTTTTGCTAACTCAAACACATATTCTAGAGCTCATTTTTATGTGTTTGGCAATAATAATAATTAAATAGTCTAAAAAGGAAACAAACATAAAACAAAAATCACACATAGCAAGGATCATGTTAGAACGATGCATAATATCATGAAAACAAACTAACGACAATTTCATAAGCATCTTGGGACAAACTTGAATTTTTCTCAAAGAATTTCTGCCTTTAAATTTTTTTTCAAATAATAACAGGGGTAAAACCATAATTTTAACTATTTGTCCTCTTTTGAAATTTACTAAAAAACCTAAGGACAAACTCATAAAATTACTCTTTGATATTTTTGTAAAATTCAGAATTGTTTATGGTTAAAACTGTAATTTTTAATCCCAACCTGAATATGCAATTCTTTCAAAAGTATAGGGGCAAACCTGTCTTTTGATTGAATGGCAGAACTGTAATAGTTTAAACCGAAAAGGGCATTAATGTAAAACAATAGCCCCAGTATTTTGTAATTTTACAAACCGCCAAAGGGTGAAATTGACTTTTTGCCCAATAAGGACAAAACAGTCTTTTTACCTAAAAATATATGAATAATTTCATAATTTTCTAGTGGAAAAATTGTTAAATTCCAGAAACAACCGAGGTAGAACAGACTTTTCAGTCCGCTGCCAAAGGCGGTTTTTGGGAAACAGCTGGCAGTTTTGTGAAACACTCGGCGGTTTTGGGAAACCGCCTATTTCGACCCACGGTTTTTTGAAAAATGTGTGACAGTTTTTCCTTTTTTTTTCCTTAGTTTAACCGAGAAGAGATAGAGAGAGGGAGGGAGGGGAGTTCGGCTGTTGCCGACCAACGTTGTTCTCCTTCTCTTTTTTTTTCTTTTCGATTGTAGTCGGTGACAAAGAGGGAGGCCGTCGAGAGAGAGGGCATTCATTCAGTGGTTGGCAACTTTGCAGCATTTTTTTTTGTTTCTTCTGGTCCGCTCTCTGGCCTACAGCGGTTCTAGGCTTCTTGCTTGTCTGCCCTCTAGCCTGCGATGATTCTTGCCTGCTCTCTAGCCTACGACAGTTATGGGCTTCTTGCTTGTCCGCCCTTTAGCATGCAGTGATTCTGGCCCGCTCTTTGGCCTACGACGGTAGTGACCTTTTTTTTTTTTGGTTCGCTCTTTGGCCTGCGGCGGCCGTGGTCTTTTTTCTGGTCTGCCCTTTGGCCTGTGGTGATTCTGGCACACTCTCTAGCTTGCGGCGATTTATATGCCGCGATCTCTCTCTTGTTTCTACCTCCTCTTTCGCTTTCTTTCCCCTTTTCTCTCTTTTTTTCTTCTCTATTTTTTTTTAAGAACAGTTGCTTACCCTCTCGTTTCTTCCTTTTTCTTTTTTTTTTAGTGTCAAATAACTAAGGCTCTGGTACCAATGTTGACAGATCTCCGAGGCTCTAACTGATTCTGTTATTTTTTAGTTGCCAGGAAAATCTGCGTCTCCTTCCTTTGTCAAAAGGTTCAGACGATCTGCAGTAGCTGAAATGGTGGAAATGGCAATTTGAGGTTTCCTCACAGTGGCCTTATCGAGGGAGACTGTATTTCTTTTGTATTGCTCTCTGTTTTCTTTATACACACTGCTCTATTTATAGAGCAGTGCCTGCTCCTCGTCTCCTGGCTTTTCACGCTGGGTTTCTCTCTTTTGAGCGGCTGAATCCGGACGGTTATTGGAAAATCCGGTAACGGTCCAGCGGTTACATTCTTGGCCCTATCCGTAACTCCTGCCTCCGGTAACGGTCTGGTCAGTCCAGCCGTTACCAGACTGAGTTGCTGAGAATGGTCACCGTAACTCTTATAACACCAACTTGATCCATGTTTATGTATCACCAAGCCTGATTTATCTTCCATGACTGGTTTGGGAATGCAGCTAGGAAGCAAGGGATTTTTTATGTGGGTGTGAGCATGAATGGCGCAAGACAAGTGCATAAAAGACGGTACTCAGGGACATACATTCTTATATTGACTCATTAGTCGCTCGCAGCCGCATCTCCTTAAGGGAACAAGGAAGGGAATTCTTTTATCTATATTTATGAAAATCTATCAAAGGTTCTTTTCCCTTGTAAAACTCTAGTGCACCTACATAGTTTTTATCCATTTAGGTAATGGAAACCAACTTCAGGGCCACTTTAAACATTAAGGGCATCATTGCTCATTAAGAATTGGCTTTACGCATCAAGTGTGGTGGTTTGCCTTTCATAGGAGTATAACAGAAATACAACTTTCGGTATTCTAAGACACAATTTCATTATTTGATTAAGAAATATCAAAATCTTAATATTTATCAATCTAGTACAAATGGGATATATGCACCTATTCTTTTGCTTCGTGTCCGATGGGATTTACCATCATCTCCATGTCATCTACCTTAGCATTTGATGGTGTATTTACTCGTATATGTATGTATATACACAATTGCCTACTGGATTTGTTTGTATTTCTAATCTGTGGTTTGAAGTTTGAACTTTCCTATTGCGGGTTTGTACAGGAAAGATGGGCCATGCTCAAGGTGGCACCTTGTGTGATTCTGTTTTCTCATGTTGGAAACTTTGACAAGGCACAATGGAATTGTAATGAGCTCTCTCTTCTCATGATTCTCTGATGGATGATGTTCAGTCCAGGGTGAAAATCTGGTTGTTTCTATCAGATTCACATCTGCAGCAAAAGATCTCACAAAAATGCCCCAACTCAAAGTGGCACTTGTATGGTTCTGATCATCCTATTGAAAACTTAGAGAAGATGACTATAATAAGATAGGCTATCAAATTAGTGTTCTTGGTTATCATTGTAAGTCGGTTGTCAGATACTGCGTTAACTGAAGCTTCTTCCCAGATTGTTTTTCCTTTTCCATCTGTTTTGTTTCTTCATTTTCTTCATATCTTTAGTGTTTGTGTTGTGTATGTGGTAGGGAGGCGGGATGCCCACAGTTTGAGGAATTATAAATTCAAATCTTAATCCCTGGTGGACCTACTACATGTAATTTTGTGTAATGGCATTAGACCATGTAGAAACAGATTATTTAATTCAGATAAAACAGTTGATCTGAATTTGGATACAAGTAGAGGTCTTCACAAAAAACAGGTTCAAGTGCTTATGCAATATAACCATATGGGTCGTTCAGGTCGATGGTTGCAACCTATTTTATTTGCGCAGCTGATATGGGAACATGGTACGCCCTGCGTAGGTGAGCTCTCTTGATATGACTTAGATCTTACCTTTATCTTTCTATGTTTTCAGTACCACAAGAGACTCTTGACAGTCACTACATTCCAATCCTGTTAGACTACAACACAAAAGCATCATTAAATTTAATTAATTGTAAGTGTTATTTACTTAACTGTTTAGGTTAAACTAGATGCGCTATGCTGCATACGATTTAATTGATATTTTGTAAAGCCATTTTCTCCTATGCTTTATGTTAGGTAGCTATCAGAATATAATTTCATCATCGTTCGCATAAGATTTACTCCAGAATGAAGGTGTGATAAAATGACAACAGGAAAGAAGAGGAATTCTCTATTGATCAAACAAACACATATCATTATGTATAGATGTTCAATTGAAGCCCCATTCATTCCATTCCTGTGTACAGTTTAATAATTTACAGAACATTAAAATTTCCCGTCACTTTTCTATCCTAAATGCAAGAGCGTAGAACGTCCGTCTTCCTTCCATCACCTGGACATCTCGCACTTGGAAGAGTAACCGAGCTGGTCCATCTCCCAGGACGCCACCTTCTCATGGCGGGTTACGTATTCCTGCAACGAGTATTACCCGTTAATCGTTGCTCGCAATATGATCGATCAAAACCAGCGGATCATACGTTTCTGCTGCACTAAAGAGGAGGGTGAAAACTTGTTTCCTATCGGGCCATCACATTACATGAACTATGTGGAGACGAGGAAAGAAAAGCCGGATCTTCTAACATTTGCAGATAGAAGAGCGATGCAACAATATCGCGCAACCAAAGCATCGAATATCTCCTTAGGATACCGCATTTTAAAAGCCAGAAAAAACGGTAAATAAGCTCGTCTTCTCCTTGGTTTAGACGTTGAAACTGGAGTGTGTACAGCAAGATCGGGCGGCAATACTTTCGGGAAAACGTCTTCACCAAGTACGATGATAAGTTAGAGTAATGACTCATTTTGAACAAAATGGCCTAAGACTTCGGGTTGTTTGCTGATTGTACATAGGAGAAAGCAAATATGTCGGGTTCCAAAGCAAAGAGGGCATGTTACAAATTACATTATGTTCTAGCGAAACTTCAAGGGCTTGAAAAAGGATGTAACTCAAACAAAAGCTAAAATTTGGGAGGATTTATATAAAAAACTCAACTCAAAAAAGGGTGAAAGAGATATTTTTAGGATAGCTAGAGTTAGAGATAAGAAAAGATCTTAATTTTGTTAGATGCATGAAAGATAATGATGAAAAAATTCTAGTGGCAAATGATGATATAAGAAATAGATGGAAAAACTATTTTTATAAGCTTTTTAATGAAAATAAAGATGTTAGTATTAGCTTAAGAGAGTTAACCAAATCAGAAAAGTACACAAACCACAATTTCTACCGATGTATTCAAAAGAATGAAGTCAATGAGGCTCTTAAACATATGAAGGGTGGTAAATCGATAGGACCATACAATATTCCTATAGAAGTTTGGAAAATACTAGGAGAAATAGGAATCACTTGGCTCATAAGACTATTTAATGAAATATGAAAAAACCAAAAGATGCCCGAAGAATGAAGAACGAGTACACTTATACCCATATATAGGAACAAGAGAGACATTTAGAATTGTGCAAATTATTGAGGTATCAAGTTAATGAGCCATACTATGAAATTATGGGAAAGAATTATCGAACGTAGGTTAAGACAAGTATCAAGTACAACAGATAACCAATTTGGATTCATGCCAGGCAAATTTACTATTGAAGTGATTCACCTTTTGAGACATTATGGAACATTTTAGAGGAAAAAAGCAAGACCTTCACATGATATTTATTTATTTAGAAAAAGCTTACGATAGGGTACCAATGGAGGTTCTTTCGAGAACCTTGGAAAAAAGAGGTATCCCATTGACATACATAAACCTTATAAAAGACATATATGATGATGCAAAAACATGTGTGAGGACTCAAAGAATGACAAACTTCTTTAAAGTTAATATTGAGTTACATGAACGATCAACTTTAAGTCCTTACTTATTTATAATGGTGATTAATGAGTTAACAAAACATATTAAAGATGAAGTGTCTTGGTGTATGTTATTTGCAGATGACATTGTGTTAGTGGAAGAATTTAAGGAAAAAGTTAATAGAAAATTAGAACTATGGAGAGAAGCATTAGAAATCAAAGGCCTCCGACTTAGTAAAATAAAGACAAAATATATGGAATGTAAGTTTGATCATTTGGTTATTTCAGAGGACATAAAAATTAAAATTGATACACATTGCATCCCCAAAAGAAAAGTTTTAAATACCTAGGGTCAATTTTTCAGAGTGATGGAAGAATTGATAGAGATGTTATGCATAGAATTAATGCTGATTGGTTAAAATGGAGAGGAACATCAGGTATTATTTGTGATAAGAAGATACTATTAAAGTTAAAAGGTAAATATTATAGAGCAACAATTAGACCAGTCATGTTTTATGGTTATGAGTGTTAGGCTGTTAACCATCAGCATGTACAAAGATGTCTGTGATAGAAATGAAGATGTTGAGATGGATGAGTGGTGATACAAGAAAAGACCGTATACATAATGAGGTTATTAGAAATAAATTAGGAGTTGCACCAATAGAGGATAAAATGAGAGAATATCGTTTAAGATGGTTTGGACATATAGAAAGAAGATCATAAGAACATGTAAGAATGTATGAAAAACTAAATTTGGAAAGTACTAAAAGAGGTAGAGGACGACCACAAAAGTGTTGGAAAGAAACAATAAAGAATGATCTAGCTTATTGTGAGTTAACTGCTGACATGACACATGATAGCTCTGTGGAAACAAAGAATCCATATAGCTGACCCCGTCTAGTATGGGAAAAGGCTTAGTTGTAGTAGTAGTAGCATAAGTTTGACTCTTTTCTATTTTAGAAACTTCTTCTGTAGTGATCTCATACTGTATGTTCCTTGAGGTGTGAGTACCAATATAACCTAAAACTAACTATAGAGAGGAATCTTCCATCTCTGGATGTCCAGGAGCTCAATCAACAAAGTATGTGACAATCACTGGTATGCAGTGGATTTTTCTTAACGTTCTATCATTTTGTTTCACTTTAATATTATTATAATATGTCATTCCTGTTTGTACTAACAGATCTCTCATACTTTCTTAATTGCTCACTTTGTGGAAGCTCCATGGCATAATTCTTACCGGGACATACCCTGGCAGACTATTTGTCTGCTTAGGTTCTCGCAATCAGCAGGTCATCCTTCTTTTCCCCCGTATTGTTGGCATCAAAGACATCTATGTGTTCATATTTGTTTAAAATATGAACCATCTCCCTCAGGTCATCCTTTTCAACTTGTGATAAAATTCTATTTGTACAACAGACTATTTGTCCTCATTTGTGCCAACTTGAGTAATGAGCACTTTCTCAGCAAGATTGGAGATGGTTCATGTTTTAAACAAATAGCATTTTATCTGCCACGCAACTAGCTTTCTAGCAACAGATCCTTCAGAGTGAGATTCTTGCAGTCCTCATTTACAGGATAAGGAAAGAAAAGGAAATCGTCATTATGTTTACCTGAGGGAGTGGCAGCGCAACTATAAGATCAATCCAGAAATCCTTTTGTAGATACCTTGATGCAATTTTGGAAGGTTCAATCACAAGTTCTCCTCTACCAAGTACACGAGAGGAAGGGGCAATATACAATCCGGAAGCGAATAAGAATTTGAATCACATAAAAGATGTCTGCTACTGTCCGTACAACAGTGAGACAGACCTCAAGGGGGGTATCTATCTTTACACATACTCCTGTACCTGGCAAGTATAAGAACAGGGGATCTACAAACAGAGAAACTAAACAGGCAACTAGGAAAATTTTGTTCCACCTCTGCAGTAGAGTTCCTCTAGGATCCAATATCTTTCTTGTCACTCGTTTATAATCTTCAGAGAATACCCGGGACAGTACCTTAGATTTCAATGACTTTCCTGGGCCTTTGAGAGCATGCTGATCAACCATCTTAGAACTAGGTGCTGGCCTTATTGCTCCATCTATTCTTAATGTGAGCTTGACCGTGTTATTTGATTTGCATCGTTTGAAATCAGCAACTTCAGGATCATCGTGAAACCTGAAAAATTGCAATCCTTTTAAGCTGTTGTGTGAATTATATTATATATAGATTCGCCAAACGATATGAATATAATTCCTTACTTGACAGTCACATATGGTGTAATTCTTATAACAGATGACTGATTTTATTTCCTCGTCAGATGTAACTATGATATGATGCGTTGCAACGATGTGGTTCGCCAAAGGAATAGGGAAACAACTCGAAACACATCTCCGATCACAAGAATTGCATCTTTCTTCAGATATCCCAAAATGTTTATACATGTCTCAATGGTTGATCAATATCAATTATAGAAGTGAATTGACCTGATTTGGCTCATAACAATAATAAAAAAATGCGAGCAAGAAGGAGCAATTGCATTGAATTTCAAAAGAAGAAAAAGCCTGATACAGGGGAGAGGAAGAAAACCAACCGTACAAACTTAGAATTGTCTAGAGCCATTCTTTTCTACCAAGGTTGCGCAGCTCGATGTGAATCGACCAGCGGTCTCTTTACTGCATGAAATGAATTCCTGGTTGGCAAGAAGAAATAGGCGGTTCCCGTCATGCCAATCCGTGCTTCATCTCCTAGCTACTTTACCAGGCCTCTCAACATCTTGAAGTTAAAAAGGATCGCAACCTCATTAACTCAAAAAAGGGGACGGTGGGATGCACGGGATTCATTACCTCGCATCAATGAAGACACACAAACAGCACTCGGGACGAAAACAATGTTCTCCTTTATGTAGCTCCAGGCACTTTGGTCCAACAAAACTTTTGGAGACGTGAGACTGATCATCCCCATGAGTGAAAGTCATTCATTTACACCATGAGATCATCCATCATGTCTCCGTTGCTTCTTCTTTTTCTCCTTAATATCCTTTGTCAATGCAAGGTGGTCAAGGGAATCGAAACCCGAGATCCTTTTAGTCAATTCCTTCACTCTTCCAATGTCAACTGGGACTAAAAGTAGAACCGCGGCCGCTATTCCGGCGCAAATCAAGCTCTATTACCTTTCTTTGCCTACCAAATTGACACTGAGATGCTCTGCTGCGCAAGAACTCCTCTGTTCCATGTACGAATCAGAGGAAAATAACCTTCAGGCATTTGGGTTTCATCTCAAGCGGCCCAGATTGGAGTTCTCCTCTTGCTTTTCATGCAAAAAGATGTGAAATTCTTAACTAGTTTTGATGGCCATCATGAAGATGATGTGTTTACTTGAGAGCAAAGAGATCAAGGAAGGAGATGGAGAGGAGCAGTTGGGATGTTATTGTAGGCCTTTGGAAGTTAGAAGACTTGCAGGGTTTAGGACGACGAAAAGGGAATAACTTTCTTATTTGGGACCAGCTCTTCTTTGTGATCCTAGTCGGATGCTACCCTCGTTTGTTTTCGCTTCTGTATTTTTTTTTGTATGGAGTGTGGCTTCCACTTTAGGGAAAAGAGAAAGGAGGAAAGATGACAGCTGCGAGAAGGACCCTCGTACAGCGCGGGTTTGGGTAGAGTTGATTCTTTCCTTTTCCTTTAAAGACAGTTGTGTGGCACAACCAACAGAAACTCATCTGAAAAAGAGAAAGATAAAAGTTTGAGAGAAAGGAGGAAAGATGACAGTAGCGAGAAGGACCAACGGGATCTCATCTAAAAAAGAGAAGGAGAAAACTTTGCTTGCTTGTACGTTGATGGTCCATGGACCAGGAGAGAGAGAGAGAGAGAGACAGACAGACAGAAGACGGTGCACGGTCGACTGTCTTGCATTGATTTCAGATCCGATACCCTTGCAGTCCCATACTTGATTATACCATTAAATTAAAGAAGAGGAGCCGAAAGTGAAGCACAGATCTCCTTCAGCTGCCGTTGGCGGGGGCGGATCCAAAACTCTCAAGACACCACAGTGGGACGATGAGGATGATATCAACTTAGAGTAAATAAAAAATAATATTACCAACTTAAGTTTTAAAGATCACAAAAATCTAATCAAACTCAATGAGGGGTTCAGTTTGCCATACATCTTTACTAGACCCTGGATTTGAATTGGTGCACGGATTCAGGTTTCTGATTCGAATCCCCTAGCTGTATACACCAAAAACCTTTTATTTCCTAAAGTTTCAGGGGATTCGGTAAAACTCTATTCGCCGCCGGAAGGACAAAAATTATCAAATTCTTGTCTATTCACCATTTAAGAACGATGAACAGAAGCCGTATCGTATCCCATTCGGTGGTAATGTGACTCGAAAACAGGAAGCACCAAACTGCAATGAAGGGCTGGCTGAAATCACATAGGACAAGTCTTCCAATGTGATTAATCGCGTCATGTATGCACGTACCTAAAGATTTATGAACCACACGAGATGGATTCAACACGGTCTATGTGATGTAGATCAACCTTCACGTACGTCTTCTAACAGAAAACTCAAGCGTGGAAATTCCATCCTCGGGGTGGACAGGACCTGCTCTGTCCAACGAAAGGATTATCATGGGATCACATTGTTGGGTCTGTAATGTATCTCTTATGGGGATGAAATGCATGAGCTTTCCATCCATGTTTCTTCTGTAGTTTCCTACTTTCATCATTAGAACACCGCTCATACATGTACTTATGCCAAGCCACCAGGAAAAGAATCTAAAACATATGAACTCATATTACAATATTCTCTTCTTAATAATTTACTGTTTTCAACCCAGCGCATTATTGTACGTCCCACAGCTTAACATACTTTGTCATCTTAGTATTTGTTATTTTAAAGGTATTGGTCATGTTCGAAATTGCATCGAATATGAAGTCAACGCCACGATTGAACTACACGAAATGAGGCCGCTCATCATGTGCATGCTACCGTGGACGGTCATCGAAATAAAAGCACCTTGAAGGACGTAGGACAGGATGCCGTCCAGAATAGATTGAACGCATCCACGGGTGAAGGGAATCGAAGGAACCGGAACGACAACACTGTCAGATGATATCATCTGACCACTCTCTAGTACAAGGTGAGAGAGAAATACATCAAGCTCAATCTTAAAAGGTTACAGCAAAATTACCTAAATCTGCAGGTCCAAAGCAAAAGAAAATTGAAGCCTTATAACTTTTCCGTTCAGCAATGAAATCGTAAAAGGGATTCATGAACCTTCGATCCTCTATTTCGCCTCTCCTTGCTGTACTAAAACATAAAATGCAAACTTGGTTGATCAAAACTGACGCTTTGCCCGAGCTTCAGCTAGGCTCACTTTGATTAACCTTCCATCCAGTTCCTAAATCACCAACACACTCTGTTATAAGAGGAAATAAAAATGGACGAAGCAATCTAAAGGTACAGTAAGCATTGCGGCTCACTCAACTTGCAATTTGAAAATATGGAAATAGTAGGTTACGACTCCCTCAGGTTTCACTACACATCTAACAGAAACTCAAGCAACAACTCTTACAGCTAGCCAAAAGACCACTTGTGCGATCTGACCTAATTCTAGTTCTCACTTCTTGGTACTAATATCTTCAAAAACATGAGGTTGTCCAAGTGTGTACCAAATCAACGAAGCGAACTCCAAAGCAACTCAACTGTCAAAATACGATATCACTTGAGCCAAAAAATGAACATAAAACCAACTTTTAAACGCTCGAAGTATCAAGCTCAGTGATCAAAGGAATAAAAAAACCGAAAAAACAATCACGACTAATGTCCATAACCCATCTCGGCACAGATCCAACTTCAGCTGTGTCCTTGCAATCTGGCAAACGAAAATGGAACCATCGATTGGGAGCAAGAGAAACTTGATGCAGCTAGCAGCTTTTGATCTCAATCACAGACTATCACATGAATGACTGATTTGAAACAAAAGATATGTTCATTATCATGTTTCCACAATTTAGGAAGCCTAGACATCCTAATTTATAAAGACACTCGTCACTCGCCATGCATGGAGTCCTGGAACTAGCAATTTCCCTCATTCAAGAATTTAGTTCTAGCCCTCCAACATTTCAGTGGGAGTTGGATATTCCTCCCAGAAAGAAAAGTAAAGCAGTTATATTGACATGAAAAATTGTCACAAAAAATTGACGTGAAATAGTGTATCAACAAAGATGTACATGTTTCGTACTAATATAATATGCGATAACGATGGTCAAAAGAAAGTCACCATGAATAAATTTGAAAGTCAAAATGCAAAACATATTACCGAAGAAAAAACGCAAGGTCCCACGCGACTAAGAGAATTGTAACGGATTTCATATACTTACAGCACCATTAAGTGAGTCAATAGCACCATGAACCTCCTGCGCAGAGCTGTACGTTACAAATCCAAAGCCTCTAGAACGGCCAGTTTCTCTGTCATAAACAACTTTCGCTTCCACAACTTTTCCATGTTCACTGAAGAGAGTCTCTAGGGCCAAGTCATCGACTCCCCATGACAGGTTTCCCACATGCACTCGGTTTGATGAGTCAGTAAACCCTCCCCCACCTCGACTCCCTCTAGGTGCGGCATTTTGTGATGGAGGTCCAGAGTTTACCCTCAGCGTCCTACCGTCAAGTTCCTGCACAACCAAGCCTCCTTATTGGAGAATCCAAAGAACCAAAGTGGTTCATATAATCAGAAATAACACCGTATCAATATTTAGGCTAATTCTCCATACATGACTTTAAAGTCAACGTAAGGAAAATGGGAACGTCCATTGGCAAAAAAATTTACCATGAAAATTATCATCTGACATTGTAAACATAATGCAAGACATGGATGACAAAAATCTGCCCAGGTCTACTGATCATATTAAACTGGTTACGAAAATGTGCAGCCCTCAACAAGTATTGCTAGTTGAAAACATCAAGTCCTGAGATGGCGTTGCACGTGCAAGCAGTGCGCCTGCATTTGTATAAGCACTTGTAGATATGCCAAGATGGCTTAAGAAATCAAGAAAATATTTTCTTAACCACAAATATGACAGAATAATTAGCATACAGCAAACTTCAACTCGAAAAGCAACATACACCATTAAAAACATGTCATTCTATGAGAATATAATAACACGATTTCTTCCCACTTAGGAAGAAAATAACCACTCAACAAATATAACTCCGTTTGTAAAGATTTTAGCTGGAAAACTGCAGGAGTAATGTGAAAACTATCTAATTCTCACCTTCGAACTGCAGACAGCGTGAAGGGATTACTTGCGACTGTTACAAAAGCCCGAGCCAAATGATGCAAGGATAACATAATGTGCAACGAAGGAGTAAAACATGAAACCTAATGGAAGATCCATCATGTTAAAGCAAAGAACTAAAAACCAAGTGAACACTGGGTACAGCATGAAAGTCAATTTCGGAAAAGCATCTGTGTCTTGTCCTTTCTCACATGGTTCAGGTGAGAACTGATCTTATCTGAGAACTTACATAACCATTAAACTGCTGCTCAGCAAGCTCCACTTCCTCCACCTTCGACATTGTCACAAACCCAAAACCTCGGCTTCTCCCGGTCAGCTTGTCATAGATAACCTGACAATACCAAGTTCCATGGGTGTTACAAGTAAAGCAGACAATATGCTATAAATTGAAATATTTGAAGAACAAAATGACGAAAAACCAGAAAGGCAAAAGAAGAAATGCACATGAACAACAGCCTATACCCAGAAATCTTGATTTGTCGAAAATCTTTACGGGAAAAAGAAACGTTTCAAGGAATAAGAAGCGAATAAGAAATCACCTCGACCATCTCGACATTCCCTGCTTGCTCGAACAACCCGGCGAGTCTCGCGCTGTCGACGTTGTACGGCAGGTTCCCTACAAAGAGCTTGAGGTCGGGAGAGAAAGAAGGCTTGCCGGTGCGAAACCTTTCATCCTCTTGCTCTTCTTGGTCCTGGTAATACTCCGCGGAAAGGGCGCCATTCCTGACAAACGAAAGAGAGCGAATCCTCTTCCTGAGGACAAGGGGAAGGGGCTTTGCAGCGGAAGGGAGTACAAAGAGGAGAGAAGTATTGGAGGGGGTTCTGGCTTGGACGGAAACCAGGGTTTGCGGAGTAACCTCAGAGAGAGAAACTGTAGGGAAGAGGATAGAGGCTGCCATCGCCAACGAAGATAAGGTTTAGCAGCGAGGGAGGGAGAGAGGGAAGGGCTAAATATAATGATGCGGAAAGTCTTCCAACTTCCAACAATAATGTGTATTTTAAAATTTGCCAGCAGCTACAAAAATATCGCCTTCTTAATCGGTTTGGGTTACGTAAAAATATGTGTATTTTACATCAGACGTTTTCCAAACGACAACAACTAAGTCTTTTTTCCATATTAAACGGGGTTAGTTACATGCATTTCGATCACATGTGATGTTAACCGTCAACTCGATGAAAGTTAGATTATTTTTTGTTGTTTTCTTAACACTTTTGTGGTGATGTTGTTCTTCTTTATATTTTACAATCTAATTTCTTATACATTTTTACCGAAAGTTCTTTCAATCATCTTTTTATATTCAAACTATCGTAAATAATTTTTCCTCATGTTATCGTATTAGTACAATTCTCAATTTGTTTTTAATAACTTCATTGTGTAAAGAGTTCTTCTTGTGTGACTACTCATCCATAAGTTTTTGTGCATGTTGATAATTAAGTGCTCAATACTCAAAACCATAAAACTTAGTAGGTTGAATTGCTACTCTATAATATTTATTTTTCAATTTTAATAATATTTTTCTGTCACATAAAATACATGATACAACTCTTTATTTTAATCAACCTACATTAATTCTACATATAACATTTTCATTCATTTTTCCATCACTCTTAAAAAATGATCTTAGGTATTCAAAACTTTTCTTTTAAGGGGTACCATGCATGTCAATCTTAATTTTTATGTCATTTGAAATAACCAAATGATTAAACTTACATTTCATATATTATGTCTTTATTACATAAGGTCGAAGGCCTTTACTTTCTAATGTCTTTCTCCATTGTTTCAATTTTCTATTAATTTTTTTCTTAGACTTATCCACTAATACAATATCATCTACGAATAACATACACAAGGAATTTCGTCTTGAATATGCTTTTTTAGCTTGTCAATGACCGAAAAAATAAATATGTAATTTAAGTTGATCCTTGATGTAATCCAATATTAACCTCAAAGGAATTTATCATTCTTTTATGGCTCCTAACACATATTTGTATATTAACATATATGCCTCTTATAAGGTTGATGTATATCAATGTGATACATCTCTTTTCTAAAATTCTATAAAGAATATCTTGTGGCATCATGTTATAGGCTTTTCTAGATCAATAAAACTATGTGAAAGATCTTTTTTTGGTCTAAAATATTTTATAAGATAAATAATATCAATAGTAGATCTTGTTATGAATCCATATTGGTTCTCTATTGTATTTGATATTTGCCTCAACCTACATTCAATAATTATTTCTCATAATTTTATAAAATGACACATCAACTTAATACTTTGATTATTTACACAATTCTTAATGTCTCTGTTGTTCTTGTATATGGGTATAATTGTACTCCGCCCTTTTCTTAGGCATCTTTTGATTATTTATATTTAACTATATTATTTCACATATCAAAAGGTATACCTATATAATTTTAAGCATCTCCTTGAAGAGCTTTAAGTTTAAGTATATCTTCTTTCTCACTTTTAATATTCCACTATTTAGTCTCAATAGCTATATGCACTCTTTATCCATTTTTTACTTGCAAATTTATAACTAAAAGTTGATGTTCGGTAGTTAAGTTTTCTCTTAGAATTACCTTAAAATCCTTACAATATGATTTAAATTTTCTTCTACCGTAAAATAATTGATTTGTGTTTGTGACAAGTCACTCTTATAAGTAATTAAATGTTCATCTTATTTTTTAGAAATTATATTGGTTAAAAAGAAACTATATGCTATAAAAAAAATTAAATTTCATTATCTTCCTTGTTTAAATCTCCAAATCCATAGTTGTCATGAATGTCTTGATATCTTAATACATCTTTAATGACATGTTGATTTTTATCTCCTACTAAACAAATCATCTTTCTTTGTGGAATCTTTTGAATTATTGTATCTAACTCCTCCCAAAATGGTTTTTTTATATTATCTTTTGGTCCTACTTTGAATGCATAAGTACAAATTATATTTAAAACAACTATTCCTAATAGTAATTTCAGCATCATAATTCAATCATCATATCATTGTATATATACTATACTATATTATTCTTTAAATCTTTATTTATAATAATACAAACTTTATTTTGAGTATTTTTTTTCTTCTGAGTACAATAATTTAAGACATGTGTTCATAATCTGTTTTACTTTTTCTCCAACTCATTTTGTCTCTTATAAACATGGAATGTGAATCTTTCTCTTAATTATAGTATGTATCACCTCTATTAGCTTGTAAGTCAATGTTCTTATATTTCAAATACCAATACAAATCTTATTATCTAGGACGAATTTCTTTACCTCACATACATCTATGCTGAAAATATAATGACCTCTATAATTTGTTCAATGCATTAAAGATATAAAGAGACTAACTTCTTTATCCACACATGTTCTTGATGTGGGAACCCTATTTACAATTGATTTATTATGTCTAAACGAAGATATAGAAGATCTTATTTACTCTTCATTGCATTTGAACTCTTCAATGGATCGCTAAGAAGGAATGCCTCAATATAATATTTAAAATCCGACAAGTTTTACACTTACGGTTGAAAATCTAATGCACTCCTTTATCCGGGCTTGGAACCAGTCATGTGAGGATGATCCCTCACATGAGCAGAGTATGAATAATTTGATTAGTGCTAAGAGGTTGAGGTTGAGGTGATGCTTGTTGTCTTTTCTACTCAATCACTAAAGAAAGGTGCCTACATTGTTAATATGTTTCATGAAAGTAAAACACATTGACAGGCTCCAGAAAGCAGGATCCGTGAAAGGGTTTTCGTGTAGTTCAAGCTCTAGCGAGTTCTACACTTTCATTCAGAAATGTGGAGTTCTGAGATAATATTCTAAGTTCGAAATCTGGACGGTGGGTGCAGAAAGGTAATAACAACTTTGGTTGACTTGCCTTGCAGGGGAAAAAGAAGGCCGAAGGACTAAAAATCTAATATGACTGGATTACTCCAGGATGCAGCTTGGACACCTTCAAATAATAGGAATTCAGTGACACGCATGACAAAACATCAAAATGAGAAGAAAATTGCCTTGGCTTGATTGGTCGGAAAAAGAACCCTCAGATTCCTGGTGAGTAGACAACAGATTGAGAAAATAGTAGGAAAAATATGGCCTGCCCGTAAGCTACCACATCCATTATCCTAGATTTGCCCGCTAAATCCTGGACTCTCCGGGGCAGAAAAGCAACGTAGAAACCAAGGGTTAAGGCGTGGTTGAGCACACCAGACGATTGGCAACAGACTTTGTGCGCACGTGCATGCACGCGCACGTGTTTGTGTGTGTGAAGCAAGGTTGAAGAAGAGAAAGGGTGTCTTCTGGTAAATGACCTAACAAATGCGGCAGTTGCGGTTCACCGAGTTGGGAGATTCTTCCCGGCTGCCGGAACCCGCATCCACAAAAGTTCAAAGAACAGCGTCGAAACCTGTTGGAAAAAGCTAGTTCCTTTACGCGACATCAGACACCACTTAAAAATGGTCTTATCCTTCTACCAGATTCTACATTTTGGACCTGAAATTCCTTTTATTCATTTTTTCCGATTGAGTTTCAGGAAATGCATTAACATTGCTCAAGTAGAAGCGGGGATTTGCCGTTATGCATACAATGGTTGGTTACCCGTCTTAAGTATCGTATGCACTCCCGTACCGAAGTGCATTGAAAGATAACAAAAGCAGCCTGCTCCAAAAAAATCTTTCATAACATTGTTTCATTTTCACGTTACAAACGTATGGTATGCTCTCTCTCTCTCTCTCTCTCTCTCTCTCTCTCTCTGCGCTTCACCACTGGTGCTGCATTCACTTACAGAATCACGGATGGATGAATATCATCAACAAAGAGAATACAAATCCCAGACAGCACCTACTACATCACTAGTCTGTGTTAGCGGAAGAGGCAGCCGCTTTTAAGCATTCTCTCATCACATTTACCAGCTTCGAACATGCATCTATACATAGCTCCATTGCCTGATGATAAAAGTTCCATAACACAGAATCTTAAGAAACCACAAAAAAGCGACCACGTGAACAAAAGAAACACGACTTAGCTGTACCAGCATAAGCTGGTTTCTTACCCAATACATGCATTACACATCAAGACTCTTGTAAAGACAACAAGTCAACAACAAAATGTGTGTGCGTGCGTGTGAGAGAGAGAGACGACAGCATGTGACTACTCAAAAGACACCTGCACCAATGTGTTTGAGCAAAAGGGCCCCTGAACAAACGTGTAAAAACCCAAGAAACTATCTGACCATTGTGTCCAACAATGAAAAAGCTCCAAACTGACAAATTTTCCTACTCTACATCTATGTTCTTCTATTTAGTTTCGCTAGGAACAGCAAGAAAAAGGCCAGAATAGGTGGATGGAGCTCCAGTCCACGGATGCAATTAGAAGCCAGAAGCCAACTTCACGCATCAGAGAGCTTTCCAGATTTCCAGTCAGATTATCAGAGCAATAAATATATGAGTCGGCATTTCTACCATTGACAGTTTCAGCATACGGTAACAAAACACAACCAGCAAGCCTACCTACCCAACCTGACTCCCATTTTGCAAGGTTCGCTCCACAAGAGAGACTTTAAAGTACTCTGTTGGATGGTATGCACGCACAGTAATAAGAAACAAATAGTCAACCAATTTAAGTAGATATATATATATATATATATATATATATATATATATATATATATATATATATATATATATATATATATATATATTATTCTTCCACCCGATTCCCATACTTATAAAGTCAGCGCAATTGTGCAATGAACCAAAAGTGAGGGACTTTGTTGTTTGCACCGATTGCTACACCTATCAAGTCATTGGATGCTATGTAGTCAATAGCGCGCTATAGCGGATGAAAAATCGCTATAGCGGGTGTCCTATAGCGAGCGTCCATCTAAGGCGCTGTTAGCGGTGCTAACAGCGCTAAAGCGGTTAGATGGTAGAGATTTCTTGGGTCGGATCGATCCAATAAATATTCGTTGGATCGACCCGAACCCATTAAATAAAAAGACCTATAACCTAACCCGAACGCATATTCACGCCTCACCTCTCGCGCAGGAAGGCTTCTTTTGGGAGCCCTAACACCACCGCTCACTTGGCCTCAGCTTTGCGCGTCGCAGCACGATGACATTTCTTCTCTTCTTCGCCCCTGTGAGCACGACAATATTTCTTCTCTTCTTCACCCCTGCTCCACACATTGATCCACTACCGCAATTTGCTTTAAAAAATGAAAGAGGAGGAGCTTGCGGAACGACGTGTAGGCCGTGTCAGTGCGCAGGGTGGGGTAGGTCGACCTTCTCTTGATGTTGACCTTACCTTCCTTTCAAATCCTTCCATTATAAATATATTCTTAATCTCTGCCTCCCTCTCTGCTCTCGCTATTTCCTTTTTATTTCATTGTGTTCAAATACCATTCTTGATCATTTTGTTTTGAATTTTTTCTTCTGTGGTTTCTTGTTCAAATACCAACTAGAGATTTGAGCCGAATAATGTCTACGTTATATATATCCCTAAGACTATAACTTTAGAGTATAAATGTTTGTCTGTGAGAATCATGTGAAGACTTCTTTTGTTAGCTTCATGCACTCCACTAGTGAAACGTGCTTCCTTGCTACTTGATTATGATTCCCGCACGATCATTTGGCATTGAGGTTAACTGTGTTGTGGTAAGTGGATTGAGCTTGCCTCATCCTTATACTTTAAACTCAAAGTGGTTGGTTATCTTGTGAAAGGACAAACTGCTTTAATAGGAACTAACCTCTCTGAAAACTAGAAATGATTAGTCATGCAACTTCATTAGTTTTTTGCTGTTAGTGTTAATGTAATAGGAAGCACGGGCCTTTAGGGCCCGTGCCATCTTTGTGAAAGGAGGCCAGGGCCACCTGGCCAGGACCGTCGGGGGGCCCAACGGCTAGTGCTGCTTGGCACTAGCCCTTCTTACTTCTTGTCTCTCATTCTAACATCTTGTAAAATGCCTATATATACTACTTCATTCAATCAATAAAGTATGTAGTCTAGCACTGCTTTTTGACTTATTTTGTATGCGCTTCGTCTCTTGTTTGTTATTCTTGAAGAACGGCATTCGGGATTGAATGTCATTTGACTCTTGGCGACTTGGTGATCTTGATTCGTGCAACATAAACCTTCGTTCATTGATGAATATTTACATGGTATCAAAGCCTCAGATTGAAGATATTTAGTGTATTGGGAAGCGTGTCAACTTTGAAAATTCTACGGTTCTTGGTTTTTGACATTTCAAAGTTCAAGGTAACTTTAGAAAATATGTTTATCTTGAAAATTGAAGGAAAATAATGAAGTTCTCAATCGATTATGTTATTTTCGTGGAAATTTTGGAATTACAATGTGTTTGAAAATATAACTTTCTTAGAAATATATGATTATGGTTTTCTTGTATACATACTTATGTTTTTGAAATTGAACTTTTGATTTTAACAAACGATTCTTGACTAAAGTAAATTTGTGGCTATGTTTGATATGTTCGAAACATTTGAAAACTTAGTTGTTGTTTATCAAAGACAATGAGGTAGTAATAATATTTTTGACATTCTCGTTTTTCAAAAATATATATATAGTATTTTATCATTGTCCTTTGTTATTGATCCATATCTTGCCCTTAATGAGTTTGAAGAAGATGATAGATTAGTTCATTCGCGTTGCATTACTTCATTTCTCAAATCTCATCTTCTCATCTTGTTTGTCCATGAATAATAGTCTTGTTACCCATATCTTCGTTTTATGTAGAAATTTGCTTTCTTTTGCTATGAATCTTAATAGTGGTTGTTACTTGGTTTCTTAGTTCATGGTTGTTATAAGAACATTATGCGATTTATTTTTGGATTAAGGATGGTTTATTAGTTTATCTCCCCTTTCTTTGAAAAATCCTATGTTGTTTCGATGCAAATATGATAACTTAAGATTTCTTGAAGCATGCTTTTGAAATGATCATTAAATAATTACTTGGATTTTTGAAGAAATCACTGTGTTTTTTAGTGCTAATTGTCCTTTGTTGGTGTGTTTTCGGTATCTCTCCTTGGTTTCTCTTATGTAGTCCCGTTTGGGTTTTGACATTTGAGTGACTTGATAAGGGTTGAAATAGCTTTGCCCTTTTGTCCTTAAAAATTGGTTTAATAAAGATTGAGTACTTAATTAATCGTTGATTCTCTATATGTGGTCTTGTTTGGTTTGTTTACTTATCACGATATCAACTGTCATTCTTTGTTTGCCATGTGAATTCGGCTAGTCTTGCATTCTTTTGTTATGGTGGTTGCTTTCAGAATTCCTTGGGTACAATTTGACTTGTGGTGATGGTTGGGATATGAAATATTCCAATAATATCAGTTTGTTTTTGTGAGAACCACTTTTTCTTTAGATGGACTTATTGATGAGAAACATGGGTTTAGTTTGATTATTGGAACATTTTAGTGGTTTACTACGTTCCCTTCTCATGAAAAACATGAATCTTTTCTGTTACACCTAATATTATTGCATGTTTGTATAGTATTTGCATTGTTGAGTTAAATGAACAGATTTGGCTATTCGACCCGATTCCGCTGCGCATGGTATTCGGACTTGAGCCCATCTATGTGTGTTCCTTCCAACTTGGTTATATGTAATCTTGATTATGTACTTACGGAGTTAAATCAAATTGTTTGATAGCATGTTTAGAAGAAAAATGTGTTGTGACAATTGCATGATTTCAAACTTGTTTATTGATAAGTTCAAAAATGTATTTGTTGGAAAACAATAAGGGGTATCTTCTTGTGTAATTGAGATCCATGTTGTTGGTCTTTTGTTGAAAACCTTTGTGATTAAGGTGCTTCATGTTGGTGGCCTTTTGTTGGAAATTAATTGATATTTCAAGATGCACTTATTGTTATTTGAAAATTTGATACGATTTCAAACTTGGCTATTGATAAATTCGAAAATGTATTTGTTGGAAAATGATAAGAGATATCTTCTTGTGTAAATGAGATCCATGTTGTTGGCTTTTTGTTGAAGACCTTTGTGATTAAGGTGCTTCATGTTGGTGGCCTTTTGGTGGAAATCAATTAATGCTTGAAGATATACTTATTGTTATTTGAGACATTTGGAAGGATCCAGGATGGAATTGGGGTTTGACAAAATGTAGGACGGATAATATGTCAGTATTTTGTACATTATGTGGTCATATTTCTACCAGTGGAATAACAAGGTACAAGGACCATTTAATGGGAAGAAGCAGAAATATGGCAGCTTGCAAGAATGCAACTGAAGAAATAAAGAAAACAATTTATGATTATGTGCACAGTAATCTAAGAAGAAGCCGAAAAGATTTCATTTTCATATCAAGGAGAACTTTCTAGTATGGAAGGTAACATAGTGACAAGCACCCAATGTTCGTCATCTTTATCATTATTTGGCTCACAACCACCGCTTTTGAAGGGACCCATGGATTCATTTGTGCGTTCATCGCCAGACTCACTACGACAAGCTACATTAGAAAATCGATATAAGAAAGAAGAAATACAACGAGTATGCATATCCATTAGCAAGTGGATGTATCAAAATGAAATCCCTTTTAATGTTGTGAGATCCCCTAGCTTAAGCAATGGTAAATGATATAGGGCAGTTTGGACCTGGAATGAAGGCTCCATTATACCATGAAGTAAGGGAAACATTCTTGGAGAAGAAAGTGGGAAGAGTAAGAGAGTTTACAAATGGATTTAGAAAGCATTGGGCTACTTATGGATATTCTATTATGTCATATGGATAAAAAACAGAGAACACTAATAATTTTTTTAGTGCATTGTCCTCAAGGTACAGTTTTTCTTAAGTCCATTGATGCATCCCATGAAGTAAAAGATGCAAATAAATTATAAACATTATTAAAAGAAGTAATCTTAGAGGTTTGAGAGAATAATGTTGTGCAGGTGGTTACAGATAATGCAGCAAATTATGTTGCAGCTGGTAAAATGTTGATGGCTGAATTTAATCGTTTGTTTTGGACACCATGTGTTGCACACTGTATAGATTTGATGCTTGAAGATGTTGGAGAGACAAAAAGACTAAAAGGCATCTTCAGCAGGGCAAAGAAGCTAGTGACATTTATGTATGCTCATGGTCAGATATTGCATATGATGAGACATTTTACAGGAGAAAAAAACATACATAGACCGGTTGTGACCCATTTTGCTACTAGATTCTTAACTCTGGACAGCTTGTGACAGTCAAAAGAAGCTCTAAGATCGATGGTTATTTCTGAACAATGGGAGAAATGCCCTTTATTAGATAATATTGAAGGAAAGCAATCTAAGGCAATAATTTTGCAACTTAGATTTTGGAAGGGCATTAGTTTTTCACTTAGAGCAATGAGTCCTTTGGTAGATGTTTTACATATGGTCGACAGTGATAAGAAACTAGCCATGGGCTACATCTATGAGAAGATGAATCGTGTAAAGGAATAAATAAAGGTGCGTAAATATTTCAATTTTATGTGTTATTTGCTGATCTTCACTTATTAATCTTATAAATTAATAACATTTAACTTCTTGTTTTATAGGTTAATATGAAAAACAAAGAAGAGTAGTATGCTTTTATTTGGGAGATCATAAACAAAAGATGGGATAGGCAAATGCATAAGCCATTACATGCTGCTGCATTGTATCTGAATCCAAGGTTGTATTATGATTATGATGATAGAATCTAATGTTGAGATTAAAGGTGGTTTGTTGCAAGTTATAGCTATACTTATACGAAGTAAGGAAGAACAACAACAAGTGACCCATCAGCTTATAAGTTATCGAAGTGCAACAAGTTGTTTTGGACTAGAATTAGCTATAAGTTCGAGAAAAACATGTGCACTAGGTAATTAATTGAAGCAACTTTGCTTTCTTAATTATTTCATTATTAAGATATTATTTAAGGTTTTTGAAAATGATTAACTTATTGTTTACACATGATTTTTTACTTTTTGTAATAGATGAATGGTGGATTACCTTTGGTTATGGATGCCCTGAATTGCAAAGTTTTGTTATACGGGTTCTGAGCCTTACTTGTAGTGGTACCCCATGTGAGCGCAATTGGAGCACCTTTGAAATGATAAGAAATTAAGAATTATGCTTTTTATTTACATTATAAATAAATGAAAGTTTTTTTTATTGAGTTAACAACTTACCTAAATTCTTTCTATTATCTTAGATTCATACGAAGAAAAGGAATAGATTATTGCATTAAAAGCTTAACGATTTAGCTTTTGTGCAATATAACGAAAAGCTCAGAAGGTACAAAGAGAGGAAATCTAATGGAGCAAATTTTGACCCCATCATGTTGGCATCGGTTGAAGATCACGGTGAATATCCTACTGATGATGAGTTTGTTGGTGACGATGATTCCCTTACTTGGCGAAATATCGATATGACATCCGAAGCATCAAGAGCGGGTGTACATACAAGGTCGAGGACACGAAAGCGACAAAGAAGGCAAAGTAAAAGGATGCATAAGATGCCTATGGAAGATGAAGAAGAATTTAATTTTGAAGAAACAGATGAAGAGGAAGATGAAATAGAAGAATACGGATCTTTTTCTGAAAATGAGTGAACATGACCTAAACGATTAAGTGTGATCGTAAATTTGTAATTGAATTTTAATGGATGTTATATACTTTTTGAATTAGCTTATTGGCCTTTATGTACTTTTGATGGATGCATAACATTATATACAATCTTTAAAAATGCTTTCTATGGCTACTTTGTCTGCTTTATTGCAAATTGTCATTCAATGAAATTATCATTGTCTTTGATTAGTGGGTAAGTATGATTAAAATAATGTAATCTGTTATACGTAGTTGCAAGTGATCGTGTTGTTTATAAACTTATGGCACATTCGTTATCTTGTGATGTAGGTGATCATCGAGTGGACATGGTTAATATAAAGTTTGGACATTAAAGAAAAAAAAAAGGCAAAAGAAGATCATGAACTCCTATCACCAAGACGTTAAATAGTTAACAGTTCAAACTTCAAATAATGAGAGATTAAGGCAATAGCATCTTGACGGACATATCAAAGGCACACGAAATTCCCAGATGTTCCTGAATTTGCTGGATACAGTGCATTTCATATGATATCCAGCAAATTCAGGAACATCAGAAAATCTCGTGTGCTTTTGATATATCCGTCCAAGTGCTATTGCCTTAATATCTCATTATTTAAAGTTTTACCTATTGAACATGTTGGTGATAGGAGTTTCTTATCTTCTTTTGCCTTTCTTTTTGCTTTAATGTCCGAACTTTCATGCACTTTGGTTGGAGATGAGGCATACTACAAATAATATGGGCGGTATGTGACATCCCTCCTTTACTACTTTTTCCTATTCGTTAGTAAGTGTTTGTAGCCGACCCCATCTAGTATGGGAAAAGGCTTAGTTGTTGTTGTTGTTGTTGTTAGTAAGTGTTTGGCTCATTCATTTATTTTTATGTTTCTTGATATTTCTTAGAAGTTAGAAAACCTATTATATATATAATTTTTTTTATCATAAATAAAAGTGTACCGCTAAATCCGCATATCCCCGCTACCGTTATATTAAGGTCAACCACTAACAACCCACTAACCGCTATTGATAACATAGATTGCTTCTAAGCAGATATGATCAGCAACAAATACTGCAGAGATCATGCTGTGATTCTTAAGAGAAAGGTACCTTCTAGTTAGATTAATACTAACAAATAAAACAACTATTATTATTCGCAAAAGTGGACAAAAGAAATGCATACCTCAGATACTTTTGCAGTTGACCACTCCCCTGTGATGGTCAACTGGGTGATTTCATTTCGTGAAGACATGAAAGAAATCACAAACCCTCCATCTTGTCGCTGCTCTTCCTCCAGTGTAGGGTCAATGACAAGGTCCTTACCATGACAAGACTATGAGCCACAGTACAACAAATAGCCAATTTAGTGCACTGACTCGTATATCGCAGAAGAATGATAGGTAACAAATGCATGGTTTCAGTAATAAGAGGATGATAATTCTGCTGGTTAAGTTAAAAAATTTAGCAGAATATCAAATTATTGGTCAAACCATTTGTTTTATGTTCTAGAGTTGAACAAAGCCCCTACTTTAGGAACCACAACTAGGATCCCCCTGGCTCTGATTTGAATATACATGTAATGACGCAGACATACCAATGCGGTTCCAATTGATGGTCAGACAAGAATATGTAATCAATAGCTTATTAGAACTGTAACAATTAACAAGTAGTGCATTGATGAGGAAATACAGCGATAAATCTGTAACCGACATCAAATTTTACCAACTTTTCAGTGACCCAATAAAGACCTACATACCACTGAAGTAGAAGCTACAAGATCAAACATCATAATTCCAGCATCTGCAAGAGCAAGGCTAGCACATGAAATAATCACTGGAAGGTCACCTGCAAGGCAGAAATAAAAAATTCATCCAGCATTTCAAGAAAACAGATACCAACAGAGACTGCACAGAACAAGAAAAGAATGTTAACAATTATCTGCCAAGCTCATTCACATAATCTGCAGTTCAAGTATAATAATAAGCGTTTAGGAAAAGCAGTTGTCATTACTTTGATGAAATATAGCAGAAAGGTTATAACTGAGAGTGCAAGCAGAGAAGAGTACCAGATATTCTCGATAATCTGGCATGTAATTAAAGGGGAAAAAGTTTATTGAATGGGTTTCCTTTTAATGCACGTTTCACTTGTATATAGAAGAGTTGAAGCATCATAGAGGTCGTGTTCCTATCTTTGTGTTTCAATTCCAGATTTGTAGAACAGAAACTGTGGAAGAGGAAACAACACATTCAAATCATTTGGAAGGTTATCCAACACATTCAAATCATTTGGAAGGTTACCCTTTGTGGAGCAGTTCTACTGCGAATTTGCAAGTGAGATTTGTTTGTATATCATGATAAAGAAAGGGCAGGAAGAGCAGCAAGAAACACAGTTCAATAAATGACAAAAGCCTTTCAAGCATTGGTTTTCTTTGCTTTAATTTGATTCTGGTTCTGTTGTTTTTGAGAAAGCAACATACTGCCACCAGATTCTAGGACCAGCGCGAAAACATCAACAGTTGTTTTCGGGAAAGTCTCCAACATTATAGCACCCTCTAAAGCTTTATGAAGCATCGAAGACATCTCTTTGTCTTCTGACCCCTATAAACAAAAGGGTGACACTAAATCAGCCGATGAAGTATCACCATGAAAATTAATATTATAATGCATAAAACATCAGCGAAAATGAAAGGCATAGGATTTCCAGTACCTGTCCACGGATTTGTGAGGAGAATGTTGTGAAGCTCACACTGCAGTTCAGCCGACCTATATCACTGTATGCCATTGCTTTCTTACTCTCCCGAGGGCCAAACCTGTTTAAGAGAAATGCAGAGACACTTCTCTGAGGAGATAAAAAGACTAGGTTGTTCCTAAAAATAGCCCTAGATCATTTAGAACCCAATATTAATGAAGAGTAGGTAGAAAGTACAGTAATCCAGTGTCAAAATGCCTTACCAAACCAATTGCCAGGGACACCACACTACCCATTAAACTAGAGCTCTATCTTGCACGATGAAAACATCAAAACATGTATGCTAGAAATATGAAACAGGGGACATCAACAATCTAGTACGTTATATTGTTGAAGTACAAAAGCTCAAGTCCATCAAACGTTGAAAAAGATAATTAACAGTCCACAGCAAGTATTGTGCTAATCTCAAGGAGTCTATAATAGAATTTATATACACAATATTGGGAGTTTCAAAAATATAATTAACATAAACAACACATACAAGAAAGCTCCCAAAGTGCTCCACGATATCTATGCAAGGCTTCCAACCCAGGTTGTGGTATATTTTTTGAGTTTTTCAAAAAAAATTATTTTGTATTTGTAGTTGTTTCTGTGTTATTTGTGTTTTTTTAATGATAATATATGAAGTTATGAAGTGTGTGGATATGATTTTTATTGTATTCATGAAGTGAGAGTCACCCTATTTGAGTGTTAAATGAAGATTGGGGATTTATGAATTGCTTTTATTTTTAGGTTTTTTATTAGATTGAAGTGTACAGGAAGGGGTATTAGGAACTCCCAATTCCCAATGATCCGGCATGGCAGTGGGATATACCAATTGAGGAAAACAGATTGAAGATAAAATGTTTGTTTTATGAGAAGGTAGTTAGTGGTGAAATTTTCCGATTGAACATTACGTATCAGGGAATAGGAAAGAAGTTGCTCCTTATACATGCATAGTTATGAAATTTCCAAAAGCCATTAAATAGTAATGTTTATGAATAATGAAGAGCATACTTAAAAGGAGACAAGAGAAAAATGATTTAGAGATGTTTGAGGAAGAAGATGATGTTGTTTGATTGAGTGATAGTATTTCTTATGATGATAGGAATGAGTAGAGGAAGAGCTGACATACAGTTATTTTTTCCTCCTACTACTACACATGGTGCTCAACCTAGAATTCATGTTGCTATGGCTTCAGAACAATTGCATGAGCAAGCACACCTTATAGTGGGCAGATGGTTTTATGATGCATGCATTTCATCAAACATTTTTCATTTTGAAGCAATGATAGATACAATTGCTAACATTGGTCCAATGTATAAGATGTCTTCTTATCAAAAGTTAAGAAAAAAATTATTAGATAAGATTGTTTTGAAAGTTCATGAGCATTGCTCTGCAAATATTTGTTGATGCATGAATGTTGAATCGGCCAAGTCACAAATTGTCGATATGTTGGTGAAATCGTCAAGATATCAAAGAATACAACAAGAGTAAGAGTCAAGAGTAAAGAAAAGTCAAATCACGAATCAAAAGGTTGTGCATAACAACTTAATTTATTGATGGAGTGATCTCTATTTATAGAGTAACATGTACAACAAGTGAGAGAGAAGAGAGTAGTAAGGAGAGATGAGAGGGCTAGCCGAATGCTATTGTTGGGGATCAGGTCTCCCCAACGACTATATTAACTAGCTGGTGGGGAGCTCTGATCCCTAACGGCTAACTGGATGGCAAGGGCCCTGATGGCCCTGACTATCTAGTACCTAAACAAGGGCCAGCATGGGTCAGGCCCTAGTGACCCGCCCTGTTATATGTTAACACTCCCCTTCAAACTTACGATATATATATCAAAAGTTTGTGTAACAAAAATTAAATCTACAAGCTTATAATGACTTGGTAAAGAAGTTTGTCAGTTGCATTTCAGATGGTACATAACATAAAACGAGCTTTTTCTTCAAGCAATCCTCTTGAACAAAGTGACAGTCCATCTCAATATGCTTCGTTCTTTCATGAAAAGTGTTGTTAAATGTGATGTACATGACACTCTTGTTGTCACAAAATAGAGTGGATGGTTGTTTAAGGATGACCCTCATGTCTCTAACACCTCTGTAATACATGAGATCTCAATAGTAGTTGTCGTCATGGCTCGGTATTCCACTTCTGTGAATGAAAACAACACCTTCTTAGGTCTTAGGATAGGTTGTTTAGGTGGTGGTCTAGGGTAGGAGTCTTGGTGAACCAGGACTTGGTTGTTTTAGTGAGGTTTTTAGGAGCTGGTTTGGCTAGGATGGGTGGTCTAGAGGATTAGGGGAAGAAGTGGGTTAGGTTAGGGCTTAGGGGACCTACCTTGGTGCAGCACCACTCCAAGCCGCCGCCAAGCTCCACCATGCAACGCTCCACTTCAGCTTGAAGGAGACGCCAAGTCGTTGGTGCAGCCCTTGCCTCCATGGGCCAATCCCAACTCAAAAACAAAAAAACGATTTGGCTAATGATTCACCTAAAAATATACAAAAACATGTGGTAGAATGTCGATTATTGACATTTTCACCCCAATCTGCATCAGTATATGCAGTCAAATCAAGTGAAGAGGAAGAGAAGTACCCCTTATCCACAGAGTGCTTTATGTATCTAATGATTCTAATAACCACACACTCATGTGAGCACTAGTAGGAGCTGGATGACCAACGTGTGATATGTCTGGACGAGTGATAGTGAGATAGGTCAACGCTCCTATAAGTTGTGTGTATGGGATAGGATCATCCAATTTCTCTTCATCTGTGGCTCTCAATTTTGTTTTAAGAACCTCTAGTGTATCCACATTTTCTCGTCGGTTAGACTTGACCTGTGAATAATTTCACTCGCAAATTTTGTTTAAAAAATAAAGTATCATTTATCATTACATATAATTTCAATTCTCAAAAACTAAGCAAAACAAGGTCTTTCATTTAAAATTCTTTGTGAATATCACTTTTAACTTTTAAGATGTTAGCTTTATCACTTCCAGTGATAATCATATCATTCACATATAATAGTAGAATTATTATACCTACATCTAATTTCCTCACAAATAATGTAGTGTCAGTATAGGAAGAGACAAAATTATACATATTCATAAAGTCTTCAAAACGATCAAACCAAGTCTTAAGAGCTTGTTTAAGACCATATAAGACTTCCTGAAATTTAAAAACATGTTATTGAAGAATATCAAATCCGGGAGGAGTCATATAAACATCTTTATGTAATTTTTCATTCAAAAAAGTATTTTTAACGTCAAGTTGAAAAATATTACAGCTTTTTATAGCACTAAGAGTTATGAGAATCCTTATAGTAGTCATTCTAGCAACATGAGCAAATGTTTCATCATAATCAATTTTATGTTCTTGAGCATAATCCTTTGCTACTAATCTACCGATATATATATTTCTATATTACCATTACTATGAATTTTAATTTTATAAACCCATCTCCATCTAATCATTTTCTTATTCTTGAGTTTGAGAACAATGGACCAAACTTAGGTATAAAAATGTACGACGATAAGAGTAACTTCCGCCCATAATAACTTAGGAACATTACTAGCAATTAAAAGTGTTCCACAAGTTTCTATAATATGCCTATGTTTTCTTTCCGCTAACTCATTTTGTTGTGGGGTTTTGGTGAAATATTTTTTATGTACAATTCCATTTATTTCAAAAAAAATTGAAAATCCTTTAATAAGTATTCTCCTTTCGAGTTAGATATAAAAATCTTAATAGTAGAACCAAATTGATTTTTTACCATATTGGGAAAAATCAAATATTTTTCAAATACTTTCAATTTATGTTTCAATAGATATATCTAAGTAAAGCGAGTAAAGTCATCTATAAAGGTTACATAATATTGTACTCCTCCTTTGAAAACAACATGGGTCGATCCCCAAACATCGAAATATATTAATTTAAAAGATTTACTTATTAAAAAAATTCTTTTACCAAAAGGTAGATGATGTATTTTCATAAGCATACATTCTTTACAATCAAAGATTCAAAATTATGAATCTCATTTTTCTTCAACAAAGAAAAATTACATAGTTTATAAATGTTCAAATGTCGGAGTCGTTTATGTCAAAGAGTAGTATCATGAACTCCATTACAACATTCAAAATTTGACACAACTAAACTATCCATTTTGTATAATACACTTTCTCTATGGCCTTGACCAATCACCTTCTTCGATTGGTGATCCTGCACCACACAATTCTTAAAAGGAAAAGCGACTATAGAACAATTATCATAAATCTGAGCAACTAAGAGAAAATTTAGATTAACTTAGGTATAAAATTTACATTTTGAATTTCAAAATTTTCTTTTTCAAAGTTCTATTTTCTTTAATTTGAAGTTTCATACCAGCAAAAGAACCTATAAGAAGTGAAAAACTAGATTTTGAAAGTATTAAAAGAGATAGAGGACGACCACAAAAATGTTGGAAAGAAACAATAAAGAATGATCTAGCTTATTGTGAGTTAACTTCTAACATGGCACATGATAGGGCTATGTCGAAACAAAGAATTCATGTAGCCGATCCCGTCTAGTATGAGAAAAAGCTTAGTTGTTGTTGTTGTTGTTGAAGTTTCGTACAATTGGTGGTAAAAACATGTTTTCCAAAGATATCTTGAGAATTTTACAAAGGTTTTTCATTATGAGTCATATGAAAAGAAGTACCCGAGCTTAAGAACCAAGACATACCTTGAGAAGTGGATGAAGCATTTCTGAAAATGGTTGCATTTTGTTTAAACATTTCTTTTATGTAACCTTTGATGTTGGTAGGCAAAACTCCTCTATCCTTATCCTCCACGGCTCCCATGTTTCCATATTTCTTTCGAAGAAGAGGACAAGTGGTTTTTATATGACCACTTTACTTACAATAATGACATATTGTGTCCTTATTCGGCAATGGTCCCATGGGCTTTTTGTTTGGTCATCTCTTTATCCTTCGAAGTTTTTCACATGAGGAGGTTTTTATGTCTTCATATTTGCTCTCAGCTTAAAGGCAACAAGAACGACTTCTTTTGCTATATTTATTTTTTTTACTCTAGTTTCCTCCATAACTATATCAGCCAAAAAAGTGTCTCCCTTTGGTTTAGGTTTTCTATGTATTAAATTAGATCTAATGTTTTAAAATTCATCTCTTAATCTACACATAAACAAAAAGAAATATTGGTTGTCTAAAAACTGTAAATATTTGTCGATGATCAAAGGTTGATGTAGCACGAATCAATATCACCAAGTCGCCAAGAGTCAAATGACATTCACTCACGAATGTCTATCTTTAAGAATGACTAACAAGAGCGGAAGCATACACAAAACCAATCAAGAAGCAGTGCAAGATTGCATGTTTATTGATATGCATTGAAGCTCTATTTATAGAGCATAAATTACAATAGAGAGAAGTGAGTGAAGGGAGTTACTGTGCATTCAGCTGAATGAATGCACAGTAACAGCTACAATAAGTAGCCGTTAGGGATAGCTCCTCAACGATTACCTGGATGGCCAGTAGCCGTTGGGGAGGGCGCTACATATTAACACCCCCACTCAAACTTACGGGGTATACACTGAAAGTTTGTCCAGTAAAAACTGATGTGACATAGCAAAGGGAGAGCTTCTTATTTAGACACTCTTCACGAACAAAGTGGCAGTCCATCTCGATGTGCTTTGTCCTCTCATGAAAAGTGTTGTTGGAGGCAATGTACATGACGCTTTTATTGTCACAATACATGATGGTCGGGTGTTTGACATGGATGTTCATGTCTGCTAGAAGGGTTGTGATCCAAGAAATCTCCATCGAAGCTATAGCCATGGCTCGATACTCGGCTTCTGTAGATGAGAGGGACACCTTTTGTTGCTTTTTGCACTTCCAAGAAACAAGAGATTCACCTAAAAACACACAAAAACCAGTCGTAGAGTGTCTATTGTTGACATCTCCACCCCAATCAGCATTCGTATATATAGATAAATCAAAAGATGAAGAGGAAGTTAAGAGGACCCCCTTATGGGCCGTGTTTCTAATATATCGAATAATTCGCAAGACAGCACTCATATGAACAGAAGTAGGTGCCTGTTGAAATTGACTGGCTGTGTGTATTGCATGAGAAATATCTAGTCTAGTAATGGTGAGATAAGTGAGTGCACCTACGAACTGTCGATAAGGGGCGGGATCTTCTAATTTCTCACCATTTGTGGAACGCAGTTTGGTGCCTAGGACTTCGGGTGTGTCAACAACCTTAGTATCTGTAATCCCAAATCTTTCAACAATATCGGTAGCAAACTTGGTTTGAGACATAAAGTATCCACAACAATTTTTGGTTATCTCAATACCCAAAAAGTAATTCAACAAACCCAAGTCTTTCATATCAAATTCATGATGCATGCAGATTAAGTTTAACTTCAGCAATTCCCACTTCATCACTTCCTGTGATGATCATGACATCCACATACAAAAGCAAGATAACAACACCAGATTGTGTTTTTCGTACAAACAATACAGTATCAGTATAGCAAGTCACAAAATTATGCAAATGCATGAATTTTTCAAATCGATCAAACCAAGCTTTTGGAACTTGTTTTAGACCGTACAAAGCTTTTCTTAATTTAAGAGCATGACCAGGAGGGAGAGTGACCCCAGGAGGACTCATGAAGACTTCTTCATTCAAGTAACCGTTCAAGAAAGCATTCTTGACATCTAGTTGGTATATATTCCATTGCTTGATTGCACTAATGGTTATGAGAATTCTAATTGTGGTCATTCTAGCTACTGGGGAAAGGTTTCATCATAGTCAATTCCATATTCTTGGGCATAACCTTTAGCAACTAGTTAGCCTTGAAACTCTCAATGTGACCGTTGCTGTGAGTTTTGATTTTATATACCCATCGACATCCAATGACTTTTTTATCTTTAGGCAGGGGTGCAACTATTTATGTCTGAGCCTTGTCTAAGGCGTTAAGTTCATCTTTCATAGCATCTTCCCATTCTGGAATACCTTTAGCTTGATGATAGAACCTAGGTTGAGTTCATCTTTCATAGCATCTTCATTATGTTAAGTAAAGGAAGGGTTCAACAATTGACCGAGTATCAATAGTGGTGTGTGAAATATCATTGTTTTCAATATGATCTTCTTGAATGTCTTGATGATCTACTGAGTCACAATCATTATCTTCTTCTAGCTTAAAAACATCTTCACGAATGAAAGGTTCCGAATTTTCTAAGGATTTGGACTCATAATAAATGTCATTCTCAAAAAATTTCACATCATTGGACACATACAATTTGTCTTCTATAGGATCAAAACACCTATACTCCTTTTTGTCAATGCCATAACCAAAAAAGACACATTCAATAGCTCTATGTGACAATTTGTCATTCTTATCTGTATACACAAAACATCTCCATCCAAAAACCCTAAGTCTTTCATAATATGAAGAGATGTTATACAATTTTTCGAAAGGTGAAGTATTCTCAAGGTTGGATAAAGGCATTCTATTTATAAGATATATGGCGGTAAGAGTAGCTTCGGCCCATAAGAATTTAGGAACCTTACTAGCAATTAGCATAGTTCTAAAAGTTTCAATAATATGCCTATGTTTTTGTTCCACTAGACCATTTTGTTGAGGTGTTTTGGTGCATGATTTTTGGTAAATAATACCATTAGTTTCAATAAATTTATGAAATTCATTAGACATGTACTCTCCTCCCGAATCGGACCTAAAGATTTTAATGGTTGCTCCAAATTGGTTTTTTATCATGTTACAAAATACTACAAATTTTTCAAATACTTCGGATTTGTGTTTTAAGAGATATATCCATGTAAATCTAGTAAAGTCATCCACAAAAATCACATAGTATTGCAATCCTCCTTTAGAAACAACGGGCGCGGGGCCCCAAACATCTGAATGTATTAAATCAAAAGCTTTCTTTAGTACATAGTTTCTTTCTCCAAATGGAAGATGATGCATTTTTCCAAGAAGACAATCTTTACATTCAAAATTTTTCTCTCTAATGCTTTCCATCAAGGGAATGTTACACAATTTTTGAGAGTCCAAGTGTCCAAGTCTTTTATGCCATAGCGTAACATCTTGGGTTATGTTACAAAAACCCGAATTTGGCATAACAAGATAGTCCATTTTGTATAGTCCACTTTCTCTATTGCCTTATCAATCACCTTCTTCGATAGGTGATCCTACACCACACAATGTTTGGATGAGAAAGTGACTATACAATTGTTATCACATATTTGAGCAACCGAGAGTATATTTAAATTTAGTTTAGGTATAAAACTTACATTTTGAATTTTAAAGTCTTATTTTTCAAGGTTTCCTAATTTTTTGATTTGAAGTTTTGTTCCATCGGCCGTAAACACATGCTTTCCAATGGTTTCACAAGAATTAACCAAAGAATCTTCACTATGTGTCATATGAAAAGATGCACCGGAATCTAAAAACCAAGACATACCTTGCGAAGTAGATAGAGCATTCCCAGAGATGCTTGCTTTTCTTTAAAAATTTCTTCTATGTACGTTTTTATGTTGTTAGGTAAGACACCTTCTTCCACGGCTCCCAGGTTTCCATCCCTTTTCCGAAGTAGAGGACAAGTGGTTTTAATGTGTCCACTTTCCTTACAATAATAGCAAATTGTATCCTTGTTAGGCCATGGTCCCGTGGGCTTCTTGAATGTGCCTTCATTGTTCTTGGTACGTGGAGGCTTGTAAGTCTTCAAATTTGCTCTGGGTCTTGATGCGACAAGTACGGCTTCTTTGGCAACATGCATGTTTTTCAATCTTGTTTCCTCCATAACAAGATCGACAAGAAAGGTATCCCCTCTAGGTCTAGGTTTCCTATGTATAAGGCTTGATCTAATGTTTTCAAATTCGTCTCTTAAACCACGCATAAACAAGAAAAAATATTGATATTTCAAAAATTCTTGAAATTCGTCTAATTTGTGAAGTTTTCCAAATTTGTCAAAACTCCTTAATTGAGTCCAAAGTTCCGAAAATTCATTGTGATAATCCCTAATGCTTAGGTTCCCTTGTTTGAGCATAATCATTCTTTTCATAAGATCAATTTGAAAGACAAAATCATCTTAAGAATGAAGCTTTTTCAAATATTCCAAAGTTTCAAACGCATTTTCAAAAGCATTAATCCGATTTCTAAGTTTTTCATCCACATTTTGACAAATGATCCATGTGATTTTTGCATTCATTTTTTTCTACAATTTAAAATCGGTTTTGAATTTCTCATGTGCTTTGATGATTTCATCATCATCTAAGCCATCAATGTCCAAAATTGGTTATTTTATAGTCCCGTCAATGTAATCTAAAAAACTTTTGATAAAAAATATTTTTTCATTATTCTAACCCAACTTTGATAACTTTTTGGGTCTAGAATACATCTAAACGACTCATTTTTGCCTTCCATTTGTGTAAAAAATGAATATTTGGGACTAACCTAAAGTTTGATGCAAATCTTCAATTTTCGCACTTTTGGCATGCTTCCCGATACACTCGTTTTCTTCAATCTGAGGCTCTATACCATGTAAATATTTATCGATGATCAAAGGTTGATGTAGCACGAATCAATATCACCAAGTCGCCAAGAGTCAAATGACATTCACTCACGAATGTTTATCTTCAAAAATGACTAACAAGAGAGGAAGCATACACAAAACCAATCAAGAAGCAGTGCAAGACTGCATGTTTATTGATATGCATTGAAGCTCTATTTATAGAGCATAAATTACAATAAAGAGAAGAAGTGAGTGAAGAAGGGAGTTACTGTGCACAGTAACGGCTACAATAAGTAGCCGTTGGGGACTTGGATGGCAAGTAGCTGTTGGGGAGGGTCAGGTACTGGCCCTTTGGCCAAGATGGCGCGGGCCCTAAGGGCCTGCATCCTATTACATATTAACAAAAACTCATGAAATTCATACATTTTTTAAAGTTTTCCAAATTTATCAAAACTTTTAAGTTGAGTCAATAACTCTAAAAATTCATTGTGATATTCACTAATGCTTAAATTGCCTTATTTAAGCATTATCATACTTTTCACTAAATGAGTGTTATCCGTATTGCATCGTGGGTCACCACGATACGATACACCATAGTGTATCATAAATGAGAGGTTATCGGTTCATATCGTGCGATACACCCAGGAACCCTTATAGCCGAACGAAAACCTCGTTTTTGTGGGTTTCCTTAGTTTGTTCAGAGCTCCCCAAGCTCTCCTAGCATGGTTCTTGGCTTCCTTGGTGTTCAAGGCTCCATAAACGTGCTCTACGATGTCTGTGCAAGCCTCCTAACACAGATTTGGGTATATTTTTAGTGTTTTTCTTTATTTTTTCTTTTTATTTGTTATTTTTTATGTTATTTATATTTTTCTTTTTTGAATGATAAAATATGAAGTTATTAAGTGTGTGGATATGATTTTTGTTGCATTCATGAAGTGGGAGATACTCTATTTGAGTGTTATTTGACGATTGGGGATTTACGAAGTACTTTTATTTTCAGGTTTTTTATTGAATTAAAGTACTCAATTGAGATGACATAAAGGGGTGGTAGAGACTCCCAATCTCGTTCTCATGATCCGACATTATAGTGGAGTACACCAGTTGAGGGTTCCAGATTAAAGATCAGATGTTTATTTTATGAGAGGGTGGTTAGTGGTGGAATTTCACGATTGAAACACCACTTAGCAGAAACTAGGAAAGAAGTTGCTCCTTGCACAAACAGAGTTAGAAGTTTTAAATGGCAATTTCTTCAGATGATTGAGAGCATATAAGAGAGGAGACAACAAAAGGATGATTTAGAGATTTTTGAAGAAGATGATGATGCTATTGGATTTGGATTCACTGATAGTTTGCCTTCAGATGCCAGAACAGAGATTGATAGTAGCAGTTCACGAACACTTAAGAGGAGAAAGAGAGTTGTTGAAGACTTTTGAGGTGGTAGAAGAGGAAGTTAAGGAAAGAGTAGAGGAAGAGTTGCTTCTAGCATACATTCATTTTTTCTTCTTACTATTACACCTGGTGTTCAACCTAGAATCCGTGCGGCTATGGCTTCAAACAACTGCATGATCAAGCAGACCTTGCAGTGGGCAGATGATTTTATGATGCATGCATTTCATTCAATGCAGCAAACAGTTTTCATTTTTAAGTAATGACAGATTCAATTGCTAATATTGGTCCAGGATACAAGATGTCCTCCTATCAGAAGTTGAGAGAAAAGATCTTAGATAAGACCGTCATTGAAGTGCAAGAATACTCTTTGACTTTGAGAGAGTCATGGAAGGAGACAGGTTGCACTATCATGACAGATGGATGGACAGATAGGCGAGAAAGGATCTTGCTAAACTTTCTTTTCTACTTTCTAAAGGACTTATGTTTTTGAGATCTCTAGACATGTCAGAGGAGAGGCACACTGCGAAGATTCTACGACAAGAATTGGAAAAGGTAATATGCGAGGTTGGGCTAGAGAATGTAGTCCAATTGATTACAGATAATGCAGCTAACTACAAAGCAGTTGGGAAGGAGTTAGCTGATACTTATGGGACATTCTACTGGACACCATGTGCAACCCATTGTTTATATCTCATCCTTGAGGATATTGGTGAGATGGATGAGATAAAGGCAACAACTGAATGTTGCCAAGATATCACAAAATTTATTTACAACCATGCATTTATTTTGTATATGATGAGGAGATAAACAAAAGGTGCAGAGCTTTTTTGAACAGTTGTAACTCGGTTTGCAACAAACTTCTTATCTGTACAAAGTATTGTGACACAAAAGCAAGCATTGAAGAAAACGTTCTCCTCAAATGAGTGGCAACAATTTGCACAGTTACCTCAAAATAAAAGAAACCGAAAGTTGAATGAGATTTTCGAGACAGTCTTTAAGAGTACATTTTGGAATGCATGTGTTAGACTGTTGAGGATTACATTTTCATTAGTGAAGGTTTTGAGATTGGCTGATAGCTTGAAGAAAACATCTATGGGCTACCTTTATGAAGTCATGGATAGGGCAAAAGAAGCCATTAAAAATAATTTTAATGGAAAAAAGGGAGATTATATACCCGTGTGGAAAAGTATTGATAATAGATGGAATAAACAATTTCATCAGCCTATTCATGCAACAACATATTATCTAAACCATCATTCAGGTACTCGCATGCTTCAAAAGGGACGGTGAGGTTAATCGAGGCATCATTGATTGTATAGATAGATTAGTCCCTCATGAGAGCAGAACAGATGTTATACATTAAGAGATGGAGATCTATGATAATGCTCTTCACTTGATGGGTTTGCCTGTAGCAATTCGCAACCGCACTACTATGCGTTCAGGTAAATTGTTTATCTTTGTATTTAATCTCGTTAAATCAATACATCTTATATTATTGTGGATTATGTCTCTAATGTTTGTTTTTTTCTACAGATGTTTGGTGGAATAGGTTTTGAACTGATTGACCGAACCTTAAAGATTTTGCAGTCAAAGTTTTGAGTCAAACCTATAGTACAACCGGTTGTGAAAGGAATTAGAGTATCTTTAAACACATTCATACAAAAAAGCGTAACAGGTTGGAACATAAGCGACTGAATGATTTAGTTTTTATTCATTGTAACATGTGCCTTCGTGAAAGGTAATGTTGTATTACTTAGTATTTAAATGTTCAATTCAATAAATTGTTTAACTTCAATTGGTAATATTATTTACTAATTGCTTATCTTTCTTTGTTGTAGGCAATTAAAAAAATAGACAAGAAAGCCAATTTGATCTAATAAGTTTGGATAATTTTGATATATTAGAATACTGGATTATAAAAGACAGTGAAGAAAATGCCCTCCTAACTGAAGAAGACATTGAATGGATTAATTTAGAAGGAACGCAACAACAGTATCAAGGAGATGAAGAATTTGATTTCCAAGCAGAAGGTGTTGCTTCTGATGATGATGAGGATCTTCAGTAAGGAGAAGATGAAGATTATTTAGTTGATAATCCTTCTTACAATTTGTAAAATATAAATGTATTTCATGTTTTTTAGTCAAAATATGTAAATTTGGATGCAATTGTTCAATGTTGAATGCTAAATCTGTACTAAACTTTGCATTATATGAATCTAAAGAAATTACCAGGCTTTTTAAGGTTTTTCTTGATTTTTTTTTGAATTTTTACTAATTTTCTTGATTTTTTAAATATTTTTGTATTCTTTTAATATTAAAGTATGATACACTACGATACGATACGCGTCAGACAACACTGCATTAAATCAATTTGAAAAACAAAATCATCTTGAGAATTAATCTTTTCAAATACTCCTAAGTTTCAAAAGCATTTTCGAAAATACTAATTCAATTTCTAAATTTTTCATCCACACTTTATTTTTGCATTAGATTTTGTTTGTATTTTTTTAAATTTCTAAATTTCGAAAATACTAATTCATCTATAAGTTTCAAATACGCGTCAGACAACACTACGTTATTTTTGCATTCATCTTTTCTCAAGTTTTTAAATTTTGTTTGTATTTTTTTGGGTTTGAAAGCATCATCATGTAAGTCTTGAATGTCTAAATTAGGTTCTTCAATTGTTCCGTCAATGTAATCCCAAAAGTTTTTTAACAAAAAATACTTTTGTATAGTTCTTGCCCAAATTTGATAGCATTTTGGATAAAGAATAAATTTAAAAGACTCATTTTTGCTATCCATTTTAAGAAACAAACAAAGATCTTAATGTTATCTCAAGTTTGAAGTGATTTCACGAACTTTCTAATCTTGGCACACTTCTATATGTGCTCGAATTTTTCAAAAAGAGGCTTTTATACCATGTAAATATTTGTTGATGCATGAATGTTGAATCGGCAAAGTTCGATATGTTGGTGAAATCATAAAGATATCAAAGCATCCAAATATGGATGTCTTAAGTCAAGAATACAACAAGAGTCAAGAGTCAAGAAAGAGCCAAATAACAAATCAAAAGGTTTTGCATGACAACTTAATTTATTCATCGAGTGATGCTCTATTTATAGACATGTACAACAAGTGAGAGAGAAGAGTACTCTATTTATAGACATGTACAACAAGTGAGAGAGAAGAGAGTAGTAAGGAGAGATGAGAGGGTCAACTGAGTACTCTATATTAACTAGTCGGTGGAGAGCCCTGATCCCTAACGGCTAACTGGATGGTAAGGACCCTGATGGCCCTAGCTATCCAGTACCTAAACAGGGCCCAACATGGGTCAGGCCCTAGTGGCCAACCCTGTTACATGTTAACATGCTCCATTTTGAGAGAGACATTGAAAGATACAAGATGTACTATTATGACAGACGGATGGACATATAGATGAGGAAAAACTTTATTAAACTTTCTTCTCTATTATCCTAAAATAATGTTTTTGAGATCGCTAGACATGTCAAAGAATAAGCATATTGAAGAGGACATAAGACAAGAGTTTTATAATGTGATATCCGAGGTTGGGCTTGAGAATGAAGTCTAATTAATTAAAGATAATGCAACTAACTATAAAGCAGATAGAAAGGAGTTAGAAGATACTTATGGGACTTTCTATTGGACACCATATATAACCCATTATTTAGATCTCATCCTCGAGGATATTGGTGAGATGAATGAGATAAAGGCAATAACTTAGTATTATCAAGATATCACCAAATTTATCTATAACTATGCTTTTATATAATGTATGATAAGGAGATATAAAGATGGTGCAAAGCTCCTTCATATAACTCCAACTCGGTTTGCAACTAATTTCTTATATGTACAAGGCATTCTGAAACAAAAGCAAGTCTTGAAGAGAATATTCTCCTCAGATGAGTGACAACAAATTTCAAAGTTGCCTCAAAATAAAAAAAACAAAAAGCTAAATGAGATTTCAAAGACAGTCTTTAGAAGTACATTTTGGAACTCTTATGGTAGACTATTGAGGATTACATATCCTTTAGTGAAAGTTTTGAGATTGGCTGACAGCGAGGAGAAATCATCTATGTGTTATCTTTATGAAACCATGAATAAATCAAAAGAAGTCACTAAAAGTAATTTGAATGGAAGAAAGAGGGATTACATGCCTATGTGGAACATTATAGAGAACAGATAGAACAAACAATTTCACCAACCTATTCATTCAACAACTTATTATCTAAACCCAACATTTAGGTATTCTGTAAGCTTTAAAAGGAACGGTGAGGTAAACTGAGGTATCATTGATTATATAGACAAATTGGTCATTGATGAAAGTAGAGCATATGTTATACATCAACAGATCTACGATAATGCTCTTCACTTGATGGGCTTGTCTGTAATCATTCACAACCGCACTAATATGGAAGCAGAGCATATGTTATATATCAACAGATCTACGATAATGCTGTTCACTTGATGGGCTTGCCTGTAGTCATTCACAACCGCACTAATATGCACACAGGTAAATTGTTTATTTTAATATTTAAGTTTCTTAAATCTTATATTTATTATAGATTAAGTCACTGATGTTTGTATTTTTTATCAGATGTTTGGTGGAATAGGTTTGAAAGTGATTGTCCAAACCGTAGAGATTTTGCAGTAAGAGTTATGAGTCAAAACTTTAGTGAAAGGGTTGTGAATAGAATTTGAGTATCTTTGAATACATCTACACAAAAAAACCTAAGAGGTTGGAACATAAGCGGTTCAATGACTTAGTTTTCATCCGTTGTAACATGAGACTCTGACAAAAATAATCTTGTATTAGTTACTACTTAAATATTTTACTTAATATTTTATTTTACTTAAATTATTAATGTTATTTACTAATTACTTATCTTTCTTTCTTATAGGCAATTAAAAAAGTTAAATAGGAAAGATGCATTCCTAACCGAAGAAAACATTACATGGATTAATTTGGAAGGAGCAAAACAATAATATCACGAAGGAGATGATGATTTTGATTTTAAAGCAGAAGGTGGTGATGATAATCACCAAGGAGAAGATAAGATTATTTACTTGACCATCCTTATTACAATGTAATGTATAAATATATTTTTTAATACTGCATCAAAAATATGTAATTCATTTTTCAATTATTGAATGGTGAATGATGAAGATGTACTAAATTTTTGTATTATATGAATTCTTTGTAATTATCATATTTTTCCTGTTTTTTATGATTTTTTATTTTTACCAATTTTTAGTATTAAATTATGATACGAGGTGATACGATATGCATCGAACAACATTAACACATATAATAATACAACAACAACTAAGCCCTTTCAAGCTTTTTCCCATACTAATGGGGTCGGCTACATGGATTTTTTGTTTTCACATAGTCGTCGTACTAGTAATTAACTCAATATAAACTAGATCATTCTTTATAGTTTCTTTTAACACTTTTAACCAACACATATAATAATCAAGAAAAAGTATTATATAAAATCAACACAAATAGTCAGGCTCACTTCTAATATGACCATGGTTGGAGATAGGGAATTCACCTTACAATACCCGAATATAAAATCCCCAAAAGGCCAGAGAACTTTGATAGGCCGATCTATGTAAAGAGAGAGATCTCTATTTATTTAGAAAATTTGTTGAAATGGATTATCATAAAAGAAAGGCAACTTCTCTCTCTCTCTCTTTCTCTTTAATTTTATTACCCATGGTAATTCTCTACATTTTAGTTGATACTTACTGACTACCAAATTCTCTACCTTTTAGTAAGTACTTACTACCAAAACGGGCTGCAAGTTGGAGACTCTACCCAAAGAAGGTTAGTAGGTAATTCAACCTATCACAGGTTACCCAGAATTAATCAGGACCATTGCGTCCCGAGTTTAGGAATTGATGGAAAACTGATTACTTAATTTTATTTGTAATTGGAATAATAACACAAAAAATTATCCAACAGCCTATTCCTGTTTGATCTTTTCTTAGATGATGTTTCTTATAAAACTTAATAAAGTATGCACCACCTCTTTGAAGAAGGTTAGATAACACTTGGGGATCCAATCGGCAGCGGCGCAACAATATCTCCATGCTTTACAAGAGAGGAAGGCACGTGACTAAAGAGTTTGTTTGAAACTCAAGGAGTAGCGGACACTAACTGATCAAGTATGCATCAAGGACCAAACTAACGAAAACCAAAAATGACCAAACTAACGAAAACCAAAAATGTTAGTGGTTCCCTATGGTATCAGCAAGTTCCATAGTAAATCCATACCCAGCAGCAGATTCGCATTTGAAGAAACCATAATAAAAGGAAGAGAATCAAATAAGAGACTAGGGCTCGCTTACACGGAAACGATGACCTTCGTGTTGCCGAACTCCGCGTAAGCCGAACCAGCAGCAGAAATGACAGCGCCCGTTCTCATAACTGCAACACCCATAACCCCATTCCAATCTCATTCATCGAGAGAGAGAGAGAGAGAGAGAGAGAGAGAGAGAGAGAGAGAGAGAGAGAGAGAGAGAGAGAGAGAATTACATGCGGGTCTGCATTGATGAGGATTGCGACCATCGAGTCGCAATCCGTAACCCGAGTCGGGAGGAGGCCTTCGCTTTCGCGCATCCACCGTCGGCGAGTACGTCGTTGGCATGCTTTTGCTCGTCATCGCTTCTGCTGCCGCTCTCTTCCCCTTAGGTTTTAGGATTGTGACCCGTGAGAAACCGGTGGGACTGGAGGAACACGACCGCCTATGGGATGAATGCTCGGTCGAAAGAGAGCTCAGAGGGGCATTAGGAAAACAATAACCAACGTTCGGGTAAACGAATCCGGGAAGGCACTGGTTAGAGGTTTGATCGGAAACCGATAGCGTTAGCTTACTACCGACAGGGCCCTCTAACGCAAGCTTCGGCCACCCAAGAAAATGAGATTGAACCGAGGGACAATGTACATATGTATACGTATATTTATGTATATATATACATACATGCAGATATACATACATATACATACATACATAATAAATAAGAGAAACAAATAACCCTAAGAACAATCAGACCATGTCATACCTAAAATCGGTTAGCCACCTCCAAATAAGGTAGCAATTACCAAAGTATTACTTGTCTCCTGCAGAGACTTATTTAAATAAATAAAAAGCAAATTTGATATGCACACATTCTTTTTACTGTAAGCACATCCTCTTTTTAGTGTTTTTGGATACACGTCGACTCCTTTTACTATACACACACCCTTTTTTATCTGCTTTTTCCAAAATACTCCTAGCCATTTTCAATAATTATGAAAATACCCTTTAAGCAACTTTGAATATGCTTTTAGCCCTCATTTATGATCATTCTTCGTTTCGCTCTGTGACTCATTTCAACTACCTATTACTTGATCTATAACTATTTTCAACAAAAAAAAAGGATCAAATTCATTCAAAAAGAAAAAATGAAGAATCAAAACAAAGAAAAAAAATGATAAAAAGGTTTATTCAAAGGAGATTTATCAATTTATGTTATTGGTTTGGTTTTTTTTTAATTGTTTTTATCAATTTCTAAACCGAAATTGAAAATAAAAAACTAAGGCATCCTGACAGAAGGGACGCTTCTGACGTGCATCACACCTCAACCACGTCTCTCCCTTATTTTCAATTTTTTGTATGTTTCTTAATTCTCTTTTTCTTCTTCTTTTGTTGTTGATTCTTATGATTGTTGTTGTTTTCATATTATTGAGTTGTATCTCTTTTTTTTATTTTAATTTTTGTTATTTATTATTTTTTTTAACTCTGCCCATGTTAGGGATCACCCTTGCATTGCTAGTCCTAAGCCTGGATAAAAGAGGAGGGTTGTGTTAGGCTTCCGACAGCCAGCGTAAAACTTCGTTGGATTTTTATAACATGGATTACAAAAATTATGAGCATTACTTTGGGGCATTCCCATCTAGTGACGTGTTGGAGAGTCCGAATGCAGTAAGAAGTAAGCAAGGGTCACTACATTTTCGCCCGAATGTAGTGAATCAATTGCAGAGAGGGTTCCTACATCATGGACGGGTGTGGGTAAAGAAGTTAGTCCCAGTACACTACATTGCCGCCCGAATGTAGTGAAAATTTTTCAAAGAGGGTCTCCGCATTTTTATTATGAACGGATTCGGGGGGTAAGGAAGCTAAGGAAGCTAGTCCAAGATAATAAGATTCGTATTGGTTCTTGGAATATCGGAATATTATCCTGTAAGCTAATGGAGGTGGTAGATACTATGATTCAGAGAAAGATTTATATTATATGTTTACAAGAGACAAAATGGGTTGGAGAAAAAGCAAAGGAGATAAAGGATACAGGTTTTAAATTATGGTATTCAGGTAAAGAAAAGGCTCGAAACGAAGTTGGTATTATCATAAATAAAGATTTAAAGGAGAGTGTAGTAGAAATACAGCGATATAGTGACCGAATCATGACGTTGAAATTAGTGTTAGGAGAAGAGGCTTTGAATATAATTTGTGCTTATGCACCCCAAGTAGGACTAGAAGATTGTATAAAGGCAGCTTTTTGGGAAGAGTTAGATAAGGTGATTCAAAAGATTCCACAAAGGGAGATGATTTGTTTAGGAGGAGACTTAAATGGACATGTCGGTAAAGAGGCATTAGGATATCAAGGTATTCATGGAAACTCTGGTTTTGAGGATATAAATGAGGAAGGTAGGGAGATTTTAAATTGTGCTATCGCATTTGATCTCTTTATAGTTAATACAATCTTCAAAAAACGAGATCAACACTCCACCCAACATCGACTTTTAATTATGGATTTACAAATAAAAAAATAGACAAAGAAGAAAAGAGTGCATCGAGCTATTCAGACTAAATGGTAGAACCTCAAAAGTGAGAAAGAAGATATATTTAAACAAAAAGTCCTTCGAAAAGATGTTTTGAATTATGTTGGTATACCCTCTCATATATGGAATAATATGGCAATACATATTAGGAAAGTGGCGAAAGATGTGTTAGGTGTATCTAAGGGAGGTGTACCGGCACAAAAAAAAGCTTGGTGGTGGAGTGAAGTAGTGCAAAATAAAATCAAGCCAAAGAGGACATGTTACAAATTATATTATGCTAAGAAAACTAGTAAAACTTTAGAGGCTTATAAGAAAGCAAAGAATGAAGCGAAAAAGGCCGTCAGTGAAACAAAAGTTAAAATTTGGGAGGATTTATATAAAAAACTCAACTCAAAAGAGTGTAGAAGAGATATTTTTAGGATAGCTAGGGCTAGAGATAAGAAAACTAAAGATCTTAATTATGTTAGATGCATCAAGGATGAGGATGAAAAATTCTAGTGCAAATGATGATATAAGAAATAGATGAAAAAACTATTTTTATAAGCTTTTTAATAAAAATAAAGATGTTAGTATTAACTTAGGAGAGTTAGCCAAATCAGAAAAGTATATAAACCATAATTTCTACCGACGTATTCAAAAGAATGAAGTCAAAGATGCTCTTAAACATATAAATGGTGGTAAATCGGTAGGACCAGATAATACTCCTATAGAAGTTTGGAAAATACTAGGAGAAATAAGAATCACCTGGCTCACAAGACTATTTAATGAAATATGGAGAAACCAAAAGATGCCCGAGGAATGGAGAGCGAGTACACTTATACCCATATATAAGAACAAGGGAGACATTTAGAATTGTGCGAATTATCGAGGTATCAAGTTAATGAGCCATACTATGAAATTATGAGAAAGAATTATCGAAGATAGGTTAAGACAAGTATCAAGTACAACAGATAACCAATTTGGATTTATGCCAGGCAGATCTTCTGTTGAAGCAATTCACCTTTTGAGACGTCTTATAGAACATTTTAGAGCAAAAAAGAAAGACCTTCATATGATATTTATTGATCTAGAAAAAACTTATGATAGGGTACCGAGGGAAGTTATTTGGAGAACTTTGGAAAAAAGAGGTATCCACATACATTAATCTTATAAGAGACATGTACAATGGTGCAAAAACATGTGTGAGGACTCATGAAGGAATGACAAACTTCTTTGAAGTTAATATTGGGTTACATCATGGATCAACATTAAGTTCATACTTATTTATAATGGTAATTGATGAGTTAACAAAACATATTCAAGATGAAGTACCTTGGTGTATGTTATTTGCAAATGACATTGTGTTAGTGGAGGAGTCTAAGAAAAAAGTTAATAGAAAATTGAAACTATGGAGAGAAACATTAGAAAGCAAAGGCCTTCGACTTAGTAGAACAAAGACAAAATATGTGAAATGTAAGTTTGATCATTTGGTTACTTCAGAGGACATAAAAATTAAAATTGGCACACATTGCATCCCCAAAAGGAAAGTTTTAAATACCTAGGGTCAATTTTTCAGAGTGATTAAAGAATTGATGGAGATGTTACGCATAAAATTAATGTTGGTTGGTTAAAATGAAGAGGAGCATCAGGTATTCTTTGTGATAAGAACATACCATTAAAGTTAAAAGGTAAATATTATAGAGTAGCAATTAGGCCTGCCATGTTTTATGGTTATGAGTCATGACTGTTGAACAATTAATCATCAACATATACAAAAGATGTCTGTGACAGAGATGAAGATGTTGAGATGGATGAGTGGTCATACAAGAAAAGACCATATACATAATGAGGTTATTAGAAACAAATTAGGAGCAGCACCAATAGAGGATAAAATGAGATAATATTGTTTAAGATAGTTTGGTCATATAGAAAGAAGATCAAAAGAAGAACCTTTAAGAAGGTATACAACAACAACAACTAAGCCTTTTCTCATACTACATGGGGTCGGCTAAACTTTTAAGAAGGTATGAAAAACTAAATTTGGAAAGTATTAAAAGAGGTAAAGGACGACAATAAAAGTGTTGGAAAGAAACAATAAAGAATGATCTAACTTATTGTGAGTTAACTGCTAACATGACACACGATAGGGCTTTGTGAAAACAAAGAATCCATGTAGCCGACCCCGTCTAGTATGGAAAAAGGCTTAGTTGTTATTGTTGTTATAGTAGTATTAGGCAGTTAATCATCAACATCTATAAAAGATGTCCACGGCGGAAATAAAGATGTTGAGATAGATGTATGGTCACATGAGGAGCGGCCATATGAATAATGAGGTTATTAAAAACAAATTGAGAGTGACACCAATAAATGGTAAAATGAGAGAAAAACATTTAAGATAGATTGATTATACATGAATATGCCAAAGGAAAAGTAAGGAAGTATAAGTCCATGAGAAACTAGATGGTAAAAATGTTAAAAGAGGAAGACGAAGACCATAATGTTGGAAGAAAACAATAAAGAATGATTTACCTTATGTTGAGTTAACTGTTTGGTACATGATCGAGCTCTATGGAAACAGAAAATCCATGTAGCCGACCTTACATAGTATAGGAAAAGGCTTAGTTGTTGTTGTTGCTGCTGCATGCACTGCAAGGATTTAGATACGGATCGTGAACAGAGCCATGATTTTATATCATAAGATTTGCATAACTAACCACCCCAAAGAATTAATTTACAGAAATTAAACACTAATTGAGTTACATATAGTATGAAAAAAGGCTTAGTAGTTGTAGTTGTTGTAAAGACTAAATTGAACTATATCAGAAGTCACGCAGAGGTAGAGCCAGTCGTATCATAACGTGCGTATTCAACATAGGCTTATATCTTTCAAAATGTCATCACATCTACTCTTCTCAGGGCATATCCAAATCCAACAGCACAACAAGCACATACCAATTTTAGATTCAATAAGCAGGAGAAGAAAAAGCATAAGAACTTATATCTGATCAGATGCATAATGAAACTATAACGTGAAATTGCACAGAACAGGTCACAGTTTAAAATTTCAACTCCTTGATAGATTTACAGCAGGCAACCAGAATTTTATGGTTGGTGCCATTGTATTCGGGAATGTATAGAAGTCCGTTTTTTCCTACAATCTACAATTGTACATGGAAGGTTTTTATCTACAAGAATCATTGCTCTCATTGCAGTAACATCTAGCACAAAACATCTAACATACGAGAGATTCCAATTCGCCTACAAGATTTTGCAAGCAGTAACTTTTCCCTTTTGACGTTCATAAAGGATGCAACAAACAACATAGCAGTTAATGATATTATTAAGGAGACATCTTTTTATCTATATGTGCTTATAGACTTGGGAGCCTCGGGCTCCACAAACAGCATTAATGGCATGTGTTTTACTTAAATCAGTACCAACTAAAATCATATAGATTAAGCACAAAACAAAAGAGATACATCCATTCGATGATCAAACGTTCAGTCACAAGATGAAAAACATCCAGAGTTGCTCATATATGATGTTCTGGGAATGCCCTCGGCAGAACAATTGCATATCCAGCTTCTTGCAGTATTCTTATTTGTGATTCCTATCAAAAGGAAGACTATAAGTCAGTTTGATAGTCTTAGTCCACCAAAGAACTTAATAAGCCACACAAACGGAAGAGATGGACTTCGCACAGGCACAATAGCCATATTCATGAACATAAAACCATGCAAGGGGAAAAGTCAGACTTGGTCCAAATTTACAAGGGTTAAAACCACAGTTGAACCGAACTGCAACTGAAACAAATACAGCTGATTTATGACGTGAGACTCACAGCTTTAATCAAGATGCAAGGACCTCTGACATGCATATGCAGATAAAAAGTTATCTACCTAGCGTGCAATTGCAGAAAGATGAACAATTAGCCCCAAGTGGATAACCCTCTGTTCCAGAAGTTCCTGAAGCACATGAACAGATCCAGCTGCTCATTCTCGAGCCATCATCCGGTTCACTTGGCAGAAAACTGATTAATCGCATAAAAGTTTTCTAGGAGCTAAGAGATACATGCATTGACAAAATTGAACGGTACCTATCCCATCTGGGATCGAGAAGCACGATTATTTTACAGGGTCAAAAGCAACAACGTTAGGTATCCGTAAACCCCACTGGAGAAACAAAAGACCTGGAGTGCTAACCAGTTCCGCTTGCGGAAGATACAATGCAACCCAGAATGATCTGAAAGCAAAGTCCGATGACGGTAGAAGCCGAGACATGTTTCAACGGAAGCATCATTTCAAGGTAGCTGTCCAAGCAAGGCAGACACTTCCTGCTAATGTCAAACCACTACGAATCAAAAAACTGATGAATGACAGAAAATATACATCCTCCTAGAAACATGCCAATCACTACCCACATCAAACAAGTGAAACGAAGCAAATCAAACGCGCTTGATTCTCGGATGAAGTCAAAATCCCAATCGTTCAACAATTCTGAAAAGGAAAAGAGCCAAGCCACCCTGGGGTTTCATCACTAGAGCAATGCATGACACGAGTAGGATGAAGCCGGAAAACCATAATGTGCACCCGACGGTTGAAACATCTCTGCAGACGCCAAGTGGGCAATATTTCGTGGCTACTTGTCTCAACAGCTGAATGCACCGGCAACAGAACCAGAAAATACTAACAAGCAAAGAGGACAACCATAATGCGACATCATATACCTGCAAATCTTGGCTATCTCGAAAGAGCAGAGAACTGAACATCTCCCACTCCATGCAACTCCAACAATGATCTACCGAGACAATGATAAAGAGGTAAGTGGTTAAGAAACAATAAAATGGATTAAAATAAGAAGTCAAGAATAATGGAAGATCTAAACAGATATTCACATAGGTAAAGGACGATTGAAGGCTTAACTTTTTCCACCCGCCGATAGCAACGGCTGTACTACCGAGATGCGGACGGCCCACCAATTGGTTGACCTCATCTTTTTTCAAATAGACGGTGAACGGCTTTTCACATCACAACCCAGAAAAACCCTTCTTTTCTGCTTGCCTAACTCGAGACATTCATCGTGAAGCTGAAGACTTGCTCGCCGCTTACTTCTTCCGACCTATCTATATGTTCCCGATAAACTATACGCGATTACAGAAAAGAAACTCTCTTTCGTTCTTTTTAATGAAAAATCATTTCACTGAGTCTCTAACGCTAGCCAAACAGGATATAAAAAAAAACATGAAGCGTTAACCGACCGGAGTAACTAGCGATAATTTTAATAAAAAACGATGGCTTTATCATGGGGAACCGAGCTCCTTATAAACCATGACAACTGTGAATTGAAGGAAGCGCTTCCATACACTGCCCGACAAAAAGAATGCTAACCATTACCGACGAGGGGGAAGAATCCGCCGGCCTAGTGTCCTTACGGTCTCCGGGATCAAAAACCAACTCATATCGAGGCAGGGACGATCCCAGATCACAACGAGAAAACCAAATTGACAAAAAAGCAGTGTCGGTTTTATAGCAGCCTTACATGAGGGTACCTGAAAAGATGAAAACATACTCCACAGGCGATACCAGCTTCGCCACTGAACAGGACACCAGTGAAAGGTTTCGAAACTCCTCCACATTCTAAATCGTTCACCAAAACTGATCCCCAGCAACTTACAGACGTATCACCTTATGAAAGACCAACTTTGTCAACCAACAGAAATACACAAAAGCGATGGATTTGTCCCTGAGATGGCGACTGTTTGTCGCCTTCGGACCGCGAAATTGTCGGTGCCGAGTTAAAGGAGCACGATCAGGGCCCTACTTAAAAATTAGCTACTATAAACGTGGAAGCCATTGCTGCGCAACCAAGCTGGCCTTCACTTAAAAATTAGTTACTATAAACGATGCAATTACTAAACCTACTTTTGATCGCAAACAACTTAAATGTGTATAAGATTTCAGGGATTGCGGAAGAGGAAGGTTCGGTTCCCCAAGGCCAACTCCAACTACAAACCGTTGCTCTTAACATCAGGGCTTTTTGGTCATATCGTAGTCGGTGCCCTGCAGGGATGAGAAAGGGTTTCCAGAAACCGAAAAGTTGGAAGAAGAATCGAATCGACAAAAAATAATTAGTAAACCAGAAGAGCGTTGTTGGCAAGGGGTTTCTTACACGAAGAAGAATTATATAGGTCAAAAGATGACATCGTTGCTCTCTATTCTTCACTTACTAAACAATGCAAATGACTAATGTGCTGGAGATTTGACGTCCATTATCGTTTAATTTCAAGGAAGATCCGTGGAACAAGAAGAAATAATAAATCGATTATCTACCGCTACAAATTAGGAACACAAAAGAAAAGTCAGAGACACGAACGTGCAAATCCTTCTAACAGTAACTCAAAAGAAAGAAGATCGTTTTTAACGGGAAAGAAAAGGAATAAGAATGTTAAAAGAACTCAATCTCTCCATAAGATTCAACTCAAGAATCAAATATCAATTCTTTTTAGAGAAATCGACTGCAGCAAAGAATGACAATCCAATGAAAATGTCGGTGATCGGATCGCTTACCGTTTTCTCCGGAAACAGAGGATTCGTGTGTCCTTGTCGGTGCGCTCTTCACTCATCTACCTGGAAGATGAAACAGAAGGACCAAGATAACCGAGTGTGGAAGGACTTCTCTTCAAGAAGCCGAAATACGAGCTTGATAAATAACACAATGGAACAAGATGTGTGGGCTCTGCTGATCGGACCATCCCTAGGAAATTCAAGCAAAGAACCTCACTTTCTTCCTTCTTAGAAGGAGAGAATCAGCGACAAGGAGAAAGAAAGGTGCAGCTAGACGAGCCGGAGAGAAGAAGATGCAGAGTATTCTGTTGTACTTTCGTGATTTTGCCGTTTTCTTTAAAAAAGAAGAAGAAAATGTAATGGACAAACAACGGAGAGAGAAAACTTAGTTCATCAAAGGTGCGTTCCTGAGCTTCCTCATAATTAGGCAATGTATATTCACTTATATCTAAGATAATGGCATTCAGAGTATTTTGGAAGATTTTCCAGCGTATCCATGAGGCATTTCTTTTGGTGGTCAAAGCTCTGCACGGACTTACTCCCAGAGAGGAGGAATTGGCAATATCTATACTTTCTCGCACCGAATGTCGGAAATGGGTGTAGCATATATAAAATATGGTCCCCATGCACACACACATATACACACGCTAATGCAAATCTGATTATTCTGTACTACAATCATCACCAAATAGCCACGCTACCAACAAAAAATTACGATTTGAACAACCTAATTCTATCAGCATTCTGAGATATATGATTAAACAACACGCAGTCGACGTAGCTGCCCTTGAACATAACATACAGTGACTATGATTTGGAATTCAGAATACCCTGCCCTGTTCGAGTTTAAAGATTGGTATGTGCACTGAAGACTTCGTATGGATGGTTGGCAACCAACTAGCAATGACGGCATTTACGCTTTGGTTTGGCCGGACTGACCTTCTGTTTCAAGGGATAAAAAAGTCCCCACGGAAAATTGGAAATGTAGCACTAAAGCTTGCAGGCAAATCCAAAATTCTCAGGCTCTCTGTTTCACTATTGAAAACAGAATTCTCCCATCGTTTGTATATTTTGATGTTTAGGCGAATTTCGAACTTGTTGCAGTAATATATAAATAGAGAGAGGGGGAGTTGTTTGACAATCTCATATGTCGTTGGTACAATCAATCAAGGTGTTCGTTTCATATTGTATTTAATGTGTATACTAATATTGATATTGATGAGCGATTCAATATATCATCCAGAATAGTTATACTCTGACTAATGTCTAGCTACTCTTAATTTATTTATATATAAAGAAAAAAAAGAAAACAACTAGAAATTAGACAACATTACCTACTTGGAAGCCATTACAGCACCTGAAAGGTTACCAAACACCTAGATGGTATATAAAGATAGTTCATATGTGATAATAATTATTCCCACATCATTTTCTCTCTCCTCTCCTACAAAATTATATAATTTTCTTCACTTTACTTCGACAACAAGTATTTCATTCATTTTTTATCATTATTGTCTTTTTCACAATCAAACAACACATACTCTTATGAACCTCACCCGAGTAAAAAAGAAAAACAATAACATCAAAAAACCAAAACCAAAAAATAAAATCAAGAAAAAAAGAGAGAAAAAACAATAAGAGTCAACAACAAAAAATACAAAAAAGAAGAAGAAATATATGAGTATATCTTTTTTCGAACATCATGCGAAGTAGGAAGAGACACAACTCTTCTATCAATAGAGAGATGCATATCAACAAAGACTCAGCAATAGAGGTGTGTCTCTCTCGTGAATAAGACGTGTGTGTCATCTCCTATCAACAAAGACTAGTCGAGAACTAAACATCGTCTTATTATAATAGAAAAACAAAATCAATACATCAAATACAAAATATGCCTTTAAAAATTACTTAAACCCTCTCCAAATCGGCCCCTCCTCTCTTTTTATCATCTTCTTTCTCATTCTTTTTTCTTTTTCTTTCTTTTCGATTGAAATTGCCATGAAACAATGTATGGTTCAATATCGTGTATTCAATCAAGCTTCAAGTCGCAAGTCACTAAAAAAATAGTGTGGAACAATTGACAACATGATGAGAACCCACATATAGAGTTCAAACAACCAAAGGGTGTCATTATAAATTTTAAATTTTAACATGAGTAAAATCGGAATCACTCTAAAAGAGTGTATGTATCAATTCTATAATTAACATATAATGTCATACACAACACGCATGCGCATGCATGTGTGCACACGTGTATATATATGATTTTCAACATGGATCTTCTCTTTTATTTTTAACTCTTTGAATTAGATACACAATTGATTATGTTTTAATGTAAAATGCTTTTAATTTTAGGGATGTCATCAAGGTTAAAATTTGAGCATGGAGTGCCGAACAGACCGACCCCTACCCATCCTGATGGATTACAAGCTGGCAGATATAGGGCAAAAATTAGGTGCAGGTACTGGTCAGGCTAGGTGTTGCGAGGCTCCAAGTACAGCTATGCACGCATTAAACGAAATGAGCCACTCTCGTGCATCCCAAGAGCTTTATTTTTACAAAAGGACTTAACCTTAGGACCAATATAACCGAACCAATCATTTCTGTATGGCCCGCCAACTTGGAGTTAATATAATATAAGGTCAGGTCAGTTGTCACGCTCAATTGGGCTAGAAACGTGACTGACATTACGTTCTAGGAATGGATCATCTTTAGCATATTTTAAATATGAAGCAGGGGATGAGTTGTTCATGCGACTTCTTATAGAAAATGTGAGCTGGGACTCCTCTCTCGAATGCTAAGCCCTTAACTGTTCTTGTCACCCGTTTTAAGTCACACTACCTAATAAGACAAACACTTAAAGTAAAGACAACAAGAGGCACATGAAATCCAAAGCCAGAGAGGAAGTTGTTTTTGTTGATATCAGAAAAGAGTGTCCAGCCTAGCGTGTTACATGGGTAATGTTGGATATTTTTTCCAAGGAGAGTTTTTAACCTCGAGGCTCAAAATATAGTTCACCGTCAAAGGGGTTACATTCTCACTCAAAATCATTGTCGTCCTCGACAATATCACACGGTCTTCGCTCCCATTGGGGCCTCTCTCGAATTCTAAGTATGCTTCCTTCAACAATTGTTGCTAAATGTAATCCTCTAGAAGGTTGAAGGGTCTGATGTATCTTCAAGGTACTTAACACTGCATTCAACCATTACTTTGGCTCGTCGAGTCAATCTATATCCTCATTGTCCCATCTCCATGGGCCTATAGATGATCCTTCCAACTCGTAAGATGCTACATTTCATACTAGAACAACATTGGCTATTGCATGTCGACACCTTACATGCAAGCCGAACGTTTCCATTATCGCACAACTAAATCATATCTTGATACGATTGGAAACTACATGATGGCACCTCGTTTACTTGAGGGTATTAGGACTTTGACGACGACATGAGAGTTTTTTGCTTGGCCAACATCGATATTATGCATTGAAACCATGTGTGTAGTTCTTGTTGACGATTGGCACAAAGGGTCCTCATAAGCACTAACATGCATAATCTTTGCTGGCGACTAACATGTGCAATACTTGTTGGCGATTGGCATGAAGGATCAAGTGTTTATCTGCTAGTAACTCTCAAAATGGGTTTCGATAAGCATTGGCATGCGCAATCCTTGCTGGCGACTAGCATGTGCAATACTTGTTGGTGATTGGCATGAAGGGTCTACAAACATTCCACCGATATGTGCTACCATTCATGTAGGCAACACCAGTTATCATGCCATCCTTGGTCATTGAGGCACGACCAAAGGTCTCTATCTATGTGTTATCAATCACATCTTACACTTGATAGCAATGTCTCAAGGTATGGTGGGGTTTGGTAAGCCCTGTCGCATGACCATATCCACCCATCTAACCGAAAATCAGACAAAGTCACGAAGGTTACCTAGAGGAACAACATTTTCTATATTGATCATCCACTCCCCTCTAATCTCCATGATCATATTTCACCCATCAACAAACAACACGAAGTTGAATGCCCTTTTAGTGTTATGTAGGAATAACACCCGACTTTCAGATACTATCATTTCAATAGAAGTGATATAGCCTGCTATCGATAATTCATCAAGGGGTCATCGTGCATACCTCACAGCTTCCAACCTTTTATTTAACTATAGTGTTTCCTATAGTTGGCATGAAAACGATGACAAACTTGATTCTCTTAGTGTTTTGCAACGTTGGTATATGAGCAACACCCTACTCTCTTATGAACTATTCAGCTAACAGATATTGAACAAGATCAAACATGCTCTGATACTAATTTTGCTACACTCTAATCGTTGAACGAGTCAACGACACTAGAAATGTGATCATCATATGGCCCTTGAGATGACTTAGCCTTAATGGATTTTCAATATAATGCAGCAAATAAGTTATCCATATGACATGATTAGAGAATGTGAGTTGGAACCCCTCTCTAGATTGTTGATAGGAAATGTGACTTGAAACCCCTCTCTGGATTGCTAAGTCCCAAATGAAATTCAAAGCAACAGAGTAAATTCATTTATTGATAGTATAAATGAGTGCACACTTCTCTTGTGCTACAAGAGTAACGTGGGACACCTCCCTGAGAGAAGATTTTGAACCTAGAGGCATGCATGCTCAAAATACACTTGTTAAGGAGTTACATGTAAGGTATGCAATGAGAAGAACCCAAACACCTACACTATAAGCAGCTTCAAAAGCTTATTTTGTTAATCTCTTTGATATTTCCTATCCCATTATCCTCAAAGCTATCTAGATTTTCCTTTAAATCATGAAAACAGTCAAGGAGCAAGGTGAGAATAGAAGAATGCGACAAGACAACCCAATATCATACTTTAAATTAATACCCATGAAATCACAAGGCGGATTTCCTTTCCCCTTCGAGACCAACTCTCAATCCCCATATTTACATCCAAACACCACTACTTCCCCTCGTATTCATTTTCAATCATCACATAGAGATTACCTAAGGTGTTGCTTGTCAATATCATATAAATAAATAATGGAAATCGTTTATGCTTTTCACTGATAATTTTACCAGGGCTGCAATATTCCCGCAAATGATCGAGAGGGCCTGATTGGCACCCGTGGTGGATGGTTTTGTTGGCCGCCACTTGAAGTGCTGCACATTGCCTGCGAACGCGTTAGCATGTCCACCATCGAGGGAGTCTGATACCCATGAACCATGCTTGGGCTGTTGGTCGAGTCACCCCTTGCTGTTGCCCTCTGCCATGAATGCGAGCTCAAACCCGAGAGAACATATGCCCGGCCAGATGCCTCATACACTTGCGAGCTCGCCATCCTCTCCTGCATCTCCTTAAGCTCTGCATCAAGGGCCATACATAGCCCATCTCTGCCCTGAGCAGCCGTAGACTCTGATAATGCCTTCCTCTGATTGCCAAGCACAGTAGCCGCACCAGCAAGATTCCCCTGCTCCGCTAATGCCCTGGCCTCTGCCATTGCTTCAGCTGCTTTTAATCGGTTCTTCTGTCTATCAACCTCCGTGCATAAAATTCTCTGGTGCAGGCTGACGGTTACTGGACGTTGGATTACAACCTTGTTGGCATCCACATTAACCAGTTCTTGCAGAATTGGGTCCTTATAAACACACCCAACCTTTAGAATCACAAATTCATAGTCCATGGGAACAGACATTCCGCATGCGGGTATCCGGACATCGACAAGAAAATCCCTCTCTTCTTCAGCATAAAAATCACCTACATCCACAAGCCCCCTCTGTCCATGATCTGAAATACTTCTGGCATAACTACCTGCATGAATGGAATTGATAACCACACCAGGGTTCACGCACTCAAACCACACCTGCACTTGCTGAACCACCACACTTAGGAGACCACCAATGCATTGAGCGAAGGCATCCTGAATAACACTCTCATGCTCAATGAAAGAGAAAGTTCCGCCAGAGGCCTCCGATATGGAATGCATCGAGGCAGCATCGTGGTCTGCACCAAACCCAAATACATGAACAGGTACCTCAGCCTGGCCTTCTTGTGAACTTCGTCTAATTGAAGGCGGCAGCAAAGCTCGATAGTCAAGAGCTTGCGCCTGACGGTTTTGGCTCCCTCGAGCAGAAACATTGTAAGTGTCCTGCCCATCAGACAAAAGAATAATGCTACAAACAGGATTCTTTTGCCGCCGCTCTTCTAAAATCTTAGCGCCCTTTCTCAATCCCTCTACGATGTTGGTACCTCCACTTGCGATGAGAGAATTTACTGCTTGCAGGGCTTGTTGGCGGCCAGAGTCGGTCATCCGGCGGAGATGAAAGAGCCGGCGAGCAGTGGAGGAAAAGGCCACAATTGACAGGCGATCAGAGGGCCCAAGATTTTGAATCACAAAGCCCATTGCACGCTTGAACAGGGAAAGCTTTGTTCCAGCCATGCTGCCGCTCACATCAAGCACGGTGACAATGTCAACAGGTGCTCGGTCATGGCAATTTTGGGAGACCACTCTGCGATTTCTCTGAATTTGTATTGAGGTCAGGGAAGGTGCCTTCAGATGGATCAGCACAGAGAAACTATTGTAACTATCTGAAGCTGCAACTGCTGGGAACTCCACATATGTCTCCATTTCCACTGTCTTCCCAAGGTCTTCGGTGTTTTCTGAATAATTTGTGCCCAACAATTCAGAAAGCGAGGAATCTAAAGGTTCGTCATCCTTGAAAGAGTTTGGCTCAAATGCATGAAAGAGAGGATTGTATTGGTGTCCACCAGAATGAAAAGGTGGGCGAACAGGTGGCAATCTGCGGACAATGGTCATCCAACCATCCAGCTGAGGCCAATCCAGAGGGCTGATTCTTGATATGCCATGAACATCTGCTGGAGGAAACTGGAGAGGGATCTCTTTCCACTTTGAACGGCAAATAGGGCATTCATGATTGCCATGTTTCACGTTTGAAGCAATGCAGTGGAAATGAAAGATGTGAGAACATTCTGCTGTGAACAGCGCACGACCATGACCAGGTTTCATAGTCCCAAGGCAAATAGCGCAGAACTTCTGCATTTTCCAACAAATATATGATCAGTGAAATTCACAACTTACAAACAAGCAAGCAGTTATTGTAAAGAGCAGCCGTCTCAAAGCTTTTACAGACTCAAGCACATTGTATTTTTGCGCAGATCAACACAGGTTGATGTGTCCAGATGGAAACGTCAAAGAGAATTTAGGCATAGTTGGACCTTGCATATCGCACCATACTTCACGAAGTACATGCATTTATCCATTAATGCACAACTTAATTTGTAATTAAGGAACTATGAAAGCCCACATCAACACATCTATTTTTACAGGAGGAAACATGCTAACAGAGGCAACTTCTGATCACAGTGGCCAAACCAACAACAGAGACGAACAAGAAAACAAAAGGTTAACCAAGTCTCGTGTCAGCCTCTAAGCTTTTAGTCAACGTCATGATGAAACAGCTATAGGAGTCGGGCTGCAGCTCCTTATCAACTATGTCAAGGAGCAATGATGTAAAAGGCGTAATGGACCTCGTATCGCATGGGAGAGACTGACAGACGATATTGATATGATCAACGTTTTCTTAAAATTCATTTAATTCAAAACAAAGATTTGGAAAATCAGAAAGAAATAGAAAAAGTTAAGAAAAAATAAGATAATGGTACTAGACAACATCCAAAACACAAGATAAATTTTAAAAGATGAAACTAATAGTCATTTTTCAGCTAATAAACCATGAAATTGTCAGTACAAGAAGCGAGAAAAATCAAAGATAGAAGCAGTGAAGAACAGTCACATAACTATAGTATCATACGAGAAAAAGTCATAATAAGATGACCAAATACTCCTTCAGGGAGTGTCACGGAACCATAAGAACCGGATTTTCACTAAACCCCTAAACATACTTGATGCTTTTGTAAGAAAAATAGTTACCGAGGAGAAAAGGGTCAGTTTAAAAAAACTCAAGTTTTCTATTGATTTGAAGGTGAAACAACAGAAACTGGATTTAGAAAAACCACGGATTTCAATAAAATCCTTTTCTCCTCGCAGATTTGGTGCAAAATGCAAGAGTCGAGGCAACCAAAGAAGTTTAGACAGAAGGAGATAGCAAGATGGCTTAAAGAATGAGCACTCTTTCACCTTTGTCGCCAATTTCTAGAGATGGAAACTTTAAAAAGAAAAATGCCACCCTCTCGTATCACACCCTGTATTGCTCGAGCCGCAGCTATACCAAACGATACTGTATGATACAGTGCAACACAAACCGGTATTTCCCCAAAAGCAATATTTATACATGAATCTTATTGATTCATATACCAATATATGATATTTCATATCTTACCATATGATACAGTACAATATATAACTAAATATAAGACAAAAAGGGTGACATAATTCTGTACCTGCCCTGCCCCATGAAGCACATGCTTATAACATGCATAAGGTGCAAGTTACTTGAAACCACTTGATATGTCCTTGACGATTTTATTGAGAGGGGGTCTGGGGTGAGCCCTTTAATCAAATAAATAACATAATCCCCACTGCCTACATGTAAATAAATCCTTTAAAACTCCCATTATTTGCCCAAGGCCCCAAAGTAGCATAGTTCATCTGTATAGAGGGTTGCCTCTGCAGTCTTAGGTGAGAGTTGGGAAACCATGATGTGCATCTTGTGAGGTTCTGCATGAACAACGCTTACCAATCCAAGAAAAGGTAATACTACACAAAGTCGAGAAACGCAATGCAACGACCAACCTAAGCTGCACTCATAACAATCAAAAGAGATTGGAAATGAAATAGTTTGCTTTACTATTTGAATGGATGAACATTAAAATGACAGCATGACAACTAGTTTGTCCTCTGCCTGCAATATGAACATCGTGACAATAGGCATAAGCAACAACAGATGAATCAATTTGCACACGGAGAACACAGACATCAAACACCACAAAAATATCATGAAATCCTGTGGCAATTCTTTTGCAGATAGAAGAAATCTGTGGCTCAGGTATGTAAAACCTTTACAAACTCAGAGGGTTAGCTTATCAAATTCACATCCTCCACCAAACAATACTAATAACGACAACTATTTCACTGCATAAAACCCACAGGTTTTCAAGGTTCAAATACAAGTATCAACGTTCACTGATATGCTCCAGTTTAGAAGGACAGTTTCAGCAGCCTAACTTGCAGGCTACTCCAGGAGAGTTTCAATTTTCAAGAGTTTTTTTCACTAATTTCTTGAAACATTCATGCAGAAATATAGACTTTGAGAAGGAACCTGCATCCACGATCCACGTCATCAAACATAAAGAAGGAAGATGACTAAAGGGCAGGAAAGGCATGTTCCAAAACGTGCAAAGCTCTTCAAGAATTCTCAATCTCAGATGCTCACAAGAAAGGAGGTACCAAATTACGACCTGCGTAACAATACAGATCAACTACGTTTCCTACCTATCCTGAAACTTAAGCATATGATAGAGCTTTGCTGTATCTCCAAATCAAACTCAGGGTGAAGCAAAGGAGCATATGGCTCTCCATTCCTAACTATCCTCGTTTTGACTGCAGTTTCCTGTTCGACAATAACACAAAATAGTATTCTCCTTTACGGGAGAAGTGCAGTAGAGCACAGTAAACAAAACCAGGTACAGACGGTAACGGCAATTGAACATAATTAACTTCTCAGAAAAGGCTAAGCATAAGAAACAATGTTTGTTAGATTTGTCTGAATGATGCAACTACAAGAAGAAATAGCGCCAGAAAAGGTCGAAGAGTTCTTTGATATTCTCTTTAAAACATACCCCACAGTGGCCCCTCTTCTTCTCCTTTGTTTCATTTTTATTAGATCCGGTTCGCTGAAACCGTGAACAATTCGTAGCTGACCTCATTTTGACTCATTAACAGAAACAAAAGGGCTCAAATAAATTAAAAGCTTTAATTTATATATTGGTACATCTCAAGAAACATGCCACACCATTTAACAAAGAAGATAAAAGAAAGCCTCTAAATAAAGAATCACATAACGTTCAGAAGACAGGACAAAAAGGAAAAAGAAAATATGAATTATGAGCAAACAAAATGCTTTTCAAATTAAAAGTCTCTATATTCCCGTCAACGAATGCTTTCAACATTTTCCTTTCTCCGCCATCTACTGAAAATAAACGCAGAATCTTTTATTTAAGGAGAAAATCAAGCGACTCTTTCCCAAATTATGATGAAAAGAACGAAAAGTCTCCATGTGTCAAAGAGAGAGAGAGAGAGAGAGAGAGAGAGAGAGAGAGAGAGAGAGAGAGAGAGAGAGAGAGAGAGAGAGAGTGCGTGTGTGTGTGTGTGTGGGTGGGGTGGGGTGTATATGCTTCTCTCCGCATGGAAGAGAACGTAGATAACAAATAAAATTAACGGATGGAGATTAAACATCCAGAAAGACTAACTGCATTTCCACATGAAAGAGGAAGAACGTAGACAAACAAATAAAATTAACCGATGACTGATTAGACATTCAGAAAGAATAACTTCAAAAAACGGAACAGCAGAAACCAGTTGAAAGAAAAGCACCTTGGAGGATCTGCCGAACGACTTAGAGAGCCTGAGGCCAGAAGATGACGGCGTAGGTGTCGACGGCCTGAAATCCGGCTGCTCCGGTTGTGGCACATCGGAGCTCCTGGTGGCAGGAGCCGACTCAGCAACGGACGAGGCGTCCTCGAGAGTGAGCTGATTGTAGGAGGCACAGAGGTGACTTCTCAGTGCGATCTTCGCCTTCTGCCACCGACTCCCCATGTTCTCCTTCTTTCTCTCCGTTGTAAAGTTCCGCCACCAGCACAGGGAGCAAAAAGAAGAAAGAAGAAAGAAGAAGAAGATGAGGATGAGGATGATGACGAAAAAAGAGAGTGAAGGAAGGAGGCAGGGTTTCAGAACAGGGTGAGTAGGATGAGGCTTTTGTAGAGAGGAAGGGAAGCAAGGGAGGAGAGCCACAAGAGAAGAGGGGCAGTTGAGATGGCGTTAAGGTCTTCTTCTGGTTGCTGTTGACGGGCCGCCATGGGAGCAGCTGCCAATGGACGCCCTTTGACCTTTCTCCTTCTTATTCGTCTTTGGCGAAACGAAGGATGATGGTGCTTGCGGCCCGTCTTTAACGTTTTGCCTCAAAGAGAAAAAGAAAAGGAATAGTAGTAGTCGGCCGTCCTCTCGAAAGATCGTTGAAATGAAACTTTAATTGTTTCAAAAGGAAATGGGATGTGCTGAAAATTTAGGAAACCTCATGGCCGCCGGCTCTGATGAGTGGCGTGGTTTTTTGCTGAAAGCTTTGACATGCTATGCATTTTCTTACTTTTAGAAAATAATAAAAATAGGTACAAGAATAATGATTAGTTTTATAGAGAAATTAGAAGAAATTGACTTGTAAGGTAGGCACTGGAAAATTCAAAAAAAAGTTCGTTCGCTGCTTTGTTGGTTCAAGGGGATCAGCACAGCACTTGAGTCTCGTTGGTACTCACGTCATTTGTGCTTCCTGATGGATGGTGATACCCTAAAAAATGAAATGGAGGTTTCATCCGCACCAATTTGAACAAGAGAAGACAAATGCACGACGAGGCAGGGAAGTTGACCAGCAGTAACCCTCGTTTTCCTGCAAATTTCTGGGCCTTGAATAGGACAACCATATGAAATCCCCACCTATGGCTCGAGTTCGGCTCCTCGTTCAGCTTCAGTTTGGGATTAATTGGCAACTCAATCTGATCATGAGAACTGCACGTTCAGAGGCTTGACTTAAAGCTACTTTACTCTGATAACAATTCTAATTAACACAACTTTTCTTGTTTTAGAAAATAAATATATAAGGCTATCCAATGAACTAATTGGCAAATTCTCATAACAATTAGATTTTTAGTGATTTTTTCAATATCATCAAAATTCAACCAATAACCTCTTTAGATGCTTTTTGAGGGAGTCCATTTGTCCTTATTATAACTCTCTCGTAACAAACTCCTATTCGAGCGACATTCCTAATTCCATGAAAGGAGCATATAGTCATTTCCAGAGAACAAAAAAAGGCCAATTTTGTAAGAAATGCTAAGTTATAACAATTTTTTAGGAAGGTATACTAAAACCTCGAGTATTTCTAACAAGGTTCAATCTATCGGTCTGGAATTTGAATGATTCTCGACTTGTTAGAAAGTATAAGAGATAAGCTTTTCATGCATTTAAGGATTAGGGTATCCACCCACAATTGAATTTTGACGAATTTAACAACATGGGGCAAATTTTGGTAAACTCACAGTAGCGAGTTTAATTATGTAACAGAGAAAAACAAAAGTCACAAACGAAACAAACGAATTTAACAACATTGGGGAAGCGTACCCCAGCTGTGTCTCTTTCATCGAGAGGTTCTAGTTTTTTTTATTTTGTTAAAAATAAATCAAAACAACTAAAAAACAAAAACATCAAAACCAAATCAACAATGGAAATCGATAAGCTGACAAATTCCTCTATCAACTATTTTTATTATTTTCAAATTTTATTTATTTATTTTTAGACGGATTTTATTTGTTGAAAATGATTGTAGATCAAGTAATAGGTGGTTGAAATGAGTTACAAAATGAGGAATAAGTCAAAGAACGACGAGAAAGAGGTTCACGAAGGAAGAGATAACGTCTCATTTTTTGGTTGAGGAATATTTTTGTAATTACTAAAAATCATAGAGTTAGTTTGAGAAAAAAGGAAAAAAATGCGTGTACAGTAAAAGAGACGTACACATATGAATCGTAAAAGAAATTATGCGAAAACAGGTAATCTCTATGAAATAGCCTGGTTAAGATAAACCATTGCAGGGGAGGGGGCATTGCACTCGAGTATAAAAGTAGATAGCAACGGTGGGTGAACGGTGAAATCACGGTGATTTGAAAGGTTATCGGTTTGTGTTGTATGATCACTGCAACCTGGTGGCCCAGATCCAAAAGGAAAGAAGTGCCGGACGAAAAGCACCCAAGCAAAGCAGTGCCTTTCTGTCAAGGAAATTGACTCCCTTCGCTGTCCTCCGCCCATCCATGTACTAGTTACATGTTTTACATTGGATCGGCCAATTCCTGATTAGGTGTGTTAATTTTTCAGTTTTCATCCGATTGGACTCCCACAAACTTTGAACTTGTCTTGGTTGGTTTCTCTGTTTCGCGCCTGAGTTTGTTCTCAAAAATCACGGCAAAAGCTCTCTCTCTCTCTCTACACGAATTCTTTGTTCCACATGCATGGGAAGGTCACCTATGCACCTTCTTTTCTTAAATGATGGAGAAAGAAGCAACGGGAATGGTAAGAAAGGCAACGTTGACATATGTAGCAGTTTTCTTCGTAATTAACCAATAAGACTACAAGTGACGTTGCTATAGTTTGACTTTTAGGCTGCGTCGTGTTTTATGTCATACTTTGTGTTTTTCCTTTCGCAACATTGAATGGAAAGTTGACAAAAGGGCCGCGTGGTCAACGTATTAGTGTGCGACGTATACAAGTATCTTGCCTGCAACTCTCACACGCGTCGTTACCAACCATTACTGTTGTTATGGGCAGGTGAGAGAGAGAAAGTTGGAATTTTGCGTTCTTACGAGAGACGTCTTTGTGGGGGATGAGTTGGTGTATATATGCAGAAAGGAAATGAGAACTTTGGCGATTGCCCAAAAGAAGCGATCGAATCTCCAGTGACGAGAAACTCACTTTTATGTTCATCAAAGACGAATGCAAAGGCAGAATGGTAATTTGAAGTGCATCAGAAGTGGAGAAGTCATATAATTCGTTGTATACGTCGTCCATCTTTTGATTTTTCGGTTAATGTCCATATGGTATTGAACCCCGCCATCAGGTGACTCTTCTTTACAGCAGAACCCATTCTTCATGAAAGACCAATTATGAGGTTATAAGAATCAATCAATTTTTTTTCGTTTATATTTTAAAAAACTTAAGGCGCATTGTCCATGTCAAATAGTTAATCCCATTTTTCTTTGAAAAAGACATAACGTCCTCATCACAAACGGTTCGTTGGTTCATGATTTACTTCATCTGAATTTCTACTTGGGTTAGCCCGATATATCATTGTCTAAACTCCATAGCAAGGAGCACCACAAATATCGATGAATTTAAAAGTCGTCACCATCATCTTCAGGATTAATGTCACTTTTACAAGATACATGTTATTTATCAAGTACAAACTTGACAGACGATTTGGAGCCAGAGCGTTAGCCTAAATGTCAGGTTTCTCAGAAGAACTTGCTAGAGGTGGGGACTTCGATTACCTGGGGGATGCACGCGTGCAAGTTAGGCTTCGGCCCCCCTTTGTAACCAAAAAAAAACTTATGATATGATTTTAACAATTATCAAGTACATTTATGATCATATCCCTATGCTTGATTTGCTGAAATACTGAATAACTAGGGGGCATATTGGCCATGAGATAATACATGTAATGGAAGGTTAAGCCTTATTGTATTTCACTTACTAAAGAATGATCATAATCCATCTTCTTTTATGAAAGGAAAGCATTATTAGAGATGTAGCTTCCCTGGGGTCCCATAATATGTACATGTATGTTGGTTCTTTTATGCTTCTGAGAGTGCAAAAACTCCCAACAACTTTAGAAAATAATTTTGGTAAGCTTTTGGTTCACTTGTTTAGCTTCACAACAATCTCGAGTATTTTACAAACAATGATACGGAATACCGAGCATTCAATATTCAATATTCAACTTGAAACTTATTGGTGAACACGCGCATTTTAAACCTCTTTTTTTGTGAGAGAGCTTGCACTTTAATTTGCCAAAAGACTTTCTCCTTCGAATATTTGTAACTAAATAAATCCTCACCCGCGCGTGGTTATTCAACAACTTGCCACTTGACTAGTGTGTACCTTATGTGGTGCCTGAAACCAAGAGTTGTTTATTTAGTGAATGTGACACATATCATCCCTTAGAACTTGTTGGTACTTCATGTGAAATAGAACTTTCCCTTCTAAAGTAACATCATGGTTTTACAGTAATTAAGTTTATTTTTTCAGGTTGAGCTAATGCAATAATCGAGAATCCAATAGAGACAGGAACTTAGTAAAGCCAATGTATGATATGCAGGGACTGTTGCATGTCAGTTGCCATACATACATACCCTTGGTCTCTCCGTGATAATATAATTATCTTAAAATTTTATCCCGAATTGGTCACTAAAGATGCTTCACCTAAATTTAATTGTGAAAAGACAACAACAAAGTAATACATCTTTCTTAATCATTCACTTGAAAATATTGGAGATTTTACAGTGGCATTTACAGAAGGACACAAAAAAGGTGTTGCAGGCTACGTAAGCCTGCTTTACGAATGTCAGAGGGCAGTAAGCTTTGAAAAATTGCAGTTCGATGCATTAGCTGCTAAGAACAAACTCATAAGCGTAAAAGTAACGACTACTTGGTGGAGAACCCCAAAATATGTCGCATATCACAAAATCCTTCTTTCCCCATTATTGGCCACCCAGTAGAGAGATTCATGGCCTCAAAAACAGCTGGAGCTCATGGCATGCCTGCCCTTAAAAGTCTACTTTTTCTCGTAGGCCCCATGAAAGCCAGACAGATGAAGTTGGGATTGAGACACAGGCTGGGTTCGCAGTACCATGGGTTTCCCATCTTAATGGTTCTCCACGCAGCATGATGAAGGTCTCTTCGACGATCATGGGTTAACCTGGAAGACAAGTTGGGCGCATATGTGCTTCTTAAAAAGGACCAGTGCAACGAAAGGGTGCGTCTTGGAATGCCTTTAGTCCTTTGTACATGTTCGCTTGTGGGGAAGAATATACTAAAGCTTTTAGATGCAAATGCTGACACTCTTCTTTTAAAAGAGTCCTTTATGGAGCAAAAGGAAATGGATGGGAACAGGAGCTCCACTCGAACGTCAGAATCTTGTGAACTCCCTGTGAAAAAACTTGACCGTTCTGAAACCGAAAGAGTGGTTTGAGGGACTTCTTGCTACAGTCAAAACTGAAAGAGCAACGAATATAGTATAAAGAAGGAAACGGGCAGAAAGATTCGAAGGAACCGTAATTGGACAAGAGTATTAAGCCACGATATTTACGAGTAATTAATGCCATAATTTCTGTATACTGGTTGGGGCGGTTGGAGCTGGCACCTAATTGAGAAGGTCACATAACAGAGAAATATGCAGTAAACCACCATCCACAACTCTGTTCTTCCGATTGGTGTTTAATGTCGATGAAGTTAAACCCTAGGTTTGTTAGGGAGTATAGTTTGCTGACTTATGAAGGACTCGTACGTAATTGCCTGGCGGCCGCCAACCTAGAGTCCTTTTTTTTGCAGCATATTTCACCACAAACTGGCGTGTATTTGAGAAAATATTTCTTCGCCCATTGCTTTTGAAAACTTTCATTTCTTGGGTCTTTTGAAATATTCCTTTATTGTTTTTCCTAAGAAATTAAATATGGTACGTACCTTGGTCATGCATATTGGTGGTTACATACGTATTGTCTAGCTACTGTTATTCTATATACTTGCCTTCTTTCGTGGATAGAGTTTCACCTTGACCTGGTGGACGTCATCAATTCGAGCCTGATTTTCCAATGCAGTGGAGATCGACCAGATCTGGTCTTCGAAACTTTTTTGTGGACCAAACTAACTAGTTGCTAGCAATTCAATAATATGGGTGCCCATTTGCATGGTGTTCTTAATGTGAACTCATACGCAAGACGGAATCTTTCGTTTGGGTTCTTAATGAAAGCAGTTGAGCGTGGTAGCCAATACTGTCATGACCTCCTTTGTTCTGGTAGTTTCTCAAGACAATCGTTAATTATCCTTCATTTTCCAAACTTGTGTTGTTTTAAAGCCTTAAGCAGCAAAAAGACGTCAGAAATGAGACCCAGCACTCGCCTGATCTTTAGGAATGGCCATGGAGGATCTGAGTTACTTGTCTGCCTCTTCACAAATGATGTACAACATCTGCCATGGAGTAACGCCACTTTGTCAAGATTAGCTGGATTCAAGGTCTTCAATTCACAATATATTTGACATATTGTGGCTGGCTCAGTGGGAACACATATCACGGATCATATCTTACCTTTTAGTTGGCGAAACTGATTCCAAAAAATGCATTTAAAGGAATCGCTTTTTCATCTATAAGTTTTTCTTTTTCATTTACTTATTACGGAACAAAAGTATTCATGTTTTATCTAATTATTCATGCTAGTTGGCGAGAAGACTTGCAGCTCTTCACGTGTATTAAAGGCGATTTATTAATTCATTGCAGTCAAAATAGGTTCGTCGAACGAATAATGGCAGTTAAGGTCTCCAATTAGATCAGATGGTGACCTGAACCTATTCTCGTCTTGGACAATTAGCCCATGGCCTTACATGGTTTCAACAATTTGATACAACAACGTCATAAATTTCTAAAGCAAATCAGCTCAAGGTCCACACTATGGTGGAGGGCCTAACCGAAGGATCAATGCGCACAAAATCGTCAAATTAAAGATAGATTACATGTAGAGATAAGATTCTTATTCTTTCTCCATATCCAACAAAAGAGATTCTTATTTTTCTTTTATGCGTGCATGCAATAGTGTGGAATGCATGAATTTGTTTCATAGTTTTATTGGTTGATGCTTCATGCATCTTAGGGCCAAAACTACCATTAAATTTCTTTTTTGTTACAACGGGAGCCCGAAGCCTTACACACATCCACGCCCCTCGAACCAAATTCACTGTCGTGGGAGTCACATAGCCCTGACAGTTGACTTAATGATCTGCGTGTCAATAAAATTAGTACTATACATGCTATATATATTTACACATATATATACATATATATATTTACTCATATATATACATATATATATATATACATATATATATATATATATATATATTTACTCATATATATATATATACACACATGTATCGAGCAAAGTTTCAACCGATGGCACGCCATGTTTAGAAATGCCAAGCAACACGAAATACTCTTCTAAATCACCAAAACCTGACTTGCAGCAACGATTTTATAGAGGTTGAATGTCAAAGCCTGAGAAGATCACCAACACATCAGTTGGTGATTCAAAAGTATGTCTCATCTCTCTTCAACCTTTTGAACACATCGTAGATATTTTATACAAGTTAGTATCTTTTTTGTTTTTAATCTTTTGGAAAATTACAAAACTGGATAAATAAATAAAATTACTGTTCTACCCCTAGCATTTTGGAAATTATCAGAGGCAAATTTTTTGAGGAAATTACAGATTTATTCCCAGTTTTCTGCAATAGAATCAGGTTATTAAAACTCAAAATGATGCTTAAAACGTGTATAAAACTAGTTTTAAGTACCATGAGTTATTTACGATATAGTATTTGGATATTATAGATTTTGTTAGTTAAAATTCTACTATATGTTGTTTGTTGCATGTTAAATATTTTCTTTATAGACCGTCTGTTTGTTAATTTTGTCAAACACATAAAAATGAATTCTAGAATATGTGTATCTGAATTAGAAAATACAAAAAATTTAAACGGTCTAAACTTTCAAATGTGAAAAAGACGAATTCCGTTAGCTCTTACACTTGAAGGTGTAAAGTATGTACTGAAGGAAACACTGCATCCACCACCACCTGATGCCTCAGAGCAATAAATAAAGATGTACAAAAATTTCTAAAAGATGACACGATAGAAAAACCGGTCATGTTAACATACATGGAGAATGATCTAATAAGGGTCTTCGAAGAATTTGAGATCACAAGAGTTATTTGACTCTATAACTAAATATGTCACTACATATAAACTACATGTTCAATTAATGCTACAAAAATATAACTCTTATAAAATTAAAGAAGGAGATAATATAGTGGAACATGTAAACCATATATTAGTAATGACAAGAGATTTAACTATAGCCAAATTAGTCATCTCAGAATCGATGCAAATATCCATCATACTGAACAATCTTCTCCCATTATAGAACATAGTCATTACTGCCCTTAGACTAGGGCCTGAAATAAACTTTTCGAAATTGCCCCTAAAACTATCATTTGAGTAAGAACCTATGAATAAAAATAAAAGGAAGAAATTGCTAGTAATATAAGATGAGATATGGTCCAACTCCAAAACCAACCAAAGAAGAAATAAACTAAACAAGAAGTTCACAAAAATTAAAAAAAGGGTGGTCAATCTTTTAAGAAAATATAAGAAACCACTTCTCGAGTTAAGTGTTTCAGCTGTGTAAAAATGAGATACTAAAAGAGGGATTACCTCAACAAAAAAATTGAGAAAACAATCAACAACGCAAACAATCAAACCTATCATAATGTTGATCGACCCGACCTCAATATCTATATTGGGGGCAATAGGGATGATGGGCTATTGTGAAGCTAGCAATGCAAAGAGACCTTCATAATGTCAATGAACTTCAGCTCAAGCCCAACCTCAGTCAACACATATATGATGGATGCGCTTGCATTTGAGCTTTTCATAAACCTTGTCGAGATCAAATACACCCTCTTTTTCGTAGGCAATGTGTCAATAACCTTCAACATATGCATGCACACTAAGAAGGGCATCCAAGAAGAAAAAATCAGACATTACTCGCAGACACGTTCCTTTGACCTATCACAACTACAAAGTAAGATGCTCTTTTGCTGACTAGACCATCATATGTACGCACACAACTATTTTGAAATGGGTGGAATGATAGAGGACGGTAGCAAGGATTGAGAAAGCTGATTCCCTAGGTATGAAGGACCTCAATCCATTCAACACCCCATATGCTTTTTAAAATCCAACATTTTCCCAATAAATTGAAGTACTCAAAAACTTTTAAAGGCAATCAAAGTACTCAAGAATTTTGAGAGGGGTTGTCATTACTTTTTGATAGAGCAACAACATGGTAATGCAAGTGAGACAAAACGCAACTTACCAAATATTACTTGGAGCACCTGCTATACGAAGCGCACTTGTCACAACACCTTCACTAATTGTAAACACTACTTTCAGTACTTGCGTCTTGCATCTTTTGTAACTTTTTCTTTTCTAGAAAGGTACATGGGGCCATGAGAGTGCATACATGGCCTTCTACAGACCATTCTTCAATATAAGTGGTGAGCGCACAGCGATAAGAGTTCCCATTTCTCTTATCTTACGTAATTTACATTTGTTCTGGTTAGACAAAAGAGCACCACCGGTCGGGTGTCTTGAACGAACAAGTGAAAGGTAGGTGGCTTCAACGTCGATTCACATAAAGTAATTAATGAACTGAAGGCAGACTAGTGCGATGATTCTCTTCAGAGAAAAGCACAGACTACTAATCGTAGGTTTGGTAAGTTTAAAACAGAGGCAGACATACTTTTTTATTTCAAAATACACTTGTCGTGCTTCTAATTGGTTCTGTTGCTGACAAATCCTTCATGACAAGAAGTCATGTTTATATTTGCGTTGGTTTAAGGTTATTGTCACATTTACGTTCAAGGAACTTTAACTTTTATTTCAAGAAAAGAAATAAAAATCCACATTTTTTTTCAACACGATTGAGAAATAAATACACAGTGACTCGACGAAACCGCAGTAATATTTCCCATGGAATAATAATGCACAAGTACTCCAGATCAGTTACTCTGGATTAGTATTTATATACATTCTAGTAGAAAAAGAACTCAAATCTCGATCGAGTTTAAATTTTTTATGGCATTTTTTTTATATCGACTGCCTACTATGTTGCTTAGATATGGGTACGGTACCAGTATCCGGTATGGGTATGCAAATTTTTTTAAAACTAAGGTATGTATACATCATTATTAAGAAATATAATAAAAAGATAAATGTATATAGATAAATATAAATACAAATATAAGCATTACATTTTAGAGCGGGTGCTTGGAAGATAAATATCAAATTCAATCAACAATTTACAAGAGAATGCCTAAGATATCTATTTTGGTGAATATATATGTGATCTTGATCTTAAATTTATAGCAAAGCATTTACTGGTAACAACATAAGGACAACTTCTCGTAACATCAAATACATCTAGAGCCAAATAAATACAACATATGAAAACAAGAAAGTTTCATTCAATAACATTAATGAATTGTATACGTATGGCTTTCATATCAAAATTCATTTTCTAAAAACAATATCTTTGAATTTAAATACATTAACCTTCAAACTCTAATAGTCTTGATCTCAATATTTTCTTCGCTATCATTTGTAAAAAGAACCGCTTTCATATTTGGTTGATCAAAAGATAATGATGCAACTTCAATAATTCTTGTTCCCTCAAACGTATCCTGATATCTCCACTAATATCCCACATTTTTGTCTCACCTTGCATGTAATACTTACTCTTTTTTGAAAGAAGACAAAGGTTTATATGAACAAAAACCAAATTTTTACTTCTTTAAGGCTTCAACTTATTTTTTATATAAGAATAGATAAAGGAATATGTGTTCAAATTTCTTTTACAACATGAAGATGAGCATGACTGCAAAAGAAGTTTTAAAGTGGTTGTTTGAAGCTTGAGAATTTATGATCCATAAATAACCCTTTATTCCTTTAGGGATAAACTCAATATATTTTCTAAACAATCGAATTGTCCAAGTTCTTCTTCGTTGCTTGAGAATTTGATAAATTCTTTTGTTACTTTTAGTATTTCATGTGAATCTTAAAAGAACCTTCAAAGACATTTATTTATTCCTTCGCAAATTTTATTATATTTGTGCGAGAAATTCTATTAAGAAATTCTTCAAGTCATTGCCTTTTATAATACCTAGAAATTAGAATACAAGAATATCAAGTAACAATATAATGATCAAACGATAAGAAAGTTATTTAAATCTTAAAACTTAAAAGAGTTTACCTCAGATTTAAAAAATATACAAGCAATAAAGTGGTGTGTAACTTTTGATTCATCTATCAATGAGAATATCATACACTACTCTCTAGAAGGTATAATATTGATTCAACTTTTTGCCTTATTATTGATAAATAGCTGACCTTAGTTACTCAATCATAGAGCCTCATTTCTTATAAACCAGATGAAAGATTGACTTACCGGTATCGCATAGTCAAATCATATCATAAATAGTCTTTGTGAAGTCTAAAATATAATATCTTATCCCACCAAAGATCATTCAAAATCATATCTTTCACAACATCAACCTTTGAAACATCATCATCTCTATAATGTGACCATTGGTCACTGATAATCATTCTTTGAAGATCATGGGTGATAATTATTATCATTTTTAACATAATAATCATCGAAGCAAATCTTATTTTAGCAACAACAAGTAACTTTATATGCACAAATTGGTTATGCATTGCTAACCTCATAGAATGATTCATTATAAAAATTTTAATAGCAATGACATCATCATTAACATCCGTTATACAATAATACTTATTATAAGAAACTTTATTATTTATAGAGTTCTAAGGCTGATAAATATTTGTCAAAGCAAAGTTTAATATATGCATTATACATGACATACAAAAAACATTAGGATAAACTGATTCAATAATCATTCCAATAGCTCTACAAACCGGTGCATTATTTGTTATAGCTTACATGACATTGTGAGATCCAATCTCATTAATAACTTTTATAATTTTATCCGCAATAAAGTTCTTATCTTTTATCTTATCAGAACAATTAATAGACCTTAAAAACATAGACCTTGTATCTGAAATACCCATAAAGTTAATCAAAAGCCTTCTTTATACATGAATCTGTCTATCTATAACTATGCTCACTCTCTTTTCTAGCCAAGTGTCTTTGACAGGTTGAAACAATCCCATTAAATGAGCTTTCTCTCTCTAATAGTGTAGTCCTAACAATATTATAACTAGGTAGAATAAAACTTGGAATTGAGTTGTTAACAACATATTTAAATGCACTAATATAGTAAGTATTTCTAGCTACATTAAAAGACAAACCTGTAGAAAAAAAATAACCATGCTATTTCACATATCAAATGATTCCTTGGTTCATTGTTAAATACTTTTAATAATTGGCTTTCACTCCTCTTTTTCTCTTACTTTCATCAAATGATTCACATGTAGGTGAATTCAAACTTGTAATTCTAATATGTAAGGAAACTTGGACTTGTCTTACTCTTTCATATGTTTCTTTCTTAATTAGTCTCATCTTTGAAAGTTATTGATCAGTAACAGCAAAGCAAATAACTATACAATTTTCTTTTTCTTTTTTAATAAATAATACTTAACTCCGCCCATGTAAGGGATCATCCTTGCATTGCTGGTCCCAAGCCTGAATAAAGGAGGAGGGTTGTGTTAGGCTTTCGACAGCCAGCGTAAAACTTCGTCAGATTTTTACAACATGGATTACAAAAATTATGAGCATTGCTTTCAGGCATCCCCGACTAGCGACGTGTTACAGAGCCCGAATGCAGTAAGAAGTAAGCAAGGGCCACTACATTTTCGCCCGAATGTAGTGAATCAATTGCAAAGAGAGTTCCTACATCATGGACGGGTGTGGGTAAAGAAGTTAGTCCCGCTACATTGCCGCCCGAATGTAGTGAAAATTTTTCAGAGAGTGTCTTCGCATTTTGATTATGGACGGATGCGGGGGGTAAGGAAGCTAGTCCTAGATAATAAGATTCGTATTAGTTCTTTAAATATCAGAACATTATCGGGTATGCTAATGGAGGTGGTAGATACTATGATTCGGAGAAAGATTCATATTCTATGTTTACAAGAGACAAAATGAGTTGGAGAAAAAGCAAAGGAGATAGAGGATACAGGTTTTAAATTATGGTAGTCAGGTAAAGAAAAGGCTCGAAATGGAGTTGGTATTATCATAAATAAAGATTTAAAGGAGAGTGTAGTAGACATACAACGATATGGTGATCGAATCATAACGTTGAAATTAGTGTTTAGAGCAGAGGTTTTGAATATAGTTTGTGCTTACGCACCCCAAGTAGGACTAGAAGATAGTATAAAGACATTTTTTTGGGAAGAGTTAGATAAGGTGTTTCAAAAGATTCCACAAAGGAAGATGATTTGTTTAGGAGGAGATTTAAATGGACATGTCAGTAAAGAGGCATTAAGATATCAAGGGATTCATGGAAACTTTGGTTTTGGGGATATAAATGAGAAAGGTAGGGAGATTTTAAATTTTTCTATGTCATTTGATCTCTTTATAGTCAATACAATCTTCAAAAAATGAGATAAACATTTAATTACTTATAAGAGTGGCTTATCACAAACACAAATTGATTACTTTATTTGTAGAAAAAAAGATAGAGCGTATTGTAAAGATTGTAAGGTAATTCCAGGAGAAAGCTTAACCACCCAACATCGACTTTTAGTTATGGATTTACAAATAAAAAAATGGACAAAGAAGAAAAGAGTGCATCGACTATTCGGACTAAATGGTGAAACCTCAAAAGCTAGAAAGAAGATATATTTAAACAGAAAGTCCTTCAAGGAGATGTTTGGAATTATGTTGGTACACCCTGTGATATGTGGAACAATATGGCTATACATATTAGGAAAGTGGCGAAAGATGTGTTAGGGGTATCTAAGGGAGGTGTACCGGCATAAAAAGAAGCTTGGTGGTGGAGTGAAGTAGTACAAAATAAAATCAAGGCAAAGAGGGTATGTTACAAATTACATTATGCTAAGAAAACTAGTGAAACTTTAGAAGCTTATGAGAAAGCAAAGAAGGAAGCGAAAAAGGTCGTTAGTGAAGCAAAAGCTAAGATTTGGGATGACTTATATAAAAAACTCAACTCAAAAGAGGGTGAAAGAGATATTTTTTAGGATAGCTAGGGCTAGAGATAAGAAAACTAAAGATCTTAATTATGTTAGATGCATAAAAGACGAGGATGAAAAAATTCTAGTGGCAAATGATGATATAAGAAATAGATGAAAAAACTATTTTTATAATCTTTTTAATGAAAATAAAGATGTTAGTATTAGTTTAGGAGATTTAGCCAAGTAAGAAAAGTATATAAACCACAATTTCTACCGACGTATTCAAAAGAATGAAGTCAAAGAGGCTCTTAAACATATGAAGGGTGGTAAATCGGTAGAACCAGATAATATTCCTATAGAAGTTTGGAAAATACTAGGAGAAATAGGAATCACTTGGCTCACAAGACTATTTAATAAAATATGGAAAAACCAAAAGATGCCCGAGGAATGGAGAGCAAGTACACTTATACCCATATATAAGAACAAGGGAGACATTCAAAATTGTGCGAATTATCGAGGTATCAAGTTAATGAGTCATACTATGAAATTATGTGAAAGAATTATCGAACGTAGGTTAAGACAAGTATCAAGTACAACAGAGAACCAATTTGGATTTATGTTAGGCAAATCTACTATTGAAGCGATTCACCTTTTGAGACGTCTTATGGAACATTTTAGAGCATAAAAGAAAGACTTTCACATGATATTTATTGATCTAGAAAAAGCTTATGATAGGGTACTGAGGGAGGTTCTTTGGAGAACTTTGGGAAAAAGAGGTATCCCATTGACATATATTAACCTTATAAGAGTCATCTATGATGGTGCAAAAATATGTGTGAGAACTCATAAAGGAACGACAGACTTCTTTGAAGTTAATATTGGGTTACATCAAGGATCAACTTTAAGTCCATACTTGTTTATAATGGTGATGGATGAGTTAACAAAACATATTCAAGATGAAGTACCTTGGTGTATGTTATTTGCAGATGACATTGTATTAGTGGAGGAGTCTAAAGAAAAAGTTAATAGAAAATTGGAACTATGGAGAGAAACATTAGAAAGCAAAGGCCTCCGACTTAGTAGAACAAAGACAAAATATATGGAATGTAAGTTTGATCATTTGGTTACCTCAGAGGACATAAAAATTAAAATTGTCACACATTGCATTCTCCAAAAGGAAAGTTTTAAATACCTAGGGTCAATTTTTCAAATTGATGGAAGAATTGATGGAGATGTTACGCTTAGAATTAATGTTGGTTGGTTAAAATGGAGAGGAGCATCAGGTATTCTTTGTGATAAGAAGATACCATTAAAATTAAAAGGTAAATATTATAGAGCAGCAATTAGGCCTACCATGTTTTATGGTTCTGAGTGTTAGGCAGTTAATCATCAACATGTACAAAAGATGTTTGTGACAGAAATGAAGATGTTGAGATGGATGAGTGGTCATACAAGAAAAGACCGTATACATAATGAGGTTATTAGAAACAAATTAGGAGTGGCACCAATAGAGGATAAAATGAGAGAATATCGTTTAAGATGGTTTGGACATATAGAAAGAAGATCAAAAGAAAACCTCTAAGAAGGTTAGAAAAACTAAATTTGGAAAGTATTAAAAGAGGTAGAGGACGACCACAAAAGTGTTGGAAAGAAACAATAAAGAATGATCTAACTTATTGGGGGTTAACTGCTAACATGGCACACGATAGGGATCTGTGGAAACAAAGAATCCAGGTAGCCGACCTCGTCTAGTATGGGAAAAGGCTTAGTTGTTGTTGTTGTAGTTGTTGTTCTTTTAATAAATAATACTTCACCATAAAATAAAACCCTTTGTAACTTAAGCGACAATAGTTACAATGTCAACTTGCATTTTCACCTTCTCTCTTTTTATCTTTTAACAAGGATACATATGCCCAAAATTTACTTGTGATAGAATGAAGTATTACCACTATAAGACATATTAGACATCTGAAAATGAACAATATATGACTATCAATAAACAAAAATAGAATCACAAATATCAAGCAAAAATAAGGCATGATCATGAGAGATAAATGTTGGAACAATAATAAACCAGAGATAAATATTTCGTGTTTAGTGCATTCATTGAATTGTCACATATATTTATCAAAAACAGGAGATGTTAGCAAATAACTAGCTTAAGATTCAAGTTTTAGAAAACTATAGCTAGTAGTTTATATCCCTGGTCTACCAAATTAATTTGAACATCACCTACTCCAAAGAGCAATTTCACCAAGCAAATGAAGCAGAAGATAAATTATTAAAAGAAGACAACAACAAACTCATCTTACACAGATAACATCTCATGAAGAGACAATGGAGAATGCTAGACACAAAAAGAAGCACTTTAGAATGTCTTATAGCACGTAATTTTGTCAAAAGGGGAAAAGATTTACCAATTGAGAAATATCATCACATAGATTGTTATTTACTTACCCCTGGTAAATAGATTTACCAACGCCAAATCATCATGAAATTATGAATAAATTATTTTGAAAACACTTCAAAAGAGGCAAAGTAAAAAAACATGAAAAAGAGAAATCCTCAAAGTCGAAGTCGACTCCTAATTGAATTGAAAGCCGAATAGAATAGAGTATCATCATTCTGTTGAGCGAGCACTAAATTCTCATAAAACCCATGGATTCAAGATCAAAAGTGTCCACAAACAAAAAACATAGGAAAAGAAACATATCAATAATTAAAGCTCATAAATGGTGGTTTACATAATCAACAGTCTTACCAAACCTAGAAACCAAATTCATAACAAAAAACCACATAAGGATAGCTTCCCCGACCTGGATTTGAAGGAGGCTTCTTGACAAGAATGTCGGTGAAGCTGCTCTCGGTTGGTGGGTTCTTCAGAATTGGGGTAACCTGTCAAAATAAATCAGTGTGAAACCCAGATAGATAACTTATCATCAAAGAATAAGGAATTAAGAATAATATAGTTGTTCAGAGAAATGCAAATGAAACCGACAATCTTTAGAGATCTCAACCTCTAAAAAATATATCAGAAGCCCCATATGCATCAAAAAGTTCATCATATATAATGTCTACACACCTATATTGCATGGGTATGTTATTCGCAGTCGTCGGTCATTCACTGCTCGTAGTCGTCGATGATGAGCACATGAGACGGAGCACTGAGAGCATAGAGAGACGTTGGGGATTAGGGTTTGTTTTCTAGATTTATAGTTGAATTTTGGATCGGACAACCTATATATGTATTGTCAATATGATCCATTAAGTATGCATACTTATATTGGGTATGCATATCAGTACATCGTTTTATCGTATCGATATGTATCCGATATACCAATACATGTACCCATTCTCGATACATACTTAATATGGGTACGTGGCCCATAACAGCATACTCGTGAAACATAGGCTGCCTACTTTATGAGAAGATAAAATATTCTCCATTATCTATCATGACATCATAATATTCCTCTCTCTCTCTCTCTCTCTCTCTCTCTCTCCATTCCTTGTCGCTAATCCCTCTCTCTATATAAACCCTTGAAACTCCCTCCCTCAAGCCAGAGCCCAACCAACCTTAAGTACAAAACCAGCCAATACTCTCTCTCTCTAACATAATCCATGGCACACTCTGTGATTAGGCCTTCTCAATCTGGGTTCCTAGCACGTGGGAGGAAGGGTAATCTTATTCGCCATTCCGAGTCATGCGAGAGTGACAACAGCTATGCATACGAAGATCAGCCCCAGATGATGCGCCCAAACGAATGCTCCCCCATGGCTCACAACTCTTTTCTGGCTGGCAACAGGTTTCTGGGTCAGCTTCCAGTTCTCCCACAGGGCCGCACCGTTAGGGTCGCATGCAAGGGTAACACTGACTTTGCCTTGGGTGTCAGGAATGGCAGGGTTGCCATGATGATGTACGACCCAAATGATCTGAGCCAGGTGAGGTGCTTCACTTTTATTTCGTAACACCACCATGCACAGATAGATGTTCCTTCCTGTTAGTTAATCCTGAATAAAAACATTAGAATTGGTTTTAGTCGTATTTATGCGCATGAATACATTCATAAGTATGCACCTTAAAGTTGGATTCCTAGGTTCGTGGTGACAATAATAGTGGTGATTTATGATGCAGCAATGGGTTAAGGATGAATCATGGTCCAGGAGTGTAAAGGACTCGGTCGGGCACCCTGCCTTTTGCCTCGTCAACAAGGCTACAGGGAAGGCACTTCGTCATGCTCCAGGGGCTTACCAAGAGGTAATCACGTTTGACTTGATTGGATCATGACTGATTTTCCATCAGCTATATCAGTTTCGATTTGTTATACATATGAATTCTCAACACTTTTATTTATTTGCAGTATTCATTGGTGAAAAAGTGAGATGATCATGAGCTGTAACATGTGTGTGTGCGAGCGCTGTGATGTGCGTGTGTGTGTTAAGATTAAGATCAGTGGTTGATTAGATGTCACCAGACGTGCATGGTGCTCAAGAGGGGAGATGCTCGACCATGTCTTTGATGCATGATTACATGGTAACAATTTAAAATTTGATGTATTGAATGGCAGGTTCTGCTGACAAATTACGAGCCAGGGTCATATGAGGAATCGGTGATGTGGTCACAGAGTGAGGACATGGGCGAGGGATTTAAGACCATTAGGATGGCTCACAACATCCAGCTCAACCTGGACGTCTTCCAGGGAGACGTCAAGCATGGAGGCATTAAGGACGGAAACGCGTGCGTGCTGTGGACCTGGAACCAGCAAGACAATCAGCTCTGGAAGATCAATCCTGTCTTCTGAACGTAAACCTACCTGCTTATCCTAAAACCTGTTCGAGCTATGTGGTGGTATTTCGACATCTATGGAGCTTGTTCCAATAGCTGTCTTATGCTATAATCTATATCCATCCTTAATAATAAATAAGAAATAGACCTGATCAGTCTCTCTCTCTCTCTCTCTCTCTCTCTCTCTACGGAGAATGGACGACAAATAATTGAGTTTCTTGTCCGTGGCACAACAGTTGATTAATTGGCTTGCCACAAAGCTTGGGTGGTGCTAGTGTCCTAATGCATGTGAAGGAGCAAATAGAACAAGGCTCCCAGCATAAGATAACGAGTCATTTTTAGCTAGCATAAGGACAACAGCTCTCCTGTATGCCTAACCCCAGCTTGCCAATTCTACGGGACAAAAATGAAAAACTGGCTGCCCATTTCAGGCTCAGTCTAGAGTTCGAATCGAGTTATCCGCCCCTCAAAGTTACATTTTTACTTCCCATCTTCACTTTGTTAGATGCAATGTAGCCCCATTTCTAAGCAGGTCTCAACAAGAAGTTGGATAGCTTATGCATGAACATGTCATAAACCTTCAGTATTTTCCCAGTGGGTCGCTGCTCTCAAACAGGCTTCGTCTAAAAAACGAAGGTCGACATGGAAATGAATTCATCTAATCTCATAAGCTCAATCAACAATTACCTGAAAATTCGCACCTGGAGATCCACATATTCTTTTATTTAAATGTTTTCGAGACACTGATCAAAGGTTCAATCAAGGATAGATTTAGCTTGCCTTTTGAAATAACTCTAGCTTGTCAAACGCCAGATTAATAACTGAAAATCTGTAAATTTGCAGACCCATGAGCACTCCAACTTGCACCCCTAAAGTCAGCAGCTGAGCTTTGCTGGATCCCAATTCAATGCCGACCCGAACTATGCTGTTTACGGACGAAAAAAGTGACTCTTCCAAGGTCAGCCAAGTGACCAAAATTTCCTCATGGATTCGCATACCGTTAATAGTCAAATCGTTAAGATGAGGTATGTCAGTTTATCTATATCTCACAGTAAGCCAGAAAATTCAGACGTAGGCTATTACTATATGTATTTCAATTAAGATTAAGATCCCTCAATAGAAACAATTAGCAGAGGGTCGGTCTTAGAACCATTCACCACATAATTATAATTGTCAATTCAATTAACTTAAACTAGGTTAATGTATTCATTGTTCCTGAATGAAACCCATATATTGTTTGTAGTATAATTATAAGCATAGCATGTACATAATCTAGAGTAGTGCTATCAATTGGCATTGATATCTCCTCCGGTCGATCAACCGGTTGCTGAAAAAGTTGTCGGGAAGCCAATCGGTTGATTATCCTTAGTCCTGACCATTTTTCGGGCTGATTTCCAGCGAAATCCACCTCCATCTGGTTCTTTTTTTCTTTTTTTTCAGAACCCGTATGTGGTGCGCACGTCTCCATATCCCAATCCTTGCTCTCTACTGGTGCGCACGCCCGGCCATTCGCCGCAAAAGCGAAACAAAACTCAAAATTGGATCTTACCTTGTCCGTCGATGATTTTGGTTTAACTTCTTCGCGATTTGCCATCCTCTCTCCGGTTGTCTCCACGTCAATTACAAAAGGGTTATTGAAGAACAACTCGACGAGGCCTTCCGAACCCACCGTTAAATAGCTAAAGGGAAATTCGTTCCGAATTTGTCACATGATTCCCTTATCGTTGGTTTGTAGTTCCCTTTTACTATCACACTCAAACACCAAAATTACTCTTCATATTTTTTCCTCCCTTATTGTCTCTCAACATTTCTCTCTCTTTTCTCACCCAAACTCTTCTCTCACCTAGTTCTGATAAAGGTTCATTTAACACGATTTTTTTCTCCGATAATTAATGTTTCACTTAGTGCAGTTGTTCTCTTCCCAACTCAATGCATATTCTTATAAATCTCATTAAAAAAAGATAGAATAAAAAAGAAAAAATAAAACTAAAAAACGGAAGAAGATATGTGACTCACATCAACCTAAGAATTAAGAAACATAAAAATTGGAAAAGAAAAACTAGATTGTCTTTAGAGAAGAGATGCTCATCTTCCAAAGTGTGCGTATCATTGAGAGAGATGTGCCTCATGTGCTTCTCTTCTGTTGAAATGTCCTAATGGTTGAGAAATCAATTAAAATTAATCAAAACAACTAATAAAAAAAATTAAAAACATAAATTGACGAATCCTTTGAATCGATCATTTTATAATCTTTTTTTATTTTTCTTTCTTTCGATTCTTCTTATTTTTTTCATTTTTTGACAAATTTTGATCAGTTTTTCATTCTTCTTTCTTTTATTTTTGTCAAGAGGTATTTTCATAATTACTGAAAATAACCATGAGTATTTTGGAAAAAACGATAAAAAAGAAGTGTGTACAGTAAAAAGAGTGTGTACGTATCAATCATGTTTTTTTCCTCATTTGATCTTGTTCAGGTCCATCTCAAGTTCGGATAGGAGCATAACCTAGACCCAAGAATTACAATTTCCCACCTAACAGCTAGAAGCAACCACTTAAACGATGTACGAATTAATTATAATTCCTCAATGGTTTCTGTGTGTTCTCACTCGGCCGGCCAAGCCCATGACCCTTCGGGTGGGCAAGCTATTTTTTGGCCCACGCAATATGTGGGCCTGCCTAGCCCACATTTCCTTCGGCCCACGAGGTAAGGGGTTGGGCCATATTGACAACTCTATTTGGATCCTTGGGTATATATCATTGGCGGGATTTCTATCACCCCCCAAGTCAGAGGGCTCGCCTTGGTCAACTTTCACGCTTAGCCGTCTAACAAAGCACCACGATATATATATTTTATTTAAGGGTCACAAGTACAACAGAGATTAAAAAAAACTATACAGAATGAGAATGAGAAGACAGGCTGGGGTGTCTTCGGATCTAGAGTAGTATTAGTCCTCCCATCTAGGCTAAAACGATCTAGAATGACGGTTTATAGTTCCCATAATTGTATTCGAGTGCTGAGGAGAGTAGCTTCAAGGGGAGTTGAGTGCGCACTTCTGGTTGATGAAGTCATGGACCTGAGCCAGGCCTTAGAGGAAATCTTGGAGCTCTACTTGAAGGATGTATGTGGTTGGTTGGACCAGTGCCCAAGAAGCCGAGGATCCATTGTTCAATCTTTCAGCGAAAAGTTCCTCCAATACTCGTAGTGCTCCCAACAAGTAGCAGAATGGCGCACAGGGGAATGCGGTGGTGGGTACTGAAAATTGGTTGGTGATGATTGTGAAGCTTAGCTCGTAATCGGTGTCAGTGTATACTGTCTTTGAGGAGCCGGCCTAAGACCACATTGGCGGTTCATGGGTTGGTCTCCTTCACGAGATTTACTCTCCAATGAATGCCACAACCACCAGATGCCCGTTGCAAAGCGATAGCTGATGTCCGGCGGAGGTTATTTTTGAGCCAAGATTGAAGGTTGTGGTGTAGGAAGAAAGACGAAGACGTTCTTAGGAAAGCCACATTTGACGTGATGTGTGGCAGTCACGCAAGCAATGTAAAATAGTGTCCTCATGTTTCAAAATTGAATGTGGGTGAAAATAGAAGTGGAATATATGGACAAGTTCCAACTGTCGTCGTTCCAAAGGTCTTTCACCTTCAAGTCTACGTCAACCGTATTAACAAAATTCACCTGCAACCCGATTGGTTCATGCCCAAGCCAAACATCAAACCATACATACGTATCACCACGAGCGAGTTTGAGTTGGAACTCGTGTTTCAAGGCTGCAACAGTTTTAAGAATGCCTAGCTAAAAGTAGGAAGATCGCAGTGTAAATGACATGTACCCAAAGTTTGGAAGATTATGAGAAGATGGACCAAAGTTTGAGGCATGAGATGGTAAGAAAATTTCAATATTTAAGCTAATATTTATTCATGTACACCTTTCTAGGTCCAAATAACTTGCATCTCGACTCTGCATAATCATATATTTCATTGTACCATATTCATTTACAAAATTTACAAATAAAACTCATCTTCTTTATACACACTGACATACACGACAAAGGTGCAAGGGAGCCCATCCTTTCCTGTGGTTGAACATCCAAGGGCTCGAATCGCAACTGGATCTTTAGATACTCTATATAATAAGCAAGCACAGTACAACTAGTATTTTCATATAATTAAGTTTATAATTTCCCTGTATTACTTATATCATTCAATCACATAACTTATTATCAAATCATCATCAAAATTCTAATGATAAAATAAATTAATCTTTGTCATCATCAATCAACTCACACGAAGAACCAACAACAGCCGACTTTTGTCAAACATACATATTATACAAATAATAGTCAACAAAATACAGCAACAGTTTAATGTAACATTTCTAAATAATAATTAGAATACATGCATATCCAAAACTACATCAATCGACTTCTAACATGCTCCTATTGGAAAAAGCATATCCCCTACCTTCACCAGGGCATAGATTTATATCTAAATCCATTTCAAGAAGCAATATCCATATGCAATGCATTTGAGTTATCTCATTTAATCCCTAATTAAGTTTAAAATCACTATTAATGCATAGCCTACATAATAATCAGACCAACTCAACTAGCCCTCCACCCCAGACGCACAAAAGATAGACGAGAATCAAAGTCCGAACAACTGTAAAATCCCCAAAATAATATAATGAGATTCTACTAAAAATTCATAGATCCAACTTTTCCTATAAAACTGTTTGACCATTCAAACAAGGCTAGAATCACACACCAACACGAAAACCTTAATTGGGTCTCCTTTGTAGACTTGTTTGGATCTAAAGAGGGATCAAACTCTAGAATCCAACTCAACCATTCATAACAACGATGTAGTTATAAGCGAGTAAGAACACACCACAATAACTCTTGGGTGAAACAAGTTTTAAGTGAATAATCTTACATAAACATGAGTTGAGATTTCTTCCAGCCTCGTATTTTTATGAGGGCTGGGTCCGACGGATTTTGTCATCTCCAGATTCATGTAGCTTGCTATAAACCTGCTTAGTTACTTTCCCAAACTACCCTCAGTTGACGTGCATATCTTTTACATCTGCCGTGTCGGCGATCTCTACGAGGTTCCCCCGTCTTCAGTCTCCACGCAAGCCCTTCTCCTTCTTCTTCACCCACCTGCCAATTCTCTCTTTCCGCTTCGATTCATCACCACCCACGTCCTCTCCTCGTCACCGACGCAGCTAGGTACGAACTACGCCTAATTAGTTCTTCTTTCGAGTGAAGGAAATTCTTTTCTTTTGATAAAAGAACTATAAACTTTTTCTCCTGTCTTTGATTGAATCTATTCAATTCCTAATTGAATCAAGAAATTGGTGTTGAATCTGATATCTCTTATGCATGCATATTGTGTGCGTGCAGGTCAATAGCTATCGCAGTCACTGTCTTTTGGTTCTGTTTCGTCTAAAGGGAGGTTTAATCAACTGGAAGATGGGTTATGTGATAGTGGTGTCTCTTCCCTTTATTGCACTGGTGGTCCTCATCGGTCTTGGTTGTTACTTATTGGGCAAATCGGCGGGAAGAAAAGAGGCGCAGATGGTGGCGCTACCACCCGTCTACGGCGCGCCGACTCCTCCGCCAACGTTTGCACCCGTTCATCAGAACAAGCCACCGGAGGCGTAGCAGCGTTCTTTCCGCCATCGTATCATAATCTTCTTTACCGTCCTTCTAGAATTCATATAGACATGCGTTAATTTGTGTTAGCATCTTGTGCTGGTTTTTCTTGTTACCCTTCCTAATCTCATTGTGTACCACGCCAAGTTTATATCTCCGTATTTCATCTCCTTGTGCTGAGTGATTCTCTCTCTCTCTCTCTCTCTCTCTCGCTGACACACACACACACACGCACGCTAGATCCTCGATGGTTCGATTCAATGGCTTTCACGTTACGGATCCAAGTGATTCAGAAACCAAGAAGGAAGACCCATACCCTGACGTTATATAAATTTTCCCAATATATTATCATCAGCGCAGTGATTGGCGTTATATACTTGACCAACAGAACAGACGGACGCAGCACGTGGATGGTGTTCGTAAGAATCCGGTTTGGTTTTCATTGCCCAAATGGATTTGGGAAGAGTCTTGCCGCTTCGCAAGAGTCTTTTTGCCCAAATTGTGACTTGCTCTGTTTGGAGGTGGAGATCCATATGATTTACCCAACTTTGGGTTTCGTGAGTCTTAGACTTACTAGAAAGCCTTTGGATTTTGAAAAATAGTTGATGGATCGGGTCGCATTTAATGCTGAGAATGTATGTTGATGAAGAGCCTGGAGACGCTTTGGGCATAAGGACTGGTCCTCACTTGGAAGGGGTTAAAGTGAGAGATTAAGACCGCCAAATGCGATCTCCCAACAGTTGTGGTTATATGATTATGATCAGTAAACTCCCAAACAGAAGTAGCATTTGTTTGCTTTCTCTTAGTCAAGCACAAAACTTCATGGCTAAGTCATCATAGAGTCTAATTGGGTTTAGCATGAACTTGTGCTCACCTTTAGCGCCATGGTACTACTCTACCAGTGAAAGTCTTAAGAATGCATGAAGAGCTAACGTGCATGATAGTTAACACTATCGGATCGAACGCATTGGTCTTGGTTCAGCGCAGAGTACCATCCAGCATGTGAGAAGAAGTGCTCAAAGAAGAAAAAAAGGGCAGACTGAACTTACGCCCTTACTTGAGGTGCTTTTAGATCCCAATCATCAGAAGCCACCCATCTTCACTATATTTCCTCAGTAAGTGCATCATTTTAGGTTAAAGAAAAAGTACAGGTTACTAATTTCGTCATGCAATAAAGATTTGGCCTGATGCAGGTTCCAAACTATTATTTACAAGGCTGTGAGTGGGACCAAAGTTGTAAGACTAGGAAGCCACACACACGGAGAAGCAAAAAGAAAGAAGAAGAGTTGGGAGTTTAAGGCCTTTCTTTTCCTCCGCATGACAAGGAAGCCATCCATAGTGAGAAGCAAAAGGAGTGGGTGGTTTATCAATCACATTACCCTTTCCTTCCAAAAGAGAGCCTGCCTATTCAAAACAAATCATGTTTGGGAGCTTATGTCCTGTTCAATCCTCATTTTCTAGGGGAATTATAGGCGGCTATTAAAACCAAATTTATCATCACTTTCTTCTTCCAGAAAAAAGTAGTTCATAATATAAAGTTACGAGAGAGACTTTTTCTTGCTTTCAGTGAAAAGCCAGGGTGACAGGTATAATATTATTATTCTCATGGTGTGATTTTTATAATAAAAGAAGAGAGAGGGTAAAGAGGAAGCAATGCATGCTATACTTTTTCTCTCTCTTTTGTCTATTTATTACGTTGAATTTTTCGCCAAGACAACAGTGCAATAATTATATTTATATTGCACCAACTTATGAACAACGTAGAGTTCCTTCTTCCAATCCCACCTAAGCCCTATAGGAGAAATAACCGACTGTTTGTATCATTGAATACGCTTCTTATGCTTTTCAAAAAAAACTAGTGACAACACTTAAAAAGTATGAACCAGCATGAGTTTTTTGCCAGAAAAGTCCATTTTTCTTTGGGTAATTAATGATATCGCAAAACAACTAAGTGCTAATGTATACAACCATAAACCTTCTTGATCTTCCTTGATTGCTTCAGCAATTTCATCTAGTGGTAACTCAAGTATGTGGTAGGCCAAATGCAAGTGTAACTAACTTGGCGCTAACTCTATTTCCCTCCCGCTGTACGTGTTGAACTCTGATGTCGCACTCCTTAGTTTCAGCAGTGCATTCGAAGGTTCCTCCTCCCGTGTCACTAGATCGCCACAGTTAATAGGCTGATTCCTTTCCTCCATGCCAGTTGCAGTCCCTCAAGCACCCCTCCCATAACTCTGCGTTTAATATGTTGCAAGTCCCCAAGTTCTTCTCGAAGCTCTAACTATACCAACAACGGCTGCAACTTCGGTAGAGTGCCTGAAACATCCATCTGTATTCAGCCTGCGGGTGGTCTGTTCCATTCCACTTCTCTCGGAGCGTATTGTCTCCTCAAGTCTAGTACAATCTCATTCTGTTTCTTCACCTCTACAACAGATCTCAACCATTGCAAGCTTTCTTCTTTGAGGTTTGGAGTTGTACAAAATCTGTTTCATAGTCCGTCTCGTTCAAAGTCTCCAATGGATATTTCAGCTCAAATGAAGTTTTCTCAAGTCCTCTTTTGGTGTTCGATGATCACCGTAGACACACTTAGCTGTATTCTTTTTTAATTATGTGGGTCATTAGCAAGGCTTAATGAGATAATAAACCATGTGCAATCATTGCAAGTTGCAAAATTCTTAACGTCTCAACTTCTATGAGTCTGTCATATGTTGGATATTGTTAATGATGGCATAGACTAAGTTGACTCAGTGACCTTCCACTGCATTGTTTGACACATTTGATTGCTAAATATGCTCACAGTGTCTGATATGTTTCACAGGTTTGATTGCTGCTTAATGGTAGAACAGAATGTTACATTACATTGGCTGTTTTCTGATTATTAATAGTCATTTATACGCCGAGTACCCAGCTAATTGAAGCACATTAGGTGATCTTCAACTGTAGCTTTTCCTTTCAATTGAGCTGAAGTCAGTGGCGGGCATGTAGATTGAGGCCAACTCCAGTTGTTGTGTTTGTTAGTGATAGGATATCTCTTATATGATGTATTTTGTCAGGTAAAATATCATTATGAAGAATATTACATTCATAATGGTTGTGGGCATTATATGATGTGTATTAGCAGGTGAACCATTAACTCATATGGGCATCATAACGATTGCATTCAATTGTAATGAGCATTACGTGTTGTAGAGAACTCTGATAAATACAAGTTTCTTTTGCCAGGTTATTGCCTAAGAGAGTTTGAAGGGTGATATTTGGATTTTCGGTTATTATGGGCAATGTGAGGGGCTGTCTTCATTTGACATGTTGATGCTGATAAATATAAGTTTCTTTTGATAGGTAATGGTTTGGGCATTCCACTGAGTTGGTAACCTCGATTTCAAGTTACAAACTTTTGTTGGTTTGATGATACGCTGGTGAATATAACATGAAAAAATTGACGATGAATCTGAGGATGTGTAACAATTCAACATTTCTTAGTTTTTGCCTAGTTTTGTGATGCACTGGCAAAGAATTTCTTAGTTAATGGTTGCAAGTTCAGTGCCCGTGCAGAGGGTTTCCTAACACAGCTGGCCAATAAAAGACCTTTTCTTCTTACTGTAACTCACGGACGTTTGATTTGATCAGGCCTATGTGCACCCATGGTATAATGTGAGTGACCATTCATCTAAATCCCTGTAAAAACAGGTGTGACAAGTTTTGCGGTTGATTTACAATAGATGTTTTAAAGGGCAAAAAGTTTGTATGGCGGGAACTTTATATACTTCCGAGTACCGCAAAATTAATGGACAATACAACATTTTGTAGGACCGCCAGAACCGATGTCTGACGATGGTTTGGTTTGGAAAAAATACCTGATGATTCGGTTCATGGTTCTAGTGTTGAGAATTGAACCAAACTGAACCATTATATATGTAAAGTTTATATACATGTAAATATAAATCTTTATAAGTTTATATATATATATATGAGCTTTATAATCTTATATACATATAAAATACAAAATGTGTTTGTATATATATACTTATATATAGATCTTGACAAGTTTATATATAAGTTTTATAACCTCATATACATATTAAATGTGGATTACATATCCCAATAATCTGATGGCATAATATATTGTATTTAACAAAACTCTTAAATAAGTAAAACCGTGGTTCACAATCGAACCAAACTAGAACTGGCGGTCCGATTCTAGCATAGCACGGTTCAGCTCAGGTCGGTTCTCTAAAAATTGAAAACCAAGAGTAATAGTTAAATTCGACATTGATGCTAGAACCGAACCATGAATACCCCTGTGGAATTTTGTTATAGTGACCTTCTTAGAATTTTAGATGGCAATAGAAGGCCATACAAATTAAAAAGAATACTAAAATATGTGTTTATATTTAAGAAAGAGAATTTATGAGGGAATAGAATAGATAAATAACTGAACTTTTAATATGTTGTGTGATGTACCTGTTCAACCAACTGTGTCTCTCTCTTGTCACCTGGTTAAGGGGCTTAATCACAAGTTGAAGGTCGTGAGTTCGACAACGGGGGTGTGCGCATCTTGGCTCCAGTTTCCTTGTTGTACCTAAAACACACACACTCTCTCTCTCTCTGAGTAAAACGTACGTACCTTTTTGTGTATGCCCGCGTGTGACCCCTCGTGTATGAAGTTTGGTTTTATGCAAAATTACTTCGAAAATATCAAACTACCAACTCTCCAAGTTGAACAACACAAATAAGATTTGAAAGGAAGACAAGCTTGTCTTTGGCTCTTTGTGCGCGGTAGGTTGGTGAAAGGAATTCACCACCAAACTCCATGGTTTGGTTGGCACAGAGCGTGTCATCTGTCCCCATTTCCTCCTACCCCACCAAGAAATAAATATATATTAAGTAAATAAGATATCTTGCTACAAAAGGTTGGTGGAGAGCATAGCTCGTGCCCCACCCACCTACTCCCTTTGATGGTTGGTGGTGTGTGTTAGGTTAACAAAATTGACTCTTTTTTCTTCATGTCGTTAATCCATTTTAATTTGCTTCCTTGAATTATCTACTTGCATTTGTTGGAACTGATTCACAGTTGATATATGCTTTAATATATATATATATATATACACACACACACTTAATTTCCCAGGTACGTATGGTATGATGATCGAACACTAATTATTTTAATCTGCACCTAATTCCCGTATCGGTGGAATCTAATGGTAAAAGTTCTATAATTCGAGAAAGTGGACTATATCAATGAAGATGACGGTTTCTCAGTCGAGTTGTTCAGGTTTCTCATTAACTAAGAAGCAACTTTTCACATTAGCTCGCGTTTTAATTATACAGTCTACAATTCTTATGGGAACGGAGAAAGGAAAAAATCAGCTTACCGTGTAGATCGGTTCAATGATAGGATCTACATCATGAAGACAGTGTGATGGATCCAGGTAACCCTAATTTTGAAAATAATAGGTTACGGTTAAAGCCGTAGGCTACGGTATTAGCTAGCCGACCGTTTTAACTTATGGGCTATTATTAGTAACGCCTTTCGCGCATCACATCGTATGGAGTATACGTTTTCTTGCTACCGGACAAACGCAGGACGATGTGCATAACTATATTGGCTCATAAATGGATCGAGTCGCTGGTAGTTGGGATAGGTTCAAATCATCCCTGTCCCTTTTCCGTTCATCAGAGCTGAACATGAACTTGATGCGGCTCAGTTCGATCGCCTCAAGAAAGCTCGTTAGTTTATTATAAAATTTGTACTTAAATAAAACCAGGGGCACCATCAATACGTCCCCGCTGAATTCTTGCTCTAACAAGGAAACCAAAGGTTGACATGAGTAGTAAGTAGTTCACCAAATGAAATGTTTTTTTTTTCGTTTAATTCGCACAAGTTAACTCATCGACCTTAGCACTCTTAATTCGGATGTATGATGCAGAAAGACCGCTCGACAGTTATGGACATCGATCGAGCTACATCACTGTACGTTTGCCTGTAATTAACTTACACGATCAGTTCATCAAATTTTTGGTTTTCTGATCGTTTATCCCTGCTTATTCATTGATTTCGGAAACATTCATCTTGAATAACGTGAAATAAACATCTAAACGATACAACACTTGATCCACATCAACTAGACGAAACCGCTTTCATTCTTCATCCTTACTTGATCGCCCATATAATCTCATATTTATGCTGGTGTAAGAGACGAGTATAATAATAAACCCACTATAAATAAATGAAAATATCCTAACTAATCCGGAAAAGAGAAAGATGCCGGGAGAAAATAAAGCTTCTTTGCTTCGTTATTTAACTAATAATGCAAGTAAATAATATCCCAATATATGAAGTTACGAGGATGGTACTAGTGCTTCTCTCAACGTTGTTGAAGTATTCGTATATGTGATGCGAGTCGTACCGCAGAAACAGCGATTACATTAAACGTCCATTGAGGTCAGGTGCAACTGATTGACCTCATCAAGTTTGGGTTTGGGCAAAATGCAAACAATCTCAAGTTGATAAACTCCGTTCCGGGTTCCTCATTTGATCAACAAAAGTATCAGGTTTCCGTAATGAGACGCGACAATGAAAGGCAACTCATTCTTACTGTTTATTTTTCGTTTTTAGTGAATCCGAGGATATTTTACTTGATGCAAATAATCGCTGGGAGCAAAAAAATCTCCTGTTGAACGAATCCAATCTCGAGCTTAACATACACAAACACATGTACATATATATAAACGTATAAAAAAATGTAACAATACTTTCATTTAAATTTATAGAATGATGAAGATATTTATGCAAAATTATATACTAAAACATATATAAAGAGAGAATGTTGATCAGCAAGAGCAACGTTGAAATATGGCCACCTGGTTTCCTTTTTCTCTTTCATTCAGTCACCATCATCTTCCATATCAACATTCTCAAAAAGATTTCTCTTAGAAAAAAATTGGGAGAATCCAAGAAAGATGTTCATCCGTGGTTGGGCAGCTCGAGGTTGGTGAGATTCCTGCAAACGTCACGTGTGCGTTCCAAAGTCTTTTACATGTCATGTTTAGGTAACCCTCTTGTGCGCATGAACCAATTGTGCTGATGTCACTGGCTCACAACCAGGGCAAGGGGTGGTTTTCGATAACTGTAGAGGGTATTTATTTTAAAACACACTAAAGCATATTGTTGAGTTGTTTCTACCAAGAAAATAATTTCATTTTACCTTCTTTTCTTAGTGAATTAGGAATGCGATTTTCGACCAAAAAAAGATTAGGAAATGTGATTTAGGAAAGCATCGAAGTACGTTCACAAGGACATCCGTTCCATTTCAGCGTAGTTTTTTATTTTCTCTTTCATCATACGGGAGAGAATTGGCGGGGCTATTTTCCCCGACAACTCCAAGCAAAGCCGTATGTGTTATATATATATATATATATATATATATATATAGAGAGAGAGAGAGAGAGAGAGAGAGAGAGAGAAGCTTCAGTTGATATAACATTTTTTATTTAAGTAGTAGTCCCATTTTGTACGTTCAGCAAGAATGTGCTTCAAAGGTCAAGGCCTTGATTCCAGTCGCATGTGATCGGCCCATTTTTGGAGTTATCAGGCAGAGGGAAGGAAACTCCGTAGACAAAACCTAACTGCAAACAAGATGATCAGCTGCAACGTGAATACATAAGTATTTTTAGCACGAACTCAACCAATTTAGTGCATTAAGTAGCAAGAAAATCTAAAAGATAATTAAAACTTAAAATAGAAAAACTTGGAAAGTCTAAACCGTAAAATTTTCGAATATGATATGTGAAATTAACACGATTCCTGGGGCGTGCATACCCGACCTCTTTGTGAAAAAAAAAAAGCCAAAGAACAGGAAGAGCCCCCATCCTTTAGATTTCTCGAAAGGCCCCAAACCAACGGTTAACTCGTTGCTCAAAACGTTGGGGGAAAAGGATTAAGTGGAACTAATCGACTGTTAATTTTGCATCATTTGTTGATTGGAGCTGACGCCAGTCTCCACCAACCCACACCAAGCCGAAATGACCTACCCACTTCTTTTGACCATTCCCATCTGTCTATCTTTACATTGTAAATCTCAAGATCTCTTCCGACGGCCGGGATTTTTCTCCTGCGAACCCCCTTCCTCCTTTCCCCCTCCCCACTGGCAAGCCTATTTAAGCAAAGGTAGTACCACTCGCCAAGATCAGGAAATTTACGCACCCTGCAATTTCCAAATTTGTTTGCCATCAATCAGTACTTCATTGCAGCTCCTCTCTCTCTACATTCTCCCTTTCGTTCAATCAAGAGGAAAGGTGTTTCGTTTCGTTTTCTTAGGACTTCCTTTCCTTTGTTTGTTTGTTTGGTGTGGCTTGATTTAAAAAGAAAATCAGAAATGGAGTTTGTAGATCAGAAGAAGATTTATGAGAATGGCAACGGAGTGATGCACCATGTTCATCAAATAAAGAATGAGTGCGTGAATGACCCTTTGAATTGGGGTGCTGCCGCCGACGCTCTTAAAGGCAGCCATCTTGATCAAGTGAAGAAAATGATCGAGGAATTCCGGAATCCGATGGTGAGGCTCGAAGGCGAGACACTCACCGTAGCTCAGGTGGCGAGCGTCGCCCGGAAGGGGATGGAAGTGAAAGTTGAGCTCTCTCAGTCGGCCAGAGCCCGAGTCAAGTCCAGCAGCGACTGGATCTTGGAGAGTCTCAACAGAGGGACTGACAGCTACGGCGTCACCACCGGCTTCGGTGCGACCTCGCACCGACGGACCAAGCAGGGTGGAGCCCTCCAGAGGGAGCTGATCCGGTTCCTCAATGCCGGAATTTTCGGCTGCGGGTTGCCGGAATCAGACTGCACCCTCCCCCGTTCCACCTCCCGTGCTGCAATGCTCGTCCGAGCCAACACCCTCTTGCAAGGGTACTCCGGCATCCGATTCGAGATCCTTGAGACCATTGCCGAATTCCTGAACCACGGTGTCACGCCGTGCCTGCCACTCAGGGGTACCATCACTGCCTCCGGCGACCTTGTGCCGCTCTCGTACATCGCCGGACTTTTGACTGGACGGCCAAACGCTAAGGCCGTAGGGCCGAAAGGTGAAGTCCGGAAACCAGAGTTCACAGATCATTTGACTCACAAATTGAAGCATCATCCTGGCCAGATTGAAGCCAAGCAGCACTAATGGAACATATCTTGCATGGAAGTGCATATGTTAAAGCAGCACAAAAGTTACATGAGATAGACCCTTCCAAAAGCCTAAGCAAGATAGATATGCTCTTAGGACTTCACCACAATGGTTAGGTCCTCAAATTGAAGTTATTCGGTTATCAACAAAATCCATCGAGAGGGAGATCAACTCTGTGAATGATAACCCTTTGATTGATGTATCAAGGAACAAAGCTTTACATGGTGGCAATTTTCAAGGTACCGCAGTAGGCGTTTCAATGGACAACACAAGATTAGCTTTGGCTGCCAATGGAAAACTCCTTTTGCTCAAATGTCTGAGTTGGTTAATGATTTCTACAATAATGGGTTGCCTTCAAATCTCTCAGGGGTCACTGTCCAAGCTTGGATTATGGATTTAAGGGTGGCGAGATAGCAATGGCTGCATATTGTTCTGAGCTTCAGTTTCTAGCAAACCCTGTCACTAATCACGTGCAAAGTGCTGAACAACACAATCAAGATGTGAATTCATTGGGATTGATCTCAGCCAGGAAAACAGCGAAGCTGTTGAAATATTAAAGCTCATGTCTTCAACCTACCTCATTGCTCTTTGTCAAGCTATAGATTTGAGGCATTTGGAGGAGAACCTAAAGAACACAGTTAAGAATACGGTGAGACAAGTGGCTATAAAAGTCCTGAACATGGGGGTCAATGGGAGCTTCATCCTTCCAAATCTTGTGAGAAAGATTTGCTCAAGGTGGTTGAATGTGAATATGTTTTTGCTTACATTGATGATCCTTGTAATGCTGCATACCCACTGATGCAAAAACTAAGGCAAGTGCTTGTGGAACATGCATTGCGGGATAATAATAATGGTTTGAAAAGTATAAATGCTTCCATCTTCCCGAAGATTGGTGCCTTTGAGGAGGAACTGAAGGTTGCATGCCGTTGCTCGAAATGTGTATTTTATGGGTTCTTATTTTGCCTGTCTTTTGAATAATTCACACACCAAATTGTGTAGATTAATTTTACGTAGTATGTTACATGTGGTAATCCAGTGTAAATAAACAAGTTTGTTTCTACTGAACCGTCGGGAATGTTCAACGAGACACAAAGAGTCTAAAGACTCGATTAACATCTAACTCATATTCAAGCAGCTTGTCTAATTTCGTAGTATATTTTGCCCAAAGGTGCATAGTTTGTTTGGCTTAAATGGTTGGCTAATAACTCTGATCAGATGTAATTGGGAGATATTACGTTCGTGTTTCGTAGTTCTTAACAAATATGACGTTTTGGATAGTTAGATAGCCTAAAATAATGCGAAAACTTCTCACATGATTTTCAGCAAGGTTTCGGCCATCTTGGACTCTGAAACATTCAATACTCATAATTAATCAAAGAAAGCAAACTCTTGATATGAGAAGAGTGTTCGTTCGACTGGAGATGATCATGCACTTGATCCTTCAAGATCAGTAAAGTTGTTAACTTGTTGTAATTAAGATACGGGGATATTAACATCAAACTCATGTTTACTATTTAATGGTTAGAATTATTAAATAACCATGCCTCTGAATATAAGCGTATTTTCAAAATTGTATGATAAAGAAATCGTTTTTCTCTCTAAATTGAGAACCAAAAGAATTATTTTTCATTTTTTTTCCTCAAGGCAAAAGATCTGTTAATCCTAAAAGGTATCAACTGTACACTTACTATGTAGCAGTTTAAGAAATCTTAACAATTATAGCTCACAAATTTTGAATTCAATGAAAATATAAGGTCACAGATATTCACGCGCGCGCGCACACACACACACACACACACACACACACACACATATATATATATATATATATATATATATATATATATATATATATACATATATAACATGCTAACTTTTCATGTGCAACACCACACCACTTCTGATAACGCCTCCCAGTTTTTCAGATTCACTAAGAATGGCTTAATTCAAACCAAAAAAAGTGGAACCTTTCGTCTTTGTTCATATTTTCCTTTTTCTTGCATCAACGAACAATTGGAAAATTTGTTGCTGCTTTAGAGCTATGGGTACACAAAGCAAAAGTTCGCCACCTACCACTGAAAATGACACAAGGCATTTTAATACATTCCATTTTTTGCAAGATTACGACAGTAATATACCGAAGCAAACTGCACTGTCCGTCCCTATGACTAAATCTCTCTTTCAGATTGCAATCAACTGTAAGCCTAGATTGCGAGCAGTATGTACCATTCTCTCTTGTTTTGCCTTACACTATCGAAGATGGCTGTCCGTGCGGTTCTGAAACAGGACACTGGGCCTTTCCTTTTGTTGAGAACAGTACAACCAAAACCTTCTTAGCCAGCATTGGTGGGTCAGGAGTTCTTCGTGTTATGTTTTCTGGTATTAGCTTTTAATAATAGAAAAACATTGTCGTGTAACCAAAAAAGAAAACCTCATGTATCATCATTTTCTTCCAACACTTTGAAATATCCTACTCTTTCTAAGCGTTCAGCTGGTTGCTTTATCTAACTGAAATCCAAACTACCTTTAGTGTATCGGAACCTCATCATAGATTTGGTTCTCCCTTTTGTTACCATACGTCAACATGAACATCTTCACTTATTTCACTATCCTTTGCACATGTCAATAAAAGAAATGACAACCCAATGTGAATGTTGCATTATAATATTGACCTTTTTCTTGTGTTACCACATCATTAATTCTCCTGTTTTCTTAACACTGAGCTTAAGTTTAAAATTAACCTTTTCAAGATATGTAAATTGCAGGTTGATGCGGGACGAGCAAGGGATGCTTTAACAGGACTCAAGATAGCATGGCAACAAGAGGGGAGAATCAATGCCTGATACATCACCGATGAGTAAATCCAAAACAATGATACAGAAAGAAGGAAATTCGTTCATCCGTGAGGGCAACAGCTGTGAGGTTTAGGGCCTTCATCAACTGTCAGATAGCACTATCTAGAATGAACCACTGAATCTTCGTCTCCATGGATCTTCTAGCAGATCAAATGGGGATTGCCTCCAACAGAGAAATATAGTGCATGATTCCTTCGGCTACAGCCCCTTTTCTGAAAAAAACGAAAGAAAAAGAAAGCTTGCATGCACAACAAGTAGCTGTCCTGCCAACTCTCAGTAGGTCAGGTGTCCGATAACCCGGGACTGCATCTGACTATTAAAAAAATAATAAACTTGCATGCATTTCATACATTCTGTATTTAAGGAAACCCAATGAACAACCCATCTGGGACCAAAATTGCTTTGTACAGCCAGCAAAGCATTAAACATGATATAATTGCAATTATGTACAATGCAGCCGCCGTGAAAGAGATCCATCAGCATTTCAATGTTGTCAAGATGGGGCACCATGAAGTACCAAAAAATTAAAATCATGAACTACACAATCTAAGGTTAGTCATCGTCAGAAAGATATACCACCTCAGGGTTCGCTACTCCCTCGTTCTGACTGGAACTAGAAAGAGGTTTGACTGTCATCCTGACACTTACGCCATCAGATACAGGTGCAGGCGGTGAATCGGATATCCTGTTTATGGTGCCAGCGGGTTGGAGTGCACCTGTAGCATGACCGTTACTGAAATCGGGAGAGAATCCGACAGATGGCACTGTGGATAATGTTCTTGCCCGATTTAACGGAAAAGCCACCGGAACTCTACGAGACGCCTCCATCTGCTGAGAGCTTCTTGGCAGCACAGACTCTAGCAATGATGGCTGAGATGGCACCCCATTTGGGGGTATAATAGGCCCCCTCATGTTCAGGTTTGTTAATGATTGCCGGACGAGTGCCTGTGTTGAGGAAATACCTGAAGCAAGGACGTTTAGATTTTCAATCGTTTGTTGACCACAACTGATGCAAGTGAAGAACATGGAAAAACACGTAAAGTTCTTTTTTAAAGAAATCATCCACGTTGGGGCACTCTGGTGCCGTTGCTGCTGGTGAGGAGCTCAACTCCCAGGGGGTGCATGCATGGGTGTGTGTTAGGCTTTAGCCTTCTCTTTTAACCAAAAAAAGACAACATTAAAAAGGGGCTAGTTGATTGCCTCGCATATGTTCTTGCGAATGTATATTACTTCAGAAAAAACTAAGAAGCACAGATTGCACGCATCATTGCTGACCTTGCACTGCTCGCTTAAGATGCAGATAAAATGTACAAGCATAAGAGAACAACTACTAATGTAACCCTTCAAGCAAATTTCTACATTTAAGTTGTATCCACACTTTGCTCTCTTTCGTTTGTCGCGTGGTGTTATGCGAGTTTTCGAGTGACAAGTACTTCTTTAAGCCTTAGCACTCGGGGGAGGCATACTCATGTTCCGTGTTGGTGTCAGTGGTCAATTGCAACTCTTTCAGAGAAATCCGCTAAGGTTGATATGACTCTGAAGCCGAGTATCAGTTATGTTTCGAGCACCATTGGTTCTTCCAACTCAAAGCAGGAACAATCCTACTTCAGTGTCTCTCAACTCAATTTAGATAGATCCAAAGGCTTAAACAAGCACTGTGTCAACCTTCGATCGAACACAACCTACAATGAAAAAGGGACACAAGTGAGACCGTTCGATCGAGAAGGCCAAAATTGGAAGTCGACTACGTAAAGTAGAAGCATACATAATCAACTGCGAGGCTAGCCTAGAAACCTTAAGGGAAGATGTCCACCACATCAATAATTTTGTCAAACAAAAATAAGAATTTGAGATGATGTGTGGCGACTCTTCAAGGAAAACTAGGACAAGCCTTTACGAATCTTGAGGAAAGTGTTGAGGATCTGACTGTCCACAATGCCAACCACGAACGAAACAACATAGTCGTCCACGAAAGGTTGGTACCCTAGAGACATGTTGCGCGACCTTTTACCAAGCAATCGTTAGTGGGGTGATTGTTGCCACCTATCGAGAGGATAGTATTTCGAAGCCTTATGACTACTCGGGGACTTGCCGCTCGAAAGATTTTGAGAACTTCTTGTGGCAAGTTGACGAGTACATCAAAGCCAAGGAGATTAAAAAGGAGGATAAGGGGAACAATATTGCTACATGGTTCCTCAAAGACGATGCCCTGCCCTGGTGGTGACATCGTTCTACTAATGTTGATCGAAACTCTATACCCTCGAGACTTTTGATGCTTTCAAACGAGAGATTCGTAATTAGTTACTCCCAAAAGAATCTGATTACTTGACCCGAAAGGATCTCATGCGACTCAAGCATGGCCGATCTATTAGGGAATAGATCAACAAGTTCACCTCATTGATGCTAGATGATAGAGACAGATCGTTTCTTCTTCTTCATTAATGGATTAAAGCACGAGGCAGAGCGAGAGCTTCGACAAATGCAGGTGAAGGACTTAGCTTCGTCCCTTATTGTGGTTGAACGCTTGGTTGATAATGAACCGCGAAAGGTAGACCAACCTCGCCATCCCTGGAGCCCAAAGAACTTTGTCATCGATAATGGAAACACTACTACATTCAATCAAACTCAGAAAGGAGAGAATGACCATAGGTCATTCCAAAATGAACAAAGAGAAAGTCAACCATACCAAGACAATGAGAAGGTTGCATTTGCATGAGGGAACCATTAGCAAAGGACTGCTCAACAAGAACATCGACATAAAGAAAATATCATGGTCATTGTGAAGTCCCCAGATAATGTAGATGGATATGACGTACGGGTACGCCATTGTGGTGTCGTTCATATGCTTAACTCAATCTGTCAATAACCTTGGGTGTCCATTCCTCATGAACGGTTATCCTACATCAAAATGCAACTAAAAGGGATAGACACCTAGACAATGATTGACTCGAGAACTACACATAACTTCATAAGCACAATGATGAGGCCTTCACATCTTGAAAATTGATGCCTACATCAAGGATGCCCTCCAAAAGATCAAACAGGTAACTTGAGAAGCCAACAAAGTCGTCCTTAAGATTGGAGATCTATACACCCAAGTTAACTTCTTTGTGGCAGACGTGGATCATCCTATGGTGTCGGGTTTAGCGTTCCTTCGCTAAGAAAAGGCTTGCTCGAATCCTTCGATACAACGCCTTTATTTTGACAAGGAACCTAGTTCTAACGGTACCTTGAAGCTTGATGAGTCAAAGCTGAAACGACTCTCAAGCTTAATGCCGATATGACTGAAGGCATGCTTGTATTGTTGCCCTAGGTCCAACATGACCCTTCAAACTGCTTAAAGTCAGGGATTACTATTGTTTCCCCATAAAAAATCAACAAGAGAACACCACAAGTCCAAGTTGAAAGTTATCACGTTGTACTAATGTGGAACGTGTTGGTTGAGCAGCCTGAGGTGGGGGCAAAGACAAGGATGTTGTCGAGGATGGCAACGATTTAGGCAGGGGGAGAATATAACCCTTCGACGTTGAATTGTACTGGCCCCTGAGTTCTTTTGCTTAAAAACCCTCTTTGAGGAAAGAATCCTAAAATCTATCACGTGTTGGGACCATGCAATTTCCTTTATGCTATTAATCAAATTTATGCATTCAAGTTTTCTATGCACTTTACTCTCTTGCGTTCGTTGCATGGTGTTGTATGAGTCTTCGAATAACAAGAACTTCTTTAAGCCTTAGCACTCAAGGGAGGGACACTCACATTTCGTGTTGGTGTTGGTGGTCAATTGCAACTCTTTGAGGAAAATCCGCTAAGACTGGTCCACGGCCCTAAGGTCAGATGTCGGTTACGTTTCGAGCATTGTTGGCTCTTCTAATGGTTAGGACATGACACTAAGACAAGAAAAGCTCCAATGCTTCACAGTGATTGCAAATTTCTTAGCTATGCATGCAAATGTTGCGTGCAACATAAACCAATATGAGAAGGAGCATGAATATACCAAAGCCTTGACAAAAACCTATATGCGTACCTGAATGTAATATTCTGGGATCAAACGTCCGAAGCTTGAAAGTATTTGCAAGAAAGTGGTTAAGCACAACCTTGTTAATGTTATCCTCTACGTCCTTTTGAGACAACAACTGCCTTGCATCTAAATCCTGGAGAAGCATTGCATATTTTCTTTTGGTCTCCTTAATTTCTTTATCACATTATGCAGTAAGATGCAACTTCTGGAAAAACCAACAAACAAAAAGAAATTCAAGAGTACTTCTAAGAAGACCAAAAGAGAAAAGAAGGTAATCAAGCACACAAACCTCTTCCTCGTACAATTTCCTTTTTTGCTCATCTTCCTTCCAAAGTTTAAGTATTTCATGGTAAAGAGGGTCCACATAATTCATGGGGGCGCTACATGAAGTTGAAGGAGCAGCTTGAACGCTTTGCATCCCAGGCTCCATAGCAGTGCTTATGTATCTCAGGTTTTGTAAAGTTGTTGGTTTAATAGGGAGATGCTGAACAACAGCTGAGCTGATGAGTTAAAGGCATTGAGTGATTGTTGTTCAAGAACTCTATTGTGAGGAAGAGAATCAACTCCAGCAACAACACGGTCGCATTCTCTTGAAACTTCAATAAATGCAGACCATTCTACGGAATCAGTACAGGATACTTGACGTGATAAAAAACCAACAATTGATAATATAAAATGAAGGAACTTACAATAATTGGCAGATTGGAGACTTTCCATCCAATCTGCCCAAGTGATGGAAGACGACACCTCACACGGTTGGCTCTCTCCACTTCTTTTCTTAATCACAAAGCAAAACACTAATCTTTAATTTATAATTACAATATAACTTGAATGACTAATTTACCCCTGTTCTAATTAAGTACTACTAATTAGAAATAACATAAAACAAATAATTAAGTAACAACTATAGGACCCGATTCCAGTAATCTTTAACACTCTCCCTCAAGTTAGGTGAAAGATATTTAGAACGTCCAACTTGAACAAATTATCTATAAGTGGTCTGTAGGCAATAGCTTTGGTAAGGAAGTCAACCCTTTGTTTCTCTGATTTGACATACTCCAGTTTAGATTCTCTGTTTGAAATCTTCTCCCGAATGAAGTGACAATCAATTTCTATATGTTTAGTTCTTTCGTGATAAACTGGATTGGAAGTCATATGAATAGCTGCACTGCTATCACAGTATAGAGGTATAGGTTGTGTAGAGAGAAAACCCAACTCATATATTAAGGAATAAACCCACTTTCCTTCTCATATAGCTTTCCATATAGCTCTTTATTTTGATTCTATTGTAGATCGAGCAACAACAGTTTACTTTTTACTCTTAAAAGATATAAGATTACCACCAAGTAGTGTAACATAGCATGTAGTAGATTTACAATCATCTTTCGATTCAGCCCAATTAGCATCAGAATAAAGTTCAATACTGAATTTGTAGGATTTAGAATAATGAAAACCCATGTCAGGTGTTTACTTAAGATATCTCATAATGTAATACACGGCTTCCATATGATTCTTGGTTGGAGAATGCATAAATCTACTCACAATACCCACAACATAATTGATATATGGACGAGTAATAGTCAAATAAATAAGCTTACCAACCAATTGCTGGTATTTGCGAGTATCTCTGAAGTCTTCACTATATCCAATGAACAATTTTTGGTTTACTTTCACAGGAGAATCGCTTTGTTTACAATCAAGCATATTTGTTTCTAGTAGCGAATCCATTGTATATTTTCTCTAAGTTACAAATATACCTTGGTTGGAATATTATACCATAATGCCCAAAAAATAGTGGACTCGCCTCAAGTCTTTCAGGTCAAATAATTTGTGAAGATTTTATTTTAATGCTGATATCTTCTCAGCATCATCACATGTTACAATAATATCATCTACATAAACGACAAGAATAAATAGCTTAGTACCTTTCTTGAAAAATAAAGTATGATCATTTATTCTTCTTTGATATCCCAAACTACATACTACATCACTAAACTTTTCAAACCAGGCTCTAGGTTTTAGTCCATAGATAGCTTTGTTTAGTTTGCAAACTGAACTACCTTTTTCTTTAATATTCATTCCTGTAAGAATTTCTATAAATACCTCTTTATTAAGATCTCCTTGTAGAAAAATATTTTTTACATATAGTTGTCATAGATCACATCCAAAGTTTGCTGTCATACTGAGAAGTATTCTTGTGTAATTAAACTTTGCTACAGGTACAAAGATTTCATTGCTGTCATATGATTGACTATAACCCTTGGCAACAAGTCTTGCCTTATATCTTTCAATAGTGTTATCTGTGAAAACCTACTTGCAGCCCACAATATTTTTGTTGTAAGGAAATTTCGTAATTATACCTTAGCAAGTACATCCAATTCTACTTCTATTGCGGCTCTCCATAAGGGGTACCTATTGGCTTCTTCAAAACTTGAGAGAATTTTCTTTGGTTCCCTCTTATACACTGTAATATGTTTTGGTTCTGGTTCAACTTGATTCTCTTCATTCTCACTTGTGAAATCTTCAGTTTTGCTAGGAATTATGGAAAGCACATGAGAAGAGTTGTTTAGAGAGGTGATTGACTCCTCCTGAGAAGAATAATATGAGATGGATTCAGATAATGTGACATCCATGAATACATATAGTTTCCTCTGAATGGGATCATAACATTTATACCCTTTTTTAGACTGAGAATAACCAAGAAATATACACTTTACTGATCTAGGGTCAAGTTTATCACAATCAGGTAGATGAACATGAACAAAACATATACAACCAAAGATACGAGGAGCGATATGAAAGAGTTTAGTGTCTTCGTCAAGGCATTTTACTAAACTATCTCCCTTGAGAACACTACTAGGCATTGTATTTATTAGATAGACAGCAATAAGAATAACTTCTCCCCAATAAGATTTAGGTACATTATGTTGAAGAAAAAGTGTACGGACTACCTCAAGAATATGACTATTTTTCCTTTCAGCTATGCCATTTTGATGAGGTGTATATGAATAATATGTTTGATAAAGTATATCATTTGAATGTAAGCATTCTCGCAACTGTCAATTAATATATTCACCCCCATTAATAGAACGAAGACAATTGTAAGATGTGTACAATCATCAATAAAGAAAACAAAGTACTTATGACCAAACAAAGATGAAACAGGACTGAGACCCCATATATAGGAATATAGGAGTTCAAAAAGTTGGGATCTCCTAGACTTACTTGAAGGATAAGGTGATCTTTGGTGCTTCTCGAGTTGGCACACTTCACATTCAATAGGAAATTTGTTTAACTCTACTCTAAGATTTGGAAGAACATATTAAAGTTGTACAGAGGCAGATGACCTAAACTACTATGTCAAAGTTGGATCTCCGTGTCTTAAGCAATTGCAGCAGTACCATAAGATGCAGTGTGTTGAGTGTTGTCTTCTAGAATATATAATCCTCGTCGGAGACTATCACGATGAAAGATTTTCTTCGTCTTCAGATCCTGAAAAATATAACCAGTGGGATTAAATGTCACACTAAAATTTAGTGTATTTGTTAAGGAACTGACTGAAAGAAGATTTATAGGAAAGCTAGGAACATGATATACTGATTATAAATGTGTAAAAATGTGGGTACACTTCCCTGTCCAATCATATAAGAGAATGAGTCATCAGCCAACTTGATTGACTCTCTTTTTTGAAGTTGATGATATTCTGAAAAATATGAAGGGTCTCCTACCATATGATTTGTTCCTTAAGAGTCAATAATCTAAGTTTTTAAATAAAAATAAGAGAATTGTTTACCCTTCACTGTGTAAGTGGCATGTGCTAATGTAGCATGAGGAGTAGAAGAACGTTGATTTTCAAAAAAAATTATTTCTAACCCTTCAATCATCTTAATAAGCTCTTGAATACCATATGCATTTGGTGTGAAACTTTCAGCAATGTGGGTAGAGTTGTTTCTTGGTCTATGAAATTCTTGTTATTAATGTAATTCCCAGCAATTTTCTATTGAAAGACTATATTTTCCACAATGACAACGTATTATTTTTCATTTTGATCGAAATGTAAACGTTGTCGTCCACATCCCTATTGTGCTGTCCATCTCTTCCTACGTATTGATCTAAGCATATCCGATTCACGTGAGTCAGTGCCCGTCGCCTCCCCATACGAGCAAAAATCTATTACTTCTACAAATACGATAAAACAAATATCTCGACGTCATCAAGAGAATCTTACTGGTGCCTCCGAATCCTCCACAAAGACGGGAAGCGGTCTCCTATTTGCGCTTCAAAGTAACTTTGTTTATTTACCGTGAAAGTTGCGGTAAAACATCCTTAAACGCCGGACAATCGGATAGATTTTGATCCGAATATGCCGCGCAAGATCCTCCTCCACCGTCTTCCTTGTAAAATCAGTCTGTGTAGAGATTTTAACAGAAAATCAGAGACGACGAACACAATCCCTTTTTGTGTGAATAAGAGAGAAGCCGCCTCTAATTACTGAAGGATTAGCTCGTTAGGAAGAGCAAAATGAGTGAGGATTTGAGGAAAGATCACGAGCTGCTGGAGGAGATCGGTCATGGGAGGTTTGGTAGGGTTTACCGGTGCTTCCGGCCGGAAATCCGCGAGTTCTTTGCTTGCAAGTCGATCGACAAGAAGGCCATAACCGATCCTGTAGATCGTGAATGTCTCCATAGGGAGGTCAAGGCTCACAGGCTCGCCGGAGGCCACCCTAACGTCGTTCAGATCCACGCCGTCTACGAGGACGACGGGTCGCTTCACCTGGTGATGGAACTCTGCTCCTCGCCGGACCTGTTCGATCGCGTCTCCAAGCGAGTCTTCTCCGAGCAGGAGGCAGCGGCAGTCATGGTGCCGCTCGCGGAGGCGATTGCGCACTGCCACCGCATGGGCGTCGCCCACCTGGACGTCAAGCCGGAGAACCTCCTGTTCGACGATCGGAACTGCCTGAAGCTCGCCGACTTTGGCTCTGCCGAGTTCCTGCAGGAGGGAAGGGGGCTCAGGGAGATTGTCGGGACACCTTACTACGTGGCGCCGGAGGTACTTAGGCTGAAGGAGTACGACGAGAAGGTAGACGTTTGGAGCGCCGGAGTCATCCTCTACGTACTACTCAGTGGAATCCCTCCCTTTTACGGCGAGTCACCAACCGAGATCTTTGAGTCAGTCCTTCGGGCCAACTTGAGGTTCCCGTCTCCTACCTTCCAGTCCGTGTCTCCGGCGGCTAAGGATTTGATGCGCAAGATGCTATGCAAGGACGTCTCTAGACTTCTTTCTGCGGAGCAAGTCTTGAGTGAGTCGTCTCTCTCTCTCTCTCTCTCCTAGCTTAACCATTTTTTCACTTGGAAGTTCCATTAATGTTGTGCGACTTGATTTAGATTTCTTCTCTTTTACCACTGCCATGTTGCTTCGCTTATTTTTGTTTTCAAGTTGTTAAGGAATTGCCCTTTTCCTTGGTTACCTGGCCGATGATATTCTCCCCAAGCAGAGAGTTTAATCCCCTGCTTGGTTTTCAGGACACCCATGGATGACAACCGGAGGCTCGGTTTCAGTAGATCTCGCGTCCTCAGTCGCGTCAACCAGGATTATGGCTCTGTGAAGGCTTCTGCGTCTGAGCGTGTAAATGAATTCCTAGCTAGGTTAATTTCTCCTGTAAATGAGCCTCCCCACCCTTTCTTCCATGCACTCTCTCCGGACGGAGAGTTAGCTAATGGATGCCAATACGCCTATGTCAGACGGGACCGTTTCTTTTGTAGATATATTTTCTATTTACTGTTGCTGAACTTCTCTTCGTGCAAGGGAAACTTCCAGCATCATTTTGACTTGTTTTCTTTTTCGGGTATATAGTCTTCCTTGGAAGCTAAGTTCTGCATAAATGGTGAAATATCAACAAAAAGATCTTTCGGATTTCTTTCCCCTTGTCGGAATCTCTCCGCCTTCGGTTGTTCAATTGATAATTCATTCAAAAATGAAGAGATTCTTCAGGTTCGAACCATTGGTGTGGCCAAATTATATCCAGTACCGTGGGGTGAGTTTACCAGATACTGATGACGGCGATAGGAACAGGTCACCCACCCACAAATTCAAGCTGTGTGTGTGTGTGCGCGATTAACGAAAGTAAAGTTGCTGGTTGAAGAAATGCTGATACTTGATTATAGTATGCATTCACTCTTGACGTTTGTTAACAACACTATGTTTTGAACTGTGTATAACTTTTGGGCGTTGTGGGTCCTTCGCCTTTTAAGCTGGAGCCTGTGGTTGCACGACTGGGCCCCTTGGCGTTTATCAAGCCCTTATGCTATTTGCACTTTATGGCAATGAGGACCATTCGATTGTCATCTAGATTCATATATAAAACCATTCATTACTGTGATGAGCGACGGTGATGTTACACACAACAATGTGTCACTTTCTGGTGGTCCTTAGACTTGATATGTGTAATAATAATGGAAGGCAACGTTTGCCCGCTTTATTGATTATTGATTAAAGCACATTTATACCTGAGATGAACGGGTGGATAAGAAGATCAACAGGCCATCCTAAAAGGAAAGACTACAACTGTATATGATGGACGATTCTTCCGTGCAAGAGAAACCAGTCAGACCGGGTACCTTACCAGGCTCTTGGTTATGTATTAAATGGGCATTAACTGAACCCGGTGAGACTTGGGTCAGCCCGGCTCGGGTAAACCAAGAAAAGTTCTCAAATATCAATTGAAATTGAAAAGTGTAGCCACACTGTTATTTCGTGATGAAGGCCTCAGCTGGTTAGCAGAGGTCGTCATCCTATACGAAACAGGGGATGAGCATTTTTAGTATTACAAGCAACGTTTCATATGCATTCTCGTCTCACGTCACAAATGAAGTACAATTATTATGTAACGTCGTTTTACATGTGCTTCACTCCCGGTTCACAAGGCCCTTTCACACAAACACACATTTTCAGGGCAGACGAATTATTGGCCAAGAAAGCACTTAATCAGAAGGGGGTTCCGTCCGCAAAATACTTAAAATAAGACCTGCTTATCAAGACAGTTGTATGCGTGAAGCAAAAGCTCGTTAGCTCAACCCGTTAATGCTGGTGCCGAGTTGGACTCCCGGGGAAGTGCATGTGTAGGCGTGGGTGTTAGGCTTCAGCCTCCTCTTGTAACAAAAAGAAAAAGAAGCTTAGCGGGGTTAACTTAACTGGTCAGATTTGACACAGACCCAACCAGTACCAAACCAATTGGGTGTAGGACTAGTAACAAAGCAGTAGACGGTCATTTATCCTGGTAAACAAACCGAGCTGCTCATGGATCTTGATATTAATATATGGATTTGGATAGAGCTGAGCAACATGGGTGATGGTCAGGCACAGCCAAATCGGGTCAGGTGGTCATGGGTGAAAGAATGAGGTTCTATCCTAGTTAACATCAACCTGCAGGCTTACATCGAAAGCATAGTGCTATCAGCCCATAGTTCTGTTCTCCTATGCTCACCCTGCCACAATACTAAATGAGAGAGCTTGGGGGTTCCGTCGGCTGGAACTAGCACTTGCTGCTCCAAACCTGCTTATTTCTTGGAAGAAAACCAAAATTCATTATGCTAACCAGCCCAAAGTCCATTCGAACAAGGAGATAAATTCCACCTCTAATCTAGCAATCCAATATAAAGAGAAACTGGTCATCACGATCTCATTCGAATGGCCTTAAAAAGAGACTCTCTTCAACCCAACACTCAAAGAGAGCTTCCATGAACTTTTACTGGTCACATATTGGCTCTGAAAGCAAAGCTCCCGGATCAAAGATGGGAAGACCACTTGGGGCTGTTGACAACTTTGCGTAAGCATGAAAATTTCATTTTCTGATTCAAAAAGTGGGAAGATGGAAATGTAGGAAACTTATAGGCACGGTAACTGAGCGACTTTCCTCAGTTGCAATACCAGAACTGCATATAACGGGCTTCCACATGACCCCCCCTCATCCACGGGAAGAAAAGGAAATACGTTCATGTCAAAACACAACCTTTAGCCTCTGCTTCTAAGTCAACAATACAGAAAATTGGCAACAAAAACCTGATTATTATAGTTAGCCTTATAATACAGATGTACAGTCTGTTCAATCAGGGAGCCCTCTCAAGCATCAAGTGTGACTGGAAGGCCTTTTGCTGGGCCGCAGACTCTGGTCATCCACATTTTCATCCTGAATCAAAATAAAAAACACCAGTCAATGGCCAAAAAAACATGTTGAGAAAGAAAAGATAGATACATCTCCAAGTATATATCCCCTGTCCATAGGCCAACTAAGTATGCAAAGCCAAATAGGGTCCCCTATCGTTTCAACCTCAGAAAGATGATCTTGCTATGACCGGTATCTCCAAGTGAAAGCAAAAGCAACCCCTAAAAATGAGCTTTTCGAAGACACTGTCATAGAATAGCAAACCACACGAAGGAAGAGATGGAGATCTGACTATGGTTGCACCTTAGCTGAAGCCTCAGTGTCAATATCCAAATTACCACTCCATGAATGAGTTGAAGAAGATTCACCAGGAGCATGAAATCGTGATGGCTCAGGTTTGTTAATAGCATTGCTTGAAGATGGGGAACATGATGGGGGAACAACACATTCAGAAATGCTCATGCTTCTTTTTCTGACAGATGAAGATTCAGCTGTCGACCGCAAGTCATCATCCATCCTTGAGGCCTCAGCTTTGCACTCATATTCCGGATAACCTTGATTCATTTTACCTCCATCCTCACCTAAAACGTGCTGCTTACCCGAGCATCCCTGATTGTGATGAAACGTAGGCACTTTCTGATCTTGGCTAGAGCTACAAGGAGAAACATTTCTTCTGACCAGAACTCTTGGAGCACGTGTGCTGTCTGTAGCATCACATAAATTGTCCGCTACTCCTTCATTGCTGCCGTTCATTTTAGCAGCTTGGGCTGCAGCGTCCAACTCATCCATTACTGATATTGCTGCAGTCAGGCGTTCCCTTGCTAAAGTCACATCGATAATTGGCCTTGGATAATTATGCCCAAGCTCCACTCCTGCAGCCTTAAGCATCGAAGGGGGTGCATCCCATGGATGATGGATCCATTCAGTAGGCACCCTTGCAAGCTCAGGAAGCCAGTGTCTCACATACTCTCCCTCTGGATCGTACTTACAACCTTGGACCTAAGAAAAGCAGAGGAGATCTGAAGTATCAAATATAGGAGACTTGCCATAAATTGGCATATAACAACAACAACAACTAAGCCTTATCCCATACTAGACGGGGTCGGCTACATGGATTCTTTGTTTCCACATAGCCCTATCATGTGACATGTTAGCAGTTAACTCACAATAAGCTAGATCATTCTTTATTGTTTCTTTCTAACACTTTTGTAGTCGTCCTCTACCTCTTTTAATACTTTCAAAATTTAGTTTTTCATACCTTCTTAAAGGTTCTTATTTTGATCTTCTTTCTATATGTCAACCATCTTAAATGATATTCTCTCATTTTATCCTCTATTGGTGTCACTCTTAATTTGTTTCTAATAACCTCATTATGTATATGGTCTTTTCTTTTATGACCACTCATCCATCTCAACATCTTCATTTCTGTCACAGACATCTTTTGTACATGTTGATGATTAACTGCCCAACGCTCAGAACCATAAAACATGGCAGGTCTAATTGCTGCTCTATAATATTTACCTTTAACTTTAATGGTATCTTCTTATCACAAAAAATACCTGATGCTCCTCTCCATTTTAACCAACCAGCATTTTGCAGAACATAGTATACTAGATCAGCATGGTAAGCAGAAGTCTTCTCACTAAGATACATGGGTCACTTGTCATGACGGCAGACTATCTAATGCAAGTTAATGGCATCTTTAGATGCCAGATGCAACAAATGATTTGTCCACTCGGCCTCATAATGTGTGTAATCCTTTGACCCACTTCCATCTTCCTACTACTTACCAACATCCTTAAACGCAGTGCTTTTTACAAAGAATTTTGCATGAACTTCTTGAGGGAACTCCAAAATATTGTCCTCTGCAATTTATTTAAAGAACTGAAAGGCTTTTACCACATGCATGCACAGTATGGCAATCCGAACTATGCCCCTAGAGTTATAACTTGCAAGCTTCACTGGTTGACTGGGCATAATCAGTCGGCTTGAGAGATGCAAATGTGGCCCAAATAAGGCACCCGCCGATGTGTACAGTGGAGAACATGGCCCTATGTGGTACCAGAGGCCTAGCCAGTAAGACAAGAATGTAAATGTATTATGTTGATGATGGATAAGCACAACAAAAGGATGTTTGACTAAAGAAAGAGAGTGACACCAATTAGTTGGTATTGGCTACTGGAAGATAGTCTGATTGGAGCAGAAATGGCTGCAGTAATGAACCTAATAGCGTCAAGAAAAGCAGAACCTTGAACATACTAACCGCTAACTTATGGAATCAGTCAGCCTATGAGGTTCAAGTACGAGGAAGTTACAGCACTTTGAAGAGAAATTCCGTGACATGCTTGGCATCTCTTACCTAATTTGACTTGTTTTCCAAATTAAATATGCATTGCACTTGAATGCTGTGAAACTAGAGCTTCACGCACATCACAGCAAGTAAAACACAATAGCACAAGGTTCCAAGAAAACAGTTGACTGAAGAAAATGTACCTCGGGTTCATCCATGCGATCAAGCTCATGTCCATCAGGTAGACTTCCAGAAATATATTGCCAACCAAGGACGTCACTTTCCAAATCAGCATCCAACAGCGTATCCCAGAAGTACTTCATCCCCCATGTCCAAGGAAGCTGAAGAAACTTTACACAAAAACTCGAGACGATCACCCTAATTCTGTTGTGCACCCAACCAGTTGCCCAAAGTTCCCTCATACCAGCATCCACTAATGGATATCCTGTTCTACCCTGCCGCCACAACTTGAAATGTACCTCATTGTACTGCCATGGGAAATGTCTCAAATGGTCCAATAATGATTTCTGATAAGTAAATGGGAAATTGAAACAGATGTAACGTGCATACTCTCTCAGACCAATTGATCTGAGAAATAAGTTCACACTCTCCTCCGCAGAAGAATTTCCTTCTCTTGCCCACAGAACCTGCTTCATCCTCAAACACTGGTAGAGCTTTTTTATACTCAATTCTCCAAAATGTATGTATGGCGACAGTAGTGAGGTTGCAATGCCCTCGACCTTCTGGCTATACTTTGAATAGTCTACCAAACGTTCAGAAACAAACTCATCGAGTGCCTTGTCTGCATTGCTCCAACCAGGAGTCCATGCTCGGCTCAGCAATGCATTGCTAGATTTCTCAGAGTCATCTTCCAGACCCAATTCCTCAATCATAGAACTCTTAATATTTGCTACGACAGATCATACAACAAATGTTAGACAACCACAATGCCATACACCAAATACTGAAAACAGTATCGTGAAGACATTCGTACAATTTGAAATGGGTCACAGCGATAAAGACTCTGCTGAAGCAAACTGTCTGGACTCTGGGAATTACTCAGGAATTATTTGCCAAATCAAGGAAAACCTAAACATAAGTACAGCGGCAGATCGGAAAAGGTGAAAGATGTGGCAAGAGTTTATCCCTTTTAGCATTTACAGCAATGCAAGTCTGTTTTGCATCAAGATTCCTAAAACTGCAAACCTTTGAGGAACCTCTACAGAAATTATGTTTCCTGAAACAGTATAATGAGCTAGGTAGGTTCAACGTACACTATCAGGAATATAGACCCGTACCATCAAAATAAAGTACGGACATCACCAGTGAGAACATAAAGATTGACTAAAAGATTTTGTGCGATAATGAGCAATTCCACAGAATTCAGAAAAGCACAATAGTCTTTTCTCATCTCTACTTAGGCAGGGAAGAGATATCCCTCTCCCATCAACCAAGATACTTCTAAACTGAGAAGAGAACAGTTCGTTCATGAATGGGATGAAAAGATTACTGCATTTATAGAGCTTCTGTTTTCTGACTTTGCAATGAAATCTGGATAATATACCGTGACTCTCAACCAAGAGATGACAATGTAAGAAGAGATAAGGATGCACAAAAACCGGATCAGAAGCACAACGATCATGATAAAAAAGCCTTTGCTCAATCTCTAACAGGCCTACAATCTGCCCTGGATTCTTTTCAGAAAATTTTACATTCCAATCATGCAGAAAATCATCTGCAAACCATTATTCCGAACATAAAAAGGTAAATGAATATGTCACCATGAAGAAAACAAACCACACACACACACACAGAGAGAGAGAGAGAGAACCTGCTGCTGGTACCAAACGCCTTGGGGGAAGATGCGTGATTGGTTCAACTGACATTCCCATACACTTGTTCCAGTACGCTTCAAATGTTGTAAATGAATATCCCGTTTCATCATGTACTTCCCAGGGTTCGTATAGAAGATCTGCATTAAAACTGTGAACACGGATCCCATGCTTTAGAAGTTTCTGCTTTACTTCATGATCTCTGACGAGGGAAATGGGGTCTGAAATAAACATGTAGCGGCCGTAAGTAGACCAAAACTGTTTGATATTAAAATACATGAAGAAACTTTACCCAGGTCAACAATATACATAATATTGACTTATATTCATGTTCTGAATCTTTGATAATCAAAACAGTGACCAACCGGCAGTGAAACTGCTATATCTTGAACAATAAGGATAAGTTAGGTTGATAAAGTGCATGAAGAGAGAGGGTGCAGTGGACATGTCCGGGTCACACATAATTCTTATGTGCAAAGATTCTATACATCACAAAAACAGTGAAACTAAGCAAGCATGTTTTACCTCATCATTTGTTTATTATATCCTCTTGGTACAACACCTCTTCTAATAAAGGTAGAGCAACTATATTGGACAATAAAGAACTGATTTAAGTTTGATCCGCATAACCAGCAAAGCCTTATCTGGAACAGATGATTTTTCTGACTGAGATTGCTTTAAAGTACCTCAATATCTTAACATACATTAAGGGAGTGTATGCATGAATTTCTCAAGAGATCATTATATCATGTACATGATGATGAGCCTAATGCATAAGTCTGTTGCAAGGAAGCAAATGGATACATGAATAAGGACCAGAAAATGCAAGTCAGTTGACAAGGCATGGTCTGCAAAAAGCAACAAGATTACAAGAGCACTGAAGATGGAACCAAGGAACTTACTCTGGTTTAACTACATTGTTACCACATAGCTTTCCAAATTTTCATAATAACACTAGAAAGGTACTGACAGAGAAAAGGTATATCCAACTATACTTCAATGAGGATAAGTGCCTCTGTTATATTTAAACCTAAAAGATTACCTTTTCAAATTAGTCTGTTTACTAAACACATGCCACTCAGCATAGTCATAGTCCACCAATTTTCCAATCTAAGTACCTTCCTAAGCTCACCATCTGTGATAAATAATTAAAAGTTGATGAAGTGAACCTCTTCATGTATATCAACGTGAGGATCGAGTGAGTACACCTTGTATTCAACAAATGCAAAGTGAGTATACCTTGTTCAACAAATGCAATCAACATCAGGAAATAATAAGACTTTGCGGGCAATGCTCATGCTTCCTCGCTTCATTCTAAGAGTTTGTATCTCTTGCCTAGTAAAGTTGCCTTCAATAGTACCTTAAATTCCATTGAACATTAAAGCGTCCACCAGTTTCAACTTATTTATGAAGAAGCATCCCGAGGAACCCTGTTCCCATCTAATGTTTTATTTCATTCACCATACTTAAAACTTCTATAACAATTTTCAGAAAAGGAGTACGTCATACTGCTACCAAGGGCTTTAGATTTACTTAACAAAGCAAAAAGACAAGCAGAACAAATAAAGACTGTAGGATTACAAAACTAAATCGCAAAACTAATCAAAGCTCTGCACATGACCAAGTGTTCTTGGCAAATAAAGCTCCTTTCTTTTGTGTTCCTTCCGGGTCTTGGTTTACGTACAAGGAAAGCCAGGAAGTATGCCTTTGGGAAACTTCTCCGTTTCGCATTGTCACTACCATATAGATAAGAGAACTCGTGAAAAGACAAACGCATATTCAGAAAAATAATTTCTTTTCAAGAAAAGATATCAATATTACAACTCTTCCAAAAGAAACTCAACAAAAAAAAAAGGATTTGTAAGCCTGCAACCCAAATTGTTGTAAGTTTACATGAGTAACATAGTATAACTGGATCGGCATAATCATCTTATCTTAAGCATCCGGTAGTTTGAATTTCGAGTAGCAGCATGATAGAATGCAATGAACATAAAAGGAAGACTTGGCAACTGGAAATAAAGAGCATTGGGACCCAAGAAATTGAGATATTTAGAGTCTTCTGATTTATACATGAGAAGAAGCTGGGATTTAACCTCTTCCAAATCTCAAGTTTCACAAAGTGCAACCTCTTCATTTCATACTCTATCTCAACCATGAAATAATAGTGAAAAGCGAAGTATATTGCAGATAATGAAAAATAGGACCGAAGCATAAAAGCAATGAAAAATAGAACCTACCATAGAGATGGTTATACACAACTTGATCGGCACCAGTGGCGCTAATGCACTGCATCAGAGCTTCGAATGTATCTTCAGCTTTAATCGTCACAAGCGGAGCACCAAGAGATTTCAAGGATCGGTCCAGATGAATTAGTGACTGCTTCAACCACCATCTTGAAACCCGACCAGGAATGAACTGCCCTTCTTCCTTAGGGCACCAAATAAAAACAGGAAGAACGCTCCCAACTCTAGCAGCAGCAGCCAAAGCAGGGTTGTCGCTAATCCTCAGATCCCTCCGAAACCAAACAACAGTTTTACAAGGGGTACTCATACTCAACAGACTACCCTCCGAGGTCCCTGATTCCTACAAAAATCTTTATCCCCATATGCAACTACCAAGTGTTAGGTGAAACGATGGAAGAGGAACTTAAATAAGTAACTATATAAAAATCTTACAGTACATTGAAGATCGAAAGGTTCCCTACTTCTCTTTCTTCCACCATACTTAGATGGCAAGATTTCTAACCTCCAGAATAACATCAAAACATTTCTAGAAATACTAAAGGTTGAGCCCCTTCCGGCACATGGTGCTCCTCAAAGGTTTTCAAGTCTCAATGTACTAGGGTTTCACAACAGAGGACCATAAGATTTTAGCATTCTTGGCCAAAAAAACGAAAAAAATCCTCCCCATATATATGAGATCGATCTATCAATGTCCCCAACTTGGGTAACTCCCCACTTTCAGATAACGGTCGGCTTAAATTCTTACCTAAGCATAGATGCGAAAGCCCCACGCCCCAAGAAAGGACTGTGGGGAGTTGAAGAAGGGAACTCGAACAACCCACGAAATCTCTCTCAGATAGGAACCAACGGAGGAGAAGGAAAGAAATGTAAGGGGAGAAGAGAAGAGAGGAAGCGACCAATGATCATGTGACAACCATGAATGAAAAGCCTCTGAAAGGCAACACAGAGGTGGAAAGAAAATCCAAAAGTCAGAACTCTATAGCAGCACAAAAAGAAGGCCAAGTTCAGCTTCCCTCGTTGCTAGCGAAATAAGGGTCCTTTTCTCTGCCTTGGAGACACCTGCCTGGTACCATGAACAACCCCAATAAAGGATTGTTTTCAACTCTTAGATCATTTAACTGCGACTATTTTATGCCTTCTTCTTCTCTCTTTTACTGGTGGAGAGGGGCAACCAAACAGGATCATCGTCAAGCTGTTGGAGGGCACGAGCATGCGCGTGCTCACAAGCTCTCCTTCCTCGACGGATTCCGTGGATCAACTTTAGTATCTCCTTTACTTGGTGCGTCTTCCTTGCAAAGTTTGGAGCACTTCAAACATAATATAATAGCGGCCGACTTAATCTCATAAACGACTTTCGATTCACACTTAGAATTTCTTATTTTGTTAGTTGCTCCCATTGAAAAACTAAGTAATGGAGACATCGTGTTAAGGCAACTAGTTGCTCCCATTGAAAAACTAAGTAATTGGTAGACATCACCTAAAGGATATCCATATGAAAGTTGTTTGTTCTAATTGTAACGCTTGATAAAAGCAATTAGTAATGCATAATATAACACTTCGTATACTAAGTTTGCCTATCTAATGACTCCACTACTACTCTAAGAAACAACCCAATTTTCTTGCCTCACTAGGTTGTACCTATAATGTAAGATGTATAAGCTCTTATCACTTTTGTATTACTTATAATTGTATATTTATATAATAAATTAAAATAGAGAGTATTCATATCAATATATATATATAAAATGTTTACCTAAACTTTAACTAAAGTTTTAAAGTTTATATTCATCCCAAATCTTATACGCAATATGACCTAAAATCATCAATAAATCTTAAAAAATAAATAAAAATCGATAAAAGAACTCAAAATCAATAATATACCTCGATCAATCGACGAATCTACTTCAAATCGACTCTAGAAATCGTAAAAACCATTATTTTTCCTCTTTTATTTTTAGTTCTTTTAAAATCAACTGAAAAAGTGGATTTCAATTTGTTTTTTTGATAGAAATCGTCATAGATCTCATACTTCGTAACTAAAATGAAGCGGGAAGCAAAGATCGGGCAAAAATTAAAGCTAAAAGGTTGATAACGTGGGAGGAGAGAGACTTCTTGTTTTCTTTTGAAAGGGCAGTTTTGAAAATATTAGAAATGTGAGGGGTGTTTTGAGAAAAACAAGAAATTTGTGGTGTGTATAGTAAAAGGAGTGTCCATGCGTCAATTATGTAAGCATCTATCTTTAGTCGTCAATAGATAACATCAACATAGAAAACTAGGAAACCGGAACAAGAAAAACTAAAGTACATAAAGAGGCATGTAAAATAATTTTCTTTGTTTTGAAAGGCAAGCCGAGTCCGACAGACCCTTAACAAGGGAAAATACAAGCGTTGGGAACCAGTCTGGAGATAATTCTATGAGGACTTGCTCTGCCTTAACTTCTTCGATAAGTGTATGACTACAAAATCAGCTTTTTATTTAGCTCTTTTAATTGCAAAGAGAAAGAAGCATGTAAGTTGTGTCATGGATCTCATAATTTTCTCTTTTAGTAGGGACAATATAGCAACTTAAACTTACCGCACTTGAACAAACAGTTGGCTGTTTTGGCTTAGCTTTACGTGGAAGTTCGAAAATTGTTACGGATTATAGTGGAGAAAAGTCGACATGAATATTTAACAATTGAATATTTAATTGTTACGAATTATTTTGTTTGTAATAAAAAAGATAGATCGTGTGGTAAATATTGCAAATCTCTTCATAAACTTTTAGTTATACATTTTGTAGTAAAAAGGTAGACACATAAGAAAATGGTGTATAGAGAAAAAAGATATATTTAAACATAAAATTCTTCAAAAAGATTCTTAAAATTAAGTAAGTACATCTTTTGACATGTCGAACGATATGGCTGATGTGTCATGTGAATCTAAGGAAGGCATGCTAACACAAAAGAAAACTTGGTGGTAGAGTGAAGTGGTGAACGAAAAATTAAGACAAAAAGACATGTCACAAATTACATTATGCTAAGAAGACTAATGAAATTTGGGAGTTAGTGAACCCAAATGCAAAATTTGAGGGGATTTATAAGAAAACAAAATTTGGGAGGATTATAATAAAGAGAAAAAAGCAGTTACCAAATGCAAAATTTGGGAGGATTTATATAAAAAGCTTAACTGAAAAGAAGGTGAAAGAAATATTTTCAAGATAGCTAAGGCTAAAGATAAGAAAAGAAAACTAAGAATCTTACTTTTATTAGATGTATTAAAGATGAGGATGAGGAGATTTTATTATAAAAAATAGATTAAAAATTTATTTCTATAAGTTTTTTAATGAAAACACACATATTAGTATTAATTTAAGAGAGTTAACCAAATAAAAAAAGTATATAAACCAGAATTTCTATTGAAACATTTAAATAATGAAGTCAAAGAGACTATTAAACATACGAAGATTGGTAAATCTGTTGGAGCATACAATATTCCTATAAAAATACAGAAAAATCTAAGAGAAACAGAGATCACTTGACTCACAAGTCTATTTAATAAAATATAAAGAAACTAAAAGATGTTTACTACACTCATACCTATATAAAAGAACAATTAAAATATTCAGAATTATATGAATTATTAGGATATTAAGTTAGTCATACTATAAAATTATGATTATGAAACATTTTAGAGATCTTATGAAACCTATAATATATAACAGATAATCAATTTAGATTCATGTCAAACATATCTACCATTAAAGCAATTCACCTATTGAGACATCTTATGAAATATTTTAGAGCAAAAAGGAAAAGCTTTTATATCATATTTATTGAGCTAGAAAAGCTTATGATAAGGTGATAAGAGATTTCTTTCAAAAACCTTGGAAAATATAGGTATCTCATTGACATATGTAAATCTTATAAGAGACATTTATGATGGTACAAAAACATGTGTAAGGACTCATGAAAAAATAAAAAAAACTCCTTTAAAGTTAATATTGAGTTATATTAGGGATCAACTTTAAGTCCAGATTTATTTATATTGGCAATTGATGAGTTAACAAGATATATTAAATATGAAGTACCTTGGTGCATGCTATTTGCATATATCATTGTGTTAGTGGATGAGTCTAAGGAAAAAGTTAATAGGAAATTGGAATTATTGAAAGAAACATTAGAATGTAAAAGCATCATTTGGTTACTAGAGAGGATATGAAAATTAAGATTGGCACACATTGCATCTATCACAATAAAAATTTTAAATACCAAAGGTTAATTTTCTATAATGATAAAAAATCTAATAGACGAATGTAGTGAATCAATTGCAAAGAGGGTTTCCACATCATGGATAAGTGTGGGTAAAGAAGTTAATCCCGCTACATTGCCGTCCGAATGTAGTGAATAATTTATATAGAAGGTTTTTGCATTTTCAATATAGACGGATGATGAGGGTAAGAAAGTTAGTCATAGATAATAAGATTCGTATTAGTTTTTTAAATATTGAAACATTATCCGATAAGCTAATGGAGGTGGTAGATACTATGATTCGGAAAAAGATTCATATTCTATGTTTACAAGAGACAAAATGGGTTGAAGAAAAAGCAAAGGAGATAGATGATACATCTTTTAAATTATGGTATTGAGATAAAGAAAAGGCTTGAAACAAAGTTGGTATTATCGTAAATAAAGATTTAAAGGACAGTGTAGTAGACATACAACGATATAGCGGTCGAATCATGATGTTGAAATTAATGTTAGGAGTAGAGGTTTTGAACATAGTTTGTACTTACATACCCCAAGTAGGACTAGAAGATAGTATAAAGACAACTTTTTTGGAAGAGTTAGATAAGGTTATTCAAAGAATTCCACAAAGAGAGATGATTTGTTTAAGAGGAGACTTAAATGAACATGTCGGTAAAGAGGCATTAAAATATCAAGGTATTCATGAAAACTTTGGTTTTAGAGATATAAATGAGGAAGGTAGGGAGATTTTAAATTTTGCTATGGCATTTGATCTCTTTATAGTCAATACAATCTTCAAAAAGCGATATGAACATTTAATTACTTATAAGAGTGACTTATCACAAACACAAATTGATTACTTTATTTATATAAAAAAAGATATAGAGTGTTGTAAAGATTGCAAGGTAATTCCAAGAGAAAGTTTAACAACCCAACATCACTTTTAGTTATAGATTTACAAATAAAAAAATGGACAAAGAAGAAAAGAGTGCATCGAGCTATTCAGACTAAATGATGAAACATCAAAAGTGAAAAAGAAGATATAATTAAACAAAAAGTCCTTCAAGGAGATGTTTGAAATTATGTTGGTACACCTTGTGATATGTGGAATAATATGACTATACATATTAAGAAAGTGGCGAAAGATGTATTAGGTGAATCTAAGAGAGGTGTAACGACACAAAAAGAAGCTTGGTGGTGGAGTAAAGTAGTGCAAAATAAAATCAAGGCAAAGAGGGCATGTTACAAATTACATTATGTTAAGAAAACTAGTAAAACTTTAGAGGCTTATAAGAAAGCAAAGAAGAAAGCGAAAAAAGTCGTAAGTGAAGCAAAAGCTAAAATTTTGAATGATTTATATAAAAAACTCAACTCAAAAGAGGGTGAAAGAGATTTTTAGGATAGCTAGTGATAAAGATAAGAAAACTAAAGATCTTAATTTTGTTAGATGCATCAAAGACGAGGTTGAAAAAAAATTAGTGAAAAATAATGATATAAGAAATAGATGGAAAAACTATTTTTATAAACTTTTTAATGAAAATAAAGATGTTACTATTAGCTTAGAAGAGTTAGCCAAATCAGAAAAGTATATAGACACAATTTGAACCGACATATTCAAAAGAATGAAGTCAAAGAGGCTCTTAAACATATGGTGGGTGATAAATGAGTAGGACCAGACAATATTCATATAAAAGTTAAATACTATGATAAATAGGAATCACTTGGCTCACAAGATTATTTAATAAAATATGGAGAAACCAAAAGATACCCGAGGAATGGAGATTGTATGAAGGATGGTAAATCTCTAGGATGAGACAATATTCTTATAGAAGTTTGAAAAATATTATAAGAAATAGGAATCACTTGGCTCACAAGACTATTTAATGAAATATGGAGAAACCAAAAGATGTCCAAGGAATAGAAATTGTATGATGAAATCACTTGGCTCACTAGTTAATGAGTCATACTATGAAATTACTTAGCTCACAAGACTATTTAATGAAATATGGACAAACCAAAATATGCTAAAGAATGGCGAGTACACTTATACCTATATATAAGAACAAGGGAGATATTCATAATTGTGTGAATTATTTGGGTATCAAGTTAATGAGTCATACTATGAAATTGTGGGAAAGAATTATCGAACATAGGTTAAGACAAGTATCAAGTACAACACATAACCAATTTGGATTCATGCTAGACAGATCTATTGTTGAACCAATTCACCTTTTGAGACGTCTTATGAAACATTTTAGAGAAAAAAGACCTTCATATGTTATTTATTGATCTAGAAAAAGCTTACGATAGGGTAGCGAGGGAGGTTCTTTGGAGAACCTTGAAAAAAAGAGGTATCCTATTGACATATATTAAACTTATAAGAGACATGTATGATGGTGCAAAAACATGTGCAAGGACTCATGAATGAATGCCAAACTTCTTTTAAGTTAATATTGGTTACATCAAGGATCAACTTTAAGTCCATACTTATTTATAATGGTGATTGATGAGTTAACAAAACATATTCAAGATAAAGTACTTTGGTGTATGTAATTTGCAGATGACATTGTGTTAGTGGAGGAGTCTAAGGAAAAAATTAATAGAAAATTGGAACCATAGAGAGAAACATTAGAAAGCAAAGGCCTTTGACTTAGTGGAATAAAGACATAATATATAGAATATAAGTTTGATCATTTGGTTATTTCAAAGGATATAAAAATTAAAATTGACACACATTGCATCCCCCAAGAGGAAAGTTTTGAATACCTAAGGTCAAATTTTAAGAGTGATGAAAGAATTGATGGAGATGTTTCGCATAAAATTAATGCTGGTTGGTTAAAATGGAGAGGAGCATCAAGTATAGAAGATACCATTAAAGTTAAAAGGTAAATATTATAGAGCAACAATTAGACCTCCCATGTTTTATGGTTTTGAGTGTTGGCTAGTTAATCATTAACATGTATAAAAGATGTTTGTGACAGAAATGAAGATGTTGAGATTGATTAGTGGCCATACAAGAAAAGACCGTATACATAACGAGGTTATTAGAAACAAATTAGGAGTGACACCAATAGAGGATAAAATGAGAGAATATAGTTTAAGAATAAAAATAAGATCAAAAGAAGAACTTGTAAGAAGGTATGAAAAACTAAATTTTGAAAGTATTAAAAGAGGTAGAGGACGACCGCAAAAGTATTGGAAAGAAACAATAAAGAATGATCTAACTTATTGTGAGTTAAATGCTAACATGATTCATGATAGGACTGTGTGTTAACAAAAAATCCATGTAGCCGACCCCATCTAGTATGAGAAAAGGCTTAGTTGTTATTGTTGTTGTGATAAAAAATCTTATAGAGATGTTAGACATAGAATTAATAAATATTGGTTAAAATTGAGAGGAGCATAAAGTATTTTATGTGATAAGAAGATACCATTAAAGTTGAAAGGTAAATATTATTCAACAACAATTAGACCTAATATGTTTTATGGATATTAGTGTTTGACAGTTAATCAAACATGTAAAAGGTATCCGTGACAAAAATGAAGATGTTGAAATGGATGAATGACAACACAATAGAAGACCATATATACATGACAAGCTTATTAAAAACAAATTGAGAGTGACACGAGTAAGAAATAAAATGAGAGAAAATTGTTAAGGTGGTTTGAATATTTAAAAAGAAGAGTAAAGGAAACTTCACAATAAAAGTACGAAAAACTAGATTATAAAAATATTAAAAAAAACCCACTAGAAAAAATAATAAAGAATGATGTCGCTCATGTTGAGTTAAGTAACAGACAAAAAAAGGCTTAGTTGTATTACAGCGGAGAAAAGTGATGCGTTTTAGATCGGGCAAAACCAACTGGGTTCTCTTATGAGATCGTACCGGGCGCCGGGTCCTAGTTAAACGCCTGCACCTGCGGCGCCCAACGGTCCCTTCCGCGCGGGAAAATGGACGCCGATGGTTCTCTCTCTCTCTGTGGGTGCAAAATCGACTGAATTGTTATTAAAGTCTGATTTAATTGGCGGATCTTGGGTGGCAGTGCAACGGTCCGCGTCCAACCCAACGGTTATGCTCGCTGCTATGGTGAGCAAGAGCGAAAAACTCCAGGATGAACTCCGTAAAGTCTAAGATCAGGTCTTTCTTTGTTTCTATCTCTAACTGGCCTTTCTGATTTATATCCTTTCCGTTCCGAAATTCGAAATCGTCTCTGATGGTCGTTTGATCCTAGGGTTTATCAATTAGGGCAACTAATTAGGTTTCTTTTATCCTACCTCTCCCAATTGACAGCTTAATAGTTTGAAAGGTTGCTCATAACGTCCGTGGAAATTGCTACCAAATGGTTTGAATTCAATGCTATGCGTCATATTTCATAAGGTTAATTGGTTACTTGAACCACAATAACTTTGATGCCTATCCTATTGCTAGTTTGTTTATATCGTTTAAGTGATCGATTTCTTTCTTTCTTTCTTTCTGTTTGTGTTAGAGGGAGTTTGAAACAGTCATTTTTGAATTTAACGAACATCTCTGATGAAGTTAATTAAGTTCAAGGAACGGGTAGTTTTGTTTAACCAGTATGATTTTTATGTTGTGTGGTTCTGTAGCTGTATGAATTGGAGGGAAATTACTTGCACCAATCCACCCAATGTGGAAACGTATCACATTGTGTTAGAGGGAGTTTGAAACAGTCATTTTTGAATTTAACGAACATCTCTGATGATGTTAATTAAGTTGAAGGAGCGGGTAGTTTTGTTTAACCAGTATGATTTTTATTTTGTGTGGTTCTGTAGTTGTATGAATTGGAGGGAAATTACTTGCACGAATCCACCCAATGTGGAAACGTACTGAAAGGGTTTGAGGGATTTCTATCGTCTTCCAAAAGCACGACAAAGTAAGGGATTATTTGGCTATAGTGTTTTTTCATTCTTGCGGCTGTTTATACTTTTTCATGAATATGTGAGTGCTAGAAAGTTCTCTTATAACGTGCTTCATTTACAAGAGCTTATGCTATTTGAAATCATTCTCGTACTTGTATGGGCATGTTTACAGATCTTGACTTTCATGATCAAGTCGATGTGTCATTTTCAATCGCCATCTAGAAGCCCAATTATTTTCTTTTTAAGCTTCATCAAAATTCATCTTATTTTCATCAATTTCTGTTTTATTAGATAGCGGCAGCCATCAAGGTTTTCAGCCAATTTCCTTTTAACTCTCAGCTTGTCATATCCTGCATGGATTTGTGAATGCTTTTAGTGTAAGCTTTATCATGGTCTCCACTTAGAGGACTAGATTTCTAGTAAGCAATTGATAGTAGGTCTTGCTTAATTTTTGTTACTGTTGTGCTGAGAAAACAATAGTATATGCCACCTCACCATATTAGATTTCCTTGGTGCTAGCAGGATGCTGGAGTCCTGGTGTCGAACCTAGTTTAGAGGAGAAATCCAACTTGCTAGGGAAAGGCTAACTTCTTCTTATTTTTTTTAAAAGGTTAACTATATAAGAAACTTGAAACATCAATATTATCTTATTTGTTTCTCTCTTTCTTAAGTCCTTGTCTTATTTGTGAAAAACTAAATTTGGAAAGTATGAAAAGAGGTGGAGGATGACCACAAAAGTGTTGGAAAGAAACAATAAAGAATGATCTAGCTTATTGTGAGTTAACTGCTAACATGACACATGATAGGGCTACGTGGAAACAAAGAATCCATGTAGCCGACCCCATTTAGTATGGGAAAAGGCTTAGTTGTTGTTGTGTAGCTAACCCTCCTTACTCCTTTTATTTGTTAGCTTATTTCCTTAATTTTTCTTGCACCATTTGTTTTTTATTCTTCCATATGTTATTTGGGCTGTTTTTCTACCTAAGGGCCATTTGACATTATTATGTGGAAATGGCCTTTAGGTATGGGAAAAGGCTTAGTTGTTGTTGTTGTGTAGCTAACCCTCCTTACTCCTTTTATTTGTTAGCTTATTTCCTTAATTTTTCTTGCACCATTTGTTTTTTATTCTTCCATATGTTATTTGGGCTGTTTTTCTACCTAAAGGCCATTTGACATTATTATAAACGAAGCCATGCCAAAGAGTGGAAGGACAGAGTGTCTTCCATGCTAAGAGTGGCTTGAAAGCACTCTAGAGAACAAGGTTATTTTCAATAAGGAGGGTTAATATACATCACGCAAAATCATAGTCTAGCTAGTGAAAATTTATAGTAGAAGTAACAAAAGAAAATAGAAAAGTTAAAGGAGTGTCCAACGATATGGTGACAGAATTATGATGGTGAAATTAGTGTTAGAAGTAGAGGCTTTGAATATAGTTTTTGCTTATGCACCCTAAGTAGGATTAAAAAATAGTATAAAGAAGGCTTTTTTAGAGAAGTTAGATAAGGTAATTCAAAGAATTACAAAAAAGGAGATGATTTGTTTAGGAGGAGACTTAAATGAATATGTCGGTAAAGATGCATTAGGATGTTAAGGTATTCATGAAAACTATGGTTTTGGAGATATAAATGAGGAGGGTAGGGAGATTTTAAATTTTAATATGGCTTTTGATATCTTTAATACAATTTTCAAAAAAGCAAGATGAACATTTAATTACTTATAAGAGTCTTGTCACATTCACAAATTTATTATTTTTTAATTTTTTGTAGGAAAAAAGATAGATCATATCGTAAAGATTGCAAAGTAATTCTAAGAGGAAGCTTAACTACTCAACATCAATTTTTAGTAATAGATTTGCTAGAAAAAAAGTGGACAAAGAAGAATAGTGTGCATAAAGTGGTGGAATCTCAAATATGAGAAAGAAGATATATTTAAACAAAATTATTCAAAGAGATGCGTGAAATTATATAGGTATACCAAATGATATATGAAACAATATGACTATACATATTTATGAAGTGACAAAAGATGTATTAGGTGAATCTAAGGGAAGTGTACCGGTAGAAAATGAAGCTTTGTGGTGGAGTGAAATGATACAAGATAAAATCAAGGCAAAGAAGGCATGGTACAAATTGCATCATGACAAGAAGACTAGTGAAACTTGAGAGGCTTATAAGAAAGCAAAGAAAAAAGCAAAAAATACCGTTAGCAACACAAAAGCCAATATTTGAGAGGATTTATATAAAAAGCTTAACTTAAAAGAAGGGAAAGAGATTTTTAGGATAGCTACAACTAAAGATAAGAAAACTAAGGATCTTATTTTTGTTAGGTGCATCAAAGATGAGGATTAGAAGATTTTAGTAGCGAACGATGATATAAAAAATAGATAGAAAAATTATTTATATAAGCTTTTTAATAAAATACAGATATTAATAGTATCTTAGGAGAGTTAGCCAAATCAGAAAAATATATAAACCATAATTTCTATCAGCATATTCAAAAGAACGAAGTCAAAGAGGCTCTTAAATATATGAAGGGTAGTAAATAGGTAGGACCAAACAATATTCCGATAGAAGTTTGGAAAATCCTAGGAGAGACATGAATCACTTGGCTCACAAGAGTAACAACAACAACAACAACAACTAAATGTTCATCTCGTTTTTTGAAGATTGTATTGACTATAAAGAGATCAAATGCCATAGCAAAATTTAAAATCTCCCTACCTTCCTCATTTATATCCCCAAAACCAAAGTTTCCATGAATACCTTGATATCCTAATGCCTCTTTACCGACATGTCCATTTAAGTCTCCTTCTAAACAAATCATCTCCTTTTGTGGAATCTTTTGAATCACCTTATCTAACTCTTCCCCAAAAGCTGTCTTTATACTATCTTCTAGTCCTACTTGGGGTGCGTAAGCACAAACTATATTCAAAACCTTTGCTCCTAACACTAATTTTAGCATCATGATTCGGTCACCATATCGTTGTATGTCTACTACACTCTCCTTTAAATCTTTATTTATGATAATACCAACTCCGTTTCAAGCCTTTTTTTTACATGAGTACCATAATTTAAAACCTGTATCCTCTATCTCCTTTGCTTTTTCTCCAACCCATTTTGTCTCTTGTAAATATAAAATATGAATCTTTCTCCGAATCATAGTATCTACCACATCCATTAGCTTACCCGATAATGTTCCAATATTCCAAGAACCAATACGAATCTTATTATCTAGGACTAGCTTCCTTACCCCCCGCATCCGTCCATAATCAAAATGCGGAGACCTTCTCTAAAAATTTTTCACTACGTTCGGGCGGCAATGTAGCGGGACTAACTTCTTTACCCACACCCGTCCATGACGTGGGAACCCTCTCTGCAATTGATTCACTACATTCGGGCGAAAATGTAGTGGCCCTTGCTTACTTCTTACTGCATTCGGGCTCTGCAACACGTCGCTAGGCGGGGATGCCTCAAAACAATGCTCATAATTTTTGTAATCCATGTTATAAAAACCCGACGAAGTTTTACGCTGGCTGTCGGAAACCTAACACAACCCTCCTTTATCCGGGCTTGGGACCGGCAATGCAAGGGTGATCCCTTACATGGGCGGAGTTACTTGGCTTACAAGAGTATTTAATGAAATATGGAGAACCAAAAGATGCCTGAGGAATGAAGAGTGAATACACTTATATTTATATACAAGAACAAGGGAGACATTCATAATTGTGCGAATTATCGAGGTATCAAGTTAATGAGCCATATTATGAAATTATGCGAAAGAATTATCGAACCTAGGTTGAGACAAATATAGAGTACGAGAGAAAACCAATTTAGATTCATGCCAGACATATCTACCATTTAAGCGATTCACCTATTGAGACATCTTATGGAACATTTTAGAGCAAAAAAAAAACATCTATATGATATTTATTGATCTAGAAAAAGCTTACGATAGGATACCAAGGGATGCTCTATAGAGAACCTTGGAAAAAAAGGTATCCCATTGACATACATAAACCTTATAAGAGAAATGTATGATTGTGCAAAAACATGTGTGAGGACCCATAAAGGAATGACAAACTTTTTTGAAGTTAATATTGGGTTACATTAAGTATCAACTTTAAGTCCATACTTATTTATAATGGTGATTGATGAGTTAACAAAACATATTGAAGATAAAGTACCTTTGTGTATGTTATTTGCAGTGGAGGAGTCTAAGAAAAAAGTTAATAGAAAATTGGAACTCTAGAGAGAAACATTAAATATTGCTGGTATGGTTATCTTAGCAAATAATCTTATTATTTTCTAATTATTAGCTGAACACCTGAAGATGATATTTGTGATAAGGATGAAATATATCTTATAAATAGGGCTCAATTGCTACTTTATGTCCATGAGTCCCCCTCGTTTTTGCCTTTCTGTGCATTTGTAATATAAAAAAATATATGGAGAGAACTTTTAATTGAATGATCTATAAATCAACAAAGATGGAACCAAAAAGACTATAATATGATGATATTTGCATGTTTAAATGCATAATTGATCAGTTAAGGTAGCATTAAATTGCAAGTATCTAAGTTAGACAACATGGCACTTGCCTCGTTGAATTTCATCCATCACCTTCTTCATTAAATAACATCACTTTCTCTGCTAACTGTGTGTTTTAAGGTAGTGGATCATGGGGCTGGACGTGAAGGTAACAACCAGTTCTAAGGTCTGTGTTTCTAAGGAATTTCGTAGATATTTGCTTTTAGATGGTATGCACTAGGCTTTGCAATTATGCAAATCTATCAGATCTCAATATTTTGAAATTCAAACCTATATAAGCAGTCTTATTTTAAACTCCACCCATGTAAAGGATCACCCTTGCATTGCCGGCCCCAAGCCCGGATAAAGGAGGAGGGTTGTGTTAGGCTTCCGACAGCCAACGTAAAACTTCATCGGATTTTTATAACATGGATTACAAAAATTATGAGCATTGCTTTGGGGTGTCCCTGCCTAGCGACGTGCTGAAAAGCCCGAATGCAGTAATAAGTAAGCAAGGGCCACTATATTTTCGCCCGAATGTAGTGAATCAATTGCAGAGAGGGTTCCAACATCATGGACGGGTGTGGGTAAAGAAGTTAGTCCAGCTACATTTGTTGGAAAAACGTGGTTGCGTAGCGGAGATTAAAAACCACAAACATAAAGAAGTATTAAGGAGGAAAAAAACATGGGAGATCGAAGGAGGGGGGCGGACCTCCAATGGAGACCGGCCCCTTCTCTTTCTCTCTTTCTTAATCTCAACCACCTAACCCTAATACAACCTATCATCCCTTATATAAAGAGTTGTAAAACATAAAATTATCAAAATGCCCTTAGTACTTCGGACAATTACAATAATACTTAAAAACATCAGAAATTATAAAACTAACACAAAGAACACTAGATATGCATATTCTTCAATACCCCTCTCAAGTTGAGAGTGAGATACTTCAAACTCCAAACTTGCCAAAAATTCTTCATCTGTTTGCAACATTCTTCGATCTATTTTCATGATTGATTTGATATTCAACAGCTTCTTTGGCTGCAACATCTTTAACTCAGCCTTCCTAGCTGATCATCTCAAGCAGATCTCTGGCTGCAATATAAACTTAGCTTTCCTGGCTAATCATCTCAAGCATCATCTATAACTGCAACATCAACTCAGTCTTTCTGGCTGATCATCTCAAGCAGCATCTCTGGCTGCAACATCAACTCAGCCTTCCTGGCTGATAATCTCAAACAACATCTCTGGCTGCAACATCAACTCAACCTTCCTGGTTGATCATTTCAAGCAGCATCTCTGGCTGCAAACATCAACTCAACCTTCCTGGTTGATCATCTCAAGCAGCATCTCTGGATGCAACATCAACTCAGCCTTCCTGGCTGATCATCAACATGACTTTCTTCACCACACGTGCACGAGTGATCTCTTCGAGGCTTCTGTAAAACAACTTAAACAATCAAGAACACATGGGTAGCACACGATCCTTCTATGGGTGTCGGGTGCTCTCTCTCTCTTTCTTCTTTTTCATAAAGTGATTCGGTAGTTACACTTCAAAAGTCGTGTTTTTTCTATTCTTGAGAAAGCTGATCTTTTGTGATAGGAGGTACTACACTACCATACACACTTCACACGACTTTTCTTGTGCCCCTTCACATGGTGGCTGCAGCCGGTGTGTTGGTTGGGTGCCCTCTCTCTACCACTCAAATAGCAGAATACAGACATCTGCTTATACTAGTCAGTTTGCACCCCTTCACATGGTGACTGCAGCCGTATTTCTAGCCCTCCTGACTATTTACTTCAGCAACTCAAGGTTTTAACTTTCACTTCTTGGTGATACTGCCACATTTCATACTAATCAATTCCTCTAGCCTCTTCTATGATTTGATTTTTCATTCATATGTAGTGAAAAAGACTGATTTTCTACATTTCATCTTTCCTTCTATTTTCAATTCTGCTGTTTTTCCAATAAAGACAATCATCATATACTATTTTATGTCTTCTGCAACCTTTTTCTGAATCTGCAACCCTCTTAAATATTTTCTCAAACACTTGATGTGCATGTTTAATAATCTCATATTTCAGCGAACACTTGATGTGCAGGTAAACGGTAAACCTCTCTCCTAAACATTTCATCGAACACTTGTCCTGCAGAGTTGAAGTTTCTGTGAAACATTTCATCAAACAGTTGATGTGCAGGTTAATCATCTCTTCTTGACATGACCACTCTTCTTGAGCATTTCATCAAACACTTCACCTGCAGGTCATCACAAAAAAACAACTCTCGAACATATTCATTTCCCCCTTCCAAATAACAGTTCGCTGAACACTCTTTACATATAGGTCCTTCTTCTGTTCAGGGACATAGTAAGACAGTCCCATAGTAATGTCTTATGTCTTGATTGCTTCCTAGCCGGTGGATTTCTATACCGCTTCGAGTATTCAGTCACCCCCACCTTCTTTCTTATCAAAGCTCGTGGAGGGACATGCACTTGTGCTGATTCGGACCCACCAGATATCGTGATTCATCGAGCCATGCACTTGCTAAACAATGGGTTTGGATGCTACAACATCTTTAAGAATAACTGTGAAGATTTTGCCATATACTTCAGAACCTGTCTGATAACGACTGATGAAAGGACCGTTGGACAGAGCGGGCAAGCCATCTCATTTTTAGCTGCTGCCTTTTCGTCGCCAGATATGCTAGTACCGTATGGCCAAGAAATTCCTTCCATGTCAAACTTTCCCCAAGCAAGGTGATTCATACATTGAAAATTGCCTGTGGGAAAAACATATGCACATGATACTTGAGTATAACTCCCATGTAAATTATCCACAGATTGTAATCGAGTACTCTTAGATTTCGCATAATTTTCCAGCCACTTTCCGTGACAAGGCGCAACATACCATAGCAAGCCCTCCTAACAGTGAGTCCTCCAAGGAGCTTGTATTGCAGAGACTCGGCTTGAGCGATGGCGCAAAGACCCCTCTTATTGACCTTATCCGCATAATGCTCCACGCTTCCCTCGGGAAAACTAAACCGCTTCTGCACAATGAAAGTAAGCTCCCAACGATCGATCGGCTCTGATACCATGTTGGAAAAACGTGATTGCGTAGTGGAGATTGAAAATCACAAATATAAAGAAGCACCAAGGAGGAAAAAAACATGGGAGATCGAAGGAGGGGGGGCGGACTTCCAATGGAGGCTACCCCCTCTCTTTCTCTCTTTCTTAATCTCAACCACTTAACCCTAATACAATCTATCAACCCTTATATAAGGAGCTGTAAAATGTAAAATGACCAAATGCCCTCAATATAGAAAATTACCAAAATGCCTTTAGTATTTTGGGCAATTACAATAATACCTAAAGACATCAGAAATTATAAAACTAACACAAAGAACACTAGATATGCATATTCTTCAACAACATTGCCGCCCGAATGTAGTGAAAAGTTTTTAGAGAGGGTTTCCGAATTTTGATTATGGACGGATGCGGGGGGTAAGGAAGCTAATTCTAGATAATAAGATTCGTATTGGTTCTTGGAATATCGGAACATTATCCGGTAAGCTAATGGAGGTGGTTGATACTATGATTCGGAGAAAGATTCATATTCTATGTTTACAAGAGACAAAATGGGTTGGAGAAAAAGCAAAGGAGATAGAGGATACAGGTTTTAAATTATGATACTCAGATAAAGAAAAGGCTCGAAACGGAGTTGATATTATCATAAATAAAGATTTAAAGGAGAGTGTAGTAGACATACAACGATATGGTGACCGAATCATCATGTTGAAATTAGTGTTAGGAGAAGAGGTTTTGAATATAGTTTGTGCTTACGCACCCCAAGTAGGACTAGAAGATAGTATAAAGACAGTTTTTTGGGAAGAGTTAGATAAGGTGTTTCAAAAGATTCCACAAAGGGAGATGATTTGTTTAGGAGGAGATTTAAATGGACATGTCGGTAAAGAGGCATTAGGATATCAAGGGATTCATGGAAACTTTGGTTTTGGGGATATAAATGAGGAAGGTAGGGAGATTTTAAATTTTGCTATGGCATTTGATCTCTTTATAGTCAATACGATCTTCAAAAAACGAGATGAACATTTAATTACTTATAAGAGTGGCTTATCACAAACACAAATTGATTACTTTATTTGTAGAAAAAAAGATAGAGCGTGTTGTAAAGATTGTAAGGTAATTCCAAGAGAAAGCTTAACCACCCAACATCGACTTTTAGTTATGGATTTACAAATAAAAAAATGGACAAAGAAGAAAAGAGTGCATCGAGCTATTCAGACTAAATGGTGGAACCTCAAAAGAGAGAAAGAAGATATATTTAAATAGAAAGTCCTGCAAGGAGATGTTTGGAATTATGTTGGCACACCCTGTGATATGTGGAACAATACATATTAGGAAAGTTGCGAAAGATGTGTTAGGGGTATCTAAGGGAGGTGTACCGGCACAAAAAGAAGCTTGGTGGTGGAGTGAAGTAGTACAAAATAAAATCAAAGCAAAGAGAGCATGTTACAAATTATATTATGCTAAGAAAACTAGTGAAACTTTAGAAGCTTATAGGAAAGCAAAAAAAGAAGTAAAAAAGGCCGTTAGTGAAGCAAAAGCTAAGATTTGGGAGGACTTATATAAAAAACTCAACTCAAAAGAGGGTGAAAGAGATATTTTTAGGATAGCTCGGGCTAGAGATAAGAAAACTAAAGATCTTAATTCGAGAATGAAAAAATTCTAGTGGTAAATGATGATATAAGAAATAGATGGAAAAACTATTTTTATAATCTTTTTAATGAAAATAAAGATGTTAGTATTAGTTTAGGAGATTTAGCCAACTCAGAAAAGTATATAAACCACAATTTCTACCGACGTATTCAAAAGAATGAAGTCAAAGAGGCTCTTAAACATATGAAGGGTGGTAAATCGGTAGGACCAGATAATATTCCTATAGAAGTTTGAAAAATACTAGGAGAAATAGGAATCACTTGGCTCATAAGACTATTTAATGAAATATGGAAAAACCAAAAGATGCCCGAGGAATGGAGAGCAAGTACACTTATACCCATATATAAGAACAAGGGAGACATTCAAAATTGTACAAATTATCGAGGTATCAAGTTAATGAGCCATACTATGAAATTATGGGAAAGAATGATCGAACGTAGGTTAAAACAAGTATAAGTACAACGGAGAACCAATTTGGATTCATGCCAGGAAGATCTCCTATTGAAGCGATTCACCTTTTGAGACGTCTTATGGAACATTTTAGAGCAAAAAAGAAAGACCTTCACATGATATTTATTGATCTAGAAAAAGCTTATGATAGGGTACCGAGGGAGGTTCTTTGGAGAACTTTGAAAAAAAGAGGTATCCCATTGACATATATTAACCTTATAAGAGACATGTATGATGGTGCAAAAACATGTGTGAGGACTCATGAAGGAACAACAAACTTCTTTGAAGTTAATATTGGGTTACATCAAGGATCAACTTTAAGTGCATACTTATTTATAATGGTGATGGATGAGTTAACAAAACATATTCAAGATGTAGTACCTTGGTGTATGTTATTTGCAGATGATATTATATTAGTGGAGGAGTCTAAGGAAAAAGTTAATAGAAAATTGGAACTATGGAGAGAAACATTAGAAAGCAAAGGCCTCCGACTTAGTAGAACAAAGACAAAATATATGGAATGTAAGTTTGATCATTTGGTTACCTCAGAGGACATAGAAATTAAAATTGGCACACATTGCATCCCCCAAAAGAAAAGTTTTAAATACCTAGGCTTACTTTTTCAGAGTGATGGAAGAATTGATGGAGATGTTACACATAGAATTAATGCTGGTTGGTTAAAATGGAGAGGAGCATCAGGTATTCTTTGTGATAAGAAGATACCATTAAAGTTAAAAGGTAAATATTATAGAGCAACAATTAGGCCTGCCATGTTTTATGGTTGTGAGTGTTGGGCATCAACATGTACAAAAGATGTATGTGACAGAAATGAAGATGTTGAGATGGATGAGTGGTCATATACATAATGAGGTTATTAGAAACAAATTAGGAGTGGCACCAATAGAGGATAAAATGAGAGAATATCGTTTAAGATGGTTTGGACATATAGAAAGAAGATCAAAAGAAGAACCTATAAGAAGGTTAGAAAAACTAAATTTGGAAAGTATTAAAAGAGGTAGAGGACGACCACAAAAGTGTTGGAAAGAAACAATAAAGAACGATCTAGCTTATTGGGAGTTAACTGCTAACATGGCACAAGATAGGGATCTGTGGAAACAAAGAATCCATGTAGCCGACCCTATCTAGTATGGGAAAAGGCTTAGTTGTTGTTGTTATTGTTGTTGTTGGATTCTCTTAAATCTTAGATATGAATTACCAATTTTCTGCAGTATATTTATGCAATTGAGTTTTCTTTTGTATAAAAGATGGTAGGTCTGAATATGGGCGTGCAAAAGGTGCTGGAACATCTGCTAGTGGACAGTAAATGTTCTATTTATTTTCATTACGTTAAAAGTGGCCTCCATGAAGAAAATTGCGTGTGATTCAAAATTTACCGGTTAAAACACTAATGTTTGACATGCTGATGCTATCAATTGGTAGGTGGTCTGTCTTTGTTGCATGGGCATCACCATTGGCAGGCACTGAAAATTCAAAAAGAATGAGCATTAGAGTGGGTTTATTTGGTTGACTCCTTGAACCTCAGGTCATAGAATTGTCATAAATAGTTGCCTCTTAAAAAAACTGAAGCATACAGAGTTACTTGTATATCACTCTTTTATTAGGAGAAATTTAACAGTTTGAGCTTCCAGTCAATAGATGAAGTAATCGAATGTGGAAATTTTTGGTTGTGTAAGAAAAGTCTTGCAAAATGACTTGGCGATAAAGAAAGTTTTGCATAGTGACATGAGTTTTTCTGAAATTCCATAAAGACGTTAGTTCAAACCTCATATGGCATTTGAAAAGCCTTCACACAAAGAGGTCTCATTTGGCATTTGAAATGCCTTCACACATTGAGGGTGGTTAAATGTAATAGAATGTCGGATGGATTTTAAACACCAGACCAGTTGGGCCGCCTTTTGCAAGTTCCTATTGCTTTGGTTATACTGATGAATGTGTTGCCCAATATGTGGATAAATCTTCACCCGTGAATTCAGCTATAAAGGCTCTTCTTTGTTGGTGATTTAATTTAGATATGTTTCCTTCCTTCCTATTTTTTTGTCAAGAGATCTTCCTATTTTTTGTTAAGAGAAAGTTCCTAAGAAGCTTCTCTGTTGGAAGTTTCCGATCTCTCAAAGGTTCTATAGTCCATTTCAAACTTCTGATGAAGTTTATGCAATAGCTTCTAGCTTGACCACAAATTCAAACCTTCATGTGGAACAGCTGCATATTGGAATGTCTGGATGGTCATCTAGGTTCCAGTTTATCTTTGTTATATAACTTTTATGTTTGCATTTTTCTTCAGAGGAAAGCCAAAGAAGGGAAGATCGTCTCTAAGAGATGAAAAAAGGGTTAGACCAAGTGAACATGAAATAGATGATGAAGATGATCCTGACTTGAGTTTGAGATAGCTGCCAACGTGGTACATTTAAATCGGGGGCTGCAATTTGATTATTTTTTGTATTGGAAGCATTAGGCAGGTCTGTTTGTTTTTGCTGTTTAGCTGAGGGAGGATCTTATGTTCAGCTCTGGGCTTTCCGAAGCAATGAACCCCCTGATAATAGTGCTCAGGTTCTAGTGGTTGTATTCTCATGGTTGGGGCATGGCTTATATGGTTGAAGCATGCTATTTTGTGTACATATATCTATAGAAAGCTGATCTAGAATTTGCATTTTCAGGACAAAATTTTTGTTACATCCAATTCTCCTTCTTGGTTTGCATTTAAGTTGTTTTCAGTCTTGCATTTTTTAAGCTTGTATATGCAATTGATTGAACTAAGAGGCTTAATCAGACGACAATTAGAGAAAACACTAGGACACTTGGTTACTTTACTGTGCTTGCCCTTGTATTTGAACTCTATGGGTACTAGACCCAAGGGTTCAAGTTTTTAGCGTTTCTTTTTCTCTAAGCTGGGGGTCTGGCCGACTCATAACCATCATACCCCCGACTTATCAGAGGGCTCACCGCCCTTTCACTGTGTTGTGCCTCTTGTGGTCTAATGCTGAATGTCAGGCTCCGTTAAGTTTTTGATGTTTTTCCTTTAGATGATCGCTTATTCCAGAGATCCGAGAATCTCAAATCTAATCCAAATCCACTGCGGATCTGTACAATCTCATTCATAAACAGGGACGTTGAAGTCGTGGTGCATGTTTTTTTCATGGAAAGAAAGGGCTCGGTTCAGATGAACTATTTCATTTTCACCAAGCACGAAGAGTTCTCACAGTTGATAAATGGCTCTTTGCAGGATTGTCATCAAAGTACGATAAGACTTGATAAAAATAGACTCAGAAACTCAGAAGTCTTTCCGCGTGTTTCCTTTTCATGATAAAATGTACTTAAGTACAAACTCTCATTTGACAATCTGAAACCAAACAGGAAAAAGAAGTTTGTACGTGATTAACGATGGGTTTCATACAATTGGGCATCAAAGTATGAAAAGTTTGATATATGAAGACTATGCCAAACCGTTTCATGATTATTCTAGTGGTCGCAGAGAAGGTACCACTTATTTGCTTGAAATTTGTACAAGATGCCTAAAGACAGGAAAATCTCGTTCTGGTGCTTTTCTACATGGTAGTATTATGTGACAAGAGTGTGACGACGTACTGCATCGGTCTCAGAGAAGTCCTAGGGACTCGATCTCGAGTGGCTGTCAGGGGATCTTAAAAATTCATCACAAAATGAAGCACAATAGGCATGCCATTGCTTCAAAGTAAACAGCCCGAAGTCTTTACGTGTGTATAACTCGAGAAGAGTCAATTTTTCGGGAGGCTTGTGATCGAGGACACTCGGACCTACGCTACAACGGCCACAGGAATTGAGCTGGACTGCCCTACAACTAGCAGAACGCACTCCCACTATGTACAGAACGCCCTCCCCCCTCCCCATATTCATGCCAAGGGGCCTAAGGATCAATAACAAATCTTTCAAATATCAGAAGTTAAACCCATCCAACTCTCGAATCCATCTTAAGTGCACCAAGAGAAACAAACAATAAGATTGAAGTTTGCTGAAAAATAAGCTTGCTAAATTGTAAGCTCGTGTTCAAAAGTACCGATTGCCTGAATGACGGCACAACTAAACTTGCAGGAAATTTTGAAGCTTGTAGTTGAACTTCAGAACGTAGGCTTCAATTTATTTAGCTTGGTTAGCTATCCTCCTCCGCCAACTAGAGACACAGACCATGAGATCAAATCCATGGTAAGTACCGTTTCCCCCGCTCGTCTCCCCGAATAGTCTTACGGACTATGTGTGAATTTCGTTGTATGCATTTCATTCCAAGCATCAAGATCCCCTAAAAGTAGGATAATCGTCTTTGAGGTTAGCACAATCTTCTCTATTATTTTAAAATATACATATCATATGGTCATGCACATATTTATTTCTAAGTTGCACACGTGAATAAGAACGATAACGTTGAATCTTGGATAACATCTCTCTCTTACATACAACAACAACAACAACTAAGCCTTTTCCCATACTAGACGGGGTCGGCTACATGGATTCTTTGTTTCCACAGATCCCTATCTTGTGCCATGTTAGCAGTTAACTCCCAATAAGCTAGATCGTTTTTTTATTGTTTCTTTCCAACACTTTTGTGGTCGTCCTCTACCTCTTTTAATACTTTCCAAATTTAGTTTTTCTAACCTTCTTATAGGTTCTTCTTTTGATCTTCTTTCTATATGTTCAAACCATCTTAAACGATGTTCTCTCATTTTATCCTCTATTGGTGCCACTCCTACTTTGTTTCTAATAACCTCATTATGTATACGGTCTTTTCTTGTATGACCACTCATCCATCTCAACATCTTCATTTCTGTCACAGACATCTTTTGTACATGTTGATGCCCAACACTCAGAACCATAAAACATGGCAGGCCTAATTGCTGCTCTATAATATTTACCTTTTAACTTTAATGGTATCTTCTTATCACAAAGAATACCTGATGCTCCTCTCCATTTTAACCAACCAGCATTAATTCTATGTGTAACATCTCCATCAATTCTTCCATCACTCTGAAAAAGTAAGCCTAGGTATTTAAAACTTTTCTTTTGGGGGATGCAATGTGTGCCAATTTTAATTTCTATGTCCTCTGAGGTAACCAAATGATCAAACTTACATTCCATATATTCTGTCTTTGTTCTACTAAGTCGGAGGCCTTTGCTTTCTAATGTTTCTCTCCATAGTTCCAATTTTCTATTAACTTTTTCCTTAGACTCCTCCACTAATACAATATCATCTGCAAATAACATGCACCAAGGTACTACATCTTGAATATGTTTTGTTAACTCATCCATCACCATTATAAATAAGTATGCACTTAAAGTTGATCCTTGATGTAACCCAATATTAACTTCAAAGAAGTTTGTTGTTCCTTCATGAGTCCTCACACATGTTTTTGCACCATCATACATGTCTCTTATAAGGTTAATATATGTCAATGGGATACCTCTTTTTTTCAAAGTTCTCCAAAGAACCTCCCTCGATACCCTATCATAAGCTTTTTCTAGATCAATAAATATCATGTGAAGGTCTTTCTTTTTTGCTCTAAAATGTTTCATAAGACGTCTCAAAAGGTGAATCGCTTCAATAGGAGATCTTCCTGGCATGAATCCAAATTGGTTCTCTGTTGTACTTGATACTTGTTTTAACCTACGTTCGATCATTCTTTCCCATAATTTCATAGTATGGCTCATTAACTTGATACCTCGATAATTTGTACAATTTTGAATGTCTCCCTTGTTCTTATATATGGGTATAAGTGTACTTGCTCTCCATTCCTCGGGCATCTTTTGGTTTTTCCATATTTCATTAAATAGTCTTATGAGCCAAGTGATTCCTATTTCTCCTAGTATTTTTCAAACTTCTATAGGAATATTATCTGGTCCTACCGATTTACCACCCTTCATATGTTTAAGAGCCTCTTTGACTTCATTCTTTTGAATACGTCGGTAGAAATTGTGGTTTATATACTTTTCTGAGTTGGCTAAATCTCCTAAACTAATACTAACATCTTTATTTTCATTAAAAAGATTATAAAAATAGTTTTTCCATCTATTTCTTATATCATCATTTGCCACTAGAATTTTTTCATCCTCGAATTAAGATCTTTAGTTTTCTTATCTCTAGCCCGAGCTATCTTAAAAATATCTCTTTCACCCTCTTTTGAGTTGAGTTTTTTATATAAGTCCTCCCAAATCTTAGCTTTTGCTTCACTAACGGCCTTTTTTACTTCTTTTTTTGCTTTCTTATAAGCTTCTAAAGTTTCACTAGTTTTCTTAGCATAATGTAATTTGTAACATGCTCTCTTTGCTTTGATTTTATTTTGTACTACTTCACTCCACCACCAAGCTTCTTTTTGTGCCGGTACACCTCCCTTAGATACCCCTAACACATCTTTCGCAACTTTCCTAATATGTATTGTTCCACATATCACAGGGTGTGCCAACATAATTCTAAACATCTCCTTGCAGGACTTTCTGTTTAAATATATCTTCTTTCTCGCTTTTGAGGTTCCACCATTTAGTCCGAATAGCTCGATGCACTCTTTTCTTCTTTGTCCATTTTTTTATTTGTAAATCCATAACTAAAAGTCGATGTTGGGTGGTTAAGCTTTCTCTTGGAATTACCTTACAATCTTTACAACACGCTCTATCTTTTTTTCTACAAATAAAGTAATCAATTTGTGTTTGTGATAAGCCACTCTTATAAGTAATTAAATGTTCATCTCGTTTTTTGAAGATCGTATTAACTATAAAGAGATCAAATGCCATAGCAAAATTTAAAATCTCCCTACCTTCCTCATTTATATCCCCAAAACCAAAGTTTCCATGAATCCCTTGATATCCTAATACCTCTTTACCGACATGTCCATTTAAATCTCCTCCTAAACAAATCATCTCCCTTTGTGGAATCTTTTGAAACACCTTATCTAACTCTTCCCAAAAAACTGTCTTTATACTATCTTCTAGTCCTACTTAGGGTGCGTAAGCACAAACTATATTCAAAACCTCTTCTCCTAACACTAATTTCAACATTATGATTCTGTCCCATATCGTTGTATGTCTACTACACTCTCCTTTAAATCTTTATTTATGATAATACCAACTCCGTTTCGAGCATTTTCTTTACCTGAGTATCATAATTTAAAACCTATATCCTCTATCTCCTTTGCTTTTTCTCCAACCCATTTTGTCTCTTGTAAACATAGAATATGAATCTTTCTCCGAATCATAGTATCTACCACCTCCATTAGCTTACCGCATAATGTTCTGATATTCCAAGAACCAATACGAATCTTATTATCTAGGATTAGCTTCCTTACCCCCCGCATCCGTCCATAATCAAAATTCGGAAACCCTCTCTGAAAAATTTTCACTACATTTGGGCGGCAATGTAGCGGGACTAACTTCTTTACCCACACCTATCCATGATGTGGGAACTCTCTCTATAATTGATTCACTACATTCGGGCGAAAATATTTCAACATCTCTCTTATATATGTATATATAAATATATATATATATGTATATATGTATATATGTATATATATACACACGTATATGTAAGTAAGAGAGAGAGAGCCTTTAAATATATTTTATGCTAGAATCTTGGATAAAAAAGTTGCTGCAACTTCTTGAGTTTTGCTGCACGCTGGTGGAGGACGTAGCTGCCTGACTTGACCACAAACGTAACGACGTCTGGCCAATACACAAGTTTCTCCTGCAGGGCCAACAACCCAAGGAAATTCTCACAAAACTCCCAGGAAGTTAGGTAGAGCGCCGACTAATTTGTGCCTTCTGGTGGAGCTCTGATGATTATCCGGCGAAGATGAAGTTTGATGGAATATGCAAATAAGTGCCCCAAACTTCTAACTTATTCTAAAAGGACGGAAATTTTAAAATTCTGTAAGGCCATATTTTAACATCGAATCCATTTCCAAACACAGGAATCTGACGCGGAAAAAATTGAAAGTTGTGTACACTACAATCTGAATCAAAGCCGCAAACTAAACTCGCGACGCCGTGCGAGTGCTTTTCTGGTGACGGATATAATGACAAACTTCAAAGTTGAAGGTGATGATTATGACAAATAAAAATGAGTCAAACAATCACACGAGTGTCTGAATTAAAAAATTAAGCTGGTGTGACGTTGCTTTGAACAGTGCACTAGACAAGTACTAAACCCATTTTGACCAAAAGCAGGCCAGCTTTAATGACTATCTTATAGGTGCGCACCTATATATAAAAATATAAAATACGGTCTCTCTAAACGTTTTCACTAAGATACTGGAATTGATTTATCTTCCTGATATCTTTCCCTCTCTTTCAGAATAAAAATGTGTGTGAAAGAGTTTCATCCTTGGTGCAACTTGTATATATTTAATATGCAAACATCTCTGCACACCTTAAATTGCCATGCGGGTACCCTTAGACCCTTTTGCCCCTGACAGTGTGTCACTCTAGCATGCCCTGTCTATCTTGACACCCCCACTGTCACCTCTTTACCTTTGGCTCTCTCTCTCCTTTCCCTCCGTTTGCTCTATCGCTATCTTCTAAAGGAGTCAAGAGTACATACACGCCCTGGACGATGTCTCTTTTCTTTTTTCTTTTTCTTAATTTTTAAATTTTTTTCATATATATATATATATATGACTAGTCTAACTTCGCTCATGTAAGGGATCACTCTTACATGTCCTGTTCCAAACCTCCATAAAAGAGAGGGAATGTGTTAGGCTTTCGAAAGTCACCGTAAAACTTTGTCAGATTTTTATACCATGGATTATATAAATTATGAGCATTATGTTGGGGCGTCCCATCCCAGCGATGCATTACAAAGCCCGAATGTCATGAAAAATGAGTAATAACTTTACATTTCCGCTCGGATGTAGTGAATCAATTGTAGAGAGGGTTCCCACATCATGAATGAGTATGAGTAAAGAAGTTAATTCCGCAACATTGTCGTCTGAATGTAGTGAACAAATTTTAGAGTAGGAAAACTTGTCTCATATAATAAGATTCGTATTGGTTCTTGGAATATCGGAACATTGTCCGGTAAGCTAATGGAGATAGTGGATACTATGATTCAGAGAAAGATTCATATCTTATATTTACAAAAGATAAAGTGGTTTGGAGAAAAAACAAAGGAGATTTAGGATACAAGTTTTAAATTATGATTCTTAGGAAAGGAAAAGGTTCGAAACGGTGTTGGTATGATCGTAAATAAAGATTTAAAGAATAATGTAGTAGAAATACAACAATATGGTGACCGAATCATGATGTTAAAATTAGTTCTAGGAGCATAGGTTTTGAATATAGTTTGTGCTTACGCACCCCAAGTAGGACTAGAAGATAGTATAAAGACGGCTTTTTGTAAAGAGTTAGATAAGGTGATTCAAGAATTTCACAAGGGAAGATGATTTGTTTAAAAAGAGACTTAAATGAACATATCGGTAAAGAGACATTAAGATATCAAGGTACTTATGAAAACTTTGATTTTGGAGATATAAGTGAGGAAGGTTGAGAGATTTTAAATTTTGCTACGACATTTGATCTCTTTATAGTCAATACAATCTTCAAAAAATGAGATGAATATTTAATTACTTATAACAGTGGCTTATCACAAACACAAATTAATTATTTTGTTTGTAGGAAAAAAGATAGATCGTGTTGTAAAAATTGTAAGGTAATTCTACGAGAAATCTTAACCACCCAACATCGACTTTTAGTTATGAATTTACATGTAAAAAAGTGGACAAAGAAGAAAAGAGTGTATCGAGCTATTCAGACTAAATGGTGGAACCTCAAAAGCGAGAAAGAAGAGATATTTAAATAGAAAGTCCTTCAAGGAGATACTTGAAATTATGTTGGTACAATTTGTGATATGTAGAACAATATGACTATAAATATTAGAAAAGTAGAGAAAAATGTGTTAGGAGAATCTAAGGGAGGTATACCGGCACAAAAAAAGCCTCGTGGTGGAGTGAAGTGGTGAAAGATAAAATCAAAACAAATAGGGCATGTTACAAATTAAATTATTATAAGAAGACTAGTGAAACTTTAGAGGCTTGTAAGAAAGTAAAGAAAAAAGCGAAAAAGGTCACAGAAGCAAAAATTTGATAGGATTTGTATAAAAGCTGAACTTGAAAGAGGGTAAAAGAGATATTTTTAAGATAACTAGGATTAGAGATAAAAAAACTAAGGATCTTAATTTTGTTAGATTTATCAAAGATGAAGATGAGAAAATTATAGTGGTAAATGATGATAAATAGATAGAAAAAAGATTTTATAAGTTTTTTTAATGAAAATAAAGATGTTAGTATTAGCTTAGGAGAATTAGCAAAATTGAAAATGTATATAAACTACAATTTCTACCTTTTGAGACGTTTTATGAAACATTTTAGAGCAAAAAAGAAAGACCTTCATATGATATTTATTGATTTAGAAAAAGCTTATGATAGAGTACCGATGAATGTTGTTTAAAGAACCTTGGAAAAAGAGGTATACCATTGACATACATAAATCTTATTAGAGATATGTATGATGGTGCAAAAATATGTGTGAGGACTCAAGAAGGAATGATAGACTTTTTTGAAGTTAATATTGGGTTACATCAAGGATTAACTTTAATTTCATACTTATTTATAAAGGTGATTAATGAGTTAACAAAATATATTCAAGATGAAGTACCTTTGTTATGTTATTTACAGATGACATTGTGTTAATGGAGGAGTCTAAGGAAAAAGTTAATAGAAAATTAAAACTATGAAGAGAAACACTAGAAAGTAAAGGCTTTCGACTTAGTAGAACGAAAACAGAATATATGAAATGTAAGTTTGATCATTTTGTTACTTAAGAGGACATAAAAATTAAAATTGACACTGATTGCATCTCAAAAATAAAGTTTTAAATACTTAGGGTCAATTTTTCATAGTGATTAAAAAAATTGATGGAGATGTTATGCATAGAATTAATGAGGAGCATCATATATTCTTTGTGACAAGAAGATACCATTAAGGTTAAAATGTAAATATTATAGAGCAACAATTAGACTTGCCATGTGTTATGGTTATGAGTGTTGGGCAGTTAATCATCAACATGTATAAAAGATGTTTGTGACAGAAACGAATATATTGAGATGAATGAGTAGTATACAAGGAAAGAATGAGTAGTATACAAGGAAAGACTGTATACATAATGAGGTTGTGAGAAACAAATTGGAATTGGTACCAATAGAGGATAAAATAAAAGAATATCGTTTAAGATGGTTTGGACATATAGAAAGAGAATAAAAAGAAGCGCCTATAAGAAGGTATGAAAAACTAGATTTTCAAAGTATTAAAAAAGGTAGAGAACGATCACAAAAGTGTTGAAAAAAACAATAAAGATTGATCTAGCTTATGTTGAGTTAACTGCTAACATGATACATGACAAGGCTATGTGAAAACAAAGAATCCATGTAGCCAACCTCGTCTAGTATTGGAAAGGGCTTAGTTGTTATTTTTTTGTTCATATAGACTATTAGACAAGCAAATAATTACTGCATTAAAAAATTCGAAGAAAAAAAAGAAAACGAACCTTGTGGTATCATCACGGGAAGATAACCTTTAACCAAGGGCCATGTTGCAGGAGATGATGTGGTAGCTGTGTTGTCGATGTAGCTGCTTTAGCATATGATAATAATGAGGCTGGTCATTCACAACAACATGAAGATTCATCCTCTAAAGAGAGATGATGCTGATTTTATAAAAGTGAAGTAGAGGATAGTGAGGTTGATCCTCTTTGTATTTTAGATTTACTTCTCAACTTTACAAATCACCACTTATAAGGTGTAATAGGAAGGAGATTGGCTATTAACCTGAACCCTATAAATACGTTGAATTGGTGTAGGAGGTTTTTGGACCATTTACTGCTCATCATTTTTTATGAATGATGGTAGTTGAACACAAACACTTTTCACATATTACATTATGATAAAGGATAAGATGACTATTACTTTAGATGATGTTGGATGAGTAAAAACTTTTTTGCTCTTATGTAATGTACGTAAGTGAAAAAAAAAAGTTATTTTAACAAGCTTGGTTTTCGATTTGGCATATGCAAATATAAATATTTGGTTTAAAAGTTTCAAAACCAATTGAATGTGGGTCTTGTCCCGGTCTCAGTTTGGATTAAAGTCGAACCACTTATGATTGAGCATTATTATTTTGGATACACATTGCGCTACGCCTTCCATGGTCAACTTGAGCCTGGTCGCAGAACTTTCCCCGTTTTCGATCGCGAAGATGGTGTAGGGAGACCCCATATAGATGCACAGATAGAACAAAAAGAATTGAATAATTCGCAAGAAAAATGTTGCATTTTATTTGGCAATGAATCACGTTGTAGTTCCTTCAAAAAGAAAAAAAAAGCATAAAAACGATCGTATGCCGAATGATCTCGCGTAGGATCTGAACCATCGAACAACTATGGGTGCCGATCCAACAGCCTATGATACATCCATCTTCCTGAAAATTATTGACTGAAATAAACTGATGATAGTATGTACGTAGCTTAATATCAGAAATGGGAATAGCACGTCCCACGGTTGATCAATATATCAAAATTTGCTAGGCCGGCAAACGGACCCCGGTCAATGTCAAGTGCAGGCAACAAAACGAAATCCAACTTGGTATAGTCTACTGCTAAATTGGTCGGTACGGCAGGGCTCCTCGTCCATCTCTCTTTGGTTATGTGGATATTTCAGCTCTAAACTTGGCGGCAGTGAGTCTGACCCATTTGGACAGAGGGCAAACCACTTGATTGATTGGGGCACCTGGTCTGCTGGTTCAATATATCTTCTATCCATATATGGGGTGGTCAAGGTTGGTAGCCTCGTCGGTCACATGCTGTTGTGGGTCTCACTACCGAGTGAGAACCGTGTCTCTCTTGCTAGCGTCCCACGCAGAGCACACAAAGTTTGACTTGACACAGTTGCACGAGGAGGGACGTTGATCTTAATTTGACATGCTGCAGCAACATTCACACTCACTTCAACGCTCTCTTTTCACCAACAGTAGCTATTTAGCGAGAGATGAAGAGAGAGAATTATTATTATATTTCACATTAACTAGTTGCCCAACAAGCGTATGGGAATTTTGAGTTAATTATATGTATACTACCCAATTTTACATTCTAATAGTAATTTGCATTGTCTTTCTTGTAGAATCTCTATTGTTAATTTCTTCTCTGAATTCGTACCTTGTCTAAAAGGAAAATGATCACTTATTACAAAGCACAAGCCTCTCTTTTAGGTTTTAATTATTATAGTTGGCACGTAAGGGACTGCAGACCCTAGTAGACATCTCTATTGAGTATTGAACCTTTGACCTACAACTTGAAGATTATTTTGGTTCGATCAACAAGAGTTTGTCTCGGCGGACGCATTTTTGCTAGTTAAGTTTTGTGCTACCAAGAGAAATAAATATTAACTAATTCATTTGAAACTCTTAACCATTAATATTGCTTGTCATACATCGCTTACCATAGTTTCACATGCTCCACAAGGTTATTGTGTTGTCGATATTTCTAGTTGAACATGTCGTTCGCCACGGTGCATAGATACTGGAAAGCATTATCGGGTGACGACATGTTTCATCACCACCACCAGTATATTTTGCAGGCGATAATTTCATTTGCTGCATGCAAGAACATTTCACAGTTCATGCTTCTTTTGGATGAAGACCTTTTGAAGCAAGCATGATCCCTATGATGAATGAGAAGCACTAAAATAATTTTTCTTTAAAAATGAACTATCTTGTTAGTGTTTGTCAAAGGCCAAGGTGCTTCATCTGCATGCTCTGCTAAGACTGCCTTTAGAAGCATGATATAGCAATGCCGTCTCAATTATAGAAATAATACAAGATCTATAAAGTTGCTCAAAGTAATGATATATTGCATACCGTGGTAGGGCTACATAAAGGTTTCATATCTAGTGGGAGATACGATACTTTTAAAGTTGAAATTTGTGCAATTCAAGGCCATAATTAACAAGTATTTAACAATTGATTGCACTATTTCCTTTGACTAAGCACTATGGTGCATTGCTTTTTGTTGTCATATTCTTTCTTCTTATCTTTTCATGGCAAAAGGGAAAAGAAAAACTGTTTTAATTAATTCATCAAATAGTGTCGATTGTGTGATACATGCATTTGCAAAGTTGGCCGTCATTAGACATGTCCGATTTGGAGCTGGATCGACGGTTCCAACCGAAATCAAACCTGACTGGAAACCAGCTGGACCCAGACCGAGATTCGTAACAGAACCGGAAACCCCCGATTTTGGTCCATTTTCATTGTTCTTTTTCAAAATTTGTAGATCTCTATTATCGCTTTTATATGGTTCTAGAATTAAATCAGAATCGAAACCGGCCTCGTTTCTTTTCAAGGTTTTGGGAGAACTTAGTCGTGATGAACTAACTAGTCGGGGTCGTTGTGCGCTTCCGGATATCTATCCTTTACCCCAAAACAGGAAAAGGAAAAGTTGGCGGTCATCAATCAAGATCACTATATAAGGTTAGCAGCATAATGCCGAACATCCAAATACCAAGACTAACAGCAGCTTTGAAATTTTACATGAGCACCAAGAGCGTTCGTTAGCTCACTGCTGGGGCTCTCTGACTCCCACTCGCAGGTGGTGAGTTCGATTCCAAGGGGGTGCACGGATGTCTTAAGCTTTGGCCTCCCATTGTAACCCAGAGAGAGAGAGAGAAGCTGACATTGAAAAACACGATTTATTCTAGTCTTGATACCTTCGCTCTTTTCATATAACATGTCTTGAAAGTCGTATGTCTTCTTATAAGGAAAATACATTAATTCATACATATTTTTATGCAGATGCGTACAATACACGTACCTACTCAAAGCCATTTTGGTCCACAAGAAATTTAGATTAAACACCCTTCAAGTTTTCCAAAAAAGAAAGCAACTGTTAGAATTCAAAGAAAGCTTTGTGGACTTGAACGAAATGAAGGAGCACGTACGAGCCTTGCAGATGACCTTGACGAAACCGGTCAAAGCTGAGACCGGCCTCCACCCCGCCTAGCAATCCAAGGTCCAGGCTGCCAAGTTGATAGGTGCGGACAAAATCTGTGCTGTCAACGGAATATTTGCTTTCTTGGTGCCTTTGTCGTGCTAACTAAAGCACTACAGCGTTGTTTCGTTTTGGCAAAGCGTGAACAACAACGTCTCCTATAAAATTGACATCTTCTTAGTTTTCGGCCATTTTAAATGCACTAATTGATTTCATGTATGTAACATCCATTTTAAACTAAAATTTTATATTTTGTTTTAAGATTCTGAGCATGAGTAATGAGGTGGAAGGATCGTGGGGCCAGAAACAAACACAGCAAGGCTGGCAAGCCCACACGCACACGGACGTCTGCACCTACTGGGTGGGCCCCAGCCCTGATGAGGGTCATCTTCATGAAATATATTTGCGTCGATCGCCTTCGCCGATCTGTTAAACGTGATGCCTTATATTATTTTAAGTTTCTACTTTAAGAGTTTGATGGATTGGTTACTTTGATCATTTAAAGGCGTTTGCTTCTGGTCCATATGCTGCAATACATCCATATTTGCTGAATAAATGCGTAGGTTTGGCGTATTAAAATGCTTGTAATCTACTTAAACTTTATAGCTCTAGTTTCAGAAAACTTTGCGGTATTTAGGGAATCAATTGCTTACACATTTCTCATCTGAACTGCACTTCGGACCACTCCAAAAAAGATTTCGAGGTCCCGCAGCAGAATACGATACATCACACATTCAAGTCTTCAAGATTCAAAACGAAGATAGTTTTCAGAGTTCAAAACTCCTTATTAGAGGAGGTCGAATCTCAGTTTAATTAACGACCAAAGCACAATCCATGGTGGAAGGCATATAAAACGAGATTATCAAATAGATTAAGCCAGGTAAATATGCGATGCCAGATCGAGCCAGTTTCACTCTTGCACATCTCGATTTCCATATAAGATACGTGCCAAAGCCATATATTTTCTAAGTTTTGGTTTACTTTAATGTATGTTCTGGTCTAAGTTTTTGTTGGTGCGCATCTATTTGTTTTTCTAATAAGTTGCTTCTGACATGGATTATATCTGTAAATTTAAAATAGCGTAGTGTGAAATGGAAGAAAATGAACGCAATCACAGATAAGATTGATCTAACAACTTTTGCAGTTAAAATATTTCATAGGAAAGCAGAAACTGATTGTGCCCAACTTGGTTGCCTATGTATGTCTGTGCATAGAGAGTGAGAGCTGTTAACATCATTTGGTTATAGATATTCTATTCGATTAATCGAAGGGTGGTGATGAGACCGTTGACCCCACATCACATTTCTCTCTCTCTCTCTCTCTCTCTCTCTTTCTCTCTTTCTCTCTCTCTCTCTCTATATATATATATGTGGGGAGAGAGAGAGATTCCACAATCTATTGTTTACATTATTTACTGGTTTCCATAGACTTACCATAAAGAAAGTAACGAGATGGTGGGTCATCATTGTTGATTTCAAAGAAGCCCGTTTCCGACTTGCATACATCATTATTGACTAGTGTACACACGTTGTGCATATCGATCGAGCACCATGCAATGAAAGGCAAGTCAATAGGGCTCTTTATAACATATTGAATAAACGGCTACATTTTTCACTTGCTTGACAACTAAACCGTTCCAGCAACTAGTCTTTAATCGATGGTCAATATTTACACGAATTTCCTTCAATTTATTTGAGCTCTTATTTCACATCGATCACGTATGAAAACGCTGTGAAATTAGTCAATTCCACACAACAGTTTTTCTTTGGAGCTATTTTATAAATTCATCCACTGGGATATTATTTCCCTTTCACATAGGCACATATATTAGAAAGTACATCATGCTGGTGTCATCAACAAACACATCTCTCATCAGCCGTACTTTTAAGCTTTCATTAAATACAATGTTGGACTCGTCGATGAGGATTTGAAGGCAATTGTACACGAAGAGTGACGAACAGCTCACCTGGCTTGGGGGCTTTACTCACAAGTTGAAGTGTCATGAGATCTGGCTTCAGACTTCCCGTTGTACCAAAAAAGGGCACTAATTGTTGCACACTTCTTGAAAGAAATTTGCATTTGGCAATCCTAGTTAATTTCCAACGGAAGTATGAGTACCTGATTTTGCATTTGGCAATCCTAGTTAATTTCCAACGGAAGTATGAGTACCTGATTAATTTGGTGAATTCTTTATGATGCCAAACTTATCAAATGGTGATCAAAGTCAAGTTCATTGTTATGGTTTGTAGATTACTTAAGCATGCCCAATAGTATTTTGTTCATTATATGGATTGCTCAGTCACCTGACTGGTGATACAGGCTGACTAGCTCACCCGCAATTGGAGGTTGGCAGCTTCAGCTTTTTGGGACGGGATCATGGCCATTCCAACTGTTGAACTCCCAATTAACCTCCTTCAGCTTCAAAGACTTGTTGGTTATGAGCAGAGAGGGTGGAGCACTCCCGGGGCTAAGCATGCCGAGCAAGTTGAATGAGGAAAATCAATAGCATGAGGAGGCAATTAACATCTAGAAGTAGCAGAATACAAATCGAATTTCAAAGATTAAAAAAAACACATTGGTTACTGTCATTCAGTTCGGCAGGACCCAAATGATATAGTGTAACATATTTACATTGTACTTATCCCAGTTCGTCTGGTTAACATGGTTTCAATCATGTATATCGTATATAAATACAGTTCTTTCTATTAACGTGGTTTCTAGCATATATGTGTTCTATATATTTAATGTATGAAACAAGCCGAGCTCAAACCAAGCTATGCGTTCCTGATGTCAGCTCATATAGAATAACAAGCCAGCTCTTGTTAAGTTGGTTTAGATCACAAAGCAAATACGAAGCGAGTGCCTGTTGTTCCACGATTCGAACACCTTACCTTGTCGAAACACACGAGGGGAAGTGGAATCATCCCTAATTAAGAACATTAAGTGTTTCCTACTGTTGATGCTACTGGAACCTGATCTCTGTCTCATGCGTTTTACCATGAAAAGAAAGGTTTCGGCTGGAATTCCTCCTACTGTATTTGAGTGCTGCTAGCGCCCAGCAGGAAGAGGAAATGAACTACCCTTAGCCTTGAATTGGAGTAAAGGCTATATAATATACATTGGGTCGTTTCAATACCTAACAAGGCCTAGAGCTTAACCTTTCAAAGACATGCCATGCTGGCAATGGCGATTTACCTAATAAAGTATTTGGCAATGCCCCATTGGCTAGGTGACTGTTGTTCCACGATTTGAACTTCAAAATAAATGTCTTAAAATATAAAGGCAACAAATTAAGGAGCAGAGCAGAGAATGGTCCCTTTCTTCCCTTGTTTTACCATGGCCTGTCTCTTTCCTTGACTCGCCTCCTTTCTACATCTCCTATCCAACTTCACAGTGACGCTCTATTCCTCACGTGTCCTCATTTGTGACACTACTTGCAGTTTCCAGCTTCTCCGAGTCCTGCACTAGAAATATGAACGAATCGAGAGACCAATGCATCTCTTATCCAATCATCCATGGACCCCCAAAACGAAAGTTTTGACCGCCGAGGAGAGAGAACATGACGACTCACACCCAATGGCAATGACAATGGCCCTCTAAAGCATCGCCGAATCTGCAAAGGGCCCCGATTCCCACTGTCCTCTTCACGTGATCCCAATCTATTTCTCTTCATACTGTAATAAAATAAATACAACAATGACTGTCAGTCGCCGAGTTCATTAGCCAGCATTCATTATACAGCAAGATACACATACATAATAATGCAGCACTCAGGCCCACCTGGCAGCCGGGCTCTCAACTTGCATGTCGGGGGGTGTTGTGAACCGTCTTCGACCTCCAAAAAGAAAATAAATATTAATAATGCAGCAGCATTCGCCTTTTTCCACGAAATTGCAGTTTACCACGTGCATTTCGCTTCCTAGAGATGGGCCCTCCCTCTAAAATTGGAGGGTTGTGTTGAGCCTCGCCTCTTCCTTCCTCCTTTATAAATAACGATGGGCGCTTCAGCTCAAGGGTGACAATCCGTGCGAGAGTCCTTCCTTAAACAAGGGGCGAGGCGGTGAGCTCTTTCAGGTTTCATTAAGGAGAAAGAGCAGCAGAGATTAGCAGTGCAAATAAGGCAGTGAGCAAAGAAGATGGTGAGGGCACCCTGCTGTGAGAAGATGGGTCTCAAAAAAGGACCATGGACTCCAGAAGAGGACCAAATTTTGGTTACTCATATCCAGAAATTCGGCCATGGCAACTGGAGGGCACTCCCTAAACAAGCTGGTAAACACCCAATTCCAGAAACACTGTTCTTCTCTCTATAAACCACAAAAACAATGGATAAAGAGAAAGTTCTCCTGATGGTTCTGCCTTTTGGTTTTCAATCTCTTCAGCTGATTGGTGTTTTTGCAAACTTCTGCAGGGCTGTTGAGGTGTGGCAAGAGTTGCAGACTGCGATGGACTAATTATCTGAGGCCAGACATCAAGAGAGGAGATTTTACTAGGGAAGAAGAAGACACCATCATTCAATTGCACGAAATGCTCGGAAATAGGTGAGAAACCATTTCGATTTCACTTCATGAGAAATAGCAATTTTAAAGATTGAGACATATGAGTCACTAGACTCACAATATGGGCACTGGTGCTGAATGTGGTTCTTGAACGTTTGGCTTTTTCAGATGGTCGGCGATCGCAGCGAGATTGCCCGGAAGAACTGACAATGAGATTAAGAATGTGTGGCACACCCACCTAAAAAAGAGACTGAACCCGAATAAAGAGCCCACCACTAAGACTCAAGCTTCAGATAACAAAGCCAAACAGCAAAGAGAAGCAAAGCCTCCCCAATACATAGATCTCGACGCCCCGTCCATGAACTCGGAGAGAAATCCGGCGTCCCCACAAGAATCGACAAGCAATTTCTCGTTTTCCAGCACTGAATCCTCTTCTATCATTAGTTGCGAGAACAGAACTACCATCAGCTCAGCATCCGCAGACGAGTCCTCCATGGACTCCTTCGAGACTAACATGTTCCAACCCTGCAATTCAACGGCGTTCTGGCCGGAAACTCTTTCCGACGTGGACGAATTCTGGTCAGAGACCTTTAAAGAAGAACAATATGCTATCGACGTTAGTGAGTTTCCAGCCCACAACGTCATCGATCCGGCGTTCAATGCGCCCCTGTCCCCATTGCCATTCTCCATGTACCAAGACGATAGCATGGATTTCTGGTTGAATGTGCTCATGGAGGCCGGTCAGATGCAATTGGCACCGGAGATTTGAAGGTTTGGCCGGAATCCTGCAAGAGACAAATGGACAACGAAATAGACAAAAGTGAATCTCGTCTTGTTTAATTGTTTTCTTATAATTTTGTCCGTTATGCGAGCAAAAGAGGTTGCTGCGAACTTTCGTCCCAGAAAGGGACAATTTCCCTGTCCGCGCGGGGAAGGAAATTCGGACTTTGGGGAAATTTTTTTAAAGGTCGGTGCTTAGTTGTGCAGCTATGAGGCAAAAGAAAAAAAAAGGTTATGTATAGATGAGGCAAATAAGGAGATACGCTTCGTGCATATATTGCGAGAATTGCTTAATGAAAAAAATTCACCATGATTTCCTCTTGCAAAGACATAATTTACGTGTCAATAAGTTAGTAACTCAAGATTTATCCACACCGCTTATATTAATGTAATTTTCTTTAGAAAAAATGACCATTGTCTCTCACTATATATATATATATATATATATATATATATATATGTGGAGGGAGAGAGAGAGAGAGAGAGATTTCTTAGACTATCCATGCTCATTTGATGGAGAGGAATATGGTTTACATTTAAAAGTCAAGAACAAAGTTACTTTTTGAGAAAAGGAAAAAGTGCACTATATATATTAATCTAAACTGTTCATCTTCCCAATCGAATGATCTGAACTGAGATGATATCGTTCTCTCCCACTCTGTATACATACATGTAATTGTAATTGTAACCGAGAAGCTAAGATGACACTCTTCCCGTGGACCTACTCTACTTTTGCACCAAAAAGATTCCGTCTTTTTTGCAAGATGGTGCAAAATCAATGATTTATAATCTACTGAGGTACGAACTCAATTTTTGAGAAACTGAATCTAGACATGGTTCATGGTGCAAGACGTGACCCACATGAATCATTCATGACAGTGATGCAATGATGGGCTTAATAGACATGATTTTGTGGAAGATATTGGTCAAGATCATGAAGCTCGTCCTATGGTCCTCTTTGGTGGCTTGTGTTCTTCGTTAATTTCATTTCGATTTGACATAAAATGAATATTCTCTCCCTTTGTTCTCTACAACTGCAAGGTTTACCTCATGGTTCCATTGGGCCGTCAATCATGAATATTCTCTCTCTCTCTCTCTCCGCCCGCCCCCGCCCCCGCCCCCACAACCACCACCACCACACGCAGACGCATGATGAAGTTATCGGGCCCTTCAGCACCTATGCACTTATAGTGCATCCGATTTCTGAGCTTCAACTTAAAGGTTTGTCTGAGGTAACCCCTATTCAAGAGAGTTGTGCCTGTCTATGCATGAAGACTTTGACTTAAGAACTCGTTATAATTAACTTTTCATGTACCTGTACTCCAATAAAGAAATCAAACTCAAAATTTGTACGTAGTCTTCTCATAGAACTACTGCTTGGTACATCCGATTGTAGTGGGTAGATTCGAACCGTCTCTTTCCAATCTTTGAATGATAGACTCTCCAAGAAGATACTTGGGTAAAAGTAATATTGTCTAAAAGGGTTAGGTTAAGAAATATTGAATAGACAGTTGCGCAACTCCTTTAAGCAATATAAAAACATATAGAAGATGCATGGAGTCGGAAGTGTGGTGGTTCTCAATTAGTTCACGAGATGCTTCCAAATTCTGGTGTATCTAAGTAAAAAGATAGGTACAGGATAACTCTCAGTGGCGCAACAACTCCGAGGTCTGAAAAATTCCCTTGCATAAGTTGGATAATTAAGTTTTGAAATTCTCTCTTACGAGGGAAAAACGGGTGCTTTCCTGTGATGCACTCTATAATCTTCTTTAATTTGGATATGAGATTCTTGTAGAAGCAGTTGTGAAGAGCCTTTTTTGCCAACTAAAACTATAAGTTGGCTTCTAACTAATGTCATGGGAAGTTTTATTCCTACATATAGTTGAGGAGGACGATATATAGTGTCACTTGTTCTTTCATTGTCATTGCGATCAGACAAGATCATCTTGTGCAATGCTAATTAAACTGTCTTTGATTGCTTTTAATCGTGACAAGGTTGCCGTGAAGGAGATTCTCAACGTAGGTCCATCTTGACACAGGAGGATGTATTTTACAACGGTTTTATTCTCGGAGATGTATTCATGTATGCCCCATGGTCTGATTGCTTTGGTTGTGGGTGCCTCACGATCTGATTGCTTTAGTGCTTTTGGCCACACCCCTCATATGCGAAATCACGACACATTCCTTTGATTAGCATGGTACGTACATGGGTTCCAATTCAAATCGCTAGCATTAGTGAAATTTAGCGTTTACAATCAGAAGAAGAAAAAGTTGTTCAATTCCAGAATTGCTAATTAATTTGGCCTTTAATTACCATAAAAGTTATCAGCTGCTTAGGCTTCTAATCAATTATGCGCCACATTATATGTTTCTCGACATCCAATTAATGAGAAAACTGCTTTAATCATTATTTCCTTAACTTTACACTCCCGTAGCTAGTGTTGATGGGCAACTCCTTTACGTCTCTTAATTAGCTTTTGTTTTGTTTTGTGCACCAACATCATACCACAGTTTCTTCTTTTTCCCGGTCACAGAGGGAGGCCGAAGCCTGACGCACTGGCGTCCAACTCCCCACCTGTACCAAGGGCGTCAGAGCGCCCCTAACGCTCTTCGGTGTTTAGAGGAAGGGCATAACGCATGTTCGGTGGAATCCGCAGTCTGATTAATCGGGAGCACAAACTTCACCATAATATTGGTTTAAAACCTGAAAATATTATACGAAACGAGAAAGGAAAAGACAATGTTTTCCTAACTCGTCACCATTAACTCAGCAAACAATCAGCGTCGCCTGAAAATAAAGAAGAAAGATGGTCCAAATCAAGAGTGGCGAGACTTTAGATTTAGGGAATAATGTTATCGTATAAGAGTTCACACTCGACAAGCAGTAGCACCTCGGGTGACCTATTTTTAGACTGTAGGTATTGGGTTTACATGTATGTCAGAGGGTGCTCGCCTCTTCTTTCATAAGTTTATTTATAGGATTGAAGCAACTCTCTGGGTTCTCGGAAATCCTGAACAAGTATTTTAAGTTATTGCAGATAACATATAGGTTCCTATGAAAGTGTCTTACCGGATGACAAGAACAACTATGAAACCGAAAGAGAAAAAAAAGAAACCTACTAAAAAGCTAAGAAAATAAAGAATGAAAGGAAGGAAGGAAAAGAACTGTAGAATAGGGATATTACAGAAAAAGGCTATAAAAAAGAGTAAAACTAAACTAAGAAAGTGAACAAATAAAAAATTAAAATTTTTAATTAGAAAGTTTTTGGTTGATTACTTGATGCTTCGGTTTCTCATGCTCAAGCAATTCCGAAGGTCTTTTAGATTCCATCAATTCCCTTCATCTAAGAGCATTTCTACGTAATCTAGCTTTAACTTCCTTGATTTTCACTATTATTTTTTAGTTGTTCGGTTCATGAACACGATCTCATCGGCGAGCTTGTCATCATGATTATTTTCGTTTTGATCTCCTTTGGATTCCCGTCGAAATTCACGTAAGAAGGAAAAGAGAAAAGAAACCGTTAGTACTTTCTTTTTGCTTTGTCGATGTAAGATTGGACGAGTAACATACTGTTCTTCTAATTACTGAAACTGCAACAATAACTCTTGCAAAAAAATATCCTTAAGATGTAACTGTCCACACTAAGAGAGAGGTCAAGTTCGTTGATTTTTAATGGAGATCATTCTCTTTCTAATGTTGCATTGCCATTTAACTCCAAAAGAGTAAGATTGGACAAGTATTGAATTGCCATTCCAACACTTGTGAGACCTTCATCTGTCTCTTAAAGTTTTTTAACGCTAGGGAGATATCCACGCTCCACTATCGTACTCATGGCCTGTAACTTGTGAGTCAAGTCCGTCAGCAGGTGAACTGTCTATCTTGAGTGCTGCATCTTTTAAAATATTAACCAGCTGATTTCCAACACTTTTGAGCTTATAAAGTTATTGAAAAAGTTTTGTTAAGAAAAAGATTGTACTAATCATTGTTGATATAATCATATCCCTTGCAACAGATAAGCACAAGCCAACTTTATGGCTTCCCTGCGTTGAATCACGTCAAAGGATGACGTATAAGTTTCTTTTAAGATGTGTGTTTTTCTCAGTTAATCTTCCGAAGTTATCCACTAATTTAATGATCCTAGCAATTAATTATTCCCTCTTATAGGTCGCAACTCATCTTCAAGAGTCGGAGCGAATCAAAGTAGGGTTACAACCCACCTGACACACGAGTAAGCCTGCACAAGATAAATACTTATCGCCTTTATTTTCCACTAGCAACAAACATGCATTTACCTAATTATTTCCGAGATCCAACAATTTTTTAATGGAATTTGATGGTACTTAGAGTTAAATGCTAATATTATACAAAATAGAGCACAATGCCAAATAAGAATCCACATAGTCGGCCCTATTTAGTGTGTGAGATTGAGTCTGATTTCGTTTTCGGGTTGGGATATGGACTCTGGCTGGCGTCATATATGAAGAGGCTGATTAAAGTCTCTTTCCATCTTTTGGCATCATATATCATGAGGATGGTTCAAAGTCCCTTTCGTTCTTTTTTAGTACTGATCTCTTTAATCTTGACAAACGACATGCTGGGGCCAAAGTACAAACATGATCCTCCAATGGGTCTCCCATCCACCAAAAGAAAAAGTGCCTTTGGGGAAAACTAAAGAAGAAAAAAGTTGCTTTATACATGTAATAATATATATAGTAATGATTTTTGCTTTTGATCAACCATCACTAAGCCTCTTCAGAAGAAACACACACTCCTCTAGCTACTGTCGTTTCTTAGCAGCATAGCCGGTGGTTTTTTACACGGAGTCACGAGGAAGTAGATGTTTTTTATTTCAAGCAGTGCCCACTATCATTGAGTTCAAAATTTACCAGAACCAGCTGATTCATAATAGAACCGCTAGTGATTAGATTCAGAATAGGCCGGCCCATAGGAGTGGCCAGAATCGTCCCGTTCACAATAGGCCACCTCATTGAGGCGGCCATAGTACACCAGAGTCAGATGGATTCAGAGCTCAATATCGTGAAGCTGAATGATGTTAATGAGATTTTTTAGTTTCATATATACGTTGAATTACGAAAGTGATGATTCGGGCACTTAGGGTCCAAATTGGCAGATCCTATGAACCATTTTTTGTCAGATAATTCAGTTCTCAACTCAATCCTGGTAATTTTGATTCCAGGTGCTGTGTTTTCCACTCCGGTTGGCAGGCAGCTAGACGATATACTGATCTCTCTCTCTCTCTCTCTCTCTCTCTCTCTCTCTCTCTCTCTCTCTCTCTCTCTCTCTCTCTCTCTCTCTCTCTCTCTCTCTCTCTCTCTCTCTCTCTCTCTCGGTGTGTGTGATTCTTTAATGAGCCTAGTTTTTTTTTTTTTTGTATATGGTGTCAATCAATGTTGCCTTGAGCCTTCCAAAGTTTCCGAGTCTCTTGTCTATATCCATCGCCCAAACGTAAAAATTAATGAAGTATATGTATATATATATATAGACAGAGTCTCTAATATGTTTACTACATTAAAGTGTGGCTCAATAGCAACCACCAGAATTGGAAAGACAAATTTTATCTCGTGTGGGAAAGGAAATTCTTTTGAAGACAATCTTTGTCTACACACTGCATTGAGTATTTTCCTTCGGTTGGTCTCCTTATGCAAGGATATGCAGCAAATGATGAATGCTTACTGGTGGGGATTGAATCCGTCGGTTAGCATTGGAGTGGATGTGCTCAAGTAAGCATAAAGGAGGGCAAATTTTTGACCAACCCAATGAAAGTGAAAGCCACTCGAAGACTTGTTCAGCTATATCTGATACGAGGTAAGAACAGCGGACATTTAAGCAATAATTGAAAATTACAATATCTGGCTGTCATGACAATTGAATGCTAGTCAAGGACTTTTGATCTATCGCGTATTTGAATTTCCCTGAGCCTTGCATGCGCAAAGCTATCACGAAAATGAGAATCAACAAGGAAAATCTCATCCTAAGCTTGAAAGGAACACAGATCAAGCATCGTTATAAAGAAAAGCTTGAAACTTCCGTATTACACAATAATCCAAAACAAACCACACGATGTAATTTAGATTCATACAAAGAACTTATCAATCAAAGGTTCCTCGTAAATTCAAATCTAATCATGCCCATAATAGAAATATATATTTCAAGCCGATCGACGAAGTAGCAACAAACGGAAACATCTAAATTCATGTGAGACTATATTCGAGCCATCAAGTCATACCAAATCCAAATTTACAAAATTAGTGACAGATCAACGATGAAAATCAAAAGGAAAAAGAGGAGAAATTCTCGGAAATGCAGCCAGGATCAGAAGAGAATAACGAAAAGAGACTCGAGGGAGATGAGAAACAAAGGGAGCGCTCACTGGCTGCGCCGGTAACAAGGACGCGAACGGGTCCCTTTGCCATTCCGTCTGATCGAAAATAAACGTTCTCAGAAATCTGCGAAAGTTTTGGAGACAACGGCTTCCCGCTTGCTGCCTTTTATAAAGACGTCTTTCCCTTGCTTTTTACTTTCATTGTAGTCTCTGATTTTAGAGTCATTTTGAACCCATTCGTTCCTTTCTGATAAAGATCCACTATAAAAAAAACAGTAAATTAATGAATTTCATTTTCTAACAGGTTTCTAATCTGCATCACCTTGTTCCGTGTGGCATATTTAATAAAATATGTGCTTTTTATTTACAAAAACTCAATATGTTACAATCATTATATGAAGCTTAAAATGTACAATTTGTTTAACTTTTAGATCTTACAAAATTTTCAATATGATTTATGATAAAACAATCTAAAAGTACAAATCAAGGGCATGGATTTTATGTATATGTTCATAATATAAATGTCCTTGTTTAGAAAAAGGTTGAATGAAAAGCTTGGTGAAAAATTATATTAGATGTATATCCCATGAGTTCAAATGTCTTTCGGCATGGTTCCTATTTTGCAAAGAACCCCTAAAAGGGAGAGGTGTTCTTTGACATCTCAAAGCCTAGTGAGGGGATTCGAAAATATGCCCTTTTGATAGTTCACCTGAACTTTCTCCAACGGCCTGTGCGTAAGAGTCGACAAAGAAACGGTCTTTTTTCTCAACTTGATTGTGAACGTATATACACCAAACTGGGCTAGTGTTTCAAATCGAGCCTAGACGTAGGTGGTTGGTTCCACCTGGCTTTTACACGAAGCGATTGCAATGGGGCGGGCGGGTTGGGGGATGCGTATACCTGTATCCGATTCCGTACCCAAACCTCAATTTTGTGTCCCCCACCACCCTCGGGACAGGATGGGTTTGGGTTTTTTTTCTCCAGCAGGTAATGGGCCGAGTGCTAAACTGGGTTTGTGTTTCAAATCGAGCTGAGACCTTGCTGGTCGTTTCTATCTGGCTCAGTACACTTACAAGCAAGTCCATAGCTATGTCTGTATCAGGTCATATGGTCCACTTAGCCGTGGTTATGTCCCAACCTTGGATGGTCAACTCGAGGCGTATGTGATGTTTTTGAAACTCGAAGACATGCTGCTGAAGATGATCAATGGAGAGTTTTGGTATCTCCGTACAACACTGATTGGTTATGCTCATTCCTACCATGGATCATCTCAAACTTGGCTTTGAGATGTAAGGTGTGGATGAAACAAAAACCATGATTGGCTATACAACAGCAAGATGTGCGGTGGGGATGGATTTCCCCCTGCAAGTCATAAGGTATCTAAGTCGAGCACATATGTACTAAAGAGCGATTATCGATTGGCACATCTCTTAGACTTGGCTAGGGGGTTAAGTAAAATGAAAGGTCTTGAGTTCGATATCGGGGGATTGCATTTTCTAGTTGTGATCTGTCCAAGCCCAGCTTTACAATAAAAGAAAGGAGAGTGATAAAGGAATTGGAGGTCATATATACTTATTTTTACTGGTGGGTGGTGGGTATATGCATTAATATTGCCTCACCAAATGGTCCTAGATGACGCGCCACTCCTAGCACACTCCTGTTGTTGTCCCTCGTCAGGGTTTTACTGGTGCTGCATCGTTTTTAATCGACAGGAAGCCTGCTTTAGCACATATTGATTAAAGGACGCGGTGGACACGATTCTTAACTTCACATGCCGCAATCTTAATAAATGCCACTTGAACAGTGCATTCATCATTTTGAGAGGAAACAAAAGTAAATAATTTAAATAACATAAATGCGAACGTGTGACCAACAAGGCTGGGTTTAATTCATTCTTATATATATATATGTGTGTGTGTGTGTAGATGTGACTTACAGAAACCAGTTCTGTAATTTATAGTGGCTGAAACAGATCTACTAACCCAGTTCTGCAAATACTTGAAAGCCATATTAAATATATATGTGTGTGTTAAATTTTTCGGTTTATATCAATCTTAAGAGTTTGTGACACTTCGTTCTATGAATAAGGAGCTACTGACTGAATTTAAAATGAAATTTACTACCTTTTAGAAGCGGTTATTTTTTACATGAAATTTACTGCTTTTTAGAAGCAGTTATTTGTAATTGGCAAGCCAAGACCCCACCAGATGTGCACAAGCCAGGTATCAAACGTGTGACCTTTCAGCTGAAGGTTTTAGGAGGCCGAATATCTAGTCAGGGAAGCCATGGCTCATTGTGCACATATGGTCAATTAGTGACGTCAGATGAACTATTTGATGTGGTATTCAACACAATAAACTATTTAAAGTGGTGCGAACATTGAACTGTACACCTTCTCATGTTCAAATTTCAGTGTAACAATGGCAAACCACAAGAAGCTTGCTATTCGCTCTCATTTTATGGTTAATTATAAAAAGTTATTCATATATGCCTATAACAATTGGTGAAAATTAAATGGCCAATTGTTTATCCCCTTCACTATTTTCTTCTCTTGCTACTTAGGTAATTTATTTACGATTTTTTTATAACTTGAATTTGAAATCATGTACTTAAAACTTCTTATGAAACAAGTTGACGAGTTTTATTTTTTTTGTTTTATCTCATGCATATACATATTTCGGTAATATATTTGTGATCCATATCTGAGACCAACTTCACCAATTTGGCTAACATACTCCTAAATATAAAATATTATTCTAAACAGAGTGTTAGCTACCTAAAGTTAATATGAATCTTTCAGCACTTGCAAGTCACAAGACACAAGCTGTGGTTTCTATGCTGCTTTCCGGCCGGCCAAAGAATACAACTATGTATGGGCAATCTGGAGAGAGAGAGAGAGAGAGAGAGAGAGAGAGAGAGAGAGAGAGAGAGAGAGAGAGAGAGAGAGAGAGAGAGAGAGAGAGAGAGAGAGAGAGAGAGAGAGAGAGAGAGTACCACTACCAGCCTCATAGACAACGTTGCTACCATAAAATCCATGTATCTGTATATGCACCGTTGATATGATCCTGATACCTATATTGTTTCCACTTGTTTATTGGCTTGCAAGCACCCTATCTTTCTATTTTTTTGTTTTGTTTTGCACAATACGACATATTCTTTTTCTTTTTGTGACTTATATATTTTTAGCTTTTTATGTTTTAATTATCTTTTCACTATATAAAAATAAAAGTATGGTAGCATATCATATGACATCACATGATATACAGGTACCAGCATCCTTTAAGATAGAGTCTAATACTTCTCTTTTTCTTTTTGTACAATGGGAATCCATAGCCAGAGACACTCTGGGCGTCGAACTCATGGCATTCAACCTTGTGATTCGACCCCCTAGCGAGGAAGCTATTGCTCTTTGTGCGCGTCTAATACAATATTTACAGGATGAATTAATACACAGAGCTACGACACACAGTGCAGAGGTTCTTGTAAGCCATCCAATCCCTGATAGACATTGTGATACATGTACCCAATTTCGAATCCATCCATGCAAACAGCACACACCATGTCCTGCCTAAACCCCATGTAGACACACCGTGTCGATCTCCTTCAGTCGCCCCGTTGCTTCTTGTTCAGCTAACAGTTTCCTTTCTTGTGCATTGTACGTATCAATCACCTGCTCCTGCACCATTTCTTCTCTCCTCTCGGTCGCAGACTCCACAAAAGAAAATGCCAACCTATCTAATATGTTGATGCGTTCAACCAATTCATCAAGTCTTGAATTTAGGTTGCTAATCTGTTGGCTCAAGGACTCAAGTTGTGTCAGCAACCGAATGATGCGCTCGCAAATGGCATCCCATGCAGACACAGTGATCAGGGCGTCTGCCATGATGAATGCTTTCTCTTCTTCCTTGAAGAGGCTGACATTCTCCTGTCCCTCCCATGGTAACGAATTAAGTATTATGAAAGGGTATGCATTAGAACCTCCACCATCGCATTCATTGATATGAATGACTGATACATCACCACCTTCCGGAAACAAGGAATATGTCCCACTAGCTTCACTGGGATCAGTTTTGCAAAATGTTCTTTTACGTTGGGAAAAGGATATCTTCCTTTGTCAACAACTCTTTTCTATGACTTCAAACTTTCTTCTTCCTTTCCTTGGCACTTGAAAGAATCCTCTATTTTCATATAGCTTTTCGCATATCTCATTCGATGGATGGACCGATCGGATTTCGTGATACTTGTAAACTTGCACTTATACAATGAACCCCCATCGCTTCAATTCATTTCTAGAATTGAATAGCTGAGATAAAAATCTATGCCTCTGAAAGGTGGTCAATTTTGTAGAACTTAGATTTAACTTCGAATTGTTCTGTCTTTCGATTGGGTACAAGTTGCTTTAGATCAAACATCCGGAAGGCCCAAAGCTATATATTGTGATAACACGGACCATGTATTCAGGGCTCAGGGATTTAACAGTGACTAGAAAAGGTTTTAGGATGGAACGAATAACTGACAGTTATAAGGTGGGCTCTGTATGGTCACATTCAACCGTGGGTCATGCTCTTCCTTTATATCTCTAAATTTTGAATGAGGCATAAATCCTCCTTGCCCCAATGCAGACCCACAACTGGGTTTCATACCTCAGCTTCTAGTCTCTCTCTCTCTCTCTCTCTCTCTCTCTCGTTTAGACCGGACAAGTACTGGATGAAATACCACACACCATATTTCGATCAAGTGACAAAGTCACCAAAAAGTAGAAAATCTATCTATAAATCATACAGCATGGAACTAGAGGGAACTTCCTGGCATAGCTGGGACAGTATACTCGGAATTCTGATAGAACTTTTTATTTTCTCAAGGATAAATAACACAATAAAAGAAAATGTCCATGTGCATACAACACGTGTGGATAGTGTCCTGCAAATCAAATATCAACCAGCGATGCAACACCAGAGCATCAACAAACCTAACCAATACCAAGTTAGGGGTCCAGTTTCTAACCTTGCCGCCTTCTGTAATTGCACCATGTCTGTCTCTAACACAATATATCTGCTGCATTTGAACTAGATTGACAACATAAACAATCACATATTAGGCTAAGTAGGAAACTGAAAATAAACTTAACTCTGAGAGTTTATTTATTTCATCACAGAATGTAAAAATAAAATATGAAGTTCCTTACTGCTAATATGATTATAAGCGTACTGCCCACAAGCTTGATTTCCCTTACATCCACTTCAAAAATATGTAAAATCTGCACAAAATTGAACGAAGCCTTTACAATTAATCAAAGCCAAAGACACTTCTCAGTTGACTCTTTTTTTTTTCTTAGTAGGCAATGGCAAGCCCCTCCTGCACATGCACACCCTGGGGTATTGAACTTAAAACTTTCAATATGAAGGTTCTTTAGAGTCAACCACCCCCTAGCCAAGAGAAAACAGGAGGACTTTTACAGAATCCAAATCATGTAAACATGGTGAGTGATATTCAAAGTGAGCTTTAAACTTGAGGAACCTGATTAAAATGTTATACTCCACCAACCCCACTGATCACACCTGAGAAATTTCACCTCTCCTAAAGAGTTTACAGCAAGAAATTTTAAATGCAACCAACTTATGGTACATTCTTAGGGGCAGATAAGAGGTATCACAAGGCCCATTTCAATCAGGGAAATAAGAAATATTTTAATCAATGCATCTTGACCAACTGAGATACCTAGTTATCAAAAAAGATACCCTGGCTTTCATATGCCATCTTCTCTGCTTTGCACCTTTCAACTACTTCAGGCGCACAGTTCTTTTTCAGCGCCTCCACGTTGCACTTTGATGCCAGAGTACACCAGTCAGAAGGTCCACCAATGCTTGATCCAAAATTTACATAAAGAGAACCATAAACAGAATTGACTCGATATCACTTTCTTTCATATAAGCCTGAAGAGTAGGCCTGATCATCTCCTGAACTTCGGAAACAAAGTCTGGCAAAGAAAATGTCCTTTCCCATGATATGCCAAAGAAAATCAGGGAATGCTGTTAAAAGCTTGAAAACTACATCATTAGATTGAGGCAACAAACAGAAATCTTATGGGTCATGGCGCTTGATTTCCTTAAAAGAAAGAGCAGCAGCAGTCTCTCCAAACACAGTTTCATTTAGATTGGCCAATAAAAAATTAGCAGTTAGATGGAAATTATTCACAAAGGCGGACAAATGAAAACGAGCAGGGACATTAGCGTTAAGTAATGATGGCATAGACTCTTGTATTTTATGAACAACAGGATGGCCGCTGGTCTCCCATCGTTCTTTCATGTCCTCTGCGATCTACCACATAACAAAACAAGCAAGCAACAAAGTAATCAAATTGTTCTTTTTAGTTACAATGGAAGGCCAAAACCTAACACACACTCACACGTGCACCCCCTCAGGGATCGAACTCGCCACCTGTGAGTAGGCATCAGGATGATGTTTAAGTGCAACATGATTTTCATGCATCAAATCATGCTAAACAAGATCAAGAAATAGTCAGACTCAAATGGACTGAATCAGGGCTGCTGTCACCTCACACTCTGGCCACCAACCCCTGCATCTCTTTATTTTAATCCATCGTCTAATACAAAACGGCAACCCTAATTACAATTTATACTAAGTATTGTTTTAACTTAAAAGACTATAATACCCCTACTTAAAGTACACGGTTCCTAATGAATATGATCTGATTCATTAGGACCTAGACCCTAGATTAGACCCAAAACTATTAACTACTTCTGAATTACATAATAAACTAAAATAGAATATACTAAATCTTCTGGAAGACGAGACTTGATCTCCCAACACGCCCTCTCAAGTGGAGTCTTGAAGAGTTGTGATTCCTATCTTTGCAAGGATCTTCTTGAAAGCATTGACTTCCAATGATTTAGTGAGAACATCCGCTAGCTGGTCTTCTGAGTGCACATGAACAAGATTGAATAAGCCTTGAGAAATTTTCTCTTTGATAAAGTGACAGTCAATCTGTATATGCTTGGTCCTCTCATGGAATACAGGATTTAATGCCATTTGGAGAGCAATTTTACTATATGTAAAGAAGTCAATCGGCATATTTCCTTTGAGACCAATCTCCTCCAGAAGTGATATAATCCATATGCCTTCACACATTCTAAGAGCAATAGCACGATACTTTGCTTCTGCACTGGATCTGGCTACCACAGTTTGCTTCTTACTTTCATGAGACTATATTTCCACCTAGACATACCATATAACCCTGATTAAAAATTTCTCAAGGCTTATTCAATCTTGTTCATGTGCGCTCAAAAGACCAGCTAGTGGATGTTCTCACTAAATCATTACAAGTCAATGCTTTCAAGAAGATCCTTGCAAAGATAGGAATCACAACTCTTCAAGACTCCACTTGAGGGAGCGTGTTGGGAGATCGAGTTCTATTAGAGTAAAATATACAAGAAGTAAAGCCTCAAAAAACAGAATATGGAATGTGCAGTCAGTCTTAACCACAATCTGAATAGTAACCAAAACAGCTGATTGTCGATTGTCTCAATAATGAAACCCTTCTTTCAATGATATGAAGTTTCACCAACATATATAGATACTCAAGTCTTGATCTTAATACTTCAACACACGTTTCGCAATGAACTGCACAGTTGCAAATTTCTTAAAACAACAAACGCTGCTCTTTTCAATTTTTAACTCACTGCTTTCTTGAAAGATAATCCATAACAGCCAATATTAATTTTGTTGGAATCACAACTCTTCAAGACTCCACTTGAGGGGGCGTGTTGGGAGATCGAGTTCTATTAGAGTAAAATATACAAGAAGTAAAGCCTCAAAAAACAGAATATGGAATGTGCAGTCAGTCTTAACCACAATCTGAATAGTAACCAAAACAGCTGATTGTCGATTGTCTCAATAATGAAACCCTTCTTTCAATGATATGAAGTTTCACCAACATATATAGATACTCAAGTCTTGATCTTAATACTTCAACACACGTTTCGCAATGAACTGCACAGTTGCAAATTTCTTAAAACAACAAACGCTGCTCTTTTCAATTTTTAACTTACTGCTTTCTTGAAAGATAATCCATAACAGCCAATATTAATTTTATGAGTGACATCTCAATCAACTTTTCCATCACTCTAAAAAATTGACTCTAAGTTCCTTGAAGCACCCAAATGATCAAACTTATATTTCATATATTCTGTCTTTATCCTATTAAGTCGGAAGCCTTTACTTTATAATATTTCTCTCAAGAGTTCCAATTTCATATTAACTTTTTTCTTAGACTTATACACTAACATGAATATATTTCCAATATAAATAAATATGGACTTAAAGTTGATGTGTGATGTAACCCAATATTAACTTCAAAGGAGTTTGTTGTTTCTTTGTGATTTTTCAATATGTTTTTGTACTATCTTACATGTCTTTTATAAGATTTATGTATGTCAATGAGATAATTCCTTTTTTCAAGGTTCTATAAAAAATATCTCTTAGCATCCTATCGTAAGTTTTTCTAGATCAATAAATATCATGCAGTTGGTAAATGAACTTGCTTAAATCAAATCCTTTTCAACACAATATTATGTTGTTAATGTGCTCAACAAAAGACTAGGTTCTTTTGTTATATTTGAATGAAATCGTTAGCCAAACGATTGAATAAACTTATAGATTTTCCGCCAGAATCCACTTAACTGCCCATTAATGATCCCCTATGGCTAAAAACACGAGTTTAGGCTCTGATACCATGTTTATTTTCATGCATCAAATCATGCTAAACAAGATAAGAAATACTCGGACTGAAATGGACTGAATCAGGGTTGCTGTCGCCTCACACTCTGGCCGCCAACCCCTGCATCTCTTTATTTTAATCCATCATCTAATATAAAACGGCAACCCTAATTACAATTTATACTAAGTAATGTTTTAACTTAAAAGACTATAATACCCCTACTTTTAAAGTGCACGGTTCCTATTGAATCTGATATGATTTATTAGGATCCAAACCCTAGATTAGACCCAAAACTATTAACTACTTCTGAATTACATAATAAACTAAAATAGAATATACTAAATCTTCTGGAAGATGAGACTTGATCTCCCAACACAACATACCTCTTGACTCTTGGTAACTACAGGTTCACTTAGCCCACTTGCACGCTTGTAAACAGGATGATTTTGCACCTAGCATGAAAAGGAATATCCAAATCAGAATGTCCATAAGATTAGTCATTCCTTTCATACGCCCTAATCATGTGCAAAAGGAATATGATTCGGAAAAAATTAGCAGTTGACAAAAGACTTCACAAATCCAAACACCTTATTCTTGAAATCTTGCCACTTCTTGCTCCAAAGAGATTGTTTCACAGGTACAACTACAATGTCGGTTGCATCACTCTTTTCAACCTTTAATGATGAAGTAGCTATGTGTTGTATATGTTTTCTTTTGTTTGGGCTACCATTAAGCTCATCTTTTATGATGTCATACCCCTTCTTTGCCAAATCCACAAACTTGGCTTCCCTCAGCTTTTCAAATGCAGCTGTAACCTTCAGAGAAGCAGAGGAGACATTATACTTAAATTTACTAAAGAATGTGCCTGAGGTACTAGCTTCTTCTTGATTATTGCTGGCATCTGCTTGTCTATCACAAAATGCTGCACTTCTATGATCATCTGCAGCGGCATTTGATGAACTTGAAGTAGTACTTCTTCCTGAATCTTCCTTTCCAAATCTGAATGTTACTTTGACATTCATCACATGATGAACGGCATCATATTAGTCAACTTGCAAAGATACACCACCCTCCCCCAAGTCAACAAGCACATGCAAGGTAAATGGACACCTCTTCCTTAGCAGCTGAAATCTTCTCTTTCACGTTTGCTGAAACCTGAGAATCGTATATAGAACAGAAAAGCCAAATCTCAGTAAAATGGAAATTTATACCATAACCCAAATTGCAGTTTAGTGTTGGTTGAAATACACAAATTAATAACCGAGGAGAAATGAGAATAAGAAAATGATTCATGCTTTGCTGCTAATGATTGTATTCTTAGATAAAGTAGCAAGAGAAGCAAAACCAACTTTGAGCACATATTCGAAGAAAATGCCACCATGCACAAGTAATCATCACCCACAGGCCACGCTTGGACAAAACAAGGGGATAATAATGAGAAGTCAATAATATGCATATAAATACCACGTGAGAAACCAATATAAAGTAAATTTGACTGCAACTGCAAGCATGTAATCCTATTGATCAAAGTATGATGATACTAACTATTCTCTATGTTGAACAAGCTTGGGTAATAAGATTGTGTATGCTATGGAGCAAAATGAAAACCAGCTTAGGGAATTAATATTTATATATTAAAAAGAAAAAGAAAAAGAACTTAAGTAGTGGAACCTCATGATAGACCTAAACCCAGGCAACAATGATTGTCATGCACTAAGACAAGAAAATAAGCAATCAGCAAGCATCATACCTAAACACTTCCAAAAGAACATATGCAGATTATTAATGAAAAAATAGTTCTCGATTACCTCTACTATCCATCCATAATTAAACTACCCTAAGCAGGCAGGTCCATATGATGCACTCATCATACTCGCCCCAATAAAACATTCTACAAGCAGGAGAAATATTCTTAAGTAGCCGCAAACCATCAGACCAACAAATACTCAACCTCTGCAAGAGCAAACCTAAGAACAAGAGAAAGCTTTAACAACCAGAGCTTTCTCAAACCAAGTTGTTTCCAAATCCATATGGTATCCAGGTAGACATGTACAGTCATCACCACTATGAAATGGAATTGAGCCACTTTATGAAAGTAGAGGCCAACCAAATGATGATATAGTGCATCTTTAAAGGATGAAAGTAGAGCTGTTATATGAGGTACCAGAGAGAAACAATTAGTACCAACATGCAGGCACGAATTCCCTCTGAAATGACTTCTAGCATCTCACCTTATTTGCCATAGCTTCAGTGTTGGTCCAAACACCATCCACTCGCTTGTACAGCTGTTCAGTTGTTTCCTTTGTTCTGCATTTGGTAATTCACCATCTCTCCTAAATCATACTTCCTTCGAAGCTTCCGTGTGCCTTGACATACACAGTATGTCTCAGCCTATCACTAAAAAGACATGAACCTAGAAAGTGATAATCCTTGAATTACCTGGCCTTGAGATCGTCTTTCACACCTTTGAGTTCATCTGCTTTTCGTTGCAACTCCTTTAGTGACTGTTGGATGGAAATCCTGATTGATAGGAACAACCAACTTAATATCAGATGATGAAAGCAAACAAATTAAAAGAAATGAATCAGAAATTTTGCATTTGGCACTTATTAAATATAGGGATTCTACATGTATGGTACAATTTTTTTCAAAACAGTAGACCAATGTTGTTAATAGTGATCTAGCGTCCATACATGTAGCTTCATAGCGCACTGAGTAAGCTGACAGAATTTCAAACTTTACAACTATTATGCTAACAAGATAAAGCACGAAACAAGTTATAACATATTGAAAATCATAAATGCATCGCAAATAAAACAATAGCCTTGTTTTTTAGCTAGAAGTACAAACAAGTTTGCAAGCCACAAGTCATCATAAATTCATAATGTTGATCAAAATACTCGAACATTGTTTTTCATGATCAAATACAAAGAAGAAGAATAAGAAGATATGGAAAAGAAGAAGAATAACAAAATCAAGCAGCATATTGCAGCATGAATGTTATCAATTCAAGATGTAGCGAGGCATATGGAAAGTATGGTATTCTTTATAAGAAAATACTAAAATTCCTAAAAAAAGTTCAGATGCCATAAAAGTAGCATTTTATCTGACATGTATAGTTAGGTACCTGAATTAAACCATAAAATATGTAGGCAAACTAGTATTCACGTACGTTTAAACATTGTAAAAAAGTGTCATAAATGTAATTTTATTTAAGAAAAACTTATGGACAAAAATCCTGAACTATGAAGATAAAACAAAAACATGGTTTAGCATAATTTCTACAAATATTAAGTCAAATGAATATTACATTTATTTGAAGGTAATTCAACCATGGTCTTACAAGTTTCACATTTTATATTTTATACTTGTAAATAAGAGTTAGACTTTTTAAATCTTTAATTCTTTTTCAAACATTTATAATTGACTTGAGTAAGGTTTTTTTGCTTATTCATATATAATATCTAAGTAAATGGAGGCATTTACCTAAGAAAGATAAAAATAAAATAAGGGTACTTACTCAGATGATATTAAATATAAATAAGATACAAGCAAATAAAAAAGATATTATCTAATAACAATATAGAAGGAAAAAATGGATAATAGTGTGCTATATGCTACATTTCATAGTGTACCACAGCAGCATACTCTACACACCGCATATATCACATGACATAATGCAGATGCACTATATGCAGAGAGCCATGCGAAAGTAACAGCTGGTTTTAGTTCATGAAATTGTTCAATTCAAGTCCAATTTTCTTTTAGAAAGATCAACTTAAGAAATTTTATTTTGGAAACTACAAGGTGCTTAGTTCTTACAAAATCAGTAAAGGACTTTCACATTAGAAAACTTGATACATCCAAACGCTGCTTTTCAGACCCACAAATTTGGTGATGGTTAAACCAACTTGTGTCATTTCTTTTGCATTGCTATATACAAGCATTTCGATTTCTTATTGAAGATTTAAGCATGAGCAAGAGGTATGCTGTTGAACAGTCACTTAAACAGTTGGTTTTGTGCATTGAATTAAAACATGGGGAGAATGAAAAAAACTCTCGAGAAAGAGGAACGAATCAGCATAATTTTTATTCCACTTCAACCTTTCTCTCTCTCACACACGAACACATACACACACTTTGTTTTCCTCAACTAAATGCCTAACCAATGAAAATGAATCTTCCGCTTCTCTTTTGAGATTGTGAGTAAACATATCTCTTTCATCCACCAGGCAAATTACAGAGCAAGTAAGTGGGTCAATTCACATTGAGAAGTCGAACAATCATAGATGGAAACATAAAAGAGCAGATCAGCTACATAAGCGGACCACATGGGACTGATTCCAAAACAAGGACCTTAAGAATGCAACACTTAGTAAAAGCAACCGATAACACTGCCCCTTATTGCACAAAATTTCTTATCATCCACAACTACCACCTCCATCATCATCAGAGTCCTTCCTTAGCTAGCACGTTCTCACACTATATTTCTTCTGTACAAGTTCACTAATGCAACAAACAAACGTTTCCACTTCGATCTTTTATATCTGAACTTGGAGAACAAAATATCCAGAATTTAATAGAACATATACAGCTGCCAAGGAAGGAGCAGTTTAATCTTTTAAGTTATTAAAGTCTTTAAATATGTACTGTAGTGTGATTTAGAAACCCTGAGAGAAAGATTACGGCTGCCAAGGAAGGTATAGAAAGGTTCTGCATCAGTTTTCCGATGTCTATATCTGCTGTGCTGATTGAGATTGATAAATCAAATGACTATTACCAACACAGGTTACCATAAACGGCTACGAGAAACAGGTGCGGGATGCATGGGATGAAAAGAGTTTCTAGTTGTTTTCACTCAAAATGCATCCTGTTATGGTTTTAAAAATCCTCCGAACGAGTTTCTGGGAAAACTTGAGTCTTCAAAAGAATTTATACAAGCTTTTGAGTATATGATACAAAGTATATAAATTCATGAATACATTTAAATAATTTACAGTGCATATTTAATCACTCACTATTAAATATAACATCTTTTGGGAGGTAATATTAATGTTTAATCATTTTGTAAAAATGAAATTATTGTCTGTACAATGTTGACCGGATGATGTTTGGTCTCAATTTGCAACACAGTGGAATAGATTTCTGTTTGTGAATGGAGCATTTACTAGGTAACCAAAACAATTATTCTCCAAAGATGGTACTCGCTCTGGGTTCTTCAAAACAGCTCCTTCCCAGCTTCTAATAATGCTGGTATCCTTCGTACGTAAAACTAAAAGGGGTTTAGAGTTTTTAAGGCACTATGCCGTAAGGCATCTCTGTCAGTATACATTACAGATCCTAAAGTCTGGGGATGCAAACTGACTCAACGAGTTGGATTGCAATAAGCTAACAAAAGTTATGAACTATGAGCAGAGAGACAAGGGAACGCTTCAAGACCATTGGAAAGAAAAGATGGAACATGATTTCCCTTTTTTGGAGTTAAATGCGAATATGATAGAAGTTAGAGCACAATGGCCAATAAGAATCGATGAATCCAAACCCACTTAGCGTGGGAATGGCTTGGTTTCGGTTTCGGTTTCGGCATTGATGGGGAGGACTTACAGATCCCTGAGAAAAAAAAAACTTTGTGAATAAGGTTAGACGCAAAGTTTACATGAAGATCTAGGAAAAAAAAAAGAATAAGCATAAGGAAGGACCAAAGTTTTATCCTAACAAACACATGTAATTCTATGGAAGTTCGGGCTTCCGCGACCATCAACAACATCCTAATACCAATCTACAGCGCCTATATGCATCAGGAAATGGGATCAGACATTGACCAAACTAAAAAGTTTAGCAATGACCTCCCTCTTTTAAACGAGCAAATCAATAAGAAATACCCATACAAACCTCGACAAAGAGAATAACACAAGGAAGCAACGTACACACAGGAACAGATCATATACCTTTTGGCTTCTTCCTTCACCTTCTCGGAGAATTCATTGAAGACACTGAACCGGCGACTACCCTCTATAAAACGATGTGGTGCCGAAACAACAATACCAACAATCAATAAACACCTCGAGGCAACTGCCTTCGTTTTCGAATACGCTTTACAGAGAGAGGGAGAGGGAGAGGGAGAGGGTTCATACCTGGCTAGTATGGCTGCGTAAGAAAAGTATATGCTTGGCGCGAAAGAAATCGAGAACCAGCTTTTTGCTACCCATCATCAAACGAGCTATAGAGAGAAAGAGAGAGAGTTCGGGGAGGCAAAGGCCGGAAAAGGCCACAGGACGCGAACCGCAAAATAAAATAACGGGAAGACGGCGCACAAGGGATTCGGAATTTTGGATTGGACAATCAGTCCGACTCTGAACGTTCCAACTTCCATGTATATATAAAACTAGATCCTAAACCCGGATACGTGACCGAACAAGATCCGACGATTAAACGATTGAGCTTGGAAAAAGTCCCCTGGTACTTTGACAAACTTGTTCCAAGTTCAATATTTTCTCAGTAAGATTTTGTTTTGTGTCGACCTGGGTCTTGGATCACTTACAATATTATTTCATCTGGTAAGCATCATAAGCATGAATCTCGTATATTTCATATAAACTTTTAGGAACGCACAACTTTTTTGTTTGCACCATACGATCTTTTTCTTGCCTAGTATACTGTAATCATGGTCTCATGTAATCCGGGTTTAGCAGGCTGAAGAGGTTTATTGAGAGATCATCGTGGGAGGTGGATTGGTGGGTTCTCAAAGAACTCTGCTATGATTGCTGGAGCATGAGGTGCATATTATTGACGAGCCTGAATTGGCGTGAAATATGGGATTCAAGAGAGTGATCGGGGATGATCTACAGCTAAGTGTGGTATATGTTGATTCAAGTGGTGAAAGCTTCCGGAAGGGGCTTCGTACACACCCAGCGCACTTGGAACTCATTGCGCATATCCTAGTTATATTACTTTAACCTTCAAAATAAGACCTCCGGAAAATAATATGTTGATTCAAGAGGTGAATCAACATATGGGATTCAAGAGAGTGATCGGGGATGATCTACAGCTAAGTGTGGTATATGTTGATTCAAGTGGTGAAAGCTTCCGGAAGGGGCTTCGTACACACCCAGCGCACTTGGAACTCATTGCGCATATCCTAGTTATATTACTTTAACCTTCAAAATAAGACCTCCGGAAAATAATGTGTTCGTGTCCCTTCATGGTTTTCCCAATGGAAGAGAAAGATAATAACAAAAGCGAATTCACCAGCTCGTATCGTAGCTAGACCCTGCAACAAGCAGCCCCAAGGACAAAGCAGAAGCCCCTGTCTAGCGCCTGCACGATCTTTTCGATCAAAAGGGTTATGCATCGTGTCCCCAAGTTGAGTAGGTCGATTGTTAACAGACTCCAACCGCTAGACAATCAATCATCTGATTCTCAGTGGAATTACCCTCTCATGTAAGCTGATGATCTTGAGCCTCGGGATTTCGTGCTAGGTTTCCAATACTGCAAAGGTGATCCACCGAGTTATATAACGCGAATGCAGAGATTGAAGGGTCCCATTGTTTATGATCACAGTGGACATGATCTTCATCTTGGATCCTGCAATCAAGACAATCCCTCCGTACTACCTGAGGATTGCTTTCTTACATGTGTATTTTACGAATATCTGATCAATTGATTATGTCGGGTAGCATGTTGAGAGATAGTTCTCATCCTATGAATTATGTGATGCTCATTAATCTCTCTCTCTCTCACACACACACAACCACGCACCCACACACACGTATCTCATTCCTCGATTATGGAAACCTCATGCAATCTCAAGTAGGATCTACATGCTTGGTTATATGTAAAGAGAAAAAAGAATCACAGCCACTGTAGTCAAAGGTTATTACAGTTCATAGCAAAATTACTATCATTCCAATGGACCAAAAATGCAGTATATGTTGGATTTAATGTTGATTAATGTTGGGTTTAATTAAACTCATGTGTATAATTAACATTTAACTCATGTTACATATTCCTTAATATTCAATTGATGTTGTCCATATAAAGATTAAGGGAGGGAAGACAAAAGTTTAGTCCCATATTAAAGAATCCTACAAACCCACATGTTCTTTTATATAGTTGGTAGCTCTAGAAACTTAATTCAAAGAGGTTGATGAAGACATTCTAGACCACATACGTATGCACGCTGCACCGGGCTTGAGCTTAGGAATTGTCTATGTACTCTCTCTTCCCGCATCTCTTTGTTCCCCACCGCCTCTCCTCTATGCGTGTGATTGTGGCGTCACTACCTTATCCGGCCATGTCTCTTCCCACATCTCTCTATTCCCCACCACTTCTTCTCTATGCATGTGATTGCAGCGTCCCTGCCTTATCCTTCCAAGGCGATTGAGGCATCTTCGAAGTAGACTCGAATTGAGATACGCATTCGAGTTGTGTGTGTTTTATCTTACGAAAGTAATATAGGTACTCGTACATGCTTGATAGAGGGGCATTGATTTCTCAAAGGCAAGCTTGCAAGGGCGACTCAAAAAGATTAGAGTTATTCTAATTATGCTTGTTTTTTATTTCCATATGCCTATATTTATGACTCATTTTGGATCTATGACCATTTGTAACTATGACATATTTATACTTGTTGTTTATATGGATTTTATGCCTAACAATCTTAGAGAAATCAATATTATCTATAGTAAACATGTCTACATTTGCTACACTCCAACCTAAGGTCGACTTGACCTTGATACTTGAAAAATTTTTGGTTCCCATTTTAAACGATGGCAACTATGGAAATTTGGCTAACCATATTGGGGTTTATTTGTATATTGAGTGAGATTGTAACTTTCTCGATAATATTGACACTAAAAGCTCTGATAAAATCATCGAGTAGAAGGAGAAAGACATCATGTGCCATTATATTTTGTCGGCATTGTCAAATGTAATTCAATGTTTACAGTTCTTCTCCTTTCACAACAACGAAAGATCTATGGGTTGTCTTAGATTAGAAATACAATACCGAAGACCTCAGCCTTGAAAGTATTCAATGGTCAAATTTTTTAAGTATCAAATGGTAGAGAGAAAAATCTATGATCGAAGATGCACATAAGTTTCATTTTTTATGTCATAGTCTAAAGAAAGCTGAGATAAAACTTTTTGACAAATTTATTGTTATTTCTATTATAGAAAAAATAGCAATAGAAGAAGAACATAGAAGTCTGAAACCCATTATGCTTGTAGACAACACCCCTAGTGTTAACCTAGCGGTTAGAAAGAAACAACCCAGTGATCTTAAGGAAAAACATACAAAACACAAACCAAAAGCCAATATCTAAAAGAAACCCAAAACAAACCTTGTTAGATTTATGGTCAAGTTGGACATTGGGTTAAGGACTTTACCTTAAGCCAAAAAACTTATGATCACTACGTGGGTATCTATCACTTAAACCATCTCTTTTCTATTTATGAACCACATTATTAGATCATAGATATTGGGGGTAATGTATACGTTTATGCTAATCACTCTCTATTTGTGTTTTATCAGGTCATCTGCGTCAGAATAGTGACCTTAAGAGATCATTTAATTGCTAAAGTCAAAGGGTGAAGGGTATGTGAGCCTTAAGTTTCTCTCGAGAAATATCCTAACGCTGGTTAGGCATATTCCAACGATTTGCCAGAATATCCTCAACGATCCTGTGTTAGTTAGGGAGGGATTTAGGTTAGATTGTAAATGTAATAAAGTCATAATTGTATGAGTTAGTAAAGAGTGTTTATTTGAGAAAGACTATTTGTGTGACGTAGATGATTTGTTTAAAATTTATGTGGAATTAATTATTGATTCTTATATGAATTTTAATGTTAATAAATTCTCTACTTATGCTTATTTTTTTGTGTACAATATTGAATTATCTGATATATAACATGCTCGGTTGGGTTATATAAATTTGATTCCATAAAAAGAATGATGAATCTTAATATTATCCTTGCGATTGTCATAGATAGAAAACACAAATGTAATATTTGTGTTAAAAAACTTTTTCATATGGTTGACAAGAAACCTAAAATTTTGGATTTAGTACACACTGACATTTGTGAATTCAATGGAATGATAACTAGAAATAACAAAAGATACTTTATCATGTTTATTAATGATTATAATATATATTATTATATTTACTTACTTAAAAGTAAAGATAAATCTTTAGAAAAGTTTCAAATATTTAGAAACAAAAGACAAACTCAAACTCACAAGGTACTTAAATGATTAAGGTCTGATAAGGAAGTAGAGGATACCTCAAACTTTTTTCAAGAATACTATTAAGACAATAGTATTGTTAATAAGATTAATACTCAATATTCTCTTTAATGTAATGGATAACTGAATGAAAAAATAGAACCTTGTGTGATATGATTATTGTTTTACTTTAAAGTTCTGGATTACGTACTTACATGTAGGAGAATCTTTATATACGACTTACAATATTCTTAATAGAGTTCTCCATACGTATAAGAAAAATAGTTTCTTTAAGCTTTGTAAGGGTCAAAAGATCAACCTCAAATATCTTAAAGTGTGGAGTGTCTTGCAAAAGTATTCATCCAGGAAGACAAGAAAAAGAAATTGAGACCTAAAATAGTGTATCATATATTTCTGAGTTATGTGAAGACAAGTTATGCGTACAGATTCTTGATCATTAGATCTTATATTTTTGACATAGATGTCAATATAATAATTGAGCTCCATGATGCTACATTCTTTGATAATATATTTTTCATGAAAATTAGAGTTTCTCAAACCGTATCTTCTAGAGATTCTAATCCTGCTATTGGTTTTATTCCCGATTGTATGGAAAGAATGACAAATGTGAGGGGATGACCTTAAACCTGTTTTTTCTACATCAGATGACTCAAAATAACCGAACTAAGGAGAAGTAAATAACCTATGATATCAAAGGGCTTTGGAAGTGACTTTGTTACTTTTAATGTCATGGATGATCCTATCACCTTCCAACAAGTTATGATCTCACCTGAGGTTATGTTTTGGAAGAAAGCTATTAACGATGAAATCAAATAAATTCTCTCCAATGATACTTAAGAACTGATGGATTTGCCTCCTGGTTGTTCTATTGAATATAGACGAAATAATCAATAAGTACAACATCAGGTTAGTTGCTAAGAGATATAAACAAAAAGAAGGAATAGATTACTTTGATACATATTCCTTAGTTTTTAGATGGCCACTATCCGAGTACTTATAGCACTAACTTTCGTATATGATCTCATAATCAATCAAATAAATGTAAAGATTGCTTTCTTATATGGTGACCTCCATGAGAAATATATATGGATCAGTCAAAGAGATTTATGGTTCATGGTAATGAGTCTAAGGTATGTAAGCTTGTTAAATCAAATATAAGTTTGAAACAAGCCCTTAAACAATGACATGATAAGTTTGATTGTGTGATATCATCATTTGACTTTGTTTATAATGATTTTGATAAAAGTGTGTACTATAAGTCAGTCACTAATGCTTTCATCATTCAATGTTACAAATAGATGATATATTATTGTTTGGTTCTAATATGAGGAGAGTAAATGAGATAAAATCATTCTTACATAGTATGTTTGAGCTGAAAAATATTTGTGTGGATGAAATGATTTTATGGCTTAAATTAAAAGGTCTATTGATAATATACTTAATCTTAATATGTTGAGAAAGTTTTAGAGAGATTAGGATATATAACCTATAGACCTGTTAAGACCCCATATGATTGATCTAAGGCTTTGTATAAGAATAAAAATGATATTCCTGTGTCTCAACTACGATATTCTTATATTATCAGTAGTTTGATGTATTTAACCAACTGTACACTACTAGATATTGTATTTATTATGTGTAAGTTGAGTAGATCCACTGATTGTCTAGATATAACTCATTACGAAGTCCTAGACAGTGTACTTCACTATATAAAGGGAATAATTTCTCTTGAATTGTATTACGGTAAGCATCATTATGTTCTTAAAAGATTTAGTGATGCTAGTTGGATATCAAATAACTCTTTGAGTAATGAGATCATTGGATATGTGTTTCTTATGGGTGATGGTACTGTTACCTAAAATTTCAAGAAACAAACTATTTTAGCACGTTCTATCTTTGAAACAGAACTATGTGATTTTGATGAAACTGGATTCAAAGGTGAATGACTTAAGAGACTTATGTTCAGTTTGTAAAAAAGTCACTTTTTACAATTTCAGTACACTCTGAAAGCATGACTACTATTGTATCAATAGTTTAAGTACAACCAAAAGCAACATAGATACATGTACTTCAAACTAAAGTCTTTAAGGGCTCTTGTGTCTAATAGGTCATTATTATAGATTTGGTTAGATCCAAAGATAATACAACTGATCATTTGACTAAAGTATATCAGTAGCTTTAGTTGAGAAATCTAGATTGAGATGAGACTTAAACCCATAATTTATTCAGAAGCAGTAGCAACCTAAGCTAATTGAGTAGAGATCCAATGAAGTAGGTTCAATATGGTAGTAACAAGTTGTTGGTAAATAAGATAATACTTTGTATTATGTGATACTTTAAATATTTGTGTGTTTGTCTCCTTTAAACCTAAAGTATCATGACTGCAAGTTTAGTAAGATATTATTCTATTATTAGGATCAAGTCCTAGGGCATGATGTTAGGAGTACATCCTTAGAGATGTCTAGCTAAGTGATTGACATTGTGAGTCCGCAATAAGGGAATTGAGTTGTTACATGAAGTCAATAATTATATAGGATATGAATGCATGACAATTAATACATTACTCCTAATGATCATGTCATAGTCTTTTATTATGTTGTTACTAATAGACACCTTTACACCTGAGGTTAAGGTTCAAAAAGTATGTTCACCTTGTTTCTATAAAGATAATATTGAATAACTCAAGTAACAATTCAAACCGAAAGGTACTATTAGTGAAAGCATAATATGATGGTTGGTTTGGTAGGGCACTTTACATTTTAGGACTTTGTGGGATTGTTGGATTTAATATTGATTAATGTTAGGTTAATTAAACCATATATATAATTAATATTTAATTCAGGTTATGTATCTCTTAATATTCAATTGATGAGATACTTTGCATGTAAAGGCAGTTTAGTCCCCATATCGAAGAATCTTAAAAACCCATATGTCCTTTTATATCGTTCGTAGTTCTAGAACCTTAGTTCAAATAGTTTGAGAAGGACATGCTAGACCACACACGCGCATGCATGCACGTCATGTCACGCCAGGCTTGAGTTTGGTTTTGGAAATTGTCTTCAGCCTTTCTTTTTTGATGATTTTTTTTGTCTAACGGTCAAATGAGGCAAAAACAGTTATGGGCTCATGCCAAGGTAACTGAGGTGTCTTCGAAGTCGACTCGAAGCGAGATATATATTTTCGAGTTGTATTTGTTTTATCCTAAGAAAATAGTGTAGGTACCCCGTATGTGCTTGATAGCAGGGCATTGATTTCTCAAAGACAAGTCTGCAAGGGGGACTCACACATATAAGAGTTATTCTAACCCTACTTTCTTATTATGATGTTTCTTAATGGCTATGTTTATGGCTGATTTTGGGTCTAGGCTGTTTGTGACTATGGCATGTTTATACTTGTTGCATATTTGTTTATGCATGTGATTATACAATTTTGTCCAACAGTTTACTACAGTTAAATGTGTATTGTTTTTCTCTTGCATATTTTAGTTGCTTTTGTACGCTGTAGCTGATACTCTTTTTGTCGCTGGAAATTTATTATGATCATGCACAACGACGTTGCTGAGCAATAAGCTGCTGAGTCAAGGGTGTGCAGTGGCAAGGGAGCTTGGCCGGGCAGCTGTGCCTCAATTCCTTTGGTGAAGGTTACACTGGTGTGCAAGGCCAGCACATATAGGCCATTGGACAGCCTGAGAGTTTACTGTCAAGTACAAAACCTTCCAATGCTGTTTCTCATTGTAATAATCAACAACGAAAAATAGCAATGTGATGCTTGTGCTAAGCTTGCAATCTATAACTTCTTTTCATTTATAATTCGGAGACACTGCCCTCTAGAGATTTATAGTGTGAACCGCCCGGTATAAACTCGGAGACTACAAATTATGACCGTATGCAGTGCATTTTTCACACAGCACCAAAATTCTTGGTAAAAAGATGGGGATTTTGTTAGGATTTAAGAACCGATAGTTTTGCCCTTTTTAACTTATCAACTCTGATCAACAGATACAAAGAATATTAAGTTGGTAATTCTACGACTTTTTGAGCATCCCAAGCATTTACCCGTACGTGTATACACATACACACACACACACACACATATATATATACACATACACGCACACATATTCATCGTTTTCCTTCAACTGTAATATTCAGCACAACGATCTTCAGTCTGGAATGTTTCAAATCATTTCACTTTCTGCATAGTAGACTTTGTTTTGTATCATAAACTTGTAGTTTTTCCTTATCTACGGGCATGATATGTGGCACATGTCTAGAATCAACCTGAAATCTAGTAGAATGAATCACATTGAATTTAGACCTCCCGGCAAATGCCATGACTGTATAATCAAGTCATGAAGCTGAGGTAAATCTTTATCTTCTCTAATGAGTTGGGCAACCATATCATGATTGAAACATATAAAACTACATCGACATATCATACCAATGCAGTCGGTGCAACTTCTTGAGTTGATTTTTCTGAAGAGACGGGAAAAATGGTGGGCTTGGTTTTGTATCTAAAAAGAGCCCTCTTCTTCTTGAAAGAGGAATTTTGTATGGTTAGAATCAGCTTTCCTGGCTCTGAGATGTGAAACGAGTACCGTCGAGCCTCTTGATGCAATGGCATCTTCTTCTCCTTGTGGATGACTATGATGTATGAGCATTCGTCATCTGGGGCGAACTCTTCCTTGTAGTTTACTTCCCAATCCACCACAGTGATGTCCCATACCACTGTAACTCCTGCCTGTTCATACAACAACAACAACAACTAAGCCTTTTCCCATACTAGACGGGGTCGGCTACATGGATTCTTTGTTTCCACAGATCTCTATCGTGTGCCATGTTAGCAGTTAACTCCCAATAAGCTAGATCATTCTTTATTGTTTCTTTCCAACACTTTTGTGGTCGTCCTCTACCTCTTTTAATACTTTCCAAATTTAGTTTTTCTAACCTTCTTACAGGTTCTTCTTTTGATCTTCTTTCTATATGTCCAAACCATCTTAAACGATGTTCTCTCATTTTATCCTCTATTGGTGCCACTCCTAATTTGTTTCTAATAACCTCATTATGTATACGGTCTTTTCTTGTATGACCACTCATCCATCTCAACATCTTCATTTCTGTCACAGACATCTTTTGTACATGTTGATGATTAACTGCCCAACACTCAGAACCATAAAACATGGCAGGCCTAACTGCTGCTCTATAATATTTACCTTTTAATTTTAATGGTATCTTCTTATCACAAAGAATACCTGATGCTCCTCTCCATTTTAACCAACCAGCATTAATTCTATGTGTAACATCTCCATCAATTCTTCCATCACTTTGAAAAATTGACCCTAACTCCTGCCTGTTCATGACAAAATTAAATTTGTGAAATCTAATTCTAAATGAACAATTTCCCCAATTGAAATGGGTTAGTCTTTTATACCAGTATTTGCATACTTACACGAACAAATACGCGCATCGGGCGTCTGTATAAGCGAGCACATAAGTTTGTAAAGGTGCACGTACCTTAGCAAGTGGAATTTCTACAGACCCCACAGAGTTGGCAAGGACAATTAGCTCTGAGATGCTCCCATCCTCCCCAGTGAATTCTTCATCATTCTCCCTCTTCAGCCCACCATAGCGCACAGGGACATTTTCCGGTGCTATGAACCTGATTGAAACATCAGAAGGATCAATTCGATAATTTTCATAAAGAAACAAGCACGAGGGTTGTATAAGGAGAAACAATTCAGTAGTGGGGACTCACCTTAGAAGGGTTTCTGCAACTGCCGTAGGCCGAGCAAATATGAACTTGCTCTTAGTTCTCTGTGTCAAGAATGGCGACAGCATGACAACGACTAGGTGGTACCAGAAAGGAACATTAATGAATATCTGCAGTCGGATTATCAAATTGTCACTAAAAATGGCAAAAAACTGCTATCTATTTTGGTATCTTACGCTGCAGAGACAATTTAAAGCTACGCATCTTGGACGATTTAGAGGGATCTGAAATATCTAACTGACCATGCGAACAAAATGAAGAATTAGTCTACTAGCATTTGAAAACAAAATGATACTGTTCAACAATGAATCACGAACTGTGACATACATATCTGCCGACGAACTCGGGGTAATTGTCTTGAAAGAGATTGATGGCTTTCTTAATAGCCGTTCTGATCTCTTTCCTGCACAATCCCTTTGAATTATTCAAATCGGTGACATGAACGAAAGAATCCGGCTCCCCGTATTTGAAACTCAGCCTTTCGATACTTTTCTCCATGAACTGAAGTTTCCATCTAAGGAACTCTTCACATTTCTCCTCTGGTCCAAAAATTCTATCATACTGCTCTTTATTTGCAAACACCCAATAATTGTTGTAACAGACAGGGTGCCCTTCCCTGTCCTCACCGACAATGAATGCGACGTGATCGAGATCAGACCCGAAGTCTTTCTGCAAAATCTCGTCGATCTTGATCTTTTGTCTCCACATTATGGTCTTCCTCAACATCTCAAACGCATCATTGACCTTGAGTTCTCTTGCTCTTAAAAACTTCAAGAGAATTCCGTCGGTCCGAGGATCCGCTTGGCTTGGCAGAATGGGAACACCCCAAAGAGAAGCATCTCCGAGTTTTCTTCTGATTTCTGTGTCCGCCTCTGTTTCTTGAGTACCACTCAGCTCATACAGTGATGCAGCGTTCTCTATCATGGATTTCAAATCGTTCAAAGTCTTCTCCTCAAACGGTTTTAGGCCCTGACAGTTAGCAGCAACGGCACCCTCCATCGATCCCGGCCTCTTCGGTCGGATTCCGGCACTCTCCTACGAGTATTTTTCACGAGGAAATGGTAGTCTTGATTCTGCGGTGGAGAAGAGAGGTAGTGCATGAATGAGTTTTCGGAGGAAAGATTTGTTGTTGCCGCTAAGCAACGGTCGAATTACGAAGCAGAAGAAGAAAGCAAGGGCGTCGTCATGTGGGAGAAGAATTCAAACTTCGGCCGGCGTTTTGGGACGGTCTTGCCTTGGGACCCTTGATCTTGATCCGTTGCACAATGGGGGTGTCCTTGAGCTGTGCCAGCATGTACAAGTGCGTTATGGACCCCTAAATTTAGATTTTGAGTTGGCAAAGATTCAGTTCACTGTTAGATTTAAGGAATTGCTAGATTTAGGGCATACCTTGGAGATTGCTGTATTTGATAATGTGTAGAGATGAGATAGATTTGTAAGACAAACTATTCAAATAAGAAAATTTACTTGTAATATCTTTGCAACTTAAATTGGGAGAGGTCTCTCTAACGCTATTCTCGGTATGCAGACGTGTGAACGGAAAGGTTTTGATGCAGTCAAAAGGACTTCCTCCAATATGGCAAGGGCTCCTAGCTTCTAAATAGGCAACAAAGGACCTTAGGGTTTTATATCATGAGAATAAAGGTGCACTGTTTACATGAAGAAAATTGTGTGCTTCAATAGTTCACCTGGCTAGGGGGTCGACTCACAAGTTTAAGGTCATCAGTTCAATACCCAGGAGTGCATCTGGCTGTGTTCTCTCCACTACCGAAAAGAAAAATAGTGGTCTGCAGGCTGTGTTTTGCTTGCGTAGTTATATGAACTTATGTAAAATGAGGCATAAACTGCAGCTTTTTGAAGGGCGCCACCTGGAGATTCCTGTCCATTATAGTTGGTTGTTGCCATATATAGATCTAATATGAAGCTGGTTGAGACCAAGCAATGCATCAACGTGTTTGTTGTGACGAGAAACTAGAGCTGATTCCAGGCAGCATTCATGTGTAGAAGATTTTGAAGTAGGGTATCAAGAATTGGTTGGTTCAAGTGGTTCAACACTTGTTCCCCTTAAGCAAGGTCTCCAGTTTGACTGTTGCTAATGGAAATGTTGGGAGCTTTTTACCCTCAAAGTGGGCAGCCCAATTTGGAATTGGATTAAGCGGATTGCTTGTGGGCTTCGGGATGCTGGTGGTGGTGGGTTAGAAGAAAAAAGAGAGATGTTGAAGCGGGGTTACTAGGGTACGACCATGAATAAAAACTCATATCTACAATAGAGTATTTAAAACTAGTACGATATTAACATGAAATGCAATGATAGTCACACGTTTGAAGTCATTTGGGCATTTGAAGAGACGACCACTAAACTCCAACAGAACCAAGAAAGTGATCAACTATACTTGCACGATCTTGAATTTTTCGAGTTAAAACTCGTCTTACTCAAATTTAAGCATGACAACTTCGAATCATGTTGTTTGAGCATGTAATGAAACAAACTATTCGATTTGATTATACTTTTCAACAAAAAGGAGAGCCAAAAGTACGTTGGATTGTGCAAAAGCCTTGATACAGTGACGACAGTAACAAAAGACGTTCAGAAATAACGTTTCTCTAGTGCTCTGCAAAGGGAATTAGCAACTTTCTCAGACTACGGGAAAATTCTTCCTCCGTTGTTAAGTGGAGTCAAGTCCTGTCTTACCTGTTGTTATTTCTGAACTAAGCCGCAACCTCTCCGCGGTTCTCCTCTTTCTCTCTCTCTTGGTGGGGAAAACTTCTAAGACCGGATGGTCCCTTGTGCGTCTTCACCATCCTCTTTCATCTTCATCTTGGCTGAATAGAAACGACCAGAGAAAGTATCGCTATATGAGCAATTAGTGGTTGGAGACCAAGGACGGGCTCGGGTCGATTCATTGAGAAGCTTCATTCCCCGAGGACCGAGGTGCCTTTCTGTATTTGCTGTTTTGGCGTTTCTTTCCTTTTTCATCTCTCATTTAATACCTGTTGCTTACGTTTGGGAAAATCCAGCAACTGGTTCTCATTTTCTTCCGAATTTTGGATCCATTGTATGTTGGGTAACTGTTCCGGCTACCTTTTAGTGTTGGAGGGCGGAATACACATGCCTTTAATCCTTTTTGTAATCGAGATTTCTGGCGTCGTGGTTACGTTTAATAGTTTGGAAGTGAAGGGCAGTAACTTCGGTTCAGACAACCCTGGTAGGAGCCATCACATTCTTTTGTAGTGGTCTAGTGTTTTGTTCTAGGTATTTTACGGACGCAACATAAATCACGAGTCTCTTTAAAAAGGTTGTTTTGATTGAATTGCAAGACGACCTGTACTTTTGCTCTTGTATCTTCCAGAAGATGAGAGTTACTGCCTGAAAGGAACGAGTCGAGAACTGTCCAATGATGAACACTATCAGAACTGAACGCAGATGGGCTTTGTTGGATGAACGGATGGAATTTGTTCATGATTTTATCTTTTATTGAAAGGTGAAACCTGTGAAACATTGAGTTCATATGTTTCTTTCTCCTATCTGATTTCCACTAGCATATTTTTTGACATGAGAAGTTTTTTGCTACAATGCCTTTAGAACAAGGAAAGATATCATTACTTGCATTCCACAGCGAAAGCTCGTTCTTCAATTTGCACTTCCTTCCAATACGGGAATTGATTTTTGGGGAAACATGGGCTGCAATCATTTTTGGGCAATAGGCCTTTCTATCTGTTACTAGAATTTCTACGTTCTAAATCAGAGAAAAGAAATGCCGCATTGTTTTGTTTGAGAAAATTGGATGCAATCCTTTCTATGTTCCTGAAAGAGAGGGCGTGTGATGCTTTAACTTGTGGATTGTGGCAACTGGTGGCTTTGTGATATTGTTAAAATCTCTTGTTCTCTTTTCGCGAAGCTTCCTTCAGCTTGTTTCTTAACTCCATACTGTTCGCTTCTTTGCCAGCATATGTCAATTTCCTGTCATCATGCATCTTTGCGGTAAGAATGGCAGATTACTGACTGGTACGTGTTTATGGTTTTCCTTCTCTTCCTAAATGACTGATCGATGTTCCTTAGATAAGTGATATCTCTAGTTATTAATGTGCTTTTTCGCATTCATCCAGTGTCTGAATTACAAAATAGGCATTTTGATGCTGTGGGTTAGCTAGGTGGTCCAACACAAATACCCCTGTGATGGTTTATGCAAGAGAAGAGATCATTCCCCTGGATGTTCTTGAGTGTCTTGTTGAACCTGAGCGTCTAGTCTAAGGTGTTACCTTGACGCTTCCTTTTGCTAGAATCAGCCTTTAACATCATTTATTTTGTCATGAAGGCAAACTTTGACTTAGACATGCTCGTTTTAAGCCATTGAGGTCCCATAATGGGACTGCCCTTTGTGTTCATGTCCCTATTCATTTCTGAAAATGTTGCAATTATTTTGGGACTTACGTGGTGCTGAGTATTGGGTAGTCAATCATCAAATGCACAAAAGATTATTCATGGCAGAAATGAAAATGTTGGGTTGGATGTGTTGTCATTCAAGGAAAGATTAAATTCATAATGAGGTTATTAGAAACTAGGCAGTCAACACATTATAAGAGGGAGAAAAAGACCACAAAAGTATTTAAAAAACTATTAAACATGATATGGCCTTTTTAGAGTTGATTACTAACATGGCCCAAGATCAAACTCTATGGCATCAAGAATCCATATAACCAGCCTCACCTAGTGTGGGGAAAGGCTTGGTTGTTGTTGTTTTGATACTTATGCCCTTGTCTATCTTTATTAATGGGTAGAGAAGTTTGAGCTTTTATCTTTTAAACATTAGGATGCTGAGCAGTTTGTCATTAATGTACAAATGGACAGGGTGTACCCCTATCTGATTATAGCATCAGTTTGAAGATATACAAACAGTTGTCTCAGTGCCCCTGAAAGAACAGGGTTGTCTTTCATAGTTACTCAAGAAGTTTGAATTCTTTAACTTCTGGCAACATCCTTCAGTTATTGCTTTTCAGACTTCTACTTGCTTTTGACAATTTTTGCCTCACGAAATATCTTAAAGCACATGTCACAATTGAACCCATCAACCTAACTTGAAGAAAGCTGCTACAATAATTTTAGCGCATACTGGAGCTAATAGCTTAAGATTAGGCTTGTTACAATCCAATGTCAGGTATTACATATGTTAGAGCAGGAATAAATCTCCACGCATTATGTACTTTTTCTATTAACATAACAAATCCATTAGCATGCATACTAATTCTATGATTAAGAAAAGCAAGTCCAATGGAACTTATGTGTGAAATAGCTTATGCTCCAGATATTCACCATTCCTGAACAAAAATGTATATGAGAAACCACAAAAAAAATCAAATAGCGACATAAGCTTTGTAGTATTATTCACCAGGCCAGGCTCGAAATGCTGGCCATAAAACATACAACAACAACAACAACTAAGCCTTTTCCCATACTAGACGGGGTCGGCTACATGGATTCTTTGTTTCCACAGATCCCTATCTTGTGCCATGTTAGCAGTTAACTCCCAATAAGCTAGATCGTTCTTTATTGTTTCTTTCCAACACTTTTGTGGTCGTCCTCTACCTTTTTTAATACTTTTCAAATTTAGTTTTTCTAACCTTCTTACATGTTCTTCTTTTGATCTTCTTTCTATATGTCCAAACCATCTTAAACGATGTGCTCTCATTTTATCCTCTATTGGTGCCACTCCTACTTTGTTTCTAATAACCTCATTATGTATATGGTCTTTTCTTGTATGACCACTCATCCATCTCAACATCTTCATTTCTGTCACAGACATCTTTTGTACATGTTGATGATTAACTGACCAACACTCAGAACCATAAAACATGGCAGGCCTAACTGGCCATAAAACATAACCAACAATAATTGTTGACCTGCCTTTCATGTGATCTCAATGATCAATTGAAAAACTAATGAAGCTTTAAAGAAAATAATAAGATAATTTAAGAACTAATCTTCTGAATTGTGAGCATTATAGTTGTTGAAGGTCTCAAAATCTAAAGAAGTGTTTTATGAAGATATTGGTGCAATTAACTCCACTCCAGTATTATTAGCATTCTTGGTTGTAGATTGCCTGATGAAAACAACAACTAAGCCTTTTCCCATACTAGATGGAGTTGGCTACATGGATTCTTTGTTTCCACATAGCCCTATCATGTGCCATATTAGCAGTTAACTCACAATAAGCTAGATCATTCTTTATTGTTTCTTTCAAACACTTTTGTGGTCGTCCTCTACCTCTTTTAGTACTTTCAAAATCTAGTTTTTCATACCTTCTATATATCCAAACCACCTTAAACGATATGCTCTCATTTTATCCTCTATTGGTGACACACATAATTTATTTCTAATAACCTCATTATGTATACGGTCTTTTCTTGTATGACCACTTATCCATCTCAACATCTTCATTTGTGTCAGACATCTTTTGTACATATTGATGATTAACTGTCCAACACTCACAGCCATAAAACATGGCAGGTCTAATTGCCGCTCTATAATATTTACCTTTTAACTTTAATGGTATCTTCTTATCACAAATAATACTTGATGCTCCTCTCCATTTTAACCAACCAGCATTAATTTTATGCATAATATCTCCATCAATTCTTCCATCACTCTAAAAAATTGACTCTAGGTATTTAAAACTTTCCTTTTAGAGAATGCAATGTGTGCCAATTTTAATTTCTATGTCATCTGAAGTAACCAAATGATCAAACTTACATTCCATATATTTTGTCTTTGTTCTACTAAGTCGGAAGCCTTTACTTTCTAATTACTTTCTAATGTTTCTCTCCATGGTTCCAATTTTCTATTAACTTTTTCCTTAGACTCATCCACTAACACAATGTCATATGCAAATAACGTACACCAAGGTACTTCATCTTGAATAGTTAAAAGGGAAAAGAAAAATCCTACTGAAAGGGTCATAGCAGAAATGAATATATATAAAGTGTATATCATCCACAGTAAAGAGTAGTTAAAACAAGAAAAATATGAAGTCAAAAAAGCTAAATAGATGTCTCATCTGTCTCAGCAGAAGTTGCTATTACACAATTACAAGCTTTAATGTGCAAAAAACCTTTTCTCTGCCTTCCGGATGAAGGAAAAGAAGAAGCTTTCATTAATGAGAGTGATGCTTCAGAGTTCCTTAATAAAGGACGTCAAATAGCTATTAGGAAGGTATCACATGCTGTGGCTCTTTCAAGAGGGCGGCCAAGAGTCCTCACTATGCACTTCTTCTCTATTTCCAAAGCTAGCATTAGGAAGTAACCACCATTTTTAAGAAAGTTATGACAGTAAAGCAAGAAGGGGTACAGCTCTAGGGCCCGACTTGGATGACATTCAAGTTGATCAGGTGGGAAATAACACATGAAGAATAACTCAAGGTAAGGATATATACAGAGAATTCCTTTGGTAAGGGGATCTTGACCATGTTCCTGGAAAACTAGAATGTAAGAAGGCCAGACTGTCCTCCTAGTCTTGAATGATCCTACAGAAAATAAACTGCTTACGTTGATGAATTTATATCCTCTGTTCATATAAATATTTCGATGTCCCCTAGTTATCATATTCATTCATGAGGAAAAACTGAGCTTTGATGTTTGTGCGGTTGGAACTTGAGTACGATCCATCATTTCCTTTGAGTGATCAAACTGATTCATTGAATGCATAATCTCATATCTCAGCAACTAGACGGACGGACAATCAGTGGCAGCTTCCAATGTTTCTTTTTTGAGATTAGTGTGTGGATGGAGACTGAAAATCTGAAACATTTTTAAACCTCTTCTGTGCTGATTGTTTAATATCTTACTGTAAATGCAGGTGATGAGGAGCGATTCAAAAGTTTTTTTATAAAGTTTGTAGTGGCACCAATATCAGATGAGTGCTTCAAAACACCTGTTTTCCTTGTCTGCACATGCAAGTGCCCGTAGTTTCCTAGTCCTATCATGTATTCACCCAAACAAGGTTTTCTAACATTTGGTGTTACACTTGTTATTTGGTTTAATGAGTCTACAAGGAGTCTCTCCACTCTCATCTTCATTGCCTGAATCCTTTGGCATCTTAAGTTGCTTCTTCCAAAGTGAATATCCATGCTCATTAATTCTTAAATGTAACGAGTTAAGGAATAAAGGCTGCTCTCTTTATTGACATTCATCAAAGATTCATCCTAAATTGCTAATGTTTGTACATCTATGCCCGAAAACCTTGCCAGAATGGTTCACTAATCAAAGATGTGCAAAATCTGATGCTACATGGGCCTTCATCTTCAAAATCAAGCGGTAACAAGCCCCCGTCAACGTCAAAGTCAATGTAGAACAATGAGACCGTTTTTCCATGGGTCAGATCTATTGAAAGTGGACGTATCGACATCTGAGCTCAGACTTGTCAAAGTCAATGGTCACACTATCAACTTCTGTGTGATGGAGCCTGCATTCAGTCCGATTCATCCAACTATTCACAAAGTTTCATATTTTTGCATATTTGAACAGATTTCGTTTCTTGAACTTATTAAAAGGGAAAGGAAGTGGTTGGATTCCTTGTGAGATATTACTTGGTTCTGCTATCGTGTGTGGTAGGTAACCTGTTTCTGTTCATTCAATTTCTTCCCTAATTATTACATTCTCTCCGTTTTTCAATTTGAGTTCGTATGGTTGGAGAAAGTGATACCTGCGTTGAAAATGGATATGTATGCTTTGCAAAGGACAAGTTCTTTAAGGAAGTCCGTTTGATAGTGGGGACATAAGTTGGCGTTTTGGGTTTGCTATCTCGATTTGATTCTGTTCAATCTGTTGGTGGCTTGTTATGCGCTCCAGCTATATTTTTTTGGTAGTGTGTGGTGTCAGCCTGAGGGAATGCGTGAAGGAAAAAGAAAGTGGGGAAAGCTCTCTCTCTCTCTCTCTCTCTCTCTCTCTCTCTCTCTCTCTATCTATATATATATATATATATATATATATATATATATATATATATATATATATATATATATATATATATATATATATATATATATATTATCGGTTAACTTCCATGATGAGCGAGATGCTTGTCTAATGCTTCAAAATTTTCTTTTCTGAGGATGGATATGTTTGTCAAACTGTGAAGGAAGCTTTGTTGTTTGTTTATGAAGGTGAAAATACCGTATTGATGCTCTAAGCGTGCACGGAAATATAGCCGAGAGGCTCGCCTGAACGTGTGGATTGTTGCATGGATAGTCGTGATCCAGGATCTTTAATTTTTATTTGACAATATCAAGAGGGTTGGTATAACGTCAAAAAATGTTTAATTAAACTGTAGTTTTTAACTCTTAATTGGCCATTTTCCTCCCTCTTTTACTCTCTTGGTCTGGTGTGTTTACAATCCTGGATTTAGTGAAACGGCAACCCGAATGATTCATGCATGTTCATGTATTCATGCGTACATGCAAGAAACCCATGCGTATGGACTTATGTCAATAAGCATCCCGTTGTTATTATGGGCAACTGATTTCCTCTCGGAACAGCGCGCAAGTCTCTTGGTCTGGTGTGTTTACAATCCTGGATTTAGTGAAACGGCAACCCGAATGATTCTTGAAGATTGCTACTGATTCCCAGCATTAGCTTAGTTATCTTTTTCATCTGTGATGCCCAACGGATTGAGTTCCGGTGCCGACTTCTCTGTGCGGTTGACAACTCCACATTGTTTTACCTATCTTGGTTTTGTTCTTTATTGGCACCAATTAGACTATTTTCGAATGCAACCATAGCTCTAACCTCACAGGGTTCTCGACTCGCCAGATGTTGGCCACCAGGGCGTCACTCAGCTTCAGCCTCCGGTTGTAACTGACAAAGAAAACGACTGTTTGTGGAATCCCTCGTCTCTGTGTGTGTGTTGGGTGGGTGGCGGGCGCATGTAAGAGATGGAGAGAGGGTACTATTCTTTTCATTTCTTTCATGTGTTTAGGCTTGTTTCCTCCTCTATATACATTTGGTGCTTGGATTTTGTCAAGCCACCATCACGGTGCAGTAACATTGAAACATAGTTTCCCATGTTTGTAGACATGTACACCATTGTGGCTCCACTCAACATGCAACCTTCAACATCACTGCTCGTACTATGCTTCACTCGCATTTGAAACAACGCACATGATGTGCTCATGGGCATAAACAACTTTACCTGCTAAAGCTTCCTCATGGTGGACCCTCTCTCTCTCTCTCAACTTGCTCTGACTTTTCCCTTTGACCCTGCTTTGAACTTTAGATACCAAACTCTTTGGCAAAAGATGATCGGCAATGGCTCATAAACGCCAGAAACCATAGAAAAGTTACAGTGCTAGGCGCGGAAAGAACTAGAACAAATATGGCTTCATAATGCTCTATATTTAAGACCCCCCACAAAGCATTCAAAGCCATGAATGCATCACGTCTTAATGGCCTTACAAATTAACCACAGTATGTTTCTTTCTAGTTTCTAGTGAGCATGCAAGGACAAAAATAATAATGCAGGACGCTTAAGTCCGCACTTGATTCCCAAGCTAGCATCTCACACCGTGATCTCTTGAAGGTGATAACTTGAGAGGTAGGATGTGGATACGACGAGCCAAGGCACCAATGGTCAGTTTCAGTATTATGATGAAAAATTTGCAATGAAGGGTATGAGGAGTAGGGTACAGTTAAGAGGAAACGAGGACAGCGGAGATGCCAGCCAAAACTTGGACATGTTCGTGATCAGAAGTAAAATGCAGAAATTTTTTATTCCTAAGATCTGGCTCAATCGAACATCAAACAGCCAAAAGTACCGATTCTTTAGATAATAGCTAACCTGGCTATTGATTCGACACCCAAGTTGAAGGTATGAGTTCGATCCCGGGGTCACACATTTGGCTTCAGCCTCCTCATTGTACCCAAAAGATAGGTTTGTCTATGAAAAAAATGTCATGTTTAATCAACGTAGTAAACTTGCTTCTGGAATTCACATCTCCATGTTTCAAATGACTCTAGATATTTGTTTGAAATGAATAAAAAATCATACAATTAGCGACTTATATGTTTCTTATGTACTGTGAATGTTTTAAAAACGAAACACGCTAATACTAGTTGATCTTTTAAACCATCAAAAATTTATTTATTTATCTATAAAAGTAAATAGTTGATTCCAAGTCTGTTTGTGCTTTACTGAAAACTCGATTTATGATTAGGGTGTATTGCACTTAAAGACGTGGGTAACTCCTTGTCTATCTAGTAATTAAGCAACATCTCGGATGAAGACATCGAAGATAAACCCCACTCGAATGGGGCCATGTCCAAAGTCAAAAGTAGGCTGAAGGACCCATGACCCGATCTAGGGATAGGGCTTAGTAATTTAAGATTTAGTAGATCTGTTTTGATGCTTAAGTATATCCATTAAAACTCGCATTGAGGTCCAGGATGCCTGTTTTGAACTTTAAAATGCACTCATTTCACCTTTTTGTTATATTGGTTAAGTGGGAGGTGAATTGTTTAGTCATGATTATACTTCTTAAACCAGTATTTATTTGATTGGCTAAGCTTGGAGGCCTATTTCAAGTATAAATACCCATTTCCTGAATGAAAAGGCACTTGTTTTGGATTGCATTAAAGAAAGTTACGAATTTCTTCTTCTCTTATTTTAGTCTTTAATATTCAATGGTGAGTTCTTGGCTTCCTCTCCTTATCAACCATCCTTGTTGTGACGGATTTGAAGTTGATTAGTATTTTTTCCTCCAGTTTTTACTCCTCATCAAACCCATTTCCTAAGGAATCTCGTTTTAAGGTGAAACAAACACAACATTTGGTGCTTTCATTGAGATTTTATCTCAAAAATCGTCATTGTGCTTGCTGATACATATTTTGATATCATGAGTGACTTAAACAACAACAATGGCAGTAATATCAACTCAAATTCCCTCCCTTCTTGCCCTCGAGGAGTATTTTTCGATTAGGCTAGATTGCTTGCTATAGAAAGAAGACTTGAAGAAAATGTTGCTCAAATGAAACACTAATGCAAATGATGATACAACTAAGTACCAATGTACGTGTTCAATTAGATGAACAATTCCAACATTCATCTAGTTTCAACTCGCCCATTACAAATTTAGATGATGAAATAGAAGTAGAAGAAGCCCTACTGCCTATACATAATAGGCGAGTAGAGTTAAGGGTAATGCGAAATGAATCAGCACCACATCTGAAACTTAACATTCCAACTTTCAAAGGATCAAGCGCACCCGAGGAGTACTTAGAATGGTAAAGAAGGTAGATAAGATTTATGAGTTTTATAGTTATTCTTAAGAATAAGGTTAAGCTTGTCACAATGAAATTTACAGAATATGTGAATTTGTAGTGAGAGAACACCAAAGACCAACGGCAGCGGGACAATGCAAAAGATGTCAGAAGCTGAAAACTTATGAAAAATTAATGAGCAAAATATTCGTACAAGAATATTATAGGCAAGAGCTTTATTTACACTTACAAAATATGAGATATGAAGAAACATGCATAGATGATTATATTAAAGACTTTGAAATGCTCAAATTAAGGTGTGAACTATAGGAGCCTAAAGAACAATCCATAACTCAATTCATTGGTAGTCTAAATCGAGACATAACAAATGTTGTGGAACTCCAGTTCTTTGTGAGTTTGGAAGATGTCTTCAAGCTCACTATAAAAATTGAACGATAAATTAATAGAGGTACAAACAAAAATCGCACAAATTTGACAAAGGAAGAAACTTCCAACATAGCCTCAAGGGACATGATGTGAAAAGGTAATGGCAGAACTACAACAATCCTGCCAACTCAAGCGATGAAAGAGCATGGTAAAAATCTTGACATTCAATCTCCTTCAAGGATCAAAGATATTAAATGCTTTAAATGCTTGAAAAGAGGATACATTGACTCACAATGCTCCAATAAAAAGGTGATGATCATTAAAGGCACGAAAGAAGAAATTAAGAGTGAAAGTGAACTAGAAAAAGATTTGGAAGAAATAGAAGAAGGTGCAGATTATGGTGAATTGTTGATGGTTCAAAGAATTTTTCGAGCAAAGGCTACACCCATTCTGGATCAAAAGAAAATTATCTTCCACTCTCACTATACTGTTAATGAAAAGATATACTCACTTATTGTGGAGGGAGGGAGTTGCATGAATGTCACATCTACAGAATTGATATCTAAACTTCAACTTTCTAAAATACCTCACCCTAAATCATATAAGCTGCAATGGTTGAACAACAAAGGACAGCTCATGGTTCTATCAAAAGATCGTATAAAGATGAGGTAATCTGTGATGTTATTCTCATGAAGGCATACCATTTATTATTATGTCATCCTTGGTAATTTGATAGGCATACTACACATGATGAATTTCGTAATACCTATATATTTATCAAGGATGAAAAAAGAATTGTATTAACTTCTTTAGCTTCCAACCAACCACCCAAAAAAGTTCCTTTTTAGCGAACTGAAACTAAGGAGTTTGTTTGCTTCCCACCGAATTGTAGAAATAGCACTTAAACTCAAGCAACATGCTTATTTTTTAAGTTAACATTATCAGATAAATGTGAAGATGTGTCAATAAAGGTTCAACAATTGTTCACGGATTATAAGGATTTATTGTCAGCTGAACTCCCACCAGGATTGCCCCCATTCAGAAGAATAAAACATCACATTGACTTGATGCCTGATGCATCCCTTCCTAATAAACTAGCTTATAGGAGAAATCCTAAAGATACTTTCATGAGATTGATGAACCATGTTTTGAGAGAGTTTCTAGGGAAATTTGTGGTTGTTTATTTTGATGATATTCTTGTATATAGTAAAAATTTGGATGAGCATTTGCATCATTTGCAATCTGTTTTATATGTGCTTAGAAAGAAGAAAGATTGTATGCTAATTTGGAAAAGTGCACGTTTTGTAAGGACCATGTTGTGTTCTTAGGATTTGTGGTTAATTCTAGTGGAGTGCATGTAGATAAAGAGAAAATAAAAGCAATCCAAGAATGGCCAACTCCTAAGAGTGTGAGTGAGGTAAGAAGTTTCCATGGGCTTGCTAGTTTCTATAGGAGGTTTGTTAAGGATTTTAGTACCATTCTTGCACCTCTAAATGAACTAGTCAAGAAGCATGTGGGATTTAAATGGGGAGAGAAACAAGAGAAAGCATTTGCACTGTCCTAAAGGAGAGAAATTAACACATGCACCCATACTTGCTTTGCCTAACTTTGCTAAATCCTTTGAGCTTGAATGTGATGCATACGGGGTAGGCATAGGTCTTTGTTTTAATGCAAGAAGTACATCCCATTGCTTATTTTAGTGAAAACATGCAATATCGTATCTGATCATAATTCTAAGTTTGTAAGCTATTTCTAGAGATCATTATGGAAGTGTTTGGGTATAAAATTGTTGTATAGTACAACATGCCATCCTCAGATTGATGGCCAAACTGAGGTGGTGAATCACACATTGGTAGTTATCCTAAGATCAGTTCTTCTCCAAAACACTCAAAATTGGGACAAACACCTCTCCTTAGTTGAACTCGTGTACAACCAAGCTGTGCACAGTTCCACCAACCACTCTCCTTTTGAAGTTGTTTACGGAAATAACCCCATATACCCATGGATCTGTTTACGTTTTTTATAGGTACAAAAGACTATAAAGAACTTTTCAGAGCTCAAGTATTAAAAAACTTACATGATCAAATAAGCAACTACCTTCAAAAGAAGACCGAAGCCTTGAAGAGTAAGATAGATGCTACACGCAAACTTGTGCAATTCAGTCCAGACGATTTGGGTTGGGTCCACTTGCGTAAGGAGAGATTTCACAAGCATACGCCCAAGCTTAATCCAAAGGTTGATGGACTGTTTCGAGTTGCGGCTAAAATTAATGATAATGCATATCAATTGGACTAGACCACTATAACATCTCCAACACTTTTAATGTTCGAGACCTTAGCGCTTACTTGCTTGATATTGAAATAATTCAATTCGAGTCGAATTCCTTGTCACCTAGAGGAAATGATGAGGACATCGAAGATAAACCCCACTCGAATGGGGTTGTATCCAAAGTCAAGAGTTGGCTCAAGGACCCCTAACCCAATCTAGGGATAGGGCTCTTTAATTCTAGATTTAGTGGATCTGTTTTGATGCTTAAGTAGATCCATTTAAGTTCGTATTGAGGTTCAGATTGCCTATTTTGAACTTTAAAATGCTGTTTAGTCATGATTATACTGCACAAAATATTATTTATTTGATTGGCTAAGCTAGGAGGCCTATTTCTAGCATAAATACTCATTTTTTCAATGAAAAGGCACTTATTTTGGATTGCGTCAAAGGAAGTTATGAATTTCTTTTTCTCTTATCTGGGCCTTCAACATTAAGCGGTGAGTTCCTGGCTTCCTCTCCTTATCAACAATCCTTCTTGTGGCGGATTTGAAGTTGGTTAGTATTTTTTCCTCCTCATCAAACCCATTTCCTAAAGAATCTCGTTTTAAGGTGAAGCAAACACAACAATCTCTAAAGGGGTTTAGCCCAAGGAAAAGGCTTCGACGGCTAGACTAGCAGTCGGTGTTTGATTATCACTCGATTCCTCTAAGAAACTAATTTATAGAATAGGCCAAAAGGCAAGCACCCCAGAATGAGAGACTCGCAATGCCAACACATGAAAATATGGTGTCTCTTATATGTATATATTCTGCATTGTTGCTATCACATACTAGCAGAACCAACAACTCTTGAACGTGAGATAGATGAAAAGAAACACACATGCTAGCGCTTGTTAGAGCTGGTTTATCTCTCTCCTTATAAAAACATCAAGCTAAGCTACCTCTGTTGAAGCCATGAAATTATTAACATTTGACTAAAACCAGCTAGCGGACCACCCAACTAGCTTTCTCTGATATCACATCTTATATATATATATATATAAAATTTTAATGTTTTAGCGACTGATTGGAAAATCTGACTTCGTATGAACCAAGTTTACTTGAGGTAAAGAGATAAAAGGTCCGCCCTTTTTCTTTTTCATTGTTTTGCACAAGCAAAAACGGGTAAAACTTTGTTATTTCAAGCACGGTGATCAGAAGAACGTCACTTACCTACTGCATGTTTTTCGATCATGTAAATCGTCGTTGAGTTGAGGGGATCGTCATTCACAGCCTTTAAGTTGGGCAGACAAACAGCGAAGGCCATGGCAGTGTAGCCGTTATCAAGGACAATGGATTGGGGTAGTTTTGTCCTTTCCACTGCTCCGTTGGTGCTAATATCCATGGTTGCTTCTTCCATCCCTAGCTGGCTCTGCGGAAAGGAGGAAAATCACGAGTTTTTTTTCTTGTCTTCCTCAAAGACACCAAAATCCAACCCACGTGCATCAACAATATTCCTCAAAAGATTCAGTTTCCAAAAGTCCATCTCCAATTCACTGAGTGGTCTCTGTGTGTGTGTTGTTTGAGCCACGGAGGAATTGGGGTCTGATGAAGTTGGAGACTGAGCTATAGTAATGTAAGGAAGAAATGCATTCGTGTTGCTTTTGAGAGAAGAAGATCTGGGTTCGGGATTCTGTTAACAGAGATTGATCCTTCGAGTCTTCAACTTAGAGAGGTAGAATTACAACTTACACTATCAATCAGTTTTCTTATTTGAGAGAAATCTATATCATTCGTTGATGCAAAAGGTCAAAATGGGTGACACCCGTAATTTGTTGATGGCAAAATTGTCGAAATAGGTCGGTAAGCGACGAGGATATTTTCCTTTTCACTTTCTTTTATAGTTTGTTTTGGATTCTGTGGATGTTGGATTCCATTCTGTCGAATTTGAATTGCTCGGACGACTTCCCGAGGGCGTCATTGGAAACATGATCTTCTCCATACCCCTCCCTCCCGGTTGTCCGTACTGTTTTTGTGATATTATACTCGAGAGTGTTAAGCGGTAATAGAGAAATACTTCCGTCACTGTATTAACATGCGCTTGTTTGCGTTCTTATGCCCAGTGAATAATAATTGAGAAATTTCTGTTGGTCTTATTTTGTGAACAGTTCATGAACAAATCACGAGAGCTTTCCTTTTTGTCCCTGATTTTGATTGTACAGTAAGAGTCGGTCTTTGGTGCTTAGCTGTGTGGGATGCTGCGATTCTATTGTGAACCGCCACCGGTTTCACATTTGCGTCTTACTTCTTTGTTCTTCTAGAACATGTAAATTAGTATAATCTCAAACATTCTTTTCCCTTTCCTTTACATAACTGATTTTGCTGAAAGCAGGAAGTCAAACGAGTAGCAGGTTGTTTTATGTTGATTGCTTTAGTTAATCATGTCGTGCCTTACCATGACACAGATTCTTCTATGTTCTTGTGGACTTGATCGCTTCTTTAGCTTTTCAGAATGTTCCGGTATTTCCGAGTAAACCTTTGGACCAGAAATAGAGCAACACACGGAGGCATGCACACATTGAATTTTGGGACTGTGAAGGGGTCAAGAAAGGAAACAAGCGTGCCATATCATTTTTGTAAAAATGAGGAGTCACCAAGTAGGCCTAAATCTGTGAAATTTAGATGCATCTTTTAGAGAAGACAGTTAGAAATGGAAGTTGCCCAAAGACTAAGGGTTTTATTGTTTGGTAATCTTGATGTTGTTGATTCTTAAATTTTAATTCAATCTGGAAATTCTATCTCATGCCTAGAGAGAAACTCTTTTTTAACTAAAGCAAGATGCAGTTGTGAACCAGTAGATAATGGCTATTGAAGACAAAGAACAATGAGGAAGTTGGATATCAAATAAGGGCCAACATGGCTTTTAACACTTCAGCTGCCTCTGATTCTTGCTCAACCCAGCTAAGCACAAAAAGCAGATTCCCATGTCAGAAACCTTATCTTAGACTTAATCAAACGTTTTCCCATGCTAGGCGGTGTTGGTTAGAGGGTGCAACACTAGGGCTTCGTATGAGGTTGCTCCTCTCTATACTGTTCTTTCTTACCCAAGAGATATGGTGTACTGCTGAAAAATGGCCCCTTCTGCTAAAAAAATCCTACAAAGTTTTATGCTAGTTGTTGGCTACCTAATGCAAACCTACATTATCTAGGATTGGTACTAGCTAATTAAGACTGAACCCTTACAAATATTTATTGAACTATCGTAACTCTTAACATGATATTTTAATAATACAGATTTGGTTGAAATGTTGTAGTTTTTAGAGGTAGTGCTCTAGAAGAGCAAGCTCCGACTCACACTTAACACCAGCAAAGCTTGCATTTGGAAACATGTCCTAGAAAAATTTCAACAATGAGTCTAATGTAACTTCCAACTAAGAGCTTGAAACCTTGATTCCATCATTGAACATATCTGGACTTATAATTTCTCATCGTGTCAGTTCTGCTAATATTTTGGTGTTGTAGTAAAGGAATACTTTAACTGCAAGTATGATCCTAGATAGACAGTGATGTCTAAAATCAAGATATTTGACACCATATGACTGGATTAAGGTTTGGTTTTGGTGTTTGATGAAATAATTTAGCTTTTTAAACAAACAGTAAATAAGGTTGCACAGATCAATATATGCTTCAATACTTTTTTTAGAATGCCTAGTTTGATGACCAAGCGAACCATCTGCTAGGATTCTTCAAATGATAGTCGAGTTAAGTCGCTTCATATCATGCTATGACAGTTTCAGTTTACATGTTTGTGTGCGTGTGTGATGGGGGAATCATTGTTTTGTTTGTGTAGTGTCCTTGTGGGTGCTTGTGTGCATCTGCTAGTGCTTCTTTTCTTGGGTGCATTGGCTTTACTTTTTTTTCTTTGAGAGGAAACTTTACTTCCTGTTTCATAGGATGGACTGTTCTCTTTATGTGCTGTCGTTCTTATTATGCATCTCTGCTCGTGAAACAGCATCCATGGGGAATATGACTGCTGAAGTGCTAGTCAACAGTGTCTCAAGATATATCCATTTAGTTGCATGTCAGCCCATAATGAAACTCGATCCACTTCTGAAGGACTACGAAAAGATCGTGGACATTTTGAAGCTTTTGAGGCCGGTGCTTGATGAAGCCGTTGATTCCAACATATACTCAGAGGAGCTGCTTGTGGAATTTGAGGAACTGGATTTGGTTGTTAATGAGGCCAGGGATATTGTTGAAAACTGGAACTCAAAGATAAGCAAAATATTAAATGTATGTTACTGTATCCACCTGCTTTTATGCTTGGTCCTGTCTAGAGCTTTCTACTATGGTACAATGACCTTTTAGCAAGTTTCTTAAATAGTTTAGCATCCACACTAATGTCATGGAAAATTTGACAGCTTGATCTCAATAAATTTGATTGATTTGGGGGTTGACATCTATCGTAACTTCTATTATTTGTTTCCTTTTTTACTTTTATTATTGAGCTTAAGCATGCAGAAACCCCAAACACACCGGCAGAGGTGATTCTATATGTAGCTCATCCTATGACAGATTCTCTTATCTTGTCATTCTCCTTTTTTGACTCTCTCCTTTAGTCAAGATCGGTTGAATAGGGAGCAGGTTGTTTTGGGGAAAACATAGAACAGATTCTGTGAAAGTTACTAGGGATGTCAATGAGTGGTGCTGTTCCTTTTTTTTAATAACCAGGAATAGAGGTGGTATACTTGGAGTTATTTTTGTTTATCTATATCAGCAGTTGTAACTGGATTATTTTAGATATATCAGATGAAGATAAAGGTAATGGCGGACATGGAGAGTTGGTTGATAGGTCTGCCATGCTGAGTTTGCATGATATTGCACATCCAGCATTTTCTCATTTCCAGTATCAGCATGATTGTTATGATGCACTTATGCCCTGTTCTTTTTATTATTTTGTTTTGTGGGAAGATATTAGCTCACTGGAGAAACTTCATGGTGGTGATTCATTCTTCTGGTGTAAGACCTCTCTCGGCCTCATGTAGTAGTAGCTAAACTTTTGTGCTAAAATCCAGGTTTTAAGAAGCGAATCTCTGATGATCAAAGTTCAAAAGCACTCCTTAGGGATTTGCAGTGCACTGACCGGACTTCTGTTGTGTCCTGCTGTTGAGGTACTAAAGACTTGTCTTCATCTCTAGATTTTCATGTGCTTTGTGGTCCTTTATGCATGTTCTTGGTTTTGTAAACATTAGGGATTGGGAACCTTTCCCAAGTTTTCTTGTGGCTGAATGGCATCTGACAGGATTTAAAATTGTGTCAGCACTGTATCCAGGAACTTCAATGCATGGAGCATGTGCTAGCATCAGAACTAATTCAAGTAGCTCTGAGAGATCAAAGAGATGGCCGCAGACTTCGCTCAGATAGTCTGATGAAAATAATAGAAATGCTTGGTTTGACATCTAACCAGGAACTGTTCATGGAAAGCGTTGCTTTGGAGAAGGAAAGAGAGAAAGCCGAGAAAAGAACTGATATCCACCGTATTAATCAGATTATCATGCTTGTTGGCCATATTCGAGATTGCATCATCAACTTGAAGAAATACAAGTACACTAATGGCAGTCCGATCCCTACATACTTCTGCTGTCTGCTGTCAACGGATTTGATGTTGGACCCGGTTATTGTAGCCTCTGGACAAACGTTTGAAAGGATTTTCATTCAGAAATGGTTTGACTGTGGACTAAGAATATGCCCAAAAACACGCGAATCTCTTGTGGACTGTAGACTTGTTCCCAATGACACAGTGAAAGCTCTTATCTCAAATTGGTGTGAGGTGAACAATGTTGTTTTCCCTCCACCACCCTCTCCGAAGGTTTGTCAGTGCTTCTATTCTGATGTTCCTTCACTAGAAAATGAAGCCCTCCCATACAGCAGCAACGTCAGTTTGAATGACAGATCAGTTACAGCTACTCAGTGCAATGTCAAAAATGGTTTTTTGAATTATCAGCATCCAGTTTGTGATGGAGTTTTCAACTTTTGTTTGGAGCATGATGACGAGACATCCAAAAATGGAAGAGGAAGCACCTTTACGGAGAAAAGAAGTGTGAATCATGGTAGTCGACCTAAAGTACAATTAAGTGTGGTGGTCTCAGGCAATAAACAGAGTAACCTGTCTTCGTGTGACCAATCAAGTGATCATAGCCGTAGTGAATCACTCTCAGGTGCCATTTCTAGCATTGACTATAACCAAGGTGTGGGTGCAGAAGATTCAATCGAAATAACAAGGATTTCAAGCAAGTGTGATAGCAGTGAGACCTCTGGAGAAATAACATCGGGCCATCAAGTTATTTCTCCCGGTTTGTTGCCTAAGAATTTCTGTAGTCCAGGAAACAGACTGCAGTCCTGTAATACTCCTATAAATCGTCTCTCTTCAGTTCAATCTTACAATCATGAGGATACCTCAGCTTCCACAACTATTGAAAATGTTCAGAAACTGATTGAAGGCCTTCGCAGCCAATCAATTGAGTCACAAACAACAGCAGCAGCAGAGCTTCGACTTCTTGCAAAGTATAATATGGAAAACCGGGTGATAATTGCAGAATCTGGAGCTATACCTCCGTTGATTTCCTTATTATATTCACAAGATAAGAAGATTCAAGAGAATGCTGTAACGGCACTCCTCAACTTGTCTATAAATGAAGAAAACAAGAGGAGAATCGCTGAAACTGCTGTCATTGAACCTCTTATTCATGTCTTAAAGACAGGAAACTCTGAAGCGAAGGAAAACTCGGCTGCAACTTTCTTTAGCCTCTCAGTCATGGAGGAGTACAAGGCCAAAATTGGTAGGTCCGGTGCTATCAGGCTCTTGGTTGATCTTCTGGGTAAAGGGTCTCTGAGAGGAAAGAAAGACGCAGCTACTGCACTCTTCAATTTGTCCATATTTCACGAAAACAAAGTCCGGATCATCCAGGCAGGTGCGGTGAAATTCCTCGTGGAGCTGATGCTGGACAACGAAGCAGGAATGGTAGATAAAGCTGTTGCTATTCTAGCAAATCTTTCAACTGTTCCAGAAGGCCGCTCGACAATATGCGAAGAGGGAGGGGTTCCGGCACTAGTGGAGGTTGTGGAGCTTGGATCCCCAAGAGGTAAAGAGAATGCATCTGCTGCCTTGTTCCAGCTTTGTATCAACAGCCATAGTTACTCCACCTTAGTTTTGCAAGAAGGAGCTGTGCCCCCGCTGGTTGCTTTGTCTCAGTCAGGCACACCAAGGGCCAAAGAGAAGGTAATGTTTTCTATCATTTTTACATTACTATAGGCTCCTTCAAGCTAAAAGTGACACTCAGTTTTTTGCAATAGTTGGCCAGCCTATGCTTTCATAGTTCGGTCCAAGTTGCAGAGCCATAAGTAGCCTAAATGAGAGAGGATCCATACAGGATCCGAAGCCATCCATCCCCATTCAGATTGATTCTGTACCGCTACCCCGGGAAATGCAGTTTGACATCTCGGATCCTTTGACTATTTAATGACATAATGTGCCCCCATTTTCCTCTTAAAAGAGTCGATGAATAAATGTTTCCAACTCCAAAGATGGGGACATAATTTCCCTTTCTAAGCAAGTGAAAGAGTAACGTTTCCAACTCATAAATGTGGGGTACATTGTTTCTACTTGTAACTCCCAAGAGAACTAAAACTTCATGTGTTCCTCTGCAGGCACAGCAGATCCTCAGTCATTTTAGAAACCAGAGGGAGGGGAAAATGGGCAAGGGGAAATAGTGAGATGATTGCTGCGTCTGTCAGGGACGGTCTCTTTGTTTCTGATGAGTGCACGCTTCTTATTTAGTGCATTCGTTGAGTGAGACTTCATCCTCGGTTGTGATTTTGCCTACTGTAACACGTCCACCATTCCCGTCTTCAGCCCCTTGAGGGGTGACATTTGCTTTGCACAGTCCATGTTTTGTCTTTGTGTATATATATAGCATTCTGTAACGTCTCTCTCTCTCTCACACACACACACATATACAACTGTGGAATTTCGTTTATGGATGAACTTTGCACATTTGCATACAGAAGTCTGGTTGGAAGCTCTCTCTCTCTCTCTCTCTCTCTCTCTCTCTCTCTCTCTCTCTCTCACGAGACATCGCAGTGTTCAGGACAAGGTGTGCATATTTGCATTGAATTTGGTTCACAGTTGGTCCATGCATTTTGGTCGCTCTCCCTCATTAGCATAAAGAAATCTGGCTGGAAGTTGGTACATGCCTCTCATTCTCACGCATAAACGCACAGAGAATGGGCTAAACATATAAGAGATGCTGCATATATTAAATCTGTTCGTACTTTCTCATGCCTTTATTTTGAGGCAGAGAAACATGGAGCAGATATCTGTTTCTTTTTCCGGTGAAATGGAGCGGATAAACAGATATGTTTATTAGGTGTAACAACTGCACATAGCACCACCATGGCGTGCTTCACGGACCTGCAATTAAATGGTGAAGAGCTTCCTGCACATATGAAGCGAAGCCATCTTCAGTTTCACTAGACGGGCGATTGACAAATACGGTCACCTGAATGCATGAGTATAGTGAAGATCAGTCTCTATGATTTGATGATGAAATCAAAAGTTCCATATATAAAAGGTGAGCTGATGAGCACGGCTTCACCATAATAAGAGTCAAACTTGAAACGAAAGAATGAAACTACAGAGGTCGATAATAGCATCAGATCATTGCTCAAAGAATATTCATGTCTGATGTGCTCGAAGCAAAAATGGACAGGGACTGTTCATGAAGGAATACGGTAACGTGAAAAATGCTGCAAGTACTAGGATCTTAAGGGCATCACAAGAATGCCGTGGTCTTTAAAGAATTTCAAGGGTTTCCTTTTTTTCTCAAACTTTCCATGATCTTACGGTATTCCTGCTTACCACAAAGAGGCAGAGCAGAATTTTAAATGCGGAGGAGAGGCCAAGAAACATCCAGAGAAGAGCTTACTGCAACAAATGACGAAGGAACCATGTTCTTGATCAGAAGCCGTCCACTTTCACTCCTTCGATCTAACTAAGCCTATCTGGACAATACATTATACCTTAAACAAAATATAATCATCCAAACAACAGCTACCTGTTTTCTGGGAGTATTGAATATCGCTCGAGATGGCTAATACCATTCGTATCAAGTTATATATGGTCAAATTACTTTTCTGAAGGCACGTATCCTTTAAAACTTTTCCCTATCAAACGGTTAATCCGGTTCTACATGTTCAAAGAATCAAGATTCATCCTTTTACAGAAGGGCGTCTTGCACCTGCTAAAATCTTCGCGTTCTGATGGACCTTAGCAAGCTTTACCAACATTATTTCATAGTGCAACGTGTGCTGCAGCACATAGGGTTCAATTTGTCTCATCCGACCACCTAGGATTTCCCCAAGCCTTATTGCTGCAAGAACATCCATTCACACAATCTTCAATGTAGTAATTTACAGAAAGCAGAAACTTTGAGATGAAGTTTTCTGAGCCTACAGTACTGATCCAACTGGAGCCCCCAAACCTTTCGATAGGGATACCTGTTTCATACAATTCAGGCTCGAAATAGAAGTAAACCAAAACCAGGAAGGTTTACATGCAACATTTCAAAAAAAGTCAAGCTTCGAGAAAATTCCAGAACATATGTTCCTCTGTATGTGTGTACGCGTGTCTCTGATGTGTGTGGAGAGAGAGAGAGAGAGAGAGAGAGAGAGAGAGAGAGAGAGAGAGAGGTGTTTGTGATTGTTCCATGCGGTAAAAGCAGAAAAGATGGAGGTTCCAGTTGCGAATATCAAAAGAAGTATCAAGCACAAACAGCATAACAGTTCACTTATGTGAAAGGAAATTGCAACCGGAGGCAGAAATAAAAGAAAAAAAACTTGAATTGGTAAAATAATGATTTAGAGTTACTGAAAATGCGAACCCTGTCAAATGCAACCTCTCTAACCTTGTCTCTGTATTCCGCAAAAATGCACCTGCTACAACCGCAGTTTACAAAGATAAAAGTATTGGTCATCATTTTACGGAAACTTGTTAGGAATTGTGATGAGGTCCAAACATCGGTCAGCACTTCATAAGTATTATGATCAACTATAGTTCATTTGCATAAGATATATCATCTCATCCGTATGTATATGTAGAGAAATAGCTCGCTGCTAGATAAAAATGAATAACCACCATACATCTCCATTAATTGTCCATTTATTACGGCAAAATCTTCAGAAATTTAAAATCTTTGTTTTTTCAACTCAAGATTTAACCAACAAAATAAAAAGAATGATATAATTTTTGAAGAAATGCCTTGATCTGCAAAACCATGATCTGTGTATGGAAGACCGATGCTTGAAAATGAATCCAATCACTAATATATTGGAAAACAAAAGTGCATAGTGCATTGCCCCAAAAAGAGTCGACTGGCTATGAAGCAGTCACTTAGAAAAAAATGGTAAGAATAGCTGCCCGCAAGACTAAGTAAAATACTTGAGTAAGCAATTATCTTTAAATGTGCAGAACTTCTTAGACTATGAATTTAATGACGCATAGGTTTATGGCTGCTTTTCGATAAAATTCACAACAATGTGAAAAAAATTTCTACTTGTTTAATTTCAAAAGCATTGAACGAATTAAACCAACCACTGGTTGGAAATGATATCATGAGCTATATACATCATGCAAAGTTCCAGTATCCCGAAGAATCCCGACAGTTTCTGAGATCAGCATTACACTGGTCTCTTTCTTTACCATGCTTTTGTTATAATCCTGGTCCACACCTAATGAAAAACCAGTGTAGAAGAAGTAACAACAACAACAACAATAACAATTAAGCCTTTTCACATACTAGATGAGATCGGCAACATGGATTCTTTGTTTCCACAAAGCCCTATCATGTGTCATGCTTGCAGTTAACTCAACCAGAGCTAAATTCTCTATTGATTTTTTCCAATACTTTTGTAATCTCTCTTTCTCTTTCAACATTCTCACAATCTCTAGTTTTTCATACTTTCCTACTATTACTTCTTTTGATCATCTTTCTACATATCCAATCTATCTCAAATGATTTCTCCTCATTTTATCCTCTATTGGTGCCACTCCCAATTTGTTTCTAATAACCTCATTATATATGTAGTCTTTCTTTGTGTGATCACTCATCCATCTCAACATCTTCATTTCTGCTACGAACATCCTTTGTACTACACAACACTTAAAGTGTAAAATATAGCAGGTCTAATTAATGCTTTATAATATTATCTTTTAACTTTAATGTCTTTTATCACATAAAATACCTAAGACTCCGCTCTATTTTAATCAACATGCATTTAACATCTCCATCACTTTGAAAAACTAGTCCAGTAGAAGAAACCTGCAAAATGTAAACGGGGATATACATTTCAAACACAAAAGCATGGCAAACAGAAAAGGATCTAGAGTATGAATTGCAATTTTGATAATTTCAGTTATTGAAGTCATACCTGAAAAGCAGTCTAGATTCTCGTTGCAGGTATGGATGTGCTTATTGATGATTTCTACGGTTGCCGTAGTCAACCGATTTGGTTTCTGATAAAACCTCTAAGCAAGTTATCTTTTATGTGAATTCGTGAAGTTGTTCACAAAGAAATTGGAAATACCAATAAAATCTAGCAATTATACTCCCAACACCACCATTTACTTGAATTAGGACAGCTAATATCTTCACAGTCTTCATATCCCATTCACATACTGTGCAACTCTTTGCATGAATTACACAGGGACAGTTTACCCTTGCATAGCTGGTCTCAAGCCCGAACAGTGGAGGCTGCGTAAAGTAATTGACAATCAGCAGAAGACTTTATTGAGCCTTTTACCTGGACGCGTGATCACTGGACCATATGAAGCTCCGAAGTTAGATGCACTTGATACTAGAATGGGTAATCTTCTAGACAATTCGTCTTGCACCATCTAACAAACACCACTAAATGTGCTAAAATGTTTGATTAAAGCCAAGGTTAAGGGCAACTCTTATCATGTACGAGTTCAAACTTCTCATCTCATGTAAGGTTGCTTAATATAATTAGATCCTAATTGAGCTTCCTGTACGCGTGCAAGCTGGACATAAAATCATGCCTGTGATGAACCCCTTTGCCTTTGAAATTATACACCTATATTTTGCTCCTTTTAGAGAGTGGGTCTGTCTAGAACTATATAAGCATGCCTGCAGCTCCACCAACAGTTGTTATTGGCAAAAATTTCTTGCACCATCAGATGAAATATTTTATTTTTATAATTTAAAACTCTTAATGAAGAGACAAACATGTTTGAACTGGATATAGCCGGAAGCTCATACTATGAGAGAGGGAGAGAGGGAGAAGAAGAAGAAAAAGGTGCAGCTTCTTAGTTAGTCAGCAGGAGTTTCAATCCTTGGCTTTCCTGACTTTGCATCTTTATCCGTGGCATCTGCTGCTGCTGATGCAGCCTCAGTAAGACCTCTCCTTTCTAACTCATCTAGGAAAGCATCAACCTCACTTGCACTGATTCTGTAAGGTGTATGTGCAGCATCCGGAAATGACTTGTTCACAACGTCTTCTCTGTATTGCACAAGTGCCTTGTTGATCGACTCACCCACTTGGCCGTATTGTTTGCAGAACTTGGGAGTAACCTTCACAATTAAAGAAAACTTTCACGTACATGAGAAAACAGAGGCCTACCAATGGTAGGCTTGGTAACCAGGATAGTCATAACATATATGTAAGTGAACTTTATCAGAATCATTTTCGCATCGAGAGATTTTACATGGTAAGGATTTATGCATATGTAATAATATCCAATGCATGTCAAATGGGGCAGATTTTGCATATTGAGTGGGATTGCGGCATTGGTGCTTGTTATTTTCAGATGACGAGGTAAGACGAAATTGGAGATAGAAACCTTAGGAATAAAGGGCTTTCACATCATAATATATTTGAACATTTTAAACAGCTCTTCATATTAAAGTTAAAAGTGTTCACATTACATTTTTAAGAAAGTTCATTTTAAATTCTGAGTGAACATTTCAAGATGACCGAATTTATGGAGACATCATGTGTACTAAAATTAATGCAAGTTAGTTAAAATGTGTTATTTATGACAAGAAGATGCTAATGGAGATGCTGAAGTGGATGTCTTACCATCCAAGTAAGGATGGAGACGTAGAGAAAATGTTGATGCAACATCACTAGGAAATAAAAAGGGAGACTTAATGTGGTTTGCACATCTGGAAACATAGAATGGAGCTTCAATGAGAACATGTGGTAAACACTTTGAGGCAGAGAAAGGGATCAAAGTGTTGGAACTTGGAAGAAAACAGTAAAATATGAGCTTGTTGTTTTGGTGTTGAATGTTAGGCAAGATACAACACAGTGGTGACTAAGAATCAATGCAGCTGGCACCCAATTAATATGTGAGAGGGCTTGATTTTGGGCTAGTTGGCCGAACAAACATTAGATATCCAAATTTATCTATTCACTTCTGGAGAAAAAATCAACAAATGCAGCTGCACAGCTCAAGATGTCTATGTTTTACTCATCTTAGTCAAAACATGAGAAAGTCTTGCAAGTTTTACAGATTAATTAGTAGTGTAAAAACTTGCGAATGAGCAAAACTTACAGAATTAATACGTTACCAAACTATGCCAAGAGCTACTCATGTGTCTTGATACGAACCTTTGCATGATGTGGGTGTTGTAGCATGCCCAGAAGGTCATGGTAAACCAGCACCTGTAAGAAGATACATAAACTAAACGAAGTCTGGCTGGGAAAAGTTCAGAGTTATATGAAAGAGAACATAAGGAGCAGGGAATCAGAAAACATATGTTAGTGTACTTGTATCTCTGCTGCAGAACCAATAATTTAGCTCAATTTCAATGACAAGAAGACATGCAGGAGCGCTAGGATGGCAATGGAGATCCAGGAAAAAGTGAAAACTAATTGTTATTTCCAGATAGCAAGGTTAACTTTGTTTCCACTAGTTTCAAGCAAAGGAAATTATTCTTCCCATGATGATTATGCAGACTTGTTGAAACAAATGACTTGCACCAAGCAGTTGATCTGCATCATGCTAACAGTTAACATAAGCTAGATCATTTTTTATTCTTTCCTTCCAACACTTTTATGGTCTTCCTCTTTCTCTTTTAATATTTTCACCATCTACTTTCTCGTATTTTCTTATGAGCACTTCCTTTAGTTGTCTTTCTATATGCCCAAACCATCTTACACAATTTTCTCTCATTTTATCATCTATTGGTATCACTCTCAATTTATTTCTTATAACTTCATTATGTATATAGTTTTTTCTTGTGTAATAACATATCCATCTCAGCATCATTTCTGCCATGAATAAACACCGTTTATAAGATTATAATCAATAGCATTTCTAAAGGTAAAGTGCATCAAACTACAACATGCCGCAGGAGAAAGTGCTGAGCAGCAAATCCTTGTCAAATAAATACCAAACCATGCCCAAAGGGTATGTTTAGGCTACATAGTGCTTATTAAATAGAAACAACTTCAGCCAGGAAAAACATCCAGGTTGAAAATTCACACAGATCTACTCATAGTCAAGCGCATCTAACAAATCCTACGTTTGATGCGCACCCAGGTTAACATCAAATATTTAATGCAAACGCACATTATACTTTTGGACGTAAGAAACATTGGTAAACCCTTTTTGTAGGCAAGTTGGTTTAAACATATAACACTGTTGGTTTCTGGCAATATCTCATGGGTTAGTAAGATAACCTGACCGCTGCAGAATGGACCAGCCCCAATTCCTATGGTTGGGATTTTCAATGCAGAAGTTGCAGCTGCAGCCACAGGTGATGGAACACATTCCAACACCAATGCAAAGCATCCGGCATCCTGGAGTAAAAGTGCTGTCTCCACAACCTGTAACCAAATGAAAGAGGGGGAGCTTAACGAGTGCACATGCAGATTCAACTGTAAGGTCACATCTAAAGGTGGAAGATGGAAGAATCAAACCACGAACCTTGAGCGCGCTAGCCACGTTCCTACCCTGAGGTCTGAAACCCCCAAGAACACTAATTGCTTGAGGGGTGAGACCAACGTGCCCCATAACTGCAATTCCTGCCTCAACAATTGATTTAGCAGCAGCAATCCTCGACGTAGCCCCACCTTCAAGTTTGATAGCATCCATACCTCCTTCCTTGAGCATTCGCACCGCACTTTCCACAGCCTGCCGAAAATTCACACTACAATCACCTGAGCTGGAGCATACAAACGATCAATGTCTAATGCATGTAGAATTATGTACTTGATTCTAAATAAAAAGGGAGGTGTTGTATCCGTCAATACCATATTCTGTATATACTGAGCCTAAACAACCAACTTACTATAAAAAGAAGAAGATGATGACAGAAACATGAACTCGCCTGGCTCGAACTCGTCTCGTAGCTCCCAAAAGGCAAGTCTCCCACCAGAAGCGGCCTCCTCGCCCCACGAGCGACCGCCCTGCAGTGCACCAACATCTCATCGACGGTAATCGGCAAGGTGGTATCGTGCCCATGAACGACCATCGCTTCAAATTCATCATGCAAATCAGAAACAGGAACAAAAAATCACACAAACCCGGAAACAAAAATTTGGTGCTTCTCTAAAGTGGCTATCAAGGCGCCAAACCTGCAGAATCTCCCACCAAACAAATATCGATCCCTGCCTCGTCGATATGCACGCCGGAGGGGTAATCGTAGGCGGTGACCATGGTGATCGGCTCTCCTTTCTGATACTTGAGATTGAGATTATTCAAGGTGATTCTCTCCGCTGGATTTTGTGCCTTAGGGCCTCCATAGACGGTCTCTTTGGGCACATTGCTCATCATTCTGACAATGCTGCCAAGGCCATAGTTGGTAATCTCCCTCTTGCCGCAGAGAGCAAGAGAAGCAATACCTAATGTGGCCATTGGAAGGAGACTACGAGAATACAGACTATTAAAGCGAGAAAGGAAGCGGTATTCTCTCTTTAGCATCATCGAAGCACGCCTAAGACGTTGACGGGGTTTTGGTGGTTATGCAGTGGAAAAGAGAGCATTTTACAACGGTACCATGCTGGGGGACCGGAAAGGATACACGGAAAATCTGTGGAATGTATTGGTCTTGTTCGGTTGCCGCCCTTCTCATACGACAAATGGTGCGTTGTATTTTATTATATCATTCATCCTTGGGTTTCTTCATCTTGGAGAAATTCGTCCTTTTTCTTTTTCAGGCGAAACTCACGAACACACGCATGTACCCACCAGGAATCCAACTCGACACCTGCCAGTTGGCGTCAGAAAACCCTACCTGTGAGCTAATGCTCTAGGTGCGTGAGATTCGTCCTGTTTCAAAGATGACATGGTATCTATTATTTTCTTGGCAGATATTCTCAGCTAGTCGTGCGACAGTGGGAACATGAAAACATGATTTGGGTAGCCCCTTCTAAAGATACACTCAAGGAAAGGAGCCACAAACGAAGAATGCCAAAAGAAGTGAGATCCTATACATTCTCTCTCTCTCTCTCTCTCTCTCTCTCTCTCTCTCTCTCTCTTTTCCTTAAATATCTAAACCTAAATACCAATCCAATCCAGTTGAACGACTACCTTTCAGCAAAGCTTGGCATAGAAATAGAAAAGGATCAATCCTCAATCGGTTTTCATCGTTTATGTGTGCATAATCTTTTGATGATAGGGTCTGCCCAATCCTGTTTGCCTTTCTGAAACAAAATTCAGTTGTGATTGATGTCGGATATGGTTGATGACCGATGGTTCAGTTGAGGCTCATTGGAGGGTTGTAAGTTTCATTTCGTTCCAAATGTAGGTTTAACCTTACAATTTGGAGATAAAAAAAGTGGATATCAAAGTGAAACCAAATTAGGGATATTCACGAGAAAGAGATCCTCCAATCCTTATGGAGACCGACCCCGACCAAGATGGATTTAGAGAATGGAAATGGGAGTGGGGATGGAGACGAGAACAAGAAAATCTCTGATGAAAATTAGGGCAGGAATAAGGATCGGAGGTTCCCGCTCCACGAACTCGGTCTTGACCTTTTTTCTCATCGGTTTTAGAAAGCTAGGTCCACTTGAAAATAAAATACTATGCATGATGATAAATAAAAAACTGTTATCTCTTTTTTAATATATTAATTCATTATCGTTGTCCCACGTATTCAATAGTATTACATAACCTAGAATTTGATTTTAGATGTAAAAGTAAGATTCATATATTTGACAGGTCCCCGTGGAGACCCATGAAAAACACAAGAACAAGGATGAAAGCCTTCTTGATCCCGTGATAAGGATGAAACCGAGACATGAACAGGATTTTGAAACGAGAATGGGGACTTAAAACCCCGACCCCGTACCGCCTATCAACATCTCTAAACCCAACAAAGAAACCTGCCTATTTTATCACGAAGCGGTTTGATTGTAGATGCTATAAAATAACCGTGCTGCTCACTGTTCCAAACAAGATGAAAGGGCGATGATTTGACTGGACCTAACTAAACGTGGGAACCTTTTGAGCTGTTCTTGAATCCAATTAAATCTAATACAACTGGACCTAACAAACGTAGTCCTAAATTTTATACCATTAGAAAGTACATTTTGAGATCCATCCCATAATAACAACAACAACTAAGTTTTTTCCTATATTAGATGGTATCAGCTACATGAATTCTTTGTTTCTACATAATCTTATCATGTCTTATAAGATATTTAACATGAGTTAGGTCATTCTTTATTGTTTTTTCAACACTTTTGTAGTATTTCTTTTATTTTTTAATTTCTAATGGTATAAAATTTAGGACTAACTCATGTTATTTGCAGAATATAACAGAATCAACATGACCTAACCGCCCTTTATATATGACCTAACCGCTTCTTGAGCGACCGCCCTGCACTATAAATAAATATAGAATGACATAAAAATCAAACTTACATTCCATATGTCAAGCAGAACTACTATGTAGTTTTTTCAACACTTAGAGTCATCCAATAACACAATATCATTTGCAAATGACATACACCGAGGTACTTCTTCTTAAATATGTTTTATTAACACATCAAGAACCAATATAAATAAATATAGACTTAAAGTTGATCCCTGATGTAGCCCAATATTAACTTCAAAGAAGTTTGTCATTCCTTCATAATTCCTCACACATATTTTTGTACTATTATAAATGTCTCTTATAAGATTTATATATCTCAATGGAATATATTTCTTTTTCAAGGTTCTCAAGAAAATATCTATTAGAACCCCTATTATAAGCTTTTTATAAATCAATAATATCATATGAAAGTTCTTTTTTCTCTAAAATATTTTATAAGACATCTCAATAAGTGAATCACTTCAATAGTAGTTCTGCTTGACATGAATCCAAATTGATTCTCTTTTGTACTTGATACTTGTCTTAATCTATCTTTAATAATTTTTTCTTTTAATTTTATAGTATAACTCATTAACTTGATATTACGATAATTCAAACAATTCTAAATATTTCCTTTGTTCTTGTATATGAGTATAAGTATAATCGCTTTCCATCCTTCAGGCATCTTTTGATTTCTCTATATTTAATAAATGATCTTGTAAGTCAAGTTATTTCCATTTCTTCTAAATTTTTTGTATTTTTGAAGAAATATAAGTTGTCTAATACATTTAAGAGTTTCTTTGACTTCATTCTTTTAAATATGTCCATAGAAATTATGGTTTATGTATTTTTTTATTTGGTTAACTCTCCTACACTAATGATAACGTTTATATTACCAAACTATGATGGTGAAATTCATGTAAAGAGTAGAGGCTCTAAATATAGTTTGTGCATATGCATCCTAAGTAGTACTAGAAGATAGTATAAAGAAAGCATTTGGAAGGAGTTAGATGATGTAATTCAAAGAATTCTATAAAGAGAGATGATTTGTTTGAGAATAAACTTAAATGAGCATGTCAGTAAATAAGCATTAGGATATCGAGGTATTTATGAAAACTATGATTTTAGAGATTTAAATGAAGTTTTGCTATGATATATGATTTCTTTATAGCTTAACTAACAATCTTCAAAAATAAGGTGAATACTTAATTACTTATAAGAGTAACTTATCACAAACACAAATTGATTATTTTGTTTGTAAGAAAAAAACGTTAATTTTTGGAGAAAGCTTAATTATCCAACATCGACTTTTAGTTATAAATTTTATGGTAAAAATGTTGACATGGAAGAAAAGAATATATAGTGCTATTTATACTAAATGGTGGAACCTCAAAAGTAAAAAAGAGATATTTAAACAAAAGTTCTTTAAGGAGATGTGTAGATATACCCTTTTATACGTAAAACAATATGAATATGCATATTAGAATAGTGACAAAAGATATGTTAGGCGAATCTAAGAGACACCTACTAGTATAAAAGGAAGCTTGGTAGTGGAGTGCAGTGGTGTAAGATAAGATCAAGGTGAAGAGAATATATTACAAATTACATTATGCCAACAAGACTAGTAAAACTTATGAAGCTTATTAGAAAGCAAAGAAAGAAGAAAAAAAGGTTGTTAGTGAAGCAAAACCCAAAATTTGGAAGAATTTATATAAAAGCTTAACTTAAAAGAAGGTGAAAGAGATAATTTTAGGATAGTTAAGACTACTGGTAAGAAAACTAAGGATCTTATTTTTCTTAGATGTATCAAAGATGATGATGAAAAGTTTCTAGTAGCAAATGATATATATAAAATACATGACCCATTCATAATGTGGGAACCTTCTCTGCAATTGATTTACTATATCTAGATAAAAATATATAAGCTTTTGCATGCTTTTCACTACATGTGGGCTTTGCAGTGTGTCGCTAAGAGAAGATATCCCAATACAATGCTCATAATTTATAGAATCTAAAGTAGATAAATTTGACAAAGTTTTATGGTATCTATCAGGAGCCTAACACACTCTTCTTCTTTTATCTGGATTTGGGACCGACCATGCAAGGGTTTGCATGGGGTGGAGTTATATATATAATTAAATCCTACCTACTTTTTGGTAATATGAGAGTAATTTTAAAAAATTTAAGAGTTTTTAGAAAATAATCAAACACTATGTTACTACACTCATGCCCTAAGAAACAATAGTGAGATATAAGTGGACACGGTCAGTGAACAAGATTTAAACTCTCTATACAAAGAGAGAGAAAAAGGACATAATGCAAACCAATAAACTCTATCTAAATCAATCTCAATTATCAAATGAAAAAAGATAGATAATTGAGATTGGAAAACAAAAAGTAAAAATTATACATTAAAACAATCAATTACATACTTTTTTATTTTTAATCTCAACCTTTAATCGGATGGATGAAATTGGTTTGAATATAGTTTGCATCCTCCAACTTTCATATGTAAATACATAATATCTTTTGGTGTATAATCTTACATAAACATCACTATATTTCAATTGATATGATTATAATGGAAATTTGAATTTAAAAGATAAAAACAAGTAGCATTGTACTTTTATACATCACACAATTTACTATTTTCTGTTTTATCACCTCAATGATTCAGTAAAGATGTTTATGCACAATTATTTTCTTAAAGACATCTTTTGGATTTAGCACCTCAACCTTTATCTCAAACATCAAACGACCTTTCAATGTTTGAGATGAAAGGTTGAGAGAGGTGCTGAAATAAAAAAATTATTTAATGTTGGTCTATTAAATGACTTGCAAAAGTACTATGATATTTTTTTTATTTTTTAATTCGAGTCTCTATTGTTAATTATACCAATTGAATGCAAGATTATGCATTGAAAACATTATACATTTAGAAGTCTCTCTGTTTATATATATAACATAATGTGTTATGGTATGGAATTGTAAATAAATATTTTTATTACTTAATTTTTGAGATGAATGATTGAGGTAATAAAAAACATTTAGCACATACATGTAAAATAGTATAATAATATTTTTTACTTTTTAATTAAAATTTTTATTGTTAATATGTCAATTGAACGGTGAAGATATTTATAGAAGATTATGTATTGTAATACATTATGCATTTAAAATTATCTATACATATATAATATGTTCAAACGAGATTTGACTAAGGTTTCGGCTCCACTAAAGGCACGAGGTTTTGGTCAATGCAGTTCGCCACGGGGTTAATGGGCTTGGCACATTATGCATTTAAAACTACCTATATATATATATATATATATATATATATATATATATATATATATATATATATATATATATATATATATATATATATATATATATATATATATATATATATATATATATATATATATATATAATATATTCAAACGAGATTTGACTAAGTTTTAGCTCCACTAAAGGCACGAGGTTTTGGTCAATGCAGTTCGCCACGGGGCTCAATGGAATGGTTTGATCGAACCTGGTTCAATCAACAGGGTCAGGTTGAAAGGTACTGGTCCTAGGTTGGACTGGGTTGGGTCCAGGTGGCTGGGGTCTGATCCAAAATCAACTACTAGAGTAAAAGATGGACTTCTGACGGCAGGGTGGAAGAAAGATCGGCAGCGACGGCAAGTGGATAGCGGTGGTTGGCGGAGGTCAAAAAGCGGCCGGTGAAAGGAGATGAGGATGGACGGTAGGGGAAGAATCTCCAGCGATTCTCAGGCGAGGCAGAGGTGGCGTAAGGCAGGTGATTAGGTGACGTAGGTCGACGGCAGCGGAGTTGGTGAGAGGGTTGGTCGTGGTACTGGCAGTAATGGGTGGCTGGGTTGCTCGGGCGGACTAGGGCTATTTCGGCTGGTTCTTCCGTGGACAACGACAGCTCCAGGGGCAGACGGGGGCGACTCTGCTGACGGACGGGCGAAGAAGCTGGGCCCGATCTGGATCTGCTGGTCACTCACTGCTGAGGAAGGTGTAAGATGTAAGGTTTTAGGTAGGATGTCTGATGAGGTGCGGCTGAGAGAACCCGGCGAGGTTGAAACAAGTTGGGTTGGCTAACAGGTTCAGGCTCGCAGTGCAACAGGATGGCTGATCAATTACGATGGACGGATGTGAACTCGATTGCGACACGATCAGCCAGATCAAATCTCTATAGAGTAGCGGTGAGCATCCGTCAAATGATGTTGAAAATCCAAACCAACAAACCAAATACCCACATTATGTTGTTAACGATAGTTGCAATGAGTAACTAGCTCATGTTTGATTCATGAGGCTTGCTCGAGCCATACGGAGTATGAAACGGACATTGACTGAGGTTGAATAGACTCGTTTTATCAATCGATTTTTCTTGCAAAATTTAAATCTTTGGTTCTTCGATCACCTAATTACATTATACTCACCCAATTCACCAGGTTAACATATGTTTATGTAGCATATATGTACAGTGAAGTTATATGTACTTCAACTAAGCAAGATGATACGACCGGAACCAAACCAAACGTTCCCTGGTCGTGTTGAGACCATTTAGCTCATTGTGCCAACTTATGTTCGGTTGATTTAGTTCACCAACTGAGCATGAACGAACTGGCCATGAATCCAGCAGAACAACGAGCCAATTTACCAGCCCAACCATAACTAGCTAGAATGAAAGGAACCACCTGCCCAAGAGATTAACCGACTAGTCTCGCATTGAAGATGGGATGTGAGGCTTCCTGGCAAAAGAATGGTACGTTATTGACGTGGACAATTATATATTTTTATAAAATACAAGCCAATACATACCTTGTTTGCTTTGATCTTGTAGTGTAGATCATATATGTCTACAGGGACAGGGATAGACATGCAGAAATGGTTCCATCTTAAATCATGGTCAAGGCCACGATCAAGTTGCAGATCAAACAATGGCCATTGCCTCCCAGCCAAAATTTGAAGAAAAAAATTAACAAATAAAAAAAGGGAAGAAGAAGAAAAGAAACAGTTTCAAATCGAGTACGCGACATATTTTTATATGTACCAACTACATGAAATCTCTGGAGTTATACTCGTGCATGGGTGAGTGCACACACACAATAGAGAGAGAGAGAGAGAGAGAGAGAGAGAGAGAGAGAGAGAGAGAGAGAGAGAGAGAGAGAGAGAACAATGGAGATTTTGGAAGGGAAAGGATCCTCTCGCACAAATTCAAACTGCTTTGGTTCTTGGAGACTCGATTACTTTTTGCGTAAAACCACATGCCTACGGGTTCCTCATTTCTCTTTTCCATTGGTATGCAAACTTTGGTGCTTGCAGAGCCTACGATCCCTACATAGTGATGCTGTTAAACGAAATATCTAATTAAGCTCGATTTTAGAACATGAACGTGCATGAATCAATAGAAGCAAAATGTATGACCTATAGGTCCAAATATTGGAGTACTGGACCCAAATCCATCGACTACTAAATGGATTGTGCTTATTCAAACATATCCATAAATATAGACCGACCCAAAACCATTTAGTAGTCGATGTATTTGGCTGCAGTACTCCAATATTTGGACCTATAGGTCATACATTTTGCTTCTATTGATTCATGCACGTCCATGTTTCAATGGACTACCAAATCAGCCCATCCTCTCTATACAAACCAAATGTATGATCCGGATAGTGCTATATTTATGGATATGTTTGAATAAGCACTATCCGGATCGAGCAAAGAGGAAATTAGAGAATGGATTGTATAGAGAGCCGAAATAGAAATTGGGGATAGTTATAGGAACTAATCCGAAAGTTAGAGCACAACGTCTAATGAGAGTTTCAATGCAGCAGGCCCCACTTAGTGTAGGATAACTTTTGGTTTTGGATAGGAAGTGATCCAGTATAACTGGCTAAAAAAAGTCTTATTTTCATTTCAAGATTTTCTTGTAATTAGTTCCATACTTTCTCTCTCCATTCATTCCTTATCAAGTTGTTGTAGGAAGCATGATTATGATATCCCAATCTCAGAATTCATGTTATAACTGTCCTCCCACATAACTTTCAACAATAAGTCTTATTCAATAATGATCATGTAGGGACCAGAATAATTCTAGTTTCATTATTGAGAAATCATCATCTCTCTCAAGTAATGGATGGCTCCCACAAAAAAAAAGAATTAGGTCAATTGTTGCAGGGAGATCATCTTTGATTTTGTTGGCGTCATCAATCCTGACTGATATCTTGATGTTGACACACACTGGCATCCAAGTCTAAGCTTGCCAAACATAGGACTTTAGATTAGTCGCTCTGAACTAAGAAGCAAAAATGTCTTGTATTTTTGAAAAGGGTAGCATATATATATATATAATCCAAGTCAAATTTGAGGCGTTTTTTTTCTTTTCTGATTGGAGAGCTGGGTTTTCCGCAGACCCTTACTGGATGCATACTCATGTATCGAACTCATGACTTCCTCCAACTTCAAGGTTTTCTACTTGGCCGCGAAACCAGGAGAACCACGGCCCTTTTATTCTAAATTTGTTCTTGTTCTTGGTATCCCCTATAGCAAGAACCGTTTGAAGTTGAATCATTTCTTTTTATTCTATCAGTTATACACTCTTTCTTACAATGTTGTTGATCAACAATATGGTCTATCACATGGGTCTATGTATCATATATTGTCTAATATATGGACCCAATTAAAGTGATTTAATGTGGATTATGGGTTTATTGACCTCTTTTATGGTATAAGAGCCAATGTGCATATACCATTTTCGTGGTTGCTCTAATCCTGTGATGGGCTTCATTAGGAAGCCACAATAGCCTCTTAGTTTATAAATAGAGGGGTTATGGTCTTTAACTCATATGCATAATATTTTCATTAGAGTCTCCATTGTTTTATCAGCTTAAGTGTTTGAAGCTTCCACTTGTTTCTCGGATTGGGCGGTGTCGACTTAAAAAAGCTCGAACCCGATAATGGCTTCTGTTTTTTATTCAGGTACGCTTCCAGTTTAGGTTTTATATATCTTTTATTGATTTAGCTTGCATGATCCTATCGACACCGTAGGTCTTCATATTAACGCGTACTAAAAAGTTGGGGACCTCTAGTGAATGTAGATGGCGTTGTCAAAACATGGGTTCGGCTTTTCCATTCGACCAGGTGGACTGACTGCAACAAATGTTTTGTTAGCGTGTGTTGAATGAAAAACCTTCACTTGTTTGGAATTCATGATTGATTACATGAAATATGAAAACCTCAACTTCTAAACGGCACGCCAAATTGGTGATTACATGAACCATAAAATTAAGTAATTGGTTAATACAGGAAATTACAATATATTCTCATATTGGAGATGCATGAAACCGAGTAGGAAACGTCTCCTAGACTGGAGATCTTAATATGATCATATCTTAGTCCTAAATTGGTACGTTCTTCTGAAGCTATTTTTATAATTTATACTGTATGTAATTCTACACATATATACGGTCTTCAGCCATCAAAACCCCTCGTCGGATCTGCGTATCGACGGAGAACTTAACTAAGTGAGGGCCTATAATTCGTATCACCTCTCTCTCTCTCTCTCATACACACACTTGCTCGCGCATCAAAACCCCGGCCCTCTCATATGATCTGCGTACTATATGAAAAGTGAACCCAAGACGTTTATGCGCATAATGAGCAGTTCGTCTCTAGCGTGTAGTTTGGCAAGCATACATGCATGCGTCCAAATTATTCCCAAACCTAAGACGTGTTACGCTGAAGTCATGAAGACATCCCATCATTCCCTGAGCAATGTTTTTTTATTAAACAAATCTCGATGATCTAATTTTAAAGTTTGAGATCTGAATTAGAAAACAAAAAAAGTTGCTTATTGAATCCATTACACTTGCAAAAGTACACATTATATTTTTTCTTTTAAAATTCAAATAGCATTTACTCGTATATCAAATTAGATAGTTGAGTTTTATACGAACCTATTAACATATAATACTGTTAGCGTATACGAAACTTCCATTAATTATACACATAAAGAGAGAGAGAGAGAGAGATAAAGGGAGTTTTAAAGGTAAGATGTATTTTGGTTTATAGTTTTACTTAAATATTTTTACGGTTTGATTTTTAAGATTAACGATAGAGATTTGAATTAAAAATACTATTATATTTTCTATTTTATATCCCATATTAAATGTAAAGTAATTTAAATATCTATAGTTAATCTAAAAAATCTAACAGTAAAAATATTTATGCAATATTATACACTAAAAAAATATTATGTATTTAAGATGCCCTATATATATTTAACCATTCATGTCCTTTCCTATTTTTTAAACAACTCAGTTATTTGGGTTGTCTCCATTTATTCCGCTTTATTGATCCGTGTTGCATCTGTAACTGATTGTTTCAAAAAAACTAAGCCCCAGAGGAAATGGAGAAACAATAGAACGTTTAATGCTTTCCCTGCACCTCTCCACCAGCCATGGCAGTGGATCAGACACTGTGCAAATATGGTTTCAGGCTCTAGGCTGAAGCTTCGGATCGTTCCTCCTCGACTCCCACTCTGCCAGCCGTTACCTGTCAGGCACTGCCGGCAGGCTGGGTTAAACTGGGACATAGATGGAGAATCGAGAGAAAACCCAGGCCCCGCTGCTTGTGCCGGTCTGATCCGGGACAACGCAGAGAATTGGATCGTGCTCGAAACCTTGGGTGGTGCTCCTCAGGTAAAGCTGAAGCATGGGGTATCTTGACGGGCCTTCAATTGAGTTGGACGCTAGGCATCAGAAACCTGACCATGGAGTCGGATTCTTCTAACTTGGTTCGAACCTTAAATGATAATAGTGAGTCCCGTTGCTCTTTACTGATCCACATTTAAAGCATGCTTCGTCGGCCATGGCAGATCCGTATGTCACATCTTGCGTGAAGGGAACCAATGTTCCGATCGCCTGGCATCCTATGACCTGACTTAACCTTTCGGTTAGCTTGAATAGAACAGTTTTTGCTTTTGGCTGACCTTATTGATATCTCCTTTGAAAGGGGATACTAGGTGAAATGCAATTCGGGCTTCGGCCCTCCTTTCTATCAGAAGAAAAAAATAACTAGCTGGGCCCTGCATGAAGAGGTAGCCCTAGCTCACCTGGGTAGGAGGGCAAGATCATGAGTTCGATACCCCGTGCGTGCACCTGGCTTCGGTCTCTCTGCTGTACCAACAACGTAAAAAGCCAACTAAGCCCTTAAAAGGAAAAGAAAACCTACCCTGCTCAACCACACCGCACCTTTGTCATAACACCACTCCCTTTAGAAAAGAGGAGACATGGTTTTATGCTATGTGTACGATTTCAGAATATAAAATACAAAGAAATCAATGAAGAGATATGCAGAAAAGAAAGCAATGAAATGATATTGGCTTAGTTACAGACTGGAAATTCAAGCAGGTGAAACTTGATTGAATTTGGAGAGTAGATATGGGCGTCACGGTGACTTATATGTCCATGCATTGGTGTCACGGCGGGCCCCGTATTTGTGCACTATACTTCAGTGGCCTTCCTGACCAAACCTTTTTTTCTATTAATTTTTCAAATTAGCAGTTCTTAACCTCAAAAGGAACTAGCTAAATGACTGCCCATCTCAAATATAATGACGAATATATTAAAAAAAACTTCCTCTAGGAACCCTACACGGTGCATCTCTAGGGTATTGAACCTATGACCTCCTTTAACTTGAAAGCTTTTATATGAAAATACTAGTGAAAAACAAAAACTGCATCTTCAATACTTGTTTACTTACTATAAATGAATGATTTCTTTTATAGTTGACTATCAAAACCGACTGGACAATTAGATGCTCCAAATTCAGCGAACACGTTCACTTCATCCTTGAGAATTACTTGCATAACCAGGGGCAGAGGCAAGAGTAAATAGGAAACCACTTTGTGTTTATACCTAATATTCATTGCATATGTACCTCTCTTAATTATGACAAATCCTTTGTACACAGCATATTCGGCCTTTCGTCCACCCTTGTAGAAGCTGATCTCTTCATAAGGAAGCGTCCCCATAACATAACATATTAATGTAGTGTCTTCGTGTCTAACAATAAGATTTACTCCTTTTGAAGTACTCTGCGTGCATCTGCTCTCTTCTCCTTCTTGTGCGATCATGTAGCGTTTGCATTAGTAGGCGGATGCCTTGAGCCAATGATGGGCCTTTCATTTGGAGAAGCTGCCATTCCGAGACCGGTGAAGATGCGCTGTGGTGCACATGGAAAAAGTCGGGCAAGGCTTGATCCGTATGGGACCAAACGCATGCAGGTGGCGTTCTCCCTCCGAAGGGAATGAAGGGCGAGATATGTTGCTTTAAGCAAAATCGTCCAAATACAATCCATGCCGAGGGTGGTCATCCCAAGTAATAAATAAATAATGACGAGTCCAAGTAATGGCTACAGAATTGTTTCCCACCAGAAAACGAAAAGAAAATAATACCTTGTTTCGGTGGAGCTAGCATCTGCCGAGAGCGTTAGCTCATTGGTAGAGCTTTCCGACTCCCATTAAGCAGGTGCGAATTTGATACCTGGGCGGTGCATCAGTGTGTCTCGGTGTGTGAGAGAGAGAGAGGTGCTTTGGTCTCCCATTGTAACCAAAAGAACACCTTGTTTCCGTGGGAATGGCATCTCGATTAAGTCACAAGTAAGTTGAATGTGAAGCTTAGTTCCATGAGTTGATAATTAACGAAGAAACTCAACAACAACTAAGCTTTTCTTCCATCCTAGATAGGTCAGTTACATGAATTTTCTGTTTTCATAGAGCTAATAGATAACTTAATATAAAATAGATCATTTTTTATTGTTTACTTTCAATACTTTTAAGGTCTTTTTCTTTCTCTTTTAACATTTTCACACTATAGTTTTTGCTCTTTTTTATTGTCTTTCTCCTTGTCCAAACCATCTTAAATGATTTTTCCTTATCTTGTCATTTACAGATGTTACTCTCAATTTGTTTTAATAACTTCATTACATATATGTGTTTCTTTGTGTAACCACTGATAAAAACCCTATTCCTTTAGTGCAGTGAAATTTCAACTGATCATGCATGTGCTCATCAAAGTTTTGACAAATATCTATGTCAACGGATCAGTTGTATCTGATATACTCTAATCCAGTTAATTAACTGGAGCCGGTTTCTGAAACCGAAGACCAATGAGATTTGGACTCCGATTGTGGTCATTTGGGTTTGTCCAACTGGGTAATCGATATCTGAATCTGATTGTAGTTTATTTTCACAGGGTTTGGTCTTGGTCTCTAAAACAAGAAGCTGAATTCATATCTTTCGATTCGTCCGATTTGCTAAATTCATACTTACATCCCTACCCGCAAACTTAAACCAAAAGCGAGTCACTCGAATTTTTCGAAGAACTATATTAAATGACTGTCTCACCTTTCATACCCAACTGAACTTTGCTTCACCCTAGAAAATCTTCGAAGCGTGCCACTTAGGAGATTGCAATTTGCAACCATCCAACCCACACCAAGCCGATTGGTAGGGTGGAAAACCTGACCTGCATAGTGTTAGGTTGGATTATAATCTCACAAGAACATGGCTGGTTTATAGTGATACTGCACTGACCCGACGCGGCCCAGAATATAGGGAAATAGGAACCATAGGTTTCAACATTTTTATTGTTTCTAATTGGAAGTATGTTGAGGCATAAAATGACATGCTTGAACTATGGTCTGAGCCTCATTGTGGTGTGCCTGAAACATCAATACATACATTGCGGGTTCCATTGACTTTAATAGTGAGTCGGATTGGTTCTACAACATAGGATGTAGGAACTTTTCAAAGTTCGGTTCAGTGTTGGGTGGACTGGGAAACCGCTCCAACCCTACCCATTACCATCCCTAATGACACAAACTGATACAATACCATTGTGCTCTGTCTTGTCTTTATATCAATGTTTATGTTAGAAAAAAGCAAGATGATATTAGAACACCATTGAGGTGCTCTGGATTCTTTTTCAAGTGTTCGTCGTCTAGTTTCTCATACTTTTTTTATAAATATTAAACAATTTTAATCCAAGACGAGTCACACATTATGGTGGGCCTTCTGAACATGTTCATTGTCGCTGGGTCCTATGAACTGCCTAGCCATAACGAGAAGTCCAACAAAGGGAAGTAACATGAGAGGAGATGGAACTCACAGCAGCCGGCAACCAACCGTGGGAAAAGAATGACCAGGACCTCTCACTTTCCTCGTAATTCCTCTCTAATTCCCTGCCCGATCCAAACACTCTTGTACATCCGGTAAACAATGGCAGTTTCGTCATTTCCTGCCTGCCAATTTAGCACTACCCTCGTGTGTGCGTAATACAGCCGGTCAACGGCATTGAATTCTGAGTAGCGACTCAGTTCCCCGTCCCGGCGTTTGACCATAGACTCACACGAGTGCGTCCGCTTGTACTGACCATTTTCTCCACATCAATTTCTCAAATACCACAGTGGGAGCTCAGCATACCACGATACTGAAGGGGGCTATTTTCGTCCACTGACTATCGGTAACTCCGTGACATCGACAGAAAGATTCGTTCTCTTATTTGCCCAAGGAAAATTCGCAAACCCATGTCTCACCCTTTCTTCCTGCACAAACAACTAAATACACATTATACGTCTTATCAAATAATTTCAATTTACATAGGTTCTGAGCAGGTGACAGAAATAAGATGTTGAGATCCATGAGTGATTATTCAATAAAAGATCATATACATAATTAGGTTATTAGAAATAAATTATGTGCGACACCACTAGAGGATAAAACTAGAGAACATCGTTTAAGGTGGTCTGAAAAACGAAATTTTAAAAACATTAAAAGACGACCACAAAAGTATCGAAAAAAAACAATAAAGAATATCTAGTTTATTATGAGTTAACTGCTAACATGATAGAACTATGTCAAACAAAGGGGAAAAAAGGCTTAGTTGTTGTTGCTGCGGGATGAGAAGTGAAAGGATCGAGCAGCTCATAGTTCGGCTTGGTTGGACTGGTTGACGATCTTCTCAAATAACTCCATCCAGTTTAGTTCAGGTACCGTGTTTGCCAACAGATGGATTCGCTTGTCTGCCCTAGTTGAGTAAGCCCACAAGATAAAACCGTGTCAGGATCTTTATGCAGAAAACCTCGCAGTTTCACCTGGACTCGGTTCACTCTTTTATGATTAAATCATTGCATTCATATCAATAAATGATAAGAATGAAACTCAACTTATTGACCAACTGTTCATATTGTGTAACATCTACTGAAATAAGCAAAGAATTCTTAGGCAGCTTTCTACCCGATCGATTTTTAAACAAATAATGCAATCGATTCCATCAATGATATCCTTTTGTTACCCAAACAGCAAACTGCGCAGTAGAGGTTTCTTCTCCTTTTCTTGAGAATGTTTTCCCCACAACTAAAAATAACCAACAAAAGAAGCTCTTAATGTAATACAATCAACCGATACGTGCCAAATGATTTAATACCTACATTGACTGATAATATGTAAACTAATTAATAAGCACCAAAATTCCACTACCACATGTTGGAAACACACATATAAGTATGTGTATCTCTGTGTGAGTATGAGAGAGAGAGAGAGAAGAGGAGGGGGAGGGGAGGAAGTGACTGCAACAATTTAGACAGTTCATCCTTGAACTGTTGGTTTCCACCAAAAGTAGAAAGAACAGTACATCTCTTCCTTTAGTAAAACGTGACAGATATTCAGAAATCCAAAACTCCAACTTCTCCCGTTTGTGGATATCAAATGTAAAGATGTGAAAGGAAAGAAAACACAATAATACATGGAAAACAGGTTCCTGTTTTTACCTGTAAGCTTTTAAAATTATAAACTAAGTGACATGCTCATGGTAATGAGTTCACCAACAACCACAATACACTGTGTCTTTACTCCAGAGTAAAAAAAAGAAGAAAGGTAGGCAAACTGTACCTTTCATCCATCCATCAACAGAAAGGAAGAGAACAAAATAGTATCCAATAAAGCGCGCGTCAATCTCACTCACAAATGACCAAATAAATAACTACAAAGAAAAATAACTAATCATTGAATAAATACCCGCAGTTTTCGATCTATCATCAGAGAATCCAAACGCATCATCCGATTGAAGGAAGGAGAGAGTGAAGAGAAGCAAGGAGATCATCAGATGCAAGCTAAGAAGAAACAGATCCAAGGGAGCTCTGATCATTGAAGATCGTAATATCAGATAAGCAGGTAAGAAGGCGCAAAAAATCATAAGTTCCGAAAGATCTCATTTCCTATGGCTACCATGAATATTGCAGATGAATCTCAAACATCCACAACCAATAGCAGCAAAATCACCAACACCACCAACCCAAACACAAGCCCATCAACTCTCAGCAGATATGAATCACAGAAGAGAAGAGATTGGAACACCTTTGGGCAGTATCTAAGGAACCATCGGCCACCATTGTCACTATCAAAGTGCAGCGGTGCGCATGTTTTGGAGTTCCTGCGCTACCTAGACCAGTTTGGCAAGACCAAGGTGCACACACAGATGTGCCCCTTCTTTGGACACCCAAACCCACCATGCCCATGCCCGTGTCCGCTCCGCCAGGCCTGGGGCAGCCTGGACGCACTTATCGGCCGACTCCGGGCTGCCTACGAAGAGAACGGCGGCAAGCCAGATTCAAACCCCTTCGGAGCCCGGGCAGTGCGCCTCTATCTGAGAGAGGTGAGGGAATTGCAGGCCAAGGCAAGAGGAATCGCCTATGAGAAGAAGAAGAGAAAGCGGCCCCCACCTACCCAGAGGCCACCAGAGGCCGCAGCGGCAAGCTCAACCAGCATGATGGTCGACGATGACACAAACCCCGTGAAGCCGGAACCAGCTGGCACCAGCGCTGCAGGAGCTTTGATGGCCGGATTATCTCATGTGGTGAGAAAGGGGCCGGCTTAATGGACCGAACAGGATCTATTGTGAGTAGAAAAGCTAGCTTCAAGTTGCACCCTATATTTTACTAAATTTTGGAACGATGATCTAGATAATCTAGCTACTTTATTGTTTTTCTCAGTCTTTCCCTTGTTCCTAGTTTTGCTTTTTTTCAGTCTATTTCCTCCCGTGTAAGTTGTTGTTAGGAATATAGTGCTAGCTGCTGTAGCTGTAGCTGTAACAGTCATATATAGTTTCGGTATTGATAGTGGTAATACTAGTGCGCATATATATAGACGAAGAAGATGATGATGATGATCGTGATGAACGATGGTAGCGGTGGGAATACTCATTTCTTGTTTAATTTCTCGAATTTCAAGACGTCACTGTGTTGTTATCCGTCTGTCATGTACGCAGATATAGAAGGTTCGTGATAGGATTGTATGCAACTTGTGGAACAGTTTATCATCATCTTCTTGCGATCTTTGTTGCTTCATATTCTGTACTCACTGACCGGAGGTTATTCAGTGTTGATTCCTGTGGATGATCGATGAATTAAAGAAGCTTACTTTAGATTTTTCATATCGTAGTCTTCAAAATCTGTGAAGTTATTGGCACTGGATTGACACTTCGAATGAATTTCCATCTTCCTCCGGCAACCCTAATCTGGGAATACCTATTGTGCTGTCTTGGCATATCCTTCGTAGTGGCACCCAACACCAATTATCTTTTATTGTCTTCGTCGTTCTTGTTGTTGCTCTCCTTCTTCTTCTTCGGATTATATGTGGTCCTTTTACTGTCTTCGACCTGACTCTTCTTCTTCTTGATTTAGTAAAATGTTCAAATAATGAAGGTTATATATCTGAATATCATAGAGAAAAAATAACGTTGTGAATCCCCCAAATCAGCTTAATTGAATATCCAGTTTCAGTATCTCATAGCACATATATGCCCGCCATCGGTTTACAATCGCACAAGAGAGGAATGAAGATCATCAGTATTCTTGGTCAAGTTTCATGTTGTAGGCCGAATGTAGGCATTCGATTTCAAGAAACATAGAAAACAATACTCAACATCTCGAGATGTTATTGAGAATATTTGCAATGTTATGGCTCTCATATCGTATTATGTAATTATACCTAATCTTTCATTAAAAAAACAGTACATGCTATCGAGGAACTCAAGGTGGAATAAGAGGAGGAGCATTTTCCATTATTCTTTCTGGCCGACAGTTTATCATAGAAGATGCCCATCATTGAGTCATATTGTGCTTTTCTTTGCCAACCACCTCATATTTTAATAGCCATCACGATAGAAAAACGTTTGCCTTTTCGTTTTTACAGATCAGGGCAGAGGCATGTTCGTTCTTGAAACGATTTAGTGAGAATTTTCATACTCTTAAGTGCTTGTCTATTTCATCTTTGGTTTGATAATCCACTTAAAAAGCATTATTTATCATAGAAAATAGAAATTGTGTATGTGATATTGGGTGATCGATGCTTAGATTTTACTTCTTTTACTTGAGTCATGTTTGCCAAGGATCTATTCTGATGGCAAAATCGCGTTAAGAATTGAGTAAGCCTGATCTTTCCATGCACCATAGTTTGTCAGTAGGCACAGACACATTTGACTGGTGTTTATCGATGTAAGAGCTAGCACCTATTGCTATTCTTGTGACTATTTTTCCATCAAGGTATTTGTACATTTTCTCCAGTTAGAATAATTTGCTTGCTCCAATGATTTCTGCTGTGTCAGGGAGCAAGAAAAAGAATAAAGGCTAGGATTTTCCAATTGATTGTCAATCCTTCAGTAATTATTTCGCGGAATCCCACAATATGTTTCCTTTTAGTAAAAAAAAATGGGTGCGTAGTCATTTGCGCTGCCTCCTTGGATACTGGACTCTGGAGAGAGAGAGGTTCATATTTCAGGTTCTGTCAAAAAGAAACATTAGAAAATTCATAGTGGCACGGACGAAACGTAAAGAATCTGCTTGTAGCAAGCAAGATTAATAACAATCATTCTTGGTTGTATCACACTCTTTTATTAGTTATTTCTTCTTTTCTCATAATTGTACATGCATGCCTGCACGGAAGACTGTGATAGCATATATCTTAGGCGGCTAGACAATTACAGAAATATATTTACGAGTAAAAACTCAGTTACACGTTAAGATCCATCAAGTAAGGCTGCTAGGAATCAAGTCTGGTGGCACTTGTCAGAGAATCGAACTCATGAGAGAGATTAAAGAAAAAGGCCACTCTCCAGGTGGGCGAAGTTGTACGATGGGCATTATACATCGCAAGCAAGAAATAAGTACCAATATAAATCACAATAAGATAGACACAGCAAAACCATTGACTGATCATACTTAGTGCTGAATGACTGCTGTTGGATCGATATTACTAATCTTAGATAAGTTCGCCGGCGACTATCACGCATTAAAGCAGCTTTTTAATTTCATGATCATCTACGATCTATTTTCTTTCTTTTTCTACGAGAGAACCTTAAACTTGCATACACGTTGAACTTGCATGTCTTCTGCCCCATTGCTGCTCATTGACGTTAAAAGGAAAGGCAGAATCATGGGCCGGGGACAATTATTTATCATACAGATAAACAGGTCTGGCACCTTATTTGATCCACTAATAATCAAAGCTCGAAGAGGACATAAGATATGATTGATCAGGTACATAATTATTAAAAATTTAGTTCATTTGCATAATTAATTTTCTCCTTGGATTGATGCGTTTTGGTTTTGATTCTCATTAATTGCATTTAGCTAAACCTGCTTTTGAATAATCTCGTTAGTACAATTAATCATTCAAGTGGTAGGTACCTATTGATTAGTTGGAAACTTGTCTTTTCCTCTCAGTTATGCAGAAAAGATTAGTCTATCCAACCATGTCGGAACTCTAACCGGTCTTCAACCTTTTACAATTAGAACTTCCGAGAAAGGGATCAATAAAAAAGCTGAGCATTACCCACTCAGCATTTTTTTGAACAAGATTTAGACCTCGGCTAACTGTAGAATAGATCCATTTAATGTCTGATGGATGGTTGAAGCCGTGCCATGTTTTGTAGAGCTCTCCGCAGGGGTAACCCTCAGCAGAATTGGTCAATGCTCTCCCTCTCTCTGCTTGCTCGTTTCTGTGTATCTGTAAGGTCTACACATGAAAATACCATAGCCACATATATATGCCAAAACTTGTGCTAGTAGGAATAATGCAATACGAACAAATTAAAGCAATTTCTCACAAACATAGAGTGTCCATGATGCCTAGGTCCCTTCGAAACATGCAGCATATTAAATGTTGATATGCTAAAAAAGGGGGTTTGTGACGGTTGGGCAACAACTGAAAGAAGTGATGAAAAAATGTGCTGTTTTTAGTTGATCGGTTTGGCAAGACTTGAAGAAAAACAACCGTCAACATTGATATGATTGTGATATATATATATATATATATATATATATATATATATATATATATATATATATATATATATATATATATATATCATATATATATATTATATGTTAGTAACAGCAAAAAGATCATTACTTCTTTCTTTTGATGCAACGGACGCAAGAACCGGCATGTTTTCTACGAGTGCTTTCTGCTGCCTTCACACGACATTTATTTCTACTTGGTTATATAATGTGATTCACATTCATTCGAAGTCTCTCTTTAGAGTATCGAGACAAAAATCTTTATTTAGCCTTCGCACGAGCTCGTGCGGAGAGTTGAAGTTTCCTAGTTAGCAACTAGGCCTTACTCCATAACTTTGAGAACTTGAAAACACAGGCCACAAGGGAAAGGCGTGGTGAAATCTTGAAAGATTGTCCTCATGACACGCCTTTAACTTAATGGGGCATCATCACAGAAAAAGAGGTTGAAGGAAAGAAATCCTTTCGGCCTGGCCTTCTCAATGCTTTGCTCTCTCTCTCTCCATGCAGATGTCTTCTTATACGTTAATTCGTTGAAAGTGCAAAATGATGCATTTTACAGCATAGAAAGAGATTGAACTGCGTTCCTGGATTCAGAAATTATTAGAACCGTAGAAGATAAAATAGGAATTTACATCGATCATCTGGCATATGATTCAATCTTTTCTTAGGAGTCCGGGGTTTCAGCAACCCCTAGAAATATCCATCTAGTTCTGTTAGTTATAAAGTGCAGCCGAAATCAGAATATGAACTTGAAATTCCTGAAAATTGGTGCCTCATGGGAAATTTTGGCAGGTGAAACGATAAAACCACTGAATATTTAGGCGGTTTTCAGTATAAGCAAGTAGGGTTTTCAAGAAGAAAAACCTTCAAATATATAAAGATGGTTTCAAAATTCCTAGTTAGCTTTTCAAAGAACCGCGGAAAAACATGAGGTTTAAGATGTAGTTCATCTGACATTGATGCTTTTCACGTTAAAGGAAAAAAGAACTTTCTGCCATTATGTGCACATCTAGGCCTCCTTCATGTTCTTGATTTCATTATCTGCAAGCTGTTTGTGATGGCCTTTTCCGTCGACTCTCCGGGGTGTTTTCGGCGATTCTGGTCAACTCTGTGGCATCCTCTCTATCAGCTTTCTTGCATCAGCCGATGAAAAGCTATGTGTGTTTTTTGACAATGGGATTTGTGTAAGAGGAATATCTGATTATATACAATTGATGTGTCGTTCTCTTGCGCTCTTCTCTATTTATGGAGCAGCGCCCACTTCATTTTCCTCTCGGATTCACTACTTACTTTCCTTTTTTTTGGAGCCTTTATCCAGTCGGTTACGGATAAGCTCCTCAACCGCTAGACATTTTCGGTCAATCATGGTCGTTATGGCCTCCTTTATTACAATTCTTTCATAGTAATGGTTGGATGGCCAGTACAGCCGTTTCTGTGCTATGATTGTTAAGAATTGTCACTTATTTCCTTATATCCCCACTTGGCCATTCGAGCCAAGTGGAGTGACGTACTTATTTTTCGCTCGCTTTTGCAAGGTTTTCCTAGTAATATCATTTCATGATTGTTATTGCAATCACCACCCGTTGTGTGGTTTTTTTACCTACACAATAATAAAAGATATCTCAAACTCATGTTTGCAACATGTTTTGAGAAAAGATCTTGTGTTATGCCTTTAGTCAAGGGGTCTACCAACATATCATGAGTTGGCATGTATGAGAGAATATTTCCTTTCTCATAACCATATCATGAACATAGTGGTATTTAACCATTATATGCTTGCTCTTGAAGTTGTCAGTTCCACTCTTTATAAGAGTAATTGCTACGTTGTTGTTACAGTAAATGACAAATGACTCATCGGCTATCTCCAACTTCAAATCTCGTATGAATCGGTTTATCCTGGCGACACTCGTTGCAGTCATACAACAAGCCACATACTTAGCTTCCTGTGTATGCAATGCTACATAGTCATGTTTTTTACATGCCCAAGAAACAGTACTACCTCCAAATAAGAATATTTGTTTCGAGGTTGATTTGTTGTCATCTTTGCTCCCAACAAAGTCAGCATATGAGTATCATACCACTTTTAGTTTATCTGCTTGAAAACACAATTTAAAGCCTTTTGTTCCTTTCAGATATCTTAAAATCATTTTTACAACTATCTAATACTCTCATCCAGGATTACTTTGATATCTACTCACAAGACCAACAATGAAGTTAATATCAGGTCTTGTACACAACATACCATACATCAAGCTACCTACAACTTGTGCATAAAGAACATTAGGCTTATCGTTCCTTTCATCGGGACAATCAGCCTTACTCAATTTCACCCCTTTTGCAATAGGTATAATAGCAGACTTGCATCACCCATTTTGAACTTCTTGAGGATATAGTCAATATATCTCTCATGACTTAGGCATAAGAGTTTAGATTCCCTATTTTGAGAAATCTTTATACCTAAGATATAGAATGTTTTCCCCATATTCTTTATTTTGAACCTTGAGTTTAACCATGACTTTGTTTTGACAATCAAATCATTGTTATTCCCAATCAACAATATGTCATCTACATATAACGATAAGATGACAAGTGGCTCTCACTATTCTAGATATATACATAGTGATCAAGCTCATTAGCCACAAACCCAAGTTCAATAATAGCATTTTGAAAAGTCAAATATCATTGGTGAGGTAACTGTTTTAGGCCATATAGGGATTTTCTCAACCTATATACTTTATCTTCTTCGTCTTCAACCGTATATCATTCGAGTTGTTGCATGTATATGATTTCATCTAAATCTCCGTTTAGAAAAGTTATCTTTACATCTAACTGATATAAGCCCAAATTATAATATGCAGATATTATTAGGATTGTCCATATAGATACAAATTTTGTAATAGGAGAATATATCTCAACATAATTTATCCTCTCCTTTTGCAAGAAATCCTTTGCAACTACCTCACTTTAAACTTGTCGATTGAATCATCGATCTTATATTTCTTTTTCATAATCCATTTACAGCCTATGTCTTTCCTTCATTTTAGAAAATCAATTAGTTCTCAAACTTGGTTTTTCTCAATAGATTCAATTTTCTCATACATGGATTTCCTCCAGTCTGTTGCTTTCGATGAGTTCATAGTTTGCTAATAAGTAAAGTTATCAGTCAACTAATCTAAATCCATCAAATTACATACTTCTTCTGAAAGATAAGTGTGATAATCTTTTAAGTAGGATGATGTGATCGTAGGTCTTTTATGTTCACTTAAAGTTTCAGTTATTTAAAGAAGGTCTTCTATGGGTTCAAATGATGATTGATCTAGGTCTACTAGATTGTCAGCATACTTATCATTATTTTCCAACGTATCATTCTTAGTATATTCTAATAATTCAATATCTCTGCTCTTTATCGATTTGTGGTCTTTATGATAAAACTAATATCCCTTTGAGATTTTAGGATATCCAATGAATATACATCTAAAAGACCTGCTGTCTAGCTTATCTCTAGACTGATCAAGGATCTTTACATGTGCAATAGATCCCCACCTCCTGAGATGACTTAGGTTGGGTTTTCTTTGAAACCACATCTCATATGGTGTAGTGATTATAGCCTTACACGATACTCTATTGAGTATGTATCATATTGTACTTACTACTTCTCTCCAAAATATCTTTAGTAGAGAGACATCGATTAACATTGACCTTGTCATATTCAATAAGGTCATGTTTTATCTTTCAGCTACATCATTTTATTGAGGTGTCATAGGTATTGTATTTTGTTTCAAAATACCAAAGTCTTTACATAATTCTAGAAATTCTATAGAGACATATTCATCATTTATATCTGATCTTAAGACTTTGATTAAATGCCCTAGTTGATTTTTAACTTTCTGCTTATATTCTTTAAAAGCTTCAAGTGCCTCAAATTTATGTGTTGGGGATATATATAGATATATCTCGAGTAATCCTCGATAAATGTTATAAAATAAACCTTTCCTCGATTAAACCACATCTCATATGGTTGTTACCCTTATTGTCTCTTTGTAAAAACTTTTCTTGTCATTTTTCTTTGTATATAAGTTTCACACTTTTTAAAAATATTTTTTTTAAAATTTTGACAGTTAGTCAAAGTTGGATAATTTCCTCAACTTTTCCATACTTATATGCCCAAGGTGTTTATTATATACATTCACATCAACATTAAAGGCACAATCAATATAAGCAGAAGAACTTTCATTCTCATTTACTCTCAATTTGAACAATCAATGTTCTACATCAAATTTCTTAGAAAAAAATATTTTCTCATGTTTTCTCACAATCACCATGTTAGGAACAAACCTCACCTCAAAACCTTTCTTCACCAAGGTAGAGATTGAAATCATATTACACCTTATAGATGGCACAATTAATACATCAGTTAATACAATTGGTAAGCCTTGTATAAAATTTTAAAGGACCTAATACCCAAAACATTCGAGAAAGTATTATTTCTCATGTACACCCGATATTCTCTTGGTTTATACTCCTTTAGATCTATTGTCCCTTCCTTATCTTCAAGATATGTTGGTTACTCCTGAGTCAATCTACCAATCAATCATCAGGCGGTCTATGTAAAGACATTCTGATATTACATAGATTATGTTCTGTTTCTCTTATTGTCCACGTTGTTGGTTGTTTCTTCAACTCTTCTTGTTGTGGCAATCCCTCTTATAGTGTCCCATCTTTCCATAGCTGAAACACTTGATCAGAAAAGCGGTTTCTTGTATTTTCTTAAAAGATTAATTGTTTTTCTTGTTATTTTTGCCGATCTTTTTGTTTTGTTTATTTCTCCTTTGGTTGGGTTTGGAGTTAGACCATATCTCATCTTTTACTAGAAGTTTTTTTTTCACTCATGTGTTCTTGCTCAATCACTAGTTTCAGGGGTAATTATCAAAAGTTGATTTCAGGCCCTAGTATAAGGGTAGTAGTGACTATGTTTTATGAAGGGGAAGGTTGTTCAATATGGTAAATATCTAGATCAGTTATGGATGACTGATTTTTCCACAGCTAGGTCTCTTTCCATTACCATTATATGGTTTACATGTTCTACTACATTATCCCCATCCTTTATTTTAAAGAAATTATATTTTGTAGCAATAACTGAACATGTAGCTTGATAGTTGTATCATATTTAACTATTATTGAATCGAACAGCTCTTTTGTGACCTCGAATTCCTCAAAGACCCTAATCAGGTCATCCTCCATGTAAGTCAACATGACGGTTCTTACTATTTATTATCTTTAAGAAATTTTTTATACATTTCTATTTGTTGCTATGTTGTGTCCGGTGGTAGCAGATGCACAGTTTCTTTTAAAATATACTTTACACCCTTAAGTGTTAGATCGAGTGGTATTCTTCTCTTCCATATTTGGAAGTTTAGACCGTTTAGTTCTTTCATCTTTGTCAATTCCGACACACATATTATAGAGTTTACTTTTATGTGTTTGGCAATTTTAATAAATAGACGGTTTAAAAAGAAAATATTTAACAAGCAACAAAACACAAATAACATAATTCTAATTAGCATGATACAAAATATCCCAAAAATAAGCTGAAAATAACTCATTTATAATATAAAAACAAGTTGGGCTAAATCCATAATTTTTCCCCAAAAATTCTTGCTTTTGTTAATTTCTCAAAATAGTAGGGATAAAACTATAATTTTATTTGTTTGGTTGGTTTTGAAATTTTTTAGAAAGACTAAGGAAAGAACAGTAAAATAAGTGTTTGGTATTTCTAAAAATTCATCACTAATCAAGAATTTTATCTGTTTGTAGAATATCCCAAGGCAGTTTTCTACAAACCGTTGGTTTTCGCCCTCAATTTTCTAGTGATATAAAATGGAGAGGAGAGAGAGAGATAATGAGAGAGAGAAGCGGGAGGGCAGTTGGTTGCCTCTCCTCCATTGTTTCTTGTCCTGCAACCACCCACTGACCTTTTTGTCACTGGTTCTCCTATGGTCGCCCTCTCGCCTTCTGGCCGAGATTCTACCGGTGGTTTCCTACGACCTCCTTCTGGCCTTCTTGCCAAGGTTTTGTCAGTGGTTTTCTTGTGGTCGTTAATGGTCATTAGTCGGTCTTCTTCTCTTGTCCTTTCTCTTTAGGCTTTTGCCGCTTTTTGCTCTGTCTTTACCTGAGGTGACTGTTTGTCGTCTCTGTCCTGTCTTGACTCAGGCATATTGTTTGTTGCCTCTGCCATGTTTCGATTCAGGTAAGTTGTTTATCGCTTCTACCCTGTCTCGACTCAGGCAGGCAGTTTTTGCCTCTACCGAGACTTGAAACAGGGAGTTTTCTTCCTCTATCTCTTTTTTTTATTTCTTAATGTGTACCTTTTTGCAGGGACAAACCAGGCTCTAATACTGCTCTAATACTAGATGATGACTTTTTCCATCTACTCTTTGGCATCCTCGACAATTTCGGTCGACTCTACGATGTCCTCCACGATTTCGGTTGACTCTTCGGCATCCTCTGCACAAGCTCTTAAAGCTTAAGTAAGGTATGCAACAACGGATGAATAGGTATGTGTGTTTGCTATGTTTCAAGGTTTTCTAACATTGGGATTTGCCTTAGAAGAATATCTGCTTGTATACAATTGATATATCATTCTCTTGCACTGTTTTTGTATTTACTGGGCAACACCTGCTATATTTTCCTCCGGGATTTCCTACTATGCTTTCCTTTTTTTGAACCCCTTGTATGGTCGGTTAGGGATAAGCTTCGTAACGGACTAGTGGTTTTGGCCAATCATGGCCATTAAAGCCTCCTTTACCGTAATCCTTTCGCATATAACGGCTGGATGGACAGTCCATACGTTTATGTGGTGGGATTGTCGAGAATAACCATTTATTTTCTTACAGTTAGATCACCCTCCAACAAGCCCAAACCAACTGTAGTCTATGGTAGTGTTGTGTGATAAAGGAAATCACTTGTATTTCAATCTACCCATCCCTCTAAACAAGAACTACTTTAGTTTAGTGCGTTCCAACAGGAACATTTACTTGTCCACTTGAAAAAAGGATATATAGTGAAATGAAAATGGTGGTGTATCGTCAAAAATAGCCTATCATGTTCCTAAGAAGAAGGGCCGCAAGAGAGAGAAGATGATCCTTGCATTCTGTAGCTCATTTGAAACTAGCATGTAGAAAGGGTCATGTTGATTAAAGATGGACTCCCTACAATATCCAGCCTTGTTGTCGCATGTATGCAAAGTATCAGATCGTGATCTTACCCTCCATCCCAAGAATACCACCATTCGAGAGACTGCTAACGTTTCTTCCTATGCAAATGTAATGCACCAGATGGCAGATGAACGTTTTCAACTTAAACTACGAGATTAAATCCAAAAGTAACTGGGGATCGTGAGCTAAGATTTTAGAACAAATCACAAGTGGGCTCCTCATTTCGAACCTACAGGACTTATCGCCCACAGAGAGAGAGAGACGCATTCTCGTTATTTTTCTTTTTCTGGAGGACGAAAGAATTTCTGTTTCGTATTCACAGTTTGCAAAGAGGTAGTAATGATGTAATGCTAATGCTTCCAACGTACATGTCATGAAACTAGGTGCATATATCATTCATGATGTAAGTTTTTATCTCTATCTGTACTCTCTTCGCTATTCCTTTTTTTTTTGGCTTGTGAACTACCTCGAGTTACGCCCAGAAGACAGAAGGATTCTGCTCCACCACACCACCCACTCAAAAACGACTCCATCTGGGCCAAGCAACTCGGATGCCTATCGATCTTTATAACTAAAAGAGCCATGAATGCGATATGTGGCACGGGCTTCTCTCTGCAATCTCGTACAGAAAAGAATCAAGCAAAGCCCATGCAAGCTCAAAAGGCGAAAGCCCCCTAAGCAGTAACACTGACTCCCCACCTCCAACAGTAGTACTATTCTCTCTCTCTCTCTCGCACACACGCGCGCGCACAAGTACTTCCTTGCACTACCTCCTGTCCTTCGAAGTTATCTTTCTGTCGCTTCGCACACAGAAACAGAGATCGATCTAAGAAGGCTCCCTTCCTTAAATGCCTACAGTTTAATGACTAACATTTCTATTCATAAACAAAAACTCATCGCTGCCTCTACCAATCATTCTCCTGTGCTGTTTCCCCAACTTTCTAAGCTTAGCATGTCCCATCACCAAACTGATTAAACCCCCTGGACTCAATATTTTCCTCTTATTGACAATCCCAATTGTCTTGTATTTTTACATTTTTGTTAATGACAAACAAGGCTTTTCATCTTTTGATTAACTTGGAAGAATATGGTCCATGTGATTGTAAAGGTATCAAGTACTCTCACTAAAGCTGTCAAAAAGGTATTAAACTGCCTCCTGCTCTTCTTGCAAATGGTTTATTAAGAACAAGTCTGGCATCTACACTAAGCAACTATAGCAATGGCTTGTGCAGTACATGACTGAAGTCAACAAAGAAATGGATGGATATAACCGATTTGGCTTAAGACAGAGCTTTGCTTATCAAAAGAAGCTCCGTTATCCAAGACCAACATGTGATTTTAGTTTTTTCCTTCTGGGACCTGAATTTGATGTCGGTCCACTGAACGACAGGCAACGGATATATATATATATATATATATATATATATATATATATATATATATATATATATATATATATATATATATATATATATATATATATATATATATATATATATATATATATATGTATGTATGGGTGGGAGTATGTATGTACGTATGTATGTATATACACTGCATTTTGTTAGATAATGAAAGACGAAACCGTTTTAGGAATGAACCCTGATATGATCTGGATATCCCAATTGCGTTATCAGAACCCCTACTTTAAATTTACCTTGATGTTTCAGAGTTGGTAAACAACAGACGCCTATATGTGTCTCCTAGTCACATAAGCATGATGCCTCTGACTTGCTAACGTTATTTTTATTATCGTCCCATATTTCTTTATCAATTATTAGAGTTAAATCTCATGAAAATTCACCGTAGACATATTTTAATCTACACTTTCACCAGCAAGATATCAGAAAATCGACATTTGTCAAAACTAATTTTTCTCGTACAACAAAAGAAATATGCTGACAACTATTTTATTGAAATAATTTTAATAGTTTTCGTGTTGATATTGCAAACTCTTTACACAGGACGTAATCATTTATTCACAACTATCGTCACATATATCCCCTTTTCCACCGTTGAATCGAATCAAACCTTAGGGGATCCATGGGCTTGCCATAAATGTTGCATTATCCTACTGCCCATCATTGTTACTTTAGTATTCTTCCAACAATCAACTCAAACCCAGCTGCTTATAGAACGGTTTGGTTCAAATCGCGCGTTCACAGCTTTCTTGGCGTTATGTTTTTTTTTAAATCTTAATTGAGTTGGACATGAACGGCTAGTGTTCGGTTTGTTCATAAGTTATTCATCTCGTTATAAACTCATTAAAGCTTCTCTGTACTGCTTACTTCTTCAACAGTAATCTATATATAGTACATGTTCCCCTAACAATACCAAATATCATTTTGAAAAAGATCTAAAACAAAAACATACCCGGGTTCAAATTCAAATGCGCTCAAACATTCGAAACAATAGAAACGAGTTCAAACTCCGTCTGTAATGACAATGAATAGTTGGTGAACGAGTTCGGACATGAATTGTTAATAAATGTATGAAAGCGAGACAACTTTTATAGGAAATGAGCCGAATACCAGTTTCTTCGGCATGATTATCAGCCGTAAACTTTTGCACTGCATTTCTGATTTTAGGAGAAAAACTCGCTTATATGCAGCACTCACCGCCACCCTCTCTTTTTCCTTATTATATTGATGGGCAAAGTTCGATAAATAAAATATAATATGATATTATTTCCTTAAAAATTAATATGACGCAGGATCCAAAACCGCTATGAAACCCATGCAGCCGACTGACTCCTGAGGGAAGGTGTGGAACTGAAAGTAAGATAATAATAGTAATATAACAATAATAATAAGCACTGAAGCCCTCTTCTTTATTGTCATTCATGGTTTTGAGTATTTAGGTAGGTCACACTTTTGTACACGAGGGGGATACGTGCAGCCGATGCGCAGGATATTGATGATAATACTCGATGATCTGACGTGTCGTACTTGTGGGTCCCATGCGTCGCGCAGTCACATGGATCCCTGCTAACCTGTCGGATATCTGGTGGGCTCCTCCCCCACTCTTTTTCTTTCCCGGCTTCAATAATACATCCTTCGCCAAATACCCAATACACCCTTCTTTTACCTTTCCCCATTGGGTTCCTCTCGCCAAAATTTCTTTTCCACGTTCGTTCTTTTACGGATAAATAGCATAAATAATAGTTTTGAAGTTCTTAGTGTTGCCAAGTGGGCTGTCGATCCAAACTGACCCGATTTTTTCCATTTCGGGTGGGAACGGACACAAACTTTTCAGTCACTAACTAGTTTCATATATATGTATACCCGCTTTTGCTTTCGTGTCTAATACTATGGCCTCGGTGGCGGTCAGTTTGACTCCAAACTGGTGATGTGGGGCGTATGCTTTTGCAGGATCCAGCGTGGCAGTATCTGGACCGCTGCATCAAATCGTCCGTTCGTACGAGGTCGTTCGCCAATGACTACCGTACTGGTGCGCTCGAACTCACGGGGTTTGGTGTGCGAGCGGAAAAGCTGGACTCGCCCCTCCCGCAATTACGTTAGCGCCCCTTATCGTTTAGGAAACCCCCGAAGACTCCCTAACTCGAGTCTACGTAAGTATAGCCCCGTACTTTCTACTAAAATCCTACGCTCGTGGGCACGAGAGTCAAGAGCAGGACGGTAGCCAGCAAATGTTGGCAATGATGCCATAAATGCCCTTAGCCTCTTTTCACGGGTCTCCCGAAGTTCTTCTTCTTGGTCTTTGTTCGGGTTTGGAGTCATCAATTTGATTTTAGCTTACCCGCAGAATCCGGTTTCCCATTATGAAGTGGACTGGACATCAGGCTTTCGTGTAAGGTCTGGATCCACGATCGCCTCCTTTTCTTCATGAACTCAAATTTAGCAATTTACATTTGAAGTCGAACAAATTGTGACACCAATTACAGCATAAATGGGAGATCCAATAAAACGTGGTTTGCTTACTGGAGAGAGAGCCAAATGAAGCTCCAATGTAAATGCCTAGAAAATTAGATGATACAAGCATATTTTTTTCTGAATAGTGTTAGAAGAAAACATCTTGATTTTTCGTAGTGAAATACACGATGCAAGATAGGTCACCACGCCGATGGTAAATCAATGTAACTAACTTTGCTTAGCATGTAACTAGGCTTTGTGACATGGAAAATTGATGGTACCATTACAAATCTGTAGCTTACAGCAATCATAATGCTTATTGACACAGTCGGCATAAGATTGAATCTATGAAAATGAGAAGCAGATTTGGGTATGGACGAATCCTAATGTGACCTGGATCCAAGTGAATACTCGTCCTAATCAGATGGTTCAAGCATTCTGCAATAGTAAAAAGAAATAACGACTCGGAACTCAAATTTTGTTGGACTCCTACCCAAACATCAAGGCTTTGTGAATTTTGACTTTATGAATCTATAAACCTTAGTTAATAAACCCCAGCTCTCCAACTTGAATCCCCCCACACATACGGAAGATACTCTCATCACCATGACCACCACCACCACCACCATCACAAACCATCCATTTCATGGGCTTAGTTAGTTGAATGGGGGTAGTCTCCGACCCTTTTCTAGTATAAACATGACTTGGGTAATGATGGGATTGGTTTCATCAATCATTATGTGCGTCCAAACCTGAATTTCAATCGCTTTCAATATTCGATACTGGGAATTTTGTCAAATGACCAGAGTCCAGTTAGGTCTGGTTCAGCTTTGATAGGGAATGACCTCGTTGAGATCCCTAATATGATATCATCTCTTTATAATAACCTTTTAATACGTTGGGAAATAAATAGTTTACATGTGTAGGATTTAGGGAAGAAAGGATCAAGCTGAAAGTAAAGAAAAACATGTTAAAGTAATGAGGATTGATTTTATTTGTTACTTAATTAGTACAATCCGTTGTGCTTTTAGTAAAGTATTTGTCGGTAATAATACTCCTTTCCTTTTCTATTTTATACTTGTTTGCACTGGGATAGCCTGTATCGAATGAAAAGTATAAAATTAATGAGCATCAAATAGGACCCATTCTTGATTACAAGACCATCTGTCATTGCTTTAGCAGAGATTGTGAGCTGGCAATACACCCTTTCCTAATTATTACATCCTACTCATCGCAAAAATCAATTACTTAATTGAATGTCAAGACTCCACCGTCTTGTTCACATCTTTATATTATTAGATCACAATCGCCATGTAAAAGCTATATATCATTCTCTATATTTCATGAGTTCTCTTTTGTTTCTTTTGATTTTCCTTTCGTTGGGAGGATTATGTTCGTCCAGTGTGTGCTTCGTTGTAGTTTTTGTTGGTTTTATGCTTGGGCTGGAAATTGTCGCCAGCTCCATAATGGTAGCCTATAATTATTTTGAAACTTCATATTAAATCCACTTTGGTGCCCCTGTGGTCTTAAATAGGTTCTTTAAATTTGCACATTTGTCAGTTTGGTGCCTTCTTGATTAACGGCATTATGCCTTCTCTAATGTAACTAGGGGAGTTCGTAGTCCGGTTTGGTTTGGTTTTGCACTTAACCTCGAACCAAACCAATACAATCAATTCTCAATTTCTAAAGAACCAAACCAATACAATCAATTCTCAATTTCTAAAGAACCAAACCAACCAGCAGCCCTGGTTGTTGTTCGTTTTGATATTATGCTAATATATGACAGATATTACATAACATATAATCATAAACCCAAATTATGCCATCATGGATAAACTTAGGAACTTTGTGCGAAATACAAAAAAATATTTCATTTCTAACGTATATACTTCAATTATATAATAAAAATCGATGCCTATGTCATTCTTACACTAAATTTGTGCATGTAATCCTAAAAAATGATGATCATGTAGAGCAGGAAAAAGAGAAGAGGATTGTTATGATTTGGAAAAGACATAATCTGCTCATCTAGGCTCTCTCTCTCACACACACATATACATACTAGCTTGGGTTTGGTTCAGATTTCATGGTTCGGTTTCAATGTTCGGGCCGTGAGCCATGACATATTTTCTCCTTTTTATCCAAACCGCACAACAGATAGAGCCAAACCAAACAACTGATTTGGTTTGGTTCCATCAATCCCTTGAATATTCCTAAATGCCACTGACAGAACCACATGATGGGGCAAAATGGTGTGCCAATCCAGCGAACAAGTCAGCCACAACAATCCAGTCAACGAGCCCATCAAATAACATAAGGGTATGTTTGATTCATGGCACCAGAGTTTTGGTACTAGAACAACAGTTCCAAACCCATATGTGATTGGAATTCATAAGAACCATTTGTCGTTCCTTGTTTGATTTGTACTTGGAATTAACACTCAGAACTATGGTTTCGTATTTGATTTGTTCTTGGACCTGATACTCGAGTTCCAACTTCTTACAACTAGTTTCGTATCATTCACATATATATCAACTAATCAATTTTTTCAATTAAAACTACAAACAACAATCATTATTACAAACATCATATCTATGTATTCAATCGGTCAATAATTTGTACTTTTACATTGAAATTTTGGCAGTCTCCTCTTACCTAAAGGCAATTTCGGATATTGAGCATTTATAACAACAAGCATATGGATAACTATAACTTTTGTTCATTATTCAAAAATATAATCAAAACTTATGAAAAATAAATCAGTTTTAAGAAAAAAGAATACACTCCAAAATAACATTCACAATTGTCTCAACTACAATGTTTGTGCTTCTCTTTTTAAAAAAATCTTCATAATTATCTCCCCTTTCCCAAAAGCAATTCTGACTCACAAGAGAGCTATAATACATAAATATCATATACAAAAGATGAACACAAATATTCTCCAAAATAACATTCACAATTGTCTCAACTACAATATGTTTGTGCTTCTCTTTTTTTTTTTAAATTACCATGATTATCTCCCCTTGCCCAAAATCAATTCTAACTCACAAGAGAGCTATAATAAATAAATATCATCTAAAAAAATGAATATAAATATTTTTCTTAAAGTAATGCACAACCCATTAACACGGATTGTCCATGATGATTCACACCAATAAATGATGCGAAAGGCTTACAATATTTGTTAGCATAGATGAGTCGTGTAAAAGGTTATAACATTATTGAAGAATTTGTATGTTTCTCTAAATATTTGATCAACCCAAAACACATTCTTTAAGCAACCATTGCCATCCAAATCCAACACAAAAAAGAAATTAGAGTTTTTAGATTGCATCTCCAAAAAATACTTCTACATTGCTTGAACATCCCCTTTACCTAATATCAAACTTTGGGCCTTCTTTATAGCACTCTTCACGTCTCTCCCTGGAGAACCAATATTTTCAAATCCTTCAGCTTCAGCAACAAACGAATTAGAAGTTTTAGCAACACCCGTTCTGTGTGCATTGAGTTGGTCTGTCTTTAGCAACTCATGATTGTGTTCTTTGTTAAAGGTAATAACTTGATATTTCTCAATACTTTGCTTGCATGCAAGTTTGATTCTTGTTGGGCACTTGGTTTTTGCTGGCACTTTACTGAAATATCCTTTATGAAAGGGCCTATTTGGTGCCTTTCTTGACTTGCAACAAGCAGTGGTACCTCTCGTGATTCAGGCAAATGGACCAAGTATCTCCTTGTCAGCATAGTTAACCAGTGTCCTTTTTATACCGAATCCTACTCTCTTTGCATAGTTGTGATAAAAATCATAAGCATCATCAAAAGAATCAAAAGTTCCTGTAAATCTTTCGTTCCTGGTATACCAACCTCCTCAATGCCAGCTGAAGTTGCTGAACCATTGACCGTATTGTCTTTGACATGAAGAGTAATCTCGAGAATTAGTGAATCACCAATGACATATTTTGTGTTCATGTTACCTAAAACAATCAAAACATTTTGAGAAAGCAACGCTAACATTGTGTTTTCTTTCTCTAGTCAAAACCAAAACCAAAATAAGTCTTTCCCATACTAAGTGGGGTCAGCTGCATGGATTCTAAGTGCAAGTTGCACTTGATCTCAATCTTATAGAATCCATGTTAAAATGGTCCGTCCGAGTTTCTATTCCTTTCAGTTAGACTTTCTTTGCATCGAGGAAATCACCAAAAAGGACAATGAAATCTGGCAAATAGACAAATCATTTTTCACTTGATATGCATGTACTTCATGGTTGTAACTCCGAAGGTTGCAAAGACACTTACCCTAAGAGAACACTCTAGCAAGAAAAGCCACAGTTTCCAGCATACAGCACATATAGATGTTGTAAAAACAACACTATGATGTAGCTTACAATGTCCATAAAGCCAAACACCAATGATCACACAAGATCTTTCATAAGTCAAATCATCAAACACTTGGTGCACAAGCCAAACCGACAATACCAGAACAAGTCAAATGAGTACACAAAAAGCTCTATTTTATTTCATGCACAACATCCTCTATTTATAAAGGATTTATTATACTTGATAGAAAAGAGAAAGGGAGAAACAACTTCTCTAGCCGTTGGGATGTCCCAATGGCTAGTAGTGTAGTCATTGGGTATAGAATGACTCTTGAGAGCCAGTCCAAAGTGACCCTCAAAGCCCATGTCGATGGCACTGCTGGGCCCTAAAGGCCAAGCTACCCTACTAGAAGTTATCGCCCCCCCTCAAACTTATAGTATGTATACCAAAAGTTTGTTCAACAAAAATATAAAACTAGGGGCTAACAAAGACTTTATGAAAAAATTTGTTAGTTGTAGTTCTGAAGGAACATAACATAAATTCAACTTTTTATTCAAATATTCTTTCCAAATATAATGGCAGTTCATCTCAATGTGCTTGGTTCGTTCATGGAATGTATTGTTCAAAGCAATATATATGACACTTTTGTTGTCACAAAACAATTCTATAGGTTTCTCCACAACAACCTTCATGTCTGCTAAAAGTTCGGTAATCCATGATATCTTAGTTGTTGTAGTAGTCATGGTTATATATTCTGCCTCCGTAGATGATAGAGACACCTTCTACTGATTAGAGAGTCACCTAAAAAACACATAAAACTCAATAGTAAAATGAATGTCTATCATTGATATCTTCACCCCAATCAATATCAGTATAAGCAGTTAATTTAAGAGAAGATGATGAGGTTAGAATAATCTCCTTTCAAGTGTGTCCTTTATTTATCTCATAATTTGCATAACAACACTAATGTGTACATTGGTGAGAGCTTGTTGAAATTAACTTACCACATGTATTGTATGTGCTATATCTAGTTGAGTGATGGTAAGATACGTCAAAGCTCCTATCATTTGTCTATAAGAAGTGAGATCTTCTAACTTTTCTCCATCTATATTTTTCAGTTTGGTCCCCATCATCTCTGGCGTGCCCACATTCTTTTCATCTGTCAATCATGGCATGTTAACAATATCACTAGCAAATTTTGCTTGTGACATAAAATAACCTTTGTCATTACGAGTTATTTTTATTCTTAATAAATAACTAAGTACACCCATATCCTTCATTTCAAATTCTTCATAAAGATCTCTTTTGATTTGTAATATATCATTCTCATCACTTCCAGTGATGATTATATCATCTACATATAGAAGTAGGATCATGATACATGCATCAGTTATCCTTACAAATGTTGATTTTAGTGTGATTGAGATGATTTAATCGAAAATTGATGAAGATGAAATCGGCAATTGCAGTCTCCCCTTGGAGCCGCTGCCCTTTTTCTTCTTTTATTCTTCTTCAATCACAAGTTACATCTCACGGCTAGTAGGGTTTTCCTTTATAACCAGCATTACAAGGTGGTATATTACAATAGCATCATTAATAAAATTAATTTAAAGATACCTTTAAAAATAAATACTAAAGACTTCTAATAGACACTAAGGACTATGTACTTCTTCAACACTCTCCGTAAGTTGGGTATAAATATTGTTGTGGTACCCAACTTGTCACATAACCTTCTCAATACATTTCTGTTGATGACTTTGGTTTGCATATCTACACATTGATTTTTTGACCTTGCATACTCCATCTTGAACTCATTTATATTCATATTGTCCCTGTGATATACTAGATTTGATGCAATTTGGATTGCTTCCTTATTATCGCAGAAGATAGGAATAAGACTTTTCATTGAAATTTCAATTTCTATAACCAATGAGCATAATCATTTTCCTTCACATATACCTGAGGCAACTACCTAGTATTTGGCTTTTGGTGTAGATCTAGCCACAATTGTATGCTTTTTACTCTTCAAAGATACAACATTACCTCCCATAAGTGATACATATCCTGTCTTTAATGGATCTATCTCAATCTGCATCGGTATATACTTCTATGTTCATATAATCATTATCTCTATATATTGCTTCATATCTTGGAGTGGTCTTTAAGTAACTGAGTATGTGAAATATCCATATGCATCTTTCATAGTGCTTGCATAGATCAATTCACCATTCCAACTACATATGCTATATTTGTAATTCTCAAGTGTATCAACTTTCCAACCAGTCATTGGTATCTAGTCGCATCAGTCTGATCATATTAATTATCCAATTGCAACTTTTGGTTGACATCCATGGGGTGTTAAGAGGTTTACAATCCAATATTTTTGTATCACGTAGTAAATTCAATGTATACTTTCATTGATTTAAGAATATACTTACACCAGAATACACAACTTCAATACCAAGAAAATAGTGGTCTTCCTAAATCCTTGATATCGAACAACTGATATAATTCTCATTTCAGTCTTTTAATTTCTTCAATATCATCACTTATCACAATTATATTATCAACATAAACTAACAATAGAGTTAGATTCATTTCTCTCTTAACAAATAATGTGTAATGACTAATACTTTTGGTGTAACTCAATTTAATTATATAATCGCTAAATTTTTCAAACTAAACACGAGGTGATTGTTTTAGTCCATATATAGCTTTCCTCAACCTACATACCTTTGTTGTTGTATCTTTATAACCTGGTGGAAAATTCATATAAACATTTTCATTGAGCTCCTCCTGCAAGAAGGCATTCTTCACATCTAGTTATCTCATGATTTATTTTCTCTAGGCAGTAATACTGATGATGACTCTTATAGATGTAAGTTTAGCTACATGTGCAAATGTCTCATCGTAACCAATTTCATGAGATTGATTGTACTTTTTGTCTACTAATCGAGTCCTATACATTTCTAGTGTTACGTTTGCTTTGAATTTTACGGTATATACTCATTTATATCCAACTTATTTTCTCCTACGTGGGAGGTCACTAACTTTTCATGTTTTGTTTCTCTCTAGTGCCTTCAACTCAGATTGCATAGCATCTACCTATTTTGATGACTTAGAAACTTCCTAAAAATCCTTTGGAATTTGATATGCTTCATCATTCAAAACAAAGTTATGATAACTAGGTGATATGTGATCATAAGATATGAATTGAGTAATAGAATATTTGCCACAGAATCTTTTGCCTTTTTTGAGAGCAATAGGAACATCTAAATTTAATTCTTCCTTACCTCTTTCTTCCACTCAGATATCATTTGATTTAGGCTCCCCCTTGGTGCATGACTTCCTGAGAATTGGACATGAATACTCTTTTATCTCCTCTTGTATAAACTTTCATATCTTTTTCCTTATGCTATTCATCCGGCTCATCTATTAGGTTGTTCTCAAAATCCTCTTCATAAGTGGTTAATTGGCAACATTTGGTATAGATCTTGATGGCATGGTTTCACATGAGAAGTATGAAGTAGTTTCGAAGAAAGTAACCTCCATCAATATATATTTCTTATGACTTTTCAGATTATAGCACACATATCCCTTCTTTTCTATTGAATAGCCAAGAAACACACATCTAACTACCCTAAGGTTCAACTTATCTCGAAATAGACCATGAATATGAACAAAACATAAACACCCAAATATCCGTAGTGTTACACTTGATTTTATCATTTAAAATTGAGTTTTTCCCGAGAAAACAATAGATGATAACTTATTGATGATGTATAAAGCTGGAAGAATTGTTTGAGGCCAAAAGGATTTAGGTACGTTATATTCCAACACTAAAGTTCTTGCAATTTGTAAGATAAGCTTATTCTTTCTTTCCACAACACTATTTTGTTGTGGGGTATAAACACACTAAGTTTGATTTATATATATACATGGTTGATACTTGATACCATGTACCATCTCCACTCAACAAATCCAAGTAGGGAAGTTGTCTATATTCAAGAGATAAAAGATAAAACAGTAACTCGATAGTCAAAATTGTGGGCCAAAAGAGGACGGGTTGAACCAAAAGCAGTGTTGTCTGATAGTCCAATGGAAGACAATGTAGCAGAGATGGCTCAGGTCCGAGACACCAGATTCATGATGCGCATCCATGAACTACAAAAGCAGAAGAGAGAAGGTGAAGCTTAGAAAATAGACGCATGAAACTTTTCTCATGCCATGTGAAGTTAAAAAGGAATCGGAAGAACATATATTGCACCATTTGAAAGCAAACAGTTACAAGCAGAAAAAATAATACGATCCAATGAAATGAAATAAAGGATCGACAATCAGAGTAAACAAGAAATTATCACTCTAAAAATGTACCTAGATCCGTATTTACATAACTTCAACGACTGTTATCATATCAGTTTCACATGCATAACCGTTGCCCGACACAAGGAAAAGCTAGAAAGTAATACTCCTTCCCTTTGGCTAGGAAACACAAACACATCTACGTCTAAGAAGTTAAATAAACAAACCCGGCCTTTTACCTTTATTATGGTGACCACCAATTTCCTTGAAAACACTCACGACTGCTTTACGACTTGGAAAATATAAACTACCGAGTTACGCTACCCGGAAACTGATAGGAAGTAGCACTCCTACAAAAGTCGGTGCAAACCACTGGTTAAAATCTGTTGACTCCATTCACCTTAACGTTTGCATGCATGTGATATAAGTTCAGGGGAGAGCGAGAATTCCCAATCTTTCTGGCCTAGAAGAACGGATGATCAAGAAACAATTAATGCAATGTCTGTGATCTTTAGCTCCACTCCAAGGCAAGGAGATGCGTGGGGAAACATGACATTACGGATAGGGTTCCGCATTATCGTACCTTGGCAACCGAAAATCGGCGATCGTCGTGGAGTACGAAACCATAGAACTTCAATTGTGAAACCAGAGAGAGAGCTGCTCCAGGCGTCGCGGAAACGAGAGATCGGATATATCCGAAACCGAGCGAGGAGAACTTGAGGATTTGAATGGATCAGATATATTTGAGTATACTTGGGTTCTGCATCCGCAACCAATATCGGAGTACTAACCGAATCGGGTGTGGATTCATGTACTTTGGATATATACAGTTCTGATTGGATGCAATTTATGGAATTTTTTTTTGCTATCCGACTCCAAACTTCGAATTTATTGTACTAACATCTGATTTAAGTCAAATTTGGTTAAACAGGATCCGTTCTATGAAAGTCTATATTACCAAGACATTTCTCTTTCTATATTTGAAAGTTTAGGTACTGCCTGGCAAATGAAGAACCAAGCTGCCAGTAGTTTGGCAGGGTTTAGCATGTCCCTATCTAGATCACGGTTGGTTCTTTAAATAATTACGGTTCATCTCAGTTATGGTTTTGTGTTTTAACAGTGAGTGGTACTTATGCTTAGATTTTCGTGTAACACAAGATAGCAACACGTGATTGAGAGCTATTTGGGTTTCCTTGTGATCCTCATAGTTTTAGCTCCTGTGATCACTGAAATTGTAACGGTAGAGTGCAATGAGTTTCATATTTGATGGACAACAAAACTTGAAACAATGAATACAAAAGATCGAAGTCGAATTCTCCTAAAACTAGGAATCAAACACACCATAAGGGGCACAGCATGAGAAGTGAGTGACTGATCCTCATCATTCAAGCAAGGGAACCCCGTAAAGAGAGTGTGGGGTTAATTGGGAGGATAACGAGACAAGTGGATGAGCTTATTACCTTGGTGTTCTCCCAAGCGGATTAGCTAGGGGACAAAATAGAAAACTTGTACCAGGGTGAGATTAGTAGCCTTCGAGCAGTATGGACTTGTAATCTTCCCAAGTCCCTTGCCCTAAGTAAGGCCGACGCTTGGAAGTGTGTGTCAGTAGGAGGTAGACGCTCTTCCGTTTACCTCCTCGAGTGGAAGCACACTCTGGAAGGCTGGCTACCGGGTGTCGATCAAGGACCTTATCTCAGACGAAAAAGCATGAACACGAGAATTGTCACCAATAAATTGTGTTAGTGATTTCTGTGAGATTGAAATCGTCGAAAGGGCATCTATGTTGGCCACTAAGTGGGTTGGTGAAGCGTATTTAGATGCGAAAGACCGACCGGTACAACAAGGGGTCAAGTGTTGTAGATGCACAGGAAGACTAAGAAACTATGCATAGCTCTACCTGGGCACCACCCTCTACTATGACTGAAAGTCAATGGATGGTATAAGCATGCTCCTAGGGAGCAGCAACCAATGGGAGCCCGTGGTTGAAAAATATGGAGGGGGGTTCAGTTGGCACCTCTAAGGGGCACCTTGCAGTGGCAGACACACTATAAGATGGACTTGGCCATATCATTCAAAGAGGAAGAGAAGTATCAGCAAGCACGAGGAAGTGAGCGATTGATCCTCACCATCCAAACGAGGAAACGCCATAAGGGATTCCGGAGACAGCTAGGAGGAGAACGAGACAAGTGGATGAGCTCACCATAGAGTTCTTCGAAGAGGGTTAGCTAGGGGTACGAAGGAGAAAAGTAGTTTAGGGGTGGGTGAGGGTTGCCAGGGGAAGCATTTGTAGCCTCCAGGCAGTATAATAGTTCGTAATCTTCCTACCATCGACGTCCATTCCCTAAGGCTTTGGTTGAAAGAGTGCGCATGAGTATGAGTTAGACGCCCTTCGGTTCACGTCCTCGAGCCAAAGCACTCCGGAAGGCTGGCCACCAGTGCGGGTGGCGCTACACGATCAAAGACCTCACCTCGATGGAAAGCGATGAAGGAAAGGGAATTGTTCGTGACACAACGTGATAGCCCTGGCCACGTGAACCGAAGCCATTCGCTCCGCATGGGCTACACATGCAAACAGTGCCCTATGGGCTCGGCGGGACTCAAATAGGTCCATGCTCACCAAGTCCGGAGTTCTTCCTCTTGCTGCTACTGAGAAACTGCATCATCTTCCGGTTTCTTGTGGATAACCTTCACCTTCGATAACAATATGACAACTAATTACCTGCACTCCGGCACTCTTACAGGAGCAGAGAACTAAGCAAGCACCATTAAGCTTGGCAAGAGTGCCCTTTCATGAACCATGCTGTTTAGAATCTTTCTACTCCGAAAACATTAACAAGGCAATGATAGGGAACAGTTACCGTCTAAATGTGAGGTCCAGTAGTGCAAAGATGCAAGGTGGAAAGCCCTAGAAAGAGATGCAATATTGTAGGAAGGAAACTATAAGACATGTCAGTGCACCAGTGCCAAACAAGTACGAGTTACAATAAGTTGCAACTATACATTTAACAAACATTCTCATCTGTACATTTGAATATTATCTATCCTCTGCAACTCATCATTAATCAATATCATCAGTTCTAAATTGACAAAATTCTGTCAAAACAATGAGAGAATTTTTACACGAGCTCCATGTAGGGCATGAAGTTCTTCAGGGTCTGCCTTCTTGATCAGATTCCAAGGATGCATTCTATTGTTCCCGAGGCATTTTTTTCTCTGCTCAATGACCGTCTTGATTTGCTGCTTATCCTCGGAGGAACTTTTCGGTAAAGCTCTCTGAATTGTGACCATTAGGTCGACTTTTCCAATATTCTGAACATAAACAATCTGGATCCAAAGTTCCTATTTTCTGTCCAATGAAGTACCAACAGTAAATAGTTGTTGCCAACTTAAGACACCCAACGATCTTGATTATGTTGAGTGAGTGCATAAGTTCATTTTACGGAGTCTAACGCAGTAGCAAGATGGCAAAACTGCTTTATCACTACAAACCTGAAAAAACTCTACAAGGTTCACTGACAACCCTTGTACCTTACTACCCTTCACGTAAATTCCCTTATAAATTATCTGTGTTTGTGGTGGGTGGGGTGGTGTGTGTGTGTGTGTTGGGGGGGGGGGGGGGCGAGATGTTGGACTATGTTACCGGAGTCGCACCGGTAATCGGGGTTGGCGCCCCTGCCAACCAGCCTAACTACTTGATTGAAAAAGGGAACTAAGATAGCGCTAAGGGAACGTAAGATAACAGTGCCAAAATCAAACTGAAAGTATAACCCTCGGCTTAACTCTTTTACGATTTCAACTAAGACATACAAAGACCTGTCCCGCACAGGTCGACTCGACCCTTACAGCTCCCACAAAGGATAAAGAACCCTACCTGTGAAACCAGGCTCGGCCTGCCCAGAGCGCACTGAGGGGAGTCCACGCGACTACCAAAGGCACCGCCTTGCGGTCTGCCCCTTTGTCAGTCCGGCTCTACCCAAAGTCGCTTGAAGGTAATGGGGCCGGCCCAAGGAGTGTGCCCTATGTGTCTCCTTGTCTTTCTCTTGAGCTCTCCGGGCCTTTACCGCATCCGTGACTTAGTCCCTTCGGTTTGCATCCGCTATCTTGAAGTCTTGCCCAAGTCTGGATTGCCTTAGCCTCTTTGAACTTGCCTTCGCCACTTGACGGCATCCAGGAGCTCTCTTCCCTGAGAGGTTCCACGTCCAAACTCCCTTGCTTGGCAGCCTCGGTTCAACCTGCAAACACTCAACTTTCACTTTCAGTTTAGCCTCCTAAGTTCGACCCTTACTTGTTCACTCGGACCTCTTTGATTCAACCCCCTTCTTCTCAGTCGTCCAACCCCTTTTATAGACTAAGGGACTGGACATAACCCCTTAGTATAGACCTGCACCCAGCCTGGCCAGCCGCCCATTGGTTGGCCAGGGCACGCCTTCCACAGAGCCCCCTGTCCTGCAAACTGGCGCTGCCCAGGGCACCCTGTCCTAACAGAGGTACCCCCGTGCTAGCCGCCTGACGCAAGGCAAGGGCGTGCCTCTGACTCCTGCCACTCAATCTTTGTCCAGTCCGCACCCTGCTACCTTGCTGGAGGGGGCACCGCCTTCACAGTCTGGCCTAACCGCACCTTGTCAGGGTGGGGCGGCTGCTGTCAGAGCGCCTGCTGCCTTGCGGCAGGGTGCTGTCAGCGCCGCCCACCTGCACTCTGTCAGGGTGGGACGGTTGTAGTTAGAGCACCCTGCTTTCTTGCAACAGGGTGCTGTCAGCACTGTCTTCATCATTTTGCCTCATCGTGCATCCTACACGCCTAACACACTCCCTACTGCTCCTACCCGTAAGACCCCCTTTTGTGCATTAGCCTTATTCGAATCTCACGTTACCTAAGTTCACTTTATTCATCCTTGGAGTCGGGGTCACCCTGCTGCGCCGCCTCTTGGTGTGGTGCAGAGAGTTGTTGTTCCAGGGGCAATGCTCTAGGCTGGTCTTCTAGCCGGGCACCATTTTCATGCGCCAAGGCAGGGGGTCTGTCCGGGTTCTGCAACAAATCTTCCCCACCTGCTTCCGGGCTCGTCCTCGAGTCCACGTGGTACTGGTGGATTAAGTCTTCATACTCCCATAGATCCGTTACAGGTAGCCATGCGTCATGTTCCTGCGTTTTTCCTTTCCAATGGACCAAATACCACGTTAGGCATCTAGGTCCCTTGCCACGCACTTCATGCTTTAATACTTTTTCTACTTTGTCTACATCCTTCCTAACCAAGGGTAGTGGTCATCTTGCAGTTCGATCAGGGTCCTCATACACCGATTTTAATTGACTCACATGAAAAACCGGGTGAACTTTTAATCATTTCGATAATTCCAACCGATAGGTCACTCGTCCTATCTTTTCAATTATCTGAAAGGGTCCGTCAAATCTTGGCTTTAGTGCTAGGTGTACCCCCTTGTAAACCTGCTTCCATATGTATTCTGGAATTCGTAACCATACTTTGTCTCCAACATCAAACACACGTTCCCGTCGGTGTTTGTTTGCAAAGGTCATTATATGAGCGCGTGCTCTTTCCAACGAAGCACGTGCCTCCTCTAAGGTTATGCGGCGCTCTTTCAACTCCTTGAGTGCCGCAGGGCAGTGTCGGTCGGCCCTCCCTTGGGCCACATCCAACGGTAGAAGTGGCTGCCAACCAAGTGCCACTTCGAAAGGGCTTTCGCCAGTGGCAGAGCTCCTGTGCGAGTTGTAGGAAAACTGAGCCGTTTCTAGGAGACTTACTCAATTACGTTGGCTTGCCGAGACATAGTGCCTTAAGTATTCTTCAAGTAGGGCGTTTAGGCGTTCTGTCTGACCATCTGTTTGCAGATGGTTGGTCGTTTAAAAGTGCAACCTAGATCCCATCCTCCTAAATAGCTCTCTATAAAAATTTGAAGTAAACCGTGCATCCCTATCCGACACTACATTCTCTGGCACACCAAAATGTTTCACAACTTCTTGTAAGAACAATTTGGCCGCCTCCTTAGCCGAGCAGTCTCGAGTTGTAGGTATGAAGACCGCATACTTAGAAAACCGGTCGACTACAATAAAGACCGACTCCTTTCCATCAACACATGGAAAGCCCCCAATAAAATCCATGCTTACCGAACTCCAGGGCCTTGTAGGAATGGGCAGTGGCTGCAGCAACCCCGCAGGCCTTGCCTTCTCTGTCTTATCCTGTTGGCACACAGGGGAGGCACGTATGTAGTCTTTCACGTCCCTACTCACTTTAGGCCAGTAGAATGAACGCTGCAACATAGCTAAAGTCCGGTCCACTCCGGGGTGTCCTGAGTATGGGGTATCATGAAGTTCTCCTAGCAAAATTTTTCTAAGTCCTCCAGCATTCGGGACATACAACGCCCATGCTGCGTCCAAAGTAATCCGTCCTTTAACGTATATTTCGCCGTTAGGTTGGCCTTAACCTGTTCTAGGCTCTGGACATAAGACTCGTCCTCCTCAGCATGCTAGCGCGCACGGTCCAGTATGTCTATTCCCTGTGGTGCAGGGCTGCTACGACCTCCTGCACCCGTTTTCAGCCAAGAGCATCCGCAACCATATTTTACTTTTCTGGTCTATAATGCCATTCAAAATCATATTCCTCCAGTAGTTCCAACCAGCGGACCTGTCTAGCAATCAGCTTCTTTTGAGTCTTTACGAACGTGTTAGCCACTATGTTCGTCACCACCACGAAGGGTACTCCCAACAGATAGACCCTCCATACCTGTAGGCAGTGAACTACTGCCAAGAGCTCCTTTTCGTGCGTCGGGTAGCGGTGCTCCGTGTCTTTAAGCTTCCTACTTTCATACACTACTGGATGGCCCTCTTGCACTAAGACTCCTACAATGGCCACATCACTAGCATCCGTGTGTACCTCAAAAGGCATTGAGAAGTCAGGAAGCCTCAACACCGGCTCCCTTGACACGGCCGCCTTCAACGACTCAAAGGCATGCTGGTGTCGGTCTGTCCACTCCTAGACCGTATTTTTCTTCAACAAATCGGTTAAGGGAGCAGTTTGCTTTGAGAACCCCTTAATAAAACACCTGTAGTAGTTGGCTAGCCCCAGGAAGCTCCTTAGCTCTGTTAAGCCTTTGGGCGGTTCCCATTCTTGGATGGCCTTCACCTTGCGCCCATCCATCCTGACCTTTCCGTGGCCGATAACATGTCCTAAAAATGAAATTTCTCGTCTTGCAAACTCGCATTTCTCCTCTTTCACGTAGAGGGAGTGCTCCCTTAGTCTGCCAAAGACTTGGCGTAGGTGTTTTACATGGTCTTCCAACGTTTGATTGAACATGACTATGTCATCAAAGTACACTACAACACACTCATCTAAGAGGCCGTGTAAGACTTCGTTCATCAACCTACTGAACGTGGTTGGGGCATTAGTTAAGCCGAAAGGCATTACAAGAAATTCAAATGAACCATACCTCGTTATCATGATTGTTTTAGGTTCATCACCAAGAGCAATCCTTATATGCCAGTACCCCAACCTCAAGTCCATTTTCGAGAACCAACGTGCCTCGCTCAATCGGTCAAAAAGATGTGCCACAAGGGGCAGGGGGTAACGATCATGCACCGTTACCTTATTGAGCGCCCTGTAGTCCACGCACATCCTTAGGGTGTCGTCTTGCTTCCGTTGGAACAAAACAGGAGAGCCATATGGGCTCTTAGAGGGTCTCACCATCCCAGCCTTTAGAAGTTCTTCCAACTGCCGCCTCAACTCGACGAGCTCCATAGGACCCATCCGATAGGCACCCCTACATGGGGGTCGGGCATCCGGCATCAACACAATGCTGTGATCCGTTGTTCTGCGTGGGGGTAGTTGTTTAGGTAACTCTGAGGGTAGCATGTCCTTGAACTCTTTCAACACCATCTGAATCGCTAGGGGGATTGAGGATGAGTCCACCATGGGTTCAACCTCCAAGTTTACTGCTAATAACGTTGGCAACCCCTTCTTCAATCCGTCTTCCACTTGAATGGCTGAGAGAAACGCTAACTGTTCAACCCCCTTTTTATCCTTAGACAAGTCTGGTCTCTTCATCATACTAGCGTCATCAGGGAGCGTGGAGCTAGCACCTTGGCTAGTGCTGGCGCCCTGCGCCAAGTTATCCATTGGGGTCTTCGTGGGTGGCGCGGCACTATGTCGCGCCACTGCCCTCTTGAGGGGCACTGCGGTTTGGCGTGCCGTTGACTTAAAATGGGGCGCAGCAGTCGGGCCTCGTGCCATCTTTGGGGGTGCCGCAACGGGGGTCTCGACAAGAGCTTTGCCGGGGTCACAGTGGGGCACGAAGTCGGGTTGTGTCTCGTCGGTGACTACCAAGCCGCCGAGATGTGGAGCGGGCATGGCCTTGGCTTTCCTTAGGAAATCAATGCCAAGGATTAGACTGAAATCGTCTAATGCCGTCACGATGAAGTCCATGTGACCACTCCAACATCCAACAACTATCTTCACTTCCTTAGCCACTCCGTCGATGCCTCCCGCAGGTGCATTCACCGTCTTCAGTCTCTTATCCGAAGCTATCAATTTTATTCCAACTTCCTTTGCCTTTGATGAATTTAGAATCGAGTACGAGGCCCCCGTGTCTATCATGGCCCGTATTGCACAAGGGCCAATTTGCACCTTTACATAGAGCAACTCTATCCTAACGGGACGCTCTATCATCACTGCATTCAACACTTGGAAGGGGGTAGCCATTACCTCATTGTTTTGGTCCCCTTCCGGTTCCTTCACTACTGCGTTAGCCACCGCACGGTTGGGGCACTCCCTAGCAAAGTGCGGTCCTCCACACTCAAAGCATCCTTGGTCGCGTCCCCCTTGCCTTTGGGATCGGCCTCTACCACGCCCAAGCCCTCTTGGTGGTCTCGGGTCCCTGAGAACCTAGCCTCCTTGTTGGGGTGCGCCGGGAGGAGCTTAGCCCTTGCCAGCTCCCCCACCTGTGCCTTTGCCTCCACGTCCGTTGTTGTGTCTTGATCCTCCACGTCCATGTCTTTTTTCCCGACCCCTTTGGCCAGACCAACCTTCCTTCGCCCGTACATCTTCCTTGCGGTCTCCTTTACTCCCGCGCAGGTCTACCAAACCTTCCGCTATCGTGATGGCATGGTAGACATCTAACGGATTCTGCCTCCTCATTTCGATCTGCGCCCAAGGTTGGAGCCCATGCACAAACAGAAAGAGCTTATCCTTGGCGCTCATGTCTTCAACGTCCAGTAAGGCGGATGAGAACCGCCTTACGTATTCTCTTAAGGTCCCAGTGTGCTTTACCAACAGGATAGCCTCCCTTGCTTGCCAATCCGTGTAGGTGGGCATGAGCTGGGCTTAGATTTCCTTCTTTAATCTCGCTCACGAGTTGATGGATGGCAAGCCGTCAAGGCCTGTCACCCGTTGCTTGGTCCGCCACCATAATTTGGCATCGCCCTCCAAATAGAGCATTGCCGTTAGAAGCCTATCTTCCTCAGGTGTCGAGGTTGCTTTAAAGAATGTCTCCATGTCGTATAGGAAATCTTCAACTACCTTTGCATCTCTAGGCCATTGAACCTCTTAGGTTCCAGCACTTTAGGTCTTTGTATCTTGGCGCCTTCTGGGGCAGCAATACCTTGATCTGCCGTGCTGAGAAGTATTTGTAGTACCTATGCCGTTAGGATAATTTGGGAAGGGGCCGAATTCGAGGTAGAGGGCTGAGAGCTACCCCTTGCTGCTGCCAGCTCCTCTTGGAGTCGCCTCAGTTGGTCTTCTAGTGTCGCTACACTGTCCACCGGGCCGGGAGCGCTGAATCCATCTTCATCGTCTGCCGTCATCGAGCCGGCGCGTGTTTGCACCATCTGGGTCGTCTTGGAGCCCCCGGGTGTCTTCCGCAAAACACCGTTGGAGTCCGTTTTCAAGCAGCTACTCTTCACTTGCACCTTGCACTGTGGTCCATCCAGGGTAATCGGGGTGGCGGAGCCCTAGCCCTGCTAGGCTCTGATATCACTTCTGTTACCGGAGTCGCACCGGTAATCGGCGTTGACACCCCGCGCCAACCAGCCTAACTACTTGAACGGAAAAGAGAACTAAGATAGCGCTAAGGGAACGTAAGATTACACCGCCAAAATCAAGCTGAAAGTATAACCCTCGGCTTAACTCTTTTACGATTTTGACTAAGACATACAAAGACCTGTCTCGCACAGGCCGACTCGACCCTTACAACTCCCACAAAGGATAAAGAACCCTACCTATGAAACCAGGCTTGGCCTGCCTAAGAGCGCACTTAGGGGAGTCCACGCAACGGGCAAAAGCACCACCCTGCGATCTGCCCCTTTGTCAGTCCGGCTCTACCCAAAGTCGTTTGAAGGTAATGGGGTCGGCCCAAGGAGTGTGCCCTATGCGTCTCCTTGTCTTTCCCTTGAGCTCTCCGGGTCTTTACCGCGTCCGTGCCTTAGTCCCTTCGATTTGTATCTGCATCTTGAAGCCCTGCCTAAGTCTGGATTGCCTTAGCTTCTTTGAACTTGCCTTCGCCACTTGACGGCGTCCAGGAGCTCTCTTCCCTGGGAGGTTCCACGTCCAAACTCCCTTGCTTGGCAGCCTCGGTTCAACCAACAAACACTCAACTTTCACTCTCAATTTAGCCTCCTAAGTTCGACCCTCACTTGTTCACTCAGACCTCTTGAATTCGACCCCCCTTCTTCCCAGTCGTCCAGACCCTTTTATAGACTAAGGGGCTAGACATAACCCCTTAGTATAGACCTGCACCCAGCCTTCCACAGAGCCCCCTGTCTTGCAGACTGGCGTCGCCCAGGGCACCCTGTCTTGACAGAGGTACCCCTGTGCTAGCCGCCTGACGCAAGGCAAGGGCGTGCCTCTAACTCTTGCCGCCCAATATCTGTCCAGTCCACACCCTGCTACCTTGCTGTAGGGGGCACCGCCTTCACAGTCTGGCCCAACCGCACCTTGTCAGGGTGGGGCGGCTGTTGTCAGAGCGCCTGCTACCTTGCGACAGGGTGCTGTCAGCGCCACCCACCTTCACTCTGTTAGGGTAGGGCGGCTGCAGTCAGAGCACCCTGCTTTCTTGCAGCAGGGTGCTGTCAGCACTGTCTTCATCATTTTGCCTCACCGTGCATCCTACACGCCTAACACACTCCCTACTGCTCCTACCCGTGAGACCTCCTTTTATGCCTTAGCCTTATTCGAGTCTCATGTTGCCTAAGTTCACTTTATTCATCCTTGGAGACAGGGCCACCCTGCTGCGCCACCTCTTGGTGTGGTGCAGAGGGGTGTTGTTCCAGGGGCAGTGCTCTAGGCGAGTCTTCTAGCCGGGCGCCATTTCCATGCGCCAGGGCAAGGGGTATGTTCGGGTTCTGCAACAGACTATGTCACAAAACAGAGCCTATGGGGCGCGCGCCACCCACCTCAGCACCTGGCATGTGTGCCCATACAACGTCCACCGGGAGCTTCACCGTGAGGACTGATGTAAAACCCCCTGTACATACATGTTTTGTATTTTGTGGTGCCTGTGTTTGGGTGTTTGTAAGCTCGAGCAAGTGTCTATAAGCTTGGGTGAGTCGAGTCGTGAGTCTAGCCTAGGGTGCCTTGAGTCAATCGGGGCTTAGTGCTATGAGTAGGTCGAGTTCCAACACCTATGCAGGCCGGATAGAGCCGTTACGTGTGCCACAAGACGTTACAACAACAACCGGGTGGTAGGCGTCATGACAATCGTCACCCCTGGGAAGACGGAGAGGTGTTTCGGGGGCAGGCCACCGTGACTGCCGGGAGCTGAAGCACATCGGGCCCTAGTGCTGAGTGGGGGCTGAAGAGGCATGTTGGAACGGGAGCTAAAGAGGCCACACCGTTACCTGCAGGAAGCTGAGTGGGCACAGAGGAGCCGAAGGGGCGCTAGCGCCCACGCACAGGCGTTACGCCCTGGCGCCTGACGCTGGCCGTTACAGGGGCAACTGAAGGGTCGTCAGGCGGGCGTTACTGCAGGCGGTTGGCGCGTGGAGCAGGGAGGTAGCTGAACCAACTTGGGAGCCCAACAGCCACCTAGAGACGTTGCAGCTGGTCCAGATGAGGGTGCCTATATAAGAGGCACGCATGCCACTAGGGAGGGGCTAGTCCCCCGCTGGGAGTGAGTTTCCTATTGCCTTCTGAGAGGGTTTCACGAGTGACTTGTGGGCACATTGCCGTGAGGCTGGCGAGGCTATTCTCTGCTAGGACCTTGGTGAAGGACCTTAACTAGCTAGGGCAAGAGTGCGTAAGTCAAGACCGTGTGGGTGTGTGCAGTCCATCATGTATGAAACCGTTTGTATCAAATTGGCAATGAATTAAAGCTCGTTGTGCCTGCTTCTCTTCATAAGCTTCTTGTGTTGTCTTCCAAGGGAGCGTTGGTGTGTGGGACGTGCACCATCGAAGAGGAGGTTCCGCTGGGCATTTGGCGTGTGGTTGAGCCAAAGGAGTGCAGCAGCCCCGTGCACGCCAAGGGAGAGGCTGAAAGGATCACGGAGGTGGTTCTTGCCATCACAGGTAGTGAGTTTTGAAAATTTTGATTTTGAAATTCGACCCGTGTCAGTTTGGTATCAGAGCCTAATTGAGTAATTCAATGCCATTTTATTCAAAAAATCGGTTAAACACACATTTGGAATCGAATCGCAAGTGGACAAAAAATTCTGCTGAAAATTTTTCTGCAGATTTTCTGATTCGATTGTGGATAGGCTAAGTTGATTGAAACGAGGGAGAATCTGTTTCAATTCAACGAGATTCTATCCAAGTGTGATAGAGCATACTCACTTGTGGAAAATCACAGGAGGATCTGTCCAAAAATTGCAGTCAAAGTGAACCGAAAAACCAAAAAATTCAAAAGTGAAATGTTGTAATCCGTGAAGAACTGGTTGGTTTTGGTGGATTTTAGACTATCGAATTGCTTCTTAGTACCAAAACATCAAGCACAGGTTCAGGTGGACATAGGACAGCCGCCGGAAAATCGAAAGAATTCCGCCGAAAAACCAATGTCTGGAAGTTGTTGCATATTGTTATAGAAAATCCTAAAATAGCGGTTTTGCGTTGCTGATTTGACAAGGCAAATCTGGTCAGAATTGGCTGAAATTTGGTGTGTGCACTCTCTGTATATCAAACAAGTTCATCGTGGTTTTGAATTTTATAATCGGTGTCTGTAAGTGCTTGAAATTGGGTCTGTAACTTGGCCAAAAACCAGTTGTGTAGAGTGTTTTTCTGCAACAGTTCGGTTCGGGTATGTAATTTTTGGTTCTTTTCGGGTTTGTTGTGCCCCGACCTTGTGTCTGTACTCTGTAAAAAGTCCAACACAGGACGAGTATGGGGAAGAACAGAAGAGGAGCTGCGGAAGACGCCGGTTCCTCCCACCGAACAGAAGCCGAAGATGTCTTGGTGCAAATTCTGTAAAGACTTGATTTGATACAAGTCACCTAGGCTGAGATGCTGCACAATCAAGATTCCATGAAGGAAAGTCAAGCACAACTAGTCGTGCAAGTGGCTCGACTGCAAAAGCAACCTATGATCGAGCCGGAGGTCCAACAATGGGAACACAGCCCGGGTTCTTCAGTAGGCTTGCGTGAAACGACATGCGATTCTAACCTTGTATGTCTGAAATTGTGAATTCCAGAATAGTCACCATTTGGGGGGGTTCGAGACAGAAAATTGTTAGAATTTTCTATGGGATTTAGAGAGATACATGAGTGTATCTAAAGTGGCTCAGCACAGTAAGGCGCTACTTGCCTCGCTATTTTTGAAGGACGGCGCCAAGGTTTGGTGGCGTACGAGGGAAGTAGCAGCTGCCAATGGAGGTGCCGCTCTCCCAGTGAGTTGGGAGGAGTTTCGTAGTGAGTTGAGGAGTCAATTCACGCCTACGGACCATAGTCGCAGGACCCGAGAGCTTCTTGCAAAGCTGAAGCACACCGGTACTCTTCACGAGTACGTGCAAAAATTCAGCTCCTTACTTTTAGAGGTGCGGGATATGACGGAAGTTGATCAACTCTTCTACTTTGAGCAAGGCTTGCAACCTTGGGCTCAAGTTGAGCTGAGGAGGAGGAATCCATCATGTATGTTAGATGCGATTTCAGGTGTGGAAAGTTTCGTCAACCTTAGGGGTGCGCAAGAAGAGAGTCGCAAGGCACCTAAATGGAAGAAGGACGGCAAATCAACTAAGTACCGCAATAAGAACGATAAACAGCTAGAGAAGAGAGTGGAAGCACCCTCTTCAGGGGGCAAGAATGGAGGCAAGGGAGTGGGGTCGTGCTACATATGCACCGGGTCACATCTCATGCGAGATTGCCCTAAGAAGGCGAAGTTAGCCGCCTTAGAAGTGGGGGAGCAGATTCAGGTCAAGGAAGTGACCGATGCGTCAGGGGATGAGGTGATTCAGGTTGCACAGTTTCAACTCCTCAACACCATAAGTTGTGAGGGTCCAAACAAAACCTTAAACTTCGTGAAGGTACAGATGGGCCGACATACCATTCGAGCACTGGTAGACTCGGGGGAGAGTCATTCGTTAATTGCGCCACAAGTGGCCAAAACAATGAGATTGAAGGTGACACCATCCACAACGCAACTAAAACTTGTAAATGCAGTCGCGAGTTCCATTGATGGAATGGCACGAGGGTGCAAACTGAGTGTTGGACCGTGGAAGGGCGTAATAGACATAGTTGTAGCAGCCATAGACGTGTACCCAATGATATTGGAGTGTGATTTCCTGATAGTTGCACGGGCTATGATAGTGTCACACCTTCGAGGGTTGGTCATCATACACGAAGGTCAGCCAGGGTTCGTATCATGTGTGGATCCAGAGAAGGCACCTGCTACATTCACATGCGTTGTCTTATGCTTGACAAGTGAGAGGCCGACGGTTGGGCTGGGAGTCACAAACGGTGGAAGGACCGGGCACTGAGTCAGGGCTGCACAAGGGCAGGAGCGCCAGTGAAACCCTCTTAGGAAAGGAGGTTTTCAGGCAGGTGAAGGTGTGAGTAGCAAGGCGCCAGCGCTAGCACTGAGGCCTAGCGCCACCCACCATGCGCTGCCGTTGGCACCAGGGTCTTGCCACAGGGAGTGGGCGACCAGCGCCACAATAGGGTCATGACAGGTGAATAGCAGTGCGCCAAGGTCGTGCCGCAGGAGGCGGATGGCCAGCACCAGACAGGGGTCAACAGGGAGGTTTCATACAGGGGAAGTTCCTGGATATGTATCATCACCAGGAACCAAGCGAGGCGAAAGATTGGATGGCCAAGAACATAAGCAACGCTCAGTCGGGGGAGTGCCTTGGTAAGGCACACACTCACGAGACCTCGAGGGCGAGGTCCTGCTTGGTCGGAGGAGAATTGTCACAAAATAGTCTATGGGGCGCCTGCCTGTGCGCCACCCGCCTCAGCACCTGGCGTGTGTGCCCACACACTGTCCACCGGGAGCTTCACCGTGATGACTGATGTAAACCTTCCCTGTACATACATGTTTTGTATTTTGTGGTGCCTGTGTTTGGGTGTTTGTAAGCTCGAGCAAGTGTCTGTAAGCTTGGACAAGTCGAGTCGTGAGTCTAGCCTAGGGTGCCTTGAGTCAATCGGGGCTTAGTGCTATGAGTCGGTCGAGTTCCAACACCTATGCAGGCCGGATACAGCCATTACGTGTGCCACAGGACGGTTACAACAACAATCGGGTGGTAGGCGCCATGACAATCGTCACCCCTGGGAAGACGGAGAGGTGTTTCGGGGGCAGGCCACCGTGACTGCCTGGAGCTGAGGCACACCGAGCCCTAATGCTGGAGTGGGGACTGAAGAGGCACGTTGGAACGGGAGTTGAAGAGGCCGGACCGTTACCTGCAGGAAGCTGAGGCAGCGCCCTGGCGCGTGGCGCGGCATCCTGGCGCGTGGCGTTGGAAGATGAGTGGGCACGAGAAGCTACGCAGGCGCAGGGGAGCCGAAGGGGTGCTAGCGCCCGCGCATAGGCGTTATGCCCTGGCGCCTGACGTTGGCCGTTACAGGGGCAACTGAAGGGGCGCCAGGCGGGAATTACTACAGGCGATTGGCGCGTGGAGCAGGGAGGTAGCTGAACCAACTTGGGAGCCCAACAGCCACCTAGAGATGTTGGAGCTGGTCCAGATGAGGGTGCCTATAAGGGGCACGCATGCCACTAGGGAGGGGTTAGTCCCCCGTTGGGAGTGAGTTCCCTATTGCCTTCTGAGAAGATTCTACGAGTGACTTGTGAGCACATTGCCGTGAGGCTGGGCGAGACTATTCTCTGCTAGGACCTTGGTGAAGGACCTTAACTAGCTACGGCAAGGGTGTGTAAGTTAAGACCGTGTGGGTGTGTGCAGTCCACCATGTATGAAACCGTTTGTATCAAATTGGCAATGAATTAAAGCTCGTTGTGTCTGCTTCTCTTCATAAGCTTCTTGTGTTGTCTTCCAAGGGAGCGTTGGTGTGTGGGACGTGCACCGTCAAAGAGGAGGTTCCGCTGGGCATTTGGCGTGTGGCTAAGCCAAAGGAGTGCAGCAGCCCCGTGCACGCCAAGGGAGAGGCTGAAAGGATCACGGAGGTGATTCTTGCCATCACAGGTAGTGTGTTTCGAAAATTTTGATTTTGAAATTCGACCCGTGACAGACTATCCCTGTGTCAGAAGAACAGAAGCCTACCTATATGTCAATTATGAGTTGCCATATGCAGGAATGCATATCGCAGGTACATAGATCCCCTGTTTTTCATCCAACAAAAATAAGATGTCTTTTCATATCCTTTCCTAAAGAAAAATCTACATCTTTGCGAAGCCATAAAATGTGACTCTTGGGAGCCTGTAAATCTAGTGAAAGTTCCACTCCCATGCTATAGCAGCCAAAAAAAATGAGGGACCACATCTTTTAACACCCCAAGTATTTAGGATTCCAACAGGTTTTCAGAATCTTTCCCACACGTGGAAACAAAATTCAGAAGATAAAAGACAACAGATTGATAGGCAACCGGTTTGAGATGATAAATACTAAAATAAATAAATAAAACAGATGTACCTCAACAAAAGATGGCGATGAAAGACCAAACATTTCAAATCCGTCGACTGATCCAGGAGGTTGAAGAGGAGGCATATGTGGTTTATCCTGGCTATGTTGCCTAACAATCTCTTGGTTCACTTTCTCACGTACCATATCCCAACATTTATTGGCAGAAAGATGTATGAAGACCTCAGTGGGACGATCCTCTACCACAACCTGATTCACAGAACAAGAAAATTAGAGAGATAGCACTGATAGACCATATATTTATAATTTTAAACTTTCATTAGTTAATGCACCAGCCAAAGAGTACAATGCACAAAGAGGTAGAGAAACTCACTAATCTCATTCTCGAAAACCCATAACATATAATATATTCAACAAGACCGGTCTGCAACTCGTTGGACACAAATCAAGACCCCCAATGACTTTTGATGCTCTTGATAGGCAAGATAGAGAAAATGGTGCAGGGTACAAATCATCTGGATTTCGTAACTCAAGAAGTATTCGTATGATGATGCATTTGATTATCTCATTTGGCACTTCCAAACCAAGATCTCGAGCACAAAAGTTACATACCCCACAGGTGGTAACTCCGCAGGCACACTAAACTCGTTTCAGCCGTTCCAAAAAACAATTCAGTTCGTAATTCAAAATGCACTGAGACACATTTATCATTACCTTCTTACCATACAAGCATAATCTTCTTATAGCCAATACAAATTTTAGAAATAAACATTTAATTACTTATAAAAGTGGTTTATCACAAACACAAATTGATTACTTTATTTATAAGAAAAAAATAAATCATATTATAAGGTAATTTTAGGAGAACTTAACTACCTAATATCGATTTTTAGTTATGATTTTACATAAAAGAAAGTGGACAAAGCGACAAAGATTATAGAGTTATTAAAAAATGAGAATGAAGATATATTAAAAAAGAAAGTTCTTTAAGGAGATCTCTAGAATTATAAAGTACAACTTATGACATGTGGAATAATATGACCAATCATACTAGGAAATTGGCAAAGGACGTACTAGGTAAACCTAAGAGAGGTGTTTCAGCATAAGAAGAAGCTTCATGATAGAGTAGAGGAAGCATGATGGTAGAATAAAGCAGAAAAAGATAAAATTAAGGGAAAAAGAGAGGCATGTTACAAATTATCTTATAAGAAGGCAAAGAAAGAAACGAAAAAGGCCATTAATAAAACAATTTTGAGGATTTATATAAAACCTCAACCCAAAAAAAGGTGAAAGAGATATTTTTAGGATAGTTAAGGCTAGAGATAGAAAAACTAATGATCTTACTTTTGTTACATGCATCAAAGATGTAGCTGAGAAGATTATAGTGACAAGTGATAATATAAAAAATAATTAATTATTTATTTTCATAAGTTTTTTAACAAAAATATATGTACTAGTATTAGCTTGGGAGAGCTCACCACAGGCATATAAATCATAATTTCTATTGATGCATTTAAAGGAATGAAGTCAAATAAGCTCTTAAACTTATGAAAGTTGATAAATCTATAGGACAAGACAATATTCTTACATAAGTATTCCTTAAGAGAGATAGGTATCGCTTGGCTTATAAGATTATATAATAAAGTATAGAGAAACCAAACAAATCCCTTAGGAATGGAAGAAGGGTATAATTATACCATATACAAGAACAAGATAGACATTGAGAATGATGTGAATTATCATAATATCAAGTTGATGAGTCATATTATGAAATTATGAGAAAGAATTATCAAACGTAAGCTCAAAAAAAGTAACGAGTACAATAGTGAACCAACTAAGCCTTTTCCCATACTAAATGGGATTGGCTACAAGGATTCTTTGTTTCCATATAGCCCTATCATGTGTAATGTTGGTAGTTAACTCAACATGAGCTAGATCATTCTTTATTGCTTCTTTCTAATACTTTTGTAATCTTATTCTTCCTCTTTTAACATTTTTACAATCTAGTTTTTCATACCTTCTTATTGGAGCTTCCTTTAGTCGTTTTCTACGTATCTAAGCCATCTTAAACGATTTTCCCTCATTTTATCCTCTATTGGTGCCACTCCCAATTTGTTTCTAATAACCTCGTTATGTATACGGCCTTTCCTTGTGTGACCACTCATCCATCTCAAATTTTCATTTTTGATAAGGATATCTTTTGTATATATTGATGATTAACTACAACCCTCAGAACCATAAAACATAGTAGGTTTAATTGTTGCTCTATAATACTTATCTTTCAACTTTAATGGTATTTTCTTATCACATAAAATACTTTATACCCCTCTCCATTTTAACCAATTTGCATTAGTTTTATGCGTACCATCTTCATCAAGTACTTGATACTTGTTTTAACCTACATTTAATAATTATTTTCTATAATTTCATAATATGGCTCGTTAACTTGATAACTTTATAATTCACACAATTTTGGATGTCTCTCTTGTTTTTGTATATGGGTATAAGTGTACCCGCTCTTCATTTATTAGGCATCTTTTTATTTCTCCATATTGCATTAAATAGTTTTATGAGCCAAAGAATTTTTCATACTTTTATAAGAATATTGTCTGGTCCAACATATTTACCTTCGTATGTTTAAAAGCTTCTTTGACTTCATTATTTTGAATATGTCGGTAGAAATTATGCTTTATATACTTTTCTGTTTTGATTAACTCTCCTAAACTAATACTAACATCTATGTTTTTGTTAAAAAACTTATAGAAATAATTGATTTAGAAATATTTTAGAATGAAAAACCCTTTATATGGTACTTATTGATTTAGAAAAAACTTACAATAAGATGCCAAGAGATATTCTTTGGAGAACCTTAAAGAAAAGAGGTATCCCATTTCCGTACATTAATTTTATAAGAGACATGCATGATGGTTTATAAAAATGGGTGAAGTCTAAGGAAGGAATAATGAACTTCCTTGAAATTGATATTGGATTACCTAAGGATCAACTTTAAGTCCATATTTATTTACTTTGGTTATTGACAAGTTAATGTAACATATTCAAGATGAAGTACCTTTATGTATGTTATTTGGGTATGATAATGTGCTAGAGAGTGAGTCTAAAGAAAAAGTTAATAGGAAATTAAAATTATGAAAAAAAACATGCTATGATCATTTGGTTACTTTAGATAACACAAATTCAAATTGGCACACATTGCATCTTTCATAAAGAAAGTTTTAAATACCTGAGTCAGTTTTTCAGCAATAAAAAAATTGATAGAGATGTTACATACAAATTTAATGTAAGTTGGTTAAAATGGAGAGGTGCATGAGGTATTCTATGTAATAAGATATCATTAAAGTTGAAAGGTAAATATTATAAAGCACATGTTATGTTATGTGGAATAGAGATATTCCATAAGATGCCAAGAGATATTCTTTGGAGAACCTTAAAGAAAAGAGGTATCCCATTTCCGTACACTAATTTTATAAGAGACATGCATGATGGTTTATAAAAATGGGTGAAGTCTAAGGAAAGAATAATGAACTTCCTTGAAATTGATATTGGATTACCTCAAGGATCAACTTTAAGTTCATATTTATTTACTTTGGTTATTGGCAAGTTAATGTAACATATTCAAGATGAAGTACCTTTATGTATGTTATTTGGGTATGATAATGTGCTAGAGAGTGAGTCTAAAGAAAAAGTTAATAGGAAATTAAACAACAACAACAACTACAACAACAACTAAGCCTTTTCCCATACTAGATGGGGTTAATAGGAAATTAAAATTATGAAAAAAAACATGCTATGATCATTTGGTTACTTTAGATAACACAAATTCAAATTGGCACACATTGCATCTCTCATAAAGAAAGTTTTAAATACCTGAGTCAGTTTTTCAGTAATAAAAAAATTGATAGAGATGTTAAATACAAAATTAATGTAAGTTGGTTAAAATGGAGAGGTGCATGAGGTATTCTATGTAATAAGATATCATTATGTAATAAGATATCATTATGTAATAAGATATCATTAAAGTTGAAAGGTAAATATTATAAAGCACATGTTATGTTATATGGTTTTAAGGGCTTGGGAGCTAAATTATCAAAAGATGTTCATGGCAGAAAGGAAGATGTTAAGATGGATATATGGCCATAGAAGGAAATACCGTGTGTGACAAATTGGGAGTGACACCAATAGATGATAAACACACATAAAGACAACTAAAGGAAGCTCAATAAGGTGCGAGAAACTATACGGTGAAAATTTTAAAAGAGAAAGATAAAGACAACAAAAGTGTTGCAAGTGACACCAATAGATGATAAACAACTAAAGGAAGCTCCACGTGTGAGAACCTATATGGTGAAAATTTTAAAAGAGAAAGAGAAAGACAACAAAAGTGTTGGGAGGAATCAACAAAGATGAGTTAGCTTATGTAGACTTAACTGTTACCACGTAACCGACCCCATCTATTGTTGAGAAAAGGCTTAGTTGTTGTTGTTAAGATAAATAAGAAACTGGTGAAATCTAGAATAGAGTAAACAAAAGTCATACATATGATAATGAAAAGAAACTAAAGCAGCAGGTAATGTTTTCCATCTTAAAATCCACAAGAACGCAAAGTTAACAGCAAGTTACCCTGAAAAGTGGTGCAAAATTTCCAGAGTCAAGGATTTCCGAGACATAGTAACACATCTGAGTTGGATCAAGAACACTTAGGTATCTAGAACGGCTTCTGAACCCTGATAGAGGTAACAGAAGAAAATATTCAGGATAAATAGAACTTCCCAAAAGTGCAGTTTCATATTGTCATAATTATATGTAACCCCAAATGTAAAATAAAGTACCTTTTGGAAATATTGTTTGCCTGTTGCACCATGCCTTTCCAGGGACCACAAGTCCAAAATCTAGCAGCTCTACAGTACAGTTGAACCTCCTTACCACTTTTGCAATGCGAGGACCCTTTTGACCATTACGGTTCATGTTTTGTACCATAATAGGTCGACTTGGTGATTCTGATTGCGAAGGAAACCCATTTTTCATTTGAACTACAGGAGAACAGGATGAAACATTTTCACCTATCTGAACATTAGATGTATTTGCGCGGTTATTCACCTGCAAATGCCGAGGGTAGCTCATATTGCTCCCTCTTTTTGCAAGATGCTGCCTGTTAGAGCCTTCTGATGATGCCAAATTTTGAAGGTTATTTGAAGATCCATGATTCCCGCTGCAGCTGTCCTCCATCTTATAGGAATTTCTTGCATCCATGCACGACACACCAAGCTGTTTGGCTTTACCATCGACTACAGTTGATTCATGACTTCTGAAAGTACCGGAAACTTGACTCAGAGGTTTGCTGACAGTTTCCTTTCCAACTGCCATTTCTTGAGATTTTTCCACTTTAACTTTGACAAGAGAATCACATCGTTTTTCATCTTCATCATCATCATCGCTAAGATAAATAACAGTTCTGTCAGATGGGCTAGCACTACATTTACCACTTTCTGATTTATTATCTTTATTGTCATTAACTGCAATGGATATTCCCCCTAGCACTTCAGTAGAATTTCCCAGATTGACATAGGATGTGTCTTCTTCTGAAAGATGGCAAACAAGGAAAGATTGCACTGGTAGGTCTGCCACAGGGTACCCATCACAATGCGACTTATGGCTGCTTATTTTAGAATGACATGGTTCCATGCAAGAGTTTTTCTCTTTAACCTGTTTGTGAGCAGGAACTTGAACTTTCGAATCTAACCCAAATTCACACGCTTTCAGTTCTGGATGTAGTGTCAAATCACATGATCTATCACCAACCAAATCTGATATGGTTTGTGTGATACAGTCTTGCACCTTTGTTTTGCCCAAAGAGTTTGGGTGCACAGTAGGCAGCTTCATTTCTGACTGAAGGACATCAACGCTAGCAGTAACTTGAAATGAAACAAGATCATCTACTGGCCTTGGTTTTCTCGGCTTTGTTTCTCTTAACAAGGGATTGTCAATTATCACACCTTTGTTCTGGGTCTCCAGGAGTTGTTCTTTCTTTGTTATATGTGAACTCAAAGAAAGTCCTAAATCCACATTCGCGAATCTGTGTATCGCACTCAACTTTCCCCCCAATGCTTCAATACATGTGTCCAGTTCAGTTATCTCATAACGGAATAGGAATTTTCTTGTACTCCAAGGACACGAGCATAATTGTTTTGCATGATTTAAGCATGTAAATGTTTCTTGAGAACATTCACAACAAACTGCTGAGAGATGCAAATCGTAATAGCATATGACACACTCCCTGTCATCAGTAGCATCAAAGTTCACATCCATTCTCCTCTTGTGTGCAGGATCGGAAAAAAATTGCCTTTTTGCACGTTCTATGTCAACACGGGTCTATCAAAAGAGCAAAAGATTCAAAATTAACTCTCAGGTCAGTTATTCACAATTATAAATTCCAAAATAATCACTAATGAACAAATAAAATAACAATGACGTGCTTAAAAGTTTACCTGCAATGCCATAGTTAAAATCCCATCCCTCCCACAAACAACTTGCCACCTTAAGTTGTCAGGGGTCTCTTTCCTCAGAAAGTGGATTTCCCAAAGAGCTCTAATAGCGTCACGTGCTGCACCTAGTAATAATTTGTCATGGGACACCGATGTTTTGCGGCGTTGTAGAGAATAAAGCTCCACAGCATTTTGTCCATGTGACAACCAGTCAATAGGAGCAACGTTCACTGCCTCCGCACAATTGAATCCACAGTTAAAACCAGAATGATAAGCACGAGGAAAGGTGAGAACAAACTCCCCAGCCCGTTGAACGCATCGATAAACAGGCACCCCTTCTGACTTTAAAAGTGTTGGTGAAAGTTGAGTAACCTGTTCAAAGAAATTGGTACAAAATTACCAGACCAACAAGATATAATCTTCTAATCTATGTCACGTGGACACTGCTAACAAGTTCCATATCTTGCTCGACACAGGTGTGATGCGGGTGTGGGTGCAGAGACTGTGTTCGATGCAGCGATCAAAGGTCAACCAAGTCAGTTGCATTTACTGTGATGAGAACTACTTTTTATAAAAGCAGACATGGACAACATGTCCAAGACTATTTTCATCCTTTTTTGAAAAATAAAAAAGTTTCTCTATGTTACAAAAAAACAGAAAAGAGAAACAAGGAAAATGAAAAAAAACAGAAAAGAAAGCAGAGGAGAATGGAGGGAGACAATAGAAAATGGGAGGAAAAGGAGAGGGAGAAATATGAAGGAAAGAGGAGAAAAGGAAAAAGACCATACTATTCGTCGAAAGCATGGTGGAAACCACTGATTCATTTTGGGTTTTTGGTCAATTTCATTTACTCTGCCCTCCTAAAACAGTATTTAGGATTTTGCAAAGACTGAGAGGGGGAATTCGGGAGGACCCAGAGAGAGGGTGGAAATGAAAAATGAAAAGGGAGAGGACAGGAAAATAAAAATGAAAAGGGGGACGAAATGAAAAGTGAAATAAAATCTCTTACAGTTCGTATACATAATTATACATTTTGTATAATTATTATAACACATGTTGTATAGTTATATATTTATCACATATGAGTCATTATTATAACACATGTATAGTTATATATTTATCACATACGGGCCGTTTTCCCAGCACCCATGATCACCTGCACACACACACACACAGCTTGACATAGCTCCTAAAGTGTCAAGCACAAAGAATGAGTATGTTTATCCAGTTCATGTTATTCAAACATGCACCTGACAAAAACATAACAAGTTTACATTATAGCATTCATTTTAAATTCTTGGAAGTTAGTCTTTCCCTATCACTGTCAGAATTGGAAGCAAAGCCAGACAGAAGCTGGGAGTAGAGTTGAGTCGGACCAAATCCATGCACTAGGGAAACTGGAATGTTTTCATTTACTGCAAGGGAAAATTTTCTTGATCCAAATTTATCGCAGTGGATCCCTGTAGACGTAGACCATAGTTGATGAAAGTCAAGAAACAGAAAAACAAAACTGATAGAACAGTTAAAGTGGTATTTCAGGGCATGCTTCATCAGTATTACTCCACGTCCAAAAAATGGAGCCCAAAGAGACAAGAAAATGAAACATCTGAATTTTCCCCGGTTTAAGTCCAGCTTCTTTAGGCTCAATACTTGTACAGCTTTGTACATGTTCAAGCTTAGTTGAACACAAAATCAAGTTAAAGCAAGTTCTTCTGATGTTCATAATGAGAAGATCACCCGTCAGTTTGAGATGAACAGAAGCCAAAGCATAATTGCTTTTTGTTGTCATGTTGGACGGGGCTATTGGTAAGTTCTCTTAGAAATTGCATAATAAATGCATAAAGTTTAAATAGTTACAACTTACTAGTTTATGAAGCAAGTCCGGTTGTTCATTAAATAAGTCGGGTAGATGCTTCTTCATGGCTGCTTCCAGGTTCAGGGCATGACTTCCAGGGACACCGTACCACAGTTTTGGAGCACCCCAGTGCATGTAGTTGAATGAGTAAAAATGATGATCTTCCACATGCTGTGGCAGGAGACATGCAAGAAGTAGACAAGAGAAGTAAATGCAGTTAGGAACTTAGAGATGAATGCGTTTGAACTTTGATTTTGTGCCACATCCAGGATCGGTTGAAACATACAGATGCCATGTTGTGCACATGAGAAGACATTGCAATATCATGGATGTGCATGAAACAGGACAACTTTCTTATTATATTATGTAAACGACCTAATGAAACAAAACTCACCCAACAAAATGATGAAAAGCACATTCCTATGTACAGCCATGGCACCAGAACACCAGAAATATCGCTTTTCTCGAAAGAAAGCATTGATCCTGCCAGCCTAGCCAAGTTATTTAAATTCCAACCAGATTTCACGTATGCATCTAACTCTGTATTTTTGGAGTTAGAGCATGCTTTAGGAAATCCACTGCCGAATCCTCCAGTGTCAAGATCTGCCCCATAAAGTACCTATAGAAGGCAATGTATGAATTAGCTTACGCCAAATGTTTCTGAAACAAGAACGCTAGAAACAGTCTCTATAGTCTATACCTCAATCTCTTCAGTTGGCTTCTCAACCATTCTCCAGTACTCACCCTCCATGTCCTCCAGTAATGGTTCTTGTTGATGCTGACTCTCACCCTTGGTTGAGCTTGAGCCTGAGCTAGCATCCTTCATCCCAAAGTACTGCTCTATGAAATCATCTGCATATTTCTGAAAAGATTCTAGCGTGAACTGTGGGCCAGGTACAAATCCAAACCCCTCACCATCGTTAAGGCCTTCAGATACATTCGTAATTTCTGGATCACTATCACTGCACACCAACCCTGTTCTCAAGCATCTCCTCCTTTTTTTCCTAATCTGGGTGTTTGTGTTTTTCTTCGTCATAGGTTCTCGGTTCTGAAGTTTGTGAACTTGTTGAATTCGTGTCGCAAACTTATCATTTTCCCATATATGCTTCTCCTTAAGAGAACATGGTGGTTTCCATGAAGGAGGTGGAACGATTCTGCAAATGCCATATGGTTCCACCATCTGCCGGATGCTTGCAATGTACTTCAAAGGATCCTTAAACTCCTGGATCATGTGGTTATTAATTCCTTTCAGAAATGAATTAAAAGTATGTATAAACTAAGTTTCAACTTGAGATATAATAAGATGGAAAAAAAATCCCAACGTGCCAATGAACCTCTTTACTGGGGTAGAAGACAGGAGCTTCATTTATGATGGGCCTGCGTGCATCTCGTGGACGCCATCGTGCAACCACCTGCTGAAAGTCAACTCAATCACGAAACTGAGAAATAGATGAAAAAACATGATGAAAAAATATCAAAACTTCAAAATAAACCCAACCTTTTGGCAGTTATCACAGTTTGAACACCCACGAATAACCCCTTTGGGTAGAGAAGACTTCGAAGGGTGCTTCTGTGAGAGGTACATAAAGAGAAAATAAAACACTTCTTTAACATGTAATCTGTGGACTCTACAGTAATCATGTAACAACACCGCACCAAAAAAACTTCCACAGAAAGCATGACAAGATACAAGTCGCTTACTGGATCGAATAGTTCAAGAACAGATTCCTCATCTGACCCGCCATCAAATATTCCATAATTTATCCAAGGCCTACGCCTAAGGCACCTTGTAAACTGCACTTCCTCACTGGTGCTGCATTGAGTATCCATATCTTCCAGCTCTACAACAGATGTACCTATCGCAGACACACAGTTCGTTTTCTTGTCATCATGAACCCTTTTCAAGGTGAATGACGTAAGTGATAAGAAGTCATCTGGAGAAAAAGGTCTCCCAGATCCTCCTTCACCAATGTGAGATGTAATGCATTCTGTACCCATTACAACTGAAGAGTCCAATGAAAACGTCAGTATTAATCATTAGAACATCATGGCTCTACCGTAAATGGCAAACGCCATCTTATATTCTTACCGAAGGCCAGGCATGCAGCATCAAAGTTGGTTTAGTGTCCATAAGAAGCCATAAATTTATCTGTTGAACACGTCACAAAGTCAAAAGAGATCAACAATGGACTTTGATTTTCAGCTAAGAAAATTAATGCAACATCAGAGATTCATATCAACCTAACAGGAGAAAATTTAATCAATTTATGTTTTTTCTGAAAAGGAACTTGCAACAATGCAGAACTTGAAATAGTAGCACTCCAATTTCACTCAGAACATTAACATATATCTCCCTATTCCAATAAGGAATACAAGCCAGATAGGGCCTTCCTTTTCCTCTTTATTTTCCCTTTCCTTTTCTTTATAATTAGTTTCATCAACACCATTCAGAATCTTATTTAAGCTTCGAATATCTTAGTAACTTGAGGCTAACAACAACTAATACAATCCACCGCTTAAAATCCAGAAACTAGAAATTGTCTGTATAGACATGTTATGTGACTGCTGGGTTTCAAATAGGAAGCCAAACGAATGCTGCAGCTGAGACAATACTACTCGTTCTTCATAACCTTTGAACTTTAAGTACTGCATCCATGAAATTCGGATCATTGTACATTGCGTTGATAAGTAGAAAATTTTGTTGAAAAGGGATACTAATATTTGGTAAAAGCCAAATGCCATCATGAAACTAAGGATCATAGCAATGTGAGGAAGCAAAATTGTGAGGAACAAGTAGAAGCTAAGCTAGGATCGGTAATTTATATATCGAAAGCAAATCTGAACGCACAAGCATCAAAATATACAAACCACAGAAAAACAGGGAACAGCCCAAAAAGTTAAGGAAAGAACAATGGCAACTCCATTAATCATGAAAATCTCCATAATTTTCTTAGGAAGAATCATTTCCTTTTCATAGGAGATCCAGAAGGTCATGTTCTCTATTTTCCACCGAAATTCATCTGGAGTTACTCATCGCACATCAATTTGATCAATTGACAACAACACCATAGCTAACTAAGAAACTCAGATTTGCAGACTGGTAAAAATTAAAATCATTAAAAAGTGATATTGTCAACCCCTTCTATGCAGATCTACTGATCACAAGATCCAAATCATCACCAACGTATCAGAGCGATGCTTTTAACAAACATAATTCCATTTCGCAAGGGAATTATAAGAATCGACCAAAAGAAGATTGATACATGTGTTTATGACAGTAGAAATATAAATCTGTAGAATACCACCAATTCATAACTGACAAATAGAGTGAAAATTCAAGGACGAAGAATTGCCTCACCTATCTTAGAGACCGATGCGTCCAACTATTCTTTCCGATTGTTGGGTGCCTTCAAGAAGTTGGGACAGGAAAAGCGGAAAGGATCAGACAATCTTACCTAATTCTATCTACGAATATGATTGGCGTCAAACAAAATCGAAGTTCCAAAAATCACGCGAGGCACAAGTTGGGAATTGCCCCGATCTTAATCCTATCATTATTGATAAAGTAACATAGACCAGAAATTCAGCAAACCTAATCCTCATTCTCCCACCACGTAAACACCCCAACAAACATATTAACACAATAAAACCATAAGCAAATAAGGGGAAAACAATGTAGAAAAAAGAAAAGAAAAGAAACTGCCGTGAAGAAGCCCCTTGTTTCACAACATGGTCGTTTCTAATATTAATATCTGCCAACGAAACCCTTGACTTAGTGATCTACCCTTCTCCTGGCACAGTAAAATGCACGCCCTATATACTCATCAAGATGAGATATTACACGGCTAAATGGAAGGGGAGTAAACATTTAACCCTTTATCTTCGGTTACATATCAAACCCTAATTTTAATTTTGATTAGGCGCAACAAATCACATGGATTGAAACGATAACAGGAAAATAATAAGAACGGAAAAAGAAAAGACAATAATTATATTTTTAAGGAAAAGGTGGCGTAGCAGAATAAAGCTTACCCTTCATGGACAAGTTTGGTACCTTAACGTGTCGTCAGAAGCAACAGGAGACCTAAGTCTTGGCCCATCAGCAAGTTTATACAAGCCCACCAAGTTATTTTGACCTTGCATCTACATAAAGATTAAACTCAAAAAAGAAGCAAATGGACGTCATGAAGACAGAACGATGGCTTTACCTAACTAGGGTAGGGTACCCTAAAGTTATAAGGGGCCTCTTTCTCTCTCTCTCTCTCTTTATTAATGTAGTAGGACTCTTGTCAATGGGTTGTTGAAGGACCACTGAGGACACAAACATCAAACAGTTCGGCTCGTTTGGGTTGTGAGGATGGCACCCACCACCCATGCCTTCTTTTTTTCAAGGCCCACGTTGGCTTTCCATTTTCTTCGGTTACTGCTTTGGGATATGACGATCCTACCCTGGTCCTCTTGTGTGAGATCTGAAACACCGCTTTGTTCTTAGATGATAAAATTATTCTCGTTTGGGGTTGTGAGGATGGAACCCACCACCCATCTATTCTTTATTGCCTTTTTTTTTCCAAGGCCCACGTTGGCTTTCCATTTTCTTCAGTTACTGCTTTGGGATACGACGATCCTACCCTGGCCTCTTGTGTGAGATCTGAAACACCGCTTTGTTCTTAGATGATAAAATCATTCTCATTGCCTTATAAATTTGTACTGCCCTTTATTTATATTCTTGTGACAGATGATAAATTTGTCATGCCCTAACCGTCGGAAGAGCTGACAGCACTCGCAACGTGACCGGCTCTAAACCAACACAGGTCAAGCCAGCCTCAACGGATCTCACAAGTGCAACGAAATTAGCAGTTCAGACGGCCTCCGATAGAAAATATAATCTGAGCTCCCTCCCCCGGATGCTAAGTTCCTGGAATGGGACTTAGCATCCGATTGACTCACACCACAATACAACAAACGTTTAAGAGTAAAGGCAATAAAGACACGTTCCTTGCAAAGCCAAACGGCAAAAGCTTTATTGATAGCATAAATGAGTGCGCGGGTCCCGGCGCGCTACATTGGTGAAGTTGGGGCGTCTTCACTCGATGAGGATTTATGAATGGAGTTGTCAGGGTTGTTCCCACGCAGGGGCCCTGGTTACACAACCATGGCACTAGTTCACTGGTCGAGGGGTTACATTCTCCCCCACCTAAACTCTTGATGTTCTCGGCAAGATCCACGGTGATGCTCCTACAACTCTGAAGCTCCTAGCGCGCTTGTCCACCTATACACCCGTTGTACCTTCATCTTCCTCAGTTCCGATTGTCCTCGAGGGTGCAGGTGCCCGTAGTACTACGGCCTACACGTTTCATGTCCGCATGATAAGCCTTACGCTCGCATGGAAAGCAATTAGCAATCCGTCATGGACGGGCTCAAGTCGACATGTCCGCTCCCCTACCCACAAGATCATTGGTTGAGAACCATCATCCTTCCATACCATTATAGTACGTTGTTTAACCACAAGACCAATATATTACAATAACTATATAATGCAACCCCATGTGATACAAGTTCCTGTACAGTATTTTACAACATTAATATAGAGAAAGAGAGATGCAAGCATTTTCAACTTTTGGTCCAATTTAAAAAGCTATGCTCATATTCTACGAGAAAATTATATTTTAACAATAAATTTACTAATTAAGGTAAGTCAACCAAGGAAACCAACTCGATGAGAAGCTGTGTCAACAGTTGCTGAGCTCTAAAAACTTATAACTATGGGACCAGCATGGGAGACCGACAATTGATTCATAATTTCTCTAAAGGATTAGGACAAGTTGATACACTGATTGTCTGATATGCAAACAAAAGATGTTCACCATAAATTGCAACGTTAAATTTTGAAACGGATACAGATTATGGCCGATAGAAGTCTATAAGCTCTTGCATATTTTGCTTGGCATTTGTATGTACCAGTCCTGAATAACGTTGAACGAACCATAAGAAACTAAAAGTAAAGGCTTACCTGAAGTAACTGTTTCCCACCATCTTCAGAATCACTAAAAAACTTCAAAGTAGGAGTTGCATTTTCGTGCAAGGAAGGCCTCTCAACATCATCCCTGTCAGATAAGCCAACTTCCCAGTCCTGATGCGAGGTCAGCAACAACACAAGTCCCACATAAGTAAACATGTCTCCTGTCTAGAAGCCTTAGGAAGTAAGCAGGGTACTGGAAAAAAAATTTATGTACCTGTAACTGCTCACGGATCAAAGGCACATATTTGTGTAAAGGGTCAATTGCCGAAGAAGGTCCCACCAGTTTGGAATGATAAACAATATCCAGTTTCTTAAGAAGAAACAACAATTCCCCATTTGAAAGCAAAATAGTCAGTACCTGCACAAAATTAATCTTTTATATACATCTGACAAAATGAATTTCCTTCAAGTATACAACCTTTCCCCTTTTGCATAAAGGTAAAGCAAAACCTATCTGCGAAAAAGAAAATCCAAGAATGTTCCATTTCAAAAACACAGTAATTCTTTTCAAAAATCAAGAATACGCTTACTTGGTTTCCAACTCAGGATCTTTAATCCAAAATTAGCATGACAGAAACCATTAGGTCCATTACAATCAAGCCACTTCCTAACTCGTCAATGCTATTTCACAAGAAAAGAAGAGAAACCTTGACCTAGTTCTATGGTTTTAATGGGCCGTAAGTTTCCAATCACAGATCATGTCTTTCCATGACTCCATCATTCATGGATAGACAGTTTCTAAATGATTAGCAGGAAGATGATCTATGTACTAAATCACACATATAGAAAACACACTCACATCAGCATAAGCCAATCATGAGAAAACAAATGAATCAAGACAAGACTGCACCTTCGTGAAGACAAAATTTAGGAAATGTTTCAGCGTAGACAAGTCATTGGAGAGTCAGCAGAGTTTATAAAAACAGTTCTCCCATAAAATAAAGCAACAGAAATTGCATGAAAGAATGATTAGATGCTTGTATCCAAATTAACCCACATAAGCATGGCATTGATTCATTAAAGGTCTAGTAACACATGCACTAATGTCCCCCAACCTCCTGTATTAAATGTTCTTATGCGTAGGTCACCTACAATCTCAAAAATAGCAAGTGAAATATGTCCTGGTATTGAACTACCACACAATCTTCTCTGCAGCTTTGTCACTGAGTACACCCTGTCGCGAAGTATCTTCGGTTCTACATCCTGCAACGCCACACCACCTCTGGTGTTCTCCTGCTTCTGACCTTCTTTGAGCCGAAGCGCTGACACCTTTCGAACATGATCATCATCCAAAGCTGGTGTGCGAACAATACACAGTTGGTCGCAATCCTTGAAGACCACTACATTCCCGATTGGTCGCAACTCTGCACAACTTACCCTAAAGCACTCTCATCCAGTACCACCTGATATTTCTCAAGCGGCATCACTGTCAAGTTGGTTACCCCCGCGCCAACTCACCCCGAGTTGCACCTGTGTCAACCACACCTACGGTATCCCTATCATTGACAATACTCGGCATGTACATGAGAGTCTTATCCCTGGGCCTGCATGACGTTGATCCCCCCATCTGGGCCTTCAACCATCTCGTTGCACCAATCCTTAGAGTGTCTTCCCTTGATTCGCCATCCGAAGCACCTGTCCTTTGCACGACGTTAGTGGCACACACAAAGTCCTCCTTCTTATGTTCGTATTCGTATGGTCCTGGTTGTTCTTGTAGTCTCTAGGTGTGGAAGATTCACCTGGGCTATCACACGAAGTGTCCTACCATTGCCAATCTTCCAACCATTCTGTCATTCAGTGTCATGTATGTTCTTTTTCGAACTACTTCACCGACGATTGTCACATAGACGTTCTGCCGCCGTTCTTACTTTAGAAAGGGGTCTGCAAGTTGATCCTCTTCAGCTCTTTCACAACCCACGACTACAACCTATCAAGGAACTTGAATGAACAACCTTCCAGGCTCTACGTCTGGATGCTCAACATAAGGATCTGACATTCCTTCATGTCATCTTGCATGATCTGTTCTGCCTCCAGCCATCAAGCTTACTTCTCTCGGCTACTGCAGTCTTCCGTGGGATAAATGTTCTCGTAGAGCCTACCTGAACAGATCCCAAAATGTGGATGCGAGCCTGTCCTGCCTCCGCATCCTCTTTCTGGTGACACCACCACCTCATGGTATCATCCTCGAGAAACATGGCCACACATGCCAGTTTCTCAAAATAAGGATGTGAGCGCCTCCTGCCTCAACATCCTCCTGTCTGTGATGCCATCACTCATGGCATCAGAAACATGGTCACACTCACCAGTTTCCCAAAATATGGATGCGAGCGCGTCTTGCCTTAGCATCCTCCTCTATGTGGCGCCACCACCTCATGGCGTCGTCTTCCAAAAACGTGGTCACACGAGCCAGTTTCTCAAAATGCGGATGTGAGCGCATCCTGCCTCAGCATCTTCCAGCTTGCGACGCCAACACCACATGGCATCGTCTTCAAGAAACATGGCCACACGCGCCAGTTTCTCTCCTTCGTCCTCTGGTAAAAGGAGTTCTTTAATACTTGCATATCGCGGCCCCCAACAACGTCTTTCAGTTCTCGAACTTTGATGCGCCATGATCATTCTACTCCCCCACCATTCCCATGTCTTCGTCCCTGCCTAGGACCGAATTCACCTTAGCTCATCTCCATCTCCACTTGGTCTACACTCTGAACGACTTCCTTCGGCATCTTAAAGCATGGATGTAGTTCGTTGGAAGTTTGAAGGATCTGGGGCATGAATTTCCACGAAGCACTTAAGTTGGCCAGAAGGTTGGATGGTGCACTTGAGGTCTCATGTTATTAATGAGTTCCATCCGTCTACCTAGCACTTGTGTTGGTGATTCAAACTCTGACACTCTATATCACCAATGCAACCACTGTGACCGATCGCCCACATAACCCTGCGTCATGTGGCATCGTCCAAGACCTTGACACTACATATCAAGTATTACTTCACCTCACCGAAGGTGACTTCCATTCATGTTACCGGCATCCCAACTCAATGGGCGTGCAACGTCTCTCCAATCCATACGACACTACCTTTCACGCTAGGACAACGTTGGCCACTGAGACTGCACGACTTACATGCAATCATACACTTCCATACTCACACTGCTAAATCACGCCTATGCTCCGATTGGAAACTCCACGAGGGCACCTCGCCTCATCGAGGCTACCGAGACTCGACTCTGGTCCGAGCGCTCCTCACTTGTTCTTGAGTAAGCCAATTACCAATGCTCGTGCACTGTCTATCTTCACTTCTGTGGCTTGCATACTATGATGACACATGTATCCTCTTCAAGCGCCTCTATGCCTTCACAACGTGCCCAGTCCCGATGTGGCAATTGGCACAATATTCCTAACACATTTCATCGTCCTGTGCAACCTTTCACACGAGTGACATGGGTCACCCAGCCAACCCAAACACTGTGGTGCAATCACACATCATAATTCTATGCTCCTCTTCACGACTTACACTTGGTGATAATGTACATAATAAGGGTCCTAACACACTTCACCGTCCTGCGCAACCATTCACGCGAGTGACATGGGCCACCCTGCCAACCCAAGCACTATAGTGCAACCACACATCTTCTTTCGTGTGCTACTCATCACGGCTTATACTTGGTAACAATGTCCAGGGTCTGGTGGGGTTCGGTGCTCCCCCTTCGCACGAACGTTTCCACCACATTACCACCCTACACTCCTAGGCGCAACCATTATCTTGGAGGTAACCTAGAAGAACAACACATCGTATGTCGATCCTCCAATCATCCTTTCTAATCTCCATGACCGTAGTGCACCCCATAAAGAGCAAACAAAGCTGACATTGTTCAAGTCTCGATCTTAGAGTAGCACTAGGCTTCCGGATACTAACATCTCGATAGGAGACCGCACAGGCTCTAATACCAATTTTGTCATGCCCTAACTGTCGGAAGAGCCGACGACCCTCGCAACGTGATCGGCAGGCACTCAACCAACACAGGTCAAGGCAACCTCAATGGATCTCACAAGTGCAGCAAAATTAGCAGTTCAAACGAACTCCAGTAGGGAATATGATCTGGGCTCCCTTCCCCGGATGCTAAGTTCCTAGAATGGGACTTTACATCCGATTGACTCACAGCACAACACAGCAAACGTTTAAGAGTAAAGGTAATAAAGACACGTTCCTTGCAAAACCAAACGATAAAAACTTTATTGATAGCAGAAAGGAGTGTGCAGGCCCCGACGCGCTACAATGGTTAAGTTGGAGCGTCTTCCCTCGTGAAGGGTTTATGAATGGCGTTGTCAGGATGGTTCCACGCAGGGGCCTTGGTTACACAACCATAACACTAGTTCACTGGTCGAGGGGTTACATTAGATGATAAAATTATTCTCGTTGCTTTATAAATTTGTACTTCCCTATATTTATATTCTTGTAATTAAAGGAAAAAAAGAGGAAAAGCGTGAGGAGACAGAAGGCCTTAACACCATGCAGATTTTCGAGACCTCACCATTGGGCCGTTTGGTAAGAGAGGAGGTCCGACATCACAATATAGATGGCCACGAAACAGGCTTCACCTAAACCCTCATGGGGTGATCGCCACAAAAGCAATGTATGAAGCGCAAGGAGATAAGACTCTCCTTGCTAGGGGGGTGACTCGAAAGAACCTTCATGTCAAGATTTTGAGTACCAGGTGTGTGCATGTCCGGTAGGGTAAATACCTGACCCCAGCTTGCCAATTGAAAAGAGAAAGGTAGTGCATGAAGGTATTTACCATATTGTATTCATTGATTTGGATCTGGTAGGGTTCTCCTTGACCTCAGCCTGCCAATCAAAGAACAAAAGGCACGTTGTGTTATTATAGAATAGGAGAGGTCTGCCACCAGAGGAGATTGCGTAAGCCCTATATCTAGAGTTCCCGTGGTGATCATTTCTAACTTCACTGTGGAGAGGGCATATGGAGTTGTACGCATGAGTTAAATGAATTTGATACAGATGACCAGTTCGCTTGGAAAAGGCGAAGGTTCCAACACATGGGGTAAACATGGGCGAAGTGGAAGGCCAAAAGGGCCTTGGTGCCAAGATGGCGAAGTTTTTGCCACCAAGGACCCACCGTCCGCAATAGTGTGAGTGCCAAGCAACGTGAGCACAAAGAATTGAGCTCTTTTGTCACAAAACTTTTCGTGCAACATACAGTAGAATAAATGATGTGGTATGAGTCTCAAGCAGAAGGTTGTTGGTCTTGGACGGCGTCAATATGGTGTCATCTCCAATGCAGACTGCACGAGACCATGGCATGGAGTTGGAGATTGAATAGGTTTAGTGTTGGTTCCTTGTCCTGAACGCTTTTCTAATGAAGAGGGCTGAACTTGGTGTCCTAGTGCGACTAGGAATCACAGTGCGGCAAAGAATCCCGATGAGTTCATAATCCAACAAAGAGACGCGGTGGAGGAAAAACTCCCACATTGCTTGGTTTCGTTGGTCATGGGCTTTAAAAAATAACCATGATTTTAGACCTTCTACACTTATAGACAATGTTAAGCATCGGCTATACAATTTTAATGTCTAAAATATGGATAAGGAAAAAGCCTCACCTTGCCTTCACATAGATGCTGCCTGCCAGTCATCTCTCTCTGTCTCTTGGTACAACGGGGAGGCCTAAGCCAGGTACACACGCCCCAACAGTCCAAATGCCCTCCCAGATGAACTAACTCTATGAGACTGTCACTTATCAATCTTTAATGTAAATGGTTAAACATGTAGGAACATGTTTGACATCACGTGAAGCACCCAAGCTGGTTACCTGCCACGCTCCTAATTAATGCCCAAAAGAGAACTAAGCAAAGTCTATTGACTTTCTTGTACCTTCAATATTTCAATGTGAACCACGAGTGGAGTCCTCGACCCATTTTTTGCATGACTGGGCCTTCAACTCTCATGGCTGATAAGGGTCTCACTTCCCTTCGTCAACGAGCAGAATCAGCTCTTCTTCTGCCACGAATTAGAAACAAGTTTTTGCTTTCAATCCACACCAGGGCTGGCAAAAGAACCAAATAGCTTGCAGTTCAACTCGTTCTGAGCTGGTTTGTATTACCTTCGCCAAACTAATCAGCTGAATATGACCAGCAAAGCTAAAATCAACTCAGTAGGCTTGATATATAAAAAATATATGTTGGAAAACCTTGTCGACTAAATTTGCTGGTTGGCATAGTAATCAAATGGCAACAGATGTAACTTTACAAGAAAACTTGCACAAGGAGGGGCTTAAATGAGCTTGATGAAAGCAGGTAACACTTCAGGTTTTAACGACCGATCATAAGTTCAGCTCACCGAACTCGTGGCTCTCACCTTGACCTGCTCGTCTTGGTCCATACGTGTAAACTAGCCAGAGACAGATGGATCCAAACGACCTCTACCTGGTTCCTGTGGCTCGTAATCAAGATCACTCAGTTAATAGAAAACTAGTCCTTTAGGTTAGCAAATTGGAGCAAGTGAAAATGCAGTAAAGGTACAACTGGCATCATTTATCCATTAATTTTGAAGAAAATATCAGTGAAGAAACTTCTTTTTTTTAAACTACAGTTTCTATGTCACCATTGAAAGAAAAGGGGACAAAAACAATTTAAATAAACAAGGGTTACGTCCCTCCAATGCCTCCCAATTATACGCTGATACACTCCACAAAATACTCGAGTTGTTCGTTCAAATGAAACCAAGTTTCTGGAGCTCAACCAATAACATGAATGCATTTATTAACCAACTTAACCGTTTAAATGTGAAAAAACAATATTACAAAAAAAGAAGTCGTAGGAGTGAGAGATCACCGGTACTAATCTCTTGCCACTCTAACAAGCAAGCCAGCTGGAGTTTCAACTGTTTTAAGGTGACCTGAGCCAATCAAATCTCTCAGATGAAACCTTATATCCAGTTGTGAAAATCGGAGTCGCTTCTTCTCAAGAGGGGCCAGCAACATTTCCTTTACTTCCGGCAGTTAAGGAAAGATATGAGCTCCTTTCTTCCCTGTAAAACGGTATTACTTGCACTGTTGAAGACAGCATGGTGAAAACGAAATACAGACACATGCCAGGATTGGAACGAATCCTGCAGTGAATTCCTGCTTCTACTGATCTCGATAGAAATGCCCCTTAGTTCCACTGTGCTTATATGATGGAGAGATGCGAATGGAAAAGGAGAAGGAAAGAAAGAACAATGACCTGCAGTCCCTAGCGCTCCAGTTTCTTCAAGCAGAGAAGGGTCGAGTCTAAACTTACAGCTCTTTATTATTATCAGGGGAAAAGGACCAGCAGATTTCCTGTCTAGGGGTAGACTCAACGAAACCTTCTCAGTTGAAGGTCACAAGTTTGATATCAGGGGCATGAACACCAGGCAGAGGTCTGCCATACTGCGCCCCAAGTTTATAAAAGAGCTGAATATAACAGCGAACAACCAATTGGGTAAAGACTCAATTTTCTAAAAATTGTTACATTACGGACTCCAAAGTCAATTGGCAAGCCATTAACACACACAGCATATGATGTATTGCTTCTTTTTCCCGTTTCACAGCCATCTTTCTGTTGATTACGGAAACCGCACTATTATAACAGAGGGCAATCAAGGATTCGGATATCTGAGATAGAAACTTAAGCAAAGTACCAATAGATGATGGAATTGAAAACCAGTACATATCTGAATCAGTCAATTGGCGTGTCTGCAAAAATGACACAATAGTTACGTTTGTACAAGTTAATTTCATCTTAAAATATCCAAAACAATGACATGCTTCACTAACATCCAAGGCCAATCTGAGATAGAAACCAGGTTTTGCATTCCCAAACAGTTATCCTTCAAATAGAAGCAAATAAGATAACACTAGGTCACCTCAACAGATGAGACCACAAAAAGGTTGAGCAAATACTTTTTATGGACAGAAATTAAGATTGGCACATGTTGCATTCCGCATAAAAAAAGTTTAAAATACTGAAGATCAGTTTTAAAAGTGACAAAAAAATTGATAGAGATGTTATGTATAGAATTAATGTAGGTTGATTAAAATGAAAAGGGGTACGAGGTATTCTAATTTTATGTGACAAGAAAATATCATTAAAGTTAAAAGATAAATATCATAATGCATCAATTAAACTTGTTATGTTTTATGGTTCTAGTGTTGGACAGTTAATCATCAATGATGTAGATATGTAGATGTATGTCCGTGGCAGAAATGAAGATGTTGAGATGGGTGAGTGGTCACACAAAAAGGCCGTATAGGTTATTAGAAATAAATTGAGAGTGACAGCAATAGAGGATAAAATGAGAGAGATTATTTAAGATAGTTTGGACATATACAAAGACGACTAAAGAAGAGGAAGACCACAAAAATGTTAGAAATAAACAATAAAAAAATGATCAATCTTATGTTGAGTTAACTGCTAGCATGGCATATGATGAGGCTCTATGGAAACAAATCCATGTAAACAATCCCATCTAGTACGAGAAAATGCTTAGTTGTTGTTGTAAATACTTTATTTTGCTACAAACGAACTAAAGGACGGCCAAAGAAACAAAACAACAAGTCCCAGAAACACTATTAGATCCGAAGCATCAAAATAAAGCTGACATTAGCCTTAGAAGTACAAAGATATGAGGCAATACAACTACACAGTCAAACCCACTTAGCATGATAACTGGTTCACATCGATGGCATGGCTAGGCAAATTTATTGAAACTAGTTAGAAAATATGTCAGCTCTACAATCCTAAATCCCCAAGGAAATGCATAAACAATTACTGGCAATAAGCAAAAGATGGCGCCTTGTCGAGTATGTTGCAGGACACTTGCAACAAGATCTACTTACAAATTGCAACGTGGAACATCTGACCCTCAAGCAACAAAGATATAGTTGAGTGGGAAGTTTGTACGTACCAGAAGACCAGCATTAATTAAGAGAGATATATGAGTGTCCTTAACATTGCCTCCAGGTGACGAAAGAGAACACTGCAAGCAGGCAAACGCACCAATACTGTAAAAAAGAACAAAGAAATATAAAAATTATTCCAAGCAAAGGGGATAAAATTTTGGTCTAATTAAATAGCAATAAAACTTTACAATAGATCTCAGCAAGGGACATCTCTGGTACTCACTTTCCAATAGATCTCAGCAAAACCTTGGAAAATTTTATGAAAAGGGACAATCAGAAGAACAAATTGCATCAAGTGAAATATTGGCAATAGGTTGTTGAAAGATGTCTAAGATAGAGAAAATAAATTAGGCGATATTGAATAATTAAAAATTGTATACTGCCTCAAGTATGCTCAAAATTCTACCTTCTAATGCTTTTCAAAACTACAGAAATTTTAGAGATATTTATGCTAGAAAACTGGTAAAAATTTAATTTTCATTTTATTGAAATTATCAAATAATCTATACACAATCAGCCACACACCGGCTTGACATTTGTTGAATACAAGATAAGTATTTATAGAGAGAAATAGGAGAGAAAGCAAGCAGTTGGTTGCTGAAGATAGTCTAACAGCTCGTAAAATAGCCGTTGGTGTTGATGCTCTAGCTTAGGTGGTTTGGTCCAAGTAGCATGGGTCTGTTGGGACCTTATTACTAACAGAAACTTATGGGCCTTATGGCCCAACCTAATTATACTGAAAATTTGTTTCAATGTAGAAATATTTTTTGAAGCTTCTACCTTGTGATCTACCTTAACACATACCTCCAACAAAACTTATAGAATTAATCTCCAATGAAAGAATTAAGATCCCATAACTACAAACTTGAAAACTTATGTTTTCAAAAAGTTTCTTAATGGAAAATATTGATTATCAAAATTGGATTGTCAAATATAACAAACAATTTCATGAATCACCACAAACTCGTGATTGCAGATGACATTGTGTTAGTGGAGGAGTCTAAGGAAAAAGTTAATAGAAAATTGGAACTATTGAGAGAAACATTAGAAAGCAAAGGCCTCCGACTTAGTAGAACAAAGACATAATATATGGAATGTAAGTTTGATCATTTGGTTACTTCCGAGGACATAGAAATTAAAATTGGCACTCATTGCATCCTTCAAAAGAAAAGTTTTAAATACCTAGAGTCAATTTTTCAGAGTGATGAAAGAATTGATGAAGATGTTATGCATAGAATTAATGATGGTTGGTTAAAATGGAGAGGGGCATCATGTATTCTTTGTGATAAGAAGATACCATTAAAGTTAAAAGGTAAATATTACATAGTAACAATTAGGCCAGCCATATTTTATGGTTTTGAGTGTTGGGCAGTTAATCATCAACATGTACAAAAGATGTCTGTGATAGAAATGAAGATGTTGAGATGAATGAGTGGTCATACAATAATAAGGTTATTAGAAACAAATTAGGAGTGGCACAAATAGAGGATATCGTTTAAGATGGTTTGGACATATAGAAATAATATCAAAAGAATAAACTGTAAGAAGGTATGAAAAACTATATTTAGAAAGTATTAAAAGAGATAGAGGACGAAAGAAATAATAAAGAATGATCTAGCTTATTATGAGTTAACTGCTAACATGGCACACGATAGAAATGTGTGGAAACAAAGAATCCATATAGTTGACCCCGTCTAGTATGGGAAAAGGCTTAGTTGTTGTTCTTGTTGTTGTTGTACCACAAACTCGTGATATTACAAAAAGGCCTTGGTATACTAAACATGTTTTACGACTAAGATCAAACCTGAGTTTTAAGGACAAACTTAAACCCAAACAAGCTTTAAGGCTAAGCTTAAACCATAAAAATCAATCAAATACCAAGGCCCTTAAATAACTCACAATCTCAAACATTATTTTATGATTCAAAAAATAAGATAATCCACCAAGATGATCAAAAAGATTTTAATATATACAAAAATATTTATAATCAACTTAATATTTTTCAAGAATCTTTTAAACTTATCTTAGAAAATAAGAATTCTTTGAATGCAATTTTTATCATTCACACAAATGCTTAAAATATGACAAATGAATAGTCAAGACTCAAGGGAAAACTTTTTTTACGTGTTATTTTCAAATACTTGTATTAAGCACAAGGTTATTAAGATAACAATAAGTGTATTTTCAACATTGACTCATCTCCAACCAATAGCCAACAACACGAAGCACCTTAATCATAAAGGTCTTCAATAAAAGGCCAACAAACGTGACATATAGCCACAACATGAATATCTTAATCACATGAAAATACAACTTCAAAATTATCAAGATCACCTTACTAGGTTGTTTGTGAATCACATAAGGCTAACAATTTTTCATACTTTTACTTTTTACTATAGAGAAGAGATTTATGCCTTTAGGTGTATATGAATCAACTTTTGAATCACCTGACTTAATGATTTGAAGGCTGATCTCGGTTCACTAGAACATGTCGAACAAAATTGATCTATTTAAAATATTGTATAAAACTAAAATCTATCATTTGTAATATATGTCATGTGTATGTATATATATACATGTTTGTGTGAATGTGAGCATGCTCTTTACTCTTCAGAGGCATCTTAGGAAATGGGTAATGTTTGACGAAAGGTTGAACGCTTTTGAGATTAACCAAAAATAAGAATAAAATAAGAAATAAACAAATTTTGATTTCCATAAAATCCGTCAAGGGAGTGGATATATACGTGTGTGTGTGTGCGCGCGCGCGCGCGTGTGAGCACGCTCTTTACTCTTAGAGGCATCTTAGGAAACGGGTAATGTTTGACGAAAGGTCGGACGCTTTTGAGATTAACCAAAAATAAGAATGAAATAGGAAATAGACAAATTTATAGGGACGGATTTCCATAAAATCCGCAACCTACTCTTCAAGGGAGTGGATGGTTCGGGTCCGCTCGATTGCTAAAAGATAATTTTTTTCCCTCCATTTTGCTTTTTCCTTCTTCCAACTCATCATTTCCCTTTCGGTCACCGTGTTTTCTCCGTCGTGGATTTTGCGCGAATCTTCTGGAGGGAAGAAAGAGGAAGAGGAGGAAAGAACGGTGAGCGCAAGTGCTTTAGTGTGTTGTCTCAACGTCTGGACCCCGGAAAACCCTAACCCTAATTCCCACCTGTTCTTCGATTCTCGGCTTCTCCGTTCGGTCTGTCCGGCCGCAACGCGCATCGCCGAGGTCTCTAGGTCGCCAGAGTCGCTCTTCCTCGGTCTCGCGTTCTTTCCGTCGCTCGCGTCTTTCATCATGGTGGCATCGACAACGAGCGCGCAGGTTCCGTCCTCTGTGGCTTCCGATACCTCGCAGTTTACGTACTCGAGCGCGCCTTACGCCGATCCGTCCTCCGCCTCTACCTCCACCGCGCCTTATTTCCCTGTTCCCTTCCATCTTCAGAAGGTTGATCAGTCGGTTCAGCAATCGGCTGACTATCTCTACCAGAAAACTTATTCTTTGCCTCAATTCCCTCAACCGGTGAAGGTTCAAGCACCGCCAAGTCTCTATCCCTCTATTTACGTTCCTGCCGCACCAGCTCCAGCTCCTGTGCCCGGGGTGTATGCTCTTCCTCAGTACCAACAGGTATTCAAATGAAAACCATCCTTTCTCGCTTGGGCCTGTGTTTCATCTTGGTTAATCTCGCTATCTGCTTAGTGTTTGTGGTTTTGTGCCAAAAGGCTCAGCAGTTGTTTCAGAAGGATGCACAAACGATCACGCCGGAAGCGTTGGAGAGCGTGAAGGCGGCATTAGCGAGCAGCGAAATTGAGAACAAGGCGGAGACGAAGAAGAAGGCCCTTCCACGGAAGGCTGCTGGACAGTCTTGGGAGGATCCAACACTTGCGGATTGGCCGGATAGTATGTGTCTTTGCTTTCCCAACTTCATTCTTGCGCGCCTATTTTTCATTCATACAAATTTCCAGCTGGAGAAAACCCCTTATCAAGTTTGAAACAGAGTGACAGTAAGGTTTTACGCTTTTCATATAATAATTTTGCCGTTTCTTTTGTGTTTACGGTAACGTATAACAAAATGTATTTCATGCGTTTCCAGCTATCTGCGAGTTCTATAAAGAACTGTGTAGATAATCGCATTTCAAAGGAATATCCCTCTTTTTTGGCCTCCATCGTAGACTATGTTGTGGTAAAGGAAACTATATAAGAAGTCTAGATTTGTTTTGGACAAGCCACAAAATTCTTAACCGTTTTCTTTCATTCGAACATCTAGTTACTTTGAGTTACATCTTTGCTTAATCTCTTGTTTCTATGGGTTGTGATATGGATTCATAGTTGTATTTAGAATTGCAGAACTTTTGAACAGCTAGAAAGCAAAAGAACTTCTTAAGGTAGTGGGAGTTTTTGTCATGTTAGTAACTTTTTGTATTTTGTCTGCGATTCTAATGCAGATGATTTTCGGTTATTTTGTGGAGATCTGGGAAACGAGGTCAATGATGATGTCCTTACAAAAGCATTTTCGAGATTTCCTTCATTCAACAGGTAAGATTAGATTTTACTCCTAAACTAATCTATGCCATAAATATCTCAGATTGTCATGTTATCCATCTTGGTTTCTCTGGCCATGGGGAAAATTAGAAGAAAGACACTGCAATATACAAGAAGAAGATATCAATATAGGATTAGGTCCTCTCTTAATCCTTACTTGTGTAGATGGCATATGCTGATTAGGTGTTATTGACGCTTATCCGTAGCAATGAAGAATGAAACCTTCTTTTGAGCATCGTCACTCCGTGTTTCTTTATTAACAAACATTCAATCTATTTATCAACTCTGGCAGCGTTTTATATCCAATCAATGTGAATGCGAGAAAGTTTGTCAATGTGGTAGTTCACCCTTTTGTTGAGTAAATTGGCAAGAATAGAATGTAGTACCTACTTGACATGGACGTTTGGAACCAGAGACATCAAAAAGTTTTGGTTAGTTATTTCCTTGTCGTTTCAAATTTGCCAACTTATGGTATATGTGGAATATGGCATCTGAAATCTTAAGATGTCAGGTAGGTTGCTTTGTATTCTGAAAATAGGACAAGCAAAACAACAGTATGAATTGCATTCTGCTCACATCATTGAGGCTCTCTGCCATAACTCACCTGTCTTCTTTGTTGTGGTTTCAAGCAGCGATGTCACCATGCTTTTCTAGCTTGTGAATGATCCAAAAGTCTCCGCTGTAGAAATAATTCAATACTCAAGGATCAAACCCTGAGAAATTTGCATAGGTTTGTGAATCTGACACATTGACTCCGTGCATGTATCTTAGTGCCCCTCTATTTGCAACCTCCCATGTTTTGTATGTGTTAGATTTTGTTGTTTGTAGTGTTTATTTCTTCAACATATGCATCCTATGGTTTGGTTAGGAAGTTGAAGACACTGTGCACCTTCTGTGACACCCCAGCTGGATCTGGACCACTTAGCTGAGAATTGGTACATCCCACATGGTCGGGCCCCATCAGGATGTGATGGCAAATTCAGTAACGTGTGCCAAGCATAACTAAGTAAACGCAATCTTTAAAAACAAGAAGCTTTTACAACTAAATAACAAAGAAGGGGCCCCACATTTGGACCAAATTCATAATAAAAATAAAATAAAATACAACCATAGAATTACATCTCCAATTCATACCATCTTGTTCTGCTCGTTCAGCAACTACACGGTGACATGAACTTTGATCCATTCGCCTCAAGAAAGCCATAAACCAGTAAACGTAAAAGTTTGAGCACAACAAAATGTGCTCAAGAGGTGTATGTTTCCAAGCAAAATTGTACTAGAAGCATGCATGTTTATAAATCTTAGTGTAACGACTCTAACCAATTATAAGGTACAATCATATTGCAATCGATTTATAAATCCACATGCACTCACACATGCACTCACATGCCACACACATGTAATGACTCAAGAGAGATACTTGTTTGGGAGGTGATCTAAATTGACATGTCAAGAGGTGTATGTTTCCAAGCAAAATTGCACTAGAAGCATGCATGTTTATAAATCTTAGTGTAACGACTCTAACCAATTATAAGGTACAATCATATTGCAATCAATTTATAAATCCACATGCACTCACACATGCACTCACATGCCACACACATGTAATGACTCAAGAGAGATACTTGTTTGGGAGGTGATCTAAATTGACATGTCGGCAAAAAGGCATTAAGAATTTAAGATATCAAGGTATTCATGGACACTATGGTTTTGGAGATTTAAATAAGGTAAGGTAAGGAAATTTAAAATTTTGCTACGGCATATGATCTCTTTTTAGCTAATACAATATTCAAAAAATGAGATGAACATTTAATTACTTATAAGAGTGGTTGTCACAAACATAAACTTATTATTTTGCCGGTAGAAGAAAGGGTAGATCGTGTTATGAAGATTGCAAGGTAATTCTAGGAGAAAGCTTAATTACCCAACATCGACTTTTAGTTATGGATTTGTAGGTAAAAAGTGGACAAAGATATATAGCAACTCAGACTAAATGGTGGATTGAGAAAGAAGGTATATTTAAATTGAAAGTTCTTTACGGAGATGGTTGAAATGATGTATGTACACCTTATGATATGTAGAATAATATGACTATGCATATTCGGAAAATGAAAAAATATATATTAGGTGAATCTAAGGGTGATATACCAGCACAAAAGGAAGCCTGATGGTGGAGTGAAGTGGCATGAGATAAGATCAAGGTGAAGAAGGCATGTTACAAATTGCAATATGTGAACAGAGCTGATGAAACTCAAGAGGCTTATAAAGCAAAAAAAAAAGTGAAAGCTTCCAGTGAAGCAAAAGGCCAAATTTGGGAGGACTTATATAAAAAGCTCAACTAAAAAAAAAGGTTAAAGAGGTATTTTTAGGATAGCTAAGGCTAGAGATAAGAAAACGATTGATCTTACTTTTGTTAGGTGCATCAAAGATTATGATTAGAAGATTCTTATGGCAATTAATGATATCAAAAATAGATGAAAAAATTATTTTCATGAGTTTTTTAACAAAAATATAGATGTTATATTAGAAGAGCTAACCAAATTAGAAGAGTATACAAATTGCAATTTATATTGACGTATTCAAACGAACAAAGTCAAGAGGCTTTATAATTCATGAAGGTTGATGCATTTATAGGTCCAGACAATATTAGTATGGAAAATCCTAGGAGATTTGGATATTACATGGCTTACAAAACTATTTAATGAAATATGAAAAACCCAAAAGATGTTTGAGGAATGGAGGACAAATACACTTATACTAATATATAAGAATAAGGGAAACATTCATAATTGTGCAAATTATCGGGGTATCAACTTGATAAGCCATACTATCAAATTATGGAAAAAAATTATTCTGTATAGGTTGAGATAAGTATGAGTACAATAGATAACCAATTTGGATTCATGTTAGGGAGATCTACTATTGAAGCGATTTACCCATTGAGACGTCTTATGGAATATTATAGAGAAAAAAGAATTTGACATGGTATTTATTGATCTAGGAAAGCTTATGATAGGGTGCAAAGAGATTCTTTGGAGAATCTTATAAAAGAGATGTATCCTATTTACATACATCACTCTTATAATAGATATGTATGATGGTGCACAAACTTTTTTTGAAGTTAATATTGTTAGTCTTATAATATAAGAGATATGTACGAAGGTGCACAAACTTTCTTTGAAGTTAATATTAGATTACATCAAGAATCAACTTTAAGTCCATATTTATTTACATTGGTCATCGACGAGTTACCAAGAATTGCCTTGGTGAATGTTATTGGTAGATGACATTGTGTTAGGGGATGAGTCGAAAGAAAAAGTTAATAAGAAGTTAGAACTACGGAGAGAAATATTAGAAAGTAAAGGCTTCCGACTTATTAGAATAAAGATAAAATATATGAAATGCAATGTTGATCATTTGGTTACTTAAGAAGACATAGAAATTAAGATTGACACATATTGTGTCTCTCATAATTAAAGTTTTAAATGCTTAGGATCAGTTTTTTAGAGTGATAAAAAAATTGATGGAGATGTTACGCATAAAATTAATGTAGGTTAGTTAAAAATGAAGAGGTGCATCAATTATTCTATGTGACAAGAAAATATTATTAAAGTTGAAAGGTAAATATTAGAGTTGAAATTAGACTCACTATGTTTTATGGTTTTGAGTGTTGGGCAGTTAATCATCAATATGTACAAAAGATATATGTTCGGGGTAGAAATGAAGATGTTGAGATAGATGAGTGGTCACACAAGGAAAGGCCATATACATAATGAGGTTACTAGAAACAAATTGGGACTAGTACCAATAGATGATAAAATGAGAAAAATCATTTGAGATGATTTGGATATGTAAAAAGATCATTAAAGGAAGCTTCGGTAAGAAGGTACAAGAAACTAGATTTTGAAATTATTAAGAGGAAGAGGAAGATCACAAAAGTGTTGGGAAGAAACAATAAATAATGATCTATCTTATGTTGAGTTAACTGCTAACATGTCATATAATTGGGCTATATTAAAACAAAGAATTCATGTAACCGACCCATCTAGTATGGGGAAAGGCTTAGTTGTTGGTGATTGTTGTACGAAAGATGCCCGTGGCAGAAATGAAGATGTTGAGATGGATAAGTGGTCATACAAGAAAAGACTATATGTAATGGGGTTATTAGAAGCAAATTGGGAGTGGCATACATAGATGATAAAATGAATCACAATGGTTTAAGATGGTTTGGACTCATAGAAAGACTATCAAAAGAAGCTTTGGTAAGAAGGCATGAGAAACTAGATTGTGAAAATGTTAAGGAGAAAGTGGAAGACAATAAAAGTGTTATAAAGAAATAATAAAAAATAATCTAGTTTATGTTGAGTTAACTGATAGCATGACACATGATCGAGCTATACGTAAACAAATAATTCATATAATTGACCCCATTTAGTATAGCAAAAGGCTTTGTTGTTGTCACCAATCATATCTATAAGGCGTCTAAACCAAGTTGTAGGAGTTGTCCACTCCATTCTAAACAACAATCAAACCATGTCAACTTTCATGGCAAAGTGTCAAGGAATAGATTATATAATCTACCTCAAGTCGGAGCACCCAAGGGGCCGGTAAAGCTCTATAAATTCCACACACAAACTACACATGTACATGCACACAGGTAAATTCCAATTCTCATTTCATATTATCAACTTAAATATATTTAACACAAGCAAGCAAGATTTATGAATCACACATTTTAAGCCTCATTTGATGCCAACGTCATTCTCAACATCATATCAAACATTTATCAATCATTTGCAACCTATGTTGCCAATACAATTAGCACTCAACCTTGATATAGCGGTAACAGGGATATTTTGGGGATATAGCGGATTTAGCGGTACACTAATATTATAAATTAGAAAAATAAGCCAATTAAAAAGGAATATGTATCCAACACATTCATAAATACAAATCAATCTAAACCACATGTAAATTAATCTAAACAATAAATTCTACACTATCAAACAATGATTCTCCCCTAACAAAAGCATTTTCAATTGCCAACTTAAAGGAAGCATCACAATTTACGAAAAGCACAAAAGTACATTGACAAATCAAGGACGGCAAGGAATTAAAGATCCAAGGAACATATATGACCAGCTCAGAGCATAATACGTACAATAAAGAATAAAAACTGCAAAATACTGAATCATAAGACGAGTTCTTGCAATCAAGTTGGTCTAATTATTTTGCAAAACATATATACTCAGATTACAAAGATTCGAAGATCCTAAATCACGTAGTAAAGGGTGAATCTACAAAAGGCTGAAGCATGGAGGCTCCTAGATCCTGTTTTAACATGCCAATAATAAGCTGCTTGAATGTAAGAACATTTACAGAAGAAAAAAGAAGAATACAAAACAGTAGATACTCCAGAAAGAGAGGAGAAGTTAAAAAGGAAACTCTTAGGAAAGATGAAGATGATGCACTTTGATTACCATAATCAGAAGAAAGTGAAACAAAATCCACAATATATGTGTGCGCGTGTGTGTAGAGAGATGTGGGGTTTTTCTTTAAGGGGGACTGGGTTATGGGTGGTCTTTTGCTTTTAGAGTGAGTCAGATTGGGCCATGAGTTGACTCAAATTTGGGTCCATCCCATCTGATTCACCTCTAAGTGTCCAATATATACATTATAGCTCACTGATATAGAGGCCTCTATATCTCTGTTAGTGAGCGGACCCCCGATATATCACTCAGGGGTCTGTTATAACAGTATAGCACTCTATATCGGGTGATATAATGTGCAATTGGTAAGATAGCTTTCAACTCATGCAATTTTTAAAATATTTGGAAACTACCTCTAGACAAGGAAATACAAATCCACCTACCTCAAGGAAGCTTTTAAAGCCAAACCTTAAGAATATAGATCCATACTTTTTGCCTCAAATCACCAGCATCTGATCATAAAATATGAATAAAATAGTATCCATGTTAAATTACATATAATTATGAGTTCATCGCTTCAAACCATGTCCAAATTGAACATAAGACAACCTTGAGAGGAATTGTAAATCCTAAACTAGATTCATAACAGGTACCTGTGTCAATGTGTCAACCCAAAATCTACACTGAACCAGTATTTGGGTGAACAGGTTCCGTGTTGTTCAGTTGTAACCTGATTGGTAACATACCTGAACCACAATAGCTTTCAACACGAACATAAAGGGAACTCAATTATGACACAGATTTAAGACAGACACTACAAGCAATGTCACCCACAACCCAGAAACCTACACCATTCCGTGTCTGACGCTACCAATTGGATCCAACAAGTTTCACTAAAGCCGGGGGACACTGGCAATCAGAATGGCGATTTTTCCTTTCCTGGAAACTATGAGAGCCAATGGTGGTTCCCCACTGTCCTGATCTTCCTCTACCCATTGGAGTATAAAGCGGCCACCAATGCTAGTATTTCTTCACCTAGAAAACTGAACAAAACGGGAAAGTCTTGATATAGAAAAATCCAGCGTTGTCTTCCATGTTTTGATAAAGGCTTTTGATAGTTTAGACTTCATCCTGACCTTCCCAGCCTAGATCAACTACTCAGTGGTGTTTGGGCATCAGAAAACCCATTGGAACCCTATTTTTCTCCTTTTTTTTAGCAAAATCAGGCGAGCCACATGGGTTGTCTCCAAAATTGTGACCAGTGTGGGTTCATGGTGGTCGTCTACCTACTTATCCCTACCTCAATTGACGATTAATGGCGACTACTAAATCAAACAGGAAACTGAAAAACAAAAGGGGTATCATGAAGTCATGAAGCATTGGAGTTTGCTTCAGGAAGACGACCGTGTGGGGCCTTCTGGTGAGTCTCAGATGCCACTTCAATGCCATTAAAATGGTGATGAACTCATGTACAACCTACATTTTTGGTCTGGTGTGGGTATTGCTTGTAACCAATATCCAGCCCAAGTATTTTTCTACATAAAAGAAACAAGAAAAAGGTTGTTTTGGAGGAATAAATTGAATTTCAAATTGTTCATAGAACATCCTTGCATTATGTTGTTGGTCATTTTGGATGTATCTGGTACTGGAATAGGTTTTGTTTTATGTAACAGTCAAATGGTTGCATAATATTTGTCGTTTATCAAAATCTGATTCTTACTCTGCCTGACATTATTTTAGCAAACTTTGTGCAGGTGGTGCGGGATAAAAGGACTGGAAAGACTCGGGGTTATGGATTTATCAGTTTCTCCAACCCATCAGATCTTGCACAAGCCATAAAAGAAATGAACGGTACTCTGTGTGTGTGTGTATGTTCACTTCACGTACATGTAACAGGCACAAATGCAGTTAGTCGGGCTAAGCATTTAATGACACGTAAGAGAGAGAGAGAGAGAGAGCTGCAAGTTGAATATATAGTGCTCATCTGTGGTCATAGGAGATAACGGATGGGATGTTTTATCATGATTATACTTGCACAATTTCAAAATTATGGCTTTAAATGGGCTTCAACAATGGTGAGACTCATGCACGGTCTTACCCACTGTCTATATTTGATCATTATAGTGTTGAAGGGTCAATACCGTGTCTTTACACGAACTTGAGTAGTTCTTTGGAATTGTGACAAGGTGATGAGTCCTTATTAGGCTGGAGAATGCCACTTGTAACTTTGACATTTGGGTCATAACAGTACATCATTATGCAAATCAACTTCTCTTTCAACCCAGAAATTGTCTTTTCTCACTTAAGTATTGGCAACGTTGAAATGTGTATTTGGTGAACTAAAACAAAATGAGGACCACGTTTGATCTCACTAAGTGGGATGAAGTTTGTATTTATGATATAAAAGTTCTTCGGGATTGTAACAAATGCACTTGGTAAATTAAGTTGTACAAAAGGAATATTTTGTAATGGTGTTAAAAAGGCAAACAACTTTTTCTTCATGATCAATGGAATGCCCTCATAGGTTGACACCAAACGAGACGTGAACCACCAGGCATGTGCTTCGTGTTTGCCTTTGGGGTTATTTAAGTGGCATCAATTAATCTTTAGATGGTTAGACGTGACATGACAATTAGTGGGGATTTGTGCATGCATATATTTCCCACATGCACGGAAAGACACCATTTATCTGTCTAAATATCAGATTTCACAAACGAATTTTCTGCCCGTAAGGGAGTGTTGTTTTGGGTAGCAACAGACATTAGAACTTAGTCAGATCCTTACCATTTGCTCAGATATTTCCAGCACCTGATACACTGGAACCCATCAGGGTTCCAAATCCAAGCATGTTTTTTTTTCATTTTCTTTTTGATTGAAAAGTTAACCATCGCCTTGCACATCCTCAAAGGGTCTTTTGTCAAAACATCTCATTGGGTGATGTGAGTAGTTTTGGCCCTTTGGGACAGGTCTTCATGTAACACTTGTCTAATCTAGCTGATTCTACCTGGTGTAGGGTTAGGGCATGGTTACCAGGTATTGTAACTCTTTATGTTTGGTTGCTGATATTAAGATCGTAATCAAGTCTGATCAAGCACATTATGTGATACTGTAGTGTAGTCTTAAATCTGATTAAAGTTTGACACAAATGGTTGCAGGTAAATATGTTGGTAACCGACCTATCAAACTTCGGAAGAGTAACTGGAAGGAGAGGATCGATTATGAAGCCTTAGAGAAGCAAAAGGTGAGTATTCTCACTCTGCTGCTTGTACGTGTGTGTGTTTTTTATGCTTATCTGTTCTCTGATCTAAAAATGTTGCTTATATTCTCCTTCAGTATCATGCCCAAAAGAAGCCAAAGTTGCCGAAGAAGAGCATTCTTCATAAGTGAATCTTTTTTGACCATGCCAAGCAAGGAATGTTTAAAGTAATTTGGAACAGGAACGTTACAGATAAGCTTAGTGGGGGGTATCATAACCAACTGTGGATATGATTTTTCGAGCATTGGAATAATGGCACAAGGAGAACTGCCGCTTTTGGCCAAAGCACTTCAGGTTTCAGATTTGTATCTTTTTTTCCTTTTCCTCCCCTCCTGATGTCCATTAAGTACCAAGTGTTCCGGCATATCATCTGCTGTTTTATTTGGCATAATTGTCCTATTTAGAAAATCTGGTATTATTTTTGGTAGCTAAAATTCTAATATTTACTTCACCTCAGTCTTCTTTTGCTATCATGGAAAGCCTCTTGTTGTAGTTTCGCTTCTGAAGGAAATTGAGGCTGAATTGCTGATAAATTTTTCTGCTGCATTTTCCTAACCTGCATATGAGGCCACATTCTTCGTATTGTACTCTTTTTAAATCGTTGTTTTCTGTATCTAGAAATCTTGGCTAACCAGTTGTTGGCATTGTGTATAATTGACCTTGTTCAGCTTTCATGCTCGAGTCCCCAAATTTCCCTACTACTTTTATTTGTTGTCTTTAAGATTTTCTTTCTATATGCTCTTCTGGATTGAATACGCGAAAAAGTGACGTGAATTTTCCGTTTTATATGGGATTGGGTCAACACTCTGATAAAGGAGCGGTATCGGTTTAACCTAAATTAGCTTTTGCTTGTTGACATCATGGTGCGCAATGTGCTGGGGAACTTATCATTTTAATACTAGCTTGGGCTTAGCTTGTTACCGTATTGGAGTCGCTATTCTGCAACCGGTCAACCTTGGCAGACACTTCCAGATATGAACGCATTTCGACTGGAATTCATGATAATCAATCCCCTAGACATATTTCTCTAAGTAGGGCCGGTTAACAGTTAAACGAACAGAATCTTTGTTCAAGCCGAGTTAACCATTAAAAGATCTGTCCGAATATGTTTAATTAGCACGCCCAACCGTTTATGAGCTAAGCTAAACCAAGTTGATCCCCAATGTTTTAAATAATGAGGCTCTTCATTTGTGAAAATAATTAAGAAGGAAAGTTGTCTTTCATTTGTTCTGATGTCCTAACGTAATTACCTTCAGAGTTATGCTTAATGAGCTTTCAAGAGCCAATTCGAGCTGAATACTCTCCGTTCGTTTAACCAGCCTTACCTCCGTGGCTTTTTGGAAGTATTTTGACCAACATTTGTCTTCAAGAATCACTATCGTGCATGACAAATGGTGAAAAGCGTCTTATCATCGTTGTGGTGGCAATGTCTTGAAATAACTAACGGTGAAAGTTACTTAAATAATTTTTGTCCATTTCTGCAAGAGTTTTGCCATCTGTTCTCTAATAATGTCGTCACCTTGGCTTTCATAAATGAATCCCTTGTCATCATCGACGAAAGAAAATTAGGTGCACGGTATAAATCTGGCACTTCGCTGGGATCATGATCGGTCTCAAGGAGAAAGGTTACATTAGCCTTAACAGCTAACATAAACCTTATAAAAAACATGTACGATGGTGCAAAAACATGTATGAGGACTAATTAAAGAATTACAAACTTCTTTGAAGTTAATATTGGGTTATATCAAGGATCAACTTTAAGTCCAAACTTATTTATAATGATGATTGATGAGTTAACAAAACATATTCAAGATGAAGTACCTTGGTGTATGTTATTTGTAGATGACATTGTATTAGTCAAGGAGTCTAAGGAAAAAGTTAACAAAAAATTGAAACTATAGAGAGAAACAAAGTACAGGCTTTCGACTTAATAGAACAAAGACAAAATATATGAAATGTAAATTTGATCATTTGGTTACTTCAAAGGACATAGGAATTAAAATTGAGACATATTACATTCCCGAAAAGGAAAGTTTTAAATACCTAAGGTTAATTTTTAAGAATCATTAAAGAATTGATGGATATGTTACGCATAGAATTAATAAAGGTTGGTTGAAATGGAGAGGAGCATCATGTATTGTTTATGACAAGAAGATACCATTAAAGTTAAAAGGTGAATATTATAGAGTAACAACTAGACCTACAATATTTTATGGTTGTGAGTATTAGGGCAGTTAATCATCAACATGTATAAAAGATGTTTGTACCAGAAATGAAGATGTTGAGAAGGATGAGTTGTCATACAAGGAAAGACTATATACATAACAAGGATAAAATTAGAAAATATCATTTAACATGGTTTCGACATATAGAAAGAAAATCAAAAGAATATGAAAAACTATATTTTGAAAGTATTAAAAGAGGTAGAGGACGACCACAAAAGTATTGGAAAAAAATAATAAAGAAGGATCTAACTTATGTTGAGTTAACTCCTAACAAAACACATGATAGGGGTATATGAAATTAAAGAATAGCTTATGTTGAGTTAACTGCTAACATAACATGACAGGGCTATGTGGAAACAAAGAATCCATGTAGTCGACCCCGTCTAGTATGGGAAAAGGTTTAGTAGTTGTTGGTATAAATCTCGCATCTCTCAAAGAATAGCAAAATTGTTGGATCATAGCAATAAACAAAATCAGAATCACTGCCTCCTATTCCTACACAAATGGTAATACCTGTTTAATAAACCGAGAAAACAGAACGCCAGAAGGAAAATTTTATGAGCACTTTGGCTACAAAGAGGACATCCATCGAAGAAATGAGAAAGAGATTCCAAAAAGAGACCTTAAGCTGAATCTTTGAAACCCTCTTCTGATTGCCATAGTTTCTTCTGGATCAAGAAGACGGCCTCGTCTTCATCTGATTCTGCTTCAGCCTGGGAATCGGAAATAGCTTCCCAGTGCAGTGCTGCTAGGTATTTCTTAATGAAATCGATGATGGACCGTTTGTCACGAACTATGATAAAGCCGTGAGGCCGAAGGATACGGTCCATTTCAAAGAGCAGATCCTGCATACTGCACCCTTTCTTCTCTATATCAGAAAACACAGTCCAAGCGTGCAAGAGATCATAGGTTCGTGGGTACGTAGAAAATGCTTCACACCTGTTGAAGCAGAAATTATTCAACAGCAAAGCATGCATGAGCAATAACGACTTTACCAAGATTAGAGGGATCAAGAGGAACATTAGAGCTGAAGCAATAAAGAAAAAAACAGTATGTGCGGAAGGCCTATATTTCAATCTTCATAAGCAAATCATGCATCAGCAATTATAACTTCATGAGAATTAAAGAGCAGCCAGAAGATCAAAGCTGAAGCAGTAAGGAGAAACAGTATGGACATCGTTTATATGTAAGTCAAGATCATGTTATTTTCCAAGCCTCTGAAAGGAAGCTCCTACGCTTCACAGCATTTCTAGCTGTATCTTGTAATAATTCTTACCAGTCATGTGTGGTTCCAATCAATCCTCTATCATATACTATCCTTAGTGTGCTCTGTGCATCCTCGGGCACCACATTCATGACCCAAACAGCTTTTTCTCTAAGGGAAGCTGCAAAAGAACCCATACTCGCCTTCATATCCATCAAGTTTCTCACAGTATCGTCTTTAATCTTAGGCCTCAACAAGTTCCAGTAGTGCTCAACTCTGCGTTGCCACAATTCCTATACATATCGACAACCAATCCATCAGTCCAAAAAATATAACATGCACGATGCATCAAAGTGATTAGGTCGAGTAGTTACAGTATCCTTCTCAAACGCCTTAGGGGTGATTTGCAGATCAGCAAGACGAGGAGGAGGAGCAGTCAATCGTGCTGGCCAAGGAGCCAGTTCGCTTCCCTCAGCATTGTGATCATCTGCAAGTTTTCATGCGACGTAGGATTAAGCAAGATGTTCTGGAATTTTCATCCATATCCTTCTATATGTAACTAACTTTTACGGAATCCACAAGCTTTTTTGCTCGTTTCAAACTTCATTAATCACCCTTTTAGCGATTGCTATTAGCTATGTCAGACAGAAATTGCAATAAGGGAGAGAAATGGTATTTGGATGCCGAGCAACAAACGGTGTGCACTACATTCATTTGACACCATCAGGGGAAAGAGTCACAGGACTGGTGAATATATTGTATCATGCATGACGCTACCCACATCTATGTGACGCAACATAGCATTTCTTTGAGTTTTTGCTGAAAAGAGTGGTTCTTTTGACTCAATAAGTTTGTGGAAAGGTAGTACCATGTGCACCTACACCATGAAGTCTAATGCAAGCTTGTGAGCAGGAGTCCATACGTCAGATGTGTTATATCGAAAGCTACATAAACAACTATCGAGCGAGCTCCGTGGAGCTCGCCCAGAGAAACACAGACATGCAAGAGGCATGAAAAAAGATATGAAAAAGAAATTGTTCCTGAACAGCAACTAGAGTAATGATGCACTATTTCAGTTGGTTACACTAAATAAATACTCGATATAATTATGAAAGTTTACTCCATAAAAACTGTTAAAAACCGAATACCTGTTTAAATTTTGAACTATTTATGCTATAAAGAGAAACTGTCTGGAAACATCTGAAATTAAGCATGATCATATTAAATGTCAAAGAAAATTGATCAAAACAGATTTTAAGACTATATGTGAGGTGAATTATGGATCAACCCAGTTGAGAAAACGAGTTAATTGGGTACAACATCGAGAACATCTATCTAAAATGGTCCCACGACCATGAAAACCCAAGTTGAGACGGATTAATTTCCTTTAGCATAAAATAGGCTCGAAATAAACCATTCCCCTATTTAATCCCATGGGGTGGTGTTACTATTTTGAATCCCACGAGGCAGTGACTATGGGCAATCCTACAAAACAAGTTACTCCCCTACAGCATACCTGATAAGTACAAAACAAATCATTCCACTGATACCACGGAGCGGTGTACTATAGGCATCTTATGAAACAGACCATTTCCCTTTTTAATCCCACCGGGCAGTGCTTACCTTAAAGCAGGCAATCTGACACCACCGAATCACACGAGGCAGTGTTTTATTGAGCCATGGTTGCTCCAACTGGACTCTATCTGCCAATCTCAAAATCAAACCTATTTGAGGCTGTCTTATAACTAAATATCTCAACGTTGCAGGAGCAAGTTAAGTCAATTAATGCAATGAAACTGACCGGGCAGCTCCATTTCATGGATTGTTGTGGTTTGAAGTTGAACAAATGCAATCTGTGACAATCACGTTAGTTCCTATGCTTGTATCGTTTAGTGAAACCAAATTATTATGTTAAACTCTTCCTGGCATATAGTAGAAAAAGAAACAATAACAAAGAGAAGAGAAAAAGAAAACACCACCACCCTATGTATAAAAATGTGTTCTGTTTCTCTTTGAGAATCTTAAATAATCAGTGCGTCCAAATTAAACTCTGCATGCTTCAGTGAATATTAAAGCTCGAGCTGATACAATAAAGCGAACTTCATATATTAGGGAACCAGTATTAATAACGTGGATGCCTAAATTTATGACTTGCTCAACTTGGTTATATTTACTTAAGTTATCCACCTCTTTGCTGAAGTGTCGTAAGTTTTCAAATTTGTTCTGCATAACTACAATTTTCCATTGTTTTCTTAAGTACTGGAGCAACGATACTGTACTTACGTTCAGAGTATGGAGTAATGCAAGCTTCCATACGCACACCCCACACCGCATCTGGGTTGTCATCATGTTTGCACATAGGCGGCTGAGTACCAGGTGGCCTTTTCATGTAACAATCATTTGTAAGAGGCTTCACCCAGATGACAGTCTGATCTCTCTTGACAGCAATTTTCCAGCACATGCGTTCAACAAGGTCACTCATTTCTTTCCATATCCGGAGATCATCTTCATCTTGTGCATATGCTTCTGGAGATGAGTATGCAAAATAGCCACCCGGTCTCAGTAGCCTGTCTAACTCCAGGAGGAGTATCCCATCCCTCTGAAGCCAATCAATACGACATCGAGAACAGTGTGCCAATTCAAATGATCTACTTGGGTAAGGAAGCCTCTTTGTCCCCAATACACCAAGATATGCAGGTATTCCCCTTTCGAGTGCAAACTGGATCTGGTTCTGATGCACATCATTGGGTGCCAACGACATAGCAATTACATCTGATGAAAGAAGATATGCTCCAAAGCTTGCAACGCCACAACCCACATCAAGAACTGTCCGCAGCTTCCCACCATTGTTTATAATATTCTCACTGAAGTTAAGCATCTGTCAATTTGATCAAGGGCTGCATTAGTTGCCGAAGCACTTCAAGGTCAAAGTATATGTCAATGACACAAAGATAGATGACTAAACATGAATTGAACAGTATGTTGCTTACATTTGCAATTGAGGATATATACTTATCAGCTCCATAATGAAAGTGAGTACCTCCACCTGGAAATACTACCTTCTGACCTTTGACAACCATCCAGTTCTGATCGGACTTCTCATGGGCAAGGTGAGTGTGAGGTATGTTTGCCTTCCATACTTCGTCTCTGCTTTTGGGCCACTTAATTGGGATCTTCATTATGCAATACCATTAAGAATAGACAACGTCAGCCATTTTATAGCAAAATACATTATTGTCCTAGCTCATTCATTAGTGGACATGCCTTTCAGATTAAACTGCAAGATATAGATCTATTCTTTTATAAGCTTAGGCTGATGCAACCAGAAATAACAAATAATTCATGTTATGGGAAGTCGTACTCCGAGCCCCATTCAGTTACGCTTCCATGAATGATGTGTACTTCACCAGCAAGGTCTCAGGTATTTCGTGGCATACAAAGAATAACCTAAAAGTGTGCACCAGACTAAAAGATTCTCACCTGGTAACCTCGTGGTGGTGGGATCAAACAATTGTATCTCCTGTCAGCTGGAGGGCAATGCCTCTCGTAGTGCTCCATCAGGTTCAAATCCAGCTTCAACCTCAACTGGTATATAAGATTCCGGTCTAGGCAGGGAATCAGCTCTGAGTGTCGATCATCACAAACCTTCACAAATCACAAAATGAACAAAGTTGATTATAACAAAATAGCACCAGTTCTCAAGTAACACTAGGAGAGCAGTGGGAACAACTCACAGGGAAGCTTTTGGGAACGAAATTAATATCGCCATCATCCATTCCAAGCCTGGAGTCCTTTTCCACCCTCCCTTTATCACCTAAATCAGCCTTGTCATCTCCACCAAAGTAGGTCGACCCTAACTTCCTTAATGATCTCCCATACTCGAAAGCTGATGTCCCATGGTTCCCTCCAGATCCAGAGGATAACCCATAATATATGAAAAGGAAACAGAGCAAAAACCCCATGACACACAATGAGGTCACCAAGTTCCTCTTTGGCGCTCCATCTGGCCGACCTCTCATCATCTTCGCTTTAAATTATTAGAAGCCAAGTTTCTTTTTCTTTCTCTTTGAGGACTTGGTGTCTTCAAATGATAGTAAACATGGCTACCAGCTGACCCTAAATGAAATCCCAAGTAGATCCCAGGAACCATAGAACTAAGGCCCAACGGTTAGAGATACGACACAATTAGTATATTATTTCTTCAAGATGCACACCCCCGTTGGTTAGATATGCAGCGAATGTAGTGGATACAGAATTCTGATCAGATCTGGGGATATCAGACCTAAGATACCGGGATCTAGCTTGATCAGTCCAACTGCAACACAAAATCATGAAACCGGAGTAAAATAGAAGAAGCTGATAACACTGGGGCGTTCAAATGATGGCAGTTAACTTCATGCGTTGGTTATGATGCCGATTAATAAATGTTTTCATCACCTAAACAAGATCTGACTCGTAATCCTTGGCTTTAATTAGCTGATGAAGATGATTAACATAACCGGGTTCGGGTGCAAAGGCGTTAAAACTCTGACGATGCGAACTTAATTAGGGGACCACGACTCCCCGCATAGCGTAGAAATGCTTGGCGGAAGAAATTTGGAAAAGCATAAAAATAACACAACATAGCGGACAATATTGCCTTTAAATTACCAAAATTTTCCACTCCAAAAAGTAGATGATAATCAGATAGGAGGTGCGGAATTTCTTTCGCAATAAATTAAGCCAAGAAGACAACAAGGTCTGTGATTTGTGAAGAAAGGACGACAGCAAAACGCTAAACCCTGGAATTCACTGTCATTGAAGACGGATTTTGGTTACAACTGACTAGAAATGTAGAGCACAAACTAAGAAATCAGAACCTGCAGATTGAGACCGTCGCAAACAAACTAAAATGCAGGAGAATGAAAAAATAAGATCCAATGCAGTCCCGGAAAAGGTCATAGAAAGACCATTTATTCACTGGTAGAATCATTCTCTTGAGAAAACTTTCAGGCGGAAAAAGAAAGAAATCATAAGTCAACACTCAAACTCCACATATGATTCCTTTCCATACACGGAACTCCAAAATGAAACTTAATTTTCGAAATCATTACTTTCGGAAAACCATTCAAAATGTCTAGGAGAGAGACTTACGAGTGGATCCAGATCTGATCTCTCCTCCCCCGAGCTAGCCGACCGTCTTACTTGTACACGAAATCCTGTACCTTATGCCGCTCGACGATCTCGCCTCAGAAAGCTAGAGAGATAAACACAACGAGAGACAGGGAGGGGGGGTGTCTGCGGAGTCCTGATCGGCGTGGATTTCTGCGATCGCATTTTATACGCGGTGGAGGTTGGGTCACGAATGGCGTTGTCCTCCGTATTAAAGAACATGATTCGTTCCTGCATTTTGCGAGCACCAAGTGAGAAATTCATACAGGGACACGAGTCGTCTTAATGTTCAGGTCGGTTGGATCCAGATCCATTTATGAGATGATACTGGGCCTCGCTGTCTCTGTCATAAAACCAAATCATATCCAGATCTGATCTCCTATGAAAATGGCATTGGAATAAAACAAATAATAGATTTAACACTGCAACCAACCCAAAACTTACAAAACATACGGATTTCAATCTTAATTTCTATATTATTTGAAGTAACAAAATAATTAAACTTACATTCCATATATTATGTCTTTGTTATACCAAATCAAAAGTTTTTACTTTCTAATGTTTCTCGATAGCTCCAATTTTCTATTAACTTTTTTCTTCAACTCATCCATTAATACAATGGCATTCACAAATAACATCCACCACGGAATTTGATCTTAAATATTTTTGTTAACTCATTAATAACTAATACAAATAAATTTAAACCTAAAGTTGATCCTTGATGTAATCCAATATTATCTCAAAGAAATTTATCATTATTTCATGAGTCCTAACACATATTTGTGCATTATTATACATGTTTCCCATAAATTAGGTGTATCTCAATGAGATACCTCTCTTTTCGATATAATCTCTTTGCACAATAAGCTTTTTCTAAATCAATAAATATCATATGAAGGTTTTTTTCTCGTTTAAGACAGTCTAAATAGATGAATAGCCTAAATAGTAAATATTCTTAATATGAATAAATTTGTTATCTTTTATACTTATATTTGTTTCAACCTATCTTCAATAATTATTTTATGTAATTTTATAATAAGGCCTATCAACTTGATACCTTGATAATTTATACAATTTTAAATGTCTCTTTTATTTTTATGATTTCTCATATTTCACTAAACAATCTTCTAAAGAAAGTAATATTCGTCTCTCATAAGATTTTTCATACTTATATAGAAATATTATTTAATCCTACATATTAATAATCAACCTTTCATAAGTTTAAGAGCTTCATTGATTTCATTATTTTAAATGTATCGATAAAAAATTTATATATTATTTTTATTTGATTAACTCTTTTAAACTAATATTAATACATATACTTTCATTAAAAAACTTATAAAAATACTTTCCCAATAATTTTTTATATAATCATTTGCCACTAAAATCTTCTCATCCTCATCTTTAACATATCTAACAAAGTAAAATTCTTAGTTTTCTTATTTCTAATCTTAGATATCCTAAAATATCTTTGTTTTTTTTATATGTCCTCCTAAATTTTAGTTTTTGATATGTTCTCTTAAAGTTTAGCTTTTGTTTCACTGTATTTTTTATAAGTCTCTCAAGTTTTATTTATCTTGTTGACATAATACAATTTGTAACATAGTGATCTCATCTTTCACCACTTCACCCTATCACAAGGCTTCATTTTATATATTTACAATTCACTTAGATTTTTACTCACATATTCAAATGAACTAGAAGTACAAAAAATCATAAGAGAGATGGGTATCACTTGATTTATCAAATTACTTAATGAAACATGAAAAAATGAAAGATATCTTAAGAACAAAAAACTAGTATAATTATATTCATATCATATACAAGAATAAGAAAACATTCATAATTATGTAAATTATTAGGGTATACATAAACCACATTATAAAATGATTAGAAAAAATTTATTAAACATAGGTTGAAAAGTTTCAAATAAAAAAAGAACCAATTTAGAATCATAGTAAAGAGAATACTTTCAAGGCTATTTATCTATTAAGTCATACTATCAAGTATATTTATCTATTGAACCATCTTATAAAAAATCTTAGAGCAAAAAAAGCTTTATGACATTTATTGATGTAGAAAAGGTTATAGTATAATACCAAGAGATACTATTTGAAAAACCTTAAAAAGAAAGATATCTCACTAACATATGATATACATGATGGTATACAAAATATGTTAGGACTAACATAAGTATAAGAATCAACTTCAGGTTTATATTTATGACATCGATAAGTTAACAAAACATATTCAAGATGAAATACTTTCGTATATGTTATTTCCGGATGACATTATATTAATGGATGGATCTAAGGAAAAAGTTTAAAAGAAATTGAATTTATGGAGAGAGATTATAAAATAAATGCCAACTTAACATAACAAAAACAGAATATATTAAATACAACTTTGACTATTTAGTTACTTAAGATGACATAGAAATTAAGATTGACATACATTGCATCTCATAAGAAAAGTTTTAAATATTTAAGGCAAAGTTTTTAAAGCGATAAATTGATGGAAATATTAAGCATAGAATTATTATTGGTTGATCAAAATGGAGAGGTGTGTATTCTATGTGACAAAAAGATATATTAAAAAAAGTAAATATTATAGAACAACCGTTGGACCCGTTATATTTTATGGTTCTTAGTATTGTTAAGTTAATATCAACATTTATAAAAAAAAGATTATAAGAGACATGTAGATGTTGAAATTAATGAGTGGTCACATAAGAAAAAATCATATACATAATGAGATTATTAGAAACAAATTGAAAGTGACACCAATAAGTAATAAAATGATAAAATAGTTTAAAATGATTTTAACAAGAAGAAAGACGACAAAAACCCCATTAAGGTGTGAGCAACCAGATTAGGAAAATGATAAAAGAAGACCACAAGTGTTGAAGGAAAAAATAAAGAATGGTTTAACTTATTTTGAGTTACACAAGAGTGTTAGAAGTATAAACACCCAAAATATTTTCAAAATTTTACCTAACCTGTTTCAGAATTTCCAAAACAATAAGCTTGTTTTCAAAAGTCTTGGTTCGTAGCAAAGCTTATAAAATAAAAAAAGAGATTTTAAATGTTTGGAAATTCAAAAGATTTTAAAGTTTTTAAATCAAGATTTGAAAAGTATCAGGTTGAGGGAATGCAGCACGAGTTAAGGAGCGAAAGCAATGCCGAAAACTCAGGGCCAGATATAACAGAAGATCGAAGCAAGGAACAGACAAAGGCCAAGCCAAACCTCGAAGCGAAAGCAAACAATCGTCTAGCCCAAGTTGGCTACACCAAGCCATGCCAAAGATCAAGTTGGGTCTCTTGCACCAAAGAATGCACCATGGTTCATCGGACTACACCGAAGGACAGACACATGAAAGGGCTAGGGATGATGGTGACTCAAGGAACACATCCAACCGTGGTCCACGGGCTATCCTTGACCCAACGACCTTGGCTCATTTGCCTCAACAAACCTTTTCTTATGACCTTGACCTTGGCTAAACCTTGACATAACCTAGCTTGAGCCATTTTCATCTAACACGCCTTGACCAAACCACACTAGCTAAAGCCTAAATCACCTAGACCTAACCTACCTTGGCTGGACAAGGGGTCATGTTCATCATGACCCAGCCCCTAAAAGTTGACTGAACCCACCAAAGATGAACCGCCACCTAGTCGATTGCACTCGAACATACTTAGCCGATTGCATTCAAACCATGCTAGCTCGAGCCAAGACCAACCCACTCAAGTCAAGGGTTGTATGGGTTGGACTCCTCTTAACCTAGGGGACCACAAGACCATGTGCAGCTAGACCTCTTTGGATTGGAGCCAAGATGAGATCCATTTACCCACATCATGAAAGGGTCTAGCAACCCCCTCACTTGGCCTATAAATAGAGGCCAAGGGAAGATGTTTTCTAGCATTGAAAGGATTGAAGGGACTTGCCAAGGCTTGAGAGAAGTGTAGGAAAGGGTCTAGATGAAGTATTTCCACAAGAGAAAGAATGAAAAAAAGAGAGTGAGAGGAGAAGAAGGGGACGACTTCATTCTTAAATCCGTGTACCATTGGAGGGCTGGTAAGTAAGTATTTTTTTCCTTTTCCCGATCTTGATTATTTTCTTTACATTCAATTTGAAAAGGGGTTTTATTAATAGTAGAAGTGTTGCTCATTTCATTTCGTTTATGCTTATGTCTTCTATTTTTTTTGTTTTCAAATTTCTCTACCTCTTCATATTCTATATACTCCTATAACTCCTACCCCCCTTTATGCTTAAGCTAAAATATATATTTACATTTATTTCCCTTTAATCATGTGCTTTAATTTTGTTGTCGATGACTCTTAAATTCGGATGAATGCATGCATATATATTCTAAAACTGAAACTCTGTTTCTCTGCATCCTGCATACGCCTATTGTTTCATTTTTCATTTCTAAACGACTGCTCCGAATGATCTGAAATTTAAGACACCAAAAGCCCACCAGAAATAAAATTTTCAAGAATTTTAGGGTCGTATAGATTCGTGAATAAAACAAGAAAAGATCGATAAAGTTTAGATTATGTTTCTCCATACTCTGTTTTTCTGTAACAGGAGTTGGGTAAAATTCTCATAACTCTATTTGTAGTGAGCCAAAATTGATAAAATTAGTCTCACTGAAAAGTTGATATTCATAGCTTTCCAATAAGACTGAAATCATATAATTTAGGGTTCTGTGTACCGAGATACAGATGTTTCATTAGGCCTCTATGTTTCTATAACAAAATAAACTGAAACACCTTAGAAGTGGTCTGTTCTGAATTTAATTCTACACATCCAAAGAACCAAAGCATAAAATAAAAATAGGCTTAGAATCTCCATGTTCTATTCTATGTTCTATAAATTTTTCATGAATTTTGAAGATTCCTAAGTCGCCTAAAAAAATCCGAAAATAAGTTCTAAAAATAGAAACAGTTTTTGTTTTTCAGAACTTGAAAATCTTCAATCTCTAGACTAAGTGCACGAGTTTGACTTAGATTCAAAACCATCTTTTAAAGTGAACTTTGGAACCATATACCAACACAAATAAATCCTTATAGCGTCTAAGTTGACCCTTAAACATCGGTTCAAAAAGGTCTAAGGCGAAAAAATCCTGCTTAACCTCAATCGCCTTACAAAGTCAGATTTACAACTTTGCTAGTTTTAGAAACCAGCTAACACGTTCGCGCAAGAAAAAAATAGATTGAGAAATTTCTTAGTCTCTACATAAGCTTTGGGATAAAATTTTCACATCTACAAGAAAGAAACAATAAAGAATACTTTAGCTTATATATAAAAAGAGGAAACAAAATAATTCATCTAACCGACCCATTGATGTCATCCGCTTCGATATAACATGATATACTAAATAAAAGAACAATTACTTCGGAATATTGACTGATGTTAGATGTACAGCTCCAAGCTGACATTACTTGGGCTCGGCCGCAGGCAGATCCCATGCCTCAACCAAGACTACGGGCAACTTGAGATAAATCCTCAACAATTCACTTCCATCTTATCAATGCCAATATGCATGCGATCACGTCTCAAACTCATGGTTCTAGCATTAAGGCATAGTTGCTGCATTTATCAGCCCGCAGGAGAATCCACGATCACACCTGAGCCAGGAAACCTTATACAGCAATGCTAAATGATTGAAGATTTCATTACAGTGAAGGCCAATATTACAGTTTGGGGTCAGAATGCATATGAATTCTCTTTCCCTCAAATTCTCCAACCGAGACGCATCCTTAATCTGAAAGACGACAACAATGACTGGGACATGAACCCAGAAAATGTTTCATGGTCTGCACAGATTTAAGTAATTCCCCATAGCAAAAATAATAATGGCATATTCAGCTATACTCCAGATACAACAGAAACATTATAAGCCATCAAAATTGGCACGTCAAACTCCAAAACAGCATGGCTGAACCCTCTCATTGCATGATGCGCAAAATAGACCTTTAAGTTTGACAATGAACCTACCAATGCTGCAAAACATTATAGTAGAAAGGAAAACGGAAGCATTCACATGAAGTTAAGAAGAGATTACACTTTGTTTAAGTAGATGAATGCCAAAAACCAATATCTCAGACCTTTATAATAGAAGTCGAGGGAAAACTTTTCATCATTTTCATCGATAATGCAATCACAACAAACTGTTTCAAAGAGACACAATCAGAGATTATTAGCAAATGCAGTTTCTACATCTTCCAGACTGCTGCTCAAGGGACGAACTTTTGGGGCAACTCTGATTACTCACTACAGGCTTGCCGTGAGCTCTGTTGGCACAGCTTCCTAGTTTCATGACGGCATGTTTGCAAAACCGAGCTCATGGAAGTAGTATGCCACATGTTGACAAATGAATGTTTAAGCTTCATATGATAGTTCTCGTCAACAGAACCCTTCTATTTCTTCAGTGCATTCAGTTTGTCCCTCAGATAATATAGCTTGGCTCTTCTTACTTTCTTCTTGTCCAAAACTTTGATTTCCTTTATATTTGGGGAGTAGCTGCAGGAAGATTACTAAAATCAAAACTAACACGGTGCAGACACCGTAAGCTATTATGAGTAGAAAAAGAATTCGTCTGATCCAGCACATGAAATCTGTTAGCACGTTTGACCCTGATAAAACCAACTTGCATACTTGAATCTGAAATAGACTTTCAAATGCATTGAAGAAATCCAACACAAAAGTAAGAACCTCAAACAAGACTTATGAAATTATGCCCGCCCACAAGCATCTGTAGAAAGGCACAACTCTTCCTAATTGAGAAGTAGAAACAAAATTCACAATGACGACGGCCTTAGAAAAAATCAAATACCAAGGCTTTCAAAATGCATTTGTTAAGCAGTGAGAAATAAGATCTACAACGATGACAAGGTCAAAACAGTGCACCAATCCAAAGCTATCTGAACAACAGAAGAACATAAATAAGATGCTTGTTTCTTACAGAGGATAAACAGATTCTACACCAACACCAGCTACCAATCTACGGATCCTGAAGGTTGTGTTCAGCCCAGCATTCCTCCTTGCAATAACTATGCCTTTCAGTATTGAAGAACGACGTTTATTTTCCGGTACTTCCTGTTTTCAGACAAAGTTAGAACTAGAAAGTGCTGATCAACTTCACATGTTTGAACTCATACAAACTTCACCCCTACCACTTTAAGTTGCACTATATATCCAGGCCTGATGTCAGGTATATCTCTCTGAGTTTTCACTTCTTCTACTGCCTCTTTATCCAAAATCTGCAGTAGAAATCACAACTTTTCTTATTTAAGAGGCGCCTCGGACTCTGGAATGGCACTCATGAGGAAGAAACTAAATTTACCTGCATTATGTGTTTGGCTGTTTTATCAAGCCTCTTAAATTTGATGCGTGAAGATACCTCAGGGACACTTGTAGGCTCATCACTGTCACTGGATTGTGCAGGCTGTGCAACTGACGAGAATAATCTACATCTCCCAGAAAGGGCCAGCGTGCTGGATCTGTATAGCTCCATGTATGGGAGCCTACAGGAAGATAGCAATCTAGCACCAGATTGAGGCATCAACTGCTGCGACCGAACACCAAAGCTTGTCTCCTAAACAAGTTCAACATCTCAGAACAAATGAAAACAACAGCAAACTCAGTACACTTTTCCTTCACACAATATGGGATAACTCCTTACCCACCATCAATTCTTGAAGGAATAGGCCTGAGCAATTAAGCCCTCCTGGCATCACATTTGTACAGTATACATAAGAGACTTAGGGTGAAATTACTTCAAGTCAGGGGTTAGTGGGAAGTGGGCAGCAAACAACAAGAACGCAACCAGATCTCAAGGCAACAAGCAATGAGAACCTAGTGAGATAAACAGTCCCTTGCACACAATTCCGATAAGTGACTAAATCTTCACAAAAGATGTGAAATACTTCATATGTAAGATAAACATATGGAAAATAATGGATATAAATGGTGAATGAATGAGTTGGATTTCCGCACCGATGCTCTTGACATGATCAGGAGCTAAATCTACGAGAAAAAACATAACTGCAGGAAAATGAGACAAATATATACCGGAACCGCAATCCTCGAAGAGCGATCGCTGAAAATGGAGTAACCATCTTTCAAGAACTTCCCGACCTGTCGCCCAAAACCTGCAGCAGCTCCATCCTGGCATTGAGAAACGCAAGCATCCAAATGATCATGCCTAAGTCTGAAAAGCTCAGGGTACCATTCATAAAAACGTTTCCCGGCGACCAACAAGTTTTTCCGTTGAACTTGCATGCTCTTGTATAAAGCTGATCCAAAGGAGGAATTGTGATTTTCTCAATACGGCGCTGTCAGTCAGTAAAAACAAATCAAGATGAATACAAAGTGATCGAGAGGAAAGAGAAAATAGCTATCCGACAATTAAAATCAATGAAAAGTTCGACGCCGAAAAGCGCCACTGCTAAATGAAGGATCGATAGGATGGAACCAATCAAAGAGACAGAATCCGCTCACCCGCTCAACAGTAACGATAACATAGAGAGAAAGAGAGAGTACCGTACCAGATGCAGATCGGCTGCAGGGTGGGCGACGCCGGAACTGGAGAGACGGCGGACAGAGCGAGGAAAGAGGGTTTGGTACGGGAGAGCCACGGCAGGAGACGAAAGAGGGTCATGAAACCCCAACAACCAAAACTTCTGAAACCCCAATCGGGTCCGGTCTCTCTGTCATTCTACCGGGTCCAAAGAAACAGTTGTTACTTGCGAGGACCTCCTTCCTTATGTTTGAGGAGCCTTGCGTGTGAACCATGTTGATGTTCATCGGTTCAAACCAAGCGGGAGAGAGAGAGAGAGAGTACACGACCGAGCTCGTGTTTGTTGAGTAGAGAGAGCCAACTAGTTTTGCACACGACCCAGCTCGTGTTTGGTTAGTAGAGAGAACCAACTCGTTTTTGTACATAACCAAGCTCGTGTTTGGTTTGTATTACATTCATGTTTGACGATGATCTAACGAAATCCTAGTTGTTTTTCTTCCATCCGAAGTGTTTTAGCTTTTGATCAATGATCTAGCAAATCCCACTCATAAGACCATCTTTATGTCGTTAACCATGACTTGCTTGGAACTTCGATACAAGGGTTTTCTCGGTCTTATGAACATTTTATTCTTTTTGGAATAAGGTTTTAACTTCAATCTCATCTGAATCATGGCGAACGTGAGATGATCGACTATTTTTCCCTTTTATAAGGAAAGCTGAAGGTTAGGGAGCTCCCAACCAAACGCACAGCCAGTCTCCAACTCCCGACCCACCCTCAGAGCCAGACCTTAGGGATTATTAACCTTAGGGAAACATTTTCACTACACTTCCCTTACACAATGAAGTTGGTTCCAGTATCACGAAGAGACTATTACATGGATGAAATAGAAAGCCTTTAGAAAACATTCCCTCGGCATGGCTTCTGCTTTTCCTCGTTCAAGAGAGACGGGAAAAGTTGGACCAATTGGGGCTGTTGATTGAAAAATCACCAAGAAGAAAATTTTGAAATCTATGGATCTATCAAAGTGAACTTGCTTCCACATTATGAGTTCACATAGAACGAGCTTCATCCAATATATCAGTTGAATTTCCAGCTCGGTCAGTCATTCTAACGAAATGGTGGATGTCGTATTCGTTCATTCGAACCAACTAGAACTTCGGGCAGGTGCATCATATGCCTTAAACTGCATGAATTACACAACGAGACCAGCCTTTACATAACATGGTTCATGAAGCAAATGCTCACACAAGGAATTGTGACATTTGTGATTTTACAGAATGCAAATTAACATTGCAGATTCTGGCTAAGTGCTACATAGGCTATCGGCCATGCTATACAATGGTAGGAGGAAATGAACACTGCTTGGATAACAAAGCAGGCTTCTCAAAAACTGATACATACAGCAAGGTGGCCTCCGTGAACAAAAAGCTCTTTAGCTAAATGGATTTTATATAGGTAAGATTAAACCAGCATCTGTTCTCCTCTCGTCTCTGTCCAGCTTCTTGTTTCCTTGCAACTTCCGAGAGATGAAAAATCTTACCTGCAAAGAGTTTGAGAAAGCAATGCAGGATTCCGGTATCATGAAACTTGAGAATAAGAGACAGGTGGCGTGCAAAGTTGCATGTACGGCCACACCCTCCTTACTGCTTTTGTAGCGTTGGACATAGACTCCCCTTACAGTCCAACAACTCCACCAAGATCCCATGCTTGTGCTGTGAATAGATGTCTCTAACCCAAACAGATACTGGAAAGATCTGAAGCAGTTACGGAGAAAGATTAACCACTTTCAGCATCCCAGAACACCTACTCTCGGAAATGGAATTAGTGACAGATAAATGCACAGCAGACAATTGCCAAATGTTGCAAACATATACCAAAAGATTTCGATGTGAATAAGATGGCAGCTTGTTGTCATGAAGTGATTATGACTAATGTTCATACTCTGGTTTCAAAGCCCATTTAGATCCTGTTGGTCCCTTTTCTGGTGTTGCAATTTGCTTGAGGAGATTTTTGAACAAGGGTAGATCTTTAGGAGGAATTTTCTCTTTAAAATGCTCCACGACACTTGCTGAATTAGTACTTCCTCCCTTCTGCTGAATGAACAAACACAGCTGCTGAATCAACCTTTCTGGTTGGACTTGCCCATTGTTGTAAACCGAGCTGGATGTGGCACTACCAGATCCGATTAACCTTCCACTAGTTGAGCCGTTACTCAATGTATCAACTGATCTTACTTGGTGTTCAACAGCAGCACCAATTGCATTTTCTTGTGCACTCCGAATCCTAACCAGTAATTCAGCTGAGGACAAGGCTTTACCAAGGGATGGCCCAGCACAAATGGACCCGTGTGTTGGTTTTGGAGCATTAACTAGTTTAGAGTTGACCGTCGCTCCAAACTTTCTTCCGACCGAAGATGGTGCACCAGCAGTGCCAGTCCTTCCTGTCCATGTAGGAACAGAAACGCTCTCTTGGCTCCCTCAGAATCCTCGACTGTCTTAGCGCTTCTGCTGCCTTTTGTGCAACTTGTGATGCTTCTTCCTCAAGCCTCAACTTCTCTTCATCATTGACATTCATAATTACATCATGGTTCATGGCACTCTGGAGAAAATTACAGCAGATTAGTAGTTAAAAACATGGTCCCAAACTAAAGTTAGCGACATGATTCAATAGCTTCACAACTAAACTTCAAGCTTGGATAACCATTGTTTTCACCAGACATCAACTAGGTGTTTAACATGTAAAAGGCTTGCTCAACAGTACCACCTTGAGGGCCCTTTGGGACTGGCCCTCAAGGGCAAGTGCTCCCAATGGTTGTATTACTAGCCGTTGGGAATAATATAGTTGTTACAGCAGCTGCTCCCTTGCTCTCTCTCATTCATTGTAATAAATCTTCTATAAATAGAGGATGTTGAGCATGAAATAAATGAGTTTTTCATCTACTCACTTGACTTGTTTGGTATTGTGTCTATTCGGTTTGGCTTGTGCACCAAGTGTTTGGTGATTTGATTTATAGAAGATCTTTGTGATCATTGGTGTTTGATTTTGTGGATATTATTGGCTACATCGTAGTACTATTTTTACATGATATAAGAGTTCAGACGGTTCATTTGGAGCTGCATTGGAATTCACGTCGATTGTGGGAATATTCCTAAAATTGGCCGTTGTTTGGTTATCTTGAAGAAATCAAGGTATTCTTCGTATTTCTTGTTGTTGAGAAAATAGAAGAAAAAGTAAAAAAATTCATTGTTTTTTGGTTCGCATGTATCATAAAAAATATTTTATTTCTAAAAACTATTGGACTATATTATTGGTATGATCAAGGAGCCCAAATGGATAGAATAAGAGCTTGATAAAGATTACTTTTTTTAGATGCAAGAGAAATACAAATAATAATTTAAAATATGAAAGAAATAAAATGTCAAAATCACATGAATTATTAGTCAAAATGTGGATGAAAAACTCCATAATAGAATTAACATGTTTGATAATGCTTATGAGACTTGTGAATACCTTAAGAAAACTTATTCTAAAGATGATTTTGCTTTTTAAATAAATTTGATGAAAAAAATGATAATGCTCCAACAAGGTTCAATGAGCATTAGGAAATATCACAATGAGTTTTCCGATCTATGGAACTAACTTAGGAGTTTTGACAAATTTAAAAACTTCAAAGTATGGATGAGTTTTAAGAATATCTTGACAATCAATATTTTTTTCTTCTTTATACGGGAATTAAGAGATGAATTTGAGAACATAAGATCCAATCTTATACATATAAAACCAAGACTCAAAAGCTATGAGATATTGTTCGATTTAGTTATAAAAGAAATCAGATTGAAAAATATAAAAAACAAGGAAACAGTTCTTACCACATCTAGACCTAGAAATTATTTGAAGACATACAAATCTCTACACGACAAAAATAGTGAAGGAAATAGACAATTAAAGGGTAATATAACGCCTTAGCCAAACAAGAGTATGATTAGTCATTATTGCAAAGAGAGTAAACATATTAATACCTCGTGTATTCTCTTGTTGAGGAGGTTTCATGAAGTAACTGCTACTGATAATAAGGAAGAAGTGTTACCTCAAAGAATTAGGGCATACATTGAAGAAATATTCAAAGAGAAAGCAAACATCTCCGGGTTAGTTTTATCAACTTCTTTAAAAAATCAAGGTATGACATGGTTTTTAGATTTTGGTGCTTCTTTCCATATGACAAATTGAATACAAATTATTAGACAAATGCATACAAGGTAGAGCACAAGTGGTTACACTAGATAGAACAAAGTTTGATGTTAAAAAAATTGGTAACATAAAAATAATTCTTTAAAATATCTCAAATATGTTTTAACCAAAATTAATTTTGTGATAATGGTTGCATTATTACCTTCTCACTAAATAGATGTGTGGTGTTGAATCATCTATCAAAGAAGGTGATTGGGTAAGGACATAAAGAAGTAGTCTCTACACCATGGATAATTTAGCTAGTGGAATTGCTTATAATGAGTTTGGTCTTTGGTAAAAAGATTAGGACATCTTGATGTAAGCAAAATGAAAAATTATCAATGGATAAAAACTAGTAAAAAGAATGATTTCATATGCAAAAATTGTATATTTGGCAAAACACATCATGCACCATCTGGTAAAATAACTCACATCACAAAGAAGGCTTTTGAATTAGTGCACTTTCATTTGTGAGGACTTGTTCCCATAATGTAAAAAGGAGGATTGACCTATTATGTTATTTTTGTAGATGATTTCACTCGACGCACTTTCATATATTTTTTGAAACACAAATCGGAAGTTTTTAAAAACTTTTTGATCTTTCATAATATCATAAAGACTCAATTTAAAACTAATATCAAGATTTTAAGAATCAACTCCGGTAGTGAATATCTCTCAAATGACTTTAAAAACTATCTTAAAGAACATGGAATTTAGCATAAAAATCTTGTACAAAAACTCTCCAACAAAATGATTTAGTTGAAAGAAAACATACATATTATTGAAAATACTAAAATCCTTTTGATAGCAAGTAAAGTTTCTAAATACCTGTGGGTCGAAGCCGTCTTAACATATGTATACTTTATAAATAGGATGTCATCATCTAAATTAGGTAATTGTTTTCCTATTGAAAAATTATATTCAAATAAACCTAGTTCTAATCGTTTAAAAATATTTGAATGTAAGTACGGATAAGAGTAACAAGTTAAGACCCAAAGCTATGGAATGTGTTTTTCTTTGTTATCGTACTGGTAAAAAATGGTATAGATGTTATAATCCAAAATAAGATAAATTCTATGTCTAAAGATGTCAAATTTATTGAAATGAGTATTATTATGAAGATGAGTAAAAAAACACCCAAAATAATTATATGTTTTTAGATGAAATTTTGGATTTAAAATTAGATGACAATGAGAAAACACAAGAAGAAAGTATGGTCTAACTACATAGTAAACTTAGACATAAAAAAGCTAGAGAAAAATCATAAGACCTTTTGAATATTATTATGTAAGAAGAAATAGAGAATAACAACATTCCAAGCAAAAGAGTCATAAAACCTCCTCAAAGATTTACGTCTTATGAAACCTTTCAACCCCAACATAGAAATCACATAACAATCATATCAAGTATCAATGAACCTAAACATTATAACCAAGCAAAAAATAACTTAGAATGGAGCAAAGCTATGAATGATGAATTAGAAGCACTAGAAAAGAATAACACTTCGGACATTGTGACTAAACCCAATGAAAAGAAAATCATTGGTTGTAGGTGGGTCTATAAGGTCAAAACACATAATGATGAATCTATTGAAAGATACAAAGCGAGACTAGTAGTTAAGGGGTACTTACAAAAGGGGTACTTACAAAAATATGGGATTGATTATGAGGAAAATTTTACTAGTGTTGATCGTATGACTATTGTTCGCATATTGATTTCTATTTGTGCTATTAGAAACTACGACATATATAAATTCGATGTTAAAAATGATTTGTGAATGGTAATCTTAGTGAAAAAATATATATGGCTCCTCCTTCAAGACTCAATGCTCCAAGTGTCATGTCCTTAGACTAAAAAAGATATTATATGGACTTAAACAAGCTCCTAAGGCTTGGTTTAATAGATTTGAAAATTTTATGCATGCACGAGATTTTCGCTCTTATTATAGTGATACTACTATGTTTATAAGAATAATTGATGCAGGTATCATGATCCTACTTCTATATGTAGATCATATAATCACCACTTTCATGATAATGAGATTTATTTTATGTTACTTAGAAGGAATGATAGACTTCTTTGAAGTTAATATTGGGTTACATCAAGAATCAACTTTAAGTCCATGCTTATTTATAACGGTGAGTGATGAGTTAACAAAACATATTCAAGATGAAGTACCTTGGTGTATGTTATTTGCAGATGACGTTGTGTTAGTGGAGGAATCTAAGGAAAAAGTTAATAGAAAATTAGAACTACAGAGAGAAACATTAGAAAGTAAAGGCTTCTGACTTAGTAGAACAAAGACAAAATATATAGAATGTAAGTTTGATCATTTGGTTACTTCACATGACAACAACAACAACAACTAAGCCTTTTTCCATACTAGATGGGGTCGGCTACATGGATTCTTTGTTTCCACAAAGCCCTATCATGTTAGCAATTAACTCACAATAAGCTAGATCATTTTTTATTATTTCTTTTAAACACTTTTGTGGTCATCCTCTACCTCTTTTAATACTTTCCAAATTTAATTTTTCGTACCTTTTTACATGTTCTTCTTTCTATATGTCCAAACCATCTTAAGTGATATTCTCTCATTTTATCCTCTATTGGTGTCACTCCTAATTTGTTTCTAATAACCTCATTATGTATACGGTCTTTTCTTGTATGACCACTCATCCATCTCAACATCTTCACTTTTGTCACAAACATCTTTTGTATATGTTCATGATTTACTGCCCAACACTAAGAACCATAAAACATGACAGGTCTAATTGTTGCTCTATAATATTTAACTTTTAACTTTAATGGTATTTTCTTATCACAAAGAATACCTGATGCTCCTCTCCATTTTAACCAACCAACATTAATTCTATGCGTAACATCTCCATCAATTCTTCCATCACTCTGAAAAATTGATTCTAGGTATTTAAAACTTTCCTTTTAGGGGATACAATGTGTGCCAATTTTAATTTTCAGGTGTTAGGCAGTTAATCATCAACATGTACAAAAGATGTATGTGACATAAATGAAGATGTTGAGATGGATGAGTGATCATACAAGAAAAGACCATATACATAATAAGGTTATTAGAAATAACTTATGTGTGGCACCAATAGAGGATAAAATGAGAGAATATCGTTTAAGGTGGATTGGACATATAGAAAGAAGATCAAAAGAAAAACCTATAAGAAGGTATGAAAAACTAGATTTTAAAAGTATTAAAAGAGGTAGAGGTATACCTTATTTTGAGTTAACTTCTAATATGGCACATGGTAGGGCTATGTGGAAACAAAGAATCCATGTAGCCGACCCTGTCTAGTATGGGAAAAGGCTTAATTGTTGTTGTACAAATAAAATTTGTTACTGATGTTGTTAAGATTGATAGATGACAAAAAGATAGCACGTCGAAGATGATGGGGTCCAAATTGAGAACTACGAATAGAAAAAAATTAGAAGATCTCACTCCTTATAAGAGAGCTTTGACGTATATTATCATCACAACCAAACATAGCACATATAGTACATATGGCAAGTCAATTTTAACAAGCTCTCACCGGTATACATATGAGTATTATGCGAATTATGAGATACGTAAAAGATACACCTTAAATGAGATCATTCTAACCTCATCATCTTCTATTGAATTAATAGCTTATACCGATGTTCATTGGGGTTGGGATGTCAATGATAGACGTTCTACCATTGGGTTTTGTGTGTTACTATGTGACTCTTTAATCTCTTGAAAATGTAAGAAACAACAAAATGTGTCCCTCTCATCTACAGAGACAGAATATAGAGCTATGGTATACGTACCGTAAATTTGGAGGTGTAAACATATATAATAGGCCCTCTCATCTAGAGGACAAAATACGAAGCCATGGTATACATACCGTAAATTTGGGGGTGTTAACATATAATAAGCTTATTGGGCCTTTAGAGCCCAGCAGTACCACCTCGAGGGCCCTCAAGGGCCAAGTGCTCCCAACAGTTGTATTACTAGCCATTGGGATCTCAACGACTAGTAATATAGCTGTTGGGAAATCCTCTAAAAATCCTCCCAGCAGCTGCTCCCTTATTCTCTCATTCATTGTAATAAATCCTCTAAAAATAGAGGATGTCGAGCATGAAATAAATGAGCTTTTGGTGTGCTCACTTGATCATTGTAATAAATCCTCTATAAATAGAGGATGCTGAGCGTGAAATAAATGAGCTTTTGGTGTGCTCACTTGACTAGTTTGGCATTGTGTCTATTCGGTTTGGCTTGTGGATAAGTGTTTGGTGATTTGATTTATAGAAGATCTCTGTGATCATTGGTGTTTAGCGTTGTGGATATTATCGGCTACATCGCAGTGCTATTTTCGCACTAGGAACCACCTACAACTTAATTCAAGCTTGCCCCATTCTTGTCTGGAGAAAGCATAAAAGATGTTACCATCAGACTAGTGAGGCCTAAAAGCTGTTACAAGACATTCTTGGAAAATGAAAAGGAATACCTAGCATGCATTAGCAACAACATTGCAGATATAGGAGGAGAAGTTAGAGAAGAATACCCATTAAAATACATTAAAGATTTCTCAAACACCAGGAAATTTGTGCAGACAACCGAAATACCGCTCAGTTGTTTCGAGAAGCAATTATAAATGGATAAAAGATCTCATGAAAAACAAAATAGTGATAGTGAATGAACTTGAAAATTTCATGGTTTTTCCCATAATTAGAACTCCCAAGCATTGACTAAATTGGTGGAGAACAACCAGGTTTCTTTAGATAATTTGCTTAGGACGTCAGGCTCCTTTAACGTCAGCTGCTATTGACAGGTAATCAAAGAGACTTACATGAAGGCCACGAACATCCAGAAGGCTTTTCGACATGTTTGACTCCTCATCTGGTTCGTTACCACCAGCAGAGTCTTTTAGTTCCTCCCCTGCTTTGGATGACCTAACTTTTCCTTTTCTTTTCCCACTGACAACCAGAATCATCTGTTGCTGTTGATGGATCCACCTCAACAGCATCATCTTTCTTGACATCCACATTTACAACACCAGACAACTGACTGAAGATATTTGAAGTTTCAGTGGATGTGTTTTCCTCATCATCCTTCAAAGTGAAAAGATTTTTCACGTCTCTAGCTTTGAAAAACCTTTTCTGTTGAGGGTTCTTCAGTACCTTATTCGTCAGAAAATGCTTATATATCTGTCTGTGATAAATCTTCTCCTCAATGGTTCCACGAGTGATCAATCTATACACTGTCACATCCCGTTTCTGCCCAATCCGCCAAGCACGCTCCCTTGCCTGAGTCATTAAACGATTAACTCGGTGTCAGTATGCATTACAAAAGAGAAAATAGGAAACACCTGACAGCAGGGCAGAGCAAAAGCACCAAAAAAAATTGAAAACGCAATTCGACCGGTTTGCCATCTAAGATTTCTTAGTCATCATCAGGTATTTAGAGTCAAGATGAAATGGGCAGGTGCCACTCCATCTAATTGCTGCCGTAGCAACAGTCGCATAATTCTTCCATTTGGTATCGAAGAGACACCCCACCGTTTGCCAAATATTCCTTTCCTTTGGATCAGTGCAGAAAGATATGATCACCAGTTTCAGTCCTTCGATTACAGAGATAACAGAGGCCTCCAGTTAGCAGTCCCAGAGATAGACGCCTTTCTTGTGTGGCCAACCGCCATACCCAAGCTTCTCATGTAAAATTATTGTACCTGCATGTCAGTAGAAGGATTCCAATCAGGATCAAATATGATAACCCTGTCTTCACCCGTTAAGTTTGTTCCCAGGCCACCCACTTTGGTGGTGAGGATGAAAATAAACACATCAGTTGAATTATTGAACTCATCTATGAGGGCCATCCTCTGTTTCACAGGAGTAAGTCCATCCATGCGACGGTAAGTGTAACCCATTCCACCCAAGAAAATCTCAAAAATGTCCAGCATTTGTTGGGTCTGTGTGAAAAGAACAACACGATGACCTTGATCCTTCCACACCTTCAGTACCCGAGAGATCACTTTCATCTTCCCACTACGGTCTGGATTTCCATAGTCAGGATGACCAGCACAGTGGTCTCTTTCCAGCAGATCAGGATGATTACATATTTTGCGCATGACGTCTATACCATAAAGTGAGTTTCTGCTTCCATCCAAAATTTGCTAAACCTCTGAGCTAGCCAAAAACGCACGGTATGTTGAGCGCTGGTCAGCAGTTAGACTACAGAACAACACGTTCCGTTTTCTTTGGAAGCTGAGCATTGACATCAGCTTTCATGCGCCTCAATAGATAGGGCATAATGAGGTCACGTAGAACTACCGCACATCGATATGCGGTAGAGACTTGCAAGGGTGTAGCATTTGCATAACCACCAACAGAGATTGGAAGAGCAAACTGAGCCTCAAAAACTGGCAAGACTCCTAACTTTCCTGGAAAGACAAAGTCAAACAGTGACCACAGTTCAGTTAGCTTATTCTGAATCGGAGCACCTGTCATTATGATACGGTGCACGGTCTGCATCTGCTTACACACCAAGGTAACTTCTGCATTTGGGTTTCTAACTCGACGGCCTTCATCTAGGACTGCATAGCCCCACTCTATGTCAAGTAATTTGTTTCCCAACAGTCTCAATTGCTCATACGTAGTGATCAGCAAACCAGACTGTGATTGCACAGCACGGTTGATCAGAAGATCCCACCTCTTGTGATTTTTTGAGGACATTACGTTGTCATCATCAGAAAAGGGCTCATTTTCGATATCGCTTTCACTAGAGTAGATCTTCTTTTGTCTATGAGTAGCGTCTTGAGCAGAATCATGGAGTATCTCAACGTCAAAGTAGGGATACCAGCTACAAATTTCCCTCCTCCACTGGCGCAAGAGGGTTAATGGACACAGAATAATACTCGGTTTATACATCTTACTGAAGTGCAGAGCTGTCAGAAAAGCAATTACTTGAATAGTCTTTCCCAAACCCATCTCATCGCCAATAACGCCACCTGCTTTTTGACAATGTAATTCCCATAGCCACTGCACTCCAACTTTTTGATAGTCAAAAAGTCTGGTAAAAATTGATTCTGGAATTCTAAGTCCTCCTTCAAGCGCAACAGCAGCTTCTTCACCCTCTATTGCATCTTCAAGATCATCTGGATACTCATCATCCAGACCACCTGAGTCAGTGTCACCAGATGTGGTCATCGCTTCTTCACCTGGGAAAAGACGATGTCAATGTGGATGTTAGGAACGCTAGAAAATCACGAAGAGCAAAAAGAAGTAACTTCAGTGACATTATTGAATATATATAATTCAAATTGGCCCATAGCAACAAAATGGTAGTTTGCTAAGTGGGAAACTACATGTCTGTTTTATGCAGTAGCTTACATGTTTATGCACATGCAGGAGTGTTGCAGTTGCTCTTTTCTTTTGAAAGAAATTAACTTTTGGTGATTCTTGCACCAACAAGAATACTGTTAGCCCTTCTCCACGTGCTAAGAATCCCTGTTCATCATTGAGGTAGACATGTTCCCTTTGGAACAGAGTGGGTACTTTAACATAGGTTCTCTTATCACATGCCAATCTAAAGTGAGCACAACCGGTGAATGTTTTGTGGGATCCTACGCAACATGCACGCAAATATGTGAGAGTTTGTTTCAGGAGAACAATATGTTCTTCTGAAGTTCCAGAAAATACCAAAAGTTCGCACCGGCTCATAGGCACCGTCCAAACCTTAGCTTCGCTTTGCGAGTGCATTGAGCATCTTGAAGTTTAAGTAAAGTGAAAGTCAAATCATTGAAGTGAGCAGCCAAACCTCTTTGTTTGAAGCTTTGCCGGTAAGCTAGGCTCCTTCCCTTAGTATTGACTTCATGTCTATGGTCAATCTCTTCCACTGATTTTCGATTTGGAGCCTTATTGACATAATACAAATGGACTTAAAGAGAAAGAGCAGACACATCTTTTAAACTGAACTTTTATATGAGACAAATACCATAGTTTGTCATTTGGATCTTGGGAACACTAACCTATACAAGTTTGGAAACGTATCCATCTATAAAAATGAAGAAAGATAAGTTATTGAAAAAATTATTATTCTGATAAAATCATGATATCCACCAAATGCGCAACGCAATGGTTATTTCATGATTTTGATGCATTTGCAGATAGCTATTATTAAATAAGTGCTCTAAAACTGGTTGATATTTGAGACTAAAACTAGAACGGAATATTGTGACACAAACCATTTGTTTCAGTGTGCTTCCCCTCACGAGAAATAGCTCTTCTCCACTTTTTATCGGGCAAGGGTCTTTTTCTTTTCCTTAGCCCATTTCGTGCCAGCTGCCCATCTTTCTCCTCAGCAGATTTCCCAGCTGGATTGATTATTTTCTTCAACCTATGAAATGGACAAGTAGGTGGCTCAAGTCTTGGTAGAGACTCTGCATCAACCAATTTAGTTGCAGGGCGAGACTGCGCAATTGCTGAAACCGAAGATGCAAAATTTGCAATTGAACTTGATGCACGATCATTATCCTCAAGATCATTTCTATCTGATGGCCCAGGTTGCTGAAGGCGCCGCTCAAAACCCTCAAGTTTACGAAAAGGAGTAAGAATACCTTTCCTGATCAATTTATCCCGTTCCTGCCACAAAAGTATTTTTAAATATGCATGACCAACCACAATATTGACACCACATTGTATGAATAACAACAACAACAACTAAGCCTTTTTCATACTAGACAGGGTCGGCTACATGGATTTATTGTTTCTTTCCAACACTTTTGTGGTCATCCTCTACCTCTTTTAATACTTTCCAAATTTAGTTTTTCTAACCTTCTTGTAAGTTCTTTTTTTCATCTTCTTTCTATATGTCCAAACCATCTTAAACGATATTCTCTCATTTTATCCTCTATTGGTACCACTCCTAATTTGTTTCTAATAACCTCATTATGTATACGGTCTTTTTTTGTATGACCACTCATCCATCTCAACATCTTCATTTCTGTCACGGACATCTTTTGTACATGTTGGTGATTAACTGCCCAACACTCAGAACCATAAAACATGGGAAGCCTAATTGCTACTCTATAATATTTAGCTTTTTACTTTAATGGTATCTTCTTATCACAAAGAATACCTGATGCTCCTCTCCATTTTAACCAACCAGCATTAATTTTATGCGTAACATCTCCACCAATTCTTCCATCACACTCAAAAATTAACCCTAGGTATTTAAAACTTTCCTTTTGGGGATGCAATGTGTGCCAATTTTAATTTCTGTGTCCTCTGAGGTAACCAAATGATCAAACTTACATTCCATATATTCTGTCTTTGTTCTACTAAGTCGGAGGCCTTTGCTTTCTAATGTTTCTCTCCATAGTTCCAATTTTCTATGAACTTTTTCCTTAGACTCCTCCAATAATACAATGTCATATGCAAATAACATACACCAAGGTACTTCATCTTGAATATGTTTTGTTAACTTATTCATCACCATTATAAATAAGTACGGACTTAAAGTTGATCCCTTGATATAACCCAATATTAACTTCAAAGAAGTCTGTCGTTCCTTCATGAGTCTTCACACCTGTTTTTGCACCATCATACATGTCTCTTATAAGGTTAATATATATCAATGGGATACCTCTTTTTTCCAAAGTTTTCCAAAGAACCTCCCTCGGTACCCTATCATAAGCTTTTTTTAGATAAAAAAATATCATGTGAAGGTCTTTCTTTTTTGCTCTAAAATGTTTCATAAGACGTCTCAAAAGGTGAATCGCTTCAATAGTAGATCTGCCTGGCATGAATCCAAATTGGTTCTCTGTTGTACTTGATACTTGTCTTAACCTATGTTTGATAATTCTTTCTCATAATTTCATAGTATGGCTCATTAACTTGATACCTCGATAATTCACATAATTTTGAATGTCTCCCTTATTCTTATATATGGGTATAAGTGTACTTGCTCTCCATTCCTCGTGCATCTTTTTGATTTTCCATATTTCATTAAATAGTCTTGTGAGCCAAGTGATTCCTATTTCTCCTAGTATTTTCCAAACTTCTATAGGAATATTATCTGGTCCTACCGATTTACCACCTTTCATATGTTTAAGAGTCTCTTTGACTGCATTCTTTTGAATACGTCGGTAAAAATTGCGGTTTATATACTTTTCTGATTTGGCTAACTCTCCTAAGCTAATACTAACATCTTTATTTTCATTAAAAAGATTATAAAAATAGTTTTTCCATCTATTTCTTATATCATCATTTGCCACTAGAATTTTTTCATCCTCGTCTTTGATGCATCTAACATAATTAAGATCTTCAATTTTCTTATCTCTAGCCCTAACTATCCTAAAAATATCTCTTTCACCCTTTTGAGTTGAGTTTTTTATATAAGTCCTTCCAAATTTTAGCTTTTGCTTCACTCACTGCCTTTTTCGCTTCCTTCTTTGCTTTCTTATAAGCCTCTAAAGTTTCACTAATTTTCTTTAGCATAATGTAATTTGTAACATGCCCTCTTTGCCTTGATTTTATTTTGTACTACTTCACTCTACCACCAAGCTTCTTTTTGTGCCGGTACACCTCCCTTAGATACCCCTAACATATCTTTCGCCACTTTCCTAATATGTATAGCAATATTGTTCCACATATCACATGGTGTACCAACATAATTCAACATCTCTTTCAAGGACTTTTTGTTTAAATATATCTTCTTTCTCACTTTTGAGGTTCCACCATTTAGTCTGAATAGCTCGATGCACTCTTTTCTTCTTTATCCATTTTTTTATTTATAAATCCATAACTAAAAGTCGATGTTGGGTGGTTAAGTTTTCTCCTGAAATTACCTTGCAATCTTTACAACAAGCTCTATCTTTTTTTCTACAAAAAAAGTAATCAATTTGTGTTTGTAATAAGCCATTCTTATAAGTAATTAAATGTTTATCTCGTTTTTTGAAGATTGTATTGACTATAAAGAGATCAAATACCATAGCAAAATTTAAAATCTCCCTACCTTCCTCATTTGTATCCCCAAAACTTAAGTTTCTATGAATCCCTTGATATCATAATGCATCTTTACCGACATCTCCATTTAAGTCTCCTCATAAACAAATCATCTCCCTTTGTAGAATCTTTTGAATCACCTTATCTAACTCTTCCCAAAAAGCTGTCTTTATACTATCTTCTAGTCCTACTTGGGGTGTGTAAGCACAAACTATATTCAAAACCTATGCTCCTAACACTAATTTCAACGTCATGATTTGGTCACCATATCGTTGTATGTCTACTACACTCTCCTTTAAATCTTTATTTATGAGAATACCAACTCCGTTTTGAGCACTCTCCTTTAAAACCTATATCCTTTATCTCCTTTGCTTTTTCTCCAACCCATTTTGTCTCTTGTAAACATAGAATATGAATCTTTCTCCGAATCATAGTATCTACCACCTCCATTAGCTTACCGGATAATGTTCTAATATTCCAAGAACCAATATTAATCTTATTATCTAGGACTAGCTTCCTTACCCCCCGCATTCGTCAATAATCAAAATGCGGAGACCTCTCTGAAAATTTTTCACTACATTCAGGCGGCAATGTAGCGGGACTAACTTCTTTACCTACACCCGTCCATGATGTGGGAACCCTCTCTGCAATTGATTTACTACATTCGGGTGAAAATGTAGTGGCCCTTGCTTACTTTTTAATGCATTCGGGCTCTGGAGTATATTGCTAGGCAAGGACGCCCCCAAGCAATGCTCATAATTTTTGTAATCCATGTTATAAAAATCTGACGAAGTTTTACGCTGGCTGTCGAAAGCCTAACACAACCCTCCTCCTTTATCCGGGCTTGGGACCGGCAATGCAAGGGTGATCCCTTACATGGGCGGAGTTATGATTATTGCTTCATGTTCTCTTTTAATTAATTACCACTGATGTCTTTCTAGGGGTAATTCTCGACAGTAAGAGCAGTTCATGATAGTTTGTTTTTTACTTATGATTAATCCTCGACATTTTTGTTATCATGAGTTATATGTTTGATTCTTGTTTTGTAAATTGTGATGCTTTGTTTACACTTACATTTGGAAATGCCTGTGTACAATTATCTTTTGTTGGTATAAAATATGGTTTACATTGATTTATATTTGTGCAAATGTTGGATACATGTTTCTTGTTATTTTTAGGATTAGATAATTTTTAATGTTAGTGCACTGCTAAATCTCTGTATATGCCTGTTATCGCTATATTGGGCTTGCGTGCTAAGTGCTAACTGTCCGCTATCAACTATTGATAACATAGCTGAAATGGAACTCCAGCAACTTGACATTGACAGATCAACAAAATGAAAAGGCATCGCAGACATCAAGTTCTTGCTCCTACAACTAGATCAACCAAACCAAAACCAAGCCTTTTCTTACTTGGGCATCTCTAAAGCGCCTTAAAAGCTGGTCATAAACAAGGAGGAAGCTCAAAATTACTGGTTTGAGAATCAATCATTAGAATGTAGCCATATGCAGCTTCATATGCACATGGATAATGAATGATGACAATGACCACTCTAACAAACATTACTTATTCCTCTCTCTCTCACTTGTGTGTATGATCTCTGCCAATCATGCACGTATGATATCGAACTCATGAGGACCTTTAACTTGACTCCTTTTGGGTCGGACCTTTAGTGAGGTCTGTGCCTTTTTGTATATGTATGCATGTGTTTGTGTGTATTTATATGTGTTTTTGTATATGTGTGTATATGTATATATGTATGTCTGTATGTATGCATGTATATATACTATACACAGGTACATATGACGATAACATGCTGCAAGGAGAGGCTGCATCTTGTTCATCATTTGCTACGGTACGTAAGAACGGACTGTGAGCATCAGCTACATAACCAACCCTCACAATTAAATGGGTTGCCCCAAGCCCATAAGATCTCACTAACTATATAGCATTTTAACGTAGAGCGAGTAAAAATAATAGCCTTTTCAACGGGTTGTGGATGGGTTGGATATATCCAATATCTGATTTATCCAAGTAGTTGGATTTTGGCAGCTGGAAGCTTATATGGACAATGGACTTATCGAATTAGGATTTGGATTTTTGTTTACTCGAATATATTAGACATCCATGTCACATCCAAATCCAATTGCATATGATTTATTCATTTAAGCTTCGCTCTTCTCATAGACAACTGAATCGGATTAATCTATTATACGAGTAGTTGGATTTGGTAAAGTCATATTTAACTTTGAACCTTCTTTCAACAACATTAGTTGACCTATCATCAAGGGTCACATGAGCTTAGCAATGGTTCAGGGACTACAAATTTGATTCGAGTGCCTAAGAGGACCAGGCTGTGCACTAACTTAGACGATGCTGCCGAATCCAAGACTTGTCCCACGCTAAGTGGTCTTGGCTGTAGGGATTCTTACACTTTATATACTCAATATGTGTCATATTTGCACTTCAACAAAACAAGATGTTTTATTATTTTCTTCCAACTCTTTGATTTGAGGCCTTCCAACACTTCAGTTTTCAATTGTCTCGGTTCGAGTTGGTTCAGGTGATTTGGTAAAAAACCAGTTATATACTCAATATGTGTCACATTTGCATTTAACTTCAATATGTGTGCTTGTGCTTGTGTGCACGCGTGTGTCGGGAGAAAGGGGGGTCCGTGTTAGGCGCATGGGTATTCACTAATACCCACAACCGATGTATGCGTAGGGCTGGTAAAGAAGGTGAATAAATTAAACAGGGGCTGTTCATGGATTGTTTGCTGACTTAAGACCTTGTCCGTGTCTAGCTTGGTAGTTTTTCTTGAGCTGAACCGCACATGAATAAAAAAGATAAAGCCTAGTGTCATAAACTGAACATCAGCTGCTTGTTAGAGTAAAAATTGAACATTGCACATGTAATGTAGAGTAGAAATTCTAGTTTCTTGATTATATTTGTATATAATCTCCTATGGAATTGCACATGTCATCTAACTACATCATATCACACAATTCGTTGGGTTAGCATAGTTGCTATATATATATATATATATATATATATATATATATATATATATATATATATATATATATATATATGAAGAGAGAGAAGGTGACTTATATGCAATAGGTATGATACTCATTCATTGTAAAAGTAATAGATTTCATATTTGTTGCTGTAGGCCCCAATATTTTACGTTGAAGGTACCCATTAAGTACAAGATGTGTTGAGTATAAGCCACCTTTCTGTACATAGAAAGCACATAAGAACTATATATTATACTTAACGGAGCAATCTAATACAAACTATATAGAAATCACATAAAAACTATGTATATCTAACTGAGCAAGCTAATAAGAACTAAGCCAAATCAAGCATGCATTATTAATGTTCAGCTTATGTTCCATTCATTTAACATAGATAAGCTTACCACAATCCGCAGGGCCAACTACGAGGAGATCGGGGCACTTACCAGCCCTATGTGTCATGGGGATCCAAAAACAGTATGCATGAAGGCATGCACGTCAATAAGTGAACGGAAGGTCTAGAAAAATAGAGAGGCTGGAAGGGGGTCTAAAAACGTACAGGATTTTAGAAAATTGTATAATTTTTCATAAAATTTACAAGTATAGCTAGATTTCATATAAAACGAAAGATGTCCGTGACAGAAATGAAGATGTTGAGATGGATGAGTGGTCATACAAGAAAAGACTGTATACATAATGAGGTTATTAGAAACAAAGTAGGAGTGACACCACTAGAGGATAAAATGAGAGAACATCATTTAAGATGGTTTGGACATATAGAAAGAAGATCAAAAGAAAAACCTCTAAGAAGGTTAGAAAAACTAAATTTGGAAAGTATTAAAAGAGATAGAGGACAACCACAAAAGTGTTGGAAAGAAACAATAAAGAACGATCTAGCTTATTGGGAGTTAACTGCTAACATGGCACAAGATAGAGATCTGTGGAAACAAAGAATCCATGTAGCCGACCCTGTCTAGTATGGGAAAAGGCTTAGTTGTTGTTGTACACCACACATTGTGTTGGATAAACATGGTACTTCTAGCATATGTGCATAAAAACACTATATACTTAAACTAAATAAGCTTGTAAGCCGAGTTAAACCCAACTCGGTGAAGGTGATCATTTACCAACTTGAACCGAGCCAAGTCATACCAAATCAAATTGAACTGAACCGAACCGAACGGAAATAGAAATACAAGGAGCTTGGCTCATTTAGTCGCCCAAATGTTGGGGAGGGTGAACGAGAACATTCAAGAAGGCATGCACGTTAGTTGACAAAGAAAGTCGGAAATTGTACAAAAAGAAGGGACGTCAATGAAAAAGAGGAGAAGAGTGAGACAATTAGTAACGATGGGTTGAGGGAGGGGATGCCCGACACCTGCTGAACGTTCTCACCGTCTCTCTCTCTCTCTCTCCCCTTCAGATGACACCATCGTCACTGAAGAAGAGAGAGAAAAAAGAGAGAGAAACAGCGAATCCCTAAGAGAAACACACCCTCTTTAACGTACTCTCTCCCTCTCTCTCTCCCCGTGCCCTGTGTGTTGGTTACGATACATGTAATCTAACTCCCCCTCTCTATAAAGAGAGTTCTTTTTCTCTAAAATTTTCTCGGTTTCTTGGAAATTCTTTGGTCTTCTTGATTGTCTCTACAAATTATATGTGCGAGAGTTCCGATCGAGTTTTAGGGCAAGATCGTTGTGTTCATTAAGAGGGCTCCTTCTCGAATTGCCTCCCATCTCTGGTTTATTATTCTTTTCTTACTCGCGTATCCGATAAAACGTTCTCTGCGCGGATCAATCGTCGTTCGGCTCCGATTTTGTGATGGTGGTTGGTGGCCTGAATCTTTCGGCGGCATCGGTGTGAGGATTTCGCTCGTTTGGTGGAGGAAGATTCGTGTTCTTAGCGTGTCGGTGACGGTCTGCTGGGATTTAGGTAGTCCTCGAGAATCTTGATTCGGGCTTTTGGGTATTCTCTTTGGCGTTTCTTGCTTCATTTTGGCTATCGATGAGCGAAGTTCGTTGATTTCTTGGAGAAATGAGGGTTTCTGCTTGATAGTGCTTGGAATTTCGATTTTCTGTAGTTGGAACTCTAAGGGAGAAAGCGTGCTTTTGGTTGAGGATTTCGTCCTTCTGAAGGAATATGGAGCACGTGATCGGAGGCAAGTTTCGGCTCGGAAGGAAGATTGGAAGCGGATCTTTTGGGGAGCTTTACCTAGGTGCTTTTTTCCCAATTTTGGATTTATGGGTTTTTCAATAATCTGCCATCTTTGTCATTGGGTTTTCAGTTTCGATTTTTTTCTTAAAATCGTTTCTCCTCATTGAAATCAAAATGGAGTTGCAAATCGTCAAAAGATTTGAGGTTCTTGATCGTTACAGGTTTTAGGATGTCACTGTTTTGATTCAGATGAAGGATCTAATACTCTTTGGGATTTGGGTGGTGAATTGCAGGTATTAACATTCAGACAGGGGAAGAAGTGGCTATCAAGATGGTGCGTTAGTCGATACATTTTGGGTGTGATTTTCCTGAAATAAATGGTGGTTTTGCTTCAGAATTAGCTGCATTTCTGCTGCAAAGGAATCTCTTTTTCTCCGTTTTGTTTCATGAGCTTTGCTGTTTCCTTGGGATGTTGGATAGCTTTAGCTTTCATATCGTGAGTTCTGAGACAAGATTGATTTTTCTGTACCTCGATTATTTGTTAAATAGAAGATCCCTACTCCTGAATAATTAAGCATATCATAGTTTAGGTGGTGAAAATATTAGATTTGGACAAAAGGAAAAGAAAGGACTTTTGAGTAATTCAAATACCATCATGAAGTGGTCTTTTTTCGGAGAATGGCATGCTCTTTTCCTTGTTTGTCTTTTCCAAAAGGTTTGAAACGGCATTTTATTCTCCTTTGACTATCTTCTCTCAAAATCTCATCATCACTGCAAAATTAATCACCTCAATGTTTACATACCCATTAGAAGCCCACTTTGTTAGCTGCGCTGCAGGAAGCTTAATCGTTGAAATCGAGTGTCAGATTGGTAGATTGGTATAGTATAGCCGTGCTCATTATAATGCTTTTCTTAGAGGAATAGAAAATAAAGAATACCTTGATGAGCTTGTCAGTTATGGAAAGTGCCCGTGACCTGTTCTCAGAAACTCTGTGATCATTATTTGACAAACACACTCTCTCACATGGAAGTTTTCTACAAAAGTTCTGCACTTTGGATTGCCACTAATTCTCGAGATTGAGTTATTTGGTCTCCTTGCTGCTTATCAATTCCTCAAGAAATCAATTGTAAGCTTCGTGATGCTCTATCTGTTTTGTCTCTTCTAACAAAATTTGTCTTCTTATACACTGTAGGAATCTGCTAAGACTAGGCATCCACAACTTCACTACGAATCAAAGCTGTATGTCCTTCTTCAAGGAGGAAGTGAGTATCCTTCTGTGTTTGTCTAATTATTTTAGTTATTTGTGTTCGCATGACTGACTTATCCATTAAAATGAAGCGGGCATTCCCAACCTGAAATGGTTTGGTGTGGATGGCGAGTACAATGTAATGGTCATTGACCTTCTTGGACCAAGTCTTGAAGATTTGTTCAACTACTGCAACAGGAAACTCACACTGAAAACTGTACTGATGCTTGCAGATCAGCTAGTAAGAAACTATTATATGTGACTATGCTTTTGTACTTTCTGAGTTGAGAAATCATTTATACTTCTGCCAGTTTTATTAATGGATTTTAAAATTTCCAATTGTACTTGCTTTTATTTAGATCAATCGCATTGAATATGCCCATTCACGTGGCTTCCTTCACCGGGATATTAAGCCAGATAACTTCCTCATGGGTTTGAGGAAGAAAGCAAATCAGGTAGTATTCTGCCACTTATTTAGTATATTTCATCTTCACAATGGTGCGTTGCTTTTCTTTATGTCTACGTATCTGAAAATTCTCAGATTTTTTTGTTTCTTTTTTTGGTGGCCTCTTGAATCTTTCATGATCCTCTGCAATTGATGAATGTGCAATGATCTTTTTCTTGAAAGACGACAGAGGAATGATGGCCGAAAATGCATGAACACTCTGATGGTCAGGCATTCATAATGAGATGGGCCTGATCAGTTTGACATATCGAGGATTGTCGTTTCCAACTTCTTTTGGCATGCAGAGCTTAAGGAATAGTTGTTTGATTCCGCCTCCATATACGGGCATCCATAGTCATGAATCTTACAATTGGGAATGCTTCGCAAGTGACGCTTGGATGATCTTGCGCCTCATCTGATTTCCATGAGGAAATCTTAGCAGATTAAGGGACAAACATCAAAGGAAAGAGGAAAAGTTTAAAAGTTTACTTTTCCTGATTTTACTAAAACTTATCAGCCAAGAGAATGTTGCTTAAAGGGTTCCTATTTGTTCATTATATGATAATAGAACGATGCAAGCTTGAGGTAAACCTGCCCAATTTGGTGTCAATCATTCTTCTGGTTCAAGTTTTACCTAGAGTTTTCTCGGTTCTTGAAACTGTGGTACTCCTCATTAGGAATGGAGCTCAGCTATGATGACTTGCAGGATGTGACGTCTTTCTATATGGTGCAGGTATACATAATTGACTTTGGCTTAGCCAAAAAATACAAAGACCTTACTACTCACAAGCACATACCTTACAGGTAAGTCTTTTCGTTTCATTTTCCCAGCACGTCCCTTTGTGTGCTTTCTCTTTTCTGAATCCTGGTTGTAATCTCTCTCTCTCTCTCTCTCTCTCCATCCCTGGTGGCATGTGTTGGTTGTCGCTTAGTCTTTCTCCTGCATGTTTCTCTTTCCTTTGTATTGTGCATGCATTGTCTACGTTTAGCATAAGGCTGAAAAACTCATTGCAGGGAAAACAAGAACCTCACTGGAACGGCTCGCTATGCCAGTGTTAACACTCACTCGGGAATTGGTGAGTGAAAACATGCTTTTATAGGTTTCCATTATTCAGTTCTTTGTTTTCTTTAGTGGACAATTTCTTTTTGACTTCAGAGCAAAGTAGGCGAGATGATTTGGAATCTCTTGGTTATGTGCTTATGTACTTCCTGAGGGGAAGGTAATTATTAAACTTATATGGATATCAACTTCCATCGTGCTGGTGATTTTTCTCATTGCTTTATCCAATATTTCTTTTCCCCATGTCAGCCTCCCATGGCAGGGTCTAAAAGCTGGAACTAAGAAGCAGAAATATGATAAAATAAGGGAGAAGAAGATGTTAACCCCAATAGAGGTATGCTTTTGGACATGTCATGATCAACATGCATGTACTCGTTTTCCAGATTTTTACTAATAAATCTGGCATAAGTTGAATATCACAAGATTAACTTGAGGACTGGGTGATTGGGAACTTAAAATGCGAGATGGGCTATTCTCTTATGCCCCTGCAAGTCTGATTGTAAGGCGTCTTGGTCATTTTGGCCCTGGTGAATCTCTAAGATAACTGAGAGTCTCTGACCCCTTATTCTTAATCCAATCATTTGATACCTATTATGGCATGATAAAACCTATTACCTGAGTGAGTTGGTTTCTTATGCTATATTAAGTAGCTACTTTGACTCCTAAACAGGTCCTCTGTAATTCTTATCCATCAGAGTTCGCATCGTACTTCCATTACTGCCGGTCATTGCGATTTGAAGACAAGCCTGACTATTCATATTTGAAGAGGCTTTTCCGTGATCTCTTTATTCGAGAAGGTAACTCCACCATGAAATTGATGCTTGATTCTTTTTTTGTGGTTGTGTTCTTATGCATCATTTTGATATCTTAAATGTATAATAGTTTCCTGCATAGTGAGGTTTTGGTATTATTCATGATACAGGTTTCCAATTTGATTATGTCTTTGATTGGACAATGTTGAAGTACCCACAGATCGCCTCAGACTCAAGGTCACGGGTAAATGCTTTCAACATCTTATCTGGTGTCCTACAAATTTATTCCCATGCTCTTGCAACCTTAATATACTTCTTTGCATCGTAGCCTTCACAGAATATTGGAAGAGGTGGGGTAGCTGTTGGCACATCAGCTGAAAGAACAGAGAGGTCACCAGGTGGAACTTAGTTAAGCATGCAGATTTCATGGTCGGCAATTATTCATTTTGGGGGCTTCATATGATGGTCTAGCTGACTTGTATTCTTATTCCAGTTGGACCGGAAATTCGTGATAGATTCTCAGGTGCAGTTGAGGCGTTTGCACGGAGAAACAATGGAGGCTTGGGTCAATATGGCGATAGTTCTAGGTTCAAGGGTTTAGAAACTGAAGCACCTCCAGTATCCAAAGATGCGGTAAGAAACATTCAGAAAAATGCATGAAAATAACTTGTCTCTCTTTTACATATAGATTTATAAGATATGGTGGTTTGGTACTTTGGTTGTAGCATCTGAAGTTATTTCGGGGGTTCATCGAGTTGTATGAGTGGATATGTAGGAAAAGGCTTGGTTTTGGTTTGGTTGATCTAGTTGTAGGAGCAAGAACTTGATGTCTGTGATGCCTTTTCATTTTGTTGATCTGTCACTGTCAAGTTGCTGAAGTTGCATTTCAGCTATGTTATCAATAGTTGATAGCGGACAGTTAGCACTTAGCACGCAAGCCCAATATAGCGATAACAGGCATATACAGAGATTTAGCAGTACACTTACATTAAAAATTATCTAATCCTAAAAATAACAAGAAACATATATCCAACATTTGCACAAATGTAAATCAATGTAAACCATATTTTATACCAACAAAAAATAATTGTACACTGGCATTTCCAAATGTAAGTGTAAACAAAGCATCACAATTTACAAAACAAGAATCAAACATATAACTCATGATAACAAAAATGTCGAGGATTAATCATAAGTAAAAAACAAACTATCATGAACTGCTCTTACTGTCGAGAATTACCCCTAGAAAGACATCAGTGGTAATTAATTAAAAGAAAACATGAAGCAACAATCATATGGTTCATACTCTTAGTAGGATGCATTTACTGGAACCTTATTTGTAGTAAACAAAATGGAGCAAGCAAGAACACCAATCATGGTTTAGTAACTGAAATTCTCATTTCATTTGCTTTGAAAAGGCTTATGAAGCCTATATGAAGCTAACAACAAGTAAATAAAACTGATCATACCAAAACAGGAAAGTCACAGAGAGAAAAAGAAGCATGAAATAATAGAAAACTAATTGCAGGAGATATAAGAAAGAGAAAAAGAAATAAGATAGTGCAGAACTAATGAAAAGAAAAATAGGAAGTGAAACAAATAATACAAAACTAATGCAGAATAAAGAGAAAAGGAAGCATGAAATGGATAAAAAGGCATGAACTAATGCAGAACAAGCAAAAAAAATGAAATAAATAAAGAGAAAACAAAGAAGGCAAAAAAGGAGAAAACAAAATTCATGAAAAAACATGCCAATAAAGATGCAGTGAATGATGTTTAGAGTCTTAGACTCCAACTTCTTAACAATGCCTAGGCATCCCTACAGAGGAAAAAAGAAACATAGGAAATAAAAGAGGAAGAAAGATAAAGGAAAAAATAAGACAATAAAGGGAGAAGAAATGGGAAGAGAGATTGACGAAAAACAAGAAGAAACTCACTGTTGCTCGTGGGAGGTCCGTCTTCGTCATCAGCACGAATACAGGGTTCTTTACTTAGCATTCGAGGTTGTTATGTTTCATTGTTATGTCCACCATTTGGCGGTAGAGTTTGTAGCATAGAATGGCCAAAAATTCGTCATTCAGGTCTTTGTCAGTTATAACCCTAGACAGTACCAGTCTGCGTGAGCCAACAGGTTTTTGTCATAGGTTCCAAACAGAGAACCAATTTGGATTTATGCCAGGTAGATCTACTATTGAAGCGATTCACCTTCTGAGACGTCTTATGGAACATTTTAGAGTAAAAAAGAAAGACCTTCACATGATATTTATTGATCTAGAAAAAGCTTATGATAGGGTACCGAGGGAGGTTCTTTGGAGAACTTTGGAAAAAAGAGGTATCCCATTGACATATATTAACCTTATAAGAGACATGTATGATGGTGCAAAAACATGTGTGAGGACTCATGAAGGAACGACAGACTTCTTTGAAGTTAATATTGGGTTACATCAAGGATCAACTTTAAGTCCATACTTATTTATAATGGTGATGGATGAGTTAACAAAACATATTCAAGATGAAGTACCTTGGTGTATGTTATTTGCAGATGACATTGTATTAGTGGAGGAGTCTAAGGAAAAAGTTAATAGAAAATTGGAACTATGGAAATAAACATTAGAAAGCAAAGGCCTCCGACTTAGTAGAACAAAGACAGAATATATGGAATGTAAGTTTGATCATTTGGCTACTTCAGAGGACATAGAAATTAAAATTGGCACACATTGCATTCCCCAAAAGGAAAGTTTTAAATACCTAGGGTCAATTTTTCAAAGTGATGGAAGAATTGATGGAGATGTTACACATAGAATTAATGCTGGTTGGTTAAAATGGAGAGGAGCATCAGGTATTCTTTGTGATAAGAAGATACCATTAAAATTAAAAGGTAAATATTATAGAGCAGCAATTAGGCCTGCCATGTTTTATGGTTCTGAGTGTTGGGCAGTTAATCATCAACATGTACAAAAGATGTCTGTGACAGAAATGAAGATGTTGAGATGGATGAGTGGTCATACAAGAAAAGACCGTATACATAATGAGGTTATTAGAAACAAATTAGGAGTGGCACCAATAGAGGATAAAATGAGAGAACATCGTTTAAGATGGTTTGGACATATAGAAAGAAGATCAAAAGAAGAACCTGTAAGAAGGTTAGAAAAACTAAATTTGGAAAGTATTAAAAGAGGTAGAGGACGACCACAAAAGTGTTGGAAAGAAACAATAAAGAATGATCTAGTTTATTGGGAGTTAACTGCTAACATGGCACACGATAGGGATCTGTGGAAACAAAGAATCCATGTAGCCGACCCCGTCTAGTATGGGAAAAGGCTTAGTTGTTGTTGTTGTTGTTGTTGTTGTTCAAATTCCACAAGGATTCTTATTTTGAGGGTAATCTGCACAAACATTTATCTGCATTTATTGGTGTTTGCATTTGCCCAATCGAAAATCAGTCACCTCTCTAGTGAATGATCTCGTGTTTTATGTGCATATTATATAAAAGATACTGGATGTGCAATTGGTCCTACCGTAAACAATTAGGTGGCTCCTTTACTGGTGGTGGCCTTGTCTAACCCCACCGCCATCCGGTTCCATTTCAAATGCATTGGGTCCAATTTTAAGTTTTGAGTTTGTACGCTTTCTACATTAAGCCCCCAATTACTGGGAATAGCCGGGCCCAGGAAGTAGGAAAAGTTGGCATTTTGAGTTCACTGTAAACGACTCTCAAATCTCAAGCTGGATGAGGCCTATTCCTTTTCGTTTGCATCTTTTGTACTATCAGTTATTTACTTGTCTTCTCCACAGGGTTCATCGATATTACTGTCATGGAAACATTACCTAATGAAAACTTTTATCAGCCATCTTATCATGGGAAATATCACTGCATTTCCAGGTATTGGATGCTGAAAAAGGTCGTGGCTCATCGGCCAAAAATGGCAGCAACTCAAAGAAGGCACTTGCATCTACTAGCAAACCCAGCTCCCCAGGTGATCCTGGGGATGCAAGCCGAACAACAGCCAGGCAGGGTTCAGGTGGTGGCCGTCCATTGACAACGCAGCGAGTCCAAACTGGGTATGACCCAAAGCCTTCAAGTGTCTCCCGCAATCTACCATCAAGGCCTTCCAGGGATGACCTGAGGAATTTTGAGCTCCTCTCTGTAGTTGACAAGAGGAAATGAAAAGGCACAAGATTGTGCGGAGGAACTGCTAGAGCCCGTGAAGTTGAAGGAGGTTCACCTTGTATTTTCGGTAGCCTTCCGCTTCTCTGTCTATATTATCGTTGCTTAAAATTGTTGATTGATATGTATGTGGGAAAAATTGGAAAGATCCAGTCCTGCTACCTTTAACAATTGACATTCCCCAGTTTTTCTGACAGGTGGAAAGAAAGGGTCTTTAAGAACGTCACACCCTTCTTCATTCTCCTGCAAGGATAATTGTGATATACGAGACTTTCTATTACTAAATCATTGTTGTAATGTTGATATCAGTATTGCCAGCGCATGCCACTACTTTCAGACAATTAATGAACAAGCTAATCCATGCTTTTGGTCTTCTGTTAGGAGAATAGAATGCTGTATCCGCTCATGTAGGCATGACTGTTGTGTGTGCGCATGCGTGTGTGTGTGTGTTTGAGAGAGAGATTCCTATGGAGAGTTGCCATATGGGGAGCCTTTGCGTTGTACTGTGTTGGGAGAAGTGTGTTGAGACGGAAAGAGTATTCGTTTCTAGAAATGACCGATGAAACCATTAACAAGACAGCACACGCACGGTTGTTGGTAAATTGGTCGATAGCTTAATAAATGCCCGCCATCGCCATGGCTGGAAATACATTACGGTCCAAGGAAGCTGCGGATAAAAAATTGCTGTGCGCTTGAGGAAGGTGTTTCACTTGGCTGGGAAACTTCGAAAATGGCAGAGACGACCAATAATAAGATATCACACGCATGCTTCTTGGCAAATTGGTCGATAGCGCATTAAATGCCCGCCATCGCCATGGCAGGAAATACAGTTACAGTCCAAGGAAGCTTTGGTTAAAGAACTGCTGTGCAGTTGTGGCAGGTGTTTCATTTGGCTGGGCATCTTCGATCATCCCGGAGCCGTTTGTCGCGATAGTTAAGCAACTGTCTGAGGTGTACCAATCTCCTACTTTTTCTGGAGGCGTGTCAGACTACAGGTTGGAAAGATCCATCCATTTGATACGACAAATATTCCACGGTTCTTTCTCAGCCGGGTGCTGCCAAAACCAGCCTGATGTGCCGTTCCTTTTATGGTAGCCATCATGCGTTTGATATTTTACCACTCAACCATAGTCCATCATGTCATCCTGTTATGGAGAGAGAGAGAGAGAGAGAGAGAGAGAGAGAGAGAGAGAGAGAGAGAGAGAACTTTATTGATTGTACATCACAGATTACACAAGCTATTGAGTATATTGTTTGCATTGGTGCATTAGCTTGCAAAACCACTGCTCATCCTTTTAAGTTCCCGAAGGCATCAAGAATCTTCTATAGGTCTTCCGTCTCCGAGCTGTAACAGAGACAAATGAATCAGGTAGCAAATTGAGGTAAAGTATTGTAGCCATATGATACATTTTATCCTGAGCATTACATAGCCAAAATCCTGACCCTCTAGGTGCATGGGTTCGACAGGCAAAATGTCGTGTAGGATACCATAACCAACCACCATACGTTGTATGATGCTGTCCATTTTCCAACCTCTGAAAATGACAGATAAAGTATCATACGTTGTATGAGACTTTATAAAGACTGTCAAACGGGACCTTGGCTTGGAAAGAAACGTACTAACTTGCCTTAGGTCAAGGTCAAGCAAGAGCTGAAGCCAGTTTTACGTCAGGTTCAAGATTTTGTCAAAAAAAGCTGCCCTGCATTTTCGAGTGGAATGTGCTACCTCTAGTTGGCCTTTTGGCTTTGTGTATCAAAAGATCTTCAGATATTGACCATGTGTGTTAAATGAGCCGACTTGAGCTAATTCATCCCAAATCTGTCCTCTCTTGTTTACTCAAACAAACCGTTCTCTTGCTCAAGGCCAACTCATTCATGTGATCAGGGGAATGCATGTACAATAGAAACTCAGTTCATAGACTGATTTATCAAAACTAGCAAGAAGATTTTACCTGCTGTTAGCTTCTGCAGTTTTCTTTGCAATTCTTTGTTTGGGGGTCGCAGGCAACTACTCAGAAGCACATGCAGCAACTATCAGAACTTGAAAATTGTTTACTTACGTAATATGACAGAAATATAGATCTGAGCAACGTACCTGCGAAGCGACACTAATTCCAATCTCATCGAGCACCTACGTTACGATGGGAAACCAATTTTTAAACCAATGTAGCTTTTCATGTTCAATGATTCGGCTGAGCCAAATTAAATCAGCTTGAATAGATAAAAGCTTTTGAAGCAAAATAATTAGTAACAAGAAAATTGCAAAGAAAATTTGGTAGTTAGGACACATGGAAAACAGGCCTGGATTCAGGCCAATTCCGACAGTATTGGTTTCAGAACTGCACCTGATTAGTCAGATCATCGGAATCCAGCTCGACATCCTCATTGTCTAAAGCATCATCTATGGAATCTGACATCATCTCAGTCTGCATCCCGGAAGAAAGGCATATGCAATAAGCAGAGACAATAAAAAGTTTCAAGATTTTGGTAGTTAGATGAAACTATGGTGCAGAGAAAGCAAACAATGCCGACATAATCACTAGAAGGATTAAGCACAACCCTTTTAAACTCCTTCAGCTATACCACGAAGTCCTTTTTCTTCGGTAAGCAACACGAAGTTCTCTCGTGCATGTTGTGATCTTACGGAAGGATAAGAAGAACGTATGAGATTCCACGGCTTACCGTCATAGCCATTTGTTGTGACCGCCTCTGAAATTCCTGGGTAACTCTCATCTGTTCCTTAGGTGCCAATTGCTACAGATTAATTTGTCAATAAGCAGTCAACTTAATATGGTGGACTTGTCATTCTAAGGCAAACCATTTGATTAGTTCACATGAATCAAACATACTGGACGATCACAAAAGTGTTGGAAAGAAACAATAAAGAATGATCTAGCTTATTGTGAGTTAACTGCTAACATGGTACATGATACAGTTCTGTGAAAACAAAGAATTCATGTAGCCGACCCCATCTAATATGGGAAAAGGCTTAGTTGTTGTTATTTGTTGTACATGAATCAAATATAGAAAAGAACAATCCGAGGAGGTTGGCACAGTGGAAGAGAGGCTTCACTGATCGATAGCCAGTCATGGGTTCGACTATCATAGGGGTAACTCCTTGCACATTCTCATGCCAATCAAAGGTCCCAAGCGCAAGGGTGGCATGCTCTGCATTTTATGCTGCCATGGGTGCAACCATGTTTCACCTTCTCGTAAAGTTTCCTTTTTCACGGGATCAACTAAAAGGCTACAACACACCAATTTTCAAGAGATCACCAATCCAAGACATCTCTTGCAAAGCGTGAGTTTTGATGTGATCAAGCGCATTAGCACTTAAATATGGCTTGGCTAACCAAATCAGGCTCTGTCTCGGTACGTTTGTCAGAAAATTTTCCTCTAAAGTTCAGAGGTAGAATGTCAAAGGACCAAATATAAGAAAGAAAGTTTTACTAGTTATTAAGGGCAAACGCTAAAGCGAATTCTTCAAGTACCAAAAAGGGAAACCAAAGCAAAAAGCAAAAAACAAAACTCAGGAAGAGTATTTAAATCTCAAGAATTGCATACCTTAGTCATAGCTGTCATTGATCTGTTTACGCCCTTCATGCCAGCAGCAACTGAAGTTGTGGCATACATGGCCTCCACAAAGGAAAAACGTACACCAAATGAAATAAGGAACTGAAATTAAAATTGCATTGCAATAGATACAACCAGAACTAGAAGAGGAACAAATTTTTCCTTACGACAAGAAAACTGAGTAGTTAGCATACTTGAGTATGAGTAGCAATGCCTCTCATCTGAGCACGAGTCGCTTGGAATTTTGAGATTTGCTTCCTCAGCCTCACCAGCTCACGAGCCAAAACACGAACTGCGACCTGCAGATTGTGTAAACAAGCCTTCTAAATCTTCTAGAGCCAGACGTCATAATTAAGCCAAAAGCCAACATAATGTGTGACATCTCATCTAACAATGCATCTGCATGTGTCGGTAATTTTCAAGTTAGGAAAGCTTAACTAATCAATATTGACTTTTAGTAATGGATTTGTAAGTAAAAAAGTGGGAAAGGAAGAATATAGTGCATAGAGTTATTTAGACTAACGGTGAAAGCTCAAATGTACAACAACAACAACAACAACAACTAAGCCTTTTCCCATACTAGATGGAGTTGGCTATATGGATTCTTTGTTTCCACATATCCCTATCGTGTGCCATGTTAGCAGTTAACTCACAATAAGCTAGATCATTCTTTATTGTTTCTTTCCAACACTTTTGTGTCGTCCTCTAGCTCTTTTAATACTTTCCAAATTTAGTTTTTCATACCTTCTTACACGTTCTTTTTTTGATCTTCTTTCTATATGTCCAAACCATCTTAAACGATATTCTCTCATTTTATCCTCTATTGGTGCCACTCCTAATTTGTTTCTAATAACCTCATTATGTATATTTTCTTTATGACTACTCATCCATCTCAACATCTTCATTTCTGTCACAAACATCTTTTGTACATGTTGATGATTAAGTGCCCAACACTCATAACCATAAAATATGACAGGCCTAATTACTGCTCTATAATATTTAACTTTTAACTTTAATGGTATCTTCTTATCACAAAGAATACCTGATGCTCCTCTCCATTTTACTAACTAGCATTAATTCTATGCGTAAAATCTCCATCAATTCTTCCATCACTCTGAAAAATTGACCTTAGGTATTTAAAACTTTTCTTTTGGGGGATGCAATGTGTGCCAATTTTAATTTTTATGTCCTTTGAGGTAACCAAATGATCAAACTTACATTCCATATATTTTGTCTTTGTTCTATAGGAGAAAGAAAATACGTTGAACAATATGACTATACATATTAGAGAAGTAACAAAAGATGTATTACGTGAATCTAAGGGAAGTGTACCGATATAAAAAGAAGCTTGGTGGTGGAGTGAAGTGGTGCAAGATTAAATCAAGGCAAAGAAGACATATTACAAATTGCATTATGCCAAAAATACTAGTGAAATTTAAGAGGCTTATAAGAAAGTAAAGAAAGAAACAAAAAAAACCGTTAGTGAAGTAAAAGCTAAAATTTGGGATGATTTATATAAAAAACTTAACTCAAAAGAAGGTGAAAGATATATTTTTAAGATAACTAAGGTTATAGATAAGAAAACTAATGATATTACTTTTTAAGATAAATCAAAGACGAGGATAAGAAAAGTCTAGTGGCGAATGACGATATCAAAATAGATGGAAAAAATATTTTTATAAGATTTTTAATTAAAATACACATGTTAGTAGTAGTTTAGGAGAGTTAGACAAATAAGAAAAGTATATAAACCACAATTTCTATTGGCATATTTAAAAGACTGAAGTCATTAATGCTCTTAAATATATGAAGGTTCGTAAACATGTAGGATTAGACAATATTCTTATAGAAGTATGAAAAATCTTAAGAGAGATAAGGCTCACTTTGCTCACAAAACTATCTAATGAAATATAGAGAACCCAAAAGACGCTTGAGGAATGAAAAACAAGTGCACTTATACCCATCTATAAGAATAAGGGAAACATTTAGAATTGTTTCAAATTATCGAGGTATTTAGTGAGTCATACTATGAAATTATGGGAAAGAATTATTGAACATAGGTTAAGATAAGTATTGAGTACAATAGAGAATCAATTTGGATTCATGCCCAACAAATTTATTATTGAAGCAATTTAGCTATTGAGACGTCTTATGGAATATTTCATAACAAAAAAGATCCTTCACATGATATTTATTGATTTAGAAAAGGCTTATGATAGAGTGTCAAGAAATCTTTTTGGAGAACCTTTAAAAAGAGAGGCATCTCATTGACGTACATAAATCTCGTAAGAGACATGTACGTTGGTGCAAAAACTTGTGTAAAGACTCATGAAGGAATGACATACCCCTTTGAAGTTAACAATGGGTTCCATCAAGGATCAACTTTAAGTTCATATTTACTTATATTGATCATTGATGAATTAACAAAATATATTTAAGATGAAGTACCTTGGTGTATGCTATTTGCATATGACATTGTGTTAGTGAACGAGTCTAAAGAAAAAGTTAATAGAAAATTAAAACTATAGAAAGAAACGTTAGAAAGTAAAGCCTTATGATTTAGTAAAACAAAGACATAATATATGAAATGTAAGTTTGATCATTTGGGTACTTGAGAGGACATAGAAATTAAGATTGACACATATTGCATTCCTCACAAGGGAAGTTTTAAATACTTAGGTTCAATTTTTTAAAGTGATAAAAAATTTGATCGAGATATTATGGATAAAATTTATGTCAGTTGGTTAAAATGAAGAGCCGCATAAGGTATTCTCCGTGATAAAAATATTCTATTAAAGTTTAAATATAATATTATAGAGAAAAAATTAGACCAGTTATGTTTTATGATTTTGAGTGTTGGATAGTTAATCATCAACATGTGCAAAAGATATTGAGATAGATGAGTGATCACATAAGGAAAGACCGTATACTTAAAGTTAAACCAATTGGGAGTAGCACCAATAGAGAATAAAATGAGAAAAAATCGTTTAAGATAGTTTGGGCACGTAGAAAGACGACGAAAGAATGCTCGCATAAAAAGATATGAAAAACTATATTGTGAACATGTTAAAAGAGGAAGAAGACGGTAACAAAAGTGTTAAAAAGAAACTATAATGAATGCTTTATTTTATACTGAGTTAATTGATAGCATGACACATGATAGGGTTATGTGGAAATAAAGAATTCATGTAGCCGACCCCATCTATTATGGGAAAAGGCTTAGTTGTTTTTTGTTGAATGAATTTGATGGAAAGCTCCCATTTTATCTTGACTTTCTATTTGATGAGAACTGAATATATAGATACGGGTCTTTGGGGCTTGGTCCTTCTCTCGTGTAGTGTATTTGTTCTATCATAGATGACAATGCAAAGTGGAAATCAAGTTGTTCGTCCCTCAAAAAATTACTTATCCCGGTCAGTTTTCTTTTGATTGCTCCTATTATGATTAATGATCCCATCGTTTGGATTACTCTCTTAATAGCACTTCTTAGTTGGAATGTGCAAAGTACATAACAAATACAGATAACAAATACAGTGTTTTATGCTTTTCTAATTAAGCTAGAAAACGAAAGTAGAAAGCATTCATTTAGTATACGATATCCACCATTCACAAATCATCGTACACAACTACAACTAAGCCTTTTCTCATAGAAAACGAAAGTAGAAAGCATTCATTTAGTATACGATATCCACCGTTCACAAATCATCGGTACAACAACTGCAACTAAGCCTTTTCTCATACTAAATGGAATCGGCTTCTTGAATTCTTTGTTTGAAAAAAACCTTATTATAATTTATAGAATTCATCATATATAACGCCGGTTGTCTAAAGCAAGAGTGAGTTGGTGCTTTAGAAGAGGTTTGTTTGAGGTAAGAGACGACTCACCTCGTTATGAAGCTTAGCCGTCCGCCTGATTTCCATAATGAGGTTCTTCTCCTGCATACATTCAGCATTGAATTGGGTACTCACGAGTCAATCATACATTGAATAATAAACTAGAAACTTTTGTTCTTCTCTTTTTGTGGGGATGGAGTTGCGTACTTCTTTTTGTAACCCTGTAATCTCCTTCTCGATACCTGAAAGACACAGTAGAAGAGAGGACATCTCTGCAGCTTAGTAGTAGTTATATATAGAGAGAGAAAGAGATCAAATTTGTTGCCGAACTAAGTTTATGCATATTTGAAGAACTAAATTGACGACAATAGATCATCGTTTGTTGCATATTTATGCCTGAAATCCTCAAAAGTTCAATTCATTGAGTGCATAAAAAAATAGGCCATTTCCGCTGGATCAATGGCAAATGAACTGATCAGATGTTTTATAACGATCCGTTTTACGAAACATCGTAGAAAACCAAATCATTTTTTTCACATATCAAATCGCTCAGTCAACTACAAGGAACCCTTCGCATCTGCATTATTCTTCTCGAATATAAAATTCTGGAATAAGTTCTTACATCTTGTGCTGCCTGTTATCTCTCGCTTGACTGCACGTAAGGAATCTGCAATCGAATCGAACGCATCGTTCACTTAAACAAATAATCAGAACAGTAATAATTGACGAGGAAAAGATAGCAGATCTCAGTAAAAGGAAGAGACAAATGTAAAGTATCAGGCTAATAATCTCGAAAACAACATTTGAAAACCAAGGATCTGAGAGAAACAAGAAAATTTTCGAACTTCTATAATGGAATTTGATAAAAACAGGACCTCTGGATTGCGAATTCTTGCCGGCGTTCATCGTTGAACGAGTGACGGAAAAAACCTCGCTTCGTCGATTACTGTGAACCAAAGAACGTCGTAGGAGATGATCAGAAAGTGATTCTTCTAAGTTCTAACAATAGATGTAGAAAAGTTGCCCAGGAGTCGAGTTTCAGCGGGCGCGGGAGAAGACCGACTCGGTAGGAACATTAGATGTATCACTACAAAGGACTCGGATAATGTGAGATTCGGTTTCTATGTTAAGTGGATACCAGAGCGGCTTTGTGTTTGGACCATGCACGGTTCACTTCCTAGCCTTAACCATTTGCCCTTGCCCTTACCCTTACCCTTACCCAAGCCTAGAGACCCCGCCCAGCAGGTTGAACCAGAACCTCTCTGGAACTTACTGAACCAGAACCGAACCCTAGGGTCCCAAATCAGTGTTTTGAAACCATATTTTGGTTACAATTTCAAAATCCCACCTTTATTTCATGCATTTTAAAATGAAACCGGGCCTGCAACTAGTAAAACTAGAATCAAACCAGAAGGGGTCAGTTCGGTTTCGATTCTAGGTTTTGATGTAAATGAGAACCAGTGGTTTGGAACTATCAGTATGATTACTCAAAACTGACTAGGTCTACCCGATCCTTTTCCCATACTACATGGGCTGAGGAGGTCATGTCTAATATCATTCTTACTCAAACAGGCTGAACCTTAAAGTGGGATCCGATGCATTAGTGCTCAGGAGATTTTGCGCCTTATACTAAAAGATTCAACTAAGTTTTACATTGTTTCTTCACTGCCAAACATTGCCTTTCTTCTTTACCCGGACTGTCTAAATAAAAGCAGATGCCATCCTGCCTCGCCTATTGAGTTGTGTTTGCATGTGCGCGACCCATATCGGACCTGCTAAAGTTTCATACTTAAGAACCTATAGATTTAAAGACTAGGTGTTGAGTCATAAGTGGAAGGTCATGAGTTCGAAACCCATGGCATGCATTTGGCTTTGGTTGGAGTCAGTAAGCAGCACAAGTGCCAAGAAGAGTGAATTTGGGTTCACTATTGTCCTGGTTCCAATAAACGAAACCAAGCCGTTTCTCATACTAGGTGAGGCGCTGTAAACGGATAATTAGTTTCCGATACTATTCAACTTAGATAACATGTGGACACATGAATGTGAAAGATAAAAGATAGTTTACTATAATTTGTCGAACGCATTTTAGGCCCTCTGCAACCTCATTTATAATGCACATTGTCTAGAAGAGGAAGATCAGGTAAGCAGGTAGGATATGGATCTGTTTCTATTTTTTTTTGTTACAAGGGGAGGCTGAAGCCTAACACCTACACATGCATCCTCTGGGAGTCGAACTCCCCACCAGCAGCAATGGCGCTAGAGTGCCCTGCCTGTGAGCTAACGGTATTGGTGCAGGATCCATGTTCCTTTGATGCAAGCAAAATTGTACTATAGTTGTTCCTCAAACACTTTTAGACCAAGTTGTGGTTCTCGGGTCAGATCTATGTCAGGTCCAATTGATTACAGACATATAGCGACTCGGATGTCCAAATAAACTAATCGGAAATACTCCATCTATGGATCGGAAGACTTTTGGTACACTGTTGTCAACGACTTGCACGCCATAACGTCTATTCGATTTGGCTAAAAGAGAAGAAAATGCCCCTCTTTATACAGAAAACTACCTCTCTGTACAACACGCATGTCCACAGGAAGAGTACCAAAATGGATCAGCTTAGAACCAGACCCGACTCATTGGACGCCCATAAGTACAACTAAGTGGTTAATTGAACATTGATATAATTTGTTCGAGTTATACATGCGGCTTATCATATGGGATGAGACAGGATTGGATTCAGTTGCAAGAAGAAAGGTATCAAATCTCATGACAATCGTTAATTGGGTGTCTTTGTTCTTATTGGATCTGATTAATCGGATACAAATTCAGATCCTGTTTATATATGGGATTGACGATTGCATTACTACGAGCATGATCGGATACAAATTCAGATCCTGTTTATATATGGGATTGACGATTGCATTACTACGAGCATGATGGATACAAATTCAGATCCTGTTTATATATGGGATTGACGATTGCATTACCACCAGCATGGGCATTCGATTCGTGTAACATTTGCAAAACAAAAGGAGTAGAGACCACGGTTGAAGTCCTGAGCAATCCAGTTACCGCTTTTGACTGTTCGTTCGCCTACGCTTGAGCTATTTGTCTCACTCTCACCCTAAATTAGATGAGACCATACAAGGCCCACGAAGCAACCACAGGCTATTCTTCACACTAAAGGTTTTTTTAGATCCACCACCGCAACCCAGACTGGCCACTGATGGCCCTGGGATCTGGCGAACATTTTAGACAGTTTGGATACAGTCGAGCATTTGTTGGTTCGCCGGTTCGGTATTGGTTTGACCCCACGTAGTGTGAAAAGAAGGTACCAATCTCTCAGCAGGTCATCCATCCAGCCGGATCGATATTAGTATATTGTGACTGACAATCTTGGGATGGTTTATATTAGAGTTGGCCGGTTCCCCCTGATCCCCCCAGGTTCCAGTTCGGTTCTAGAACCATGCTAAGTCCAGTTTAGTTCCGGTATCATTTTGAGAAACATGCATTGAAGGCAGGATCTTGGAACATAAACCAAAAATTGATTTGAAACCATCGCACCAATTCCAGTTCCAGTTCAATTTTTTGAAAGGTGCAACTGTAACCGAACTGAGGGGTCTCCAGTTTGGTTTAGGGCTTGGATCCCCTCATTTTAGTGGTGGTTTTATTCCGGTTCAAACCGCCAAGCTGAGTCCAAACTGGCCGACTTCTAGGTTTATAAGTCGTATTGGAATATATTTATACATCATGCACGGCACCTAAAATATTTAAATTGACTCGTGCGTGATATATGTTACCCCTTGAAAAATGGTACCCATCATACCAATGAACAATGATTATACGCCATATACTCATATCAAGGCACCAAAGCTCGAACTCACTTCATCCTAAATTTAAATAGACTTCATAGGAGAACAATAAAGAGACAACATGAAATATAAAAAGTAATGATCGAGTTTAACCCATTCAGCCATGCTCTGTTTGGGCACATAGACTGGATATCATGTTATGGGGTAGGCTCACTCAGGCCCAACTTGCCAATGGATAAGCCAAGCTTTAATCAGGCCTCGGCATAGTCGACGTTAGGCATGGTGCGCACCCCCGAAGCCCTTTTCATTTTTAAGTGTGTGTTGACTTAAGTTCACCGTCGCGAAGCTCTTTTTCTTTTTGAAGAGGGGAAAGCACCCCGAATGCAGATCCCTTCTTTTTGAAGCCAAGCTCTTTTTCTTTTGGAGGTTTATCTTTAACAATATCAAATAATCTAATAAATAAGTTATGTGAGAAATTTCATGACGTTGAATTTGTTGAGAAACACAAACTCTAGTGGTCGAGTTGAGATCATACAAAACCAAAACCAAGCCTTCTCCAACACTAGATGGGGATGAGGGATGTCACGTACGAGAAAATGACATCCAAGTGTGTTGTGGAGTTCCTACTACAAATAATAGTTCGTCCAGGCGAATGAAGAAATCCATTCACACTCTAAAAGCAATCTAAAGCAGCAAGACAATTAAGTCAAGCACTGCCCACTTGTAGGCCTCAGCAAGCCATATATACATGTAATAAAAAACTATACATACTCATACTCATACTTATATATATGTATATACATATATGTGTATATATACTATATATATACATACATGTAATAAAAACTATATATACATGTAATAGAAGAAACTATACATATATGTACATGTAATGGAAGAAACTATATATATATATATATATACAAGTAATGAAAAAAACTATATATATATATATAGTATATATATACATGTAATCGAAATATATATGTGTGTGTGGCCCTGCCCGGACCACACTTATCTTTGCAATGTTGTTTGTCTTAGACAGTGGTGGATCTAAGAATTCTTTCAGGGTATGCGTTAGTGGCCATCTGGCCTAATTAAAACAGAATCTGTCTGATTAGTAGGAGGTGCCCCCTCCCTTAATCACAATATTTATTATATAATGATGTGATTAATTAGGAATGTTATTAACTAAAAATTAGTCATATAATACAGTTTAAGAAACTGTTAAATATGAAACACCGGAAAAGCCAACCCTAACACGACCTAACTATTACAGCTCAAGATTCAACCGTCGGCTATAGTTTTTTTTGTTAATCTTTAGACACCGCATCTTGGACCAGCTTAGATCATTGAGTCGGCCATAGTTTGATTAGAAAATTTAGGTCTACGCTATGGTTGCCAATGGTTTGAATCCAAGAATATTGTTTATATTATTCTCATTTAGAGTTGGTATGAGGTCTCCGCAACCAGTCGCTCATCCGTTCCTAACCAAATCCATGTCAATGGGCATTCCCAGATTCATGCCGGGGACTATGATCTGGACGGGCTACCGAAACTAAATGAAGTGGTCCATATGTACACCAAGAGTCTTCTTGAACAGCCGAATATGAAAATTATTCTTTCTAATTATAATATACAATGGCCGGAAATATAAGATTATTAGTTTGGTAGAGGCAAACATGACAATTCATATCCAAATTAATCACGAACCATACCAAAAGGACAATTCCCTGATTATGTAGAAGCTGGCGGGTGATGCACATCTTGCTTCTTGGGTGATTATGTAGGATATATCTCAAGACAATGGGTGCCGGATAAATGACTCTTCTAGGCTACCCAACTCTTTATGTATATGGCTTCTCTTAAAACTTTATCAAGCTTTGCGTCACGGCGGATGCTGTCAAAATCAGTTTTTTTATTTTTGTTGTTGGTGAAGTACAACACCGGCATCCATACGACCCTCACTAATCCATGGTGGGCCGAGTCGGACCACTATAAGGGTTAAAACTCTTCCAATGCAGCTTTACTGAGCTAGCATGATTTGAACTGGAAGACCATAAACCAAGCCTTGGTAAATCGGTTTCTCGATTTGAATGTCTTTGCAAAATGAAGGATCTTTTGAATCTGATTCTCTTGAGTCGAATGCTTCGGCCTAAAAATTTTAAAGTGGCGTCAGCTAAATGAATTCTCAATTGTCGTCGTGTACTTTATATTAGCATTTAACTCTAAAGAAGCAAGGTCATGTTTGATCATTCCCTTTGAGTCCTTTCACCAAAACTCGTAAAGACCAAGAAGAAAAGTGCAATTATCTTGTAATCATTGAAAAAAAACAGGAAAAGTATATGGATTATACGGAAAGCACTCGATTGGCAACAAAAAAGATTGTCCAAACGAACAAAAAGGAAGGGATCCCGATGGGTCAGAAGCTGGTCTTTTGGTGCAAATATTGTTAGAACCAACATTATCGAATTTGCTTTTTCAACCTATCTGATGATTTTTCCATAATCTTATGGGAAAATTATTCCATTCAGAAAACAAATACCGGTAATGTTGTCGATAGGTGAACCGGGCAGAGCCACATGAGCTGAGCCAGGCTGAAAACTACTCATTTCTACCCTGTAGCTGCATGATAACAAGCTCGGGATGAGCTGAACCCGTCCAAACCATAACCATCTCGTCTGTTTCACAGCCTGGTCAAGCTGGTTAAGTGGGGGGTTGTCATGTCCACCACCTTTAACATCACTCATTGCTTTTCGGTAATATAATTAATTCTAATTTTTTTAGAGTTTTCAAGAAAAGATAAGAATAATTATTGCACTATGCTTACGAAAAAAAAGTGCTTTTACACCATCATAGTACTTGCTTTTCTCCTCATCAATCTAAACCATTGACCGTTTTTGATGGAAAGATCACAATTTGAAAGTATGTCATGTCATGCAAGAGCATCTTAATATATCCTAATATATATATGAGAGAGAGAAGGAAAAATCGATGTTGCACCGAATTTCGTATTATTCACTATTCATAATGCTCAATGAGGGCTGTCATGTCTTGATGGGTCCAAGCAAATTGTGAGTAGGTGTCACTATAACATAAGTAACAACCTACTTAGTATCTTTCCCTAAGGAAGGTCTGAAGAAAGCTAAAAGAATGCTTAGGTCCACAAAATGCATAAATTCATGGACATTTCTAGGGTGCAGAAAACGCTGAGCAATCTAGATTTTGTGAATATATCCCACTGAGAGAAATATGCAAATCCACACACATACATCTCGGCACGTGCAAACAAACGCATCTCAAGGGGTTTTCTACGTGCAAAAAGTTTCTGACTCAAAACTGATCAACCCTAAATCAGGAAACAAAATTATACTACTTACTGTGATTCAACCATAAACTGCAACTGTCTAATTTTTACAAAAAATTGCTGGGGCGAACTTGGCTCCAATATTGGTCTGCCGCTGCCGACGAGCCGAGTGTAGAAAAGACTTCTCTTCGGCTCGTCAAGAATAAAGCATCCGAGGACATCACGAGCAAAGAATGATTGGTTGTTGCGTTTAGTTATTTTAAGAATCAAAAAATCTTGCTCCACTCATTTCTATTGCTGTGGCTTTTTTCATGATTGCTTCTCTCTCTCTCTCTTATATATATATATATATATAAAGAGAGAGAGAGAGAGAGAAGCAGTTACCGCGTGACCTTTCTTTACCGCCTTCTCTTTGCAAGTGTGGCTGAAGAGGCGTATTTTTGAGACACAGAGAACATCCCCGCAAACTCCAATCTAGTTATTTACCAAAAGCCGCTCAGTTTCCGTTTTCATTTTTCAGTGAACTCACGGGGTGGCGCTTCTTGTGCTCCTAATACTTTATACAATGAAGATATTTGTATACATCTATTTGGGAGTGAGAAGCTGGACACGGTTTTGGGTCACCGTGTCCCACTGTGGTTGGTTCTTAAATTTCTGAACCAGTTTAAATCATAATTTTCAGTTTGCATATCCGAAGCCAGTTCCAACTTGATCACGCTTCATAATACCAGTTTCAAAAATTATTAAGAAATTTGAAAAAAAAAGTGTGGAACTGGCAGTTGGTTGTTCCCGGTCCCTGGCCCGGTCAGGTTCTGATTGGAACCACCAGATCAGTTCCAAAGCAGCTATGCCTAAATCTACAATAAGGGGAGATGAAGTGTTTGCATCATCCAAAATTTGATCATAAAAAGTTAGCTCACAGTGAGTTATGAGAATAGCCCACCGTGCTTTAGCCTCATAAAAAAAGGATCATTGTCTTCACAGTGGGCTGTTATTAACCCATGAGTAAGCTCTATTCTAGATCCTTGAATGTGTAAGAAAGCAAGTTTCTGTCCGCTTGGTTAATTTTAGAGAGATAAAAGGAGGTGGGGCGCACTGTGGTACCAGTACTGTATACAATCAAATCATTCTAATAATTTTTAATCTCAGGCATGTATGAGGATCTAGTGCTTGCAGCGGTCTATGCATTGACCAAGCTGACCTTCGCAAGGCGAAGCTGACTTGGCTGAGTCAAGATGACCAAGATAGGTCGAGCCCTAGGAACCCCAGTCCATAGATGGGACATTGTTAAATATATCAAAAAGGTACCGATACTAGTTTTGCCTTGTCTCACCTGGTCAACCTCGTGGTAGCCAAGCTTGCCAAGAACTTGGGTTCTGTAATAGTGTTACCGAACGAGATGTAAGCCAGTACAAAAATAAAACCATTTTGTTTGGGCGCACTTGTTTGACATTTCAATCCTAATTTAACCGGATAAAAAGTGAAAACCAGTCTTTTCCCACTTGATTAACTCTTAAATCCTAGTTTAACCGCGTTAAAAAGTAGAAATTAGTTTCGTTTCTTTGGGTACAATGGAAAAGCCAAAGCCATATGCATGCCCAATATCAAACTCATAACCTTTCTCCTATGAGTTGAACCCCTACCCAATTGAGTTGGGTGTGTGATCATGCCTACATTAATGCATCAAATCCCATAAACGCCATAGTTAACCGTATTTGGACGAGAGTAGTATTAGGATGGGTAACTTGTTGAAAGGTCCTGGTATCACGGTTTAAAAAGAAAAACGGGTTTTATATATGCGGATGATATTCAAATCATGATTGAGAAAACCAACAATAATCATTTAGGGTCATTTTTCACGAGGTGTTCGAGTCACTGGTGTTTGTGAGCGTTCATCAAACCTGGCCAGGCAATTTCTAATACGGATCCTAACTGACCCGACCCATGAATTTCCAATCCCCTCGCACTCTTGATGCAAGTGTAAACCTTGTGGGACCAGCGGCGCCACGTCATCTTGCGCCATTTGCGGGTGCATCATTAGTTTGTTGACGCTGACGTGGACCGAGTAAGATGTTGACGCAAATGGATATGACCTTCCTCATAATGACGAAAGACGTCCGTCATTGTTACCAAACCAAAATGGATTTAAGATCCGAAAGCCTGGATATCCAGTCAACCCATAACTACAGTGAACTGGTTTTGAAATTTGCATGAAATTGAGTCTTGAAAATATTGTTGCAAAAGTACTGTTAATAATATATAAGATTTGTACATGCATATGCATTTTCTGCATGGTATGCATGCCATATGTTATACATTCCTCTTTTGTCGTTCTTTTGCAACGGAGAGGCCAAAGCCGGATGCATGCCCTGCCTATCGAACTAATGGCCTTCAACTTGTGAGTCGACCCCCCTAGCCAGGTGAGCTATATCTCGTTGTGCAAAGATTATCTCACTTTCAGTTCCCAACTGCACCGCTCCACGGCCAACTTGGAATTTCTTTTTTCGGAGAAGCTCCCTACCATCTACGTGCATGTTGGGCATCGAACTCTAAAACCCACAACTTGAAGATTCTACCGAGCGTACCCATACCCAAGAGAGTCGTGGCCCCTTGTGGGCAATTCTGGTTCTTTGCAAAGGGGAAATCAACAATGAGATGGGGTTGATTTGCTTAATTCCAGTAGCGTTGCGGGTTATCTGGAAAATAAGAAAGTGTAGGTAGGTATGTCAGTAGTACCGAAAGCAATGCGGGTATCTGAAAGTTCGTCCAAATAAAGTAATAATTTTGTCCAAAGCATGGAAGATCTTCCGTAATTCCTATTGCAGTTGTGTGTGTGTGTGTGTGTGAGAGAGAGAGAGAGAGATCTTTTGGCAGACGGAACTAAATGCCGATGCATAAACGATCGAGCTGATATTTAATCTACCTGTTATTTAGTTCTGTATTTTTATCCTTGCGGAAGGCTTCGTCGTTAATGCAGATCGCTGCCTGAGTTCGTCTCAGAATGCTCTCTGAAAGTCGGCGTACTTTTCTTCCTCAGGAGCAAGCACAGCTTCCTTATTTAATTCCACTCGTCCTCCATTCTCTGATTTCTCCTTCCGGCGTCTCTTCGTCTTTTTCTTTCATTTAATATTAAGGAAAAGATCTTTTGATTTGGCTTTAGAACTATTTCACTTTGTTTCAAGTGAGAGTGGAAAAATCTCTTTCTTTATCATTTTGTGGTTCTCGGATCAGCGATGAGGCCAGAAACAAGGTTAGATTCAGCGACGTTTCAGCTCACGCCCACAAGAACGAGGTAACGATCCGCAGTACCTTTTAGTCGACCCGCTTTTTCCAACTGCGAGAAGAATGAGCTGAATTGACGAAATTGTGATCGTTTTTAATAGCGGTTTTCGTTTTAGGCCTTCTTACTTGGTTCGTTTTAGAGCAGATCTTCAGCTTTTACTTGAGTCTTGTTTTTTGGCTGTTTCCCGGTGTGTAAGGCATTCTCGTTTTCTAGACGGGATTTTAGTACTTGCATCCTTTTTTTTCGCTTATTCCCGGATTCTGTTGAATGTTTCGCAAAGAAAATGCTTGCTACTATTAGGTTAAGTATCCCTTTGGCTTTGAGGTTCCTTTTGAACCTTTATGTTCACTTGGTTTTGCCCCTGAAGAGAACGCTTTGGATTTGTCTGGTTATTATGTGAAGTTTCATTATCATTAGAACAATCAGGTTTTTCGTTGTCCTATATGCGACATCTTGCTGTAAAGAACATTCTTTGATGTCTAAAGCTTGAGCTCGTTGCAGCCCAGTTGTTTTTTTACTATTATTCGTTAAATTTTGTGAATTTCCCTCCCTTTATGTTGTTCATAAGTGTCTGTTGACAAGATTTTGTCTGTGCCACTTCTTTCATCAATATTCTTAGGTAACAGAAATCTTCCTCCATCTATCAAAAGCAAGGAACTAATTGGTTCATGGTAGTCGATGACTCATAATTTTTTGACAGTTTCTACTTTTCTTTCATTCATTGAGATTTTCTTGATGGAACTAATGCCCGTCTAGTAAGAGACTGATTGACACGGATATGCATTCCAGAGCCGTGTATATTTGCCTGCATCTGCGAGGTACCGTAATAAACAAGCTGCATACGTAGGAGACAAGTTTACAATGTCTTAAAAGGATTGTCCTGAGTATAAGATAAACTGTAGTGTAGCTGTGCTTGTGATAAGGCTTATTTTGGTATCAATTGTTTGATGAATTGAAAGAAAGCTTGTCATTGCAAGTTCTCTAATAAACATATATTGGCTAAATTTCGCTGCTGTTTTGGCAGGTGTGATTTGGTAATCATTGCAAACGGGGAAAAGGAGAAAGTAGCATCTGGTTTGTTGAACCCTTTTCTTGCCCATCTGAAGTCAGCGCAAGATCAAATTGAGAGAGGTGGATACTCAATAGTCCTTGAGCCTAACCCGGAAAACAAGCATACTGCCTCTTGGTTTACAAAGGGCATGGTTGAAAGGTATGTCAATGCGTGTAATTTGCACTGAGATTAGCCTCCTAATGTAGTTCAATGTGATTCTAAGATTGCTCATGCTTGGAATTGGATGTATATTCACAACTATGCAGATTTGTTCGATTCGTGAGCACCCCAGAAGTGTTGGAGCGGGTTAACACTATAGAATCTGAGATAGTACAGATTGATGAAGCAATTACCATTCAAGGCAGCACGAATGTAGAATTGAGCACTGTGCGTAGTTCTTTTGTCATAGAGTCTTTTTTCATCATATATCTCTTCAACTGTTGGGTTTCTTATTTTTTTGGTTATGTGGGACAGGTTGATGATCATCAGACAAAATCCGCAGAAAGCAATGAAGGTTCTTCAAAATCCTTCTCTCTTTCTCTCATTTGTAAATCTATAGACAAACGTTTTTCCTTTGTCTGTTTCTAGGATTGAGATCGGAAAAGAAAACCATGTAAAAATCTACTATATGAGGTTTGTTAGGGCAGTACTATATAGTATATTCAGTACTTGAGGTGCAACTATGAAGTCCAAGTAATTTCAAGTTGATAGACAATAAAGGCTATATAAATGGGAAATTACCATTAAGTCTAAAAAGGAGAAAAAGGAAAACTAAAACCTGTAAGCTTCCAAGTGAGTGGGACAAATTTTGATTATTATGGTGAGATTTGGGACGTAGGTCAGAAACAGGTCTATAAGAGTTGAGTCTTGGTTCCACTGGTAGGCATAAAACTGAGTTGCCTCAGCAGTGGCTGCTTCCAACTTTCCCTCTTCAGTGGTACTGGTAACTGCATTCTGAGCAAGGAATATGATTAATTTGCAGGTAGTAGGTCCGTTTCTGATGCTGAGGCAGAAAAAGCAATTATCCTTTATAAGGTATAAACAAATTGATTGCCATGTCAAATGAGACCTCTTCAAGGGATTGCAATTAATATGAATGTTTGTTCATGTATTGGCAGAAAAAGCAATTATCCTTTATAAGGTATAAACAAATTGATTGCCATGTCAAATGAGACCTCTTCAAGGGATTGCAATTAATATGAATGTTTGTTCATGTATTGGCAGAAAAAGCAATTATCCTTTATAAGGTATAAACAAATTGATTGCCATGTCAAATGAGACCTCTTCAAGGGATTGCAATTAATATGAATGTTTGTTCATGTATTGGCAGCCTGGCAATCAACGGAACGAGTCACATGGATCTTCTACGCAAGAGAATTCAAAGTAATGCCAATCGTCTTATCCTTCTCATTGTTCTGTATTCGGCCAGGCAAAGATGTGCTCTGAGATAATAACAGCTCATTTGTGGTGGAAAGACCTAAATAATTAGTGGCATTTCTCATCTTCTCTCTATATTTGAGCCAACAATCTTACGCTCTAGACTTATGTTCCTTAAACCAATTTAATATTCAACACTTTGCCCAGAAAATTGTCACTGTAGGACTGCCAATCAAGTATTATACCTTGCCCCTTTTTCAAATTGTGGTTATTTCCTTTATATGTTTTTCTTTGTTTAGCTATTACCTTGAACCTATCAAGTTTCAGTTTAGGTGGTACACGTATTAAATAATGCATTCATGTATGTATGCCTGTGTGAATGTGTGTTGTGTCTATGTATCTATCCTTACCTTAGCCTTTTCCCACACTTGGTTGGGTTGGCGAGAGGGTGGAATACCAGGGCTTCCTAGGAGGTCGCCCATCCTAGTACTATTCTCGCCCAAGCATGAAAATATCCATATCTATGCCTATGTATCTATTGTGAAAATATCTATGTATATATCTATATGCTAACGCTTAGCTTGCACCATATTGAATCAGAGTTAAGCTTTTGAGAGTATTGGAGTCACGTAAGACAGTATTGCAGAAAGAGCAAGGTATGGCCTTTGCTCGAGCTGTTGCTGCTGGCTTTGGTATGGAATACATGGATGATTTAATACCTTTTGCTGAGTGCTTTGGAGCTGCACGCTTAAGGTAAAGTTTTTATTTCTATATGCTAAGTTAGCAGTTCCTGTAGCAGTGGCTACCTTATGCAAGTGTTTTCTAAGATCACATTTTCTTCCTTAGCATGATAACAAAGTTAAGGTTGTTCTTTGCTTTTATCTACTACAGGGAGGCCTGCCAAACATTTGTGGAATTATGGAAGATAAAGCATGAAACAGCCCAGTGGCTTGAAGCAATGGAAATGCAAGCCACAGAAGGAATATCAGGCCAGCCAGAGCTATGATTCCATGGCCGGTTGCACATGGTGATGTTTGCTTGGAAAATGGTCTTCAAACTCAGGCAGAACCAACCAGCAATTTTGAGCATATGGTTGATCCTAGTGGAGGTTAAATCAGACACAGAAACTGCTTAGTTAGTTTTACTCATCTTTTTCAGTTTTTCCCTTTGAATTATGAAGTAATTGTATATGTTGCAACTTTATTCATTGTAATTCTAAAAAACTAAAAAATATATGACAATGAAATTGTGAGCATAAAAGACAGGAACCAGTGATTCACCATCAGAAATTTAATGGCAATACTAGCTTTAAGTTTCTTTTGAATCATTTTGAAAAGAAGAAACTCTGTATACCGTCATGTGGATTAAGCTGTCCTGAGAATCATGTTCGTATATTCTGATGATAGAGAGATAGAGGGAGACTAAAATCTGTTTTTGCATCATCAAATAAAATTATTGGTGTTGCTTATAGACCTTGGATAAGATAGGGATTGTCGAGGGTTTTGCTGAGGCCCTGACAAAACTTAAACATTTTGATTCTGAAACAAACTTTTTTAGCTTGAGCTGATCTTGAGCAGCTTGTATTGGTCACACCTTTCTAATTATCTACTCAATATCTCTATGTGCATAAATCTTCATGAGTAACCTTACTTTTTCCAACAGAAACGCTATTTTCCTTTTGTTTTCTGGAACTGATGGTTTATTCACCAGCATAGTTACTTTCTGCTTTACCAATGCCTCCTTGTCTTCTAAAGTGGGCGCTTTTTATGTGGCTGTTGCAGATAAAAGGTTCCCTGCCGATGAGCAGGTACCTTTGTGTCAAAATAATTATTTTCAAGGTCAGTTTCAGCACCCTATGTACATGCAATGGCCTCCTCAATGTGCTCCGATCTTTCCTGCTTATCCTTTGCCTGGGATGCCCTACTACCCAAACTATCCTGGAAGTGGCCCATTTTTCCAGCAACCATATGCACAAGTGGAGAATCCTAACTTCAGTCCATCTGAAAGGATTCTGCACAAAAGGAATCTCATGGATGGTAAAGATGGTGATGTCGATTCTGAATCTTATACAGAGATAGATAAGGAAGAAGCTCATAGCCAGGAGTCACGAAGGAAGGGTGATCGAGGAGGTAAAAAGCGTACAGGGATGGTTGTCATTCGAAACATCAATTATATTACTTCAAACAGAAAAAATGATGCAGATGGTGAGTCTCAATCAGGTTCAGCATCTGAAACAGAAGAGGAAGTTGATGAAGTACCAACCAGTTCTCAGAAAAGAAAGCATAAAGTTTCTGCAAGAGCATCCAAGGAAGAATTGAAGCATCTGCAACCTGTCGTTGACTTTGGTTCACATGAAAGAGATTCATCTAAAGGTACAAAAGTTGAAAACGGACACTGGCAGGCATTTCAAAATTTCTTGTTGAGTAAAGATGACAATGCTGCTGACAAGGACATGTTTCCTCTTCATAATACTGTTCATGTGAAAAGACAGGAGACTGCAAGTGATTTGGATTCTCTCCTGCTGGATCGAAGTTTGGGCACTAGTGCTACTCGAAGGATGATGGAACATGATATTATAAATCCTAATGTCATTAAAAAGGGAACAAATGATGAATCAACCAACGGGTTTCCTTATAATAGGGAGTTGAGTGACCAGCAGGATATACAATTTTCTGAAACAGAAAGAGGATTCATGGGGGTCAAAAGGATGGGTAGCGAGGACTTTATGATGTATGGACATCAAAACCAATCAAGTGCAGGTGGGTCTAGATCTGATCCCGTTGCTGGAAGCGAATTCGAGCGAGCTAGTTCTGCTGATAAAAGCTCATTGCAGGAGCCTAGAGATGAATCTTTCATTGTTCCTGTTAGGTCCAGTTCTCACACCTTGCCAAATGGTGGAATTGACATTGGAATGGACTCAGAGTTCTCACTTAACACAAAAACTATAGGGGATTCAAATAAACAAAGACCAGGGCACGTTATTAGCTATGAGCCAGATGACTTGAGCATGATGCCAGAGCGTGGAACAGGGAGTTCTTATGATGTTGCCGTAGACTATGAAATACAGGTCCAGGCAGATATGTCCTTCAGTGCAAATGGTGTCAACTTGCCCCAAAAGGTGAAGGATGAAGATAAATCAGTTGACAAGCAAGAGAAAAAAACTGTGGACAAAGACAAAAAATCAAAACTTACACGTGATGCTATGGAGAAAAGGAAAGCAGATGCTGTGAGAAATGCAAAACTTACAAAATCAAGTCCATTGGTTGAGGCACAAGCACATGCAGAGAGGGTTCGTGCATACAAGGTTGATCTTCAGAAAGCAAAGAAAGAACAGGTATATTTTTTCCCCAATTTTTGCACTAATAAGATGTGAATAGTGTTGAACTGGTGACTTGACAAAAGTAACAAGTTCTGAAAGATGACTCCATATCTATACACAAATTGTCAATACATGTGAATTGTGACTTGGATCGCTCCACAACTGCTGCACAAGCCCATTTTTCACCTATTGGCCTTAGTATCATAGGTGATTGAGCGACCACCCCTTAATTACTAGACCAACAACAACTACTACAACTACAACAACTAAGCCTTTTCCCGTACTAGATGGGGTCGGCTACATGGATTCTTTGTTTCTATAGAGCCCTATCATAATTTGTATAATCCATGGTAGATAAGTCCGACAAAGTTTTACATTAGTTGTCAGAAGCCTAACACAATCCTCCTCCTTTATCCATTCTTGGGACTGGTCATACAAGGGTAATCCTTTAATTACTAGACCGACCTGCTGTAATAAGTCTATAAACACCTAGTAAAGATGTGGTGAATAGATAATCTACCCCTTCTTCCAATCCGACACTACCATGCCATGTCCAAAGGTAGCTGACCACACCCTTATCATCTTCTTTCTCAACTTCCTGTTTCTGGTTGGCTGTTTGGAGACGGCAACATAAAAGGAAATGCCAACCCCATCCATTTGCATGCTGCCATTTGTCGAATAACTCTGGGATTTGGTAGTCCCAAGTTTTCTACACTCATGTACTTAATTTCAGGCTCCAGATCCATAGGGTAAAGTCTTAGGCTCGTGCCTATTTGTCACTAAGCCAGCCTGTTTTGGCAACTATGATGCAATTTTCACAGAAGGTCTTCTGAATATGAAACTACCACAGTATCAGCACAAGGTTGTTGGTTGTGGGCCATTATGCTAAATTTGCAGGTGTCTTGTTCATCCAAATAAGTGCACCCAACCTACTGCATGCTTCTTCATGTGTTTATTGTGCATGGGTCATGGTCTCGGGTCTCTCTTCATGTTAGAATATCCTTTGAATGAAAACATCACCTGGAAATGATTGTTTGTCGGTCATCATAGGTCTCCTTCCTTTTGCTTTTTTATTCTCTATACAAGACAAAAACTACCTGTTAAATGTTCCCTTCATATCTCCCTTTAGTGAGTTCTTTCTCACTTTCCAGGAATAATTGTAGCCTCTGATTTTTGACAAATTAAATGGTTATATAAACGTGCATACCTGTCACAAAGCCACTCTATTCAATCTCTTTCAAGTAATCACACCATATAGAATGTATTAGCATGGCTTAAATTATTACAAATATTGTTTTTCATCTAAAAGATTTGGATGAATAGTTCTCTTTTCGTTTTTCGAAGTTACATTTATTAGAATGTGTACTACCAATAATTTTTTTCTTTGTTTGTAGCACATTTTAGTATGTTCTTTCTAAGAATTTCTGAAGTATTAACCCTGATAAATCCATTTTTACGGTCACTGTCTTAAGTTATTGATAGCATATTCATCGATACTTAATTTTCTGTGCACAAACCAAAAGGAAAATGTGCTTGTGTACTCACAAATATGTAAAAGAGTGGACAGATGAGCTCGTTGTGACAGTGAGCACCTGACTGAAAGGCAACATGACGGTGATGAGTGAGCATCGAATTATCCCACCCAGTGGGGAACCAGCAGTAAAGAGGACAGCCATCTCCTCTTGTTGTTATTCCTTGCTTCTTCCTTTGGATTTTGTACTGCTGCCTACTAATTTTGTTCCCACTTGTTTCCTCTTTTCTTTCTACTTTTGGAGAGCCGTTTTAGGCAGCGAACAGCAAATTTTCTGCTGTTTGTTGACAGTTGCTGGACGATTAAGGGTGGTGGGTGCATTCCCACATCCAAATAGTCATTGAGGCCTCTTAGAAGATGGTCCCAAAAGCAAAAGTTGCAGCACTTTCACCAGGTCTGCTTCAAGTATCTGGTTCCAAAATGTTCCACTTATTACCAGGAGCTGTAAGATGGCCTTTCATTCATACCCCTTCCTTGGATAGATATCTCACTGCTAGGGTTATATTGCAAGTACGTGTATTAATTCTTTTTCTGCCTGAGATTATGCTCATTTGAGTTTAAAAAAGAAAAAGAACTACTAAGGGGGCTTTGTGTTTGCCACAAGAAACTTGTAAGTCCACCAATTATCTTAATGGCTTTTGTCACATTTTGGATGAAAAGGAAATATTACTCTACATCTATGATTTCATTTTCATTTGAAGAGTGGTGGCATGTTGTGGTTACTTCCTAACTATGGGCGGTTTGGTTTGGTCATCATCTCACCACTTTTATCTGGAAACCCTCCGTACGCAGGAAGATGAGAAGATAAAAAGACTTGAAGCCCTGAAAAGAGAACGGGAAAAGATGATCACTGCAAAGTCTAGTTCTATGCGGTCACCGTCGTCTTCTCAGCATACCAAATCCCAGTTGTCCACAAAGCTTTCTTTTAGTCTACTGAAATTTTCGAAGTTCAGTGATTCTGAAACTGCTTCTCCAACAACTAAGATAGGTCGCAGAAGTGGCTCTGTGGGTTCTCTTTCCTCTGTGAAAACTTCGAAATCAGACACAACTAGTGGTGCTCGTGTTGTTCTTAATGGGTTGACTCAATCTGCTTCTTCGTTACAAGACCATAAGAAAGAGAGTAATGGTGTTGCAAATGCAGCTGGAACTAGACTAAGAAGGCTCTCAGAGCCTAGAAGCTTCAATAGTCGCCTTTCTGATCAAAATCAAATTCCAAAACAAAGAGAAACGGAGACACTGGGAACCAGGATTTCTCCAGTGACTAAAACTAACAGAAAAAATGCATTAGCACTTGCGAATCAGAGGATCAGTGCGAGATCCTCTCCTGGTCCTGTCCAAAACAAAGTGAAGACATGGGAGACCACATCCGAAGCTTCAAAAAACCAAGCTTCTTGGGGTTCCGGTATTGGGCAGAAGAAGATGAGTGACAATAGCTTGAGCCAAGGTGAAACAAATGACACTATAGTTATTGACAAGAACGTCTTGACCATTGAGCATGAGATGCCAGTTCCAATTGTCCAAGCTTCTGAAGAGAGGAAAGAACTAAGACGCAGATTACATGATGATGATACTGCAGGGGAGAAGACTAAGGTGGTATCCGAGTATGCAACAGTCCAAGCTCCACCTTCCATGCTGATGGATGACAATGGCCCAAAAGGACAAGCCAAACAGGTGAACACATCTGACTGTGCCCAGAGGCAGTGCATATAATTACAAAACAATAACAAACAACAACAACTAAGTCTTTTCCCATACTAGACGGGGTCGGCTACATGGATTCTTTGTTTCCACAGAGCTCTATCATGTGCCATGTTAGCAGTTAACTCACAATAAGCTAGATCATTCTTTATCGTTTCTTTCCAACACTTTTGTGCTCGTCCTCTACCTCTTTTAATACTTTCCAAATTTAGTTTTTCATACCTTCTTATAGCTTCTTCTGATCTTCTTTCTATATGTAACCATCTTAAACGATGTTCTCTCATTTTATCCTCTATTGGTGCCACTCCTAATTTGTTTCTAATAACCTCATTAAGTAGAAATTACTTTCAGTAGTTACATGATGTTGTGTCTTCATGGGAACTCGTGTTTCACAAACCTGATTGAGCAGCATTAGATGCAGAGTTGGGGCTTAAATGACACTTTGCTTCTTCTACAGCTGTAATGTGCCTTTTGTCTTGAACTTTTTTCTAACCAAAAGGTTTCTATTAGATAAGAAGTTGTGCCTTAAGTTCCTTCTTCTTGTGGTGATTACCATGCTAGAGCTTGACTGAACCAGCATGGAACTTGCTTGAAATTTTTGGATGATGATCTGAAGTTGCTTTTTTATGATTACTTTTTTTCTGAGAAAAGCAACCTTGGAGATCAAAACTCACACAAGTATTAGAATAATAAATTTCTAGGCTACAATTCCACTGATGGGTTTGTTGTTCATAGAGGCAGATACTTGTAGCAGTTCTGAGGAAGGGGACAAAACTCCAGTATTTCTTTTATTTTGAATGCTTTGAATTCTCTAGGGCCAGGAGTTGTTCCTGGACTTTGGTTGCACTATGTGTACTAGCCTTTCCTGAAAAGCTAAAGTGCCCCTTAAGAGAGAAATTTGGGATCTCGTCTGACATTAAGAAAACTAATGCTAATTATCTGGCCTTTCATACACCTGGTTGGAAGAAATCACGTTTCAAGGCATCAGAGCAAATGGATTACATTATCTATTTGATCTCGGGGCCTTTCCTCTAATACATGGCTGGATATACAAATGCCTAATGAATGTAGCTGATGACTAAAATGATACAGAGATTGACGTTAGAGACCAGATGTTTGCTCATGTGAAGATACATATGCTTGCATTCTTTATGATATCACAGTCCACCATCTGCTTTTGTGTCATACGGATACTTGTCAAATCAGCATCTTGGTTATTTTACTGAAGTATGACGAGGATTTTGCCAGATACCTCTCGGCTACCTTTTATACACGATAGTTCTTTTGCCTCGAAAATTTATAATATATGACTTGGGGTTTCTTTGTTGTTCATCACTTCATCTCCATTTTGTCTTTCATTCAGCACTTTTCTTTGAAACGGATGTAAATCTTCTGACTTGTTAAAGTCTTTCCCACCTTGAAGGTTGCAGTAGATTGTGCTGTAAAAGAGATCACGTCAAATTTCCCCAAAGCCACTCTCAATGAACAACCTTATCATGTGCACCATGCTCGAAAATCATCTTTAGAAGACCCATGTGCGGGTAATTCAGAATACAGTAAAGCACTGCCACTAATATCGGAGTTGTTGGTGCCTGTAGAAAGTTCCAAAGCACATGTCCCTGAATGTTCGTCAATTCCATCAAAACAGATTCTTGATGGATCAGAAAAGCCTCTGGAAAAAGAATCAAAAGGTTTTAAGCGTCTTCTCAAATTTGGAAGAAAGAACAATGGTTCTTCCTCCAGTGAAAAGGAAAAGGACCACCAGAAGTTAGACTTTGCTGCTCTAAACACAGATTCTGGTTATGAAGGTAAGCCCCATGATCCCATCTTATGAGCCTCGTGAGTTGATTTTTGTCATTCATTTGTTCTATCTTGCCATAGTAGAAAACGGCAAGGCGTTGCATGTTGAGTATTCCAAGACAGAATTCAATATCAGACCCTCGACTAGGGAAGTGATCAGAGCTGATCTCATGTTAGAGTGACTTTGTTTTACGTTCCAGTATAAATCTCGTGGTCTATGATGGAATTCTCAAGATCATTTTTATTGGTAAGTATACACCAAATATGCAGCTTGACCATATTAGTCTATGGGTGCAGCACTTGCCTCTGTGTCATGTTTTTCTTATCTGCGATCTCCTAATTGATAGAGCTGCATATGGCTGCATCAGATGGCACCCACTAACGTTGATTGTGAGTCCTTGTGCCGCCTTCATCTTAATCTGGCAGCCCTGCTTCTGCATACATAACAACAACAACAACTAAGCCTTTTCCCATACTAGACGGGGTCGGCTACATGGATTCTTTGTTTCCACATATCCCTATCATGTGCCATGTTAGCAGTTAACTCCCAATAAGCTAGATCATTCTTTATTGTTTCTTTCCAACACTTTTGTGGTCGTCCTCTACCTCTTTTAATACTTTCCAAATTTAGTTTTTCTAACCTTCTTACAGGTTCTTCTTTTGATCTTCTTTCTATATGTCCAAACCATCTTAAACGATGTTCTCTCATTTTATCCTCTATTGGTGCCACTCCTAATTTGTTTCTAATAACCTCATTATTTATACATTCTTTTCTTGTATGACCACTCATCCATCTTAACATCTTCATTTCTGTCACGGACATCTTTTGTACATGTTGATGAATAACTGCCCAATACTCAGAACCATAAAACATGGCAGGCCTAATTGTTGCTCTATAATATTTACCTTTTAACTTTAATGGTATCTTCTTATCACAAAGAATGCCTGATGCTCCTCTCCATTTTAACCAACCAGCATTAATTCTATGCGTAACATCTCCATCAATTCTTCCATCACTCTGAAAAATTGACCCTAGGTATTTAAAACTTTCCTTTTGGGTAACGCAATGTGTGCCAATTTTAATTTCTATGTCCTCTGTAGTAACCAAATGATCAAACTTACATTCCATATATTCTGTCTTTGTTCTACTAAGTCGGAGGCCTTTGCTTTCTAATGTTTATTTCCATAGTTCCAATTTTCTATTAACTTTTTCCTTAGACTCCTCCACTAATACAATGTCATCTGCAAATAACATACACCAAGGTACTTCATCTTGAATATGTTTTGTTAACTCATCCATCACCATTATAAATAAGTATGGACTTTGATCCTTGATGTAACCCAATATTAACTTCAAAGAAGTCTGTCGTTCCTTCATGAGTCCTCACACATATTTTTGCACCATCACACATGTCTCTTATAAGGTTAATATATGTCAATGGGATACCTCTTTTTTCCAAAGTTCTCCAAAGAACCTCCCTCGGTACCCTATCATAAGCTTTTTCTAGATTAATAAATATCATGTGAAGGTCTTTCTTTTTTGCTCTAAAATGTTCCATAAGACGTCTCAAAAGGTGAATCGCTTCGATAGTAGATCTGCCTGGCATGAATCCAAATTGGTTCTTTGTTGTACTTGATACTTGTCTTAACCTACGTTCGATAATTCTTTCCCATAATTTCATAGTATGACTCATTAACTTATACCTCGATAATTCGCACCATTTTGAATGTCTCTCTTTTCTTATATATGGGTATAAGTGTACTTGCTCTCCATTCCTCGGGCATCTTTTGGTTTTTCCATATTTCATTAAATAGTCTTGTGAGCCAAGTGATTCCTATTTCTCCTAGTATTTTCAAAACTTTTATATGTATATTATCTGGTCCTACCGATTTACCACCCTTTATATGTTTAAGAGCCTCTTTGACTTCATTCTTTTGAATACGTCAATAGAAATTGTGGTTTATATACTTTTCTGACTTGGCTAAATCTCCTAAACTAATACTAACATCTTTATTTTCATTAAAAAGATTATAAAAATAGTTTTTCCATCTATTTCTTATATCATCATTTGCCACTAGAATTTTTTCATCCTTGTCTTTTATGCATCTAACATAATTAAGATCTTTAGTTTTCTTATCTCTAGCCCTAGCTATCCGAAAAATATCTCTTTCACCCTCTTTTGAGTTGAGTTTTTTATATAAGTTCTCCCAAATCTTAGCTTTTGCTTCACTAACGGTCTTTTTCACTTCCTTCTTTGCTTTCTTATAAGCTTTTAAAGTTTCACTAGTTTTCTTGGCATAATATAATTTGTAACATACCCTCTTTGCCTTGATTTTATTTTGTACTACTTCACTCCACCACCAAGCTTCTTTTTGTGCCGGTACACCTCCCTTAGATACCCCTAACACATCTTTCGCCACTTTCCTAATATGTATAGCCATATTGTTCCACATATCACAGGGTGTGCCAACATAATTCCAAACATCTCCTTGAAGGACTTTCTGTTTAAATATATCTTCTTTCTCGCTTTTGAGGTTCCACCATTTAGTCCGAGTAGCTCGATGCACTCTTTTCTTCTTTGTTCATTTTTTTATTTGTAAATCCATAACTAAAAGTCAATGTTGGGTGGTTAAGCTTTCTCCTGGAATTACCTTACAATCTTTACAACACGCTCTATCTTTTTTTCTATAAATAAAGTAATCAATTTGTGTTTGTGATAAGCCACTCTTATAAGTAATTAAATGTTCATCTCGTTTTTTGAAGATTGTATTGACTACAAAGATATCAAATGCCATAGCAAAATCTAAAATCTTCCTACCTTTCTCGTTTATATCTCCAAAACCAAAGTTTCCATGAATCCCTTGATATCCTAATGCCTCTTTACCGACATGTCCATTTAAATCTCCTCCTAAACAAATCATCTTCGTTGGTGGAATCTTTTGGAACACCTTATCTAACTCTTCCCAAAAAACTGTCTTTATACTATCTTCTAGTCCTACTTAGGGTACGTAAGCACAAACTATATTCAAAACCTCTACTCGTAACACTAATTTCAACGTCATGATTCGGTCACCATATCGTTGTATGTCTACTACACTCTCCTTTAAATCTTTATTTATGATAATATCAACTCCGTTTCGAGCCTTTTCTTTACCTGATTACCATAATTTAAAACCTCTATCTCCTTTCTTTTTCTCCAACCCATTTTGTCTCTTGTAAACATAGAATATAAATCTTTCTCCGAATCATAGTATCTACCACCTCCATTAGCTTACCCGATAATTTTCGGATATTCCAAGAACCAATACGAATCTTATTATCTAGCTTCCTTACCCCTCGCATCCGTCCATAATCAAAACGCGGAGACCCTCTCTAAAAAAATTTCGCTACATTCGGGCGGCAATGTAGCGGGACTAACTTCTTTACCCACACCCGTCCATGATGTGGGAACCCTCTCTGCAATTGATTCACTACATTCGGGTGAAAATGTAGTGGCCCTTGCTTACTTCTTACTGCATTCGGGCTCTTTAGCACGTCGCTAGGCGGGGACGCCCCAAAGCAATGCTCATAATTTTTGTAATTCATGTTATAAAATCCGACAAAGTTTTACGCTGGCTGTCGGAAGCCTAACACAACCCTCCTCCTTTATCCGGGCTTGGGACCGGCAATGCATACATACATCATGTTTTTCTTGGAAGTAAGAAAAAGAGAAGAAATCTTTGCAAGTTGGAAAAACAGTCCTGGCATAGTCACGAACCCAGTCTTTAAGTAGAACTTGAGTGTGCTCCCCTTCTAAACATCCATTCATGATAATCCTCTGTCTGAGTTGTTGGGAAGTCATAGATTGGCAACCCAAAGTTGATACTGACAGCTGTAGCAGGTCTCTGATTTTTATATGCATGTCATGGAAGAAAGTCGAGTTTTTTATCCTTGTTCATGAACGCATCCACTATTTAACATTAAGCCAAGCTTAACAGGTCTTTTAGTGAAAAACTTCTTATCTCCCTAGAAAGAGTAGAGAGCCAAGGAAACATTTTCTAGGGATTTATGGAAAGCAAACATAGTGCATAACTTGTTTTGGAAGAGAGACTCTCTCTCTCTCTCTCTCTCTCTCTCTCTCTCTCTCTCTCCCCAGTGCAATTTTACCTTGCAGTACTTGCGTGCTAATACCTCTGTAAACTTCACATTTCAGTTCATTCACTGAAGAATCTCATTTCTCAAGATGACAGTCATCCGGAAGTAGGCCCGAACCCGAAGGGTGAGACTGCATAGTCACGAACCCAGTCTTTAAGTAGAACTTGAGTGTGCTCCCCTTCTAAACATCCATTCATGATAATCCTCTGTCTGAGTTGTTGGGAAGTCATAGATTGGCAACCCAAAGTTGATACTGACAGCTGTAGCAGGTCTCTGATTTTTATATGCATGTCATGGAAGAAAGTCGAGTTTTTTATCCTTGTTCATGAACGCATCCACTATTTAACATTAAGCCAAGCTTAACAGGTCTTTTAGTGAAAAACTTCTTATCTCCCTAGAAAGAGTAGAGAGCCAAGGAAACATTTTCTAGGGATTTATGGAAAGCAAACATAGTGCATAACTTGTTTTGGAAGAGAGACTCTCTCTCTCTCTCTCTCTCTCTCTCTCTCTCTCTCTCTCTCCCCAGTGCAATTTTACCTTGCAGTACTTGCGTGCTAATACCTCTGTAAACTTCACATTTCAGTTCATTCACTGAAGAATCTCATTTCTCAAGATGACAGTCATCCGGAAGTAGGCCCGAACCCGAAGGGTGAGACTGCATCTGTAGATTAGACGCAGATGGTGGTCAATTTTATAAAATTCTTTTGATCATCATTCTAATAAGTTATTTCCCTTGTGACAGCAGTCCGTTCCTTTTCTCTTCTATCACCTTTCCGAAGCAAGAAGCAAAGTTAGTTAAAAAGAAGTGAGCATCATCGTGAGTCCCGGCCAGAAGGGATGAATAATGACGTTTGGCTTGATTTCTGAGTTGCAACACCTCTTGCTAAAAGGTATGAAAGTATTGCATCTACAGCTTTGGAGATCGAGCCTGTTTCACATTACTGTATTTGCCGGTGTGCAGTTAATATGTATGTACTGTAAAGTTGCAATTCTTTGATTGAAGTTTGTTTAGACATGGGGGAAATATTAGCGCTTCAATTTTGTCAGTTGATTGAGAAGATTTCTGTGTTTGAAGCTTTATTCCTTTTTGTTTAAACTACCGTACCCAGAAACCCACAAGGACCCTGCTTAATCCGTCTTGAACTGGGTCAACCCACCATGAGGGTTACCTCCCCCGACACTGGTTTTTTCCATTCGCTCAAACTCGACCTTGCTTAAAGGAATAAGTTTGAAACCACTTGTACTAACAAATGTAGGTTCGGTGTCTGAAACTGATTTGATCTATTTGGCCGCTTCAATTGTTTCTTAATCCACCTCTAGCCCTTTCCTGCAGTTAACCAGTCACTTAACCAAGTTTTCTCAAATTGGCCTATCCATTTCCATAAATAGTGAAAATCGGTCGGTAGTAGGTGCCTGTTAAGTTAGTAACTGCAGTGTCCCGAGTGATGGGTGCAAAGTTTTAAAGTCACTACTCTTCGGTTATGCATTTTGGCGAGAGGTTGAGGGATGTATTAACTAAAAGCGTTTTGCTTGCACAAAAACAGATGAATAGAGAGGCATAATGGAATGACTTGCAGAGATCATCACGTAACGTTAATCTTTTTACACAATCTTTGCAAAAATAGCTCTGATTTGGAGAACTCGCAAATGAAATGTTCATGATTGCATGTCGATCACATCGATTTGGTTTTTGGCATGCCCAAACCTGCCTTGGCTATCTTTCTCGCTTAGAGAAAGAATTCAGGGTCATGCCAAATACTTGGTTGATCTCTTCGGTGCATGAATAGCCTACAATTATGTCACATTGTGCATTCACAACAACGGAGTCAACTGCATCGATTCTTATTGGCTGCTGAGCTAGAATGTTCCTCTTTTAAAGTGTGCAATATCTAATTCCAAAACTTTGACAGACTTACATCCAACGGTGTTTCCGACCGTCCAAACAACCTTAAATGAGAGTGTCTTTTTTTCTTGGTGTTGAGATATTATGATATGCAAGGTAAAACCTCCATCCGCAATGGACAACATATTCAAAATTTTGATACAAAAGCTTCTAGCATTGAATAATGTCAGATCACAAAACACTAGTTCTTGGAAGAGAATCGTAAGTACCCTAGTTCTCAATTGGACCCCAAATTGCCAAAGCACAATGAATAATACGTTGAACTGTACGCAATAACTCTGTGAGCTGAACAGGAACCAAGAATCTAGAACTGAAGGGCAGGAACTTTCACGCGATGCTCTCCTTTTTTAATTTTGAGAGTTCCTGCCTGATCATGCTTGCCCTCTGCATACGAAAACAGAACGAGTAAAATAAACAAAGGCCGTGACCTAAGATTAGAAAAGGAGATGAATCCACAATTTTTCAGGTATCGAGAAGTGACAGACCTTGATTCATGCTAACATGACCTTGAATCTGTCAAAATCGTTGAGCGCAGCTCTCTTCTTCAGAACAATCAGCTTTCTACCCCATGAACTATTCTCCCACTTGTTTTTCACATCTGAAATGGCAATGGAAATCGTTTAGTTCAGCAAAATATAGGAAGGATGATGGCTTATCCTTCCACAATAAGACCTATCAGGAGAATAACATTTTAGTAGATATAAGCTTTGAATTAGTTTGACTATAAACCGATCAAAATAATGGAGTACCTTGGTGTATGTTATTTGCAGATGACATTGTATTAGTGGAGGAGTCTAAGGAAAAAGTTAATAGAAAATTGGAACTATGGAGAGAAACATTAGAAAACAAAGGCCTCCGACTTAGTAGAACAAAGACAGAATATATGGAATGTAAGTTTGATCATTTGGTTACCTCAAAGGACATAGAAATTAAAATTGGCACACATTGCATCCCCCAAAAGGAAAGTTTTAAATACCTAGGGTCAATTTTTCAGAGTGATGGAAGAATTGATGGAGATGTTACGCATAGAATTAATGATGGTTGGTTAAAATGGAGAGGAGCATCAGGTATTCTTTGTGATAAGAAGATACCATTAAAATTAAAAGGTAAATATTATAGAGCAGCAATTAGGCCTGCCATGTTTTATGGTTCTGAGTGTTGGGCAGTTAATCATCAACATGTACAAAAGATGTCTGTGACACAAATGAAGATGTTGAGATGGATGAGCGGTCATACAAGAAAAGACCGTATACATAATGAGGTTATTAGAAACAAATTAGGAGTGGCACCAATAGAGAATAAAATGAGAGAACATCGTTTAAGATGGTTTGGACATATAGAAAGAAGATCAAAAGAAGAACCTGTAAGAAGGTTAGAAAAACTAAATTTGGAAAGTATTAAAAGAGGTAGAGGACGACCACAAAAGTGTTAGAAAGAAACAATAAAGAATGATCTAGCTTATTGGGAGTTAACTGCTAATATGGCACATGATAGGGATCAGTGGAAACAAAGAATCCATGTAGCCGACCCCGTCTAGTATGGGAAAAGGCTTAGTTGTTGTTGTTGTTGTTGTTGTTGTATAAACCGATCAAAACAAGGCCATGCACATACTTGAAGCATCAGAAACATGGACTCCACATTTATCTTTATACCTGCGGCTTCCATTGCTGCAAGCAAGGTCTTCTTTCTGGGGACCCTTGGAATGTCAATCTTGATATCAGTTAGAGCAAGCCTTTTGAAATTCACCTGGCTCCTCACCATATCAATACCATCAACAAGAGCCTGTTGCACAATGACAACATGAAGAAAATATAAAACTCAGGCATTTCCTGGGAGAAACCATTGCCAAACGTCATACAAAATTCATACTTAAGTTTCTGAAAACAATCAACACATTTTGCTAATCTAAAAAACACCACATTCTTCTTTCCAATTCTCGTTCTAAAAAGATGGGACTGGGCGTAATAAGCTTTTGATACTCAACAAATCCTGTTAAAAATTTAATCATAGAAATCAACACATTTATCTACCATCCCATGAGGTAGACCAGTGGCTTATTGTGGACGCGTGGAGGCTGTTTGTCTTCTCCTAGGATAATGTGACGGGAAGCCAAATCTTCAATGCGAAACAAGAAACACACAATCTATTCTCTCAATTCCATTCTCTAAGGTTCCAGGTTAATGTGTTTCTAATCATCGGATACACTCATTCTGCAAAGCGGCGCTAGATGCTGCAACCTGACGTGGTTGCCACATATGATTAACTTGCCAACAATTTATACATACATACATACATGCTGTGTGTGTGTATACGTTCCAATGCTTACGAGCGATGCTTGAAGTTGAAATGCAACGTGGTGGTGATTGAAGTTGAAACGGGGACCCTTAGGTAACTACCGAACAACACGGAAAATTATACGATCTAGAATGCTTTGCAACAACAACTAAGCCTTTTCCCATACTAGACGGGGTCGGCTACATGGATTCTTTGTTTCCACATAGCTCTATCATGTGCCATGTTAGCAGTTAACTCACAATAAGCTAGATCATTCTTTATTTTTTCTTAACAACACTTTTGTGGTCGTTCTCTACCTCTTTTAATACTTTTCAAATTTAGTTTTTCTAACCTTCTTACAGGTTCTTCTTTTGATCATCTTTCTATATGTCCAAACCATCTTAAACGATGTTCTCTCATTTTATCCTCTATTGGTGTCACTCCTAATTTGTTTCTAATAACCTCATTATGTATACGGTCTTTTCTTGTATGACCTCTCATCCATCTCAACATCTTCATTTCTGTCACAGACATCTTTTGTATATGATGATTAACTGCCCAACACTCAAAACCATAAAACATGACAGCCCTAATTGCTGTTGTATAATATTTACCTTTTAACTTTAATGATATCTTCTTATCACAAAGAATACATGATGCTCCTCTCCATTTTAACCAACCAGCATTAATTCTATGCATAGCATCTCCATCAATTCTTCATTACTCTGAAAAATTGACCCTAGGTATTTAAAACTTTCTTTTTGGGGGATGCAATGTGTGCCAATTTTAATTTTTATGTCCTCTGAAGTAACCAAATGATCAAACTTACATTCCATATATTTTGTCTTTGTTCTACTAAGTCGGAGGCCTTTGCTTTCTCCATAGTTCCAATTTTCTATTAACTTTTTCCTTAGACTCCTCCACTAACACAATGTCATCTTCAAGTAACATACACAAAGGTACTTCATCTTGAATATGTTTTGTTAACTCATCCATCACCATTATAAATAAGTATGGACTTAAAGTTGTCTGTCATTCCTTCACGAGTCCTCACACATGTTTTTGCACCATCACACATGTCTCTTATAAGGTTAATATATGTCAATGGGATACCTCTTTTTTCCAAAGTTCTCCAAAGAACCTCCCTCGGTACCCTATCATAAGCTTTTTCTATATCAATAAATATCATGTGAAGGTCATTCTTTTTTGCTCTAAAATGTTCCATAAGACGTGTTAAAAGGTGAATCGCTTCAATAGTAGATCTACCTGGCATAAATCCAAATTGGTTCTCTGTTGTACTTGATACTTGTTTTAACCTACGTTCGATAATTCTTTCTCATAATTTCATAGTATGACTCATTAACTTGATACCTCGATAATTCGCACAATTTTGAATGTCTCCCTTGTTCTTATATACGGGTATAAGTGTATTTGCTCTCCATTCCTCGGGCATCTTTTGGTTTCTTCATATTTCATTAAATAGTCTTGTGAGCCAAGTGATTCCTATTTCTCCTAGGATTTTCCAAACTTCTATAGGAATATTGTCTGGTCCTATCGATTTATCACCCTTCATATTTTAAGAGCCTTTTTGACTTCATTCTTTTGAATATATTGGTAGAAATTATGGTTATATACTTTTCTGATTTGGCTAACTCTCCTAAGCTAATACTAACATCTTTATTTTCATTAAAAAGCTTATAAAAATAGTTTTTTCATCTATTTCTTATATCATCATCTACCACTAGAACTTTTTCATCCTCGTCTTTGATGCATCTAACATAATTAAGATCTTTAGTTTTCTTATCTCTAGCCCTAGCTATCCTAAAAATATCTCTTTCACCTTCTTTTGAGTTAGTTTTTTATATAAATCCTCCCAAATTTTAGCTTTTGCTTCACTAACGGCCTTTTTCGCTTCCTTCTTTGCTTTCTTATAAGCCTCTAAAGTTTCACTAGTTTTCTTAACATAATGTAATTTGTAACATGCCCTTTTTGCCTTATTTTGCACTACTTCACTCCACCACCAAGCTTCTTTTTGTGCCAGTACACCTCCCTTAGATTCACCTAAGACATCTTTCGTCACTTTTCTAATATGTATAGCCATATTGTTCCACATATCACAAGGTGTACCAACATAATTCCATGCATCTCCTTAATAGACTTTCTGTTTAAATATATGTCCTTTCTCGCTTTTGAGGTTTCACCATTTACTCCGAATAGCTCGATGCATTGTTTTCTTCTTTGTCCATTTTTTTATTTGTAAATTTATAACTAAAAGTCGATGTTGGGTGGTTAAACTTTCTCCTGGAATTATCTTGTAATCTTTACAACACGCTCTATCTTTTTTTCTATAAATAAAGTAATCAATTTGTGTTTGTGATAAGCCACTCTTATAAGTAATTAAATGTTCATCTCATTTTTTGAAGATTGTATTAACTATAAAGAGATCAAATGCCATAGCAAAATTTAAAATCTTCCTACCTTCCTCATTTATATCCCCAAAACCAAAGTTTACATGAATACCTTGATATCCTAATGTCTCTTTACCGACATTTCTATTTAAGTCTCCTCCTAAACAAATCATCTCCCTTTGTAGAATCTTTTGAATCACCTTATGTAACTCTTCCCAAAAAGTTGTCTTATACTATCTTTTAGGCCTACTTGGGGTGCGTAAGCACAAACTATATTCAAAACCTCTGCTCCTAACACTAATTTCAATGTCATGATTCGGTCACCATATCGTTGTATGTCTACTACACTATCCTTTAAATCTTTATTTATGATAATACTAACTCCATTTCGAGCCTTTTCCTTACCCGATTACCATAATTTAAAACCTTTATACTCTATCTCCTTTGCTTTTTCTCCAACCCACTTTGTCTCTTGTAAACATAGAATATGAATCTTTCTCCGAATCATAGTATCTACCACCTTCATTTTCGATATTCAAAGAACCAATATGAATCTTATTATCTAGAATGCTTTGCAAATCAAACCTAAATATAAAAAAAAGAATTCTCACTACAACAACAACAGCAACTAAGCCTTTTCCCATACTAGACGGGGTCGGCTACATGGATTCTTTGTTTCCACAGATCCCTATCGTGTGCCATGTTAGCAGTTAACTCCCAATAAGCTAGATCATTCTTTATTGTTTCTTTCCAACACTTTTGTGGTCGTCCTCTACCTCTTTTAATACTTTCCAAATTTAGTTTTTCTAACCTTCTTACAGGTTCTTCTTTTGATCTTCTTTCTATATGTCCAAACCATCTTAAACGATGTTCTCTCATTTTATCCTCTATTGGTGCCACTCCTAATTTGTTTCTAATAACCTCATTATTTATACATTCTTTTCTTGTATGACCACTCATCCATCTTAACATCTTCATTTCTGTCACAAACATCTTTTGTACATGTTGATGAATAACTGCCCAATACTCAGAACCATAAAACATGGCAGGCCTAATTGTTGCTCTATAATATTTACCTTTTAACTTTAATGGTATCTTCTTATCACAAAGAATGCCTGATGCTCCTCTCCATTTTAACCAACCAGCATTAATTCTATGCGTAACATCTCCATCAATTCTTCCATCACTCTGAAAAATTGACCCTAGGTATTTAAAACTTTCCTTTTGGGTAACGCAATGTGTGCCAATTTTAATTTCTATGTCCTCTGTAGTAACCAAATGATCAAACTTACATTCCATATATTCTGTCTTTGTTCTACTAAGTCGGAGGCCTTTGCTTTCTAATGTTTATTTCCATAGTTCCAATTTTCTATTAACTTTTTCCTTAGACTCCTCCACTAATACAATGTCATCTGCAAATAACATACACCAAGGTACTTCATCTTGAATATGTTTTGTTAACTCATCCATCACCATTATAAATAAGTATGGACTTTGATCCTTGATGTAACCCAATATTAACTTCAAAGAAGTCTGTCGTTCCTTCATGAGTCCTCACACATATTTTTGCACCATCACACATGTCTCTTATAAGGTTAATATATGTCAATGGGATACCTCTTTTTTCCAAAGTTCTCCAAAGAACCTCCCTCGGTACCCTATTATAAGCTTTTTCTACATCAATAAATATCATGTGAAGCTCTTTCTATTTTGCTCTAAAATGTTTCATAAGACGTCTTAAAAGGTGAATCGCTTCAATAGTAGATCTACCTGGCATAAATCCAAATTGGTTCTCTGTTGTACTTGATACTTGTCTTAACCTACGTTCGATAATTCTTTCTCATAATTTCATAGTATGACTCATTAACTTGATACCTCGATAATTCGCACAATTTTGAATGTCTCCCTTGTTCTTATATACGGGTATAAGTGTACTTGCTCTCCATTCCTCGAGCATCTTTTAGTTTTTCCATATTTCATTAAATAGTCTTGTGAGCCAAGTGATTCCTTTTTCTCCTGGTATTTTCCAAACTTCTATAGGAATATTATTTGGTCATACCGATTTACCACTCTTCATATGTTTAAGAGCCTCTTTGACTTCATTCTTTTGAATACGTCGGTAGAAATTATGGTTTAAACTAATACTAACATCTTTATTTTCATTAAAAAGATTATAAAAAATAGTTTTTCCATCTATTTCTTATATCATCATTTGCCACTAGAATTTTTTCATCCTCGTCTTTTATGCATCTAACATAACTAAGATCTTTAGTTTTCTTATCTCTAGCCCTAGCTATCCTAAAAATATCTCTTTCACCCTCTTTTGAGTTGAGTTTTTTATATAAGTCCTCCCAAATCTTAGCTTTTGCTTCACTAACGGTCTTTTTCACTTCCTTCTTTGCTTTCTTATAAGCTTCTAAAGTTTCACTAGTTTTCTTAGCATAATGTAATTTGTAACATGCCCTCTTTGCCTTGATTTTATTTTGTACTACTTCACTCCACCACCAAGCTTCTTTTTGTGCTGGTACACCTCTCTTAGATACCCCTAACACATCTTTCGCCACTTTCCTAATATGTATAGCCATATTGTTCCACATATTAGAGGGTGTGCCAACATAATTCCAAACATCTCCTTGAAGGACTTTCTGTTTAAATATATCTTCTTTCTCGCTTTTGAGGTTCCACCATTTAGTCCGAGTAGCTCGATGCACTCTTTTCTTCTTTGTTCATTTTTTTATTTGTAAATCCATAACTAAAAGTCAATGTTGGGTGGTTAAGCTTTCTCCTGGAATTACCTTACAATCTTTACAACACGCTCTATCTTTTTTTTCTACAAATAAAGTAATCAATTTGTGTTTGTGATAAGCCACTCTTATAAGTAATTAAATGTTCATCTCGTTTTTTTGAAGATTGTATTGACTATAAAGAGATCAAATGACATAGCAAAATTTAAAATCTCCCTACCTTCCTCATTTATATCTCCAAAACCAAAGTTTTCATGAATCTCTTGATATCCTAATGCCTCTTTACCGACATGTCCATTTAAATCTCCTCCTAAACAAATCATCTTCCTTTGTGGAATCTTTTGAAACACCTTATCTAACTCTTCCCAAAAAACTGTCTTTATACTATCTTCTAGTCCTACTTAGGGTGCGTAAGCACAAACTATATTCAAAACCTCTACTCGTAACACTAATTTCAACGTCATGATTCGGTCACCATATCGTTGTATGTCTACTACACTCTCCTTTAAATCTTTATTTATGATAATATCAACTCCGTTTCGAGCCTTTTCTTTACTTGATTACCATAATTTAAAACCTCTATCTCCTTTCTTTTTCTCCAACCCATTTTGTCTCTTGTAAACATAGAATATAAATCTTTCTCCGAATCATAGTATCTACCACTTCCATTAGCTTACCCGATAATTTTCCGATATTCCAAGAACCAATACGAATCTTATTATCTAGGACTAGCCGTCCATAATCAAAATGCGGAGACCCTCTCTTAAAATTTTTCACTACATTCGGGCGGCAATACGAATTCAAAAGAATTCTCACTAATTGTGAGAAAAAGGTCATCAACACAGACGGTGTCGCGACGATTAATATGCCATTACGGAATCTACGCAATGCATCTACGTTCAAAATTTCAACAATGGCGGATACTGGCAATCGTTCCAAGGGTTTACTATCAGATCATTCGGTTATGAATCAGCAGATGGAGATCATACAAGTACAATCAACTTGTTTCGTACAGTATCAACCAAAAACAAACTATTCATGTTGTATGTCTTCATGCTCTTGACTTCGCAAGCAAAAGAAAGATGGAAAGATTTACAGATACACAAAACAAGGGATCACATACCAGAAAAGGGTAGAAATCGTAATGAAAGAAATAAGAAGTGAAAAAGTTACCCGATTCTGATCGACGACATCGACGATGACAACTAGCCTCCCGTATTCTTTCCCGTAATTTATCATCGCCACCCTTCCGATCTCCACATACCGCTTGAAAGGCTGAAAAATGAAGACGGCAAAATCCAATAGCGTCAGATCTGCTCTTCAAGCATAACGTAGAAGGAGGGAAGATCTTTTGCTACAGCAACGGTACCATGACTGCAGGTAGAGAGAGAGAGAGGAAGGGGTTTAAGAGGTTTGAGTTTATATGCTCCCGATGGGACGATCCAGTCTAGACCTCGGTAACGGCTGAGAAGCAGCACTGTGATTTACGAAAAGAGTCTTCTGTATCTTCAGATTTGCTAAAATGTCCCTCTCGCACAAACGGGTCAGACCTTGGCATGATTTTGCAGATCCAAATCCACGTCTAATCTCAAGCAGCAACTTCGATCTTGGATCTGTAATCTGAACTGGACTCTGTATCCGATGCCCTTAGTAAGAATGGAACCGTTGAAAACGCTTTCTAGGTCTGGTTGTAGATCGGACATCGATCATCTCCTTGGATCCAAATAAAAATTTTGAGGACCAGAATATCCCACAACCGATCTGAATAGATTTCATGGTTGGGTTGAATTTCGTAGTTGCTGTCTAATCCGGACTTCCACTGAACCGGATATGGATCTCTTAGGGTAGGGATGGCAATTTCATGTTCTTTGTCATGTTAACGTAGGATCATTTCGAAATTTTGTAGTAAAAACAGGTGACCTAGAACGATACCCGGTTTGCTTTCGTGTCACTTTGGTGGAGATGAGTGACTTTGTTGGTGTTTTTTCTGATTTTCGTATCTCTTCTTATTTTATCAGCAATTGTATTCCATGTCAAGGTTCATAATTGCTTTATACTGTCTTTGGAACTGGTAATTTTATTTAAAAGTAAAAATTTATAAAGAATAAATAAAAGAATACAAACCACCCACCTGTTCTGGTTTTATAAAAAGTGAAACCGGAACCAAACCGAGTGGTCCTCGGTTAAGTGTTCAGCCAATTCTTAGTTCGGTTCAGTTTCAATTGGAAACACGAGCCGATTAGGAACCGGTCAAATGTCTAGGTCTGCCAAAACTGCCAACTACATGGAAAATAAAATTATTGAACAGTTAACGCAACCAATTAAAACTCACCACTGAGAGTAGGCCAGTCTTCTTTGGAGATCGTTTATTTTTCAATAAGCAGAGTAAGCAACCTTGCGAAGCATCTTACACAAATTGAAGGAAACGATTTAATTGAAGATCGTTTATTTAAAACATAGTTACACATGGATGGCTGGTTATTTTTCTTCTTTTCCCTTTGGCAAGTTGGGTTTCGGCGTACCGTTACCTACAGTGCACGGTTGGGAATCGAACTCTTAACCTTCAAATTCAAGGTCCTTGTGAGTTTCTTAAGTGCGAAAAGTCGCGGCTCCATGATACTTTGCTCTACTGTATAAGTGAGTGGGTCTCATACATTATTTTCACTAGTGATTGTCACTGGTAGAATATTTTGTAGTAAAGCAAATGGTATTTGAGATAAAATTCCGAATCATTTTGGAAGATAAACAGCAATTTTGATGGTGCTGTTGACGCGTTGAAGACGCGGGCACAACCCGCCTGAAACCTAGAACTGGATGGTTCGAGTTCTGGCTTCGATTTCAGAATCATCCGAAACCATTATCATCATTTAAAGAACTTTTTTTTTCATATAGATGACACGTTGACCTAATGAATGGTTCATGATAATGAGTCTCCAAACAAAACCTTTAATTGTTTGAAACGGTCGATTATGGTTTTGGTTTTGGATTGGTTTTCAAAAAACACAAGCCGTACAGTACAGTTTGACTGATTCCGGTTATCGGCAATTCCAAGGCCGGGCCGGTTTCAATTCCGAACCGGCCCAATCCCAAGCTGTGTCTGCGCGCCTAAAGTGGCATTAGTGTATGTTTTCTTGGTGACTGAAGAATCTATGTATTTTAACGTTTCAAATCAGAATCCTACCATATTCTCAATTTGAAAAGCAATTTGTTGTGATACTCCGCTCTTTCCGTAAAGAAGAATAAATTTGATTACACCACTTCAGAAAATACCTTTGACGGAAATGCTTGAAGTAGAAAAAAGACACATTTTGCTTAGAGATCTTTGCATCTATACCCTTTCAGACCCCCCCCCCCCTTCTCTCTCTCTCTCTCTCTCTCTCTCTCTCTCTCTCTCTCTCTCTCTCTCTCTCTCTCTCTCTCTCTCTCTCTCTCTCTCTCTCTCTCTGTGTGTGTGTGTGTGTGTGTATGTATGTATATGCCGCTTGAAATCAGTGCGATATATATATATATATATATATATATATATATATATATATATATATATATATATGTACCACTCATATAACAAACTCTTTGCAATGGCGCCTTTCCATCAAAATCTTATTCATTTACATGGTTAATTACAGTTTCTGATTTCCTATTTACTTTCTTAACCGGTTTGATTGTTCATATGGTTTAGCTTGTGGGTTAATGAACAGGATGTTGATCAATGCAAATTTCAAAAGCAAACACACACACACACACACACACACATATATATATATATATATATATAGACATTAGAGTCATGTATAGCTTGGTATGGGAGTATGTATATCATGTATTATACAAACAATAAAAATGATCTAAGCCCTTATTGAGTTAACTGTTAACATGGCACAGAGCATAGTTCCATGAAAACAAATAGTCCATGTAACTGACCGATCTAGTATGGGAAAGGGCGTTGTTGTTGTTGCTGTTGAGTAAACTATAGCTCTACGGTACATTCGAGTTGGAGACTGTGCTTGTAATTTTGCATCTATGGGGATGGATTCCACAGAATCTCATTCAACACCCGATACGAGTGAAGATTGAACCAGTTGTATACAATAGGGTAAGTTGGGCAGCCCATGCCTCTCGCTCCGAGACCTTTCGAGGGACAGAATCGTTATTTGGTTCAGTGCCAAGTTGTTAATGAACGATCCAAAACTTCTCTTTCCTCTTGGCAACTAGCTGCCTTTGATATAAAGGATGGAATAATCTTCAAAAGAGAAAATGTGCTATCTCTCCAATGTCGCCATCAAATTCCCTTCTGTTAACTTCTTTTAAATTATGGGGTGGTATTTTTTTGTTGGTAGAATATGCCCCCTTTATTTTAATCCAGTAAATTGCTTACCTTTCAAAGTGTATGAGATAGAATAAACATAATGTAAGATGTTGAGAGATATGGTATATCTTCATTTTTCTTTATTTTTTAAAGATATTCTTCAACCATGATTAAGGTAAATGTCTTATAAATTGAGGAGGGTTTTGCTTCTTATGGGTCATAGATCCAATAATGGGAGAACTGGGAGTGGAGGAGGCAAAGGAAGAGGAGAAGAGAGAGATGTCAGATGTGGGTTTGAAGGAGCTGCAAGGAAAGCTTGCAGAGTTTGCAAGAGCAAGGAACTGGGATCAATACCACAGCCCAAGAAATCTACTGCTTGCTATGGTATTGCCTGTAGCTTCCATGAATTTAGTTATTTTGTTTCATCAGATCTTTAGTATGAAAAGTTCATGAAGCTCTAACAAATGTGTACATATTGCATCGGACCACGATACGATCAGTGGTGGCTCGTGGGTAAGGCTACTAAGCCAACCTGCCTTAGGCCCCAAACGTTCTTTACACACTAAGAATATATAACTTTTAGGGGTCAAAATTTTAGGCCACGCTTGTAATACCCCATGTTGTAGGCCCCAAAAGTTTTACAATTTTGCTTTAGGCCTCGGCGTGTGTTGAGCCACCCCTGGACATGATGCTCTATATAAAAGCAGTAAAAGAAAGACCAAAAATATAACTAATTCAATGCACAACAAGCAATAGCTTACCTCGTAGGGAGATGACTCGCAAGTTGAAGGTCTTGAGTTCAATACCTGGGTGTGCATCTGGCTTCAGCATTCCAATTGTATGTTATCCCATGAAAAGACCCCCACAAAACAAAAATCCCTTTCCTTTATCTCATTTTGCTCCGTGTGTTTCATCATCCCTTGGAAAAGTCAATGATTCTTGTTCTTCAGAAAAAGTATAAACTGCTTAAATCAACATAAACAAACTACTAGTGCATGAAGTTTTAATTGATGTGTTGGCTTCATTACAGATTGGTGAAGTAGGGGAGCTGTCAGAGATATTTCAATGGAGGGGAGAGGTGGCCAGAGGGTTGCCCAACTGGGAAGAGCACGACAAAGATCACCTGGGAGAGGAACTATCAGATGTTCTCCTTTATCTCATTCGTTTATCTGACATATGTGGAGTGGATCTTGCTGATGCAGTCACCAAGAAATTGGTTAAAAATGCCATTAAATATCCGGCCAAAATATTGCATACTTAATGTCTGCTTGTAATGTGAAGCATATATGTCATTTCAACATTGAACTCTGATGTCTAATCAACATCCCCATTTCATTTTTGTCTTCAAATTTGGATTTGCCAGATCATTGATCATTCATGTTTAGATGGCATGCAGTTATGGTGCACATGCACACATACACACATGCATACCAATGGGATGACCAATCTACATTGGGGCGCTTGTTCCACCCGAAATTTCGAAAATCAACTTAAAGATGAGATGTATGGGTTATAATAGATAGTTTGCCCCACCCCATACCATTCGAGGGCCTATTCACCCCAACCTAAAAGAGTTTCTAGATCCGCCACTTTGGGAGGGTTCCTCTTCATCAGAAAACCGAGCATGTCTCATCCAAAAAAAAGTGAACCTCAAGCTAGGTCAGAAAATGAGACCGTGTCTTGGATAACTGTTCATTTGACTTAACAATGACCAGTCTCGATTCGACTCAACTCGCTCTTAAACAAGCCAAACTCAATCTTCGGTTGAGCCTGATGAACACGTTCACGCATAGCTGAACCTCAAGCTAGGCTCGAAAAGGTAGTCGACTTGATTCGGAAGACATGTCTCAAGTAACTGTTCATTTGACAATGACCAGTCTCAAGCTTTAATTAAACTTAAACTCTGGCCATCAACTCGACTCACCACCTTAAACCATCCAAACGCAAGATTCAGTTGAGCCTGATGAACAGGTTCATGCATGGATCTCGGGCACTCATGGGCTTGTTCCAATAGGTACAACCCCCTGCGCGAGCCAAAGTCCATGGAGCTTATATATTTCGTTTCTGCAACCCCTTGAAAGTGATTTACTTAAGTTCTAAACTAAAACAAAATCATCAAATAAAAGTTTCATAGATGAACATTTCAGTTTAGATACGATCCAAACATTGCAGGAAACTTTGGTTCACTACTGTCATGCCCAGATTCTGGTCCAACTAATCTACTAAGAAATGTGTTCGATTAAAGACCGGAAATAATTATAAAAATATAAAAAAGTACAGTGACGGGGTATAGAGATATATCACCTACAGCAAGCCGTCTAATACCAAGTGGATGGTAGCAAAGATGAGCTTTCGTATGAAGATGTAGATAGACCTGACCAGGACCAGTTCCGGTTCCACTGGAACCAGATGCACCCAAACCAACCCCCTCCGATCCGGGCTTTCAGTTCTATTACTAAGGGTGTGTTTGATGTGTGGTGTCAGGCCTTTGGTACTGCAATTGCAGGCTTAAACACCAACATAGCCATGCAATCATGGTTCCGGGAAAGTATGGTTTTATGCTTGATTCGTGAGTGATATTTATGCTTGGGTTTTTATTTAAGGTGGGTTAGCAACACGAAAGAAAAGGAGGCACATGTGTTTTCTTGCAAAGACCCTCAATTCAATTGGTGTGAAACCCTAGTTCAACAAGATTTGGAACTATAAGCATCAAAAGTCGCATACCTTTTGTTGCCAAGTTCCTCAATTCAATTCTTATGAAATCGCAATTGAACAGATTTTGGAACTACGAACACCAAAAGTCAAGGACTAATGTATCAAACACACCCTTAATAGTTCTGGTTTAGTTCTAGGTGTGGCTTACCGCTGGTTACATTTGAAAAAGAGACATTGATTAAAGGTAGAATTTTGAAACATAAACTAAAATATGGTGTAGAGCGGTTGATTGGTTTCAATTTGGACTCCTCTTTTTTTTATGGAAGGTGGAGCTATAGTCCTCAACTCGGTTTCGGTTTTCGCTCTTGTTCCCTACGTTTCAGTTTTGACCGATTCCGAAACCGGTTTAGGTTTAGTTCAGACAATAAGCCCAAGTCCAAATAAACCGCCTTAAGGTATAGAGGCCATGAAACAAGCCAAAGCTACTGATTTGACTAATAAGAGTCCACTGATGTGTTTGATACATGGTTTGAAGAGAATTGAACCTTGTTTTTTTGTGCTTGTAGTTTCCAAGTACCATTGCATCACAGGTTCTATTGCTGGCTTGAAACCATGCTTTCATAGGTCTAATTTGAATTCAAAACTTCAAGATTAAAAAAGAAGAAGTAAACAATAACTGAACTCAAATACTTCACACGAAAACCCAAACACCTCTTTCTCTCTCGTATTACAACCTTATTTTATATGAAAATTTAAGTATCAATACCACTTATAAATCAAGCATCAAAACCATAGTTGCAGACTCATGTAGTTTTAGTACCACCAATCAAACACACCCTAAGGCCTGACACACGAGGCCTCGATGGCCGCTCCTCCTCGTTTTTTCATGCCAAAGCCACTATGCAATTCCCGGGAGTCGAACCTAGAAGTCTGCATCACGTAAGTCGAGATCCCTGCGAGATGGGCCAACACCCGGAGTGCAAGAGGAGAAAGGATTCGTCAACTCGTAGTGCACTACCTAGAGAGATGTCCTATCACTTGCAGTTATCCATCCCAAATGGGCTATTTCGGGGTTTTGGTTGCATCCCACGTGGTAGCGTAATGCCTTGATGATAGGGTCTGTATGCTACATGGTCACGCCATTTGATCATCTGAAAAGCAGAATTTGCCGCGAGAACGGTTTAATTGCGGTATACCGTGCGCTTTATTCCCTCTCTTCGTCCCATCGTTCGTCACCGAGATTCCGATTCTCTCCTCGCAATTCCTTGGCGATCAGAGAGGAGGAGGTCTCTAGATCCGTCCGTTGGAGGGAGAAGTTTCTCACTCGATCGAAGCCTGTCAACAAGTCAACAGAGAGGTAATCTGTTCTCTTTCAGGAGCCATTCTTTCCTTTAGTGGGATCATGTCTTGCCCTGAATTGATGCGGTGCATCGCGTCTTTTAAGTCTCGATCTATCCAAATCAAGGAATTCGACTGAAAGCATGGTAAAGCCGCAGTCAGATGCGGCTTCGTCCTTTTCGTCCTCCGGTAGCACGGTTCGCTTTTTATGATCCGTCGTATTCGTATCTGAGAAATTCGAACATGTCAAACTTCATAGTTTGTTTTGTTGTATCGTCCGAAGTTACGATCCTATCATCTCCTTTAGCGTTTTGATCTGATCCCGGTTGGCCGGCTGGCTGCAGAGCGCTATATTCATGTGTAGCAGATTTGCAAAACGCGAATCGTCTTCTGCATAAGACGATCTATTCTTTCAGTGCCTATCATGCATGGGTACTTCGTTTATCGCGGAGTACTCGTACCGGGACCTGGTTACATATTTTGAAAAAAAAATGGATTTTGGATCCATTTTTAACTGTGTGGGGGCATGAGTTGTTAGAACTTTTGTTACGAATAGATCAAATTGAGTCAACATTTTGAAACCCATGTTTTGATGTTTTCTTGATAAGAGTGTTATATTTTGATAGTTATATGTTATGTCAAAATTTCTACATTTAAACTTTTAATAAGTTTTACATTATATTGTCGAATTTTATGTCATTTTAATTTTATGTATAATGTTTTCATTTTATTAGTGGCATACTATGTTTTTCAAAATTATCGTACCCTGATACTTGTGCAATACGGATGAATGTTTTCTTTTTTAGTGTTATCCGTATCGCGTCATATGGTATGATATATATTGTATCATGGGACTTCACGATATGATATTTATCGTATTAGATAACTGATCGTTATTTATCATTCGATACGAAGCAAAGCGTATCGCCGTATCGATAGGAGCGATACACTCTAAGCCTTTATAAAAGGCTTGCTGGCCAAACTTACTGCCCAAACAGAATCTGATATGAGGATTCTCGTTTAAGCTGATTGCAGCAACAACAGTCTTCAACTCAAGATTTCATTCAGGATTGTGAAGAAACTAAGCAACCGAGTCGCTTGAATTGAAGGACCGCTTGTAGGAAGTGTTAACTTCGTGAGACTGGTTCTATCAAGAATGCCATAGAACTCAAGCAGCTCAGCAACTGAGGACGACCTGCAGGGAACATAGGAATTGTGCTCTTTCTCTCGTATGCACCTTCAACATGCTCTATAGTATTTGAAGGGGTCCTGTGTGACTCTATTCTCATATATAATAGTAAACACCATAGTGAGTGCAAACTCGGATATTACCCACTAACTAACCGCACTCACGCACACTGACCATTCATCTATTTATACTCACAACAACCCTCTAAACTAGGTTAAAAAAAGTATTAATACTCTACAATTCATTAGATGGGCTGTTCTCATTCCCTATGATTCATTGTTCTCAATAAAGCTTGGCTGATTCATGTCATAACCCAAGATTTCTATGGGGGGTTTTGGCTTCCGTTTGCGACTTCCTGCTAGGGTGAGGCATCTTCAATAGTTTTAAGGGTCTCCAATGATTACTTCAGTAATAACAATACCGACAGTATGGTGGTTGTGGTATAACTTTTTTCACTTTATTTAGTATTTTCTTGTGTTATTTACTCAACTTATGAATTATATAAATTTTTTAGAATTATCATGAATTTTTCTCAATGTTTATGATTTTTTAAAATAAATGTAGTATTAAAAATCAATACGGTGTGATATGATACACTACCTATCATATTGTGGACCAAAACATACAAGATACGATACAGTACGAACAACACTCCTCCTCTTACAATTTGACCTAACTCTGCCAAACTCCTTCCTATTTTCATTTGTAGCCACAAAGGATTTCGGCAGAAAATGTAGTAATAGGAACATTGTTCTTGTTGCGTTTCTTTCTCTAAAACCATCTTGATCTAGTGACGACTTTCAGATTCCAATATCTAGCGATGAACTTTACATTTCCCTTACACACAAGGTAAGTCCGTCGTAGCACTGTACCACTGTATAGTATTTCGCAGAACTTGACTTGCTTAGATCTGATTGGATCATTGAGTTTGACACTAGAACTATCTTTAACATTTTGGTTTCCTTTTTGTTGCTCCCCTGCTTTCCTGTTGTGATCGAATGGATCCCCTTATTTTAGCTGCAAGTGAAATGCACTGTACAGTATGATAAATGAAGAAGTGGATGCTAAGACAGCAAAAGATTCTTCAAGTTGCACTAATGGACTTTTGTGGTTGACCAGGTATAGTTCTCTTCAAGTTGGTTTTAGTTTCGCAGTTCTTAAGTATTTTATATATATTTTGTTCAAAAACGTTGACTATTGTTTCACCTTGGTAGTTGAAGTATATATATATATATATATATATATATATATATATATATATATATATATATATATATATATATATATATATATATATATATATATATATAGAGAGAGAGAGAGAGAGAGAGAGAGAGAGAATGTGGTAAACGTGCACATCCCTTTCATGTTCAAACATCCTTAAAGATCTTGACTGTTTGATCATAAGATCAAGGGTTGAAATTTAAATTTAAGAAGTTAAAAAGTACCATGCTATTTTTTGCAGGTGTACTAGATATGCATGGTATTATTTTGCTTTTTTCTTTAAATATCTCAACTGTCAATCTTAAAGATGAAGCAGTTGAGATCTTTAGAGATATTAGCATGAATGAGTGTGTATATAGACTATGCACTCTCTCTCTCTATATATATATATATATACACATATATTGGTGAAGAATGGTTATCATGCCAATTTCTTGCTTCCACTTATTTCTCTAAGACTAGGTTGCCTATAGATTACATTCCTTTTTCTAGTTTAATGGTTGCAACAACAACTAAGCCTTTTTTTCATCTAGATTGGGTCCGCTACATGGATTATTTGTTTGTATAGAGCTTGATATTGTGCCATGCTAACTTTTAACTCGAGAAAAGCTAAATCATAAATTATTCTTTCCTTCCAAGATTTTTGTGATCTTCTTCTTCTTCCTTTTTTTAACATTTTCACCATCTAGTTTCTTACACTTCTTACCATAGCCTCTTTTGGTCACTTTGTATATGTCCAAACCATTTTAAACGATTTTTCTTCATTTTATCATCTATCTATTGTTGCCACTCCCAGTTTGTTTCTAATAACCTCATTAAATATACATTCTAATGGATCCAAATAAGTATTTTTTTCTTGTAACAAGGTTCAATTCTATGACTTGGTATATTGGTAGGAGATATGATTCAAAATATTTTATAAGCATCCGCTACACTATCCCAATACTGAACTGAAATCCATGTCCGCTTCACAAGAATACTTTGTTTAGCCATTTATGTTGAAAATCATTTATTATTTCGATGTTTGACATTAAATCTTTGCAGGAATCTTTCTTTTGAATTTGCCTTTTAAAATGAAAGAGTTCTGTAATTCTTAAGGCTTGCATGCAAAGGTTAGAAGAATCCAGCTGCCAGGGTTGCCTATTGACTAGGTTAACTAAGAGACCCATGATACCTCTTTCAATCCTGGTGATGTTGGTGATTTCAGACATGGCATGCAAATGAAAGATCAAAATGCAGAAACTTGTTTCCAGAATAGGAACTGAACATCAGTACAATTGGTAATAGGTTTGATTGTCGCCATCAGGAGTAAGATTTGAAAACTAGCTGCTGCCAGAGTAAGCTCACCTTACTTGAGGATCCTAGGTCATAAAGAACCTTTTTACGTCTTCAAGCAAGTTCCTTGAAATGTGCTCTCTAAATTTGTTTTCTTGTGAAGTTACCTGAACGATGGTGGATGCTGCAGACCAGTTTCTACTTGCTGCATGTAGCCTCTGGCTTCTTCAGCATTGCATGCATATCTGCATCTTTGCGCATTTACGCTAACTGTTTCGTCGCGGCATACAATAAAGAGATTGTCAATAGGATGCAGTAGGAACTAGGGTTCTCCTGGCTAGGGAGTCAGGAAAACCTTGAAATGGAATGTCACGAGATTGATACTTGAGGGTGTGCATAATTGGTACGGTATTCCTAACCCGATGTTCTCCATCTTAAAAAGAAAATCAAATCAAGTCAAAAGGGTGTGATGCGGAAACACATAAGAAAGTCTTCAATGAAATTGAAAAGAGATGTAGTTTTAGTTCCTTGATACTGTGGGCACCAAAATAAGAGGTTGATCCCTATCACCCCCAAGTTGTCCTGCTTTTGGGCTTCGAAATAAGCTCTTAAAAACATACTACACCACAGTAAGGGTAGCTATGTTAGGATGTTACTGCCACTACAGTAGGTTGCCTAAACCATGACTGTTAGCACTCGCAAAGAGAAGTATCTTATAGTGTCTCTTTGCCTCGCGAGACTCCCTGTCGTGTGAGAAGTTTGCTTCTATGTCCATATATTCATGTTTGACGTGCAAGATGCTGAATTTCACAAAATAACTATGACAAGCAACATGTGTGTGAGTGTGTGTGAGAGAGAGAGGTTAATCTAACTAGAAATTGAAACAGTCCTTGAACCTCCAACATTCTTTAATTCTTCGAGGGACACATGATCTGTTAACTCCTCCATCTTTTATGGTGATCATGGAGAAGGGACGAGTCGAGTGCACTCACCACACCATTGTTTGGACCCGTCAGGCGTTGTGATAGATCTTTCTCTGGCACTGAACGAGATAGATGAAACTGATCTGGCCCTTGTTGAGGTAAACTTCAAATAAAAACACTAGCGTACAGTGACTAAGGGAGAATTGATCTAGCCAACCCCACATATTGTAGGAGAAGGCTAAGTTTTGCTTTTTTATTCTGCTACAATGTTAGAAAATGTATGATTCTCTACAAACACGCATAACCAACTTAAATCTCAAACTAAGAAAATAAAAAAAAGTAGTCAATTAAATGGAAGAAATTGTGACTGTACAGGCTTGACGTCTTTACAGTGACGCAAGAAAAATCAGTTTGTCTGAGTTGACCTCTTTCAGACACGAGAATAATATCACAAACAAAACCCTAAACATGAACTGCCTACCCTGTAACTGGTTCACTGATACGTGGGGGTCTCACAGCCTTCAAACAGCAAGGGCAATTTTGATGCGTTTGTTCCTCATTAAGACCTAGTTTTGCTAAACAAGCCCAACAAATTAAAAGCATTCTGTTACTTTTGGCTCATTTCTACATATGATATGGCTTGTGTTCATACTTTCACGAACCATTTATGTTTGAACATGTTTTGAAGCATTTATTATTTCCCACAAAATAAGTTTGAACCATGTTTGTATTTGTTTTAGCTCATGTTGATGGTATATATATAGAGGGAGAGCATAGTTCATGTATACACCAATTCATGCTTAAACATGTTTTTAAATCTCAATCATTCGATCAGCGAGATCAAAAGTTGAAATTAAATCTCAAAAGCAAAAAAATGCATTATTGTAAAGTTGCTTTTTGACTCAAATGTCAACGGTTGATCTTTAAGATCGGACAATTGAGATCTTTGAGAATGTTATCCATGTGCATGTACTAATTTCTCTCTCTATATATATACATATATATTTCACCTGTAAATGATCTTGTAACCATTAAAAAGCCAAGCAGTACAGAGAAGGTGTAAATGAATAAGAGATTACGTCGAGGCAAACCACGAAGAGCTTTCTTTTTTTTGGCAAACTTCACAAACCGAGCAACTGACACTACTCATGTTCAACTCAAGGTCACAAATCAGCCATGGACAAGCTCAGAACGAGCTGAATAGAGTCGATCTTAAGGAAGCTTCGGTCATATACCAGCCCTAATGGGTCCTAGTTAGAAGCTACTCGTGTTCAACTGGAGGTCACAAACAGGCCATGAACAAGTTCAGAACGAGCTGACCGGGTCGATCGTACAGAAGTTTGGCTCGTTTATCAGTTCCTCAAGTTCCGGTTAGAAGTTGTTGGAGCAAGCAACTAGTTTTAGGATTCCAATATAGTGATCTACAGGACATCCTTTCTGTTGTCTGTGTTGTTCAAAGGGATAAAAGATAGGATAGCCTCTCCCAACTGGTGTTCATGTTGGTTTCGTGTTGTGTCCGACATTGCCAGCCCTGACCACGTGGAGGCTGCACCTCACGGTGAGGGCTCACCTTCCATCTTGTCTCTATTGTAGAATGTTATGGAAATCGATCAGAATCAGCAAATTCAGATGAAAAACAGGTCCTCCTTATTCAAACCCTCAGAGAAAGAACTTGATGATTATCTACTTTCTGTCAAAAGAACAAAAAGAAATTTCGCTTTTTGACAAATTTACACTAGATATAGTCGACTTACCTTCGAGGCCTGCGCCGCCAGTCACCAGAGGCCATCGTAGTTCGTTTTGGTTTGGATCTTTTCTACCTCATTCTTCTTCTTCTTCTTCTTTTTTGACATAAGTTCCTAGCTCATTCTTGATCGGTTCGTTAAACCTTTCAAACTACAAATCATGAACATGGGATATTCAGCTTGGTGGACCTCATGGAAACTTAGCATTCTTGAAATTTTTACTTACAATGCCCTCATTGCATTTGTATGTAGGTATTTAAAGCGAACAAAGGGCCATTTCTCTCGTATTGGTAGGTCCTTTTTTTCTCCAACGAGATTGTATTGGTCCAGTTGGACTTATAAAAGAATGGCAAGCTGACAGTCTAGCTAACAGACTGTCAGCTAGAGGAGGCTGAAGCTTAACACGGACATCCTCTGCACTAATGCTCTGGGTGCTGAGGTTAACTCATCTTGACAATGTTAAAAACTAGCAAAACATTAAAGGATTTATTGGGCTTGTTTACCACTCTACATGCAGCTCTTTATTTAATGAACCACATTAAATGACACCATCAGCTTTTTGTTTGTTGTTAATCTAGGGTTTAGGCAGACCGACCAAATATCATACATACTTGTAGTGTCCCTTGTTCTTTGTGAAACCCAAATATCACGTGGGAGACATTTTAAAGTAATTCAGAAGGGTGAATGAACAGTTTTCAAAAATAAAAAGCCTCTCAAAGTCAAACAGGCCGTTGTTTGAGCACTCGTAATTCTAATATGCATGTGAGAAACTCTTGCACTATGTCAGCCTTGGTTCAGATCGAGGCAATGTACAAGTTCCATTTTCAGGCGCTAGTTTCAGGCCAGCATCTGGGTCCTATTAGAACTACTATAAGTTCCATTTGAGAGAGAGAGAGAGAGAGAGACCCATTCCTTCTGTTTGCTGAATCGGCCCGCGGAACTCGGATTCGAATGTCTCTTTCTCTCTCCTTCTATGCCTGGGGGGACTCGTTAAAAACGCGTTCCCACCTGTTCTCATGGGATGCAGCTCTCCTTCTCCACACAACCAAAGCCAAAAAAATGAGGTCTCTTAATATGGCTATTTTCCCTTCTACGGCCTCTCACCAACCAACCCACCTCGCCCTTCGGCATTTCCGCTCTTAATCGATACCTCCCTATTCTCTTTCTCTTTCCCTCTTTTACCTCTCTCTCATTACCCACCACCACAAACCTATCTCTCTCTCTATGTTTGAAGTTATGCATCACCTTGCGCTTGGTTTAATGGAGCTGTTATCTTTTTAGCCATTTTACTAGCAACCGTTCAACTTCTCTCTTCTCTTCTCTTTTGGGAAAGAGAGGGAGAGAGAAATGAGACGATGCTCATGGAGTCGAACTCATCAGAGCCGGTTTCGGTACGTCACGTAGAGGCAAAAGGCGCGGTGGTGCCGGTTTCCGACGTCTCCATCACCAAGGGTGAGTCCCTTCAATGAGCTGGCTGGCTGGCTGGCTTTGTATTGGATCTGTCCTGTCGCTCTTTTTTATCGACCCGATCTGATTTTAAGATGGGGACCCATGGACCATCTGTGGGCATCTTTAGCATTGATTGGTGCGCTGCACCAAGTTAGAGTTCTCACGCGTCTTTGAGAACACACTCTATTGTTAGAGTTCTCACTCGTCTCTGAGAACACTCTCTATTGTTAGAGTTCTCACTCGTCTCTGAGAACACTCTCTATTTTGTCCAAATGTCATGTACTTCATGATAAGACGAAACAAACAACCAAGAACTACTTTTCCTAGCCCATCTTCACAACCGCCTTACCCGGTCAATTATCATGCTCTAACGCCAATGTCATTGTAATTGTATGGGGTATCTGATCATCATAGATTGCCAAACACAGGTTCTACAGGTCATCTCGCGAAATTAAATCAGAAATCTGACACAGGACAATAGTCATCCTAGATCAAATCACAGCCGTTCATTTGGTAGTGTGTGTCCACAACCAAAGGCCAAGTAGTCCACCACAAGGTCTCCCATGGGAGCATTTCTCAATCTAACATGGTTGTCATCCAATGGCAGAGGACAGAATCCTTTCCAGAATGCTTGGGTCATCCTGACCAATTAAAGGGAAGACATGTGAGGAAATTTAAGGTGGCCTGACCTAGAAAGCTGCATCCTGAAGCCGTAAGTTTAACATATTAAAGCACACCCTGTATCGAACCCCAGACCTCTCATCAAAGAGCAAAGCCACTAAAATAGTGCACTGTCTCGTTGTGGGCTGTTACATAACTCTGTAGTTAATAGACTTCTCTTACAATCTTTTATTTTTCCATATGCAAGATGGGGGTTAGGCAGACCCCTAACAGATGCGCACCCGGGTATCAAACTCCTGGCCTTTTCGTCAAGAAGTTGAAACCCCTAGCATGTGAGATCCGCTCCTTTTAGGGTTCTTACAACATTTTATTAAGATAGTTATATACATTATATAAATATATAAAAGAGGTTCCTGCTCTCTGCGAAAAACTATCTTACAATCTTTTAACAATATAGATTCATGCAGAGAGCAGGAGTCTCATATATCTATATATGCACACACGTCCGGGTGTCATTCACTGTGGGTATTGATTGGTCGAATACATTTGGTGTTAAAAAGTAACATTAATGCCGTCTTGTGTGCACATGATGATTGTTTGCCGGATTGCCAATCCACTGTGTTGTATTGAGAGTCGTTTTGACTTTGGATTTGATTTTCGTGGTGATTTAGAATTGGCAAGTACTCGACAGCAGCACGCCCGGGAGAAAGCCATTAGACTGGTTGGGCCCTTGGCAACAGAGAAAATGAACCACAAAATGAAAGGCCTCCTCAAAGGCTTGAGATACATATCACAAATTTTTGGTAAGTACTTATTCTTCATCTCACATTATTGGCATTTCTTTCTTTCTCTCAGATTGTGCTTGTTCATAAGTTAATGTGATGTGTGTGCATGTGTATGTATCATATGCATGCCTGTGTATGTATGTTTATGTGTTTTATGTATGTATCTCTTTGCATAGCAAGAATGTGGATGATTAGCTTGGAGATGTTACTTGGTACATGATACAAATATGAAGGGCTTATGCATACGTGTGATATAAATATTCACAATAAGAAATTTGATTGCTATAAGATTGGACTTGATATTGTTCATAGTTAATATTAGTTGTTAGCATCGAGTTGGCTTGATGTGGAATAATGTAAGAATATTAAAGCATGTCATCTGGGTAACAATTAGTTTACTGAGATTTTGAATGTGTTTACACTTGTGGTATGGAAGACTCAGAAGATGAGAAGGAACATGAAATGGTGATTGGATACCCGACTGACGTAAAACATGTGGCTCATATTGGGTTGGACGGCCCTTCTAACTCAAACAACACGCCAAGCTGGGTATGGGTTCGAATTTTTCTGCAATGAACTTGAAACTATAAATCCCAAGTCCCAACTCAGCTTATCAATAATTTCCTTGTTTTTCGATGCAGATGAACGGATTCAAATCACCTGCGAATTTGTCATCTGCTCCATTGTCTCCTGCCACAGCTATGAAGGAATTAGTTGGACCCAATTCTGCCTCACAAGGTAAGGGTTTGCCAACCAATATGCTTTTTGTGTGTGTGTGTGTGTGTGCACGCGCGGTTGTGTGTGTGTGTGAGAGCGAGAGAGAGAGATGGTGAACCATGTACGCAAACCTGATTGTATATCCGAGGCATGATTGACATGCAAAATAAATGTTCTGGATCTGCATAAGTTCAGAAAAACAAATTTAAGCAATATGGAGTTTGGTTTTGCAGGGTATATAATTTAGCTAACATTACCCAATGCATATAATTCTTTTTCTGAAGCTAGCCATTTACATTCAAATCAAGCGCTTCAAATCCCTGAAATATCAACAGACTCGTCCCCTCCACTGTTAAATCGACTGGATGATCAGTAATAATAATTGGATGCTCGACGCAGGGTGGCTTGTGGGCAAAACGACGAAAGCAACCGATTTAGCCCCCCCCCCCCCCCCCCCCCCCCCCCCCCCCAGGGCCTCATCTTCTAAGACGTTAAACTGCCTCCCATGGTCTACCATGTAGTTTTTGAGCATCAGCGTATGCTATGATTGTAAAACTCAAGCAATTGGCATCTGATTGCAGATTTACAGTCTCTCATGCAAGCTGAAATCACATCGGCTCGTGGCTCGCAAGGGGCTCCAAGACATGCAAGGCTGCACCAGTCATCTGGTGGAGCACCGGCCGACTCTTCGCCGCAAGACTCACCAGATGTGCAGAAACCACGGAGCCGTCATCACACCAGTGGCGCGCCCTCGGGTTCCCCGAACCATGAGTCCAGCGAGGGATCGGTGAGGCGTTCAAGACGACGTGCAACTCAGGGCTCTAGCGCAGTGGACTCCCCTAGCCGAGACTCAGCTGGGGTGCCCAGACAGTCACGCCCCCGGAGGCCGAAGGGCTCATCGGGTGGGTCCACTGAAGGGTCCGAATCCAAAGATTCCAGGGCCAAAGCTTCATCGACTCTCACCGAACCGGAGCCTAGCAAGACCTCTCAGGAGAATCAACCGACTGAAGGCGAGGACGTTGTTCGCTGAGATTAAACAAACAATCGGAGAAGAGAAACCGTTTCCTTTTTCACCCACTTGTAAATCTGGAGAAAATTTTCCATTAACTCTTGGCTCTAAGGTCTATCTTAGAATCCATCTTTGCTGTTGTCAAAATCAGGTTTTGACATTTCTTTTTCAACAAAATCAAAGAATCAGATGGAAGCAAATCAAAACATCATGAGGTGACATACAAATACGCGTGTGTGTGATTAGATCGACATATGCGTACTCTATCCTTTGAGTATGCAGTTGCAGGATTCAACTCTCTCTCTCTCAGAGAGAGATTTCCCAACTAGTGGTCACGTATACTCACATGTATGTACTAATTCCCCAGCTAGCCAAGAAAGGCCATTCGTCATGCACTTGCAGTTTGGTCTAAAACATCACTCCTCTGTGAAGTGATAGCCAATATTCGGCGATGGCTTCCATTTTGGCGTGCATTCAGTTCAATCGAATAACAAGATCATAATATGAACCCGAGTCAAATTTCTCTTTCGATCTAATCTTACCAATTCGATCTGAATGAGCTGATTCAGAATGATCTTTGCGAGGCAACCATTTGATCCGATCATGTCACCTGCTCATCGACCAACAAGAGCTCCCTCCCACTCCAATAAACCTGTCCATAAGGACATTTATTGTTCATAAACCTGCCCATAAAGGCATAAAATTGACAAGTATCTCTGAAACTAGAAAAGTTCCAAACGATTGCTATTTCAAAGCATTTACTGTTTTAGGAGGGTGTTGGGTTTATGCATGCCCATAAGGGCATTTATGCATCAAGTCCTCCTTGTCATCATACTGATGGAAGAGGAAACGACTACAAGAAGAACAATCCTTTTCCTTCTTCTAACAAGAGGAAGAACGATTACAAGAGGGGATTTATGTTAACTGGTTTATGTTTATCTTTTATTGTAACATCTGGTTGTGATGTTGATGATCCAAATGTATGATATTTCTGGCTAGTATAAATAGGGCAAGAGATGCTTACTCGGTTAGCTAAGAGTGGTCTTTTAGGATGATTAACCTGAGTTGAGACAATAATAGTGGGAGCAATGTTGATACAATGATATCTATATTTCAAGTCTGCCATGTGCTCCATTGTGTGAGACCTGAGGCCTTTAAAAAATGTTTCATTTATATCTTTATTACTTATTACTTTTGACTGTTTTTCAAAATCTTGATTTGATTTAGTGTATGCTACTTTATCATACTAGCTTATGGTCATGAATGTTTTGGCCTATGGGACATGTCTAGATACACAATTGGATTGCGATGGAGATATTCAAATAGGGAAAGAAAGACCAATTGATGTTACATCAGAAACTTGTGGTCACTGGTCAACCTATTATGCTACTTACCTTTGTTGAAGTTTATACATAATAGTGAACAGATGTGTGTAGATCAAGCAATTTTGTAAAGAGAACTTTTAATGAGAAATGTTGCTTGATGGATGTAATGTATTGAGTTTAGGATACAATGACTTACATATCAATCTTAACATCTCGTTCTAGTGTATCAAGAAGTTTTTACTTACGTGTGAACTCATTGGTTGCATGACGCATGCTTTTCTATGAAAATCTAGAGAAGTGATATCAAGATGTGACCCGTGATCATAAGGCACGCCTGTAAATGCTCATTATTTATAGGTGGGAGACGTTAGAATTACATATGCCTATAAGGGCATTTATGTCTCAAGCAAGAAGGGTCAAGTCCCTCCCTACCATCATATGAAATAAAAAGCAGATGGAAGAGGAAACTGTTACAAGAAGAACAATCCGTTTCCTTCTTATAACAGAGTTGTGCCATCTTGAACTAAGGGGAAGAAACACTTTCTAGTAGAGTGTGTGCGTGCCTTCTTCACTTGGATTGGGAGAGCAAAGCAAAAAACCGAGGCATAATTCACCCATCGTGATCGTTGCCTTCAACTTTCAAAAATTTGGAGACTAAACGGTGAATATGTTGGATTTGATGTACATTTGATGTGCATTAAATGTATGTTAGTATCCCTATATATTTAATTAATATAAGTAAAAGTCCTAAAATTTTAAAAGTAAAATATAAGAGATTTTTGCGATAGATGATCAAGAGGAGATATATTAATGGATGTAACAAATCCACATGTCCTTTCATATAGTTGGGAGCTCTTGAAATTTAGTTTAAAGTGCTTGGGGAGGACATATTATACCACATGCGAGCATACGCATGTCGGACCGAGCTAAACTTGAGCTTGTGGTTTGGGTTTGGGTCTTAATTTATCTTTTTGCACGAATTTTTTTTTATCTAACTGTCAAAATTTTCATGATCACGGATAGAGATAAGATGAGGTGGTTTCAAATAAGGTAGGGCGGTTGAGGATAAGACAAGACGATTGAGGATAAAATGATCCAAACGTGCACCTATAAATAGGTGATTAGAGGTCCTCCCTAAGTACTAGTTTGTTCTTTCTCCTCTCTCTCTCTCTCTCTATTCTCATGGTCCTGCCTCTGTACCCATGGTTCTGTCCCTGTGCTGGTAATAGGTCCCTCTTTCTACTGTAGTCATAGGCGACTGAGGTGTGTTCGAGGTCGACTCGAAGCTAGGTACATGTTTTTCCAGTTGTATGTATGTTTTATCATGAGAGGAAGGCGCATGTACCTCTATGTACTAATAGCGAGACACTGATTTCTCTAAGGCAAAGATGACTCGCACGGATAAGTTTATGATTTTGCTTTTCCTCTTGTTTTTTTTGTACGACTTGATTATGACTTATTTTGGATCTCCAGTATTTGTTTATGATTGATGCATGTCTATATTCATTGTATATTATGTTATTATGCATTATGCATGGATGCCTACGATTTTTCCCAACAGAATTATCAAAGATGAAGGGGGTTTTGTTCCTTCACTTCGGCTGCGTTATTCTTGTTTCATAGGGAAGAGGGAGTCAGATCGTGTGTTTCTCAAAACCTATGGAATATGCATTTGTTGTTTGATAAAAAACATAAAATAAGAGTATGATCTAAAGACTGATGTGTTGGATAAGATTTATTTACATTCCAATTACTATAGTCCAACTGTTCTCTCACAAAGCATGAATTAGGAGACGGCCCGCTAAACAAGTTGATCAAGCCGAAGAACCATTGTCTACTTCTCTGATAGTTCTTGATAAGAACGAAACGAGCTTACGATCAACTGAAGGAAACCTGTGATTTCGGGTGTATGCCTGGAGTCACATGACCAGACACGAAGGCACGTCCTGCATACTTCTCTTAATCTTTTGTTCGTTATTATTATAATAAACATACTGCTTTGTACTGAGAACTTTGTTCACATTAAATTAGAGAAAATAGTTTCCCAATCATTAAGGATGTAAAAGGTCACAATTTCGTGTTTCAGTAGCATCGTGTCAGGAACATGTCAAACCAAACACGATTCGTTTCTTCGTGTTACTTTTGATTGACATGCGTATGGCCTTCTATGATGGATGCTGAGTGTGGCAGGTTTTACGCTCCCATCAACTTTTGTGTTTTGAGTCATGTTAGTGTTGCGTTCGTCTCCTTTTCGTGTTAAGAACAGGTACTCCCCAAATGGCAATGCTGGATTTACGATGAGGGGAGTCGTACATCACCCAGATCATGAAAAAGAGAAGGCACCACCCCAAAAAAAAAGTTGAACGAAGACAGTAACCCCTAGTAAGTACCAAGTTTGCATTTGTAGGTTGCAATACAGAACAACCGTGGGCTTTAATATAAAGCCCATGATGCGACCGTCGGATAACCACCACAACCCAAATAAATATTTAGATGCGCCCACCGCCAAACGAGTAATTCAAACTTTTAGGTTCGGGTTCGTGTCGGTCCCTACCGTGTTAAGTGGCCAGGCCTACGTAGCCTGGGGAAAGTACGTCTTCGTCCGGCGGTATACGAGTGAAAGTATTTCCGAGAATACGAATGTCGGGGAAAAAACAATGCGTGCATATGCCGCGAGCTATGGGGAAATGAGAAGTAAAAAGAGGCGAAAGACGGCGAACTCGTCACTCGTCGTGGTAAGAGCGACGCCCAATGTGAGTGAGTGAAAGAGAGAGAGAGAGGGGAATTCCCGGTTCAAACTTCCTTTCCCCTCTGTTTCTTTCCCCATCCGTCGCAGTTATTCGCGTACTTCGTTCTTCTGAGAAATTGGGTCTCTTTTGGTCTTTTACTCTCTCCGCGCTTGCTGCCCCTGCGGCTGTTGGGGGCGATTCTAGGGTTTTGATGGCGGACAAACTCAGAGACCTCAGTCAACCGATCGACGTCCCTCTTCTGGATGCCACCGTCGCCGCTTTTTACGGCACGGGATCCAGGGAAGAGGTACGCTTCTTCTGCGTCGCTTATGTTCGTCTCGTTGTGGATGCTCGCACTGTTGTTTTTCCTCTTTAAAGATTAGGCATTCACTCGCATTCTCGTAGGTGGTGTGTCCGGTTTTGGAAGTTGTTTGTGAACCGTGCTGCATTGGTTGGGTGGACGTTTTTCCTGTCGTCGTCTGGATGTTCTCCATTTTTTCGTGCTTGATTTTGCTTCAGCAGCTGATCTGTTCTGGGGTTGAAATATGAAGGCCTTCTTATGGTGTGGGAGCCCGTTTTTCCTTGTGTCTCGTGTCTTCGTTTTGTTTGCGGAATGGAGGCCCCGCTGTTCATTGCGTGATCGTTGTGATAGGATTGGATTTTGTAGTTTCAGTGCTTTGGGTACTTTTTTCCTCCCCTCATTCTTCTTTGGAACATCAACAGCAGCCCAAAAGTGGAAGCTACTTAGAGCAACCACTATCAACCTAAGGAGACGAGAGTGTAATTTCATTGGAGAAGGAGAAGTATGTGAAAGGGAATTCTGGATGTCCATGAACAATAAAGAGTAAAAGCTAGGAATGAAACGGAAGTTCTTAAAAATTAATTATTTAACCTTAAAATCCTACATAATAACCTGTACTTTTGCAGTATTAAGTGCGTTATTTTCACAAGGAAAAGAGATCTGGAAGTTCCACCAAAAACTTTAGTTTGTCACTGGTTACCAGTGGTATTTGTTGGAAGGGTCACTGTATAGTCTTATTTCAGTTTTCAAAATTAATTACAAGTGTTTTATTATGAAGGAGTAAAAGCTAGGAATGAAAAGGAAGTTCTTAAAAATAAATCATTTAACTGCAAAATCTTACGTAATAACCCGTATTTATGCAGTGTTAAGTGCGTTCTTTTCACAAGGAAATGAGAGCTGGAAATTCCAGAAGAAACTTTAGTTTGTCACTGGTTACCAGTGGTTGTTTGTTGGAAGGGTCATTGTATAGTCTTATTTCAGTTTCCAAAATTAATTGCAAGTTTTTTTATTATGCCAACAGATAAAGGGTTGCTTTTTATCCAGTGCCTCCCATTTTCTTCATTTCCTGTTGAAGAGTTTTTAGCAACTGCACTCCCCACAGAGAAACTTCCAAGAACTAGTGAAGAAGATTTCAGGACGTCAACTTACTGGTTGTCCCCTTCCCCCACATTTGGAAGGATATTGTCAAATCTAATCCCCACACACAGCGCACACCACGCCCCCTTGCATGCCTTTACAAATAAGCTATTTCTATCTTGGCTAAAAAATACATTGTTTTGTGTTGATCAAGTTTCTTTTGTTTTTTCTAAGTAGAAACTAATAGCGGATTGTTGATTTAGTTATGCAATAAAAATACGGGTGCATATTTATGAATTTTCCATTGTGTTATAATTTTTGATACTATCATGAGTTTCATCACCACCATCATCCGCTGCCAGCCCCCCTCTCCATTGCCCCCCTCTAGCAACTCCAATCACTAGCTATCCCGCCACTGGCTTCACTATCTCACCCACTGGCACATTGTGCCTCTGCCATCATATTGTGAATTGCCATCACTCGATCAGCACCATCCACTGCTTATCACCACCACCATACACCATTACTTTCACCACCACCATGACACACTCCACTTCCTGCCTTCCACCACCACCACCTGCTTTCTCGAATCCGTGCCACCTTCATCAATGCTCCGTTACAAACTCCTGCATTATTTGCTGCTGCCTCCATTACTATCATCTGCCTCTACCTATTGCTTCCTTTGTGATCATCTATTCACCTTCATCTAACTCTGCTGCCATTATTAACCACCATCACCACCGCCCCAATCTGCCACTATTACCATAACTAATCATCACTACCATCCTTGGTTACCAACTTAATTTAGATTCATCCAAACACTTCTTCTTTCTACTTTCTAAATGAAAATATCGGTTAGAAGGGCTTATTTCTTTTGGATCTAAAATGAACATAAAACATTCAAACAAAGCCTAAGTTATGATGTGAAGATTAAGATTAACTTGCATTCAGTTACATTGAAGTCCCAAACCAAAATTTGTATATGGCTGCAAGAATTGTGCTAGCTGTATGAGTTTGTGATTATGGTTAACACTTTTTTAATGTGATGGGTGTTTACATTTGGAAAGCAACAACAACTAAGCCTTTTCCCATACTAGATGGGATCAGCTTGTGTTAGGAACTCAAATGAGTCAAAATTTGTAGATTTCTGCTGCTGACTGGAATAAATGATTTTGTGACAGAGAGCTGCTGCAGATCAAATACTGCGTGAGTTGCAGAATAACTCTGACACATGGCTACAAGTAGTTCACATTCTACAAAGCTCGCAAAATCTTAATACGAAGTTCTTTGCTCTTCAGGTAAGTCATCCGTTTGCTAATGTCTTGAGAGAGGATAGTGAATGAATGTGTATTTCAAAGAAATTCAATTAAGAAATGTCTTACTGGCTACTTTTATGCACTGCATTCTGTGATCTGATTGAAGCCGTATCCTTTTAAAATTGGAAGGAGGACTTTACCATATTTCTCCATGTGTCATTTTGTATCCTGAGATGTTCATGCACACAACCGCCAAATGATGTTTCTTGATATTGTTATTCACTTCCTTACACTTTTCTTTTTTTCAAAATTACAAATTTACAACATAGACTATTGTTTTTTTGGGTTCTTTGGATTTACATAATGTTTCTCTCTAACCAGTTATATGTTTTTATTTCTTCCTGTTCACTTTGCCTTAAGAAATGGAATTCTCAGAAGAACATCCTAAACATGGTAGATAGCAGAAGTTCTAGAGTGCATGCCCCTGTAAGGTGTAGTCATTCTAATGGTCGAAAATGGTTCATTTAAGAACAAGTATCTTAAAATGCTAATGACTAGAAAATCATAATGAAAAACATAAAGGATAGGATAATGGCAATTCACCTATGAAGAGACGGAGGGAAGTGATCCTATTCACAAATGAATCTATGCAATCTTAGTGATCAGAATAAACTATTCTGGAAGGCATGCTGTCATGACTCATGATGCACATATAAGTGAATGAGACAGTTATTTGTTATTCATGGCAGAGTTTGCTTTCGCCTGGCAGAGTTTGCTTTCGCCTATTCCCCAGACTCAAACTTTCAGGTACTAGTCATGGGATATCCTTGAGGTTGGTGTCAAAAACATGTTTCATTTGAAGGACTTTCAATTATCGATGGCTACTCAACTACAGTTAAGGAACAAACAGAAAATATAACACTTGCTGATGAAGGGTCTCATTACTAATATGTTGAGCCATACTAATTATGCATTATAATGGAAAGATGTTGAATCTTGGGAGCTCTTCGCAAAATTTTGGGGCTGTTATGTATGAAGTATCCATCCGACCATATGGGTCATATACTTGGTGTTTATTTCCAAGACATATGAATTTGGTTCACATTCTCCTATTAGTTTTCTATTCTAAAAGATAGAAGGATGAAGTTTATCCATCTCATTGCTCTTTTTGCTCTCTTCTCTCCCGATAAATAAAGTTGTCCATCTCAATGTCCTCATTTGCAATAAATCCTCATCTTTTTTTCATTGAAATGTAGGTCCTAGAAGGTGTCATTAAATATCGATGGAATGCATTGCCTGTTGAACAACGAGATGGGATAAAAAATTACATTTCCGATCTCATTGTGCAAGTAAGTAACGTTGTTCATTTCTTTTTACAGTCAAACATATTTCTAAGGAAGCTTATATGGTGTTATAATAGATAAATTGCATGATTTGGTGATTTTCATCACAATGTTCTGCCTTTTCACTCTTTTTTATAAATGGTTTGTGTCATAAAATAGCTTTCAAGTAATGAGCTCTCCTTTAGGCGGGAAAGGCTTTATGTCAACAAACTTAACATTATACTTGTCCAGGTAAGGACCGTTACTCTTGTTAGTTTCTTTCTCAGGTTAATTTTTCTTTACAGTATTTATGATGTGATTTTGTTTGTTTGTTTCTTAGCATTTTGCATAAAATCGACATCGCATGTATGAATACACAGATTTCTGAAATAGAAATTTGAACTTTTTAAAATCTTTCAGGTGTTTAACTATTGAGCATTAGGTCTTGCTACATAAATACTTCTAACTTTTGGCACTCTATGCTATTTATTTTTGCAAACTCTCTGTTTGCCTTGGTAACAAACCTTGATTCCACAATTCTTTTTGTATATTGCAGGTTTTAAAACATGAATGGCCTGCTAGATGGCCTTCATTTATTTCTGATCTTGTTTCAGCTGCGAAGAGTAGTGAAACAATATGTGAGAATTGCATGGCTATTTTAAAGGTAATATCAAATGATTGATATTTGGTTTTGGTTCATCTGCTTTCCTCCACTGTTACTTCGACTAGAATTAACAGCTGTTGCTATGTGTTGCTTATAATGCACTTGTGATGTTTGGCTAACATATAATTTGCTACTGCCAGCTTCTCAGCGAGGAGGTATTTGATTTTTCAAGAGGAGAGATGACACAGCAAAAAATCAAAGAATTGAAGCAATCTTTGAACAGGTGACAAGTGAATTTCTTTATGGCAACTCTCAATTTATTTTATTTATTCTTTTCATTTTTTTTTGAGCCAACAAGTACTGTATTGGTGTATGTATAGTTGATACTACGAATCAACCTTAACCTTTCTGTGATTTGTTCTTGTGGCAGTGAATTTCAGCTTATACATGAGTTATGCTTATATGTGCTGTCTGTCTCACAAAGAACGGAGCTTATAAAGGCAACACTGGCCACACTTCATGCATTCCTATCATGGATCCCTCTGGGCTATATTTTTGAATCTCCATTGGTCAGTTCTTCTGTAATTTTGGGATGTTTAGAGTCTATTCTTGTGAAGCTTTACTTGCATGTTAAATTAACATGTTTTTGGTTATGGGGAAAATAGCTGGAAACACTTTTAAAGTTCTTCCCTGTTGCATCATACCGGAACTTAACTCTTCAATGTTTAACGGAGGTATGGGTTTCAAATCCTGTTGATTATCTCTGCACATATTGTTTTCTGGTTGATTTTGATGAGTTTATCTAACCTCACATTAAAAGGTTTTGAGGTTATTTGGTGACTGTTTCGTCATCTTATTCGTCTTTTTCCCCCCTACTTCTTTAGGTTGCTGCACTTCAATTTGGAGATTTCTACGACAGTCAGTATATTACTATGTATACTGTTTTTATGGTACAGTTGCAGGTACTGGAATAGTCCGTTAGTTGTGTCCTAACATCTCAAAAGCACTTCATGAAGTGTTTTGACACTGTTCTGTACTTATTCTCTTGGTTGGAACAGATTGCCTGTGCCGACAATTTCCTAATCTCATAAAACATTTTGATGTGTTTTTTATTTTTTTTGTGATCTGCAGACATTTCTTCCACCAGGAACAAATATTCCGGAAGCATATGCTAATGGTTCCAGTGAAGAGCAGGTAAACATGATTTCTTCCTCTTTTTAGCTTGCAGATGCTTCAAAAGATTGTATCCTAGTCTGTAGGATCTGTTTGTGTGCTGAAGCTACTGCTTCGTTGCTCTTATGCATCTAAGTACAGTTGCTTCTGTGCAGGCATTTATCCAAAATCTTGCTCTCTTCTTCACTTCATTTTTCAAGGCAAGAACTTATTGCTTGATGGTTGCACTCTTGATTGAAAATATGGATGCAAAATATGGGTCTGTTGGTTATTTGTATCTGGTTTTTAATACTTGTTTTACAAGCTTATGCATGAGAATAGCATGTAGAAGATTCGTTTTGGACTACTTCTCGTTACACCTCAACATTTGAAGGTGTGGATTAGTAGTATAACACCAACTGAAAATATATGCATATTCCTGTGCAGTCCCGCATACGAATTCTTGAAACTACAGCTGACAATCACAGTGCTCTCCTTATGGGTCTCGAGTATTTGATTGGAATATCTTATGTTGATGACACAGAGGTTTTCAAGGTGTGGACGATGTGGTGTTCTCCCTCTAGTTCCTGTTCCTTTGACGCTGCTTGGTTTGGTTGACTTTTTCTTTGTGTTGGATACAGGTTTGCCTGGACTATTGGAATTCACTGGTTTTAGAGCTTTTCGAAGCACATCATAGTCTAGATAATCCGGCAACTGTGGCAAGCATGATGGGGCTTCAGGTAGCTTGCATTCATTACGATGTAGTCTGTTCATATGCTGCATCTGTTCTTCCACAGTAACATCTTGCACACAAATTCTGCAAGAAAATATGGTATCTCTTAGAAAAACTTGAAAGTATTGTTTAATGATTAATCTGTTATGGTGCTAGTAAGTTGAAAACTACATTTCATATTCTCTGCATCTTATGTGCTTGCTTTAGTACATCTTACTGTTCTGTTGATTCCAGTTCTTTACTCTATTTTACTTCATACGCTTGTCAAGTGCAAGCTTCCTGTTTTTGGACTATTTGCATCTTCCCGTAGTAGAAAAGGCCATTTAATTAGGGTCCCAGTGTACACAAATTCATTGTTTGATGCATGCATTTGAATAACATGTTTGAAATGTAGGTGTTGTGTAATCGCAGGTCCCTTTACTCTCCAGTGTGGCTGATGGTCTTGGTTCTCAACTTCTGCAGAGACGTCAGTTATATTCTGGTCCAATGTCTAAGTTGAGAATGCTTATGGTTTGCCGAATGGCAAAACCTGAAGAAGTTCTCATTGTGGAGGATGAAAATGGGAATATTGTCCGGGAGACAATGAAAGACAACGATGTGCTTGTTCAGTATAAGGTTTGGCAAAGCATGTCCTTGGGAACCTTCACTCAATTTTGGTCATGTTGCCCTTCGTTCTTTTATATTTGATTTCAAAGGTTCATTGTAATTTGTCAGATTTGGTCATTTTCCCATTACCTTCTGTTTTTTTGCGTTGGGTTCTCTGTGTGATGATTGGTTAAATTATTTAGTATGATTTTTGGTGCTCATCTTTGTACTTCAACTGTCTTGTAGTATGTACGATTCATTTTGTGGGCGTGCTTCTTCTGTTCATTGCTTAAAGTCCTTTTGAATTGCAGATTATGAGAGAAACGCTTATATACTTGTCACATCTAGATCATGAAGACACAGAGCAGCAGGTTTGTGCTTATTCCAAGGCAGCTTAGTGATGTTAGATTTTCCATGGGTAATTGTGAGTGCTTCAATGCTGAGCTATACCAAATGCTTTTTCGAAAGTGATCTTTGCTTATACAATGTCTTTTAAGTTTTAATTGTTTTTGGTTGGTTGTGCACACTTGTTCTTTATGATTGTATACAACAACCAAGCCTTTTCCCATACTAGGTGGGTCTGCTACATGGTTCTTGTTTATGACGTATAATTTAGAGAAATTTACAGACCTTGGTTTCATCTATATAATGGGTGCCGTACGTGAAACTTCAGACTTTATTGTACAGTACAAATTATGAACTGAGGACATTTCATGTTTAATCTTGTTAAGTCTGCTGTCATATTTGAAACTTTTGACTTTAAGGGTTCATCTGGTTATATAGAAATATAAAGAGCCTGACTCAGAAATTTAGAAACTCAGATATTTGGTTCTTGCACAACTCTATTTCACTTGAATACAGAACATGCTTTACTTCATGAAAAACTTATGGGTATTGCATTCCAACCTCTGAGGAAGAACTTGCTTGCCTCACTGCATCATGTACCATAGCTTTGCCTTTGTCCAGCAGTTTCTTGTCCATCTTATATTGAAATAGAGAGAGATATTATGACGAATTATAGTCAGGATGATGAAGTTGACAGCAAAGTGGGTAGTCCTCTTATACATGAGAAATCTATATATAAGATCTAGAAAGAAAAAGCTGATGATGAACAAGAGAGCCTTCTCTATGATCAATATCCTAATTCTTATACAAGATAAAGAAGGCTCTACAAGTCATGTCTTTTCATCTTCACTTTGAAGTTCCGTCTCTCTTCTAGTTTCCATTTTCATATTTTCTTAAGCGAATAATAACGTGGAGAGGAACTAATCACTCCTTTTCTCTATATCCATAATTGCTGATCCCTTCAACATTTTGATGTTTGAGGAACTTGCCCACTTTACGGACAAGGTACTTAGCATGGGTTTTTTCCGTCTATAGTTGTACTCAAACATCATTGGTGGAACTTGCCCACTTTACGGACAAGGTACTTAGCACGGGTTTTTTTCCATCTATAGTTGTACTCAAACATCATTGGTGGAACTTGCCCACTTTACGAACAATCTAATAATTGGCTTATTTCATTCAAATGCATTTTTCAACATTTTTGTTTTCCCTCATTTTCCATTGTTGAGCCTCTTACATTCTCTATCTACCAAGGAAAGTAAGCTCACACGAGAAATCTGAATGCCAGCTTTGGGTGTCATTCTTGAAGGAATTATCGTATTCAATAATGGCATTTTTTCCTCTTCCGGTTTATACGTTCTTTAACAGCTGACTTATGAACCTTATTCTGTCTCTGTCTCTGCCTCCTCCAATTCTCATGATGTTGAGTTTGCTATCAGTTGGTCATAATGACGGTATCTACTTCATGGGCCATATATTTTCCTTTTGAAATGCAGATGTTGAAGAAGCTAAGCAAACAATTAAATGGAGAGGAGTGGACTTGGAATAACTTGAACACACTTTGTTGGGCCATAGGATCGATATCTGGTTCTATGGTGGAGGAGCAGGTATTTTCCTTTTATATATAAATGAGGGTGTGGGTCTTGTCCACTTCGTTTTCTGTAGGTGAAGATTGAGCTCAATGATTTGCTTTGTGTGTGTCCGCCTGTGTGTGCATGTACTCACCATACATGTGCATCTGGATGCATTCCACATCACCAAGTTTGTGAATTCCACAACTTTCTAATAATTTAATGTGTATGATGTGGACATCAAGTTAGAAGCGTGTGAGGGGAACATACAGGGAAATTCCCTGCCTTGATTAGTACAAAATCCGAGTAATAGTAACTGCTGGAAGTGGTCAAGTGCATGCTTTGCTTTATGTCTGTCATACGCCAATGTTGCTTTTTCTTTGTTGCCTTTTTCTCCAACAAACCTGCTTTTGGTATTGATCCAACTACCATCCATCACCTTAGAAAAGTCACATGTTTCAGACATTTATTTTTTTATATATCCCTTTGCTCTTTCAGGTATTGATATTACTTTTTCTTTTCTGCAGGAAAACAGGTTTCTCGTTATGGTTATCCGTGATTTACTTAACCTTTGTGAAATCACAAAAGGAAAAGATAATAAAGCCGTGATAGCGAGCAACATCATGTGAGTTCAATGGTTGCATTCTATATATTTTCCCTTTTATCGTTGAACACATGCTTCTTGTTGTTGACCTATTATGGTCGTTGATGGTTGTGTACAGTTCTTGCCATATTTTATATGCAAGTGCACATGCATGCTCATTCTTTTCTTTCTTCCTTTTCTTCACCATGCATGCAGGTATGTAGTTGGACAATACCCAAGGTTTTTGAGGGCTCACTGGAAATTTCTTAAGACAGTAGTGAACAAATTATTTGAGTTTATGCATGAAACTCATCCTGGAGTTCAGGTCAGTTTCTTTCTCAAGCTTTGCTGGTTTATTCCATTTTGAGTCTTGAAGTTCTCTGAATCCAATAGACACGTGATTACAACAACAATTAAGCCTTTTCTCATACTAGATGGGGTCGGCTACCTGGATTTTTTGTTTCCACAAAGCCCTATCATGTGTAATGCAAGTATTAACTCAATATGAACTAGATCATTTTTTATTGTTTCTTTCCACATTTTTGTGGTTGTTCTCTTTCTCTTTTAACATTTTCACAATCTAGTTTTTCATTTCTTACGGGAGCATCTTTTGGTTGTCTTTCTACATGTCCAAACCATCTTCAACAATTTCCCCTTATTTTATCCTATATTAGTGCTACACTCAATTTGTTTCTAATATGCTCATTACGTATACAATCTTTCCTTGTGTTCATCCATCTCAACATCTTCATTTATGTTACAAACATTTTTTGTCCTTTGGTCGTCTTTCTACATGTTCAAACTATCTTAAACGATTTTCTCTTATTTTATCCTTTATTGGTGCTACTCTCAATTTGTTTCTAATAGCCTCATTACATATACTGTCTTTTGTACATGTTTGATGATTAACTGCCCAACACTTAGAACCATAAAATATTGTAGGTCTAATTGGTGCTCTATAATATTTACCTTTCAACTTTAATGATATCTTTTTGTCACAAAAAATACCTAATGCCTCTTTTCATTTTAACCAATTTGCATTAATTCTATGTGTAACATCTCTATCAAATTTTTCATCACTTTGAGAAAGTGATCCTAGGTATTTAAAACTTTTCTTGTGAGGAATACAATGTGTGCCCAACTGTCCATCTTAATTTCTATGTCCTCTGAAGTAACCAAATGATCAAACTTACGTTCTATATATTCTGTCTTTATTCTATTAAGTCGGAGGACTTTACTTTCTAATATTTCTCTTAATAGTTCCAATTTCCTATTAACTTTTTCCTTAGACCCACCCACTAACACTACGTCATCTGCAAATAACATACACCAAGGTATTTCATCTTGAATATGCTTTGTTAACTCATTAGTGATCAATATACATAAACATGTTCTTAAAGTTGATCCCTCATGTAACCCAATATTAACTTCAAAGGAGTTTATTGTTCCTTCATGAGTCCTTAAGACTTTTTTGCACCATCATACATGTCTCTAATGTCAATAGGATACTTCTTTTTCTGAAGGTTTTGACACTCTTGACACCCTATCGTAAGGTTTCTGTAGTTTAATAAATATCATGTAATGGTTCTTTTTATTCTAAAATGTTTCATAAAACATCTCAATAGGTGAATTACTTCAATAGTAGATCTGTCGGGCATGAATCTAAATTGGTTCTCTGTTGAACTCGATACTTGTCTTAACCTATGTTGGATATTTTTTCTCATAATTTAATAGTATGGCTCATTAACTTGATGCCTCTATAATTCACACAATTCTTAATGTCTCTCTTGTTCTTTATATGGGTATAAGTGTACCCACTCTCCATTCCTCGGACATCTTTTGGGTTCTTCATATTTCATTAAATAGTCTTCTGAGCCAAGTGAGTGTTATCTCTCCTAGTTTTTTCTATGTTTCTATAGAAATATTTTCTGGTCCTACAGATTTGCCAACCTTCATATCTTTAAGAACTTCTTTGACTTCATTTTTTTGAATATGTCGATAAAAATTATGGTTTATATAATTTTCTGATTTGGCTAACTCTCCTAAGTTAATACTAACATATGCATTTTAATTAAAAAGCTTATAAAAATAAATTTTCTATCTTTTTTTTATATTATTATTTGCCACTAGAATCTTTTCATCCCCACCTTTGATGCATCTAACAAAATTAAGATCCTTAGTTTTTTTTATCTATAGGCTTAGTTATCCTAAAAAAAAAAAATTCACCTTCTTTTGAGTTAAGCTTTTTATATAAATCCTCATAAATTTTGGTTTTTGTTTCACTAACGGCCTTTTGCGCTTCTTTCTTTGCTTTCTTATAAGTCTCCCAAGTTCTAGTCTTCTTGGCATAATGAAATTTGTAACATGCCTTTTTTATTTTAATTTTATCTTGCACCATATCATTTCACCACCAAGCTTCTTTTTTGTGCCGGTACGCCTCCCATAGATTCGTGTAATACATCTTTTGTCACTTTCCTAATATGTATAGTCATATTATTCCACATATGAGAAGATGTACCTACATGATTTGAAGCATATTCTTGAAATATATTTAAATATATCTTCTTTCTCACATTTGAGGTTTCACCATCTCGTGGGAATAACTCTATTTTACTCTATTCTTCTTTGTCCACTTTTTTAGTTGCAAATCAATTACTAAAATCGATGATCAATAGTTAAGTTTTCTCCAAAAGTTACCTTGTAAACTTTAAGACACCATCTATCTTTTTATTTACAAACAAAATAATCAAATTGTGTTTGTGACAAGCCACTCTTATACGTAATTAAATGTTATATCCCCAAAACATACCTTGATATCCTAATGCCTCTTTACTGACATGTCCATTTAATTCTCCTCCCAAACAAATGGTCTCCCTTTGTAGAATTCTTTGAGTTACCTTAATTCTTACCAAGAAGCTTTCTTTATACTATCTTCTAATCCTACTTTGGGTGCATAAGCACAAACTATATTCAAAGCCTTTACTTCTAACACTAATTTTACGATCATAATTCGGTTACATTATCATTGTATATCTACTACACTATCCTTTAATTCTTTATTTATAATAATACCAATTCCATTTCGAGCCATTTCCTTTTCTAAGTGTCATAATTTAAAACATATATTCTCAATCTCCTTTGCTTTTTCTCCAACTCACTTTGTCTCTTGAAAACATAGAATGTGAATCCTTCTTTGAAATATAGTATCTACCACTTCCATTAACTTGCCACCTTTTTGCTTTTCTTGCTTCCTTGTCACAGACACTTCTATTAGGGTGTTGCACTCCTGTTGGACACTCCACTCTTCAATTGTACTCCTGTGTTTGGCTCAACACTGAAAATTTTAAATAACTTCAGTACTACTAAGATATTTGATGAGTATTGATCAGTTATTACTTTATTAGTGACTCAACCTGTGGAAGAGTAATTTGGGTTGATTCACATATTGACGTGTTCCATTTTATTTGATAGGCTTTAATAGTTTTATTAGGTATTGTCAAATTTATATATGGCTCTGTCCCTGCACCTTTGGTTTTCAAAAGTTGCCATGTCCTTCACATGTACCCACATCCGTATCTGCACCATTGTTCGGACGGGAAACATGGTAGAAAATACCCACGGTTGTATTCATTGATCCTATCTCTGCCTTCCATCTCATGTCTTTTCATATACTTCGGTTACTTTTTGCTTCTTGATGTTATGTCCTAGAAGAAACGTTCTCCATCCGTTCTATATGCTATCATGTTTCTGGTTGAGAGTTAATTTTGTGCTTTCAGGATATGGCCTGCGATACATTCTTGAAGATTGTTCAGAAATGCAAACGGAAGTTTGTGATTGTTCAGGCAAGTGTAGTATTTTGATTACTTAATTTTATCTTCTCCAATTTTCATTTGTTTGTTTCTTCTAGTGATGCTTACTTCACCATGATTTGCTACCATTATATGCTTTTTGCCAAGAAGTCAAGTCTGTGATCTTTTTATTTATAGAATACAGAAGAATAGTATTGGCATGGGATCATCAATTGCTCAATATTAGTAAAGGAAGCTTATTTTCTTTATGTGTTCCATGTTTCTTTATTGATTATAGATGTAAATAATAAGGATAGAATCACAAGGCACAACACCAGATGCTTACTCTTAATCTGAAGACTCAAATTGTTCATTTGAGTAGATGCACAACTATTGTGTTATGTGATCCTTGTTTGTCATGAGTACATCCATCATTTTGGCAAACAATCAGGTGTCTGCTCAGTCTTGTTGTATGCTACTGGAATGCTTTGAATATTGTGAAGTCAATCCCATAGCACAAGTGCCATTTGGTGCATCTCTTGAAGTGGAATTTTTCATTTCTCCACAATTCTTGTTGGGTGTTTTCTCAACTTGATGACATCAAGGTAAGTGCTGCACAATCTACTGGTTGAATTAATTGGTCTCTTTTCATGATTTTCAGGTTGGAGAAAATGAACCTTTTGTTTCTGAGCTTTTGACTGGTCTCTCGTCAACTATCATGGATCTTGAACCACATCAAATTCATACATTCTTTGAGTCGGTATGTTTTTTAGTAATTGAAATGTCTCAAATTCTCTGACCATTATGCCTCATTATAGGTTGGCTTCTAATGCTTGACAAGTTTTGAGGAACGACTGCAGGTTGGTCATATGATTCAAGCAGAATCTGATCCTCAGAAAAGAGATGAATATCTGCAGAGGCTTATGCAGCTTCCTAATCAGGTCATACAACTGCTTTTAGTTTGCCTTTAATGCTTTCAAATATGTACTGTACTTCTGATGGTTCATAATGATCCATTTTCTTTTCTGGGTGCGTCCCAACTTAATTATTGAGTATCTTGCAGCGATGGGCTGAGATAATTGGTCAAGCACATCAAAGTGTTGATGTTTTGAAGGATCAGACTGTTATCCGAACTGTACTTGACATTTTGCAGGTGATGATATGACACGGTATTAATTTTTTTGTAGCCCATGGTTGGCTGGAAAGTGTCTTTCTCCTTATATATCTATGTATCTACACAACATGCCTATATTTATACGTATGTATTGGTTGATATTGTTTATTAGACACAGAAGACGTATACAAAAGTGTATTGGTTGATGATTCACTATTTTATAACTGGACTTTTTTGAATTTATACTCTGTAGTTAATGATGATGTATAGTTTTATCTTGATCTTAGTGTCCATTCTTATCTGTGCTGATCTACCACACTTTTGCTGCTTTACCAAGGGGCTATTATTTTTATTAGCTGGGATGTGCGTGACCTTTATTCAAACCTAGCTTAGCCTTCTCAGAAGTGTTGGTACTTGGTTGCCGGAAAAAGTTGTTAGTTTGGGTTCTTTTGTGATCAAAGCCATAGATATCAAAAGCAACAGAGTTCTTTAACAACTTGTCAATGTTCTTTAACGACCATGCGAAGAGGGTGGGGCCCACAAGAATGGTTCTCTCCTCAGGGTCATTGGGTTTATTAACCGTCATGGGCTATAGGGAGACCTTCCCCATTGTTTACCACCTACCTAGCCTTCTCATAACTTGAAGCATGCTTCAACACTGAGTGAAGCTGTAACACAGTTATCGATAGCAGAAGTGATGGCTTTGACAACTAACCATATTCTGTTTAAACTACGACATGAGATGCAGGTTGCTCTTGTGGAAGTAGTGCAAGAAGGAAGGTCAACAAAGGCAACTTTTAAATAATAACCTTACTAGTTATCAACCGTCATGTATGGTGGTCTTTTCCTGCCCATCTATCTCCTTGAATACTGGGTGACCTAGTTAGTTGTCTTAGTGTTATCACTATCAACAGTCCGTTGACTACTCTACAAATTGGAGGAAATTATTTAACATAACAGATGGATGCTCCCTGAGGTTAGTAAAGGGATTCACTTTTGGTAAAATTCTCTTTCTTGCAGTTGAAACACCAGTTCACATTCTGGCTAGAATGTCGAAGCTATTGAAGCATGATTTAGACCTTTCACACCTATGTGAAGCTCGGTATCCTTTTACAGAAAAGTATATGTGTAGAGACAGATAAAAAGTCACTGGATTGAGTTCAAGTAACTACAGAGGATCCATGTAGAGACTGGAACCCCAATTTTAGTTATCCTGATCAAAGTAACATCTGTTTATATGTCGGTCATGTTCAAAATCCACCTTAATTTATGTGTCCTGATCATATGGTTGGTGGTGCGCAAGGTGTTCATGTGATTCCATGAATGCTAGGGCCAACTAAACTAGATTTTTGAGTGCAATAAAAAGACATTTGGTTGTTCACAATGCTTAAAAATCTTCCTACGGTTGGAACTGCTTTAATTGGGTAGGGAAGGAAGTCCTTGAATGTGGTCCTTTCTTATGTTCTATTCTTTTTACTAACAGAGGCACTATCCATGATATAGCCAATGAATTACACTAGAAATGCTCTTAAACAACTACTTTATATATATATATATATATTATGGCTGCCTAGATGTGATTTACCATGTAAGTGAAGTTCATGTTGACTGGTCATTAGACTATTACATGATAACACCAGCTTCTTTAACCTTTTCATTAATAGTGGGCAATTTTAGTGGATATGAGGAATAGGTTCTTATGCAAGAGCAAGACTACACATTTTACTTGATTGGCTAACTCCTTGATTAAGGAACACTAAGAGACATGGCCCGAAGATAGAGGTGATGCTGTAGTTTTTTCAATCAATAGAACCAAGGGATATATGTTATTTGAAGTTAATATTGGGTTACATCAAGGATCAACTTTAAGTCTATATTTATTTATATTGGTCATTGATGAGTTAACAAAATATATTCAAGATGAAGTACCTTGGTGTATGTTATTCGCAGATGACATTGTGTTAGTGAATGAGTCTAAGTAAAAAGTTAATAGGAAATTCAAACTATGAAGAGAAACATTTGAAAGTAAAGGCTTCCGACTTAGTAGAACAAAGACAAAATATATGGAATATAAGTTTGATCATTTGGTTACTTCAAAGGACATATAGAAATTAAGATCAACACACATTGCATTTTTCACAAGGAAAGTTTTAAATACCTGGGGTCATTCTTTTAGAGTGTTGAAAAAATTGATGGAGATGTTATGCATAGAATTAATGCAGATTGGTTAAAATGGAAAAGGGCATTAGGTAATTTTTTGTGACAATAAGATACCATTAAAGTTGAAAGGTAAATATTATAGAACATCAATTAGACTGGCTATGTTTCAGTGTTGGGCAGTTAATCATGAACATGTACAAAAGATGTTTGTGGCAGAAAGATGTTGAGATGGATGAGTGGCCACATAAGGAAAGATACACAAGTAAAGATCGTATACATAATAAGGTTATTAGAAACAAATTGGGAGTAACACGATAAAATGAGAGAAAATTATTTAAAATGGTTTGAACATATAGAAAGATGACCAAAGGAAGCTCTAGGAAGAAGGTATGAAAAATTAGATTGTAAAAATGTTAAAAAAGGAAGAGGAAGACTACAAAAGTGTTGGAAAGAAACAATAAGAATGATCTAGTTCATGTTGGGTTAATTGTCAACATGGCACATGATAGGGCTTGGTGAAAACAAAGAATCCTTGTAGCCGATCCCATCTAGTATGAAAAAAGGCTTAGTTGTTGTGGTTGTATCGTCATTGTTGATCTTCTTTTTGTTTCCTATTAACAAATTTTTGAGCTAAATCCATTCATTCTCTCAATATGCTCAGCTGATTCGAACAAATAATTTATATAGAACTAATTATTAAAATAGGCAGTTCTGAATATTTACAGTGGTTCTTCTACACAAATCGTTGCTTGGAATGAAACATAATAACTTCAGAACGAGTGCATTAACACACAACGAATGTGTTGGCAAGTCTTGTGATACTTGTCTAGCTTCACTCGAGGCAGGCCTAGTGCCATGTTCCTCTGACCTAGTCCACTTGGGGTAAGGCTTGTGATATCAATGAGCAAGGCAAGTACCTAATCTTCCAAATTACTCTCTCTATCAGGAACAGTAGCAGAGGTAGATGCAAATGGAGGAGCGATGGCATGACATGTTGAAGGTGTTGGCAAGGGTGGAGAGGTTCTTGAGTTACATAGATCAAGGGCAAACCATTGAAAAGATAGGAGAATGGGCATGGTAGAATGCCCAACAACACACTACGATGCAAACCCAGTTTGAAATGAAGGATAGGCGAGAGAGTGAACCTTGGAATGGATCAGAAAAAGTTGGCGACTTGCCAGCATAGCTTATGTTACTTCATTCCTTTATTCCGTAAAGTACGCACACCACTATGTGAACAACACCATGTAGCACACTTTGGTCTATGAATCTGTTTTTGGGCAGAAAAGACCATAGGTATGAATCCTGTTACCTTGTTGTGAAGGTAAACCTTCTATATGTGGAGGGATGAGTGCAAATTGTTACCTTTTAAGATTTAGGAGATCGAAGTCCATTCTCCAGTGAGTTAACACACGCAGCAAACATTTTGGATGAATCCGTTCAAAGAACTTTACCGTTACCCATACCCATGTGCCACTCCCGCACCCACACCCTTGTGACATAGATCATCAATGTGAGCCATATGATTTTGATTTTCAAATTTCTCTATATGATTGACAGTAGACTGTTTTGAGTATGTTTTACATGTAACTGGATGGCTGAGTTCAGGCTCAAAATACTTCGCCACTATTAGTTAAGGAGGAACCATCTGCACGAGATGTGAATTATTTAGGAATATCTATCTTAACATTTGGAGATCTTTTTTTTGTCTAATATGAGTTGCAGCTTATTGTAGCTACTTATTTAGTGTTTCTTATAAATCCTTTTGCAGACAAACACAAGTGTTGCCAGTTCATTGGGAACTTACTTTTTACCTCAGATATCATTGATATTCTTGGATATGCTTAATGTATACAGGTATCTGACTTTTTAGAGCTCTTTAGTTAGACATCTAAAATCTAGGTTGTATTATGTCAGAGCGATTGGAAAAGGTTATCATTTCAGAACTCGTTTGGACTTATCTAACTATGAAGAATCAATGCTAGGTTAGTTGTCATTGACCAATTGATTTGGTTGGTGCTTTACAGAATGTACAGTGAACTGATTTCAAGCAGCATAGCAGAAGGTGGTCCATATGCATCACGAACATCTTATGTAAAACTTCTGAGGTAATATGAGTGGATGTTGTAGTCATGAGTTATCTCCATGTTTTTTGTTTTACAAACAAAAGTGGCACTTTAACAAAACGTATTATCTATCAAACAGGTCTGTTAAGAGAGAGACATTGAAGTTGATTGAAACATTTGTGGACAAGGCTGAAGATCAGCCACAGATAGGAAAGCAGTTTGTGCCACCAATGATGGACCCTGTTCTTGGTGACTACGCTAGGAACTTGCCAGATGCCCGCGAAGCGGAAGTTCTATCAGTTTTTGCAACCATAATAAACAAGTAATTTAATTTACTTTCTATTTTGTACCTTTCGATTGTTGTCATTTTCATTTTCCAGATTAAGTCAATGAATTTGTAGCAAGGTACAGTCTGTAATGTTTCTTTCGGATTCCAGCAACTTTCTTGCCCCACAAAGCAGTTTTGGTTGTTAACTGAAGAAGCAATTGTTAGTATATCATATTAAAGCAACTTTTACTTTGTGGTCCGGTCTATTCTCATTCACCAATGCGGCCATGTGTAGGTACAAAGGTGCCATGATAGAGGATGTGCCTCGTATATTTGAAGCTGTTTTTGAGTGTACCCTTGAGGTACGTTATGTCTTACATCCTTCCTATCATCTTAATGCTGATCTTCAACATTATTAACCACAATGGTACTCTGCAGATGATTACCAAGAACTTTGAAGACTATCCGGAGCACCGCCTGAAGTTTTTCTCTCTATTACGTGCCATTGCTGCACACTGTTTTAACGCCCTAATTCACTTGTCAAGTCAGGTGCTTTAACACAGTTGTGAACTTTAATTTCTTTGTCGTATGCATGCTTGTGGTTTTGAGTTGAACGCCTTTGTTCTTTGTCTATTTGGTCGGATAAGATTACATCGTCACCACATGGTTCTTGTAAGCAGGAGAGGGCACGTCTTCGGGTAAGGTGCAAGTATATGTGATGTTCGTCAGTCTTAGCTTTGAATAGACAATTCAGCTTGGTCATGTGCAGCATGATTAATCTTTTTAACGTTGAACTTCATATTAGTAATTTTTATTTCTATTATAAGGTGATTTTGTGGTAGAGAAGAGTGTTGATTGATATGCAGGACAGTAGGGAAAATCTTAGCAACAGAAATTAGGACAGATTTGTGTATGAATATCTGTTTGCAACTTATTATGATATCTGATAGCTGCTCAAACCTTTTGTCAGGTCATGTATTTTCCTTTTCTGATAATAGAGCTCTTCTCAACCTATTTTGCTCTGTACTGACATTGTTCCTAAAATTTGTGCTGTAAACTTGAATTCGTGATAGTGTTATTGTATGGGGAAGAACATTAGAGATCTAACAAAGAGAATGAGAAATTTAGCTGGTATATTTTCCTAGCAATATCTTACCATCACCTTAACTTTTGTGCGGTCTTCATATTTGCAAAGATTACCCTAGCTTAAGGTGATGACTGAATTTTGGGTTCCCGTGCTCATGAGACCTCTATTTGCTTTGCGTTCTTTGAATCTTGCATGATCTCATGAACCTTCAGTATCCCAGCATCCTACATTTCCTGGTAGCATCACTCATAAAATTTACTCTTGCAGCAATTGAAGCTTGTAATGGATTCTATAATTTGGGCATTTAGACATACCGAAAGGAATATTGCTGAGACTGGCCTGAACCTTTTATTGGAAATTTTGAAGAACTTTCAGGTTCGTTTTCTAATGAATTTCTGGGTCATAATCCTGCGCTAATAAAACCCGGTCTATGTTTTGAGAGTAAAACCCGGTCCATGTTTTGAGAATTGATTTACCCCTTCAGGCTTCAGAATTCTGCCATCAGTTTCACAAGGCTTACTTCCTCACAATTGTGCAAGAGATATTTGCAGTCCTGACTGATACATTCCACAAACCTGGTTTCAAACTTCATGTTTTAGTGCTGCAGCACTTGTTCTCACTGGTATGTAGCTTAGCCATTGCTTTTGCTATTCTCTTTCCTGGTTCCTTCCGCAACCTCAGCGATTCATAGTTGTGTATTTGCAGGTTGACTCTGGTTCGTTGACAGAGCCACTGTGGGATATGGCTGCTGCTCCTCATTCCTTTCCAAATAATACATTCTTTGTTCGTGACTACACTATAAAACTGCTGGGCACATCATTCCCTAACATGACACCAGCAGAGGTTAGGAATCTTGAATTTTCATTGCAGATGACTCGGTTTCTTTGTGTTTTACATCTTCCTTTCCTTCTCCAGGTGACTCTCTTTGTCAATGGGCTTTTTGAGTCGAGGAATGATCTCCCCACCTTCAAAAATCATATTCGTGATTTTCTTGTTCAATCCAAAGAATTTTCTGCTCAGGTAAAAGTTTGTTTTCTGTAGTTATTGGTATTGTCTATGTAATCAGGTATCAAGCATCGTAGCTGCAAACCCTTTTCCCTTGTCGTTTTGCATAGACGAATTTCTTAATCATGTGATGTTGGATATCCCGCCTTCAATGCTTGTGATGTCTCTTGTGTGAACTCCATAGTACATACTCCCCAACCTATGACATCTCTGTACTTCGGTTGCAATTGTGTATTTATCTCTCTCTCTCTCTATATATATATATATGTGTGTGTGTATGCATGTATATATAGATGTATTGCCTTTAAGGTTTTCTAAATTCAAGTCAACATTTTGGTATTTGTACAGAAGTCTCCGCGTTTGTAGTTCTTCAAGTTACTGTTTTTCTTTTCTCTTTCAATTTATAGCTCCTGTATACCTCCATTAGGAGGGATGTAATTGGAACCACCACGCATGGAACTCCAAAAGAAATCTTAGCCTTCGTTTCCTATATATGTGACATGTCTCTCGATTGGATCACATTCCTATCCTTCTCTTTCTACTAACAAAGAAACAATCTTTCAGGACAACAAGGATCTCTATGCAGAGGAAGCAGCTGCACAAAGAGAAAGAGACCGGCAAAGGATGCTTTCAATTCCAGGTCTCATTGCCCCCAGCGAGTTACAAGATGAGATGGTTGATTCTTAACCACTGAGTGCCACCTTTGAATTTCTGATTTTCTCCAAGTATACTGAAAAGCTTACTGGAAATTGCCTGGTTTGGTTCATCGATGACTACTGCAAAGTATCAACTAGGAAGCCATATTTCTCCCGTAGTTCACGAAAGGACGAACTCTTAAGTCTATCCTGGTGTAAAGGTATTGCTATACCACTGATGATGCTTAGAGGATGGTGGTGGTTGTGCTAATTACGGCGGTGATGAGGATTAACTGGTAGCTGGCAAGAATCCTGTTGGTGTTTTTGCTCAATCCAGCTGACTGCCTGGATAGTGTTCTTATCACCTATAACCTTCCAGTTTTTGTAGAAATTGTGTTTCTGCTAGGATCTTGTAATCTTATAGGCCTTCTATTTTTCTGATTCTTTCTGTTCATTTCGTTGCTGGCGTTGGCTATGAACTGATACTGTAATTTCTGACCATTTTGCCGGGTGATATTTTTTCCGGTGAGTTTTGGTGGGTTGGACTATCGGTGAAACAAAAGATATAAAGAGAAACAGTTTGATTTCCACTTATGTTGCGTTAGTCCAAAGTGTACAAAGAAGGCGCGTTAACCTTTTCAGTTTACGATATGCTCGTCTCTCTTCACTCGTACTGGCTGGAATTGGTGACCTTGCTGCATACTGGTCTAATGAGCTATTGTAAAGAGGAAAGCTTATTGCCTTGCAAGAGAGAGGTATTATTGAACTCAAAACTTGATCCCGGAGGCTTTTGACGTATGTACGTTCGTATCCCCTGGTTCTCCTCCTACTGTGCTAAACGAGGTCAAATCCCATCGTTTCTACGGATTAGCACACCGTGAGACTGAAAAAGGTCAAAGGTTTCTATGACTACTGCTTGAAAATTGTGAGACGCATTCCACAATGTATTTCGCAAGACTCATGTTTTCCCATGGTTCTTCAAGTTGGGGTCTGAATAATTGGACGGCGCTCTTACTGCAAAAGCTTGCCGCGTTTGAAATATCGTGCGTCCCCAAAGTACCTTTCTGGCAAATGACTAAATATCTGCACTGCATTGCACAGGCCAAACCGAAAGTTCTAGACAACTTCCATCGAATATCCACACTACCTTCACAACGTTCCACAACGTGCAAACCCACGGCAAACGCTGCATGCTGAATCTGGCGACCGGCTAAGAAGGTTGAAACGGTTCGATCTGCCTTGCCCTCTAGGGATTTTAGCTACGTGCACCGCATTTTTTAGACGGGCTACATACGCAGCATTCTGTATGACCAAAATAATAATGACAGAAAACAGGAAAGGAAACCTACCCCACTTATTTGTTAGCGGGAATATTACCGAATTTACAAAGGAGCACCTTGACATTGTCAATGGTATCTGAGCTCTCTACCTCAAGAGTGATGGTCTTCCCTGTGAGTGTCTTAACAATGCATACCACCACGGAGACGAGCACCAAGTGGAGGGTGGACTCTTTCTGGATGTTGTAATCAGCCAAAGGTTCTGCCATCCTCGAGCTGTTTTCCAGCAAAGATCAGCCTCTGCTGGTCAGGTGGGATGCCCTCCTTGTCTTGGATTTTGGCCTTCACATTGTCAATCGTGTCAGAACTCTCGACCTCAAGAGTAATGGTTTTTCCCAGTGAGGTCTTAACAAGATTTGCATACCACCACGAAGACGGAGCACCAAGGTGAGGGTGGACCTTTTGAATGTTGTAATCAGCTAGGGTTCTGCCATCTTCCAACTGCTTCCCAGCAAATATCAAGCGTTGCTGATCTGGAGGACTCCTTCTGGATATTGTAGTCAGCAAGTGTTCGACCGTCCTCAAGCTGTTTACCAGCAAAGATGAGACGCTGCTGATCTGGAGGTATGCCCTCCTTATCCTGGATCTTTGTCTTTACATTATCGATTGTGTCTGAGCTCTCAACCTCAAGGGTGATAGTCTTGCCAGTGAGTGTCTTAACGAATATCTGCATCTGTATGAAGAGGAGATAAATCCAACATCACCACCGCAAACAAGGAAGATAACTAAAAGATAACCAAGACGAACCTTAAAAACCGACTGAGAACATAGAAAAACACTCTAAAAGTGGACCGACATAACCAAACAAATGAAGTACCGGCATCACAAAATTTTAACTTGAATAGATCACGGTAAAAGATACGGGAGGCAGCAAAAGAAAAAGATCCAAATCGCCAAAAAAGAAGAAAATATTTGCCATTTTCCGTCTTAAGATCGAATATTAAGAAAGCTTCTAACAAAGACACCAAAAGAAAAGAACCCAAACGGCCGCACCGACGACAGAATTTGCAGGACAAACCACTAAACAGATGGCGGTTGCCAGCATATTCTGATAAACAAGATGAACGTCCAGAGAACTACTGAACCAACACAATCCAGGAATTAAGAGATGATGGACAACATCGAAATAGTTTCAAGCCACGGAAGGCCGAAACTACACGAGGAAGATCTGCGAAACTAGACATAGAAAGAAAAAAGACATCGGACAAGTACAAAATCCACGAGGAAAATAAATCAAACAAAAAGATTGGAACCATATTGGTATCATCTTTGGACCGCAAGCCAATATTTGTTAATCTTATAAATCTGTCAAAGAAATCAGAACTCAAAGTATATTAAATAACATATATGGTGGATAGTAAGAACCAACAACAATCAACAATCAGCCTGTGAAATCCCCAAAGAATGAGGCCTCAGGAAGGCCGAAAATCGGACTAAACATGAAAACAAATCCCGGAAACCATGACCGTCTACAGAAATTGGAACCCTAGACAAGATCCATAATCTTATGGAACACTTCATGGAATCTGAACGGTAACCATATCTATCAGCGAAAGAAAATTACATCCTTAACGATATCGATCGGCTTAAACTCGATGCTCGAACCATGGAGGAATCGAAGGAATGATAACCATATCGTAGAGGAACATGGTAGAATATGGAAACCAACGGACCATCTAAACAAACACAACGGGAAAGACGGATGAAGGAAGAGATCAATACCTTTTGGAAAAGGAAACGCTGCCGAGAACGAACTGGAAACAGCAAAAGCAAGCGATAGATTAGGGGCGAAGATTGTAATATATTTATAGCGGAAGGGCCTCGTTCGCGAGAGCTACATGGAAACATCGACGGCTGCCAATGATACACGTGGGCATGGGCTTACAGTTGCGACAAATATAGGAAAGTTTGGGCTTTCACACACGCAGAATTATTATTTTTTAACTTATTTAAGAGCAACGCTTATTCACCTTTAAAATTCATTTCACAATGTGAAAATTAATTATGGATTACCGAAGGTTCTTTCTACAAGTGGAGGCCAGAAGACTAACACACACCTCCACATGCATCGAACTCCCCATCAATAGCAACCGCTGAGAGGAGTCGAACTCTCCACCAACAGCAGCGGCACCGGTTGAGCTAGCTAATATTGTGGGTGCAGATTACCGGAGGTATCTTTTTTGTTTCTCGTGAAAGCCGAAGCCTAAAACATATACCCTCACATGCATCTGAGAGTCAAACTCCCCACCAGCACCAACGTCGCTACAGTGCTCTGCAACGGCAAATTACCAAACGTATTTGATTCATCCTTTGAGTGTTTTTTCCATTTTTTGGTGTCAGAGGGTAAAATAATAACATAGATGGCATTTTGAGACTAAGGCATCAAATAGCACTGAGGTAAAAAAGTTATGGAATATTACACCTTTTACCATATTAGACATGAAAGGACTCACTTTGTTGACAATTTTGAAATAAGTATTGCACCCAAAGAATATGACTTTTACTAAGTCATATTCTAAAAAAAAAACAATAGTATAAGTGAAAGTTGACGAAATCAAGAGGGTGATCCTCTTAGAGCTGTTTCCGCTCTCAATTACATGGTTTTAGCAAATGATTGACATTAGAATTAAAGTCCCATAACGAGATGACATTGATACTCTCTTATATCTTTGTAGTATTCTTAATGAAGTCGATCAAATTGCTTCTTGAAGTTTCTATATACTCTCTCTATTGTTGATCAGGTCTATCTTTTACTTAACGATATCTCTCAGTTGCTTCCCCTTTGAGGTCATCTTTACTTCTTGAAAAGAACGTTTTGTGAGAGCAGGGAGTGCGATTTCAGGCAACACAAGCCCGACCAAGTCATAGTCAATCTCAAACAATCCAACAAAATTCGGGTTAGGAGCACCCAAGCTTGACCCGATGAGGTGAACCAAGAGTGGAGAAAAGGGTGCATTAAGACTGAACCAACCTGCTTTTGACATGTAAAGGAAATTACCCAACCCACATATACCCAAGCCGTCAACCAAATTTGCCGCCTCTATACATACTGGAGGGGCCTTCATGTAGAGTCTTTCTGTGTTGGATTGTTTGGAACCGTTGGTCTTATATATGTGCGGTGTGCCCCAAAGCATTCTTGAGAGGGACTAAATACGCAGCATGGGTATATAATCAAACCAGAAATCTTATCTACTTTTTTTATAAGAGAAATAATCATCGACATGTACAAAAAGATGTATGTAGAAATGAAAATATTGAGATAGATGAGTGATGACACAAAGATCATATATATAATGAGGATATTAGAAATAAATTTGGAGTGACACCAATAGAGGATAAAAGGAAGAAAAATCATTTAAGATGGTTTAAACATTTAAAAAGACGACAAATAAAAACTCCAATAAAAAAGTATGAAAGATTCGATTATAAAAATATTAAAAGAGAAAGATGAAGACTACAAAAATATTAAAAAACAATAAAAAATGATCTAGCTTATGATGAGTTAACAACCAATATTGCACATAATAAGGAAACAAACAATCTATGTATAAGAAAAAAACTTACTTGTTATTGTACAAGAGAAAGATGAAGCCTTACACAGATCCACACATGCATCTTTTGAGAGTGGAACTCTCCACTATCAGCAACTACGGTTCTGAGTGCTCCTACCTACTTATTTGGTAGCCTGCATGTTTACGAGCAAAAAACTCCACTCCTAGTGGAAGCATTTCTTTTTTATTATATGTATAACCAAAAACGAAAAAAATAAAACAGTTTGTATTATTCTTTATAAAATGTCGAAGCCTAACACAAACAGCGATACATGCTCGAATTCCCCACCAGCAAACACGGAACTAGAGTGCCCTGTCGTTGAGCTAACCCTTTCAGTGCACAGTTTATTATTTTAACCAACAAAAAAGCTTCACTTCAAAGCTAAAAAAAAGAGACTGCAAGAAGAAAGGAACCGAAGGTGCAGAAGGCGACGACTCCAATACCCCATACAAACCCACACCAAGTGGCACTTGAAAGCACAACCACCCAGCACTAGGGATGTTCCAATAAAGTAATGCGGGGGTCTAGTTGTTGCCACCTCAAAGAAGCAGAACGAGGCGCAGGGTGGACTCCTTTTGGATGTCGTAGTCTGCCAGGGTACATGAGCTCTCTACTTTCTCGCTAGAGATTTTGTTAGAGTTGACCTCTTCTAGATAGCACGATTTTCACTAGTTGACACTTGAGAGATCAAATTTAACGTCTTGAAAAGAGGTTAGGATCACTTTATTCTTTAAGGTGTGATAAACAATAACTTTTAGGTTTATTTGTCTTCACCGATATCAAATAACCGAATGCAATGAACCTCAACAAACACCTTTGGGATACAACGAAGTCCTTCGGTTCATCTTACACAAATGCAATCGAATCATAGACAAACTAGTAAAGCAAATATGACGATATTACAAACTCAATTAGTACTACAATTATACTTACTAGCTCTCTTTGAAACTAAGTAGGAAAGAACTCACACAATTAGAGAAAAATTGAATGAATCTTCTTTATAATAACACTATATATAGACATGGTGAAGATGTAACACATGATATACTACTAATGAGCATAATTGTTACTCAAGAAGGAGACTCTTAATACCATAACATAGATGCTAAATGCTCAAGAGTTACATTAATTTTATATGCTACTAATAAACACATTATCACTAAGTGAGTCTTTATGCCAAAATACGATTAAAAATTTCTCAAGAATTACAACCACTACATGTGCTGTTAATGGCCATAATTATCACTTAAGAAAGTGACTCTTAATGCCACAACATTACTGAAAAAGACTCAAGAGTTACAACCACTACATGTACTTACTAATAAGCACAATTATCACTTAAGAAAATATCTATTAATGCCACAACATAACTGCACACATAACCTTTACAAAATATATATTTTAGTATTTTGAAAATACAACCAACAGCTCTAATGATGTACTTTTACTCATTGAACTCAAAACTTGATGTTACTTAAGTGTGAGTCGATATCCATACATTGGTGATCTTTTAAGATATGCGCTTGTGTTTATCCCTATTGATGTTTTCCACACCAAATCCCTTGTCAATCCTTTCGTCAAAGCATTTGCAAGATTTTGTTATGATCTTATATAAATAACATAGATAATTATTCATTTGTAATCAAATCTTTCACATAACTATGTCTTAGTCCAATGTGTCTAGACTTTCCATTATACACTTGGTATATGCCATTGAAAGTGTTGATTGACCATCACAATGTAATATTATTAGTACCATTGGTTTTGGCAATATTGGAGGATCTTTATGAAGCAAGTTTGTAAGCCACTTATCTTCCTTGCTTGACCATGACTAAAAACAACAAAACTCTGAAAGTAATAATGGAGTTGATAATGTTTGTTTCTTAGATCCCTAAGAAACAACACCCCACCAAGAGTGAAGACCAATGCTTGTTAAAGCATGGTCTTCTATATAACTTACCCAAGCTGGCATTCGAGTATCCTTTCAAAGTGAAGAATTACCATTATAGGTGAAACTATAATTGATTGTTCCCTTTAAGTATTTCAATACTCTTCGGACAACATGCCGCTGGTCCTTACTTGGATTGTTTGTATACCTCACTTGTCTTCCAATAGCATATGCAATATCTAGTTGTGTACACATCATAAATATACATCAAGTATCCAATTATTTTATGTAATCATGTTGTGCAGAAACTTCGATAACCACTATTTGGTACTAATTTAATGCTTGAATCTAATGGTGTAGCAATGGGATGACGGCAGTCAAAGTGATCAAATTTCTTTAACAACTTTTCTTATGTAATGAGATTAAGATAATCCTGTTATTACCATCTCTAGTTATCTTGATTTCTCGGATCACATCTATTACTCCCAATATCCTTCATGTCAAAATAACTAGACAAAATCTCTTAGTACTTTTCTACCTTTACTCAAATTAGTACCAAAAATTAGTATGTCATCCACATATAAACAATTCATGACACTTTTTCATTATGAAATTTACTATACACACACTTTTCAAATTCATTTATTTTATATCCATTTGCAAGAACAACTTGATCAAATTTTTGTTGCCATTGCTTTGGGACTTGCTTTAGCCATACATGGACTTAATTAATTTACAAACTTTTTCTTTTTTTACCCAACTTTTTTCTTTTGGGTTCTAGAACTTTGACAATAGTCCTGAACCACAAACTTTGAGCAGCACTCCAACAGACTTAGAAAGGCACCGCTCGGTCTTTCACATACTTAATTATCTTTTGTTTTATTTAAGCGCTATTTTACTCGATGTAAATTCGGCTCAAAACGTCGACTTAGCAAACTAAACTATCAAACTCTTGCTGAAAGCGTGAAAACTCCCACACCATTTTATCGACACCTTCTTTGATTATGGATCATTAAAGGCATCTGGTTTGTTCTTTGAGTGTTTTGCCGATTCTTTGCTGTCAGAAGGTAAAATAATTATCTCGCTTCAAATTTTACCATAGAAGGTATTTTGAGCCTAAGTTCAAGCTACCATAATATAGCACTTTTATAAAAAAAAATGGAACATTGGACCTATGCCATATTAGATATGAAAGGACTCACTTTGTTAACAATTTTGAAAAGCATTTTGCACACACAGGCTATGACCTTTACCAAGTCATATTCTAAACAAAAAAAGAAAAAGTATAAAATAATATAATTAAAAGTAGACCAAACCAAGAAGGTGATCCTCCTAGGTCTGCTTCAGCTCTCAATTACATAGTTATTCCAAGTGATTTGACATTAAAATTAAAGTCGTATAACGAGATGACATTGAAACTATAGTATCTTCGTGAGTAATTGCTTCGCCTTTAAGGTTTATCTTTTCTTCTTTAAAAGAACGTCTACGGGAGTAGGGGTGGCAACTTCAGGTAACCCAAGCCCGACCCAAATGATCGAAACCTAGGCACCCTGACCAGGTCATAGTCGATCTCAAGCAACCCAACAAAAGTCGTGTTAGGAGGACCCAATGACATGGGATCCAGGTCTTGAAACAAGAGTCGAGAAAAGAATGCATCAGGACTGAATCGACCTGCTTTTGACATGAAATCGAAATGATCCAACCCATATCCAAGCCGTCAACCAGATTTACCACCTCTATAAGGGCATCCATATACTGGATGGGACAGTTAAGGATTCGTGGACTTACCATTAGAGCTTTTCTTTTATGTTGGATTGCTCAGAATCGTTGTTTCTTAATTAGAAAAAAACTGAATTCAATCTAAATTTATCTCTAATGTAATGCTACGAACTGCACCTGTTTTGATGTGTAGGATCAAACCAGATTCATTTGCGGCTAATAGTTCTGCAAATCAAGGCCATTGATGGTTCCAAGGGGAGAACCTAGTTGTTGACGGGGTTGGCTTCAATACGATCAGTCAGGGTTTGATTGTTGCGAGTGCCTATTGAATCTGGACTAGTTGGATCCTCGCCTCAGGTTTGTGTAGTGCCAAAGCTGCGGCTGCGTCTCAAAAACGACATATAACTTCTCCAATCTGTTATGGAAAAGGCTATTAGTAGGTCGAGACTGCAAAATATCGAACAAAAATTGCACAACTAAAATGGACATGTTAAGGAATATTCAAAACTTCAAACTCAAGCAGTTACAGATTACTATGTATCGAATACTATGATAGTCTTCAGATAGCATATTGTGGAGAAAAACATATGGCTTACTCGAGGTATTGCTATTAGGAAGGAGAGCACACTAAAATGTGTTTGTGCATATGCACATATGCCTACACAGACGCACGCACATACATACATAGCTAGAGAGAGACTGATTTTTCACACTTCTCCATATATTAGGGAACAAAACATAAGTAAATCAAATTTAAAGGCAAAAAGGAATAACAGACAAAAGGGGCATGACATCAAGAAACGCTCATTGAAATGAACATGTATATGAAAGTGGTAAAATTACAGTATCATCCACCTCCAAAGATCAAAGGTCCTTGAAAACTGGATTATGACTCTGGATAAACAATTGAGTCGACCATTGTGTTGCCTCAAGTTGTGTCGCTTAGTAGAAGACACCAGTTCCTAAATTCCATGGTTTACAATACTAATCAAAGGCGATGAGACGGGAGAAGATGATGATCAAATGAGTATATAACGTTGGTCAGGGAATTCAGGTTGCAGTTCATCAGTCTTCCCGAAAACCAAGAAATCTGGTTATGATTTTTGCAACTGATGTAGCATCCGATGCTGGATAAGGTATTAGAGAATGAAGGTCCATGCTAGCAAGAGTTTGGTGCAGTGTTTGGGGCCTTGCACAGAAAAGATGCTTTCCCTCGGCTAGTTCTTCAGCCAACTCACATTGATGATTGTCCATCAAGTCCTCATTTACAGCTACAATCAGAGGCTTGCCCATATGCAAGGTCTCGAAGATACTTCCTGACCCTGCAGACAATCGCTCAAATTAAACTCATCATTAGTAACAAAGTTTAGATAACAAAAGTGTTCAACCGTCAATCTTAAATGTGACAAAAAGCAGCATTTTGTAGGAGCTTGTAGATGCACTTTCATAAATTATAAAGAAAAGTATATAGCGTTCATTGATTGCCAAGGAAGCAGAAATGAGAATAAACTGAACACATCATCATCCATGGAAGGTGGGAGTACGAAAATATTCCATGATTAGAATGCCTTTTCCAGGCAAATATTATTTTTGCGTATGATAAGATACAAAGAGTTGAGTTTACTCTCTAGTCAAACTGGAGTCTTCGATTGCTCAAAACGGTAAATTTGGATTGTTTGGAAATACGAATTTACCAAAGCACTTGGTTGTAAGAACCACTTCTGGGACACTGTGGCATCATACTAATGTACTTTTGGTACAGCATCTACCGTGTCCTCTCTCTCTAATTTAGGAATGATTAAGTTCCTTTTCAATCATTTTTTTCCATCTAAATTTACTGAATTGACTCAAAACAATAACAAAGCCATTTAAGCTACTAGAAATTATGATATCCATTCTGCAAAATCATTACCATTGCATATGATAAACTCCCCCCTCATTTAGGAATGTTCAAGTTTTTCCTTTTTAAACCTTGATTGATCCATCTAAGTTCACTACATTCACTGAAAATAATGAACTGGAAAATCATGATATCCATTTCACAAAAAATCATAACTACTGTATCTGATAAACGCTGAAATCTTAATACCTGCATGGCTGATAACAAGGGAAGCAGACCTTAGATGATCTGCAATTGTAGGTGAAAAAGTAAAATAGTCAACCACCAAAGACTCGCCTTCTCCTGAAGACTGCATGAAAATAAACTCAGCTGATGAGAGGAACTTGATCGGCAGTCAAGAGAATGAACCACACCAATAAACATGAAAAAATACTTATCTTTGTCCAAGATTACAAGATGCATGGCTTGGGTACATTTAATATATCAAACAACAGACTTGAATAATGAAATAACTCCACTAAAAGTTCAACGCTGTTTGGCAGCATAAGACCAAATCAATGCTCGAGGAAGCTAAACGTTCAATGGTAGATGTTAATCTTGTGAGCTATTAGTGTGCTTTTGTATGAGATCAAAAGCTCTGTCCAACCATGTGTCTCGTATCTGTATGAAACAAATAGAATTTGTGGTTGTGAATCTACCTTCAATCAAACATCCCTTGTTGTATTGGTCTGCAATAAACCATTCAATCAGTAAAACAATTCCTCTATTGCATGCACCAGATAGACAAATTTATAATTTTTTTCTTCTTGTATATTAAGGAGTAATAAATCAACCTATTGACTTCGTCAGAATTTATTGAATGTTTACCACTCCCATGGTATCTGAGCCCTTGTATAAGTGTTCACATTTCAAGCCTGAAAGACAGACAAGAGAAGCTACATACATTTCTCAATGCACAAACAAGTTTTCCACATCTAATTTGAAGGGATAATTACTGTGCTCACATGTAAATAGACAAAGACTTAAGTTTAATGACATATCATAATCCATTAAGTGAAATGATCTGAAAAGTTCTAACATATGATCATTTACAACCAGTAACAAGCCCTTCCTACCATGTTCAATAACCATATCAAACAGAATGAGAATACAAATACAACTGGAACTTTAGCAACAAGTCATGCTATGGAAGGTAAAATCGAATACCTTAGAAGGTTTACATGATCCACGACCAAGCTGAATAAGAAGATCCGTATAGCCTTTTTCTACCAATACTGCCCTAACTTCTTCAGAGTCAACAGCTTTGACCAAGGCATCAAAACAGGTAGTGCCAACTGTGACAAAGACTACATGTCTTCCATTTTTATCGGTTTCACCCATTTCTTTACAATTATCTTTAACTTATGCTCACGATCAGATGATCCTTGGGGTGTATCAATCTTCACAATTCATACTTCTAAAACACTTTCCTTTATCCTGATATAAGCATTTTAGAGTCAGAAAACATATATATATATAAAGTATCTTTAATCAGCACAGATTTGGGTTGCATAATTCAAAATCTATACTTGTCAAAGAATCTAAGCCACATTCTGAAACCAACAGGAGAGAAAGCTATAAAGCATATGAACAACATAAGCCAGTAGCCATACAATTAGTCATGCTATCAAACAATGACTTTTGGACGATGATATTTTCTACCGAGTACCTGCTTTAGGATTCAAACATGGCTTCTACTTCTTCAGTAAAACCCTTCTTGCTGTTAAGATGATATTGTTAGCAAGTCTTCAAAACCTTATATTAGAAGTTTCTATACCAAATCACATACTTATACTGGTGTCACTAACAAAGATAACATGTATATAACAAAGTAGCCACCATATCCCAGTGACAATAAATTCAAATAACTAGGCTTGTAAACAGCTCATATATATCTAGGGAACAGAAGTGATCGCTCATATATATCTATAAGAATACAATTTAAAGATGTTTCCTGGTTCAATCTTTGTTCTAGCATGAACTGTTCAGCATGAAGAGCTGAATGGACCGGGTGGCTTATATTTTTTTTGGCTTATGGATGAATATGTAATCAAATCCAGACTGCTCACATGACGGTTGAACATATGTATGATATCCAACCTACTTGTGTTGGATTTGGATTTAAAACCATATGCAACTACTGCTGGCAGAGCTGAATGGACCGAGTGGCTTCTCTTTTGTTCAAATTTTTTGCTGTCAATACGAAGTTACAAATTTAATTGCTAACACGATCTTGATAGTTAAAAATAAAAAGCTTGATCTATTGAAGACAGGCACATCCATTACCTATTTGGGTTAGCACGTTTCTTTGCAAGAGCTTATACGAGTCCAACATTCTCTTAGCTTTCTTGCGGATCCACACAAGATGAGGCAGCTCATCTCGATCCATATCTAAGTGGAGACGCAATTGTGCACAGACGAGAGTGTGTTTGCATGCATGGCCATGTGCCCATTCCACCCATGTGGCGTAAAGTGCAATTCACGAGATCTACAAAAGGAAATGGCCTGTGCACGCCTGTTGCACAACGCATGGTCAAATTGTTGAGGATTAGACCCCAGGCACACTGCACGCACAGACGCCCCTTAAATACCCTTAGGGTTAGCAATTTCATGTTCAAAACATGCTCAAGCCATTTATTTTCATGTTCTTACAAGAAACAAGTTTACATGAACATGAGTCGGTCTTTTTCGTTACTTAAGAATCTACTGACCTGATTTTGTTTTTCTGTTACTTTAAGTAGATATGCGTATGGCCTTCTGGGGTTTCCATGTCATTATTATTGTTTTGAATCGTGATTGTGTCACTGTCATTTTGTGTTCGGGTCATAACATGTCACCTGGAAATACCAAATTACCAATCGTTCGTTTTTCTTTGTTTGTTGGGGTGGGCAGGACACCAACTTGTCAAGCCTACATCGAGGAATTAAAACACAACTTACAAGGAGAGAACACTAAACAGGTGGGAATTACCAGCGTATTAATGAAAAATAATATGAACATCCAGAAAACTACTCGACTCCAAATAGTTTCAAGACTGAATTTCAGGAATATACCTGTCAAAATAGTTAATGCAACACACTCAAACACGAGGAAGATATGTGAAACTAGACATAGAAAGAGAAGAAGACACTGGACGAATGTAAGTTTCAAATACGAAAACAAACCCAGTAAAGAAATTGGAATAATTGCGGTATCATCTATGGATCCACAAGCCAAGATCGATAATCTTATCCAGTCAAAGAAATTGGAACCGAATCCACATTAAAGAGCACATACGGTGAATAGGAACAATCAATAATCAGCCTGGAAAATCCCCAAGTAATAAGGCATCAGCACGATACAAAATCCGCCGAAACATGAAAACAATCCCCAAAATCATGTGGAATCGGAACCCTGACCAAGATCGATAGTATAATGGAACGTTTAACGAACTCAGAACCCTAACCACCATATCTATCAACGAAAGAAATCTACATCCGATCGACCTAAGAAACTCGAAGCTCGAACCATATCGAATGAAACTAACCACATCGTAAAGGAAGAAGGTAGAAGACAGAAACCATCCAAGCATCCAAACAAAAAACTACGAAAGAAAGGACCGGAAAGAGGGAAAGGAAGAGATCAATACCCTTGAACACGGAAACGCCACGGAGAACGAACAACAAACAAGCCACAAAAGCAATTAGGGAGAGACGACATGTTGAAGGCTGGTCTGTTCACGAAAGAACAGACGCCGGTTATCGCGAGTGAATTCCGGCAACAAGGGACGTTAGATTGCCGGCCGGAATTCTCATCACTATGAGCGAACAAGGATAGGAACTGGGTGCAGCTCGAGTCTCCCAGCCAGGCGACTCTACCTGCTCTGGTTGTAGCAAGACGATGAAGAAGAAGAGAAGTGGTGATGATGCTTGCCGAGGCCGTGAGCGTTTCAGAAGGGCAAAGAAAGATGGCTGAGGGACGATTTTGAGTAGGAGAAGGTAACGGAAAGTCGTGGAGCACACGAGTCTGCGTTAAACTCGGTAAGCATACTCTATAAATTTATTTAGTTGTACTGGGTCATTCTTGTTTCTATGATATGAGCAAATCTTCTATTAGACACTGCCCACCATGAGGCTTCGTCAAAGAGATGCATGTGGCAATACTTAGCTCACGTGATTTTTCAGCTCGCATCCCACCACCAGTCCCAATACGTAGTTCAAACTAAGAAAGTGTTTCTCTGAGGTCTACCCATTACCCCCATTGTGGAAACTTGATTTCCTCCCATGAGATTCTCAAGGAACATTTTAACCATTTCATAACCGCATTTGTTATAAAAGTAACTTCAGGGATAACGATCTTCTCTATTCGAAGACCTAGCGAATGATGGACTCCATCCCGTGAAGCTTGTGGAAAGGTTGGAGAGACATTGTTTTGTTTAAATATATCACACACAAGAAATAAAGTACACGTAGGTCGGTAACCTCATCATACGAGACTACTTGGTTGGCTTCTGGGGCGAAAGATTCGCTTATTGCGTCATGTTAGGGCCAAAACGCTCAAACGTTTACCCTATCAAAACTGTGGATTCTGAAAAGAGACAGACTTCAACCTTTCGATTGCTACTGTACCCAACACCTCCCACAACAGTGAAAAAGGACCAGCAATTGTTAAGGTAGTCGCTATCGAGGCTTAATTAACTCTCAATCAACTGAATGATTAAGCTCGAAATACAGGAAATAAAAGCCTACTTATCGTACTTTTCATCAAGATCCGGTGTTTTCTGTAATAAATCAATAAAACCCTAAAACGGTGTAGGATCGATCAGAAGCAGGGTACTTTTTAGATGGGTAAAACTTCCAAGAAAAAAGCATGGTGTTAGCTTTTCTGTACACACCAATACTTTCAATATGCCTTAAAAGATTACTTAGACGGAACGATCCCAAATTGAGATGCATCTACGCAGATCGACTAAGAACGTAACACCCAACTAAAGCTTTCTGTCATCTGCATACAAGATGCATCTACGCAGATCGACTAAGAACGTAACACCCAACTAAAGCTTTCTGTCATCTGCATACAAGATGCATCTACGCAGATCGACTAAGAACGTAACACCCAACTAAAGCTTTCTGTCATCTGCATACAAGAAAGAAGAGACGAGCAAACAACCAGTGATCTCTGTGTTTGCCTGTTTGTGTTTTTGCATGTGCGTGCGTGAGAGAGAGAGAGAGAGAGAGAGACGCTCGTTAAAAGAAGGTTCGTCCCAACAAAGCAAAACCGTGCAGAACTCGTGGTCCAAATCAGAAGGCCCAACAGCTAATCGCTGGGAATCCTTCTATCAGGAAGCAGTAAGGTCACCCAAACGGTCCAACAACACTTTGAAAAGGAAAACTGAATTTTTTCGTAGACATTACAGTAGTTCTACAGGTACCCGTATCATGAAGGGGGTTTTACTTGTAACCATAGTATGATGGTGTCTGGCCAGGAAATGGCGAGGCCACAGACCCAGCATTCAGTTGATGTCCATATGGTGGAACTTGTTGCGAAATTTGCTCTGGTGGCATTCCGTAAGGATTGTTATTTAAATACCCTGGCAACGGTTTAGCAGCCTGACCAGGAAGGGGCCCTGAAGATGGAGATGCACCAACCGAAGAAGGATGAAATGGATCAGTATGACGAGTATGTTAGATGAAGCTTACAATAGCCACCATCAGCCGCTGTTGCAACATCTGGAAAAAGGTCCAATTTCACAATGAACATGATTCAAATGTCCTCGACTACCAACAATGCAAAAGAAGTCGATGGAGAAGCTCCAGTGAGTAGGTGTGAAAAGGTAAATGTTGAACACTTTAAAAGAGACAGAGGAAGGCCTGAAAGGTGTCAAATGAATCAGCGAAACATGATTCTGAATTTTTGCAGTTAAATGTTAATGTGATACAGTTTAGACGGTGAACATGTTAAAGAGATAGAGAAAGTCTCGAAAGTGTTTTAGAACTTGCATTTTTTGAGTTCAACGCTAATGTGATACAAGATAAAGCACAATGTCAATAAGAATAGAGAATGATGTGTGGTAAGAAAAAGTGTAGCTGGCCGCACCAAGAGCATTAGCTTAACTGCAGGGCGCTCTAGCGCTGTTGCTGCTGGTGGGGAGTTAGACTCCCAGAGGGTGCATGTGTGTGTGTGTGTTAAGCTTCGGCCTCTTCTTGTAACCAAAAAAAAGTGTAGCTGGCCCCACTTTGTGTGGGATAAGGCTTGACTTTCATTTTGGTTTACAATAATCCCAAAGCAAGGCGGCTTAGGTGGCAAGCATAGGTCAAATCATGTAACCTAAGTACTAATCCAGTAGGGTCACAACGACGCACGTCAAGCATCACATAGCCCAAGTTTCAGGATGGCTAAACTTACGCTGTGGCTATACAAATTACACTCCAAGGACAAAGAACATACATCACATTGAACGACATATGAAACTGTGCTTAGTAATTACTAAGTGCGAATCAACACTTTTCATATAGCCATCAAGCAGTGCAACATTGTATTGAATATTTCTGGTTAAGAAAATGGAACAAGGTACTGAAACATACAAAACAGGGGGTATGCAAGGAAATCCGGCAGGCAAGTAGTAACAAACAAAACTATCCAGAGAATTAGTCAACACTTGATTATATTGTTGATATGCACAATACTGAACAAACTTGACTGCATATACATGAGCAATACTGGTAAATATATGTGGGAGAACCTAGTCAGTATACCATACACTCCATCATGTATGTACCTAAGGTCCACAATGTAGCAGTTAAAAGACAATCACCACGATAGGACTGACAAACATTACCCTAAAGTTCTAAGACAGTAGGAGAACAAAATGCTAACTATTCGCTTCACTGCATCAAACCCTGTTCATATTTATAATTTCTTTGCAGATCAAGCTTTCCGGATAAAATGTATAAGGCTTGGCTTCCAAAACCACATTTGGCAACCACGTGTTAATGTAAAAGAATCTTGTTCAACAGTTTCAAAAATCACCAGTTATCAGTGCGTGACACTAAAAGACCTAATTTTTCATCAAAAAACACTACCGAAAGTTTTTTTTTGGGGAGGTGAAACCAAAATTGAAGGTTGATTCCTAATTGACTAGTCATTTTAAGTTTTAACTGCACTTATGAGATTGGATTGGTTAAAAACTGCATCTTTGAGTTTTAGATAGAGGATACTACACCCTTGACTGCAGCCAAGAAATTACGCACACTATAATCCATGAAAATGATAAGCAACTAAGAGCAGTAAATGAAATTACTTGAACAGAAGAGAGAAACCGATTGATTCTGCAAAACAAAATATAACGTTTCCAGCAATTACAGTAAAACAAAAAGTTCAAGGATAGAATGTCTGGTTGCAACTATACAAGTAATATGCATGATCCATTAGGACAAATACCAAGAGCTTTCTATTTTTACATGACAAACAAATGGTGTCTACAGCCAATCATGAACATGTCACTGAACCAGACCATATTATGAAAAGAATCCAAAGCAAATTGAGATCTGCCAACTAATAATCACCTATGAAGACAAGAAAAGGATGTCAAGATTGAGTAAGAAACAAGCGTATAATATATGTTGATCACGTGGGGAAACGGCTTATCCTTGCCAACAACTTTGTTGATCGTGTACATACTAATTAGCCTTGTCAGTAACTTTGTTCAAGTGAAACTATTACCCACCAGATTAATGATGGAGAAAAAAAATGTATACAGGATACAAACAGAACCTAAAAAGAGAGTCAAAAGAAGGGTTATTTAATAACAAAAGTGCACCTGGATATTGAATTAGTGCCTGCATTCCACCGTTCTTTTCAAAGATTGCAATCTTTTGGACGGTACCAAATGCAGAAAAAACCTAAACCCAACATAGAGGCAGCGTCCAGTAAAAAGAACATTTGAATAGATCATTCCATAACATATTTTAGCAGAAGTTACCGTATGAAGAACATCAACGGACACTGCATATTGCATGTTCTCGATGGAGGCAAGAAGCACGTTACTCTCAGGCTCCTTCCGTTTTCCATCAGGACCAACAACGAGCTGGACAATTGCACATAATATGAGAACAATACAAAACCTAACCAGAGAAGAACGAAATACAACCACAGGAAATTAAAAGCTTACCTGCATAGTTCCCTCAATAGCAGAAGGATTCACTGGAAGGTATGGGTTTGTATAATCCCTTCAAAGCAATGGAAAATTATGATCCGGTCAGATCATATTCACAGCAAGAAAAGAAACTCAAACCAACCAATTTCTGATCAAAAGAATTCCCAAGGACCAACTTCAGCAGATAAAGATGTAGACAGAAATGAGTAGCTGCCATGCTTCATACTGATATAATCTATGAGAGGTCAAAACAGTAAGATCACAATAGTTTGCTTTTCAGGGTATAGTCATTTCTCTCATACTTCCAAGATAATGAGAAATCCAGCAAGCCCCAAGTATCCTTCCTCCAAAAAAACAAGTTTGGGACTCACCAGCTCATGCTAGTAATTTGGCCAAGTGAAGGCATCCCACTTACCAGCTGAACCCAGTGCCACTGGAAAGACCCAGAAGTAGTCACCTATTCAGAACATGATCCAACTGACCTGATTGGTTCACAAAACATTTTGAACTTGGACAGATGACATGTAGCTTTAAAAAAAACTTTACCCCTTTTATCTATTTCAGAAGCTGAGAGCCCTACTCTAGGTCTGGTTTAGAATTTACCTTTTGGGATGTCATCATAACTAATTTTCATCAATGAGTTGTGAACATTTAAGTCACTATGGGCTAAGTCATTAGTATGTTAAGAAAATTCTGTTAAAAACACTGTCACTGCCTAAGTTGTGCACGCTACTGACCTCTATTGGGCAAACTACTTGTGCTACGTTACTGTCAGTTGAGATGGTCAAAGCAATCTGTTGTATATGTTGGATGGTTAGGTCTTCAAGATCTTGCATAAATATTTTTCAATTGCCGCTGTTGAGTTTCAGTATAGATGGCAGTTGGTCATAGACACATAACACTTGGTCATTTGCCAGTTCTTTTTATCAAATTAATACATGTGGCTTAGTCAAAATTTAGAATTACGTTAATTATTTTAGAAATAAACAAATTATTCTATTTATTATCTACTTATATAATTTAGAAGTCACTACAATCTGAATAAATAGCCATCTTGAACTACCCAAGTTATAAGCCAAACACAGGCTATCTATCTTTTGAAAACCCAATTCTGAAAAGATGTGTAGTAAATACTTCAAAAGAAACAACAACTAAGCCTTCTCCCATATAATATGGGGTCGGCTACATGGACTCTTCGTTTCCACATAACTCTATCATAATTTGTAGAATCTATGGTAGATAAGTTTAACAAAGTTTTATGTTTGCTGTTGGAAGCCTAATACAACCATCCTTTATCCATGCTTGAGACTGGCCATGCAAGGACTTGGGATTGGCCATGCAAGAATTTAAAAACATAAGATCCACTTTAATCCATACAAAATCGAGACTCAAGGGTAATGGGTTCTTTGCCGATCTAGTTATGGAAGAAACAAGATTGAAAAACCTCAATGCTTCCAAGGAAGCCAATCTTATCACATGTAAATCGAGGGCAAATCTAAAGACCTACAAGCCACCACATGCCAAGAATTTTGAAGAACAAGCCAAGACTAATGTAAGGCCCCGACTCCATGGTCTAACAAAAGTATTATTTGTTATTATTGGAAGGAGAGCAGGCACATCAAGACTTCTTGCCCACTTTTGATGAGAAAAATTAACAATATGACAGTCTTCGAAGAAAAATAGGGAGGAGCACTACCATCTAATATCACGGCTTACATTAAAGAAATGTTCAAGGAGAAAGATAGCATATCTAGAAATGCGATATCCACATATTCTCAATGTAGGTTTTGGTTTTCAGATTTCCGTCCGTCTTTTCACATGACACGTAAAAATAATTTTTTCAAAAATATTTGTCAAAAGATTTCAAATAAACATGTTTTTACAAACCAACATTACAAGACTCCAAATAAATGAGGATGGTAGTTTAAAAAATAAAGATTTCAAAGTACCCCACGTAAGCCTTGTACCAAAACTCAATCTCAATTTATTTTTCGTTGCTCAAATTTGTGACGATGGTTGTATATTACTTTCTTATTTAAAAATTGTGTAGTGTATTATCACCTATCAAAGAAGGTGATTGGACAAGGTAATAGAGAAAGTGAACTATACAAAATAAATAAGTTGGTTGTACCAAATTTTGAACATTGCGATGTAGTCCATGACACAACTCTTTGACAAAAAGATTGGGTTACTTAATATTATTAAGTTGTATAATCATATGTTATTAAAAAATAATAAAGATAAAGATTTTGTTTGTGAAGAATGTATTCTTCGAAAATTATATCATATGCCCTTCGGTGAGATAAGTTTTATTGTAGTTCATTCCGATATTTGGGGACCCACTCCTATTGTCTCTAAAGGAGGAGTCGTATATAATGTGACTTATGTAGATGATTTTAGTAGATATACTTAGATATTTCTCTTAAAACATAAATCCAAAGTATTTAGAAGTTTGTTTACATTTCATAGTATGATTAAGAATCAATTTGGCACCACCCTTAAAATCTTGAGATAAGATTCCAGTAGTGAGTATATATCAAAAGAATGTCAAAATTATTTGGAAACACAAGGAATTTACCAAAAATCTTGCAGAAAAATCTCATAACAAAATGATTTAGCCATACGAAAACATAGGCACATTATAGAAACTTATAAAACTCTCTTGTTTGCTAATAAGGTACCAAAATTCTTACGGGCCGAAGCTACTCTTACTGCCTAATAAATAGAATGCTTCTTCTCAACTTTGTAACGTTTCTTCTTTTGAAAAATTATTTATACACCCCAAATTATAAAAGATTGAGAGTTTTTGGATGTAGATATTTTCTTTATACGGATAAGAATGATAAATTATCTCATAGAGCTATGGAGTGTGTCTTTCTAGGTTATGATATTGACAATAAGGGTTATAAGAAGTGTTATCTGTATCGCATCATATCGTACATGAAATATCATGGAGCTCCATGATACGATACACTCAATTGTATTGCATATGGTAAGTTATCCGCCAGTATCACGTAATACAGTCAACATTGTCTATATCATACAATACAGGCGATACAATCAGGAACCCTTATAAGTTATAACGGTCACTGGCCAAACAAAAACTCGTGTTTTTGTAGCGACTCCCCCCGTCTTGGTGTTGAAGGATCCAAAAATGCTCTACAGTGTCTATGCAAGGCTCCCAACCCATGTTTTGGTATACTTTTTTAGTTTTTCAATTTTTTTATTTATTTTTTTTGGTATTATTTACGTTTTTCTTTTTTTAAATGACAAAATATGAAGTCATGAAGTGTGTGGATATGATTTTTATTGTATTCGTGAAGAGGGAGACACTCTATTTGAGTGTTATGTGAAGATTGGGGAGTTATGAAGTTCTTTTATTTTCAAGTTCTTTATTGGATTGAAGTGTTCAATTGAGATGGCATGAAGAGGTGTTAGCGAATTCCAATCTTGGTATGATAATCCAGCATGGCAATGGGGTACACCAATCGAGAGAAATATATTGAGGATAAAATGTTTGTTTTGTGAGTTTGGATAGGAAAAAAAACCAATTTGTTTCAGTAAGTTTGGATAATTTGTAGAAGAGTGGATTATTGAAGATAATAAAGCAAATGTACTCTTAATCGAAGAAGACATTGTATGAATTAACTTGAAAGGAGCGCAACAACAATATGATCAGGGGATGAAGATTTTGATTTTGAAGTAGAAGGTGATGAGAATCTTCAATAAGGAGAAGATAAACTTTATTTACTTGATGATTCTGATTATAATGTGTAAATGACTTCTTTTCTAATTATGAAAGTTATATTTTTTATTTTTTCTAAGGACGTAATATAATGCTTCAAAATATATAATTCCTTTTCAATTATTGAATGATGAATGATGAATATGTACTACATTTTTGCATTATATGAATTCTTTACAATTATCATATTTTTCTATTTTTTTATTTTTTTGGATTTTTACTAATTTTTTAGTATTCAATTACGATGAGTGATATGATATGTATTGTGGACCAAAACGACACATGATACTATATGCATTGAACAACACTGGTTATACGTGTTTTGATCCCAAAGAAGACAAACTTTATATGTCAAGAGATTAAAAATTTTAGAAGATTACCTACAATGACTCTACCATTGAAGATAAAGAAAAATATACTTTTCTAAATGACTTTGCAAAGTTAGAAGACAGTGAAAATAAAGATAGTGATAGAGAAAAAACCATTGATTCAAAGCAAAAAGATGGGTACGCGAATTTAGAAATAAGAGAAAAAATGAGTATAATGATGCTATAGTCTTTTCCATTATATTGCACTAGAAGACCCATTATATTGCACTAGAAGACCTAGAGGACAAGAAAATATTAGACTACCCCTTAGAATCCCAAGACCCCACAAAGATTTGGGTCCTATAAAACCTTTGAACCTCAAGGAAGAAACCTTATTGCTGTCGTTTTATAAGTAAAAGAACCAAACTTCTATAATAAGGCCAAAGGTATACACGAATGGAAAAATGTTAGGCAAGAAGAATTAAAGAATTTAAAGGCTTTAGATAAAGCTCAAACTTGGGATATTGTACCTAAACCTAAGGATAAAAAACTTATTGGGTGTAGATGGGTATATAAAATAAAAACACACAGTGATGACATCGTAGAAAGATATAAAGCTAGACTAGTAGCCAAAGGGTATACTTAAGAATAAGGATTAGATTGTACCCAAATGCTTCAACTTTCAAAAGATTACGAAGAAAATGTATATGCCAATCTAACTAGCTAAAATAAATGGTCAGCCAGACGAAAAGAAGCATCTACAACATTTTGTACCTGCTCCGATGTGACTGAAACTTGATATTCAAATCAGTATGTGCAGAATACGAGATACGCAAATGGCATGAGCTGACATGATCAGGAAGAAGGTACCTAAAAGATTTTAACCACCAAAATACATGAAAAATCAGGGCAATTACGTAGGCAAGAAAGCACAAATATGTACACGAATATATCACCTAGGAATGCTTCTCCCATCCAGTGCATTTCTTGCTGAAGAGGCTGTCTCCACATTAGTAAATTGGATCAGAGCCTGAACACCCAAGTACCAAAGATGATGACTTTGTGAAGAACTAACGTTAATAGGCACCAAGTTATGAAATTTAATCCAGACGTACCTGGAAACCAGCTGCCTTCTCAAAAGTGGCAATTTTCTGCACAAAGCCAAAAGCAGAGAAAACCTGCAAGCTTACAGAAAATCCTTATTTTAGGCCAGTAAATCTGAAATAGATCATCAGAAACTGCAAATGTCCCTGATGCCTAGCATTTGGTAAAGATAAATAAACAATAAATTACATTTAAGTGCAGAAGAGCACCTGCCAAGTAAGAGCACGGCATTCATCTTAACACCAGAGGCATCATAATAGTGCAAAAGACTTATAAAAGCATTATGATGTATGGGATCTTATTTAAACACTGCTTCCAAACAAAACAAAGCAGATGAGAGAAACAAAACAGCACAACAACAAATCAGAAGATGCATTCACAAAATGATTCTTATAAGAACAATCAAAAGATACAAATACCATCTAATCAAAGAGGAAGGAAAAGAGAGACCTACAGACCACAATGGTGGGCCAACTGGCCAAGAGTCTTGAAATAGTAAATTAGGTGATGAAGGTTAACATATGATTCTCCATATCCACAAGAAAGATATAGAATGGGAAAAAGTATATCTGAGATCACAGAGTTCAAAGGTTTAACCTTTAAAACAGCTTCCTTACAGGTTGATTTGGTCCTACATACCGAAATTTGTCAATTGTGAATGGACGAAGTTAGAAAAAACTAAACTAATCAAATATGCAAGGCTGTAAGTCTTAAGAGTGGAATGATTGAAAGAATGGGATAGCAAACAAACGTGTGAGTCTCCAATGCTTTAGTAGTCTGACAATGAAGATGTCTCCGTGACAAAATGGACCTGCTGACCGATGCACAATACGTCAACGAGAAGTCGAAGACCAAGTAAAGCAACATCTGCTCTACAAAATTAATAAAGAAAAAACACGGACTCCATGGCAGCTGCTTTTCTCTTGAAATTTCAACTAGAATAACTAACCGATCACATAAATCACCCGTAACACAAAAACAAAACCTATTGGTGCACATATATGTAAAGGTGCTGGATGTTCTAACGTACCAAGTGAATGACATCTATGCTGACATCTCCAGCTTCTACACCCTCAATAGTAACCAGCAGAACATTTCCAGCAACATCACCGGAGCCCTTATTGTTGACAATTTCTTGCCTGTTTGAATACTGGATGTACACTGTTTTACCTCGAATCTGTGCTGGCTCAGATGAGGAAGCAAAATATGAAACCATTGAAATTGCCTGATTCGAATCCATCTGCAATGATACAAAATGCATGGATAATTTTGTCTCTATAAATACTAAAGTGAAACCGTCACACCTGCCAGACCACTCCCATGAAGAGACTTATGCAAGAACTAGTATAATTTTCACCCAGACTTGGGAACAAGTTACTTCAAATATTTAGAATTAAAATTAGAATTCCTTTGAGTACAACACCAAGGGAAGGCTGCATGTCGGGAAGGACGTTAAGGACTGATATCATGTGCTGTTTCATAAAAGAAAAATCATCATCGATCCAGGACTTAACAAACAAAGGACTCGTTCAGCTGAGTGAGGAGCAAGATGTGAAGTTAGAAGAGAATGTTCCAAAATAAACAAAGTGAGTGGAAACAACATATTTTACGAACAGGGTTAGATCTTGTCATCTCCATGAAGCATAAGTTTTCAACCTCTGTAGAAAAACTTCATTCTGTCTCTGTAAAGTAGATAAATTATAAGAGAGCAAGTACGATAGTCTAATGATTGCAAAACATTTCCAAAATTAACTCACTTCATCTTCAATGTGAAGAGAAGCAAGATTTCCATCATCGTGTTAGAAAGCTTAGGATTATGAAATAAGTATGTAACTTTGTGCCTCTCAAGCGAGATTTTTATACAGTGAGTTTCAAGGTTTTAAAAGGGTTTGCTCGCTATGGTAGACAAGCATCCAACAACAGAAGACTCATTGTTTTCAAGGTCACCGCAGAAAAGGGAAACTCTACGTCATGTTCTTGTAACGTATAAAAATCTGGTGATTCTCTTGCAAGCAGAACTTTTTCAGATTGAGAAGCATCCCTATTGAGCCACTTCTCGGTGTTCCAGTGCCTCCAATTGAGCGCTGCTCTACATTTCGTTTAGAGATCTTGAACTTGCAAAACTTTCCATAACCAAAATATGAGCTACAATTCGCAAAACCAAAAACAGGAGAGATTTGTCCAGTAAATAAACAAATCAATGCGAAAAATAACTCACGAATTCGACAAAAGCCTGGTTGTGGTTTGCACCAACATTGCATTTCGTGTTAACTATCTTTCCGAATGGCTTGCACAGTTCAATGAGCTCTTCCTCCGAGCATTCCCAAGGAAGATTGCGCAGGTGCAAAACTTTTGAAGGAGTCTGCGTGTTACGGAATTGAGGCTGAAATGAAGTAGAATTCATGTCCGCTCCCGCACCCAATTAACCTAAAACACGTTACAGCAAGAAGAGTTCATCATGTAAGGGAGGAAGGAAAGATAAGCTGTGGATAAAGATAGATCTATACGAGAGGCTCGGGCCACAATCACGCACACTGACACAAACACACACGGATAGATAGATAGATATATATATATATATATAGAGAGAGAGAGAGAGAGAATACGTCGAGGAACGACGGAGGAGGATGGCTGGGCGACGGTGGCTGCCACTCAGAGCGCTTCCTCTTCTTTTTAGGGCTTTGAGCTCCTGCGGATGAGAACGGCTATCGACCTTTGGAATTGGGAACATACAATTGCAATTTGCACGCGGTCCCGTTCTCACACCCTTTGACACAGCAGCCCTCCAAACGAGTCGGGTTTGTGAAGGATCCACCTGCGCCCCATGAGGTAACGTTTACCTGAACTCAACTAACGACCCGAACCAAAATTGTTAAACGGACAAAGGGTTCGAGTATAAATTAGGATCCCAGTTTAATCAAAACCTATTTGAATTTAAGTTGGTTTATATCCGAACCCCAATAAAAAGAGCCAAGCAGAACTGCATAGCTCACTCTCCCTAGTCGTTCCGTGGGCTATTCCTCCCACCCTAATAGTTCTATATCAGAACCTCAAACAGTTCGGTCATCTGCGCGTCCCACCCTAATATCCCCTTGTAAAAGGGCATATTGGTTTTGTAGCGGCCTACTAATTTTTGGGACGAATAGCCCACGGCACAATGGACTCGTATATTAACTATGAATTCAACCGTGGACTATAATGTTTCTGTTGATCTGTCCAATCTTGGGGAGTACGGATGCTCGAGTCAGCTCATTGATGATAGACCAAGGCTTCAGTACCTCGGCGTGCATCAGGCTTAGACTTTACTAATTTACTGATAACTTAAGTGGGTTGCCATTTTCCTATTTTTAGTTTTATTTTATTGGTGCTAAGAAAAAAAAGCTTCAAGTATCAACCCTGTTCATGAATCAAACACGGAAAATGGTTTCTAAGAACTATGATTATAAGTCCAGGTGGGTCTAGGCCTGTACTAAGGGCATCGCACCAAAATCAAACACAACCCTTGCAGCTTAGAGCAAGGCGTCTGCATCTAATTTAACAATCAAGCGCATCACAACCATGCTCCAGCAAATATGATTGAAAACTACCACCAATCAACGTTGCGGGCCAAACCACGCATCCAGTTGCGTGCCTCATCAAGCAAAAGGCCACCACAAGAACCAGCTGATCCAGAGTTTCCTCTGGAGGCCCCATCACAATTAAGTTTAAACCAGACAGGTGCAGGTCTTCTCCAAGAGATATGTTCAACCTTGCAATCTGCCCGAGAGATTTAATAGGAAGCCAAAGTGTTAATATGAAGTACAATCATGGCTACCGGAGAGAAGGAAGAGGGTGAAGATATGTTAAACATGTCAGCATTCCTCCACCACCACAAGTATCAGCAGAAACACTGGATGAGATCCTCCATTGAAATTCACCCTCATGCTTCAAAGTTTTGAAGGTCGAAGTATTTCATTTGAAGGCCTGATTCAAACTTTTATGCTGAGTTGGGACAGACATGGCCAGTTTCAAATTGGCTAACCGAACCAAGCCGGGAACCATTTGAGATTGGAACCAGAATCAAGAATCACTCGGTTAGTTTTCAGTTTCACCTTTCATGAAAAAGGAACTAGCTCAAAACCGGAGTTGGTGGTTTGAAACTGTCGGTTTGGGTATTTTTTGAAAAAAAACTTTATAATTTAATTTTTTAAAATATTATTTATGGGTTCCAAACGGTTCCATACTCAAACCGGAGTAGGCCCTGAGGCCAACTTGGTTACAGTATCAGATTCCAGTTTAGCTAGAACCGGCTATGTCTAGGTGGGGGTATGCATATAGTCAAATACTCAACTATTTCAGTTTTACAGTAAAGTGTAAAAGTTCTCGATTTAAGTTACGAGGAACTTTAAGTCTTGCTCAAAACAAGCATTTAGAATCAAAGTGTCAACTGCAACGACGAACCAGTGTTGAGCCCATCAAGCTCGGTTTAAGTTGGTGAACCCATGTTCAATTCCTTCGGCTGGTTTATAAAATACAGTGTCAAACCAGGTGGTTCCTTGACCATTCCCCTTTGGATTTTCTAATTCCAAATCATGCACCCAATCAAGACTTCAATGAATTGAGTTGGCAATTGCTTGTTCCAAGTTTTCTTCGTGTCGAGTCATTCCATTTTTTTGTTGTTGAACATGAGCTCTTCTTTTCATTTACTTTGGGTAGAGAAGAACACAAACCATTTAGGTTGTAGGTTTTGTGTTGGTGTTTTTATTCATTCGTGTTCGGGTCATGATACATGATAGAGGTATGTGGAAACAAAGAATTCGTGTAGCCGACCCCGTCTAGTACGACAAAGGCTTACTTATTGTTGTGGGGAAAAAATGCAGTTGGATCCCAAGTTGTGGTGATAACTGGACCGAGGTGGCCATAAAGTTGTACACAAGTTGAAGGGTGTGCATTGGCTTTGGCCTCCCCATTATTATATTAAGGACTTCTGCTTGATATTCGTATTGAAAGGGAAGACAATCACATTTATCAAAGTATACGTTCCCACCTAAGCCATGTGCTAGAGTCAGACAAACTTAAAATGTCTACGTTCAAACCCAGCTTGTCATTCGAAAAGATATTAATGTTAACAAATCGTGGTGACTAAACTAAAAGTAAGAAATCGTGTTCATTTTTTTTCATTAAGGCACGAATCTCAACTAAAAAAGGAAGAAAAGATATTATTGACTTGGAACAGGCAAAAAAGTGCATGCCTTTATTGGTGACTGGGACTGACACAGCCTGATCTATTCAGTTCAGTCAACAGAGCCCAAGTGAGCGCCTTTATTAGTTAAGGTCAGTGAATAGAGCCCAAGCTGCGGAAACGACGTCCCATAAGGTCAGTGAACGCATTTATTGCCTTTAACGTTTTTGTTCTGTACCATTCGGTTCACGCGGCTGGTCGAAAAATTAAGTTGGTCTGACCATCTCTCCAAAACTCATGAGCTAGAGCAGATTACTTACGGGTGAAAACGTACATGTTTGTCTAGGTCGCATTGTTCTGAACATGAGCTCAATTGAACATAAATACAACTGAATGAAGAAAAAGACGAGTTCAAACGAGCACAAACAAGTTTAGCTCGCATTATTCCAAAACAATGGCCGATACGTTCGAACATAAATAAATAATACGAGCGAAAGCTAGCCTCTACCGAGAACGAGGCTGTGTTAGACCGGCTCAATCGATCCAAGTCAACTGTGAGTCCCTCAGGGGCACGAGAGAGATTCTGGCCATGTTGGAAGACTAGATTAGTAAGTAGTTCTCACGAGTCCTTATCACGTCCGGTGGAGGATTTTATTCTTCGTAAAAGTTTAGTCCAATATCAATCACACATTAACAACTGCAACTTTTCGCTGCTAAACTTCCCTTATAAATAGCTGCACGTAATCTGTGTTTACCAAAAGTCAGAGAGAGAGATGGGTAGCGAGGCTCCTATAAGGCATCACCACCCTCTTCTCCTTGGAAGGAAGAAGGACACGTATAGCCATGGCTACTCTGCAGCACAGATGGAGTCGCTCTCTGCCATCTGTGCTACTTTTGTCCGCCCGATGCCGCTGCCGACTTCTGACTCAATTGGTGGCAAGGGAGACCCGCCGAGCAAACGCTTCCGCGAATTCTACGAGGCGTCAGGCGCCGACAACGGCGTTCCCGAGGAGGTAAACGACTCTCTTTGTGAAAACTCGTATTTGTGAGATTCGTACCCTGGGATACGCTGAACTCTAAGGTTAAGGAACTTTGCCCCCCTGAAAGTCTATGTTAGTCTGGATCAAAACCAAGCTCCCCCAATCATGGCCGAGCCCCTACATCCCGGAATTCTGCCAGGCCTCCGGAGGCGGTAGAAGGCCATTCACTTTATGAAAATTCATGACGAGTTCCTACTTTTTGGGACAGGAAATTGTAACGTTAGGATTCTTGCCCCCAAAGCCAATGTCCGTACGACGGCCGAAGCCCCGACCTGATTAGCGTCTCTCTCTCTCTCTCTCTTATTTTAATCAAAATCTGTCTTTTCCGACTAAAGGAAGGAGTATCCATTTAACTTTTGTGTTCTTCAATGGATTCTATTACATCGAGGAAGATGAGCTTCCGTTTGTTTGATACCATCATGTGCTCACCGTGATTCTTCGGCAGAAGAATAAAAAGACATGAGTTAAATCAGTTTAGGATTTTCCTTGTTGATGCTCTCCAAATTTCTTACTTTATCTTGGTGTCCTGTTCTTTATCCATTTTGGCTCTTTCCATGCCAAATATCATGTATCCTTATCACCTCAAAAATTGGAAGTATTTTATCTTCATCCCCCCGCACCTTCTCTCTCTCCATATGTGTATATATATGCAAAGCGCGAGTGCCGGCCGGATATAGGACGTGTGACGCTTTCGGCTTTTGAGGGCACATTGCTAGGATAGTTATTGTTGATTAACTGCGGAAAACAAGGGAATGTTTCTAAGCGGCGGGTGAGATACATATCCTATTATAGCTGGACTACTCGTTGATAGCAAGTAGTATTTATATTAGCGTTTCTTTCATATATAGAATTAAGTGTTAATGGTAACCAATGATGACTTCCTCTTTTGAGATGGTGTTAATGGAGAGTACGGACTTGAGAGCTGAGTAACCCTCCTTCTGTTTTTCTCTTATTCACTTTTCTTTTTTCCTCTTTTTCTTCAATTTCGTTTTGTTTACTCAACTTTTGGGAAACGGTCCCTCAGGGAAATGGCATGATTAAAATTTTGACAATTTAAGAAGCTTTACCCGTGACGGCTTGAAGCTTGACGGTCGTTATATATATAATAACAACCAAGCTTTTTTCATGGGGTTTGTTAGGTGGACCTTTTTTTTTGTTTTCATGGAGTTTGATCGTATTTACACGTGGTTAACTCAACATAAGTTCAATTATTTTGTTAATAATTTTATTTTTTGGGAACTTTCTGTGTGGAATATATATATATAAACTGGATCGTATCCTTTTGGATGACATGAGTTTAATTTTAAAAAATAAAAGTTTTTAAGACAAAAATATTATTATAATATTAATGCTTTTGAAAAAGAATGATTAAGCATGAGTAAACGACATAAGGATAGAATCATCCTATATGTTGTGTGGTAAGAGAGAGACCCACCGTGGAGCTTTCTTGTGGCGGTTTTCCATTTCTTTCTTTATCAACGCAATATAGAGTTGTTAGCTTTTTCTTTTCCTGCAAGAGAGGCCGAAGCCAGAGTCGAGCCCGTGGCCAGCTACCATGAGAGCTCCGCTAAGTGAGCTAACACCCTTTGTACTTTATCGAATAGATTTTTATGAGAGAAAAGGATCGCATTGAATGGTTGGCAACCTTTCCTCTTCCTCCCCTCCAATGTTGAATCTAAAAGCATTTGCAATCAAGGTGTTAGCCGCAACTGCTGTAATTGAGGTAGGCATCTGCACCAACCGAGATTCCCCACCAAAAATTTGAAAAATAAATAGGAAGTTATAGCTGGTGGCCTATAATAATACACGGTGGTGAATCTGCTCCAACCGACAGTTCCCACCTAAATTTTGAAAAGTAAATAGAAAGTCATAGCGTAGGATGGCCCATAATACATGGTGTTCCCCCATCCTAAACAGTTTTTTGGACTATTCACGCCACCGCGAAAAGTTTCTAGATCCGCCGCTTGGTGCCTCTGTTCCTACTGGTTATGGTGGTGCAAGAAAAGGAGCACAAATCCATAGCCATGCGTAACTGTGGGACTAGCATCGCTTTAGTTTTGGTTTTGATCATATAGATGATGTTTTCGAGGCATGACAATTAATTAAGCACGTTAGACATATCATATGATAAGAAGATAATGATTAATGGAAGTGATTAATTTTTTCTTATTATAATTGAGGAAGGCTGGGGAGCTGCTGGCGAGGAGGTTGCCAAAGGAAGGGAGGGTGCTGATACGGTGCATTCTGTGGGCGTTGGCGACGAGGTTGGGAACCTTGGTGCTTTGCGGGAGAGAGAGCCTGAGCCGGGGCCGCTTCCCTTTCTTCGTCCGGAGGTTCGCAGAGATGAACGACCAGGAGAGGGAGAGGGTGCTGCAAAGATGGTCCAATCAGCGTGACTTCTTCCGCTTCCTTCGGGTGGCCTTTGGCATCTTCAAGATCTTCTGCCTGTTTGCCTTCTACTCTCAGGTACGAACTTACTTTTGTCCTTTTTACAACTGGTAAAAAGAAAACGGCTTTTAAGATTGATGTGTTTGAGCTTGCTGAGTTCGATTAACCCCAGAATCTGCATGTAGGTTTTTCCATGTTTGGGTCCCACAATCGGTGTCATTGTATAAATGTACGATATACATATGCACACCTGGCCTCGATTGATTGGATGACAATAATCCGGTTAACTCCTTCTAGAACTCTACTGATTTAAGCTTAAATTATTCCTCAGTGGTTGAGAATAATCCGGTTTACTCCTTCTAAGACTCCACTGATTTTGCTTAAATTATTCCTCATTGCTGTTGGATTGACATTCATACGAACTTGATGGCCAGTGGCGGATCTCGAGGGGTATTGCCTCACATAAAAATAAACAATAAAACCAGTGCACGACAACTTTGTCTAAAAATAAAATAAAAATCTAAGGGCTCTAATACAGAGTCCATGATGAATAAAACAATGTATTATCTTACACTTACAGCGTTAGCTCAATGGCAAGGCGCTCTAGTGCGATTGCTTTTGATGGAGAGTTCGACTACGAGAGGGTGCATGTGTTAGGCTTGGGCCTCCTCTTAAATGTGTAATCCTAAAACTTTCTAGATATGCCACAGAGATGGAAATCTTTCTGAAAGCCGGGTTTCATGTAAAAGCTAGGCTTGGGTAAAATGTGGTTTTTTTACAGAGATTGGGGCTATACGATTTGGCACTAGACGACAAGTCGAATGGAACCCTTTGCAAACGACGGCCTGACATTTTCTCTCGTACCTTACACGCGTATCCATACAAAGCGACACCGAGGCCTAACATGCACGCATGCACTCCCAAGATTCGAACTCGCCACCTGTGAGTGGGCGTCAGACAGTCCTACCGTGAACTAATCCTCTGGCTGCTAATTCTCGGATTTTTGTTTGCTTTGTATCTCCAACACACAATAAATTTGTGGTCATATAAGTCTCTGTCTTCTGCTTTCCGGGCCTACCACGTACGTTGCGATGGGCATAAGCCCCACCAGCTGGCTGCAAAAGCAGTGCCTGCCCAGAGTCTTATTGGCTTCGAGTTTAAGTCTGGTCAGGCTGGGTCCTCATAATTCGGCGTGAGCCTTCTTCGTTAACCAGGCCCGAGACCGGTCTATTTTCTTAAACGAGTAGATGCATGAAAAATTTATTATGTGCATGATGCAGACTAGTGAAGACATGAAGAACCCATCATGGGAAGCAATTGGCTATCGTGTAAGCCAAGAGAGAGGGGAGCCCAAAAGACACAGGCCCTTGGACAAAGGAGTTATTGACACAGCATCTGAACATGGTAAGAACCTCTTGGAAGATCTCTCTAGGCATGGCTTGAAGGTTACAGAAGATCAAAGAGAAAATCTATATACGATAGAATGTGATGCAGTGGTGGTGGGTTCGGGCTGTGGTGGTGGAGTTGCAGCCGCCACCTTGGCTAAAGCTGGCTATAAGGTGGTGGTGCTGGAGAAAGGAAGCTATTACTGGGGTGATGATTATTCCTTGCTAGAAGGCCCCTCCATGGATGAAATGTACCAAACTGGAGGCAAATTGGCCTCACTAGACATGAAAGTGATGATCCTAGCAGGCTCAACTGTCGGTGGTGGATCGGCGATCAATTGGTCTGCTTCAATCAGGACGCCAGATTCAGTACTCAGAGAATGGGCCAAGGATCATAGGCTTGCACTCTTCGGTCAGCAGGAGTATCAGGACGCGATGGATGCAGTCTGGAAAAGACTGAGGGTTGTAGACATGTGTGTGGAGGAAGGATTTCAGAACAAGGTTCTGAGATCTGGGTGTGAGGCCCTTGGTTTGAACTGTGATATTGTGCCTAGGAACTCATCAAAGGGTCACTTCTGTGGGCATTGCAGCTATGGTTGCCCTACTGGAGACAAGAAAGGAACAGATTCCACCTGGCTGGTCGATGCAGTGAACTGCGGAGCAGTGGTCTTAAGTAGAGTCAAGGCGGACAAATTTGTATTCGAGAAAAACGAACATGGTAGGAGGAAGAAGAGAAGCTTGGGAGTCATGGCTAGTGTGTGTGACCCATCAAGCCCGGATCCCCCAAAGAGATTACTGATTCATGCTAAACTCACTGTTTCAGCATGTGGGTCATTGATGACACCCCCCTTGCTCATCTCCAGTGGGCTGAAGAATCCCAACATTGGCAAGAACCTGCACCTGCATCCTGTCTTGCTTGCTTGGGGCTACTTCCCCGAGTCCGAGTCAAGCATCAAAGGTAAGGTTTATGAAGGTGGAATCATCACCTCGATACACAAAGTTCAAGCAGAGAATAAGAGTCCCAAGGCAATAGTGGAGGCTGCTGCACTTGGCCCAGCAACTTGCGCTGCAATTACCCCCTGGTTATCTAGTTCAGACATGAAGGAAAGGATGCTCAAGTACTCGAGAACTGTACATCTGTTTGCACTCATTAGAGATGTGGGTTCTGGTGAAGTGATGGAGGAAGACAGGATCAAGTACAGACTAAGTAAAGTGGACAAGGATAACTTGAAGGATGGATTAAGGAGAGTACTCAGGATCTTGGTTGCAGCCGGTGCAAGTGAGGTCGGAACATTACGGAGTGATGGGCAGAGGATCAAAGCAAAGGGGATCAAGCAAGAGGATTTAGATGAGTTTCTCGATGGAGTAGTGGCAGAAGGAGGGCTCCTTTCAAAGTCTGAACTGTGGGCTCTGTACAGCTCTGCCCACCAGATGGGAAGTTGCAAAATGGGTGTGACAGAGGAAGAAGGTGCAGTTGACGAGAACGGGCAGAGTTGGGAGGCAGAAGGGCTATTTGTTTGTGATGCGAGTCTGCTTCCTACTGCACTTGGGGTCAATCCTATGATCACCATCGAGTCTGTGGCTTACTGCATTTCTAATAGGATGGTGGAGTTCCTGCACAGCAAATGCAAGGCAACAGTAGCTTGAGAATGATGAGATTAGTATAGTCATAGACCCCTTGCAAGCATGTTTACCGTTTCTTTGCTGCAAAAAAATGAGCTGTAATTCTCTAATTTCTACATGTTAATATATTTCTTAGTGTCATTAATGCCATTAGACTCTTTCTAACTTCTCGGTCATCTCATGACACTAATGTATTCTATGCTTTACATTTCTGCTGAATATTTCAATGAATTAAGAGACATTAGAACTCAACTAGATGACTCTTTCATTATAACTCATCACACTAATGTGTTCTAGGCTTAGAAGATGCTTCTACAGGGTAAGGATTAATCCCCTCAAGCGGGAAGAAAACCTGCCGTACCCCCTTAAGCAAAACACTATTGATTGTGCACATACTGAATAAGGACTACACAGTAATTAACAATACATCCTCAAAGCATGACCACTTCTAGGTTATTCCATCTTGGTCTTAGAAGGTACTTGGGGAGTTGAAGAGAGATTCTGTTGACCTTTTACCCACCAGGAAAAGAGAGTTTTTAACCAACCAAAGATAACTTAGCTTGCTGATACTTGTATAACGTTTACTTGTTCCCTAGAAAGATCACGAATCATAGAAATCATACATGTACCATATATTTATCTCTTTTGAAAGTATAACACGGAAATCTCTTATCAGATGTACACATCATATCTGCCAAAGGTAAGCCTTATCCCACACTAAGTGGGGTTGGCCAAGGGAGGAAACTTCTAACAGCAGAAGTAACAACTTATTGATTAAACAATTCCTTTCATTTAATTGCTGGTCTCACTGGATAAATGTGAAAGCTTCTCTGCTGTACAAGTGAGAGTTTTGTTTTGGTAAGCCTACAAGCACGCCAAAGAGATTAATTTAGGCATCCCAGCTAACATACCATAATTACCAAACATGAAGATGGAGCGTTGATAACATTTAAAACTCAAACCACACTAATGTGCGCCTCACGTCTAATCTTATGTATCTTTTACATATAGTAGATAATCTACATTTAGATGTATGCTTCACCAAAAGTAGGAAAAATCCCTAGTAAATGGGGTCATGGAGACATTTTTAAGGACAGAAATTGTACAACTCACACAGTTGCGGACTTCCCTTTGGCATCTTTCCTGCAATTCCAAGCAAGTGTTTAAAAATGACAGAGGCCATTATTTACATGACTTCTAGGTTCAGTGCTCACCCTGCAGTGTCCATGTGAAGCTGTTGCACGGTTAGCCGTTTTGGGAGCAAACACAAAGGGGTAAAGAGTATCTTGCTGTTCATACTGAAAGCTCGTCATGCATTTAGTGCCATCCCAGCACGTTCTAATTTCCATAAATTTCACTATTTTTTCAAATAGAATAATAAAATGTTTGGGCTCCATATAATGGATTCTCAGTTGCCATTGATCTCAATCTTGGGTCAATAGCATTTTACTCAAAAAAAAAACAAGATCTTGTATCTTTGTTTCTTTTCAACAGTTTCAAGGTGTTCCTCTCTCTTTTCTGAAGTGTTCACCATCTAACAAAAACAAAGAAGAATAAAAAACAAAATGCAGATGTGACTATGTCTGGTGCAAAAACAAAGGCTGTCAGGGAAGTAATGACAAATAAACTGCGACAGAGAACTCAAAGCTCCGCACCAGGTACTTTCATGTATTGATAGGATTCACTGACCAATCTCGTTGTTTGGTAAATCATTCTTTAACTAATGGAGGTGGTTTCCCTGAGGGGAAACCACAAAGAAAAAATTGTCACTCTGCTCCAAATTTCCCAGAGAAAGCTTCTAATATCCAGAAGAAGGGATGATACGTTTGCTACTTAGTTTCTAATTCCACTGCTTTCTGAGTGGCATCATCCAGATCCTCTGCTGTAACTAGTGTCATCCCACTTTCCTGCATGGTTGTATTTTTGAGACCCTAACTTCTCTCATAGGCACACATGCATGCGCACACACACACACACACAGAGAATCACCTTCAAAATCCTCTTTCCGTGTTCAACGTTGGTTCCTTCCAGTCGAACAACAACAGGTACTTTGAGTGAGACCTGGTAAGGAAGGCAAGAAAGAGAAACTCAAAAAGACGGATATTACAGATCACATTTTGACACACGCAAATATGGACTTTATGCATCTCAACCGAGTGCCTTCCTACTGAAAGACAGATTGCAAGTGTACTTCCTACTTGCAACCATGATGTTCTAGCAGAAAATTGTGGAACATGATGTCCAGAAAGATGTTACCTGTTTGGCAGCACTCACGATTCCGCTTGCAATCGCATCACATTTCATGATGCCTCCAAATATGTTGACCAATATTGCCTTCACCTTTTCATCCGCTGTTAAAATCTTGAATGCCTCTACTACCTACGTCACATACTGAATACCATTTATCACCACCATAATTTAGAAGTTGTGACATGATGTTATACAAGAAATGAAGTACATGTTCCCATAATCTCACTCACAAAGCATGTTGCATGACGATTTTCAACAAGTCCATAGTAGATTTGAAGTATATTTGATAATACCCTACCCCTGACGAATAGTTTAGATACACCAAAGTGCTGTCTTTCCCAAATTATCTCATTGATAGCTTAAAGAATGCCCAATAATATCATGCACCTCACGTTTACTTCAGAGGTAACATGCAACAGCACGAAACAAATGTCTTCTCTCACATGGTTAGATCCAGTCAAATGATGACTTCCTCTGGACAATCTCCAACAACAACAACAAAGCCTCTGGACAATCTCCATTGAGAAGAAAAGGAATCATTACGTATCTAATGCTTAGGACAAGCATTTCAGAAACTCAAAACCAATTCCGAATACCTACAGCATACTAAATACTATTGATGAGCTGGACGTCTTTGATCTCAAATGATCTACAACAAATGCTTTTTCCCGTTTCTTGCCAAGGAAGCTTGATTACAAATTTCTCTTTAGTTATTCATCAAAATAATAATCCCTTTACTTGTGCTCTTTTCAGAACTTGAAACATTTCAGAATTGGTCGGATTCATATCTAAACCTGATAATCCAAAACAGACCAGTCGGATGTGGTAACCCAAATAAGATCTCATTAACCTGGATTCTGAATTAACAATAACAATTCTGAATCTGATTCAGATGGACAGCACATTAACACATAACATACAGGACAATTAGCTAAACAAGTCCCGTTCAGTTTCAGGATCTTCACCTGAGAGAATGAGATCAAGGAAATACGACACTTGCCTGGCTCTCTGATGCATTTCTGCCAACATCAAGGAAATTAGCAGGCATTCCTCCATGTAGCCTGGACCCTGGACTAATTATAGCCGAACTAACCCGGTCATGTAAGAGACGCTTTATGTCAATCCAAGTAACAGTGGATGGCTAATCTCAGATCCAGGTCAGACCCCATATGCATGAAAGCAGGGTAAAAAGCCTTCATGGAGAGTGGCTGCTGCTACTTTTACTACTAGTAATTATTGTTGTTGTTATTATTATTATTATTATTCACAGATGCTGGGGTAAGGAGAGTGAACCTCTCTTGGGTCCTCCTGAGATGGATCACGAAGAGAGAAAATCTCTTTCTGGCAAAAGGCAGCATTCTCATCAAAATTTAGTTTTGCATCAGCTGCCACAAACTCGCCATCAGAAGTCTCAGCCATAGGATTGATCTGCAAGACTGCAAACGAAGTATTTAGCTGGCTATTAAAGGATGACTGTTAACCTAATAATTGTATTGCATCGAAGAAAATAAAGGCTTGTTCATATAAATAGCCTATCAAGCAAGCCTCCTAAAGAGAGATAATGCTTTAAATGTCATTGCCTTGAGCGCACGTTACCCACATGTGGAAGGCATAATTTCCAAACGAATCCATTGAATATCTTTTCATCATGACAAATATGAGCGACATATAAAAAATACTGCAAAAGAATCCCACCGTTTCAACTTTTATTTATTTCCCATAAGCATTGCACTCTCCTGATATAATCTTATTTGGAAGTACCAAAATTTATCCTCACCATTAAAGAAAAACTAAAACCACAAATTTAATGAAAATAAGGTTGGAACTGTTTTTCTCCCTCCATTATGATTTTGTCTTTTGAAAACAGAGATTTGTTTCTTGGAGAGAGAAAAGGCTGGAGACCTTTTATAACACCCCAAAAGGCCCTTCTCTTAAAAGTTCCAAGTTCCATCAATGTGGGATTACTACTTCCCTCCCTTTACTCAACTGAACATTATTACGAAGCTAAGGTTTGGGAACGTATTCGGTTCATATGCATAATGCTTGCCAAACCATCAAATGGTGTCATTATATATTAAGTCTTCCTTTAAGTTGCTGAGATTTTCCCTTTTCTTTCCCAGAATACATACAACAACAACAACAACAACAACAACTAAGCCTTTTCTCATACAAGGGATCACCCTTGCATTGCCGGTCCCAAGCCCGAATAAAGGAGGAGGGTTGTGTTAGGCTTCCGACAGCCAGCGTAAAACTTCGTCGGATTTTTATAACATGGATTACTTTCCCATAATACATATTATTCCAAAATCTTATGAGATTTCCCTTGTCAAGACTATTTCAAGAACAACATCTGTAACCTTTTTTACATCTGTCCCCAAAGATTTGACCTTTTTAATCCTTTTAGTGCACATGCGTGGGTTATGAAAGAAGTGATTCACCTCCAGAAGTGTGCAGTCACATTCACAGAAAAGTTTGTAGAGCTTCACTTAATAGAAAAGCTTCTGTCAGCCAATTTGGGCGACAAGTCATCCACGACTTTAGCTGCATCATCATCATTAGTGATTCCCTTGAAAGCATCTATAGGCACCTAAGAGTGCAAATGAAGTTTTGCAATTGCACATGCATATGAGATGGAAGAGATAACAAGATGAATAATTGACAGAGCAGAACTTGTGAGTGTGTGTGCCTGCACGTTTGTGTGTGTGTTTATTTACCCACAAGCAAGATGGAGAAATAAATAACAAATAAACTCAGAAAGAGCTGAGACGGAAGAGATTTAGCTTTTGGACATGCATGCATCTTAGTGAGCTTGCATGTGAATGCACATGTTTCTATCTGCACATGTAAGAGTCTAGATTTTTAAATGTTTTTATTCATCTTTCTACCAACTGCAACGTACAAAGGAAATAGGAAAGAAAGAAGAATGATCAAGTTCAAATATTAAGAATGTCACCATTAAAAGAAGTAAAGTCAGAATCATCATATCAGAATCATCAACCATCTGGATATTGCATGTATATGAGAATAAAATCAGGAGACACAGATGTACAAAGAGTATCAAAAAGAAAATCGTTGTATAAAGTGGATTTTGCAAGAAACTCTGCATCTTTTTCCGCTCCTAACTTTCTCCACTATAAACTTAAACTGAAGATTTTCAAACCTTTACATCAATTCCTATATTTCTGAAGACTCTAAAATCTAATGCATTCCCAAATAGAGAGTCCTACATTCCTGAAAACACTTTGTTTCTTGCCAGGTTCATGGATGATATTCTTAATCTCCTTGGTGCTCGCTTCCACTCTGTGTGCTTTTGTTATTAATCAACTGTGGAGAGAATATGTTCACAGAATCATGAATAAATAACAAGTGAAGAAGAGAGCTTATTCTCAATTAAATCTCCAAATCTTCTGATCTCCAAAGGGCTAAACAAGTTTTTTTTTGAAGATTTCTACTTCTAGAATTGCTAATGATTCAAAATACCTCACCAAGTTCATATTCAACAGGGCTAGAAAATTATATATGGCTATCCAATGTATAACTCATAGTTTATCTTGTGGAAGTTCCAGAAACTTGAAAACTTCGATGCATGAGCAGAGAAGTGTTTCACCCCATGCAACAGGATCAGACACCATGGTGAACTAAGCAACCTTCTAACAACAATGTTATTTGGCATTCTGATGATAACAACACCATCATCTACAACAACAACAATAACAACAACAATCCTGAAGGAATGCATTCTTAACATCTAACTGCCATAATTGCCATCCTTTATTTACTGTCAAACTCAAAATAATCCTGATAGTGTTCATCTTTGCAACAGGAGCAAATATTTCTGTATAGTCTATACCAAAAGACTGGTTGTACCCTTTAGCTACTAGTCTAGCTTTATATCTTTCTATATTGCCATCAGCCTTATACTTTACAGAAAATACCCATTTACATCCCACTGTTTTCCGTCCTGCGGGCAGATCTGTTAGTTCCCACGTGTTATTCCTTACAAGGGCTGCAATTTCTTCTTCCATTGTTGTTTTCCACTCTGGATGTTGTCTTGCTTCTTCGTAGGTTTTTGGTATGAGAGTAGAATCTGCATTCATAATAAACACCTGATATTCTCTGGGATAATTAGAGTAAGATACCATTTTTTCCAAGGAATATTTCGTTGTTTTCCGTTTTCCTTTTCTAATAGCAATCGGTAAGTCATCCAACTCATCATTAGAATGCTGAGAGACTTCCTAAATCTGATGTGGAACTGATTCTGGGACGAAATTATGATCGGGAGTGATTGATAGCTGAGGAGCAACAACCTTCCTTTCCCCTCTGGTATACACTTGTATATTTTCTGCATGAGAAAATGACAACTCTTCCTCTCCTTCATCATGTATACGATGTGCTTCTGCTAGTGGAAGTGGCATGACATAAGGCGTCTGCATAGATGAATGATCAACTTCTGATGAATCATAAAATGAAGTATCTTCATGAAAAGTGACATTCATTATAACATATAGCTTTCTTCTTAGTGGATCATAGCATTTATAACATTTTTGGGTAGACGAGTATCCCAGAAAAATATATTTAATCACTCTAGCATCTAACTTATCTCTTAATCCACGATGAACATGTACAAAACAAGTACAACCAAACACCCATGAGAGCAAATGAAATTGTTTCGAAGAGGGACATAATAAATGAAATGAAGTATCTCCATGGAGTACACTGTTGGGCATTCGATTTATCAGGAAGACTGCAGTTAAAACTACTTTACCCCAATACTATTTAGGAGCATTACATCCAATGAGAAGTGTCATTGCAACTTCTAATATATGTATATTCTTTCTCTTTGCAACCACATTCTGTTGAGGAGAATGGGCACATGAAGTCTGATGCAAAATTCCCTGTGCTAGAAAGTATGAATTAAGGGACTGAGACATAAACTCACCCTCATTATCACTGCGGAAAACTCTTATAGCTCACTGAAATTGAGTATGTACAAATTGGCAGTATATTGGAAGAATATTCTTTTCTTCATCTTTGGTTTTCATAAGATATATAATTGTGAATCTAGTACAATCATCAATAAAGAAAACAAAATATTTATATCCATGCACAGATGTAGTAGAGCAAGGGCCCCAAATATCTGAATGAACAATCTCAAAAGGAATAACAGATCTGTCTTCACTTAAAGGAAAAGAAACACGATGATGCTTAGCCTTTTGGCAAGTCTCACAATTTAAATTCAAATTATTACAATCCTTAAATTTTGGCAGTAACATTCTCAGCTTAGATAATGGTAAATGTCTCAATCTTTGATGCCATCGAGATATGTCCTCTTTCTGTTCCCTGGTGATCACAATTGATTGCAGTGCTGCTCCTTTATGATCCTCGCAGAAATATAAGCCTCTTCTCACACTACCCTGTCCAAAGATTCTCCCCGTCTGCATCTCTTGAAAGTAACACCCAGTAGAATCAAATATTATACTACATTTTTTATCTCTAGTCATAGCAAACACAGATAATAAGTTATTGAGATATTTGGAACATGTAGGACATTCTTTAAGATACCAAACGAAGTAGTAATACTTTCTTTTCCAGCTATGGGAGTATAGGAACCATCTGCGAGTTTGATATTAATACTGTCTTGAGACAATTCATAATTATCAAAAAACTCTCTTCGACTGACCATATGATCTGTCGCACCTACATCAATAACCCAAATACGTGAATAAGAAGAACCAATATTACCCTAAGTCAGGAAAGAAAAAGGATATGCCACCGTGGCCTGAGGAACACTGTGAGATGATGTAGATGCAGATTGAGAATCAGTTAGTCTAGCTTTAAGGAGTTCAATTTCTTTCTTCATATCTGCTAATGAGGTCGTACTATCATCATTCCTTGGTTTCTCTGTCTGATCATTGCTGAAGTAAGCCCTATTGGATTGATTCTTATTCTAAAACTGAGTAGGTACTCCAACTAATTTCCAACATGTTTCCCTCGTATGACGTGATTTTCCATAATGTGAACAGATTAACTTATCCTGTTTTCAGAAGTGGTCCCAGATCTGCCTCGTTCATAACCTCCTCTCCTCCTAGAAAATGTGGGAGTAGATGTACCTCTTCCTATGAATGCTAAAGTTTATGATATATTTATTTGGTTTCCTTTTCTAGCTGCTTTCTATCCTCTTAATGAAGTAGGAGAGAATATACTATACTCAATTGTGGGAGTTCTTCTCTACTAAGAATATTGTTCTTAACAACGTCATACTCAGAAGAAATTCCTCATAGAAGATCAAATACTTTTTGCTCTTCAAATTCTTCATTGCGCTCAAGTGTTCAGCTCTGGCATTTGGTTTTGGAGTAGAATTATAATTCTTCTCACAGACCTCTGAGTTCTGCATAGTACTCACTGATAGTTCTTCCTCCCTGTCTGCACTTCCTAATCTTTTCTATAAGATCATACTTCTTTGCAATGTTTTTTCTCTGGGCATAAGCCTCCTATACTGCCAACTATATCTCTCTGGTTGTTTCCAAGAACATAAAGGTACTGCCAATGGAATGTGTCATAGACTGAATCAACCAAGCACTCACCAATGCATTTTCTTTTCTCCATCTAGAATAAAGAGGATCTGTACTTAAAGGTTGAGTTACTTCACCCGTTATGTAATCCCAACGCCCCCTGGCTATAATTGCCGGTTCAATTGAATGAGCTCACTGAAGATAATTTTTTTCATCTAATTTCAGATTGGTTATCTGGAACCCTTCATTTTTATCTGTAGAACACTGTTCATTTGTATCACCCATCTTGGTTCTTTCCATAAATATTTCCAAGGTAATCCTTTTTTTTAATCACCTATAATTTAAATTAAATACACTTGAAACACGATCAAATCAGTTGTGTGTGTATGAAATACACCAAGAGACTGAAATACCCTAAGAATCTGCTTCTCACTTCAAGAACCCGTGAACCCTAAGTTACTTGTACATAACCCTCTGTTATTTACTTAATAAAATCGTGAAACACGATATGAAGAAGAAACAGAATACCGATGTAATCCACAAAATCACTAATAGAATTTGCACTTCACCGATTCCTTAATCTCAATATGAAATATGCAAATCACGGTATCTTCAATCCAATGGATAGAATCCCCTCCTTTTATGGATTCTTTCTATGATCATTAAAATAGAAGAAAATATTCAACCAAACAATCAAATAGACTTACGACTTTGGTTGAATCGACTTAATCGGCATGAAAACACTTCATGATGGCTGAAACTTTGCGCTCTGATACCATTTGATTTGACCCTCCAAAATATATTTTATTCATCAGAAAACAGAAGAATACAAGAGGAAATGAATAAGGGTGTAGGTCGGCACCTTTTGGCTGCCGCCACCTAATGCCAACATTTTTTCACACACCCTAACCCTAATTACAATATTTTAAATACTACTAATCTAACTTAAAAGACTAAAATACCCCTAATTAGTAACTAATAGGATTCGGGTCCCAATGGATCAGAATCTGATCCATTGGAATCTAAACCGTACATAACTCACACTAATTACATAGAACTGAACATAAAGACATTACACGACACAACCTAGACTCTAAACATTCTATCAACTTGCTTTTCACAACAATGTCATTTGGCATTCTGATGATAATAACACCATCATCTACAACAACAACAATAACAACAACAACTAAGCCTTTTCCCATACTAGACATGGTCGGCTACATAGATTCTTTGTTTTCACATAGCCCTATCATGTGCCATGTTAGCAGTTAACTCACAATAAGCTAGATCATTCTTTATTGTTTATTTCCAACACTTTTATAGTCATCCTCTACATCTTTTAATACTTTCAAAATCTAGTTTTTCATACATTCTTAAAAGTTCTTCTTTTGATCTTCTTTATATATGTCCAAATCATTTTAAATGATATTATCTCATTTTATCCTCTATTGGTGCCACTTCTAATTTGTTTCTAATAACCTCATTATGTATACTATCTTTTATTGTATGACCACTCATTTATCTCAACATCTTCATTTCTATCACGGGCATCTTTTGTACATGTTGATGATTCACTGCCCAACACTCATAACCATAAAACATGGCAGGTCTAATTGCTATTCTATAATATTTACCTTTTAACTTTAATGGTATCTTCTTATCACAAAGAATACCTTATTTTCCTCTTCATGAAGATTACAAGAAAATGTATATGCCAATCTAACTAGCTAAAATAAATGGTCAGCCAGACGAAAAGAAGCATCTACAACATTTTGTACCTGCTCCGATGTGACTGAAACTTGATATTCAAATCAGTATGTGCAGAATACGAGATACGCAAATGGCATGAGCTGACATGATCAGGAAGAAGGTACCTAAAAGATTTTAACCACCAAAATACATGAAAAATCAGGGCAATTACGTAGGCAAGAAAGCACAAATATGTACACGAATATATCACCTAGGAATGCTTCTCCCATCCAGTGCATTTCTTGCTGAAGAGGCTGTCTCCACATTAGTAAATTGGATCAGAGCCTGAACACCCAAGTACCAAAGATGATGACTTTGTGAAGAACTAACGTTAATAGGCACCAAGTTATGAAATTTAATCCAGACGTACCTGGAAACCAGCTGCCTTCTCAAAAGTGGCAATTTTCTGCACAAAGCCAAAAGCAGAGAAAACCTGCAAGCTTACAGAAAATCCTTATTTTAGGCCAGTAAATCTGAAATAGATCATCAGAAACTGCAAATGTCCCTGATGCCTAGCATTTGGTAAAGATAAATAAACAATAAATTACATTTAAGTGCAGAAGAGCACCTGCCAAGTAAGAGCACGGCATTCATCTTAACACCAGAGGCATCATAATAGTGCAAAAGACTTATAAAAGCATTATGATGTATGGGATCTTATTTAAACACTGCTTCCAAACAAAACAAAGCAGATGAGAGAAACAAAACAGCACAACAACAAATCAGAAGATGCATTCACAAAATGATTCTTATAAGAACAATCAAAAGATACAAATACCATCTAATCAAAGAGGAAGGAAAAGAGAGACCTACAGACCACAATGGTGGGCCAACTGGCCAAGAGTCTTGAAATAGTAAATTAGGTGATGAAGGTTAACATATGATTCTCCATATCCACAAGAAAGATATAGAATGGGAAAAAGTATATCTGAGATCACAGAGTTCAAAGGTTTAACCTTTAAAACAGCTTCCTTACAGGTTGATTTGGTCCTACATACCGAAATTTGTCAATTGTGAATGGACGAAGTTAGAAAAAACTAAACTAATCAAATATGCAAGGCTGTAAGTCTTAAGAGTGGAATGATTGAAAGAATGGGATAGCAAACAAACGTGTGAGTCTCCAATGCTTTAGTAGTCTGACAATGAAGATGTCTCCGTGACAAAATGGACCTGCTGACCGATGCACAATACGTCAACGAGAAGTCGAAGACCAAGTAAAGCAACATCTGCTCTACAAAATTAATAAAGAAAAAACACGGACTCCATGGCAGCTGCTTTTCTCTTGAAATTTCAACTAGAATAACTAACCGATCACATAAATCACCCGTAACACAAAAACAAAACCTATTGGTGCACATATATGTAAAGGTGCTGGATGTTCTAACGTACCAAGTGAATGACATCTATGCTGACATCTCCAGCTTCTACACCCTCAATAGTAACCAGCAGAACATTTCCAGCAACATCACCGGAGCCCTTATTGTTGACAATTTCTTGCCTGTTTGAATACTGGATGTACACTGTTTTACCTCGAATCTGTGCTGGCTCAGATGAGGAAGCAAAATATGAAACCATTGAAATTGCCTGATTCGAATCCATCTGCAATGATACAAAATGCATGGATAATTTTGTCTCTATAAATACTAAAGTGAAACCGTCACACCTGCCAGACCACTCCCATGAAGAGACTTATGCAAGAACTAGTATAATTTTCACCCAGACTTGGGAACAAGTTACTTCAAATATTTAGAATTAAAATTAGAATTCCTTTGAGTACAACACCAAGGGAAGGCTGCATGTCGGGAAGGACGTTAAGGACTGATATCATGTGCTGTTTCATAAAAGAAAAATCATCATCGATCCAGGACTTAACAAACAAAGGACTCGTTCAGCTGAGTGAGGAGCAAGATGTGAAGTTAGAAGAGAATGTTCCAAAATAAACAAAGTGAGTGGAAACAACATATTTTACGAACAGGGTTAGATCTTGTCATCTCCATGAAGCATAAGTTTTCAACCTCTGTAGAAAAACTTCATTCTGTCTCTGTAAAGTAGATAAATTATAAGAGAGCAAGTACGATAGTCTAATGATTGCAAAACATTTCCAAAATTAACTCACTTCATCTTCAATGTGAAGAGAAGCAAGATTTCCATCATCGTGTTAGAAAGCTTAGGATTATGAAATAAGTATGTAACTTTGTGCCTCTCAAGCGAGATTTTTATACAGTGAGTTTCAAGGTTTTAAAAGGGTTTGCTCGCTATGGTAGACAAGCATCCAACAACAGAAGACTCATTGTTTTCAAGGTCACCGCAGAAAAGGGAAACTCTACGTCATGTTCTTGTAACGTATAAAAATCTGGTGATTCTCTTGCAAGCAGAACTTTTTCAGATTGAGAAGCATCCCTATTGAGCCACTTCTCGGTGTTCCAGTGCCTCCAATTGAGCGCTGCTCTACATTTCGTTTAGAGATCTTGAACTTGCAAAACTTTCCATAACCAAAATATGAGCTACAATTCGCAAAACCAAAAACAGGAGAGATTTGTCCAGTAAATAAACAAATCAATGCGAAAAATAACTCACGAATTCGACAAAAGCCTGGTTGTGGTTTGCACCAACATTGCATTTCGTGTTAACTATCTTTCCGAATGGCTTGCACAGTTCAATGAGCTCTTCCTCCGAGCATTCCCAAGGAAGATTGCGCAGGTGCAAAACTTTTGAAGGAGTCTGCGTGTTACGGAATTGAGGCTGAAATGAAGTAGAATTCATGTCCGCTCCCGCACCCAATTAACCTAAAACACGTTACAGCAAGAAGAGTTCATCATGTAAGGGAGGAAGGAAAGATAAGCTGTGGATAAAGATAGATCTATACGAGAGGCTCGGGCCACAATCACGCACACTGACACAAACACACACGGATAGATAGATAGATATATATATATATATATAGAGAGAGAGAGAGAGAGAATACGTCGAGGAACGACGGAGGAGGATGGCTGGGCGACGGTGGCTGCCACTCAGAGCGCTTCCTCTTCTTTTTAGGGCTTTGAGCTCCTGCGGATGAGAACGGCTATCGACCTTTGGAATTGGGAACATACAATTGCAATTTGCACGCGGTCCCGTTCTCACACCCTTTGACACAGCAGCCCTCCAAACGAGTCGGGTTTGTGAAGGATCCACCTGCGCCCCATGAGGTAACGTTTACCTGAACTCAACTAACGACCCGAACCAAAATTGTTAAACGGACAAAGGGTTCGAGTATAAATTAGGATCCCAGTTTAATCAAAACCTATTTGAATTTAAGTTGGTTTATATCCGAACCCCAATAAAAAGAGCCAAGCAGAACTGCATAGCTCACTCTCCCTAGTCGTTCCGTGGGCTATTCCTCCCACCCTAATAGTTCTATATCAGAACCTCAAACAGTTCGGTCATCTGCGCGTCCCACCCTAATATCCCCTTGTAAAAGGGCATATTGGTTTTGTAGCGGCCTACTAATTTTTGGGACGAATAGCCCACGGCACAATGGACTCGTATATTAACTATGAATTCAACCGTGGACTATAATGTTTCTGTTGATCTGTCCAATCTTGGGGAGTACGGATGCTCGAGTCAGCTCATTGATGATAGACCAAGGCTTCAGTACCTCGGCGTGCATCAGGCTTAGACTTTACTAATTTACTGATAACTTAAGTGGGTTGCCATTTTCCTATTTTTAGTTTTATTTTATTGGTGCTAAGAAAAAAAAGCTTCAAGTATCAACCCTGTTCATGAATCAAACACGGAAAATGGTTTCTAAGAACTATGATTATAAGTCCAGGTGGGTCTAGGCCTGTACTAAGGGCATCGCACCAAAATCAAACACAACCCTTGCAGCTTAGAGCAAGGCGTCTGCATCTAATTTAACAATCAAGCGCATCACAACCATGCTCCAGCAAATATGATTGAAAACTACCACCAATCAACGTTGCGGGCCAAACCACGCATCCAGTTGCGTGCCTCATCAAGCAAAAGGCCACCACAAGAACCAGCTGATCCAGAGTTTCCTCTGGAGGCCCCATCACAATTAAGTTTAAACCAGACAGGTGCAGGTCTTCTCCAAGAGATATGTTCAACCTTGCAATCTGCCCGAGAGATTTAATAGGAAGCCAAAGTGTTAATATGAAGTACAATCATGGCTACCGGAGAGAAGGAAGAGGGTGAAGATATGTTAAACATGTCAGCATTCCTCCACCACCACAAGTATCAGCAGAAACACTGGATGAGATCCTCCATTGAAATTCACCCTCATGCTTCAAAGTTTTGAAGGTCGAAGTATTTCATTTGAAGGCCTGATTCAAACTTTTATGCTGAGTTGGGACAGACATGGCCAGTTTCAAATTGGCTAACCGAACCAAGCCGGGAACCATTTGAGATTGGAACCAGAATCAAGAATCACTCGGTTAGTTTTCAGTTTCACCTTTCATGAAAAAGGAACTAGCTCAAAACCGGAGTTGGTGGTTTGAAACTGTCGGTTTGGGTATTTTTTGAAAAAAAACTTTATAATTTAATTTTTTAAAATATTATTTATGGGTTCCAAACGGTTCCATACTCAAACCGGAGTAGGCCCTGAGGCCAACTTGGTTACAGTATCAGATTCCAGTTTAGCTAGAACCGGCTATGTCTAGGTGGGGGTATGCATATAGTCAAATACTCAACTATTTCAGTTTTACAGTAAAGTGTAAAAGTTCTCGATTTAAGTTACGAGGAACTTTAAGTCTTGCTCAAAACAAGCATTTAGAATCAAAGTGTCAACTGCAACGACGAACCAGTGTTGAGCCCATCAAGCTCGGTTTAAGTTGGTGAACCCATGTTCAATTCCTTCGGCTGGTTTATAAAATACAGTGTCAAACCAGGTGGTTCCTTGACCATTCCCCTTTGGATTTTCTAATTCCAAATCATGCACCCAATCAAGACTTCAATGAATTGAGTTGGCAATTGCTTGTTCCAAGTTTTCTTCGTGTCGAGTCATTCCATTTTTTTGTTGTTGAACATGAGCTCTTCTTTTCATTTACTTTGGGTAGAGAAGAACACAAACCATTTAGGTTGTAGGTTTTGTGTTGGTGTTTTTATTCATTCGTGTTCGGGTCATGATACATGATAGAGGTATGTGGAAACAAAGAATTCGTGTAGCCGACCCCGTCTAGTACGACAAAGGCTTACTTATTGTTGTGGGGAAAAAATGCAGTTGGATCCCAAGTTGTGGTGATAACTGGACCGAGGTGGCCATAAAGTTGTACACAAGTTGAAGGGTGTGCATTGGCTTTGGCCTCCCCATTATTATATTAAGGACTTCTGCTTGATATTCGTATTGAAAGGGAAGACAATCACATTTATCAAAGTATACGTTCCCACCTAAGCCATGTGCTAGAGTCAGACAAACTTAAAATGTCTACGTTCAAACCCAGCTTGTCATTCGAAAAGATATTAATGTTAACAAATCGTGGTGACTAAACTAAAAGTAAGAAATCGTGTTCATTTTTTTTCATTAAGGCACGAATCTCAACTAAAAAAGGAAGAAAAGATATTATTGACTTGGAACAGGCAAAAAAGTGCATGCCTTTATTGGTGACTGGGACTGACACAGCCTGATCTATTCAGTTCAGTCAACAGAGCCCAAGTGAGCGCCTTTATTAGTTAAGGTCAGTGAATAGAGCCCAAGCTGCGGAAACGACGTCCCATAAGGTCAGTGAACGCATTTATTGCCTTTAACGTTTTTGTTCTGTACCATTCGGTTCACGCGGCTGGTCGAAAAATTAAGTTGGTCTGACCATCTCTCCAAAACTCATGAGCTAGAGCAGATTACTTACGGGTGAAAACGTACATGTTTGTCTAGGTCGCATTGTTCTGAACATGAGCTCAATTGAACATAAATACAACTGAATGAAGAAAAAGACGAGTTCAAACGAGCACAAACAAGTTTAGCTCGCATTATTCCAAAACAATGGCCGATACGTTCGAACATAAATAAATAATACGAGCGAAAGCTAGCCTCTACCGAGAACGAGGCTGTGTTAGACCGGCTCAATCGATCCAAGTCAACTGTGAGTCCCTCAGGGGCACGAGAGAGATTCTGGCCATGTTGGAAGACTAGATTAGTAAGTAGTTCTCACGAGTCCTTATCACGTCCGGTGGAGGATTTTATTCTTCGTAAAAGTTTAGTCCAATATCAATCACACATTAACAACTGCAACTTTTCGCTGCTAAACTTCCCTTATAAATAGCTGCACGTAATCTGTGTTTACCAAAAGTCAGAGAGAGAGATGGGTAGCGAGGCTCCTATAAGGCATCACCACCCTCTTCTCCTTGGAAGGAAGAAGGACACGTATAGCCATGGCTACTCTGCAGCACAGATGGAGTCGCTCTCTGCCATCTGTGCTACTTTTGTCCGCCCGATGCCGCTGCCGACTTCTGACTCAATTGGTGGCAAGGGAGACCCGCCGAGCAAACGCTTCCGCGAATTCTACGAGGCGTCAGGCGCCGACAACGGCGTTCCCGAGGAGGTAAACGACTCTCTTTGTGAAAACTCGTATTTGTGAGATTCGTACCCTGGGATACGCTGAACTCTAAGGTTAAGGAACTTTGCCCCCCTGAAAGTCTATGTTAGTCTGGATCAAAACCAAGCTCCCCCAATCATGGCCGAGCCCCTACATCCCGGAATTCTGCCAGGCCTCCGGAGGCGGTAGAAGGCCATTCACTTTATGAAAATTCATGACGAGTTCCTACTTTTTGGGACAGGAAATTGTAACGTTAGGATTCTTGCCCCCAAAGCCAATGTCCGTACGACGGCCGAAGCCCCGACCTGATTAGCGTCTCTCTCTCTCTCTCTCTTATTTTAATCAAAATCTGTCTTTTCCGACTAAAGGAAGGAGTATCCATTTAACTTTTGTGTTCTTCAATGGATTCTATTACATCGAGGAAGATGAGCTTCCGTTTGTTTGATACCATCATGTGCTCACCGTGATTCTTCGGCAGAAGAATAAAAAGACATGAGTTAAATCAGTTTAGGATTTTCCTTGTTGATGCTCTCCAAATTTCTTACTTTATCTTGGTGTCCTGTTCTTTATCCATTTTGGCTCTTTCCATGCCAAATATCATGTATCCTTATCACCTCAAAAATTGGAAGTATTTTATCTTCATCCCCCCGCACCTTCTCTCTCTCCATATGTGTATATATATGCAAAGCGCGAGTGCCGGCCGGATATAGGACGTGTGACGCTTTCGGCTTTTGAGGGCACATTGCTAGGATAGTTATTGTTGATTAACTGCGGAAAACAAGGGAATGTTTCTAAGCGGCGGGTGAGATACATATCCTATTATAGCTGGACTACTCGTTGATAGCAAGTAGTATTTATATTAGCGTTTCTTTCATATATAGAATTAAGTGTTAATGGTAACCAATGATGACTTCCTCTTTTGAGATGGTGTTAATGGAGAGTACGGACTTGAGAGCTGAGTAACCCTCCTTCTGTTTTTCTCTTATTCACTTTTCTTTTTTCCTCTTTTTCTTCAATTTCGTTTTGTTTACTCAACTTTTGGGAAACGGTCCCTCAGGGAAATGGCATGATTAAAATTTTGACAATTTAAGAAGCTTTACCCGTGACGGCTTGAAGCTTGACGGTCGTTATATATATAATAACAACCAAGCTTTTTTCATGGGGTTTGTTAGGTGGACCTTTTTTTTTGTTTTCATGGAGTTTGATCGTATTTACACGTGGTTAACTCAACATAAGTTCAATTATTTTGTTAATAATTTTATTTTTTGGGAACTTTCTGTGTGGAATATATATATATAAACTGGATCGTATCCTTTTGGATGACATGAGTTTAATTTTAAAAAATAAAAGTTTTTAAGACAAAAATATTATTATAATATTAATGCTTTTGAAAAAGAATGATTAAGCATGAGTAAACGACATAAGGATAGAATCATCCTATATGTTGTGTGGTAAGAGAGAGACCCACCGTGGAGCTTTCTTGTGGCGGTTTTCCATTTCTTTCTTTATCAACGCAATATAGAGTTGTTAGCTTTTTCTTTTCCTGCAAGAGAGGCCGAAGCCAGAGTCGAGCCCGTGGCCAGCTACCATGAGAGCTCCGCTAAGTGAGCTAACACCCTTTGTACTTTATCGAATAGATTTTTATGAGAGAAAAGGATCGCATTGAATGGTTGGCAACCTTTCCTCTTCCTCCCCTCCAATGTTGAATCTAAAAGCATTTGCAATCAAGGTGTTAGCCGCAACTGCTGTAATTGAGGTAGGCATCTGCACCAACCGAGATTCCCCACCAAAAATTTGAAAAATAAATAGGAAGTTATAGCTGGTGGCCTATAATAATACACGGTGGTGAATCTGCTCCAACCGACAGTTCCCACCTAAATTTTGAAAAGTAAATAGAAAGTCATAGCGTAGGATGGCCCATAATACATGGTGTTCCCCCATCCTAAACAGTTTTTTGGACTATTCACGCCACCGCGAAAAGTTTCTAGATCCGCCGCTTGGTGCCTCTGTTCCTACTGGTTATGGTGGTGCAAGAAAAGGAGCACAAATCCATAGCCATGCGTAACTGTGGGACTAGCATCGCTTTAGTTTTGGTTTTGATCATATAGATGATGTTTTCGAGGCATGACAATTAATTAAGCACGTTAGACATATCATATGATAAGAAGATAATGATTAATGGAAGTGATTAATTTTTTCTTATTATAATTGAGGAAGGCTGGGGAGCTGCTGGCGAGGAGGTTGCCAAAGGAAGGGAGGGTGCTGATACGGTGCATTCTGTGGGCGTTGGCGACGAGGTTGGGAACCTTGGTGCTTTGCGGGAGAGAGAGCCTGAGCCGGGGCCGCTTCCCTTTCTTCGTCCGGAGGTTCGCAGAGATGAACGACCAGGAGAGGGAGAGGGTGCTGCAAAGATGGTCCAATCAGCGTGACTTCTTCCGCTTCCTTCGGGTGGCCTTTGGCATCTTCAAGATCTTCTGCCTGTTTGCCTTCTACTCTCAGGTACGAACTTACTTTTGTCCTTTTTACAACTGGTAAAAAGAAAACGGCTTTTAAGATTGATGTGTTTGAGCTTGCTGAGTTCGATTAACCCCAGAATCTGCATGTAGGTTTTTCCATGTTTGGGTCCCACAATCGGTGTCATTGTATAAATGTACGATATACATATGCACACCTGGCCTCGATTGATTGGATGACAATAATCCGGTTAACTCCTTCTAGAACTCTACTGATTTAAGCTTAAATTATTCCTCAGTGGTTGAGAATAATCCGGTTTACTCCTTCTAAGACTCCACTGATTTTGCTTAAATTATTCCTCATTGCTGTTGGATTGACATTCATACGAACTTGATGGCCAGTGGCGGATCTCGAGGGGTATTGCCTCACATAAAAATAAACAATAAAACCAGTGCACGACAACTTTGTCTAAAAATAAAATAAAAATCTAAGGGCTCTAATACAGAGTCCATGATGAATAAAACAATGTATTATCTTACACTTACAGCGTTAGCTCAATGGCAAGGCGCTCTAGTGCGATTGCTTTTGATGGAGAGTTCGACTACGAGAGGGTGCATGTGTTAGGCTTGGGCCTCCTCTTAAATGTGTAATCCTAAAACTTTCTAGATATGCCACAGAGATGGAAATCTTTCTGAAAGCCGGGTTTCATGTAAAAGCTAGGCTTGGGTAAAATGTGGTTTTTTTACAGAGATTGGGGCTATACGATTTGGCACTAGACGACAAGTCGAATGGAACCCTTTGCAAACGACGGCCTGACATTTTCTCTCGTACCTTACACGCGTATCCATACAAAGCGACACCGAGGCCTAACATGCACGCATGCACTCCCAAGATTCGAACTCGCCACCTGTGAGTGGGCGTCAGACAGTCCTACCGTGAACTAATCCTCTGGCTGCTAATTCTCGGATTTTTGTTTGCTTTGTATCTCCAACACACAATAAATTTGTGGTCATATAAGTCTCTGTCTTCTGCTTTCCGGGCCTACCACGTACGTTGCGATGGGCATAAGCCCCACCAGCTGGCTGCAAAAGCAGTGCCTGCCCAGAGTCTTATTGGCTTCGAGTTTAAGTCTGGTCAGGCTGGGTCCTCATAATTCGGCGTGAGCCTTCTTCGTTAACCAGGCCCGAGACCGGTCTATTTTCTTAAACGAGTAGATGCATGAAAAATTTATTATGTGCATGATGCAGACTAGTGAAGACATGAAGAACCCATCATGGGAAGCAATTGGCTATCGTGTAAGCCAAGAGAGAGGGGAGCCCAAAAGACACAGGCCCTTGGACAAAGGAGTTATTGACACAGCATCTGAACATGGTAAGAACCTCTTGGAAGATCTCTCTAGGCATGGCTTGAAGGTTACAGAAGATCAAAGAGAAAATCTATATACGATAGAATGTGATGCAGTGGTGGTGGGTTCGGGCTGTGGTGGTGGAGTTGCAGCCGCCACCTTGGCTAAAGCTGGCTATAAGGTGGTGGTGCTGGAGAAAGGAAGCTATTACTGGGGTGATGATTATTCCTTGCTAGAAGGCCCCTCCATGGATGAAATGTACCAAACTGGAGGCAAATTGGCCTCACTAGACATGAAAGTGATGATCCTAGCAGGCTCAACTGTCGGTGGTGGATCGGCGATCAATTGGTCTGCTTCAATCAGGACGCCAGATTCAGTACTCAGAGAATGGGCCAAGGATCATAGGCTTGCACTCTTCGGTCAGCAGGAGTATCAGGACGCGATGGATGCAGTCTGGAAAAGACTGAGGGTTGTAGACATGTGTGTGGAGGAAGGATTTCAGAACAAGGTTCTGAGATCTGGGTGTGAGGCCCTTGGTTTGAACTGTGATATTGTGCCTAGGAACTCATCAAAGGGTCACTTCTGTGGGCATTGCAGCTATGGTTGCCCTACTGGAGACAAGAAAGGAACAGATTCCACCTGGCTGGTCGATGCAGTGAACTGCGGAGCAGTGGTCTTAAGTAGAGTCAAGGCGGACAAATTTGTATTCGAGAAAAACGAACATGGTAGGAGGAAGAAGAGAAGCTTGGGAGTCATGGCTAGTGTGTGTGACCCATCAAGCCCGGATCCCCCAAAGAGATTACTGATTCATGCTAAACTCACTGTTTCAGCATGTGGGTCATTGATGACACCCCCCTTGCTCATCTCCAGTGGGCTGAAGAATCCCAACATTGGCAAGAACCTGCACCTGCATCCTGTCTTGCTTGCTTGGGGCTACTTCCCCGAGTCCGAGTCAAGCATCAAAGGTAAGGTTTATGAAGGTGGAATCATCACCTCGATACACAAAGTTCAAGCAGAGAATAAGAGTCCCAAGGCAATAGTGGAGGCTGCTGCACTTGGCCCAGCAACTTGCGCTGCAATTACCCCCTGGTTATCTAGTTCAGACATGAAGGAAAGGATGCTCAAGTACTCGAGAACTGTACATCTGTTTGCACTCATTAGAGATGTGGGTTCTGGTGAAGTGATGGAGGAAGACAGGATCAAGTACAGACTAAGTAAAGTGGACAAGGATAACTTGAAGGATGGATTAAGGAGAGTACTCAGGATCTTGGTTGCAGCCGGTGCAAGTGAGGTCGGAACATTACGGAGTGATGGGCAGAGGATCAAAGCAAAGGGGATCAAGCAAGAGGATTTAGATGAGTTTCTCGATGGAGTAGTGGCAGAAGGAGGGCTCCTTTCAAAGTCTGAACTGTGGGCTCTGTACAGCTCTGCCCACCAGATGGGAAGTTGCAAAATGGGTGTGACAGAGGAAGAAGGTGCAGTTGACGAGAACGGGCAGAGTTGGGAGGCAGAAGGGCTATTTGTTTGTGATGCGAGTCTGCTTCCTACTGCACTTGGGGTCAATCCTATGATCACCATCGAGTCTGTGGCTTACTGCATTTCTAATAGGATGGTGGAGTTCCTGCACAGCAAATGCAAGGCAACAGTAGCTTGAGAATGATGAGATTAGTATAGTCATAGACCCCTTGCAAGCATGTTTACCGTTTCTTTGCTGCAAAAAAATGAGCTGTAATTCTCTAATTTCTACATGTTAATATATTTCTTAGTGTCATTAATGCCATTAGACTCTTTCTAACTTCTCGGTCATCTCATGACACTAATGTATTCTATGCTTTACATTTCTGCTGAATATTTCAATGAATTAAGAGACATTAGAACTCAACTAGATGACTCTTTCATTATAACTCATCACACTAATGTGTTCTAGGCTTAGAAGATGCTTCTACAGGGTAAGGATTAATCCCCTCAAGCGGGAAGAAAACCTGCCGTACCCCCTTAAGCAAAACACTATTGATTGTGCACATACTGAATAAGGACTACACAGTAATTAACAATACATCCTCAAAGCATGACCACTTCTAGGTTATTCCATCTTGGTCTTAGAAGGTACTTGGGGAGTTGAAGAGAGATTCTGTTGACCTTTTACCCACCAGGAAAAGAGAGTTTTTAACCAACCAAAGATAACTTAGCTTGCTGATACTTGTATAACGTTTACTTGTTCCCTAGAAAGATCACGAATCATAGAAATCATACATGTACCATATATTTATCTCTTTTGAAAGTATAACACGGAAATCTCTTATCAGATGTACACATCATATCTGCCAAAGGTAAGCCTTATCCCACACTAAGTGGGGTTGGCCAAGGGAGGAAACTTCTAACAGCAGAAGTAACAACTTATTGATTAAACAATTCCTTTCATTTAATTGCTGGTCTCACTGGATAAATGTGAAAGCTTCTCTGCTGTACAAGTGAGAGTTTTGTTTTGGTAAGCCTACAAGCACGCCAAAGAGATTAATTTAGGCATCCCAGCTAACATACCATAATTACCAAACATGAAGATGGAGCGTTGATAACATTTAAAACTCAAACCACACTAATGTGCGCCTCACGTCTAATCTTATGTATCTTTTACATATAGTAGATAATCTACATTTAGATGTATGCTTCACCAAAAGTAGGAAAAATCCCTAGTAAATGGGGTCATGGAGACATTTTTAAGGACAGAAATTGTACAACTCACACAGTTGCGGACTTCCCTTTGGCATCTTTCCTGCAATTCCAAGCAAGTGTTTAAAAATGACAGAGGCCATTATTTACATGACTTCTAGGTTCAGTGCTCACCCTGCAGTGTCCATGTGAAGCTGTTGCACGGTTAGCCGTTTTGGGAGCAAACACAAAGGGGTAAAGAGTATCTTGCTGTTCATACTGAAAGCTCGTCATGCATTTAGTGCCATCCCAGCACGTTCTAATTTCCATAAATTTCACTATTTTTTCAAATAGAATAATAAAATGTTTGGGCTCCATATAATGGATTCTCAGTTGCCATTGATCTCAATCTTGGGTCAATAGCATTTTACTCAAAAAAAAAACAAGATCTTGTATCTTTGTTTCTTTTCAACAGTTTCAAGGTGTTCCTCTCTCTTTTCTGAAGTGTTCACCATCTAACAAAAACAAAGAAGAATAAAAAACAAAATGCAGATGTGACTATGTCTGGTGCAAAAACAAAGGCTGTCAGGGAAGTAATGACAAATAAACTGCGACAGAGAACTCAAAGCTCCGCACCAGGTACTTTCATGTATTGATAGGATTCACTGACCAATCTCGTTGTTTGGTAAATCATTCTTTAACTAATGGAGGTGGTTTCCCTGAGGGGAAACCACAAAGAAAAAATTGTCACTCTGCTCCAAATTTCCCAGAGAAAGCTTCTAATATCCAGAAGAAGGGATGATACGTTTGCTACTTAGTTTCTAATTCCACTGCTTTCTGAGTGGCATCATCCAGATCCTCTGCTGTAACTAGTGTCATCCCACTTTCCTGCATGGTTGTATTTTTGAGACCCTAACTTCTCTCATAGGCACACATGCATGCGCACACACACACACACACAGAGAATCACCTTCAAAATCCTCTTTCCGTGTTCAACGTTGGTTCCTTCCAGTCGAACAACAACAGGTACTTTGAGTGAGACCTGGTAAGGAAGGCAAGAAAGAGAAACTCAAAAAGACGGATATTACAGATCACATTTTGACACACGCAAATATGGACTTTATGCATCTCAACCGAGTGCCTTCCTACTGAAAGACAGATTGCAAGTGTACTTCCTACTTGCAACCATGATGTTCTAGCAGAAAATTGTGGAACATGATGTCCAGAAAGATGTTACCTGTTTGGCAGCACTCACGATTCCGCTTGCAATCGCATCACATTTCATGATGCCTCCAAATATGTTGACCAATATTGCCTTCACCTTTTCATCCGCTGTTAAAATCTTGAATGCCTCTACTACCTACGTCACATACTGAATACCATTTATCACCACCATAATTTAGAAGTTGTGACATGATGTTATACAAGAAATGAAGTACATGTTCCCATAATCTCACTCACAAAGCATGTTGCATGACGATTTTCAACAAGTCCATAGTAGATTTGAAGTATATTTGATAATACCCTACCCCTGACGAATAGTTTAGATACACCAAAGTGCTGTCTTTCCCAAATTATCTCATTGATAGCTTAAAGAATGCCCAATAATATCATGCACCTCACGTTTACTTCAGAGGTAACATGCAACAGCACGAAACAAATGTCTTCTCTCACATGGTTAGATCCAGTCAAATGATGACTTCCTCTGGACAATCTCCAACAACAACAACAAAGCCTCTGGACAATCTCCATTGAGAAGAAAAGGAATCATTACGTATCTAATGCTTAGGACAAGCATTTCAGAAACTCAAAACCAATTCCGAATACCTACAGCATACTAAATACTATTGATGAGCTGGACGTCTTTGATCTCAAATGATCTACAACAAATGCTTTTTCCCGTTTCTTGCCAAGGAAGCTTGATTACAAATTTCTCTTTAGTTATTCATCAAAATAATAATCCCTTTACTTGTGCTCTTTTCAGAACTTGAAACATTTCAGAATTGGTCGGATTCATATCTAAACCTGATAATCCAAAACAGACCAGTCGGATGTGGTAACCCAAATAAGATCTCATTAACCTGGATTCTGAATTAACAATAACAATTCTGAATCTGATTCAGATGGACAGCACATTAACACATAACATACAGGACAATTAGCTAAACAAGTCCCGTTCAGTTTCAGGATCTTCACCTGAGAGAATGAGATCAAGGAAATACGACACTTGCCTGGCTCTCTGATGCATTTCTGCCAACATCAAGGAAATTAGCAGGCATTCCTCCATGTAGCCTGGACCCTGGACTAATTATAGCCGAACTAACCCGGTCATGTAAGAGACGCTTTATGTCAATCCAAGTAACAGTGGATGGCTAATCTCAGATCCAGGTCAGACCCCATATGCATGAAAGCAGGGTAAAAAGCCTTCATGGAGAGTGGCTGCTGCTACTTTTACTACTAGTAATTATTGTTGTTGTTATTATTATTATTATTATTCACAGATGCTGGGGTAAGGAGAGTGAACCTCTCTTGGGTCCTCCTGAGATGGATCACGAAGAGAGAAAATCTCTTTCTGGCAAAAGGCAGCATTCTCATCAAAATTTAGTTTTGCATCAGCTGCCACAAACTCGCCATCAGAAGTCTCAGCCATAGGATTGATCTGCAAGACTGCAAACGAAGTATTTAGCTGGCTATTAAAGGATGACTGTTAACCTAATAATTGTATTGCATCGAAGAAAATAAAGGCTTGTTCATATAAATAGCCTATCAAGCAAGCCTCCTAAAGAGAGATAATGCTTTAAATGTCATTGCCTTGAGCGCACGTTACCCACATGTGGAAGGCATAATTTCCAAACGAATCCATTGAATATCTTTTCATCATGACAAATATGAGCGACATATAAAAAATACTGCAAAAGAATCCCACCGTTTCAACTTTTATTTATTTCCCATAAGCATTGCACTCTCCTGATATAATCTTATTTGGAAGTACCAAAATTTATCCTCACCATTAAAGAAAAACTAAAACCACAAATTTAATGAAAATAAGGTTGGAACTGTTTTTCTCCCTCCATTATGATTTTGTCTTTTGAAAACAGAGATTTGTTTCTTGGAGAGAGAAAAGGCTGGAGACCTTTTATAACACCCCAAAAGGCCCTTCTCTTAAAAGTTCCAAGTTCCATCAATGTGGGATTACTACTTCCCTCCCTTTACTCAACTGAACATTATTACGAAGCTAAGGTTTGGGAACGTATTCGGTTCATATGCATAATGCTTGCCAAACCATCAAATGGTGTCATTATATATTAAGTCTTCCTTTAAGTTGCTGAGATTTTCCCTTTTCTTTCCCAGAATACATACAACAACAACAACAACAACAACAACTAAGCCTTTTCTCATACAAGGGATCACCCTTGCATTGCCGGTCCCAAGCCCGAATAAAGGAGGAGGGTTGTGTTAGGCTTCCGACAGCCAGCGTAAAACTTCGTCGGATTTTTATAACATGGATTACTTTCCCATAATACATATTATTCCAAAATCTTATGAGATTTCCCTTGTCAAGACTATTTCAAGAACAACATCTGTAACCTTTTTTACATCTGTCCCCAAAGATTTGACCTTTTTAATCCTTTTAGTGCACATGCGTGGGTTATGAAAGAAGTGATTCACCTCCAGAAGTGTGCAGTCACATTCACAGAAAAGTTTGTAGAGCTTCACTTAATAGAAAAGCTTCTGTCAGCCAATTTGGGCGACAAGTCATCCACGACTTTAGCTGCATCATCATCATTAGTGATTCCCTTGAAAGCATCTATAGGCACCTAAGAGTGCAAATGAAGTTTTGCAATTGCACATGCATATGAGATGGAAGAGATAACAAGATGAATAATTGACAGAGCAGAACTTGTGAGTGTGTGTGCCTGCACGTTTGTGTGTGTGTTTATTTACCCACAAGCAAGATGGAGAAATAAATAACAAATAAACTCAGAAAGAGCTGAGACGGAAGAGATTTAGCTTTTGGACATGCATGCATCTTAGTGAGCTTGCATGTGAATGCACATGTTTCTATCTGCACATGTAAGAGTCTAGATTTTTAAATGTTTTTATTCATCTTTCTACCAACTGCAACGTACAAAGGAAATAGGAAAGAAAGAAGAATGATCAAGTTCAAATATTAAGAATGTCACCATTAAAAGAAGTAAAGTCAGAATCATCATATCAGAATCATCAACCATCTGGATATTGCATGTATATGAGAATAAAATCAGGAGACACAGATGTACAAAGAGTATCAAAAAGAAAATCGTTGTATAAAGTGGATTTTGCAAGAAACTCTGCATCTTTTTCCGCTCCTAACTTTCTCCACTATAAACTTAAACTGAAGATTTTCAAACCTTTACATCAATTCCTATATTTCTGAAGACTCTAAAATCTAATGCATTCCCAAATAGAGAGTCCTACATTCCTGAAAACACTTTGTTTCTTGCCAGGTTCATGGATGATATTCTTAATCTCCTTGGTGCTCGCTTCCACTCTGTGTGCTTTTGTTATTAATCAACTGTGGAGAGAATATGTTCACAGAATCATGAATAAATAACAAGTGAAGAAGAGAGCTTATTCTCAATTAAATCTCCAAATCTTCTGATCTCCAAAGGGCTAAACAAGTTTTTTTTTGAAGATTTCTACTTCTAGAATTGCTAATGATTCAAAATACCTCACCAAGTTCATATTCAACAGGGCTAGAAAATTATATATGGCTATCCAATGTATAACTCATAGTTTATCTTGTGGAAGTTCCAGAAACTTGAAAACTTCGATGCATGAGCAGAGAAGTGTTTCACCCCATGCAACAGGATCAGACACCATGGTGAACTAAGCAACCTTCTAACAACAATGTTATTTGGCATTCTGATGATAACAACACCATCATCTACAACAACAACAATAACAACAACAATCCTGAAGGAATGCATTCTTAACATCTAACTGCCATAATTGCCATCCTTTATTTACTGTCAAACTCAAAATAATCCTGATAGTGTTCATCTTTGCAACAGGAGCAAATGTTTCTGTATAGTCTATACCAAAAGACTGGTTGTACCCTTTAGCTACTAGTCTAGCTTTATATATTTCTATATTGCCATCAGCCTTATACTTTACAGAAAATACCCATTTACATCTCACTGTTTTCCGTCCTGCGGGCAGATCTGTTAGTTCCCACGTGTTATTCCTTACAAGGGCTGCAATTTCTTCTTTCATTGTTGTATTCCACTCTGGATGTTGTCTTGCTTCTTCGTAGGTTTTTGGTATGAGAGTAGAATCTGCATTCATAATAAACACCTGATATTCTCTGGGATAATTAGAGTAAGATACCATTTTTTCCAAGGAATATTTCGTTGTTTTCCGTTTTCCTTTTCTAATAGCAATCGGTAAGTCATCCAACTCATCATTAGAATGCTGAGAGACTTCCTAAATCTGATGTGGAACTGATTCTGGGACGAAATTATGATCGGGAGTGATTGATAGCTGAGGAGCAACAACCTTCCTTTCCCCTCTGGTATACACTTGTATATTTTCTGCATGAGAAAATGACAACTCTTCCTCTCCTTCATCATGTATACGATGTGCTTCTGCTAGTGGAAGTGGCATGACATAAGGCGTCTGCATAGATGAATGATCAACTTCTGATGAATCATAAAATGAAGTATCTTCATGAAAAGTGACATTCATTATAACATATAGCTTTCTTCTTAGTGGATCATAGCATTTATAACATTTTTGGGTAGACGAGTATCCCAGAAAAATATATTTAATCACTCTAGCATCTAACTTATCTCTTAATCCACGATGAACATGTACAAAACAAGTACAACCAAACACCCATGAGAGCAAATGAAATTGTTTCGAAGAGGGACATAATAAATGAAATGAAGTATCTCCATGGAGTACACTGTTGGGCATTCGATTTATCAGGAAGACTGCAGTTAAAACTACTTTACCCCAATACTATTTAGGAGCATTACATCCAATGAGAAGTGTCATTGCAACTTCTAATATATGTATATTCTTTCTCTTTGCAACCACATTCTGTTGAGGAGAATGGGCACATGAAGTCTGATGCAAAATTCCCTGTGCTAGAAAGTATGAATTAAGGGACTGAGACATAAACTCACCCTCATTATCACTGCGGAAAACTCTTATAGCTCACTGAAATTGAGTATGTACAAATTGGCAGTATATTGGAAGAATATTCTTTTCTTCATCTTTGGTTTTCATAAGATATATAATTGTGAATCTAGTACAATCATCAATAAAGAAAACAAAATATTTATATCCATGCACAGATGTAGTAGAGCAAGGGCCCCAAATATCTGAATGAACAATCTCAAAAGGAATAACAGATCTGTCTTCACTTAAAGGAAAAGAAACACGATGATGCTTAGCCTTTTGGCAAGTCTCACAATTTAAATTCAAATTATTACAATCCTTAAATTTTGGCAGTAACATTCTCAGCTTAGATAATGGTAAATGTCTCAATCTTTGATGCCATCGAGATATGTCCTCTTTCTGTTCCCTGGTGATCACAATTGATTGCAGTGCTGCTCCTTTATGATCCTCGCAGAAATATAAGCCTCTTCTCACACTACCCTGTCCAAAGATTCTCCCCGTCTGCATCTCTTGAAAGTAACACCCAGTAGAATCAAATATTATACTACATTTTTTATCTCTAGTCATAGCAAACACAGATAATAAGTTATTGAGATATTTGGAACATGTAGGACATTCTTTAAGATACCAAACGAAGTAGTAATACTTTCTTTTCCAGCTATGGGAGTATAGGAACCATCTGCGAGTTTGATATTAATACTGTCTTGAGACAATTCATAATTATCAAAAAACTCTCTTCGACTGACCATATGATCTGTCGCACCTACATCAATAACCCAAATACGTGAATAAGAAGAACCAATATTACCCTAAGTCAGGAAAGAAAAAGGATATGCCACCGTGGCCTGAGGAACACTGTGAGATGATGTAGATGCAGATTGAGAATCAGTTAGTCTAGCTTTAAGGAGTTCAATTTCTTTCTTCATATCTGCTAATGAGGTCGTACTATCATCATTCCTTGGTTTCTCTGTCTGATCATTGCTGAAGTAAGCCCTATTGGATTGATTCTTATTCTAAAACTGAGTAGGTACTCCAACTAATTTCCAACATGTTTCCCTCGTATGACGTGATTTTCCATAATGTGAACAGATTAACTTATCCTGTTTTCAGAAGTGGTCCCAGATCTGCCTCGTTCATAACCTCCTCTCCTCCTAGAAAATGTGGGAGTAGATGTACCTCTTCCTATGAATGCTAAAGTTTATGATATATTTATTTGGTTTCCTTTTCTAGCTGCTTTCTATCCTCTTAATGAAGTAGGAGAGAATATACTATACTCAATTGTGGGAGTTCTTCTCTACTAAGAATATTGTTCTTAACAGCGTCATACTCAGAAGAAATTCCTCATAGAAGATCAAATACTTTTTGCTCTTCAAATTCTTCATTGCGCTCAAGTGTTCAGCTCTGGCATTTGGTTTTGGAGTAGAATTATAATTCTTCTCACAGACCTCTGAGTTCTGCATAGTACTCACTGATAGTTCTTCCTCCCTGTCTGCACTTCCTAATCTTTTCTATAAGATCATACTTCTTTGCAATGTTTTTTCTCTGGGCATAAGCCTCCTATACTGCCAACTATATCTCTCTGGTTGTTTCCAAGAACATAAAGGTACTGCCAATGGAATGTGTCATAGACTGAATCAACCAAGCACTCACCAATGCATTTTCTTTTCTCCATCTAGAATAAAGAGGATCTGTACTTAAAGGTTGAGTTACTTCACCCGTTATGTAATCCCAACGCCCCCTGGCTATAATTGCCGGTTCAATTGAATGAGCTCACTGAAGATAATTTTTTTCATCTAATTTCAGATTGGTTATCTGGAACCCTTCATTTTTATCTGTAGAACACTGTTCATTTGTATCACCCATCTTGGTTCTTTCCATAAATATTTCCAAGGTAATCCTTTTTTTTAATCACCTATAATTTAAATTAAATACACTTGAAACACGATCAAATCAGTTGTGTGTGTATGAAATACACCAAGAGACTGAAATACCCTAAGAATCTGCTTCTCACTTCAAGAACCCGTGAACCCTAAGTTACTTGTACATAACCCTCTGTTATTTACTTAATAAAATCGTGAAACACGATATGAAGAAGAAACAGAATACCGATGTAATCCACAAAATCACTAATAGAATTTGCACTTCACCGATTCCTTAATCTCAATATGAAATATGCAAATCACGGTATCTTCAATCCAATGGATAGAATCCCCTCCTTTTATGGATTCTTTCTATGATCATTAAAATAGAAGAAAATATTCAACCAAACAATCAAATAGACTTACGACTTTGGTTGAATCGACTTAATCGGCATGAAAACACTTCATGATGGCTGAAACTTTGCGCTCTGATACCATTTGATTTGACCCTCCAAAATATATTTTATTCATCAGAAAACAGAAGAATACAAGAGGAAATGAATAAGGGTGTAGGTCGGCACCTTTTGGCTGCCGCCACCTAATGCCAACATTTTTTCACACACCCTAACCCTAATTACAATATTTTAAATACTACTAATCTAACTTAAAAGACTAAAATACCCCTAATTAGTAACTAATAGGATTCGGGTCCCAATGGATCAGAATCTGATCCATTGGAATCTAAACCGTACATAACTCACACTAATTACATAGAACTGAACATAAAGACATTACACGACACAACCTAGACTCTAAACATTCTATCAACTTGCTTTTCACAACAATGTCATTTGGCATTCTGATGATAATAACACCATCATCTACAACAACAACAATAACAACAACAACTAAGCCTTTTCCCATACTAGACATGGTCGGCTACATAGATTCTTTGTTTTCACATAGCCCTATCATGTGCCATGTTAGCAGTTAACTCACAATAAGCTAGATCATTCTTTATTGTTTATTTCCAACACTTTTATAGTCATCCTCTACATCTTTTAATACTTTCAAAATCTAGTTTTTCATACATTCTTAAAAGTTCTTCTTTTGATCTTCTTTATATATGTCCAAATCATTTTAAATGATATTATCTCATTTTATCCTCTATTGGTGCCACTTCTAATTTGTTTCTAATAACCTCATTATGTATACTATCTTTTATTGTATGACCACTCATTTATCTCAACATCTTCATTTCTATCACGGGCATCTTTTGTACATGTTGATGATTCACTGCCCAACACTCATAACCATAAAACATGGCAGGTCTAATTGCTATTCTATAATATTTACCTTTTAACTTTAATGGTATCTTCTTATCACAAAGAATACCTTATTTTCCTCTTCATTTTAATCAATCATCATTAATTCTATACGTAACATCTCCATTAATTCTTCCATCACTCTCAAAAATTGACCCTATATTTAAAACTTTCCTTTTGGGGGATGCAAAGTGTGCCAATTTTAATTTTTATATCTTCAGAAATAACCAAATGATCAAACTTATATTCCATATATTTTGTCTTTGTTCTACTAAGTCGGAAGCCTTTACTTTCTAATATTTTTCTCCATAGTTCCAATTTTCTATTAACTTTTTCCTTAGACTCCCGATATGAACAAACCAACATTTGTCCACCAGTCATAAAACTCCAATTTAAAGCTAAATGAGAGAGAAGTCAACTTCTAACCAAAATAAGGCAGTAACACACAACTAAATAAAAGTAAAATAAAATGAGACACAAGAACAACAAGAACAACAAATGTCAACCAAATAAATAGCACAAAGAGAAGTTACAGAGTGATCCTTTATAAATGCTAAGGTTTGCTACATTGTGTTCTATGAGCCAGGCATTAAATTTCTAAGACCTGAAGTATCAGTCGGAAAAAACGTTTACCTCCTCTTCTTTGGGGAAAACATCTTGAGCGACCTTCTTCACCTCTTCGACAGAGGAAATTGCAACTCCCTTGGGGACATTTATGCCATACCTGCTCATCAATTCAGCACCCTAACACAGAAATGTATCAGCTTGTTGCAAAGACAATTCCAGTCAAGATGCATAGATGCTATGAATTTCTTCTCACAATTAGCACAAAGTAATATTCTCTCATTTATCAGAAAGAGGTGTGAAGTCAGAGGGTACCCAATAAAAGAAATAGACTTGAAACTTTAGTACTGTCTGCCAATGCTTATCATGCTTCACATGCACACTTTATTGGAAGAATAAAACTACACATCATACTAAAAACTGATACCTCTTTATTGAAAAGTATATGCTCGTATCAAATATCTAGGAATGACAAGAATGGCTATAATAAGGCATTGCAAGTCATTTCTTCTTATACATATTTTCTTTCCCTCCATTGTGTGAGACAAAAACTTCTGGTGCATAATATTAGGCTTCTATTCGAGATGCTTCATACGAGGTGATGAAACATGTTTAGGTATCAAGCACAAGTACACAAACAGCAATTAGTATCTTCCCTTTCCTCTATGCAGTACGGATTGATAGTTGTGTTTTTCCGCATGTAGAAGTTCTCCTACTGAAACATTCTTCCCCTTTCCAGTTCTGCAGCATTGATCATGTACCCATAAAGTAGCTTCAGTGATTGCATACTTACTACCTCGCTTTAGCTCTTAGCATTGATCAATCATTACTTCAGCAGAAATGACCTGAAACAGGTGTTTTTACCTTATTCATGCAGCACGAAGCATGCATTCGTCTGGGAAGTTCTTGTTTAGTTGAAAAACTAATTATATCTCAATTCTTCCAGTGCGAAGTATGTATTCGTCGGGGAAGTTCCTGGCAAGTAGGCAACGCAACAACTCACAGAAGGAATACCAATTAGAGACCGCGTTGGATCCCATTCATCATCAGGTTAAGCATCTGAAGCACCTTTAACATAAACGAATTGTTTTGCAGCAATATTTCCGCAGGCTACGTTAATCCATTACTTTCTTCAAAGAGTATAGATCGAAACACCCAGTTATCTAGAAGATCGAAGTAGGTTTATCATGTTGAGTTACGAATGACAATGTAAAGCTAAAAAGACATACACCGCGATTTTGTCTCAGAAATTTGGAATATCCAAGAAATCCGGAAACGCTCCATTTTGCCAAATCCATCCCCGAAATCTATTCCTCGAAATATAAAAGAACAAGAAAAAAATGATTGATGCCGCAAAGGAACAACCGTTCAACATGGAAAGAAGAAGATCGTTCCAAGAAATGAATCAGGAAAGAGCAAAGGTCAAAGTGAAATTAAACCCCAAAATTTTGATTCGGGAAGCTACTTTACGGGTGTCTCGCGATCGATCTAGATAATAGAAATTTCTTAGATACTACGGGATATGCGATAATTCAACATCCAAGCACCCAAGAGAAAGAGAGAGCGAGAGGGACCTGGTTCTCACATTTCCCGGCCACGGAGAGAGACCGGCAAACGAGACACTTTACCAGACCCCTCACCATCTCTCTCCACAGTGCCGTGAGCCTCCGCTTTGACCCGTCTTCTCGGACGGAACAACGAGAAGGAAGAGAGAGTCCGCCGCCGTTGCGATTTCAAAATAAGGTAAAGGTAAGTTGCTGAAAGTGGGTCCGACGTGTGGGGCCTCATCGAAATTTCAGCAGAGAAAGAATGTGAAAATCACATAATACTGCAAAACGAACCCAGTTATTCTGAATAGGAGGCAAAAACTTTTACATCCTTACATGGAACCGCTTGACTGGCAGTACAAACGTATGTTAGGCTGCTTTCTACACCACCAGGCACCAGCGTGCTTGAGGTATGCTGTTTGACTGGCAATACAAGACATGAACACAACACGAAATAGTCGCTGTTCGTACGCAGTTGAGCAACAGTAAAAGAAAATTGCTGGCTAACCTTCATCTATTTCAAGCTAAAAGTTGCTAATGGTGAGCATATACTTTTGCTAGACCCACCATATAAGATCATAAATGCTAATATCTACAAACTCTGCTTGTCAGTATCCAGAGTGATTCCTTTCTCAATTGTATCTTCTGACCAACTTGGATTACAATAAAAATGGGAATGGATCATACAAATAATACACATGAATCTGCTGCAGAATTTTCAAGGAATTGTCTCCTCCACGAAAAGTTCTCTGAGCATTAATCTGTCCGATAATTCAATCGTCGTCCATGTCGCGGAACGGGAGTGGTACCGTCTTCACAGCCCTGAACTTGCCGACGTTGTTCAGGTGTTCGTTCTCTAATCTGTTGTCAATTCATGATTAGTATCACTTTTACAGAACAAAATAACTAAAAAAAGTGGCAGCCATAAGCCCAAATGATATTACTGACTACAAACCTATAATAATTCCAGTGTCCGCGGCGTATCACCTCAAGTGAAGCTAATAAAAAGTCGAGGACCCGATGGTCAACCTTGCTGGTGTTGATGTGCATCACTGCTTCAACCCAAGCAAGCCCAAGTACAAAGTTTACAACCTGACATCCATAAACAGCAAGTGTGGCTTCATCATTTGGGCCATCAAGATGAGTATAAAATTTTAATCAGTGGCGGATCTGGGTCGAGGTGGGGCATCCGCCCCACCCTATGTAAGATTCAGAAGAAACCATTGGTCTCCTGGCTCTACAGATTATGGTTTTAACCGTGGGCTACATTTTTCTCAGTGATGATTTTGGGTAACGCAAAGTTGTGATGGGATATGAAAGTAGAGCCGTTATTGATCTCTGGTTATTGGATAGTATCGAGATTACTCACAATTGCCACATAGTAGACACTCTTGTGGCGCAGGATGAGATCATCCCTTAGCCATGGGTTCTTCGATCGCGGGTCGAGAAGGCCCCAGTCCTTGACGAAATCCCAGTAGAGTTGATAAATAGTTGCAATGGTGGAAGTGATCACGACGAGGGCGAACCACAATGGAGTGGGTTGCATGGAGTAGGTGAGCCTTGCACCTGCTGCTAACATTGCTGAGACGTACTTCCCCAGGTTGGCGATGTGGTTTACGTCACCTTCATCAAACCATCTTCTTGCACACTGCATGAAGAGCAAATGTAGATGGGTCGTCTCATAACAAAGAGAGAATCAGGAAGTTAATAATAGGAATCTGATGGCTTCAAAGACAAACTCCCAAGCAAATTGGTAGTGTAAGTAACACAGCATTTGGAAGTTAACGAAGGAAAATAAATGCTGAAAGGTATGGAAAGATCTGAATGAAGACGAAAAGCCAATTTTGGAGGTTGGTTTTCAAACTTCATTGTAATCTACTATAACTAGTTATCTATGAGTGCACTCCAATTGGTTTGCAGCTATTTTATTAATTAGAGATTGGTTATTTCTTAATCAAGACCTATTCATCAAAGGCACCCAGAGTGTTAGCTCAACTGGCAGGGCACTCTCGTCGCCCTTGCTGCAGGTGGGGAGTTCGACTCGCAATGGGGGTGCATACCTGCATTGCACGCCAATAGTAAGGCATGAAGGAAACGATATATGCGAGCTCCTTGTAAAGCTTGCTGTTAGTGCATATCTGAGATTGGTGAGTACGAAACCCGCCTGCAAGGAAATAGCAGGCTGTGAACTCCATGTGCCTTAGCAATGGAACCTGCAGATATACCCACACACAATTAACCGATTGTAAGTATCAACAAGGAATAAAAACTAAGCTTTATCCCTCACTAAGTGCTGTCATTAAAAAATTAAAACACTTAAAACGGTATTAAAAAGGATAAAATCATAAATATATACTTAAAGTTGATTTATGATTAGGCAAACAACAACAACAACTAAGCATTTCCCATACTAGACGGGGTCGGCTACATGGATTCTTTGTTTCCACATATCCCTATCGTGTGCCATGTTAGCAGTTAACTCACAATAAGCTAGATCATTCTTTATTGTTTCTTTCCAACACTTTTGTGGTTGTCTTCTAGCTCTTTTAATACTTTCCAAATTTAGTTTTTCATACCTTCTTAAAGGTTCTTCTTTTGATCTTCTTTTTATATGTCCAAACCATCTTAAATGATATTCTCTCATTTTATCCTCTATTGGTGTCACTCCTAATTTGTTTCTAATAACCTCATTATGTATAAGGTCTTTTTTTGTATGACCACTCATCCATCTCAACATTTTCATTTCTGTCACAAGACCACTCATCCATCTCAACATTTTCATTTCTGTCACAAACATCTTTTGTAAATGTTGATGAATAACTGCCCAACACTCAGAACCATAAAATATGACAGGCCTAATTGTTGCTCTATAATATTTACCTTTTAACTTTAATGGTATCTTCTTATCACAAAGAATACCTGATGCTCCTTTCAATTTTAACCAACCAGCATTAATTCTATGCGTAACATCTCCATCAATTCTTCCATCACTCTCAAAAATTAACCCTAGGTATTTAAAACTTTCCTTTTGGGGGATACAATGTGTACCAATTTTAATTTCTATGTCCTCTGAGGTAACCAAATAATCAAACTTGCATTCCATATATTCTGTCTTTGTTCTACTAAGTCGGAGGCCTTTGCTTTCTAATGTTTCTCTCCGTAGTTCCAATTTTCTATTAACTTTTTCTCTCCACTAATACAATGTCATCTGTAAATAACATACACCAAGGTACTTCATCTTGAATATATTTTGTTAACTCATCAATCACCATTATAAATAAGTATGGCTAGTTAGTTGATCCGCCCAGTGAAAATGTCTTGAATATGTCTTTGATTTGTGATTAGAATAATAAAAAAATCGATTTCTAGTGAAAATTTAATGAAGATATTTCCTCTCTAAAACCCAAAAGGAACTTTAAAAAGAAAAGAAAATCTCGTCAAGATAGCAGATGTGAGTGAAGTTTTTTGCAAATCTATACAATACCTGGCTAGTTAGCTGATCCGCCATAAAGAAGTCTACCATGAGGACCTGCAAGTGAAGTACAAACAGAAATATCACACATAAATATCTAGATATTCCAAGATTTGTAAAAGGAGGAGGAACTTGAGCTAGAGTTTGCCTTGTAGAAAGGTGAGTATATGATGTTGCGCATCACCCGCAAGAAATAATAACGAGTCGATCGGTAGAATACGTTGAAAGGACAAATAAGAAATCCCGTTGAGATCTGCAAAAATTTGTTGAAGCAACTGATCAATATGTGAGAATATAAATCATCATCTTCCTTCGCTAAGAAATGTGAGAGAAAGTAGGAAATTATCAAAAGGACAGAACTAATGTCATCAGGAAGTTTGTCGCTACAGATTGAGTTTTGTTTATTGCATCTCAGAAGCTCTGTTGTGGTTCTCCAAAGTAGGAAATCAAAAGAAAGAAGAATTACCAGCAGGAGGACTCCAGGGATGGCATCGACATTGCGAGGGGAGAAGCCATTGGTGCGAAGGATGAGGTGTGCGACCATGGCGGAGACGACGAGGGTCATAATGGAGGTGCAGATGAGGAAAACGTCTCTGTGTTTGAGGGCAGTGGTGGGAGAGAAGTCGAAGATGAAGTTGTAGTTGATCCTGGTGCTCCTCCATGCGCAGATGTTGCATCCATACAAGAAAACGTGAAGGCTGATGAGTGCGAACATGCTGGAGATGGTCAACAAAAATGCAACGGTTAGGATTGATTGGATATGAAGCATGTGCAGTCATATGCTATTTCTCCTCAAAGCCAATGATCTGAACGGGACTCTGTTCTTAAGTTGGTGGATATAGCACATGGATCCGAAAAACCTGTCTATATGTAGCGAGTGCGATCTTTCTAGCACTAATACATTGGATAAAAAAGAATATTATGGTAGATAGAAATTAAATTTTATATATTTGCAATTTCTCCCATGCATAAAACTGGGGATGGCAATATTGACGCCATGCGATCAACCCCGAGGGGAATACCCAACCTGAAATTAATTGGGTCGGGTCTGGGGTTAAGATGCCCTGATCTATACCCATCCTGATATTTGTCTCGACCCGATATATATAGGTATGAATATATGCAAATGTATGTATATATATTTAGTGTCTGTATGTTTATATATGTGTACATACATACATATATATAGGTATAGTTATACCCATCTCTGACCCGACCCATTGTGATCCTTACATAGGACTTGTGTAAGTTTAAGAAGAGGAATAAAAAGTAGAGGCATAATTAGTAGTAACTCCAATCTTTTCATCATTAATGCATCGGATCTCATGAGAACTTTAAATTTAAGCAGGGCGACAGTAGCATTAATGGAACGGGAAACCTTTGACAATTCCTCCTAATGCACCCTTTAGACAGCCATAGCTAGTGAGGAAAAAGGCTTAATTTAAGTTAAACTTAAGGTTCATAATTTAAATGATACTAGACTTGGATCAAGCTTTACCCATATAAGCAGTACATGTGTATTATCGTGCACAGAGTTTATCTTTTTCCTTTTATAGTGGGGAGGCAAAAGCCAGATTCATGCAAGGGGCATCGAACTCATGACCATCAACTTGCAAATGGACCCAGCCAGGTAAGCTATATTGCTCATTATGATGTAAGGAGAGTTTTCTGTGTACCTGAAAACAGGGTAGACTGTTTCCATGTAACCCGTTTTAGACGACTTGGAGTACATTCCGGACAAGTGGGATAAGAAGGCATAAACAGTGAAAAGTGTTGCCATGCACCCGGTGAAAAGACCTGCACCAACAAACACATACCAATGAGAAAGAAAAACAAAATCCGGCATTAATGATGAGCGCAAGAATAAAAAGAAGAGTGCCCATTAGTCAGTTTGAATTCTAGCCCGAGCTGCAAAATAAGCCCATGAATTAAAGGAACCTGACTTCCACCACCCTTTAAGAACCAAGTGTCTCATCAAATTAAACTGCTAATTTTATGATCATATCACAACAAGCATGACAGAGAAAATCAGGAGACCTGATTGTTATTTGGTGGTCAGGGACGACGATCAGACGCTTAACCGAAAACGTTAGGCACGGCAGAGCGATCTGTGGGTGTCTGGGCAAAAGACTTCAACATGCATGCATGCATGTATAAGCATACCTACTAGAAAGGTGATCACGTGTGAATCTTTCTGGCTTTGAGGCCTCAAGAACTTCATCGCCCTCTTCCGGTCGTTGCTAGCGAAGTGCTTGGTGAATATGCACTTTACTTCGTCCGCTAGCTTCACAACCTGTCCAAAATAGCATTAACGTGCATCATTCCACTATTCTTCGCCAACAACTCTCTCTCTCTCTCTCTCTCTCTCTCTCTCTCTCTCTCTCTCTATATATATATATATATATATATATATATGTGTGTGTGTGTGTGTGTGTGTGTGTGTGTGTGTTATACACAGGGAGGTCGAAGCATTACACACCCATGTGCAACTCGAATGGAACTCGCCACTGTAGCGTGGGAGTCGAGAGCCCTACCGAATATAAGGGTAGCCGCCAATCTTCACATGCAAGGGAGAAAGGTGGAGATGCCGTGGCATTAAAATTGAACTTGCAGTCACCGGGATCAATGCTGGTAGTAAGTGGTACTACTGTGAATGTGTGCGCGCGCTTGCGCTTGTGTGTGTGTAATTTGAAGAGAGATAATATAATCATTTTGAGGGTTGAAAACTTATTTCAAGTGAAGCATTGAAAAGCAATGGAAACGATGCGGGTTCGAGATCAAGAAAGTAGGCATGATTCGCCTCTTTTTGGTTCCTACTCATGACGCATGACTTAGTGCATCTCTTCCGGAACTCACTACACGAGCACCCACTATCTATGAATTATATGTTAAGAATGCAACGTATTTGGATTCAACCAATTAAATCTAAGTTTAAAGACATAATAAGCTATATGAAGTTGTACCACTCGTGCTAATTTTTCTAATAAATAACAATCTTTTAAGAAAACTAAGGGAATTTCAAATTATTATATGGAATGAAAGGTTTGTGCATCTTGCACAAAAGAATATTAACTGAAAAGTACCTTGTCCGAGCTTATAAAATATGATCTCTTCACTGCCTTCATATACGTAGCAGAAGTTTGCTGTTTCGTTGCCTACACAAAGAGGGGGGAAATACACTATTAAGAAACAAGATATTATAGTAACTTCAAGATGCAAACCTAAGGGCTGGATGTTTTAGAAATCACATAAAGGACACATCGTTCGGGATTTGAAAATTAAAACCAATGATATAAATATAATGTCTGACTCATATCGCAAGAAGCATCGATAAACATGTATTATACCGTATCATATATAATTGATATATGTATTGTATGAATAAGAGAGAGAGGAGGGTATACTTTCTCGAATTTCTTGAGTATTTTTCTGAACGCCACAAAATTCAGCGAGCTGCCATATTTAACAAAGAAATAGGTGGTGGTTACAAACCATACACGAGAGAGAGAGAGAGAGCACCGGGACCCACCAGTAGGTTTTGAGCAAGCCGAGCCCCTTGTAGAGCTCGACGTAGGCCCCACGGATCATCTTCTCGGCGCACTGGACCCTCTTGCGGTAGAGGGCCTGCCCAGGTCCCTCCCACCTGGACCCGTTGATCAAATCCTCCCAAAGCACCTGTGTCAGGGCTGACAAGGCTCTGGTCGGTGTGGTTGCAGGTATATCGATCCGCATCCCACCCTTGTTGGCCTTCCCCATCTTCCCTCCCTTCAGCCCCTCCTTCTGCAACTTGGCCCTGGCCGCGGCCCCTACCACTGTCATCCCGTTCCTCTCCAATGCGGCAATCAGATCACCAGTCGCCGGCGAGTTCCCGACTGGCTCATCGACGTCCGTTGCGTTTTCTGACAAAGATCCATGTCGGCGCAACACCCATATATAATCAAATAATTAATTTATCAACGACTTGCTGGTTTTCAAACTGCTTCACAACTTAGAAGGGATTTTATTTTCATCAAAAGTGAATTATTTCCCATGCAAACACAAGCATGTGGGATTGGAGAGGCTGAATCACAAATTTAGTGGTTACCGGATAATTCAGATCCTCGGACGGATGGAGACATCGAACACGGCGAATTTCCGAAGTCCGGCTTTGCCGAAGAAATCTTGCGACGATGATCATGGAGCACCCGCTTGACGTCCAGGAGGACGTGGAGTTGCTTGTTCAGTATCTCACCCCTCTCCAGAAACTCGGCCTCTTTTGTTTTGTAGAACTGGTTCACCTTATTAAGTTGTTCGTCCAAGCGCACGAAGAATTTCACCTCGTCGTCCTCGGAGAAGAGAGTCTCAAGATCAGTCTCATACCAATTCTCCTCGTCTCCTCTCACCTATCAATCCACACCCAGAAAAGAAAGATTAGCTTTACCCATTCTAAACAAAGAAAAGGCTAAAGCAGGAAGCAACATATCTCCAAAACAGTGATTTATTTAATATCAGTGTTATAGGTATTTTTTTTTTACTTTGAACTCCACCATTATAGATTATTAAAATTTCCAAGGATATGATTAGTATATTACATAATAAGCATATTAGACTTTTCATATATATATATATATATATATATATATATATATATATATATATATATATATATATATATATATATATAGTTGTGTATGTTAGTGTGAGAGAAGGGGGTGTTGAATGAGAATTTATTTATTTATTATTCACATGGAACCACATGCGTGAACAGCCCCTCCCACTGTTCATTTTCTCTCCTAGATACTCAAGCTTCCTGCATTACCGTTAATTAATTAACATTATCAATAAAGCATCCACTTAAGCACTATTGCTTAATTGCCTTTCATTTTCTCATATAAGATGGATATAGGTTTTCTAATGGGCCGAGTTCAACATATAGAAACCTTGTCCACACCAAATGGAATTAATTACGTAGATTCTTATTCAAGGAAAAAGCAATCAAAATAACGTTCACCATGCATGCTAGCTAATAGAGTAGCGAAAACTCACTTAGCTGATCAATTTTACACCTTCCAATCAGCATTAAATTCTATGAATGACATGCCATCGACACAATAATCATATGAAACAAAACCATGGTGATAGCGTAACGTGATAGACACCTTACGAAGAACAAAAAGGGAGAAAGTGTCATCGTAACAGAACGTTCATGGGGTTCGTGGCGTCCTTGCATCATTCATCTGCCCCCACTAAACCGAAGAAAAATAAGACGACAAACAACCATCTTTGGCAACCACAAGCAAAAGCCAACAAATTCAGGAAGAGTCTACCGGAAGTTTAACGCGAGAGAGAGAGAGAGAGAGAGAGAGAGAGAGAGAGAGAGAGAGAGAGAGAGAGAGTTCACGTGAATGATAGCCCTATCTTCCTGGTTCTTGCCGAGAAACTTGTCGACGATGTTGCCCCCGATATAGCGGAGAGGGTCGAGAATGGAGAACCCATGGTATCCGTCCGATGATAGGGAAGCGGCGTGCTCTGCTTTCGATTGCCTGAGAAGCTTGATCTTCTTCACGTTCTTCTTGAGTGCCCAGTAGTTCACAAAAGCGTCTTTCCACTCCGGGATTAGCTGAGCCTCCAACTCCTTCGAAAACTTCACCATCGTATGTGTCACAGAGAAAGTAGTTTAATGTATATTTATAGAAGAACGAACATACACTATGAGAGAGAGAGAGAGTGGGTTAGTCCTAGTCAGACACTTTTCTCACCAAAACAAAGAAATTATGAGGAACAGGCCCAAAACTAAAACAAAGAACAGGCTTATTTTCTTTTTTTCTTTACGAGGAACAGGCAACAATGCTAAAACAAAGAAATGGCGATACAGAGGCAGGTTGAACGACCCGTCTATAATTAGGACGGGTAAATGAACCAAGCCTCTGGTAGGTATGTCTCGGCTAGTTCTTAGCTCGCTCGTGTTCAGTTTGTTAAACCACTTGAGCTGAACATGTGCATGGTAAGTTTGGCTCACTTCGGCTCGTGAAGTCTCGCTAAATAATTTTTCTTTTTTGTTCCCAAGTAATTGTATCATGAATCCCCTTATGATAATTCATGTCTTTATCTTGTAAAGTTTTCCTAAGAAATTTGTGTTTAACTGCCTAACTTATTACATATTTATCGATGTTTGAATAATAAACTCTTTTATAACCCTTTATCTTTTCAACTATTGCATATCACCATTTGTATTCCTTTTTAGTTGCTCTTCTTGTTTGTATTTGCAAAAGGTCCAAATTTAAGTGCATCAGCGGGCCATTGGAGCAATACCTTGAAAGTTAGGCAGTCACAGAAAACTGCCACCTGCAAAATAGAGGCGCCTCATTGTCTCTCCTCATTCTTTACATTTTTCTCACTAGCGCCAGATCCCATCATTATCTCCCAGCCATGCGTTAGCTGCTGCCACCCACCGTCAGCACTGCTCACAACCGCCATAACCGCCTATCAGCACCGATATGATGGGTTCTCTGACCTTGTGTAGAATTCTCGTGAGAGTCCTCACTTACGCAAAAGAGTAGAAGGACCGATCAAGACTCATTCAATCAAAAGCAAAAGAGAAAAAATGAGGGCAGATGGATTCACCGTTACCCTCACACGGATTACTAGAAAAAAAGAGTTGTATTCTTTTCTTGTTTTTCTATTGTAGTTGCTACAGTATTTATAGCCAAAACCTTTCTATACAAACTATTAATCTTATATATAACGTATATGTTTTTATGTTTTAGTTAACGGACAATGGAATATAAGAAGATGGCATGTCTTTCTATTTTCTATGAATTTACTCTCGAGAATGGTCAAATCTGGCACATCTCCTACTTCGCTATTTGAGTCAAGATTTATGACACATTGGTTTTACCTCCCACATTTATGGGTTTTTTCAAGTCGTGTCAGCTATGATTGTAAGTGTAATTACAATCGATACACGTTGTGTGTTTTTCGTATACAATACGTTCTTTTCTATACAATAATTATAATCATGTAATTTAATACACTTCAAACAAATCTCAAACCCATGTTTGCAACATGCTTTGAGAAAAAATACTCTATTATGCCTTTGGTCAAATGGTTTGGTAACATATCATTTGTTGTCATATATGATATGGATATCTAATTTCTTTTAACCATATCATGGACATAGTGGTACTTAATCATTATATACTTGCTTCTAAAGTTATTAGTTCTACTCTTAAATCATAGTAATTATTACATTAAATAACAACAAACTCATTGGCTATACCAAATTTTAAATCACGTATAAAGCAAAGTTATCCAAATAGCATTTGTTGTTGTCATGCTGCAAGCAATATACTCAATTTCTTGTGTATGCAATACTACACAACTCTGTTTCTCATAAGAAACAACTCTACCTCTAAACAAAAATATTTGTCTAGAGATTGATTTGTTGTCATATTTGGTTCCAATAAAGTCAACATTTGAGTATCCTACCACTTTCAGTTCATCTGCTTAAAAACATAGTTTCAAGTCTTTTGTTCCTTTAAGATATCTTATAATCCTTTTCACAACTCCAACTAGAATTATTTTGATATCTACTTACAAGACCAATTGCGAAGCTAATATCAGGTATTTTACACAATATAACATAAATCAAACTACCAACAACTTGTGCAGAAGGAACATTAGGCTTGTTATCTCCCTCTCTAGGACAATCAACCTTACTCAATTTGACTTCTTTCGCAATGTATATAGTTGCAAGCTTGCATTCGCCCATTTAAACTTCTTGAGGATATAATCTATATATCTCTCATGACTTCAGCATAAGAGTTTAAATTCTCTATCTCGAAAAATCTTTATTCCCTCAATATAGAATGCCTTTCACATATCCTTCATTTTGAACCTTGAGTTTAACTATGACTTGGTTTTGATAATCATCTCATAATCATTCCCAATTAACAATATGATCTAAATATAGCGATAGAACGATAAATGGTCTCACTATTCCAAACATAATACAATGGTCAAGTTCATTGGCCACAAACCCAAGTTCAATTATTACATTTTAAAAAGTTAAATATCATTGATGATGTGACTTCGTTATAAGTCATTAATCTTATCTTTTAATGTATCTATGGAATCCAAGAAAATGGCATGTCTTACCATTTTCTATAGATTTACTGCTGAGAATAGCCAAATCCGATGTTACGTGATCACAATCATACTCCGCCATCCCCCTCCCCGGTTACAGCCTCCATTGAGGGCAGTTACTATTTACAAGATGAGTTTTTTCTCAAACACGTTTCTTTCTTTTGATCTAATATAAATTCTACTAATTATATTACAGCATTTGCTTGTTAGGAATAACAGACAGACACATCGAATCAGGACCTTTATCATGAAATCGCTTACTCAAACTTGGTGTTTTCCATCCCTCTAAGTTTAACCACATCAGGATGAACATGTGTGTGTGCGCGTGCGCCCCCTTAGCGTTTAGGCGAACATCCCTGTCGTGCGTTTCTAACCTGTCGTTTTCCTTTATTCCTGGAGCAGTCATCCTAACTTTTTATTAGCATCTTTGGCCAAACTCATATCTTTTAACGCAAAAAGAGAAAGGAAGAAAGATGAGCGGTAGACTCCTGCAAAGTGAGCTTGTAGAGTGTTAAAATATAGCATCACAACAAGGGGAAATATAAGTATCGATGTCAATGGCACGCGTCGAATATCAATCCTAATTTGTCATATAATCTGAATAAGATTGCATTATTTAGGTATAAAATTCAAACTAATTAGTTTTCTGGGTCAATTCAAGTAATCACCCCAACCCGAATCCGAATACATGGAATCCAATTATGTCAGTTTCATTTTCTTTGGGATTAGAATTGCGTCTGACTGACATGCTTAAAAGGAAGAAGCCAATTTCAAAAGTTGAAGCTAAATGATCAGCATGAGCTTGCCTTCTAGGCAGGAAATTTTGTGGGGGGAAATGGAACCACGTGTTGCTTGCATAATATGGCAAGCATGGTTTTTGTTCTTAAAAGGAATAAAACTCTCATGCTAAGAGAATAGGTAAATAGATCAAATTCGGATCTTATATAGCTCTACCAAACTCAACTAATTTGGTATTAAGGTTATCAAATTCACCTTGATTAGATTCAGATATCAATTCAGAATTAGATTTTAGCAACTAGTATGGTTCTGGATTTAAACCGGACAGTTTAAAAATCAAGTAGGATAAGATACTAGATACAGACTCCATTCGCTTTCTTCATGCTAGTGGTCTATATTGTACTTTTTAACCAATGTTGTAAATATTTTATCAAAACCTTGTATTATGATGGGTATGATGTATTTTATCATTTGATTCATTATAATGCTTTATTTTTTATCTAATAAAAATGATGCAGATGTATGTATGTATTGTATTGTATTATGTATATGTATTGTATGATATGGCATCATATACACCTGTAAATGGGTGAAAAATGCTTTAGTATCTAGATTGTGTGGAGCCAAAAAAATGTACACACAGACACACACATACGTTATCTACAAGCACAGCTTTTGACTGTTTGCTGGTTGGCCTGCACAGGGTGCAGATTGTGTGGATGGTGGGTGGCCAATAACGATGAACTCCATTGGTGCCAATACCTCTTTGAGAATTTGTCAATGGGGAAAAGCGACCTCTCAGAGTTCCACTAAGAAAGAAAATCAAAATAAAATAAAACCAGAGATCCACAGTTGCACTCTAGATAAAGTGTAAATAGGGCTCACTTTTAGTCATAATTTTGATTTGAAAGAAAATTACAAAAGGAATTCTTTGGGTCACAAATGTGTGACAGTATAGGTTAAGCCCCACTGAATAAACCTTATTTTACTGTTGAGATAATGTATTCAATCTATTGCTTGATTATGAGTGTCCATTTAAGTTAAACTAATTGATATTGCCTTAAAAAAGATCATCTTCTGTTCTAGTCACCCTGGAAAGGTATTAATATAAGGTTAATGCTTGTTCCACTGACTAAAACTTTCATAATATTCATATGCTGCTTTCTCTTGCGTATACGAGTCATTGCCCCGTATAAATTTGCTTCTCTTTCAGAGTTAAATGCTGATACGACAGATGATAGAGCACAATTGCGAATAAGAATCCTTGTAGCCAACCGCACTTAGTATGGGACAAGGGTTAGTTTTAGTTTTGGTTTGTATTTATTTCCTTTTCTGAAGTATTAGATTTTCTAAGTTCTCCATTTTTAATTGAGATCATTTTTCTAAAAGTACCACAATGTAAAATCAGATAGTCACTACATGCAAATCTAGACATGGCCGGTTCCATTCCGGCCTGGCGGTTCCAACTGAACTGGCCCCAGACCAGAACCGGAGATGACCCGATTCGGTTGCGGTTCCCGCTTCTGCGAAACCGGAACAAGCGTTGGGAACCACTGATTCTATAATTTTTTTATCAACATTTAAAATTTTTAATGTCTTCCAGTATCAGGTGGTTTAGGATCTAAACCGGAACCGGAACTGGCCTGGTCCTGGAATAAAGATACTAAAGTGCATGTATGCCTTGATTGATCATCGGTGCAGGGATTTTCCATGTACTGGATTCCTTCGACGATGTTGGTTGATCTGTACAACAGGAATGGCACAAAACACACAAAAAAACTCGCCTACCACCACGAGACCTTTACCCTTACCTTTTTGTACATTTTAGGATGGAAGTTATATATATAGAGAGAGAGGGATAATGTTACATGCATAATGACTGACGGTGCATAATCTTTGTTTCCTTAGTTCCACTTTTTGACCATTAGATACCTCTATCACCATTCAAAGTTACCTTCCACCAATCAAATCTACTCCCACTACCACCTAATATTATATATATATATATATATATATATATATATATATATATAGAGAGAGAGAGAGAGAGAGGTAACTTTGTTAAGTTTTTTAAGCGGTTATAGTAATGGAGGTAGCAGTTTTGACCTGTGAAAGGTGATGGGGTTGAAACGGTAGAACCATATAAAAAGGGGATTATGCACCATGCATCATTATCCATATAATTCTCTATCTATCTTTATATAGAGAGAAAAAGAGGAATGATAGAGTCCTCTAGAAGTATACACTCGGCAAAAACCCTAAGGTCCTAGAGTATATACTCTCGTAGGATCCATAGATATATATATTATAAAACATATTTACGCACTTCTTGTAAATAAATAACCTGGTATTAAGGATGTTCAAAAATTAACCGTGTTTTCACTTTTAAATGAGATCTTATTTCTGCATCAAATATATATATATATATATATATATATATATATATATATATATATATATATATATATATATATATATATATATATATATATATATATATATATAGAGAGAGAGAGAGAGAGAGAGCGCATGAAAGTATGAGCAGAGTTGCAACTGGGAAAATGTATGGTAATACATGAGACTGGTGGCGGGTTGTTGGCAATGAATTTGTTTCCTTTCGTGTTTCCCTCTTTGCTGCTTGTTTTCTCGTTGGGTTCTTAGCAAATGTGTCTTAATTAATCTCTTCGAAATAAATTCTTATACTGTGATTTGTCTAAAGCAGCTTAAACGAGAAAAGTTTGATGCAATCATGTATTTGAATCAAGGACAGTGGTACGTCGACGCTGCGCACTCAAACGCACTCGAGTAGCAGAGCAGTCCAGACTGTATATCATGCCCTAGTGTTTATTTTTCAAATTTTGAGTGAGATAGACGGATCGCCAGTGGGCTCCTAGACCTGGGCTCCACAAATCCATAGCTCCTTAATTTCCTACACGAATGGATAATTACCAAACTGTATTCATTAATAAATTACAAATCTAGGGCTTGTCACTTCCCTGGCAGATGTCCGACATGTGACATACTGTATATTTTGCTCATGCATTCCCTAATTAGGTCAGTACAGTAAACTTAGTGGCAAACCTAGAAATTGTTTTAGGGTGGGGCGAATAGCCCCTCGAACGGTTTAGGGTGGTGCGCACCATGTATTATAGCCTCTGGATCCAACCTTGGGCTATTAAATTGCAGACCGATAAACATAATTCTAAAAACTTAGAGAAGGACTTTCCTTTTATATATGTGTGTGTGTGTGTGATGCGTGCACGGAAACAGTGATGAGTCGAAATTTGGAGATTACATGATTCCGCACCTTTTGTAGCATGTAGGAAAGTATGCTCATGTTGAGAATGTGAGGATAAGGCTAGAAAACTTTTACCGCGCCTTTTGCTCTTGGAATTCTTTTGGCAGACATACGTAAGAACCTTCACCAATATTAATGCACATTGCACGGGTTGTGTCAATGGTGGCTGAGTCAAGTCCCTCAAAGATTCAAGCAGACGTGATGGAGTAGTAAACGAGCTTCTGCTTCTAGTCACCGCAACAACCGATATTCCAATTAGTTTCTTCCCTTTTTCCCCTTATGGTGGCTTATCAGGTCTCGGATGCCTACGGCATTGCAGGAAATGGAGTTTCATTCTTGATAGATAGATAGATAGATATATACACATATATATACATATATATATATATATATATATATATATATATATATATATATATATATATATATATATATTTTGATGTATTGATCGGGCTTATTAGCCGACCCCGTCTAGTATGGGAAAAGACTTAATTGTTGTTTGATTGATCGGGCTTACAAGATTTTTTTAAAAAGAAAAAGAAATCCAGACCATACATCTTAAGTCCATGTAAGATCCAGACAAATAAGGCAAAAAGTGTAAATGGTCAACTTGGTTACGGAAATCATACCTATGGAGAAAATATCTTTTTGAGTTCTTTTGCCAAAAATTCAGCCTCCACTTTGTTTTTCCATTCAAAGAGATGCCTGTTTGGTTCTATTTAACGTAAAAGGCAAAAGATAAAGGAAGTAAGGTAGAACGTGAAGCGTTTGATCTTTCCTAATAAAGTACATGCCATGGTTCTTATCTCTTTTCAGGTAGAAAGATTTGACCTAATGCTCAAAATGCTACCTTTTTGTCTTAAAAAGAAAAGGGAAAAAAAGAATGCAGCACAGAGATCGTTGTGCTAAAGGACCAAAATAAAGCAAGTCTAATTAGAATTAGATGCTCTTTCTCCTTAACTCAGGCATACTTTAATGTGGACCCTGGCCTTTCCAAGTTTTGGATTGAGATTTTGTTTCAGTTCACCATACTGGTTTTGATCCAGACCTTACCGGTTCAAGTTTTATGCGTTGTGGGAGCTTAGATCTAAGGCATTCGGGCTAGCTTTCGATCATTGGACATTGAATCTACCAAGTGCATTGATCTCATCAGGAGGGTTTAGCAGAAAAAACCAGAGAAATGAACCTCACCGAATATTGAACAGGAATACTTATTTTCTTTCTCCTCTGTCTAGGATTACCTCTTCACGTTATGAGACCCATCGACTCGGATCTCACAATGATCAAATTCCATAAACAAAAATTTCATTAAGTGAGAAACTTTATCATATAGCTGTAAAATCTGCCGAGGCTGTTCATTATCTTTCCAATATTAGTGATTTGAGCTGAAAATGAATGAACTTATGTTAATTTCGAGCTAAACAATAATAAAATGATTATTTGAATACAAGTTATCACCAAGGCAGTATATCTCTTAACCATAAGCTTCTTCATTTGAGCAAGCTATCAAAATGAAAAATTTTACTTCAAAACTTTTAAAAGAAATAGTAAGTCTTATCAACCAGCTGATTCGGGAAAAAAAAAAAGAGATGATTGAGCCACACACTGAATCTGCCTGGTTCAAATAGATAAGTCACTGTTCATTCAACAGGTTGGTTCAGGCTGATCCTGTTAGATTCAGACCACACTCTCCCAAAGGCATTCTTTCCAAAGTTGGCATAATCTTCATTCCTCAATGTTGTGGAGAACTAGTGCCCTGTGACTTTTATTGCTGAGGTACAAGTCCTCTTTTCCTTTTCCTGTAACAGATAAATTCCTTTAACACTTTTAGCTAATTCAATCCATTCAATCATGATTGCACCAAGTATAATTCATTTGTCTGAGTAAATAACACTCTAAGGGTCGAGCTCAATGGCAACTAATAATCCACAGAGCCGACCCCACTTAGTTTGCGAAATTGTGTGTAAGCAGGGCTGAGGAACGGTTTAATAGCAACAAATCTTCTTGCTTGTCATTGCACAAAGCAAAAGAAGTGATCTTTATATCGTCAGCCCACTAGCGACTAAAAAGCCAACCCTGAGGATCAATAGCAGCCACCCTGTGCCACAATTTGATGTGAAGATCAGGTTATCTTTTGGCAGAAGTTCTCTCTCAAGTTTGTTTTTTTTTGTATTAGTAGCGTATTCCGAAACACGGAAAAAATCAATGTAATGGCTTCACATATAAAGGATCAAAAGCCCTTTATGCAGCCACAGCGTTAGCTCACAGGTAGGGCTTTCGTGATGCCCAGTATCTGGCGGCGACTTCTATTCCTTGGGGGATCTGCATCGGCTTGCGTGTGTGTGTTAGGCTTTGGACTTTATTTTAACAAAAAGGAAGTAAAAAGGGATCAAATCACGCCAAGAACTTACACTAACATGATGCAATTGGACAGCAGCGGCTCAATTGCCTTCAAACATCATGCAACACCACCATCCTTGGCCCAGTTTTAAACTCACATTTAATTGTCAAAGGAAAAAAATCATATTTATGAGTGCCAACGGGTTGGACCCAGCCAAATCCGGGTAAGTTCTGGTCCACTCAACATTTTCAGCTTCTAACCTAGACCTAGACCAAAACCTTCTCCTAATCCTGATTATGAGGGTCACATTCTTTACTTCTGGACACCATGTGTTTGCTGAGTCCTTAGGGTTCTACCGTGAGAAAAACCATGCATGGTTCCTAGTGATGGTGAGTTGAGCGTTTGTATGAACGGTTACAAGGTATGAACCATGCCACGCTCTATGCGAGTCAAGGATCTTCTTTTTTTTTGTTATTAAGCCCTGACACTGATGGGTTCGGCACAGGTCAGGTTGAGGTCCAACTACGACTATCGACTGCAGCATGTGACTGCCGAAGATCTCATCTTACCACCCTCCGTAGAAATAGTTGACCCTACGGAGGGTGAAACCAGATCTCGATTTGGTTTCAGTTCTGGTTTTATAAAAAGCGAAACCAAAACGGATGGTTCCCGGTTCTGAATTCAGCCAGTTCCAGTTAGAACTGCCGAGCCGGTTAGGTACTGCCCATGTCTACACACGACCATATCGAACCTTAAAGAGGTTCCCATCGATGGTTCAACTGATCCTTTAGACCGGAATGGCCCTTTTTCTGTTCGCCTCTTAAACATCTCTTCATTTCACATTTGCATTATCTCGCCATTTTTCCTTTTCTTTTCAAGAATCTTCTGCTATTTTGAATGCTTATACTACACAGGAAATTAAAGATTTAAAAGGTTGTGTTGCTGAAAAAACCAGAAACAGAGAAACCAAGTTATCTGACATTAAGAAAGAGAAACGATCTGATAATTGATCGCTTTCATTCTACAACAAAATGGCTCACTGCATATGCGTTCCGAATTTAATTGTTAAGTTTTTCCAACTTCATCTTCATGCATATAAATTCAACATAGGATATGATACATAACACACACACACACTTGTGTGTTTCTTTTCCATTGTTACTTGAGAATCGATGATTAGTGCTTGCTGGCTTTGTCCCCTGATAAGGTCCTCCACCATCAACAAAAGAAAAACCAAAGGTTCAGGCTTTCAATCACTAATAGAGCAAAGATAAAAAGCCTCTGATTACTACCGATTCATTTAGAGAAAATCAGATATCTGAGCCAAAAATCAATAAAATACTCGTAGTGGTTTCATCTTATACAAAGCACCATCATGATATTTCCACAACTGCAAAAAAGAGAGGGAGACATGTCACAACAACGAAAAGTAGTAGTACAATAAGCTAGAACTTGTGGACAGAGACGGACTAAATACCAAAAACGTCAGTAGGAGTCATCAACCCAGTCGAGTGTTGCTTACAACAGCATTCCACTATAGTAGGAACACCAACTTTCTCAGTGGGAACAGGCTGCATGCCATTACATTCAAATCATAATTGACCATGACAATACAAAAACCACTACTATATGGTTATTGAAATATAAGAGCCCCTTTGATCTGGTCCTTCTGTCGATCATAATTGAAGAATTGTGTCAGGCTGAGTCCAAAAACGGGTCAGGTCATAGACACTAGCCAATTAACAAGAAACAAATTCTGTTTCACAAATTTTAGGATCCATTGCTTGGTCATTACTGTTGATCATAACTCAAGAACGCAGTCAGATCCTATGGGTCCGGCAAATTCTGTTCAATAATGCCCGGGTCCATATGTACTCTCTCTCTCTCTAGTGTAGACACCAATACAACATTCAAGAAACTGAATGGGGGGGTGGGGGGGGGGGCGGCAATCACTTGACCAATATGATCCACATAAACAAACAACGCAATGATGGGTTGATAATCAGGTTTCAGCTCATTTATTCAACGGCCATTTTAGCTTAACAGAGCAACAGATATAAGCTATAAAAGTCTTCTACAGCATCTTGCAACAGAGATACTACAAAACCTGCAAGAAGCATTTTCATTCGTTTATTATCACAATAATAATATGATATCTTCTAAAGTACTGATGTTCTAAAACGACAGACCGTTTCAGCATCACAGAACTTGGGATAGTTTCAAAATACCATTGACATTGTTCTGAACGTGCATGATTTTGACATTCTTCGATACTGATGTGACTTGACACTCATTTGAATCACAGCATGGTCCAGATCTCAACCAACCCACCGTGGTATACTCTGAATCTAGCCAACCATCTGGGAGATCTCATCAACATCCTAAAGCTGCAATGAGTGGCAAAAGTGAAGGAACTAACCTACTTCATTGATCCTTGATGAAATTTGAGCTTACATAGTCGATGCTGAAAGCGGCCTCGGGGGTTTTAAACCACATGAAGTTCAAAAAAGAGTTGAAACCTGTCCTCAATTTTCTTGTACAGAATACCAAAACCCAGGTATTTTAACCCGTTTATATAGCAAACAGCCGGCATAACACTTCACTTCATTTTAACAGGGGTTACGGCCTTTGTAGCACCAACCAAGGAACCCTTGTGTTGCACCCTCTAGCCCGATCTACTAGGTATGGAAAAAGACTTGGTTAAGTTCAAAGTTTTGTACCTCATCTAGCCAAGTCTTAATCAACTGAACTTTAAGAATCATAAGACTGGGATCTGTTCGGATCACCCATTCTATTTCTGGTTTTGTCAATGAACGCGGTGAGGTTACCAACTCCAGTTCGAACAAGTCACAGTGGATAGTCATGGCTCCTTGTTTAATTGAGCAAAAGGTCTGACATCGTTTGAAAAGAATTTAAAGGACACTAACAGTACAGATGACAAGATAGTGTGTACCTATATCATGAATTTGTGACTGATATTTCACACATGCAATCATATTCCCCTGTTTCTTTCATTACGAGATTTGAAAAGATCTCAAAGCATCTTCTCTGCTTGATACTATACAACAACAACTAAGCCTTTTCCAATACCACATGGGGTCCGCTACATGGATTCTTTGTTTCCACAAAACCCTATCATGTGTCATGCTAGCATTTAACTCAATATAAGTTAGATCATTCTTTATTATTTCTTTCCAACACTTGTGTGGTCGTCCTCCTCTCTTTTAACATTTTCACAATCTAGTTTTTCATATTTTCTTACGGGCACATCTTTGGGTCATCTTTCTACATCGTCGGTTGGTTAAAATAGAGAGGGGCATAAGGTATTCTATGTGATAAGAAGATACAATTAAAGTTGAAAGGTAAATATTATAAAGCAACAATTAGGTCTGTTATGTTTTATGGTTTTGAGTGTTAAGGCAGTTAATCATCAACATGTAAAAAAAATGTTTGTAACAAAAATGAAGATGTTGAGATGGATGAGCAGTCACACAAGGAAAGACTATATATATAATGAGATTATTAGAAACAAATTGGGAGTATTACCAATAGAAGATAAAATTAGAGAAAATAGTTTAAGATGGTTACGTTTGATTCCATAGTTCTAATTTTTCCATCCACTAACACAATGTCATCTACAAACAACATACACCAAGGTACTTCATCTTTGAATATGTTTTGTTAACTCATCAATGACCAATATAAATAAATATGGATTTAATGGTGATCCCGGTTGTAGCCCAATCTTAACTTCAAAGGAGTTTGTCATTCCTTCATGAGTCATGACGTATCTTTTTAAACCATCGTATATGTTTCTCATAGGATTTATGTATGTCAATGGGATACCTCTCTTTTCCAAGGTTCTCTAAAGAAGCACCCTATTGTAAGTTTTTTCTAGATCAGTAAATATCTATGTCACATGGGTGCGGGTGCGAGATACGATAAATTTCAAAAAATTTGGGTGCGGTAACACGGCTAAGTTATATAATATTATACATATTATATATATAATATTCAAGCTAGAACAAGTGAGACATCAATTAACATAAGTATATGACGACAATAGTAAGTACACAACTTTATATTAAAGCAAAACAAGTAAACAACTACTAATTTCATCAATAGAGGATTTGCACATCAACAATATTATAAATTTATAAGTGAAGGGACTATCGACAATATTATCAACTATGAACAATATTAATGTTTGATAAATGAAATGAACATGTACCTAATAAATTATAGATCTTCACTATCAACAATATTATCAACTGAAGGGACTATTGGATCAGTGAGTTCCATATTAAGGATATGCAAATCTTGGTTGTCATCTAAGTGATATTCCTGCGGGTTTGCATCCCAATATTTTGATACTCCTTCACTGCAATATATTCAAATAACTAACAATAAAGATCAAATATAATCATCATGATTAACAGAGAAGAAAACAATTTTGAAAGATTAGTAATTAGTTACCTGTACTCAACATTAGATCGTGAAACCAATCTTAGAATGGACATAAACCAAGTCTTCAGTGCGACTACAGGAGAGATTGTTCCTTTTGATATTGTGAATTTGAGAATATGTACTCAAATTCATTTCACAACAAGATGAAGTAGCAGGTTGAGATAATAATTTTGAAGCAAGCTTTTGAATAAGAGGCATCTCAAATCCATAACATGCCCACCAATCTAGTGGATCTTGATAATCCCTTGCTTCTAGTGCTTCTAGTGAATCAAGTATGGCACAAGAAAACTTCCATATTCAGAATTTACTTGCCTAAGTAGGTATGAGTCACGATAAATCATTCTCAAATACATTTGTCTATTCTTTGCTATTTCAGGATCTTGATTAGGAGGACTATGCCCAATGCTCTCATGCAACCATTTCTTCCCATAATATCTTAGATTTAAAGAATGTGCTAAACAATGCAAGGGAGTGTCGCTTTTGTCCCATTTTGAAACTAATATAGAATGAATATGATCATAAAATGATGATATCTCATGAAGTTCTTTTTCCTCATACTTCACAATTATTGACTCAACTTTTTCAATCATGGTATCCCACATTTCATAAACTTTATGAAGCATTGGTTCATCTTTATCAACTTCTCACAACATCTCCCAAATAGGCTATGTGAATTCAAGAAAATATGATATCTTGTCCCACCATAAATCATTAAGAATAATAGTCTTCACTGCTTGGGCCCTTGCTTGATCTTTAACCTTGTTACCATGGTATGAATCCCAGCTTGGATCAGTAACCATATCAACCAATGATGCCTTGATTGTATTGAATCTTTTTACCATCACAATCAAATAAGCAAAATATGTTTATGCAACCTTTAATAACTTTAAATGAGAATGTCTATTGAATATGACTTAAATTAAATGGTGATTCATTACAAAATTCATTATTTTTATACAATCTGTTGCCATATCTTCAATCCCTTAACACAATTCATATGCACGAAGATTATCTTTATCTTCTGATGGCTTACATATATGAGAAAGAGCCAAATTTAAACTGTGAGCTACACAAGGTGTCTAAAAATTATGTGGATAATCACCTTCCAAACTTAAAACTGCACGAAGATTATCTTTATCTTCTGATGGCTTACATATACAAGAAAGAGCCAAATTTAAACTGTGAGCTACACAAGGTGTCCAAAAAATGTGTGGATAATCACCTTCCAAACTTAAGCCCCACTTTTATAATTAGTTGCATTATCAATGATTATTTGTACAACATTTTGTGGTCCAACACTCTTAATAACTTCTACAAATAAATCTTTTAAGTACCTTGCAGTTTTAATTTCTCCAGATGCATCAACAAACTTCAAAAATATTGGTCTACTAATTGAATAAGCAATGAAATTAATGAGTGGACACCTTTGAATGTCACTCCATCCATCAGAAACACCATTAGTTTCCCCTAAAAACTTCTTATATTCTAAAAGTCTTTCAATATTGGTTTTTTCTTCTTTTAAGAATCATGGTTCACAATTTTTCCGGACTTTGAGGAATATAACCATGTAAATTACAATTTGCCAATGAAGTGACAAGATCTTTCCAATATGGATTTCTTGCTACATTAAAAGGATGAACTTGAAAAAAAAAATCTTTCACCTTTCTATCCATCTCCTCCCTTCCAGGTCCCAAGGAGAAAGGACTAAGTACGAATACCTTTACCAAAACCTATCTTTGTTGACACTGAGGTAGCCTGCGTGTTCCTCATAACATCGATCATATAACACCAAGTTGAACCCAGAGCGCCAATGAAAAAATATGCATCAGCTGGCAAGTATGCCATGCACATTTCTGCACAAAAGAGACGAATACAACTATGCAGTGCTCCAAAATTCTAATATAATTTCTAATAGTGGACAATTCTAATTATTGTTACTCTCTCCGGTCTCCAGTTCTGGATTTCAAGAATGCACCCAACAATCTTTGTAGAACTCTCTGCACAGTTACCATTCTCAATCTAAAATTTAAAATCCAAATGGAGTAGTAATCCCACATCAATTTGTAGTTACAAAATTATGAGAACTTTTGCATGGTGATGATGCTTTAATTGTGCAGCAACTTCATTGTGTCACTAGGAACTGAGCACAAATTCTATTACCTAATGGCAGTAGGCTACTGTTTAGTCATGCGACTGTACCAATTTTTGAATAATACTGCTGACTGTAGACTAGCATTTAATTTTGTGTTTCATTGCTAGCTTCAACGTATAATCACTTCTGCAAGCTAATGAAATTTTCTTGCCCCTATCTTATAAAAGGAAATGCTGCACAAGTACTTTGAACATTTGCTCATCCATGACACTCTTCACAAGAGTAATGTTGGTCACTTAACTGCCAATGAAAGCAGAGATACTATGGAATGGAGCATCTTAAGGACATTTTAGTTTTCTATTGCAGAAGTTGGATGCATTTGTGCAAGGAATTCGTCTATTCTTTGCTACTCAATTTTTTCATTTCGGACTATATAAGCTGCAACCAACCTGAATAGACAAAGGATAAATACTAAATGCTCAAAGGTATATTCTACAACATGTAGAAAATCAATGGAACTGCTAATCTAGCAAAAGAAAGTGTGGTCACAGAGTACCTTAGGAAAGTTAGGTATCAATTGGCTCACGAGTTTATTTAATGTTCTTTGAATGGATAAGAAGATATGAGGATTGGAGGAAGAGTAGAGTGATACCCATTTATAAGAACAAAAGAGATATTCAAAATTAGTCATAATCAAGGTATAAAGTTAATGAATCATATAATGAAACTATGAGAAAGAGTTATCAGAAGGAGACAAGTATCTAGCACAAATTGATTATGAATCCTATATACCTAAAGCATTGTTAATTTAATTAATCACAGCATTATAAATGGTTTGTCTCCTAGAAAAGATTTTGCAACCTGTGAGGTTTACTGCATCATATGTTTCCTGTTTTTCGCAAGGTGTTGAAAAATGCATAATATTAAGGAGCTATCCAAATCTCCATACTGTACCTGTGATCTCCACCATCTTTTATCCATTTTGTGGTGATGCTTAAGTAGGTAACTATCGACCTCAGTTCGTGGTTGCAGTTCATCCCATGGGGTCCCCAAATTCTGCTTTGCAAGAGTAAAGAATATGTAATGAAGTACGCCACAAGCTATTGAAATAAAGACTTGTTTAAGAAATATAAGAAAATTCAGATAAATAATGACAAGACAAATGGATTCCATGGGACAGGTCCAGCCCATATTGCCCTTGACGTGTAGTTCTCCTTCATTTTGATTATGTTTTCACTCCAAGCTTTCTGGCTACGTTTCATGGCTTGGTTTCTACATTCTACTGAAACTTCAGGAAAAAAGTAGCAAGACCAGTGAGAACATGATGGCCCTGAACACGAAAAGTTTTGTTTTGAGGTGCAATTGTGGAAATTTGTTTTGGGGTGTAATTTGGAAGGACCAACCATTTAAAAAAGACCAAAGTGACGATCAACACGCTTTTCAAAATGGCAAACAATGCTCCCACGATCACGAATGAATCTGATACTATGTAACGAAAATGATGCTTCAATGTAGCAGCAAAAGATCGGTGAATATAAGCTCAAAATATCCCACACAAAAGCCTTAGAAAAAGGCTATAATAAAGCATATACAACAAAAGCACAATATAACGAAAATGAATATTATTTAATAAAAAAGGCTTGAGAAAATATATACATGAGTGAGGTATTTATAGAAGAAAACAAGGGGAAGTAAAGTGAGGGAAGACAAGAAGAAATGAGGAAGGGGGCTGGTCACAGCCAGCCTCCAATGACTACAATTCTAGCCATTGGGGGCCTGGTAACCATTGGGCCCCCAATGGCTAGGGGCCCTGTGGCCTGGCCCTGACAGCCCGATGGGCCAGGCCCTGGTGGCCCATGTTCTAACAGACGCATACCAAATTCCTTAACAAGATCAAACAGACAAAAGTAGCATACCCAAGGAGGATAGGCACCTTTATGTTGCCCTTCACCCACAAATAGTGTCTGTCCAAGTCCGAGTAATCCCCTCCAGTTTCTACATGGTGGAAAGCTTCCATCCGATCCACGCTGATCAAGTTTACTTTGAATTTCTGCATTTAACTGGCAGTTCTCCATATGAGGAGCGGGTGGCAGATTTGCTCGATCAAACCCTGCCCTTCTTAAGAACTGACCTTCTTTATCCCCCTTAACGTCCAGGAACGACTCCCATAGACAATATAACAACCACATCCTCTCATCACTAATCAAATCTCCAAATCTTTCAAATCCCACTCCTCCCCCCACTTCTTTCACCAAATAATCACACGAACCATGTAAAGATACATCTACCATCGCAATAAGAAAAGGTCGATATTGCGCAATAGAACACAAATTTCATGAAGGGGATCAAAAGACTGCATCCAAATCCCAAACAAACATACGCACTTAACTCTAGATTTATCAAGAACAAATTAAATTATTAAATTGTTACAAGACTGCTACAAAATCCCTAAAGAGATATACGCAATTTAATCTAGACTTGTCAAAAGCGAATTAAATTATTTTATCGTTCATGTAATCCCACTAGAAACCCATCACATTTAAAATCATGAACCAGACATGACCGATTAATGAGTATGCGTGACATGGGTTGCAACAAAACAGCAAACAGAAAGCGGAAGAATGAAAAGCACTGAAGGCTTCGGTTCAACGCCATAGACAAGTACCACAAAGTTAGGTCCCTCGTGCCTTATTCGACTTTTGACCAACATATATCGTCATTATCGATCACAAAAGTTACTTCCTGAAAAGGGCACTGGAGAAGTACGAAAGAGAAAAGGTAGGAATTCAACATTTACCCCATTAGATGCAATCAGGCTGATGTTTACCCTTGTCTTCTCGGTCTTCCCCAATGGAGGGGGCGAAGCAACGCTCCCAAAATCTAACCCTGCGAAAGAAGTGACTGCTGCAAGGAGCAGGTAACTTACCCTCTCTACCTTTTGTCGCCCTCTTCTTCGTCTTGCTTTTCTTCCTCTTGCTTGGCCTCTAATTTTTAAACCTCAAAATTTGCGGCTCAAAGGAATCGCTTTCTCCTCGACGGTACGCATATATGGACATCCCTTCTCACCACCATCACGCGTCTCTATCACCCTGCCTTTTCACCCTAAATACCAAGTCAGACACAGATAAAGAGTGAGAAAGATTAAAAAAGAACGGCAGAAATATATCTTTTCGCAGAGGGAGAGAGATGGCAGACTTTCAGTTTCAGTCAGCTGTACAGTGAGTATGTGCGTACGAGAGGGGCCACCCTCAAATGCTGACAACCCGTTTCGTGCTCCAGGTGGATATTTGAAAACCGGCCTCACTATCTGATGATCTCAGTCGTCCACTTATTTACGGAAGTCGTGGATCCTCAAGTCACTCATCACTTCTATGGGCTTTATCAGCTTCGCCTAAGAATAACACAGAGGCCCACTTTTGCGAATCAATTTGAACGCAAATCAGGCAATACATTATTGTGGATCATCATTGTCATATTATCATGAGAGGTTACCGACGGTGTTTCTGTAAAAATTACATCCATCGACGCCATCAATGGCATCACAAAAACTATGAGCGATGGCTTCATTTTCACATCCACGCGAATGGCTGTGGTAACGGCAAAAGAGTATGTAAGGGTGAAGATGCCGTTCATCGACAAGGTTCTCGGGATGCGAAGCTGACCTTGAGATGATTCCCCTCTGGAAGCGGTAAGAAAACACGTAGATTTTCGGGATTTCTTGAAACATGGGAAATAAGAAACATTTTTTAATTGCAAAGGTCAAAGTGGTGGACAACAACAGGATTAATGTAATCCGAAACTTGCCCCAAAAATATGTTTCATAACCGAGTTCCTTAATTTGCCGTTTTGTTTACATTTTTTGAATAGCCACCAATAATAAAGATGAAAAGGCAAAGCTATTCATTTTCACCAAAATGCTTGCGAACGTACCATGATTTTCCTGACACCTTGCCCTATCCCTACATGGGGTGGTCCTCATGGGAAAAAACCCATCCTTCTGCAGTGGGTGGCGGTGGTGCATTGGGTTTAAGGTAAACCCACCAGTCCAAACCGATATAAATAAATATATATATAGTACGTGGGTGTCCCCAAAAGTAAAGTTTTAAATACCTAGGGTTAATTTTTTCAAAGTGATGAAAGAATTGATGGAGATGTTACACATAAAATTAATGCTAGTTGGTTAAAATGGAGAGGAGCATCAGTATTCTTTGTGATAAGAAGATACCATTAAAATTAAAAGGTAAATATTATAGAGCAGCAATTAGGCATGTCATGTTTTATGGTTCTGAGTGTTGGGCAGTTATTCATCAACATGAACAAAAGATGTCTGTGACATAAATAAAGATGTTGAGATGGATGAGTGGTCATAAAAGAAAAGACCGTATACATAATGAGGTTATTAGAAACAAATTAGGAGTGGCACCAATAGAGTATAAAATGAGAGAACATCGTTTAAGATGGTTTGGATATATGGAACGAAGATCAGAAGAAGAACCTGTAAGAAGGTTAGAAAAACTAAATTTGGAAAGTATTAAAAGAGGTAGAGGACGACCACAAAAGTGTTGGAAAGAAACAATAAAGAATGATCTAGCTTATTGGGAGTTAACTGCTAACATGGCACACGATAGATATGTGGAAACAAAGAATCCATGTAGCTGACCCCGTCTAGTATGGGAAAAGGCTTAGTTGTTGTTGTTGTTATAGTATGTGGGTGTGCGCGTTCGGTGAATCATTAAGGAGTCGTTAAATTATTTTAAAATGATAAGGTTTATTTTAAAAAAATTATTCGAATAAATGCTTGAAATTTTATAGCTATTATTATTAAAATATGGAATGTTATAATAATGAATATTAAATAATAAAAGTTATGTTAGATGAATCTAAAAGAAGTATACTACAACACAAAGAAGCTTAGTAGAGGAGTGAAACACCACAAAATTGAGGTAAAAGGATCATGTCCCAAGGTGTGTTCTAAGGCGAAGACTATGGGGACTTGGAAAGATTATAAAAAGGTAAAGAAAAAAAGGTAGAAAGCAATTAGTGAAGCAAAGGTCCGAGTTTGGGAATATAAGAATTTCAAAAAATGTGAAAGATATTCTTGAGACTGGTAAGGTTGTAGTAAGAACAACTGAGGATCTTGCCCATTTTAAATATATAAAAGGATTATTGTGTTAAGCAAAGATATCAAGGACATGCGAAAGAGTTATGCTCATAAGATTTTTAATAATAGTGCATACTAATATCAACTTGGGCAAGCTAACTGATTCTCAAGTATATATAAGTTATGACTTCTAACAACACGTTTAAATATAAAAGTAAAAGAAGCTAGTAAATTTATAAAATCTCGTAAACCAGTAAGATCACATGATATTCTCAATATGATATAAAAAGTTTTAGAGAACCCAAGTATCAATTGGCTTATAAGTTTATTTAATATTATTTTAATAGATAATAAAAGATGGAGGAAAAGTACATATCTATGTATAAGAGCAGGAGAAATATTCTAAATTATACAAATTATAAATAAAATTCTGAAAAAAACATTAAAAAAAGGTTAATATAAACATCTAGTATAATAGAAAAAGAATTCAAATTCATACAATTTATATCTACTATTGAGACTGTTTACTTTTTGAAGTGATTGATAGAACACTTTAAAGCAAAGAAGAAAAACTTGCACATGACATCCATTGATTTAGAGAATATATATGATTGAGTACCTAAAGAAGGGTATCAACTTGTTATACACTAAACATATAAAGGACATATATCATGGTGCAAAAATATGTCTTAAAATTTATGAAAGGACTACTGATTTTTTTGATATTGGATTACATTAAGGATCAATAACAAGTCCGTACCTATTCATTTTAGTTAGAGATAAGTTAATGAAGCACATTGAAGATAAAATACTTATATATATATATATTAATAATATTGATAGATGAGTTAAAGGAAGGAGTTAACAAGAAAAGATTGAGTTGTGGATAGAAACATCATAACCAAAGATTTATAATTAGTAAAATAAAAAAATATATAGTGTAAGCCTTGTAATCTAGTTGAAGCTGATAGGCATTACATTACTCAAAGGGATAATTTTAAGTAATTAGGATCAATTTTCCAAGACGATATAAAAACTAATTGAAATGTCGTATATAGAATCAATATAGGTTAACTAAAATGGAGAGGTGCTTTAGGTGTTTCAAACGCTCTAATCCACTGCGCTATGCGGTCCTATGTCTGGCCGAATGGACCTTTTTTATGAAATCGGGGCCAAAATCAAAGCGAGATCGAAACCGATAGACCCGAAACGGAACCCGATGTGGACGGTTCGGTTCCGGACCCACTGAGCAAAGCGATCGTTAGGAAGCTCGCACCAAATCCACCTCCCGCTCTCTCGTTCACAGTCGCTTTGCAATCTATCCGCCTCGATCTTCTGTTGATTTCTGGCGGCAGAAACCCTAATGGTTTGCGGATGTTCATTATTTGATTCACGCTTCCGGCAGTCTTCCTTCTTTGCAAATCCAAAAAGAAGCGATACTTCCTCGTTGAGCCGCTCGGTGAAGATTAGGGTAGAGAAGTTTGGATCTCTCGTTCACTGCACTTTCATTTTGTTCTCTTCTTTCCTCTGAGCAGGATGAGGCATCCCCCTTCGTATTAGAGGTGTCGTTGTTGGATATTGATACTTGTTGTGCTAATTGACGGCATTTCTAATATAAACTATTCGGAGTTCGTCCTTAATCCAAATACCATTAAAGAAATACTGGTGCGAATTCGAGTCCATACCAATGTATCGATGTTCTTTTTTTGTGGAATTTACATCATGCTGACGTTATGGAATTCTTGACAATGGAGATGCTTCATTTTGTTACATCTGTTAGATGAATTTATCTTTTTATTCTTTTCTTTTCTTTGGCGTGGCAGCTGAGCTGGTGACGGTCTCATTCTTTATTATATGGCAGAATGGTCTGCCATGCCATCATGCACCAATTTACAGTTAAAAACCAGCTCCTTTCATGCTGGAGGTCTTGTGCCTACAAAGGTGCATTGCGATGTACCTAAGGGGTATTTTTCTCCCAGAGAGCTTTATTCATTCTGTCTGTTTGTGCTCCACATAAGTTTAATAAATCTCTATATCTACTCAGGCTTGATGCTCGCTTCAAAAGAATAAGGCGTTTCTTTTCTTGGTCCTCTGGTTGCAGGAAATGTGACTCAAGAGAATGGAGGATTTCGGTTCAGCTTCAAACATGGGTAGTCCTCTAGCCAGGAGGACAAGCTTGTACTGCAGTTACAAGAAAAAAGCACCTAGTGCATAGAGATATGCAATGTCGATGTATGGGAGACTTAATAGACCAAAACATGCCAATGTTAAATTGGGTATCTGCTGTAGATCAAGTGTTCCTAGTGGTCAGTGCAGCCTTTGCACATATGGCTGGAGCCTTCCATTTAACAAAACCATTAGCCCTCACTAAAAGGAAGACTAGATAAACAAGTGATATCGACCAGCCTACTACAACTTCTGGTAGGTAAGCCTTTATAAGTAGCAATTTATTCTCTTATATTCAAGGAGTTAAAAATAACGTCATCTATTTTGTTTTCATTACAATTTAATTGTGGCAGCACAATGAAGGGCTTCAATCGAAGCAACATACTAGGTGTCTGGATGAAGTGCAGAAGAAGCTTGTGGATGCTTTGGAGTCAAGTGAAAATGATTTTACCTTGAATAACAAGGCTGCGAAATGTGAAAATGGTAGCAAACAGCATCCTTTAAGTTTACATGCCATTGCTGTTGGCCGCAGGCTTCGGTTGCTCCGGACTACATTGGTACATCTCCACAAAGAGGCAAGCAGTTTCTTGTTTGTCTTTATTTTGTGAAATTTCACTCCTAAAGTTGTAATTTGTTGTGGTGTAGAAACCAAAAAGTTAGAGGTGTCATAGCATTAAATATAAACAATGGAATAAGTAAATTTTGTGGGAAGTGGTTGTATCAATGTTGTAAATATTGTGTCGGACCCCATATCACATGTGTCAAATTGATAAACTGTATCTAGTACGATACAGGTGATCTTTGATTTAAAAAAAAAAAATTACAACATTGATACAACCACGTATCACATGAGGCAAATTCTACATTATGCACCACACCAAGAGGCAATGGATTCAACATGAAAACAAACCAAATCACATGTATATATCACACTTGAGTCTCATGTTGAAACTTAGAGTGATGACCATTAATAGACGTGGAATACATACATGATTTTTGGAGTGAAAGGGGTTGGTCTTGAAAAGAGGAAAGGGTAGACATGCAAGAAGCGCCAAAGACGTTGGCCTAGAGGGAGTCTAAACACACCCAAGCTTTGATTAAAAACATGAATGTTGAAACATGCACCACATCGTATGGCACGGAGTGTGTCGTATGATATATGGTGTGATGAATGGTATTTGTGATGCATGTACTTGAATCATATCAGTTCAGGTACCAATAGACATGTTACGCATATCGTATCATACGATACAATTTTTATAACATTTGGTTCTATACTTTTCACCTTTAAAATTTTTAATACATTGGGCTGCAACCACATTTTTGGTTGTCCCCTTCTGAAGGTTGTCATAATTATGGTGTCCGCAACACCTACCCTTAGGTTTGAGGAACACTACTGGTGAAGGTTTTGACACTTAGAAACTGTAGACATAGTGAATTCCCTAAAAATCTGTAGGATGTGAAACACTCCCTTAGATCTCAGATCCAAGGATTCTTTGCCATATCCTGGGTGACAAATATTCTTTGAGTAAAAGATCCATATAAGGGCCCAAAACCAAAACAGAGAATTTTGGTCCTATCCCAATTGTCTGGAAACTGCAAATTCTTTGATATCCCCCTCTGCCTCTGCCTTATGAATTGGCTTCCCTCCTTTCTGCTTCCCCTGTCCGGACAGCAAGTAAATGGGGCTTTGATGTGATTTCGTTTCTTAGCTTTCTGTCTCTTGTTTGGGCGCACAAAAAATTCTTATTGGCTAAAAGTGTACAAATTCTAGGTGTATGGTCTGAGAGTTTATTTGTAATGTATCTTTACTGATGTTAGCCTTTTGTGGTTGCTGGTAGCACACAAATCCCTTAGGTTTATAAGCCATAACAAAAATAAAGAACACCTATTTACTGGATGGGAAATTGCTACTAAAAGAATTCAACTTTACTGATGTTAGCCTTTTGTGGTTGCTGGTAGCACAAAAATCCCTTAGGTTTATAAGCCATTCTTTTATGCAAAAATAAAGAACACCTATTTACTGGATGGTAAATTCCTACTAAAAGAATTCAAGTTCCACATATGATGTGTGATTCCTCATTGGTGGATCAAATTTGTTCCCTTCCTTTCAACTCACCTTCCACAGATGGTTATAATATCTTCCCTTGAATGTTTTGGCAGGTAGAAAGTATTTCAGAAAGTAGTGTTGTTTATGATAGGGTGGAGTGGTCAGTAGGTGTTTCAGGAACTATTAGGGCCTCAGTTCAACCCATATGCATGACATGGCTGCAAGAGGAGATGTCTTTAGGGAATAAAATACATCAGAAGGTAATTTCTTCTTTGCAACACTGAAGCTAGTTTTCCTCAATACTTCATTAGTTTGAGTTTAGGGATTTGGTTTCTTTTCTATAGGTTGTGCTTACAGGCTTACAGGAGTGTTTAAAAAGCTTGCAGGAGATGACTCCATTTTATGGAGTTTAAGTAAATCTGGGAAGGAGGGCCTGTATGCTGATCTACTCTTCTTTCTACGCTTTGGATCAGTTAGGTAATTGTGTGTTTATCAAAAGGTTGAATTTTACTTGCATGTCGAAAAAAATCTGGCTCCACTTCACAACTTTGGATGAAGTCTTTCTTGACAAAGTAGGAACCATTGTGATGTCACCGTTCTTCTGAATCCTAACTAATTCAATTGTTTGGCAGGTGTGGAGGGTATTATGATGGCCAATTTCTTGCAGAGCGTGAGGTAGATATTTTGGAAGATCTATTGGTTGGCCTGGCAGATAGAATTGCAAACATTTATTTGGAACTTGTGTCTGTTGACAGTTCTGCCTCCAGCAAAATGAATAGCATGGCTTTAGTCCAATGTTCATTGTCTACAATAGAACTACAAAAATTAAGAAATGAGGTACACTATGAGGTTTTTTAGCATCTTACAACCATTCCATTTATACATGCAAATCAAGTTGGTCTTTTTTGTGTTGCATTTTGTCTTCTCATTACACATCAAACTAATGTCCTGGACCTGCTGAGGGACAAATTTGCCCAATCTAAAGAAATTCCATTCTTGTTAATATACATGAGGACTATTTAGATGAAACGGTCCTGGAGGACTCTTATCACAGAAGTAATAACTGTCCAGACTTCCCCTTCTACCTCTTCTTCCACTCTTGTAGGCCTCTTTAGATGAACATCCAGATATTCTTCTCTTTAGGCTTTCTCTTTTCAAGCTTTAGGTATTCAACAAACTGGAAAATAATGTTAGGACATTCTTTAGGCTTTATCAAATTAAAAAGGATCCATTTTTTTTCCCTTCTGTTGCTTAAAACTGCTCAAAATTAAAAAGAATGATCTAGCTTATGTTGAGTTAACTATTACCATGACACATGATGGAGCTCTATGAAAACAAAGAATCCATGTAGCTGATCTCATCTAGTATGGGAAAAAAGTTTAGTTGTTGCTCAAAATTGCAGTAGAATGTTATCAGCATTATTAAGAACCCCACTGATTGTCAGCTTCACAATTTATTGTAATATACATGCTAAAACTAAAAAGAAGAAGTCAACAGTCTCTAAATTGCCTTGCAGTTGTGCCAAAGACAGCTCCCAGCATCACTAAGAAGCCCTGTATCAAATGCTTCGAAATTGTAACTTCTAGTCAGATGTCGGTACCCCGTACCCCATCCATACATACACGAACATGCCTAATGCTATGGAAGTTCTGTCTTCTAATTGCCCCAAAACTGCACTTAGGGTAGTTCTTGCCAATGCACAGGTTGCATGTACAAGCACAGCGTGCTTTGGTGCATGTGCACATTTGGGTGAATGTGCCCATAAGATGGGCACATGCTATGCACTGCAATCATGCATGGGTCAATCCAGAGTGCTATGTGATATAGAGAGAGAGAGACATTTCCCTGCATCACTGCTGATATGAAGACATAAAAATTGCAGTATTTGATTCTTCTGCGCTTCCTAAGATTTCAGAAATCTGGGTTTGCTGTGGTTTTCTAAAATAAAACCTTGTAGTCTGGTTTTGGCAACACAGTGAAGAAGTAGATCAATGGTTTTCAGTATATCATTACCTTTCTCTTGTGGTTATTTAAGGGCTATCGAACCATCAAAGGGCCTCTTTTTTAACTTTTTACTGGGGAAACACTTATGGATTTAGAACGCGATCATTCCCCCTTGTAACCAATCGTAGCAAAAGTCTATGGCAGGTATTTTTCTCTTCCTACATCTTCATTGTTGCCCATTACCTCATATTTTTCTTTTGAAATATTCTTTTCTGTTATTCCTCCAACACCATTTCTCAGCTCAAATTTGGTTATCTTGGAACTGTTCTCATCTTTCATAATGTTGTTGAGCATCCTTTTCTTGTTTATTCTACCTCCCCATTTTGACGGTGCTTTAGTTGGTGTTCATGTCACCATTGGTCTTAAGATGGATCTATGACTGTGTGCAGAGAGCGTGTTATTTCTTCCAATGCCAATGACATTCGAACAATTTATAGAGAAAATATCTGCAACATATTTGCACTTAAATATTTTGCACAAGACATAGGTTCTAATCTTTATTAATGTCTCCTAAGGGTCATACACTTATAGGTGTATCTGTCTGCTACTGCATGAAACTTAGTGCTGTCCAATTACATAATTCTGATTTTCTCCAGACATCATCTGCTGCATAACTCCACCCATGTAAGGGATTACCCTTGCGTGGCCGTTCCCAAGTCCGGATAAAGGAGGAGGGTTGCGTTAGACTTCCGACAGCCAGCTTAAAACTTTGTTGGACTTATCTATCATGGATTCTACAAATTATGATAGGGCTCTGTGTAAACAAAGAATCCATGTAGCCGAGCCCATCTAGTATGAGAAAAGGCTTAGTTGTTGTTTTTGTGCATCATCTGCTGCATCTTGCCAAGTCAGTCATCATAGGCATTGAATGGAGCTTTTTCCTACCCTATGCATACCCATCATTGCGCATGCATGAACCATAAAACACATTTTATGTCTGGTTTACATGACACAACTTGTGCTAGCAGTTTTCTGCAATCTTGTTGACTGAGCTAAATTTGCACCAATGCCCCCAGGTGGCTTTGAGCAATTGGTTGTATTGGAATATTGAAGCTGTTGTATCTATGTATGAGGACCGTTTTTACTTGTTCACACTTAGAAAAGAATCTGCTGATAATACATCTGAGACCTTTTCCAAGAAAAGTGGCTGGTGGATGAAGCTCATCTTGAGGAAGTCTGTGTTGTCATCACTGTCTACTTCACATTACATTGCGTTCAGTAAATTGTCATTGCCTGTCAAGCGGGTCAAAGAACTCCGAGCCTTGACAGGTTGGTAAGTTTGGCCCTGATATTTCTGCATTATCATAAACTATCCATACAGCATACGCAATTAGCTTATAAGTGATTGCAGTTGGTTCATCTCTCTAGAACATCAACCATGATGGGCTCACTCTGTAGAGTTTTGATTGCTGTATCAACTCTTTAATTATTAAAGGTGGCGCCTAGGGGCACCAGTCTGGCCCGAGGGCCCTAATCAAAATAAAGAAAACCCTCTCTCTCTCTCTATATATATATGTATGCATTGTATGTATTTATCTTTGTGTATGGTTTCATTTTGTCAACTGTTAATTAATAAGATCCAAGAGTTGATAGTGTTCATCAAAATTCATGCCCCATGTGGAGCTTTTATGAATTGTACTTTTTGTAGGAGACAAGATAACTCTTATGATAGGTAACATGGAACCGCTGTAGATTCACTACACACCCAATATGCATTCAACTTGTTTTATTCATGAAATAAGAGACCATTCTCATTAATTGCTGTTTTTATCTCTCTTCGTCTACTTTCTTATGGTACCAAATCTCCTGCTCAGTTCCACTTTTGTATCACTTGCAACTTTGCAGGCTAGCCCTTGCCTAGCTTAGATGATGCCAAACCCGTGCAAGGAGGATGCCTAAAGTCAGTTCACTTTTGTATCACTGGGCAAGTGCCTTAGGTCAATTAGTTGACACTGGTTTGTTGTAGTCAGACTTGCTTGAGTACCTATGCACCTGGACTTGGGCCCATATGTCAGCTGTCTGTTTTCATAGTGACCATCATGGAATGAGCTGCAATACTGCGAGTGTTTTTCATATTATTAAGTTCTTTTAAGGTGGTAGCTGAGCTCATTCTGGTCTATGGTTGCTTTTAATGCTGATGGCAAACCACCATTATCCTTCCACATCATTGACTATGAATTCTATTGACGTATCCGCCTGCATGCCTACATGTATGTGCTTTTTCTGGACGCATGCTTTCTTGTCTTTCTAGGTACATGTTTAGCATTGATTTTTTCGTGATATGTGAACATGAATTTGAGCGTCTCTTAATTTTCTTTTGCAGGTTGTATTATTTCAGCTTATATCTGGAGTTATTCGACATTGCAATGCCTTTTGTCAAAGTGGTTTTGAGAAGATTAGCAGTGCCATCTCTTTCTTTTTTGTTTGCTTGATTGGTAGATCTTTAGGTCTCATTTACAGGGGCATAAGACAATCCCTGAGTTGGAAGTGAAGTTTTGCATTGTTTGTTTTATGAAGTTTCAATTCCGCCTCCGAGTCTCTTCTTCCCTTCCAATAGTGGAACTGTGTGTGTATAATCAACACAAAGCTTAGAACTCAGAGGGTTCATTTTGATGGCAAGGAGAATTTTTGGGCTGGAAAACTTTTTTTCGCTGATTAGAAGTCCAAGCTTTTTGTTTCTCAGGCCACATTTTCACATCTTCATGCGTTTCAAAGCTTTTCCATGAAAACGAAGTTCAGCCATTTGACTGCACTAGAAGAGAAGGATTTTCATAAAATGTGGCATTTTTACAGTTTTCAAATAGAAAAGTTATCATAACGATATGGATGTTGAATATATTTAATTTGATCCTTTTTGTCTCGTGATCATGCCGTGCCACCTTTTGTAAGAATGGCCAAATATGGTGGTTTGGTTACTTAATCATGAAGATTTATGTTCTCTGGCTTGATTTCCGATCCTGCTCTCCTGTCTCCTTTGTTTTGGGGCCATCTTTTCCCCACATCATGGTCAGTATGGCTTTCTTTCAAGGAGGCAGACGGAATTCGACTTCCCCCAGGATTTAATAGAGTAGCGTAAGGTGAAGGAAAAGTTGACCTTAACTATTCTTTTTGGGTTGATAGACAGAGTGGTCAATGGTGGACTCTGAATTTGTTGGCGATACATCTATGCTGGTTCATATCAAGCTTGCTGAAGAATTCACCGAATTCTTGAGGGTGATGGGTGGAGACACTGAACAGTCTCTGCCACAGCGAGATCTCCGCGCCATGCTGCATCGGTGGCACTTCCAGCACAGGCTTCGACCTATTGTGTTTCGTGTACAGTCGACCTGTTTTTCTACATTGTTCTTAGTTTAGTTACTCTAGTTAGATGCTGCATGGACATGCCTCGTCATACAAGGGCGTGAGTTTACGTTGCTTTCTTTTAGTCTGCTTGCTTAGTGAAATAAGAGGGTTTTCCTCTCCATCTGCCTTCCCTCTCATCTCTTCTCTTCCGTTATTCTCCTGCTGAGTGGGTGAGAAATGAAGAGTACAGCCTACCAGAGAGTGCTGGTAGGACAATCCAACTGAAAAAATATCCACAAGGGTGGTGATTAGATTGTTCAAATGAAAATAAGAGGAGGGCTCCAACTGAAAAAAATCCATATTCCGCAGGACAATCCAACGTTCACTTTTTGCATGAGGTCTGAATCAGCCGGCACTAGAAAGAGAGTAAAAACACAGAAATAAAAGAGAGGGCTCTAAGTAAAATCCACGTTCCACAAGACAATCCAACGCTCACTTTTCTTCTCTCTCTCTTTGGATGAGTTATCTGTCGCATTAGTTTCGTTAAAACTAAGACAATCCAATGCTCACTTTTCTTCTCTTTCTCTTTTCTTTTGGTTGGGTTTTTCACATATTAATTTCCTTAAAATTAAGCATCTAGTCTTAACTCGAGGGTCTATAGTTGCATAGCCAGTACCAATCTGGAATATGAGAATTGCATGATGTAGTTTAAGACGAATATATATAAGTAGGTTGATTTCTTACTATAAAATAATACTTTTAGAGTATTAACGCGTAGGATGTCATCCTAACTCTTCACGTTGGCATCCGCAACCTCATGGGGAAGCTTATGTTAAAATTTGTCCTACTTCACTTGGGATGAAGGAGGTTGGTTAGGAAAGCATGAGCTCCTACTTCCAAGACCTAAACTTTGCTTGCCAAACGCTTCCTCCAAGAGATCTATGAATCGTTCATGTCAATCACAAACATGTTATTATCATGAAAACATATATATATATATATATATATATATATAGGGAGAGAGAGAGAGATAATGCTAAGATTCTCTGGATCACATATAATCTAACCTAGATTGTCCCATCAAAAGAGGTTGATAAATAAAAAAACAAAAGCTCCTTTTGTATTATGATTAGAAAAGTACTTTTAATTTTGCTATCAATCTTAATCATTCATCCCATTGATTGGAAAGGTAGTTATGATTTAGGCGTCCCGAAACATCCTAAAATTCTATATATATATATATATATATATATAGCCTGTTGAAGTTCAAATACCAGGGTTGTTGATTCTGAATAGCATTGTGTTCCATTTAAAGCTCTGAAACTGAGCATGCTTGACCTAGATCAGTATTGAGATGGGTAACCTAGTGGGAGGTCTTCGGGGTCAATCATCTAGCCGACCGTGCAACACGATATTAAATTTGGTTAACGGGTTATCAGGCTTTACTTATTCGTGGATCCCCTAGACTTTGCGCCTGCCTCATCCATATATATTGTTGAAAGAATAAAAAAGTATATCCCACAACACAAAGTTATGAGTTGGATAATGGGGCATACATCTGGCTTCAGCCTCCTCATTGTACCAAAAAAGTATATCCCACATATTAAACCGTGTGCTATTATTTGGCGAACCTAGATTTTTTTTTGGGCAAGGCAAAGTCCAATTGGGTGAAATTCAGGTGAGGCACTCCATATAACTTTAAAGATTTCGGACCGCTCCGTGGGAGGGCTTATAGTAGATTTAGAGGTAAGTTTCACAAGGCGTAACCGCGGCGACCAGCTTACCTCGGTCATGAATAGGTCCGCGCTTACCTTGAAAAAAATTCCATGCAAAAAAGGTCCCGTTTCTAGTGAACTTGTTCCCCTGGCTTGGCCTCACCGGAACCTTTTGCTGTAGAATATTTGCACTTCTTTTTCTTCAATGAAATTTTTGGTTTATATTTCAAGATTTGCCACAATAAGCGAGGCTAAAAATGGCACCCGCTGTCACAAGGGCACGCCAAAATGACACGAGAAAACAATTCCTCTTGTACGAAACCAAGGAGAGAAACTGGAGTGTGCGATAGTATCGAAGCTGGGGAAAGAGTCAGTGTTGATGAGATTTATGGAGAGGAGTCATCTTTTATTGGAAGCCTAGTAACTCTGGCTGATGCTTCTCATGTTGAAGTCCCTGTGAACTTGGATAAACAAATGTTAGAGGTTGAGTTTTTCTTTTCTGTCCTGGTTTTCTTTATAACTACGTTCTTCGTGATCCCATTTAATACATCTGCACGTAAAGGAAAATCCGATACATTATACAGAAAAGATGACGAACAACTCATATCATCATGTGTAACTTTGGCAAATCCTGAAAGCTGCAATCTCCTCTCTCTCTCTCTCTCACGCACGCACGCAGGAACCACTGTGTTTCTGAACTGTTACCATTGCATCTTTTTCTACTACTGCTGCTACTAAAAGAGAAAACGCTTTTCTTTGTCCAGCAGTCTGAAGACGAGAAACAACAATTGGAGGAGCCGATGACCTGCGATGCTACGGACTCGATCACAGAAGCAAAGGTCCACGACAACAGTACACAGTACGACAAACTTTATTCTGCATAGGGCATACTAGATCCACGACCAGCTAAGAAGGAGAAAAAGAGAAGGAAGAAAGCTCAGAAATCAACTTAGATGCGGACTATGACTTTACGGTTGATTACAATTTTGGCAGGCCCACTTCCTTCCAGGCTTTGGATGAACAAGATGATGACGACGGTGGTGGTGAAAAAAGTGATCAATTAAACGATGGGGTGCCCATGTGAGGACTCGAACTCAATTCTTAGACACGAGAGAGAGAGCTTTGTTTTTCACGGTATGATTGTAGAAATAGTTCGAGTAATCCTTGCTGGCTTTTGTCAGATAAACGTGCGAGCCAGTTGGAGCTCATTTTTGTTTTCTGTTTTTGGGACAGCGAAGAGTTGCAGATTCTATTGACCTCTGACCATTTCGGATTACGAGCACGGACGGTCGTTAACTTTCTGATTCCCCTTATATGAAATGATATGAAAATTTGGTCCTGACGCACGAAATTATGTTTGTGTCTGGCTTAGAACTTGTTAGGGTTATTCCCGTTTTCTACAAGGACATGATATAACACAACACGAAAACAACCCAAAATACAAAATTATTGTCACTTTTACTGTCACCAAGGGCGGTCCGGATTGAAAACTATAAAGGACGTTGGAATGTCATCAGAGTCGAGTGTCCGGATCGCATATCACATGCACCATTCGCATGCTACATACGGGCCATGTATGGTTTGTTTACGTAGAGATGAGATGCTGCTGCATCTCTTTTAGGTTCGGTGCTGCTCCTGCTTTTTCATTGCCCTTCCCTTTCCTTTCCCTTTTGTCATCGCTTTTAAGAAGAAAATGGTGCGTGCCCACAGAATCATGCTGCGTCACTACCTGTAAAGATTATTGCGACTTTGATGCCTGCATTTCTGGTTTATTTTAGAGTTAAAAGGTAAGCAGCATCGACGTCCCGATTGCCTCCTTCGCCAAGTATCAAATCTCTGATTGATATCTTCTAAATTTCGCCTAATTGATGAAATTCTGACAATGATAAGCTTAGACCATGGTGTTGATCGGCCATTGTGCCTGATCTTTGTGTCATATTAGCATTTAATTCTAGAGAAACTAGATCATGGTTATGATTGTAATCGAGTGGAGTCAAGCTTGAGGACAATCGGCTTGGTTGAGCTTCAGTCTTTAAGGTATAGATTTCAGGTTATGTTCGAACTACTTGAGCTTGGCTCGTTTATCCACGCTTGACTTGATAAAAAGCTTGGATTGAATTTCATCTCAATAAGCTTGAACTTGATCAAGCTCGATTGAATTTGTGAATTAGCTTGAACTTTTGATGTATATAGTTCTATTAGGCTCGTGAGCAACTCGAGCTCTGCTTGAGCCGAGAGTCGAGTAGTTCTTCTTCTTCCTTTTTTCAAACATCAATTATCAACTAGAAGTCATCTTCTTGCTCAAATTATCACGCGAATTTCATGTTGATTAAAGCATATGATTTATGAATCACTCAAATTCTTGACGACTAGCATGAGGGAACAATCAACACTAAATAAAGCGAATGTCAGGGAAAAAATCACCGGTGTTTTAAGCCTACTAATTCTTGCCCAAGCCTAACATGCACCCTCTGGGAGTTGAACTCTCCACAGCGGCAACGGTACTAACCTGCCATGCCGTTGAGCTAACGCTCTTGGTGCTTATTACGCTTATTTTCCCATTAATATGAGGAATTATACTAGTGTGGTCTCTGAAGTGGGGGCTTGATCTTTGGATACTGACCAAGGTTACGGACCCTCAGCTTTTAATGGTGAGGCGAAGAAAACCTAACCCGAGAAGAAAGAGAAGCTTTTTGCCCTCATCCAGCAACTTCGAAATAAGACAAGCAAAGGGAAACCCTATTGAGGGCATTCAGGTTAACTTTGTATTACGAATCACCTTTCACTAAGCCAAGCAGCACAAGCCCCCAAATAACTCACAAACGCCCACTCCCAACATCACATATACTACAAAAAGCATCCAAAAGTAACTTGTAATATGGAGTTTCTACTAATTATTACAAGGCACTGAAAGCATATTAGCTCAACGGCAGTGCGCTCTAGCGCCATTGCTGGTGGTGGGGAGTTCAAATCCCAGAGAGTGCACGTGTGGGTGGGTGTATTGGGCTTCGTCCTCCTCTTGTAAAAAAAAGAAAGAAAGGAGATATTATATATACTGCCATAACAGTATTTGTCTATATTACTATATGGAATCAATTGTTTGGTCTGTTGGAATTAAGCGCAATATTTGACTTCAATGGTGAATAAGGAAGGATCAATGTAGCCGAACCCTAAGGACCCCGCTTAATCTGGTTCGAGGCGGGCTGGCACACTTTGGGGGTAAAGCTCTCTGGCGCTGGTTTTATCCATTCACAGGATTCGAACTCGACACCTTGCTTGAGGAGATCAACTGTCGAACCAACCACGCCATGGTGGAAAAGGGCTTCGGTTTTTTGTTACATGTAAACAATTGTGTGATTTACAGTAATTGTTCGCTAATTTATTAACTAATTTTTAATATAAAACCAATATGAAATTTAGGGAACTTTTCACTAACAGACTTTGGGTGTTTAAATTATCTAAAGCTATCTTCGTCCCCTGCCGTCCGATTAGGAGGATGGACGGTGATTAACGCCCAGCTGGTTGACCGGTATGGACGTCCACATGATCCGGCGCCTTAGGGAGAGCCATGTGGTTTCGGTTCCTTCGCTGCGAAGACTTCGACGGCGGTTCGGATAGAGGTCTAATTAACAGCTCACTTTTAGGTGACCCTAAACCCTTAAACTACGGTATTGCCTTCACATCGCGCATCTTGTTTTACGAACCCAACCCAATTAGAACGGTTTGGATGGATCAGATCCGGTTCCAAATCTTCATAATGAATCTAATGAATTCGTGGACGATACCATGTAAAAATCCAAACAAACAATTCAAATAGATAGGATCCGGATTCCGTGAAAGGACTGATCCGAACCAGATAAGTGGGGACTCATCCACTAACGCACAAAATCGAAATTCCTTTATTGGATTTCTTAAAACTTTCTTTTCTTTTGAATATTTTTGGAAAATAATAAAGTCACGCCCAATTGCTAAAGGAGAAAAGTTATGGCATTTCATTTCAGACGTTGAAAGTGGCTAATAAAATATCGCTTTTTTCCTTTCTCAAACTTTTGAGGGAAAGATGGTGAGTGCGGACTATGGGTATTTTGGGATCTCTTCGTATATGGGTCCGGGTCTCGCTGATACTAACTCCAAACTGAGCCACTTCAAATTGAAACATGTACTTCGGATTTATATATATATATATATATATATATATATATATATATATATATATATATATATATATATATATATATATACAACAGCAACTAAGCCTTTTCTCAAAATGAAGTCGCTGTTATAATCTTATTTGACCGTCCTGACCTACATGAATTCTTTGTTTCTACCACCGAGCTATATATATATATATATATATATATATATATACAGTGGGGCAAATGCCTGACCTCATGTCAAAGTAGTTATGTGACTGTATCTGGGTCTGCATCACGCTTATGGTCACTCAACAAATTTTGGATGGTTTCGGTTCGGTTTTCTAAATATCAAACCGTTAATGAAACATAAGGTTTTCAGTTCGGTTACGGTCTGGTTGTGATCGGTTCTAGGAACGGTTCGCTCTGGGTCTGTTTCATGGTTCGATTCAAAATTTTCGATGTCTAATTGTACTCGTGGCTCTACTATAGGATCCTTTAGTTGAACCTGTGCTTTATTCGGATCCATAATTATCTGGGTCTGGGTCACACTTGATGCCCACCCGGAAAAGAACCGTTTGAAATCAAAATGCAGAAAAAGTGAAAGCGGGCCCAAACGAGGCAATGGCACCATTGTAAAAGAAGCATATGACAGAGGGTATGACTGTGATGGCAGCGCCTATATTAAGGCAACGGTTATGCACGTAGGAAGCCACGAGAGGGCATACGAGGTAAGGAACGAGCGGCAATGGCGTCACCGACGTCTATCTATGACCTGCCGGAGTGTTGCATGTCTCACATATTGTCGATGACGACGCCGAGAGACGTCTGCCGGATGGCGTGCGTATCGTCGTCCTTCCGATCAGTTTCCGACTCCGACTATGTGTGGGAAAGAATGCTCCCCTCTGATTGGAAGGAGATTGTGTCCAGATCCGTCTCTCTTGTCCGGTTCTCCTCAAAGAAGGAACTCTTCTTGCTTCTCTCCTCCTCTCCTCTCATCATCGACTCCGGCAAAAGAGTAAGCCTTTTATCGATCTCTCTCTTTCTTTCTTTGCGATCTTATCGAATTCGTCATTTTCCGAACCGGATGAAACCATGGAATTTTCTAATCCGGCTTCTGAAATCCACGAGTTCGATTTTTGTCAATCTGGTTCGGGATGAAGCGAATGTCAGTTTTGTACTGTGAACACGTAGACGACACGTGGATGACCTTTCCAAAAGTTTCGACTTCCTTGTGTCATGGCGTGACACGTTACAACAATTTCGTGTCGTTTTGCTGTGCAACACCTGGCCTTTTGAAATTGCTTCTAAGGGCCTTCTATTCGTGTACCGTCTTTCCACTTCGCCGGTACTGTTTTATAGTGCTCCTCCTTCCTTCCGAGCTTGGTTTCATTATTGATTCATCCCTAGCGCTTTATGTCTCGTGACGTCTCGGTTGAGTACGTATGTTATTTCTGCTATTTTATTCGTACCGAGAGTTAGGCGTTGGCGAAGATCAATCAAAACCAAAATCAAGCATCTTCAACACCAAGTATGGTCGGGTACATGGATTTAAGTCGCCATTGAGCTCGCACCATATTAGCATTCAACTAAGAACAAGATCATATTCTATTGAGGATTTCTTTTGGGGATTGATGAAGCCTGAAAGGCTGGTGTCATACGTGGAGGTTTTCTTTTTAGGATTTAATTTCGGGAGAAGCGAATCAATGTTGGTTTTGTTCAACTCTTCATATTGTTTCCATTACCTTCAGTAAAGAAAGAAAAACTAATGTTGGTTGGTACGAATACAGAGTTTCTCCATCGATAGATGTACCGGCAAGAAAAGTTTCATGCTGTCTGCCAGGGAGTTGTTTATTGTGTGGGGTGAAGATCCGCGTTATTGGAGATGGACTAAGAATCTGCCTGGATCAAGGTACATGACAACCATTCTATTCCTAGCTCTGTTACTTTTATTGTTAATTTTTGTTTTTAATTATCCTTCCATTTATAAAAAAGCAATAAAGAATCTTTCATCATCTCGATGCTGGCGTCCTATACCAGATTCTAGGCACTCAGATGCATTATCTATCCAAGGACGGTTAGGATTATCTAAAAAACCATAGTTGGACGGTCAGGATATAACATAGGATGCCCACCATGATACCCTTTTCTCTTTATCCATTAGAAAAGGGAGATGCTATGGTGAGGCACCACCATATCTGAAGCACGACGTTACTTCATGTGGAAGTCTTTTTCTTCTTATTTCTGACGAATGTACTTTGTGTACATGCGGCCGCAATATTTCTTACGCTTTTGACTTTTTGAATTCTGACTACTTGCCAGTGGAAAACACAGAACTTTCCTTGCATCCTTATCGTAAATGATTGATCCACGTGTCAATTGATCATCAAGACGGACGGTTGGGATTTTCAGCTATGTGCACGCTTGCGTTGGCCCTGGACTCGAGTCAAAGTCTCAGTGCTAGAGAATCAAGTTCCAAACTTGACCATATGGCAGCTTAAACAAACTATAGTCGCGTGTAATTGCAATAAAACGAAATCTGTAAACATATTGCTTTGAGTTCAATTTGCAATTTTATCATGCGTTTCCATGTGGAAGGAGAATTATACCAAGATCCGACACTCAGCGAAAATTGTCTTCATGCTCTACCTTGTTCTCTATCACATTTACTCAAAAAGCAAACTGACGATTCATTCGTCTTTCTTTCGTCCTATCAACATTTAACTCTATTACTAATCATTTTCTTTTTTTCTTTTGACGTTTTTAAGGACTCCCTCTTCCCTTTTTGAAGTGTTCAACCATGCATATTATTCTAGAGTTGGAACAGATCCTCTCTAAATGTCGATTAATCGACATTAAGCGAAATTCTCCATCAACTTTTACTCTAATAACGGAGACTGCCTTTGGCCACAAATTGACATAAGTTCGTTTTAAGTCTTCTATAACTGTCTAAACCACCTTAGACGCGGTTTTCCTGTTTTCGTGCAACATCAACTTTTACTCTAATAATAGACGCGGCCTTTGGCCACGAATCCACTTAACATGTTAATTTCTGTCAACTCTTTTTAATGGTCACATGTTACACCCTTGAAATAGAAAGATGTAATTAAGCCACTTAACGAATGGGGTATAGATCCGAAGACTGTCAGAGAAAGATGTAATTAAGCTCGTACGTGCCATCATCAATTCTTTCTTGCTTTTTACAGATTTCCCGAAGTGGCTGAGCTCTTGCGCGTTTGCTGGCTGGAGATCCGGGGAGCAATCAAAGCCTCTGATCTCTCACCAGACACCCATTATTCAGCGTATTGCATCTTGAAATACGCCAACAATTCCTTTGGTTTCACTTCACATCCGGCGGAGCTTTCTCTTAGCCTCAGTGATTCTCAAGTCTCCAAACGCTCGGCCTACATACATTCAGAGAAGTGCGGCGAGGCCACATCTCTTCCCCTTCACAATCCTGGCCATGGTTTGGGAAGATTCATCAGCTTCAGGCCTCGCGGTTACCTCATGTCAATGCGATCCATGCCCCGGAGTGATTTGCAGCCACGAGAGGGTGGTGGTGAATGGATGGAGATCAAGTTCAGTGAGTTCTACACTGGTGAAGATGGTGGAAGAGTAGAATTTGGTTTGATGGAGGTGAATGGTGGTCATTGGAAGAGTGGCTTGGTGCTCGAAGGCATTGAAATAAGGCCAAAAGCTGAACCCCGCCATTTCTAACAACTGCTAGTTGTCTGCACCACTTAGTTTTCTGTTATTATTGATGCATGTAGAGTGCTCCTTACTCATGTTTTTCATTGTTCAGTGGCGTCTACTTGACAAGCGTAAGAGGGCTAGCTGTAACCCTGTTCCGCGTTGCAGGCTGCATTTCTTTGGTTTTGTGAGGGTTGGACTTCAACGCACATCAATTGTAAAGTTTCAAGTCCCGTTTCATATATTAAGTGCTTTTGCAATGATAGCATCTTGAGTGATCACTAATTAAGCATATCAATAAACATACTTAACTTTATACTTTAAACATATAACTTGTAATTACTCCGTGTACTTTTGACTAAATAATGACCACAATTAGTACAATTTTTCATTTTTCCTGGTGACCTAAATGCTGATAAACAACGTGAGAGCCAAAACTTGTAGAGAAAAGTATGGAAAAGGCACGATACTAAATAAGGGAAAGAACACTTTTCATGAAGCTTCACAGGAGAAGCTGCCACCTGGGAAGGAAGGACTTTTAATAAAGCTTCGAAGGAGAAGCCCCAATTTGGGGAGCGCGCCTCCCAACTACGCTAGAAACTTTGCTAACTCCAGTTTAATCTCGTCCAGTGTGTTCTCTTGACTATGCATAAGAACTCAGAGTCTCTCTGTGTGTGTATATGTGTGCGTGTGATGGTTGCACCAGCAAGAGTAACATGGGTCAACTTACAAGTTGAAGGTGATGAGTTCGATACCTGTTGCGTGCATCTGGTGTACAAAAAGAAGAAGCGCAAAGGAATAGATGGAGACACAGCACCGACTTCTTATGAGACCAACAGAAACAAACCATGCAGACATGGCCCTATTTGTACATGTATGTAACGAATGGACAAATTCATGATGCTCTATGCCAGCAATATCCACAAAAACGCACATGAAGAAGCAACAATCTTCATTAATGCACAACCCCGAACCAGGACTTACTTCCACTATAAGAAATGAGGTCTTTTCCCAAATTAGATCAGATCAGAATCAAAGCTTCAGTTCTTTAAACCTCGGTAGATGAGCAGCATGGTTCGCAAAATAATGTTTAAATCTACCTATACCATAAGTCTATCTAATATTGATTCCACAGAGCAAATTCCGCTTAAGCTATCAATCCAAACATGATATACCAGCTCCTCAATCATAACAGAAAATGAAAACTAGCCCAAGAAGAACGGGTAACGACTAATAAGCTTGACCTGCACCAGCCATTCAGTTAAGAAGCTGTAGTAAGGCTGATACAAACTCTACGGTTGTGGTGGAGCGACATAGACATGACTCGACATAGTAGCAGAAGTCTGCGGCAAGCTAGCAGGAGGAGCTCCACTGGATGCTGAAACTATTGCACTGAGATTCCCAAGATATGCTCCAGGATTACTGCCAAAAACGACAGGGAAGCCATTGGCATTGGTGGCATCGGCGCTCCACCGAGTGGCATACCTACTGATGGAATGGTTGACATTGCATCATATCCTGTAAAGACCAATCAAAACACAGTGTTACATGAAGAGTCTTATGGTGAGGCTGGATTCGACATGATTCACATGAAGCAGAGCTTAAGTGAAAATTTTAGTTAGATGTTATAAGGAAACCATTCTATGTCGCATGGGTGCAGATGGAGGTGAGGACATGGGAGTGGATACAGGTGTGGAACTTGGCGACTTTGGAAAATCATGGTGCGAAGACATGGCTTTATATCACAAAATTATATATATGACTATATTTAATTGATAATATCACAAAAAACTAAAAAAGTATCATTCCCTAAATTAATTCACTAATACAGCAATAAGCTGTCAACATCCATGAAGTATAGTACTAGAAAGTACTTACAACATACAATGCTGAAGCAGACACAGGAGTATGGGTGCCGAATGTTACAGCTTTAGGACCTTTTCATCCACTATCAAGACACATGTTCTACTTGACGTTTCATATCATTGACATTTTGACATAACAAGTAGAATTATCAAAAATATCCATGGACAGATCAAGGCAGAATTATCTGCACTTTTTAGATACCTTGAGCACCAGGAGCTGGAGGTGGCATAACAGGAGGACGAAAACCTTGCATCATTGGAGTGCCTGCAGAGACTTGTGAAGGTGCACCAATAGGCATGCCAGGAAGTGGCAGGATTGGAAGGCGAGGCCTTGGTAATGCTGGACAGAGGCAAGATGTTGGTTGAAAGCTACACCAACTTGCTGATCGCCCAGAAAGATGTTCTTTGATTTTTTGATCAATTAGGCTATGGGTCTGTTGCTCCTCAAACTGTCGGTAATAGGAACGCACATTTGCCTGAAAAGATGGCAGAATCAGAGACCGGCACTAAATCTTGCAAAATTCATGAGACAATTATGGTGTAAAATGATACCTTGTGTTTGTATCCTGCATTGTGTTGTTTTCGAAATTGTGTTAGTAATATAATGGACAAAATAGTTCAATCAGTTGGCCGTACTTTGGTTCTTTGTCGGAGTTGCAGTGGAACATGGATGTGGATTGGGAATACCTTTTGAGAGATCGGAAAAAAAGAAGATGTAGATGTATGTTGATGTATATGGTTTCTCACAGACGACTTACACATAGAAGATGGTTTTCAATTTTCAATGTATTTTTCAATACGTTACAAAATGCTCACAACGGAAACGACGGCAATAAGGATGCATGTGGTTGTGCTCCACTCTTAACTGCTTATTAAATCTTGAAAATTTATCAAAAGCATCTCTGTTTCTCGTGTGCAACCCTGGGAAAACTTACATCCAATCGATCTAGGGCGGCCTTTGTCGAGTGTTTCAATAATTATGTAATTTCGCTCTCTTTTAGCATAATTTCTCTTTCTCGACAGCAACAATAACAATGAAAGGCCATTTGGGATAAAAAGGAATAGAAGGGGAGGTAGAGGATTACCTGCTGATGCAGCTCCAACGACCCCATCTCAGTAGTCTCGGGAGCGGATGATCAAACGCTTGCAATAGTTGCTAGTACCCGAGTACAAGCTGATGCATGAGTTGATGATCTTCGCTATCGGCGTGCCGAAATCAATAACTCAGAGCTTCGCAGCAAGAAGAAGAAAACGGTGACGACGAAGACGGAGCGGATAACCGCAGCTCGCATTCTTCGTCTTCTCTGGAGATCGAGTGAGGAAAATTGCGAGGCCGACGATCACATGCAGAACTGGCGGGTGGGTATTATATGTAGTCTATATATTCCTAACCGCGTAATTCCTCAAGGTATTAAACATGTAATCCTCTACCGTGGACAACCGTGCTTGTTCTCTACTGCACCGACTCTGTTTCTTTCTTACATCGGCTAAGTTGAAGAATTGTGTTCTTGTTTATTGCAGAATTGAAAAATCATAAATCCATCTCTTGGATCGATTTACATCGAGTTCGGTATATATTTTTCTGTTTTTTTTATCGAAAAGCGTCGTGGATGTCGTTAAAGAAAACATGTTTTAACCACGTTTGTTTTTTATTGAAAACGCGGCTATTTTCTTTTCTCCAGAACACGATCCGTTGCTTGAGCCATTGCATGTTGCTCGTGCGCTCTGCATGGCGCGTTTTAGTTTACGAATTTGACGAGAGACAGCGAATACAGACGACCAGCTTGGTCCTACTGGAAGAGGTCAGTTTATCTTTTCCTCCACGCAGGAGAAAGAGAATGCGGCAAGAGAGTATCACTTGACTGTTTTACACGCACGCACGCACACACACACACACACACATATATATATATATATACACACGCATCAAGTATTAATAATAATTAATTCAACAACATGTTGGGTCTTGAACAAGTTCACCTCATTCACCAAGCCAAGCTGGCCAACAACGAGCAACCACTCGACCCTAGTGCCGCGAGTTCCTCTTTTACCCGCAACGCTGGTGGGTTCTACATATTTCCGGCTCAAGCTTTGTGTGTTGGATGCTTCCGTGCACTCACACGTAAGTACTGCTGGCTGCCTAATTAGGAGCCCACCTTCTGTGGACCATGTCTTAGACAACATCACGACTCGAACCCTGTTACAGTCAAATCCATACATGAACACCATTCGATTCTCAAAATAGGACCTCTAATTTGGAACTTAGCTCCCAAGACTCAGTTCTCTTTATATTTTGAATTGATTTTTCTAACTTCAATTATGAAATGAACCCATTTTAACTATAAATTAAAGATGTTGCTTTTGTCTACGAAGGCTAGGTTTGACAGTATAAAGATGTTTGTAGCATAAATGAAACGGTATACGTAACGAGGTTATTATAAACAAATTGAGAGTGACACCAATAAATGACAAAATGAGGAAAAATAATTTAAAAAGATTTGGTCTTTTAGAAAGAGATCAAAGAAAGCTTCACTAAGAAAGTATGAAAAATTAGATTATGAAAATATTAAAAGACAAGAGAAAGATCATAAAAATATCAGAAAGAAACATTAAAACATGATTTAGCTTATGTTGAGTTAACCACTAGCATAACATATGATCGAGCTCTAATAAAAACAAAGAATCCATGTAGTCGACCCGTAGTAGTTGTAAAATAAGGCTAGGTTTTGATTGGAGTGGATCCCATATAATTAAATCATATTCGATCAAAAAATAACAATTTACTTTAGACCCTCATGCATGAACCATCAGAAAGTTTGAAGGTCCAGCCGCTTCGGTTGAGACCCTCAGCAGGCCAGTTGATGATTTGTTTGTCAGGGGGTGCACTACCGTTACTTCATACTCTCCATGAGCCACTGATATTTCGAATTCGCCATTACCATCCGTTGTGCCCTCCAAGCTCATTCCTTTCCACTCCTTGAGAAGCTTGTCGACGACGTCACCGGTGGGCAGATTATTAAAGTTGTTATCAGTCAGGTACATACCACAGCCTTGTGTGCTCCATGCAGTCCACATCATAATGCCATTCACCGCTGGATGAGCATATACTTCCCTAAGGGTCTGCTCTAGCTCAACTGCCTGCAAAAAAGAAGAAGAAGCATATAATTAAAAGAGAAAACAATAATTTACCAACATCTAGTGATTGGTTAAAGTGATTTTTCTCTTGTTTTCCTTAAGCCTGTTACGCTCCGAGTCATGTGCCCTACTAGACAGTCAACACCCGTTTAACCCATACGACGTGGCTCATAACGCAGAGTGAAGTGATAAAAAGTGTAGGTAACAGGCTGTAAAACTATTAAATTGAAAGTTTTATTTTTTTCAATTTTATCAACGAATAGTGGAGTTCACTAAAGAACCAAATTCAACAGTTTTTTTTTTTGCATGTAGAAGATGGCTAGGAACAACCCAACTGAGCTGTTATGTGTGGCAACCGAGCAAGAGGGCCATAACTTCCTGCCATGAGGGTCCGGGTTGAATCAGACTCAATTCAGGTCGATCCAACCCAGGTATTACATCTTTGAGTCTTGTGAATGGAGAAAACGAGCACTTGGGAGTTTTACTTTTACCCCATAAAGGGCCGACCCGGATCCTTGTGGGCTTCCTTATGCCATGGTTTAGATGAAAAAAATGAATAACTACCAATGTTATGCATGTTTATAAGGAAGCACACATATACGTTTTTCCTTTGAGTTAACTACTAATATGACACGTGAGCAAGCACAATGGCGATTAGGTCGATACTTAAAGCAGGGTAACGCTTGTTTCTGGTTTGAAAACATGTCTTACCTGATTGGGTCCGGTTTTAAAATCGAGCTCGGTGATCCAAATCGGTAAACCAGCCGTGGCTAGCACATCCAAAGCCGACCTAATATAAGCTGTATCAGCACTGGTGCCAAAGTGACCCTCCAGGCCAATTGCTAAACGCAGCCCTTTATTCCCAGGAAATCTTTCGATCTCATGGATCTTCTTCAGGTACTTCGTTGGAGTTGAATCCGGGTCCCGGGGATCCTCCAATGTATTGTAGTCATTGAGAAACATATTGGTTGTAGGGTCCAGCTTCTGTGCCTCATTGTAGTAGCGAGCAGACACATTGCTGCCAAGATTCCTCTCATAGAATGAGAAATGCATGTTTTCGTTCATCACATCCCATCCAATAACTTGGCCTTTATACCTATAATTAGATTGATTAGTTAACAACAAAGTAAGAAATTGCCTGCTTTAATTAAATCTGGCACTGTAAATTGACATATATTGGAATAGTATGCAAACCCATGCAAGTCGCAACTCCATTGTTCAGTTTTTTGATGAGATCAAACAACTAAGAAGTTAATTTTGAATGGATGTACTTTTGAAGAAAAAGAAAAAAAAACTTACTTTTTGAGTGAGTGTATCACAGTCATTCATGGTTGTGATGAATGGTTTGCAAGCAACCAGTTGGATGCGAGATATTTAACTTATATGCATTTTTTTTGTGTTCAATGGAGAGGTTGAAGCGAAATAAACAGCCCTAATACCAAACTCATGACCTCGAATTTGTGAGCCTACCCACTAACCGGGTGAGCAACTGCCTTTCGTGCAACTTATATGCTTATTTAAGTAAAGGGGAATGGCCTCTTAATTAGATAACAAGGAAATACAGCTCCCATGATTTGGAAGCCAATTCGAAAGAGCTTTCAAGTTGGTGATCTTCAGTTCAGTACCCAAGACACGCATATCTGGTAGGGCTCTGCCAGCAAACAATTTCTGCAGACCCAAAAATATGAAAGCAAGAGTGAAGAAGGGTCTGGAAATGGTCCAGGTAAGGTAACCAAGCTGATTGGCCGTCGCCCATACCAAATATATCACCCACGACAATATGTACATGAGGAATGAGAGAATGATTGAGAGTATATACTCGTATCTATCACCATCCAATCGAGTATATGCTCGTAACTATCACGAATCCAACCGTTTTTTAATGAAAGATCAGATACGACACCAACAAAACATCATTCTTCTCTAAGAACAATTGGAGCTGTAATACCTGTTGACGACGGAGTTGATCCTCTTCTCTGCTGCCCGCTTGAGATCCAGTGGGGATAGTGACTTGACCCACGAGGGCTGGTAATATGGATCGTCCCACAAGATGTTATGACCCCTAACAGCTATCTTGTGACTCTTGGCAAAGGACATTAAGGCATCGGCCTGGGAGTAGTCCTCGGTGCCGCGGGTGTTCTCGGTGTCATACCATTTCATTTCGTTCTGGAAGACGGTCACCGTGAACCGGGGGATGAACCATTTCTGGTATGCCGTGTTGTTGACGAGGTTTATGTTTGTGGCAGATCCAAATGGGAAATCACGTCTTTTCTGACGAAGTATAACCTTTGCTCCCTCTAGAGTTTTGCCTTCCGAGTGCACAGCATGCAACTTTGCCTTGGATTTGCGCACCTGCATCAGGTAAATGAATACCTTTCAATTTCCATGATTGACAAGTTTGGGGCGGTGTATAGAACACATATATGAGGTTCATGTAGACCCGGATCACGAGTTTTAGCTGCCAACCCTTGGTTCAGGCTTTTGGATCTTGGAATAAGTCTGGGTTTTGAGCATAGATGCCCAAATGGATCTTTTTTTCTTTAATGTGACATGAAGGAATGCCATTTAAAAGCCATTTATATGTTTTCCTTTGAAACTTTTAAGAGACATTTACCACAGTGCTCTTCGTAATTAAAGTGCGAGCGTTTGTAAAGGTTTTGATAGAATCACCTTTTCAATGCTTTCATTTTGATGATTTCTCCATTCTTCATCAGTGAATGACTGCAGGGAAACACTGTCTACCCATATTTCCACTGCTGTATTCTTGCTCTGCAAAATCAATGAATCAATTGAGGAACAGGTTACTAGACTATTACGATTAAATGATTCGGTGAAAACCTAATGAAGAAAAAAGATTAATTCCACCAAAAACAAAATGAAATTCGCAGTATCTTTTTGCGTTAGGTGTGGTTGGCAAGACGACTTCTGAAATCGTTTCTGTCTATCTTAACTCGTGCTCTTATTTAAATTCAAATAGCAAGTAGTGTACCTCGAGATAGAGCTCAGCAGTTCCTGAGGATTTGGCTGACAACCCTCCCTTGAGCATGGACCAACATCCAGATTTTGCACCAACATGACCGGCGTATAGGTATTGGCCATCAGCACCACTTTTAAAGATGGCCGTCACTGTAGCATTTCCTTTATCCACTTGCACCCAAGCTATATATTCATATGAAAAGAGAGAAATTTAGGTCTTAAAATTACATAATTGGCCCCAATTAGAATAAAAAAGTAAACTGATAATTTTTGTTCATGAAGCAGCAAGTTTGGCACCAAGGGAATCATGAGAAACTCATGACATTGTTAATCATATATAATCTCACTCAAGTAGCTCAATCCTAATTAGAAGACAGGACTTGAAAGACTAGAAGACTATTTGCAAGTACCTGAGAACGTATACTTCTTTCCCTTCTCCAAATGAATCTTCTGCGAAATGCTGTCAAATGAGAACCTCCTGTCAATGGCGACTGCATATCGGTTGCCATCGACGACTCTCTCTTCAAGTTTTGCTGCTCCAAAGTTAACCCATCCTTCTAAACCATAGTCAAAGGCTGGGTTCACCAATATTCCTCCTGCATACTGAGCTTTCTCTGGTTTTGCTAAACACTGAAGCAAAAAGTAAGAAGAAATTTAACTAATTAAATGATATTGGCTAGTAATTCTCATTAGTTGAGGGCCTTCTTCACTTTCCGTCTGAGGTGGTAATAACTATTACCTTCTTTAGGGCTGTAGAAGGAGCCAGACGCAGCTGGACCTACATTTTTACTTGTGTGTGGCTTGTCTTGTTTGATTATTTGTGACAAGCTGAGTTCATATTGGCACGTATAAACTGAAGGTTAACATTTAAGAACATTTTAAAATACTATATAAACTCAAGTGACCAGCCGGTTCATGTTCCCCAACTGAGCCAAAATGAGCTCAGCACAAGCTGGCCCTGAATGGGTAGCTTTGGTTTGTCTGTCCTACTTGCTTGTGTATTTCATGCAATATGTCTTTGACTGTGTGAGTGTCGGCTCTCCTCTATCAATGATTTCATTTTCCTTTTGGCACAATGGAGAGGATGAAGACAGGTGCACGACCTAGGTATTGAACTCATGACCTTCAATTATTGGGTCGCTCCCTAACCAGGTAAGCTATTGCTCTTTATGCATAGAGTCTGATTTTCTTTCGGCCAGGAGACCTTCTGACGCAATTCTAGATGGGAAAGAAAAGAAAGGGTTTTAGTAGCTATGCGTGTTAACTAATATTCATTCACGTGTGAATCAAAGAGAGAAACAAACAGAAGATGAATATCACCTCAACGTTATATGAATAGTTGTACTGGATGGACTCGTGTGAATTCCCTGCACATGATCGCAGATCATCATCGAATGGCCAACTATTTTTAAGGACCTAGAGAAGAATGAAAGATCAAATATGTGTGTCTATATATAGATATATAGATAGGGGGACAGTGATTGGATCGTGCTCATCATGCTAACGCAAGCTTGATCGTATATTTTCAAAATATTTAAATTACACTTATATTCGGAAAAGCAATGGACGAACTAAGTGAGTATGATATATATATATATATATATATATATATATATATATATATATATATATATATATATATATATAGAGAGAGAGAGAGAGAGAGAGAGAGAGAGAGAGAGAGAGAGAGAGAGAGAGAGAGAATGAGATTTGTTCAAAGATAAATAGTAGCTAGAAAGACAGCCAAAACCGCTATATACTGTTCCAATTTAAAGATGCACATCATTGTCATACATATTCACGTGAAGTTACGACCAAACCTGCAATGAATTGGAAGGAAAGAAACAAGACTATCAGCAAACAGCTTCTGAAGATGATCTGTAGCATAGGACGTGGATCACCCATTTTCACATGGGCTGCATGGAGGAGCAACAAACAATCTCATAACTCTCCTTGTTTTCTATCGCAACAAACAATCTCATGACTCTCCTTGTTTTCTATCGCACCACGCAAAACTGTAGCTTACAGTGAGGAGAGAGAGAGAGAGAGAGAGAGAGAGAGAGAGAGAGAGAGAGAGAGAGAGAGAGAAAGAGAGAGAGAGAGAGAGGCGGAAAGGGCCTTAAAAGAAAAGGAAAATGGTTGGCGTCTGAGAAGGCATTCCTAGTACGACCTAAAAATTTCCTTCCCGTGAGTAAACCTGCTTAGAGAGAGAGGCGGAAAGGGTCTTAAATAGAAAAGGAAAATGGTTGGCGTCCGAGAAGGCATTCCTAGTACGACCTAAAAATTTCCTCCCCGTGAGTAAACCTGCTTAGAATAACACAAGATTGACATGGGAAGAAACATTGATATTCCAAACCGAATCTTGTGTGATCAGTTTGTAAAGATATGTATTAAAGTACATGATTTCATCAGCCAAACGACGACCACTGAATACTGATGCCTCTGGGACCAGAGTTGGATTTCTGTGCTCATATTGTTGCAATTTAATTGACATAAAGTGCATGCATCCATGTATTATATATCCACTCTTAACATATATGACATACATATAATGCATGTTTTTTTGACGTGCACACATGCAAATATATATGCATATACATACGGATTCATACATAACATTCATCGATGTCATACATACAAAGTCGTTACACCTTCATGACATGAGGCACACATGCATAAATACGTGTACATGTGACATGCATGGATTTGTGATCATATATTGCAGCTTTTATCACATCCTTCTTCCCTGAAATCGTGTGTACCATTGAATCAAGCTGATGCATTTGAACAATATGAGGAAACCTAACAAGATGAGCTTCGGATTCGCGGACGTAGTTAGAAGTTGCAAACAGGTCGGCCTCGTCTGACTTGGCTCGTTATGAGTTCATGCAGTAGTTGAGTGCATATAATATTTGCGTAGATACATATATGTGTACGAGTTTGTGTGGAACAAGCTACAATTACTCGAATGAAGTCCGTTGTCTCAATGGTTCAACAGCTTCTCTTACAAAAAGGCCAGCGTTGAAAGCAAATACTTGATTTTTGTAGTGAACATCTTTCATATGCAAGTTTTTCAATTTTTTTTCGGAGGGTTACAAGAGGAGGCCGAAGCCTAACACACACCCACACATGCACCCTCCGGTATTCAAACTCTCCACCACCTGCTGGAATAGCTCAGTTGGTTAGAGCGTGTGGCTGTTAACCACAAGGTCGGAGGTTCAAGCCCTCCTTCTAGCGTTTAACAGGAAGATTAATCTGAACAACAAATACAACATGTTTGCAAGTTTCTCCTTTGTGGAACATTGTGGGCTTGAATATTAATATAATTTGTTTATCGAGTTTTTTTAAAAGGAAACGTTCTTTTTTCGTCTTATTTGTTGTAAATTTGCTTTCTTTCTTTAAACCATGTATTTGTTCGTTGTGACTTGCAATTTTTTTCTTTAAAAAGAAACAAGGATCTTGATGTAAGGAGGTCATAGTTCCTATTCAACGTTTCCATTTGGATTCTGACTTGATATGTGTGTCATCATCACGATGTTTTGCGCTTATGACCTCTTTAATCGATCACTCCTGTTTCCATTTGGATTCTGACTTGATGTGTGTGTCATCATCACGATGTTTTGCGCTTATGTACTCTTTAATCGATCACTCGTTTTACGTGGCTAGACTTGTTGGTTCTGGATCTAGTCACCGGTTTTGTTGAGTTTGGACCTTGTCGAGGTTTAAGTTGAGGTGTGACTCTAAGTTGAATCAAATATACCAGAGATAGAAACCATATAGGAGGAGGAGTCCGAGAAAGAAAATCACGTTCAACATAAACTAATGCATCGATGCTTTTATTGCCAAGCATGTCGGTTTGGCTTCGGTTCTCATTAAACCCATCCCTTTGTGACCCGACCTTTTATTCCTCACACCATCAAATTTCTTCACAAGGATCTCATCGTCCAAACATCCAAATACAGTGTAAAAGAGGTTTATGCTCATCATTTAAAAAAGAAAAAGGAGAAGGAGAAAGAAAAGAAAGGGAAAGTTTCATGCTCACTCATTTTAGTAACTTGTTGCCCATCTTCTAAGTTTTTGATCCCTCAATTACGAATGACGTGTTTCATGCCATTCGGGCTTTTTTAAGTGGGCTACACGTCCGGGCCACCGCCTCCTCAGCCCTGGCTTATACCAGGTGCACGTACTGCTTTACCCGCTCTTTGACCTTGTCTGCCTCATCACGAGCCGCGTCCAGTTCCTCCGCCCTGAGCGGCCTCTTCCCCATCGCATATCTCCACGTCCAAGCCAGTACCGACGTCGCCACCGCCGAGAGGACACCAGAAGACAGAAATCCTACCGCCACCAGGAAGACGGCGATTACCAGCAGCAACCGCACGGGGTAAGGAATCCGTCAATGTCCGGTCGTTGGTCCCTGCAGCGTCCTCACTCGATGTTTTTCACGCACCTCTTGACAGCTTCCAGTTGCGTAGCTCTCATGACCTTTGTGGAAGACGATGAGAAAAAGAAGTTTTTTTTTCTCAAAGCCTGTTTTTCGGGGAGGTTTTGTGTTTTGATTGTGTTTGACTATATTTTGCTTTGTGCGCTGCTTGGCTCCTCCTCTCGAATATCGTAATTAGGTTTTACGTTATCGAGTCCTTATTCATAACTCATTCATAACTACCTTCACGGGAAGAGGTAGATGGCTGATCTAGCTGCTTTGGTAAAACTGTCAAGAATGACCAGTTTTTCGGTTTAACATACAACCATTTGAGCCAAGTTATGACATATTGTTTTTCTCCCACTTTTGCGAGGTTTTCTTAATAATGTCATTTTATGATTGCTATTGCAACCGTTATAATTTTTTCTACTTACACAACAATCAAACATGTTTTTGACCCATGTTTATAACATGTTTTGGAAAAGATCCTGTCGACTACCTGTTATGACCGCCTATCTGCTTTGCCTCTCCCGACCGCCTCTGGTCTCTTTGATTTCTTTTCCTATCAACATATCTTTAGTTCATATGTAACTTTAGTTCATATGTATGAGATGAATAATTTTTTTCTCATAACTATATGATATTTCACTATTATATGCTTGTTATTAGAGTTGTCTGCTCAACCCTTTGATTAAAGTAATTGTTTCATTGTTGTCATAGTAAATGACAATTGACTCATTAGCTGTGTCTAATTTCAAATCTCGTATGAATCGGCTTATCCAAATGCCACTTGTTGCAATCATATAGTAAATCATACACTTAGCTTCCTATATATACAACGCTAAACAACCTTGTTTCTTACATACTCAAGAAACAATTCTACCTCCAAATACAAATATTTGTTTTGAGCTTGATTTGTTGTCATCTTTGCTCACAGCAAAGTGGGCATTTGATTATCCTACCACTTTTAGTTATCTGCTTGAAAACATAATTTCAAGTCCTTTGTTCCTTTAAGATATCTTAAAATCCTTTTCACATCTATCCAATCCTGCCATCTAGAATTACTTTGATATCGCTCACAAGACCAACAACATAGTTGATATCAAGTCTTCTTGGAAATAGTATAACATACGTCAAGCTACCCACAACTTATGCATAAGAAACGTTAGGCTTATCGTCTCCTTGACCAAAAAATCAATCTTGTTTAGTTTTACTCCTTTTGCAACGGGTGTAAAAGTAAACTTAAATTCACCCATTTTAAACTTTTTGAAGATATATTCACTATATCTCTCCTAACTTAAACATAGAAGTTTAAATTCTCTATCTCAATTGTATCTACTAGTTGGATCACTTTGGACTCGGGTTCGAAACTGGTAGACCCTGAGCCCACTCGGTTTTCTTTTCTTTGTATTCGAATTCGTCGGTTCAGTCACAAAATTCAAACCAGATGAGAGGAGGTGGGGGGGGGGGGACTGAAGAAAAAGGAAAAGTAGTTCATATACCAATCAATCAATTATTGAGGAAGCTCACTAATTCGTCCTTTTTCTTTGAGGAAGAGTAAATTTGAACAAATCAAAGCAACAATTTGTCAATTTTTAGGCCAATGTTAGGTAAACCTTAGGTTCCAGACGAATCTTGCCTGCTTCATTTCTTGTATCTCACATGACACATATTGCAGAAGCCTTGAGATATACGGGCCGTGCAAATCCCAAAACCTAAACCAACCAAAGCTCCAAAAATGAGCCTTATCCCACACCAAGTTGGGTATTACATGCGGAAAATGTAATAAAGAAAAGAATAATGAAACCAAGTTTTACAATTTATCTCTCATATTCTGACATGCGGTATGAGTAAGACATCACTCATATATTTACTTACCAGAAATGACTGTCATCTTGACGCCAACCATAGTCCCAAAAGGACTTGCTCTCTCATAAACATAAAAGCACAAGAGCCATAAGGCTGCAAGATGCGAGGTGAACAAGAACAAGCTGATGCTGTTTGTTGGTCACAAGCCATCAGAGCATGAATCTCAAGCTCAACAAGATGAACAAGCTCTACCTCATTTAAGTAAAACACTCTTCTTTTCAATACAAGTTCAACGTAGAAAATAAATCTTTTAACACACTTGTTTTTGTATTATTATGAGCAAGTTGGGGTTACTCAGACCCAAGATGAAGGTATCGAACTCTTCAAGGGCTTTTTAAGTCCACCCGCTAGAGAGGACAGCTGTAGCTTGTTCATAAAATCAAGATAATAAATTTTGTATACAAGTTCAACTGTCCATACTCAAGAGGGTATATTTGATTTCATGAGTAAAGGACTAGTTAACCTGCACGTAGAGCATTAGTTCATCTGGCTGGGTTCTGTGACTCCCACGTTGCTGGTGGCCAGTTTGATTCCCGGGATGTGCACAGGTCTCCATGTATGTTAGGCTTCAGCCTCTCAAAGTAACCCAAAAACAATAACTACCAAGTCTTTTCCCATACTAAATGGGATCGGCTATAGAGATTCTTTGTTTTCATACATCTCTCTGATAATTTCTAGAATTCAAGTTTTATGATGATTGTTGAAAACCTAAATTTGCTAATCTACATTCTATATTATTTAATTCCAGTCCATATTGGTGGCAACAGTAGAGCTGACAAGTAAACTTTCTGTTTATGCAGTCAGCACTGTGACCTTAGAAATGCTGATCTCGGAGTCTATGGTTGGTGGTTTGATTGGCAAACATGGATCCAACATTTCAAATTTCAGGCATTGGTCTGGTGCTACAATACGGGTATACCTTTATTACTTTTCATTCATTTTGTTGGGGTTGCCCATCCTGCAAAACAATTAGTAATTAGTAGATGACAAAAATGGATCAGTAACTCATAGTTTTTCATGTTGAGCGCGCAATCTAAAGGTGGATATGCGAAACTTAGCTTCACTACAAATAGAATCTGGAACGTCATTGTGTGGCTGGCTGTTTGAATTTGCACCAAGGCTATAGTGAATGCAAGATTATATGAAGTTGCTCTTCATTCCACTTCTTACTCTTGAGCGGAAAAACACAAACTTGCGTGCTTGTCTGTGTGTGCGTCCATGTGTGTGTGACCGACTATTCCTTTCTTTACTTTAGTTAGGATGGATTTCATTCCGAGTGTTGCTACCATATGGAATAGTTTTCTGCTTCACCGCAATCTCCTTTGAACTTTTACGTCCTATCGATACAGGTCATTGGTGGCAGAGGTGAAAGGTCTGAAAGACGGATGCATATTGAAGGCACTGCTGAGCAGGTAAGGTTTTATCCAAGTCCAATGACTTTGTGTCGGAAGCCGGTTTCGTTTGTACGTGCATGCATACTCAAAGTGCATGCTTTCCTTTGTTAAGCAGTTGTTTCGTGCTCTCTATGGTTCTGATCTGAGTAGCAAATTGACTGAAGCTGGGTCCATCGGGCTTCTCCTTCACGGACTTCAGAGAGGTTCAACAGGCTTTGAATATACTTAGGCAGTTGAGCCCAAGCCGAGTTTCTTTCTCTGTTCGACCAGCCTGTCTTTCCACACCGTCGTGATTTAGACTGTCTGCCGGAGTTTCACTCTGGTGTGGCCTTTTCTTCCCAAGGTTTCACTGATTATTTTCCCTTTTTTCTCGTGAATTGGAAGCAGGTAGCTTTGGCCAAGTCGTTGGTGGAGAACTACATTAGTTCACAACAGAACCATAACCTAACATGACAATGCTCTATCAAGGATGTATCATCAAAATCTCTCTCTCTCTCTCTCACACACACACAAGCGCGTGCATGAGTGAGTGCATGCACACGCTCACATACACAGATTCTGTTTTAAAACTTGAAATGATGTGGATCTCATAAAAGAGATGCATGAAGTAGATTTTTGTTTTATGTCAAAGCACTGTCAGATCCATAGGAGGGCTTTGACGGTCGATCCATTCCACAACAAAATCAGAGTTGATCCGGGCTTCTCCTCTCTCTCATCCTTCCGTTCATCTGCGCTTCTCTCTGTTTTGGCTTCGCAGTAATGCAAGTAGTGCCTGAGCAAGTGGGTTCATTTTGAAAGAGCGCGTACCTTAGGAACCTTCTCTTTCTAAGAGTGGATCTAGTTAGAGTATTCAGCTTTGAGGCATAGTTTTTTCAATATGCAATGGTATTTTTATAAGATTGTATATATAATGAGGCTATTAGAAATAAATTATGTGTGACACCAATAAAGGATAAAATGAGAGAATATCGTTTAAGATGGTTTGGACTTATAGAAAGAAGATCGAGAGAAGAACTTATAAGAAGGTATGAAAAACTAGATTTTGAAAGTATTAAAAGAGGTAGAGGACGGCCACAAGAGTGTTGAAAAGAAGCAATAAAGAATGATCTAGCTTATTGTGAGTTAAATGCTAATGTGGCATATGATAGGGCTATGTAGAAACAAAGAATCCATATAGCCAACTCGGTCTAGTACGAGAAAGACTTAGTTGTTGTTGTATTTTCATAAGATTGCAGGCTTATTGGTTCGAAAACGGACCGACCACCTCAATAACACTGTACAAAGGGAAAAGATGCTCCTACCTTTCGAAGGCGGGCATGTCTTTTCTCATAATGACAATTAAGCTCAGGTTTGGTTGGGTCAAACTATGCTGATGTTGTTTCGCAAAGTGATCTTGAACGGTGGTTCATCAAAATATGAAGGGTGAGAGTAATCCGCAAGAATTGACTTGTCCATTAATTGACAGCTCCGCTTCTCTAAATACGAGAACTTGCTGAGGTTTGGTTCCCAAATGCGGGCCTTTGATTGTGGGGAGTTGGTTCTCTATAGAAAATTGTGAGGGTAAGAGCTAACAAAGTAGGCCAGGTGTTTGTTCATCAAGCTGCGGGCATCTTGCGACATGGAGGCCCACAATGCAAACGAGAGTCTAGTTTGCCAAGCCGCCCGAAGTTCCGGTGTGAATCCACCCAGAAGGAAAGAGTCCGGTTAGGAAGATAGAAAAACAATCATTTTCCCAAAAAGTTTCATAGCTTTATTTTATATGCGAACAAGAAATAAAAATTTTATGCACATTCGTCTGTGGCCTCATTTCGTAGGGCAATAAGAGATCGTGGTGTGTCATGTTACATCAATATTGTTCTTTGGTATAGGAAGCTAGCTAGCTTGCTTGTTTGATGAGCCAAATACAATGAACTTCCATCATCTGTTGCCTTATAAATCGAGTCGACAAGTCATGCTCGGTTTGTCTACTCGTTACTTCCTGTTTAAATCGATATTAAATGTACAAATTATATAACAAACTGTAATGTAATCATGATACACAAGTTACAAATACGGGTTCAGTAGTAGCTCATATTTGATGTGCTCTCATGAGTTATGTTGGTTCTCTTATCATTTCATCTAACTCTATGGTACGGTAGGTCATAGTTCACATCATGGCCTATAAGCCCAGCCAAGATGGCATCTTTTCGAGATGAACAAATGATCCGCTGTGTTGGTTTGCCACCCAGCTATTTGCTCATCTGGACAAGGCTTGCACAAGTTTTATATAGGTGACGGACATCTTTTGTAATACCAAGTATGTCCTTTATTGGTAAAACTGTGTGTATATATATATATATATATATATATATATATATATATATATATATATATATATATATAGAGAGAGAGAGGGAGAGAGAGAGAGAGAGAGAGAATTGTTTGATTATGTACCCGACTCGGACCCGTCCTATTTTAGAAGGGCAAGTTTGTGTCTTTTAGCGTGAAATTTCTTTTTGTCGTCACACCTGATGCTCCGAGTTTTACGCCGGGTGTAAACTTCCCTGATTTTCTCAATCAGGCATCGCTTTTCTTGATATTGTCAAGCAAGAACTTGTCACTGTCCATCTCAACCATTTTAAGTTCACTTATTCCCATAGGCATGCTGTTAATGTTGTACTCAAAATGACCAAGAGAGCCTTTATTCTTTGTATTTCCCTTTTATACCCATCGAGTGGTCTTCGGTTTCAACGGTTTTGATTTCAGTCGGTTTCTGAACCAGTTCGATTCCAATTAGAACCCCTGAGTCGGTTTGGAACCTGTCATGTCTACGTACCAGATATCCATGGCCATCCGCCAATTGACCTCATAACCTTCTTTTTTGAGTTAATCCTCAAGCCAGGAGAGAAAGTAGTTCCTTGTGCGTTTTGCAGGAAAACTTCAACATGCATGAAGAAATGTTGACGGCTACAGTCATATCCGGCCTTTATGCCAGCCCAGACCGGATCCGGGGTGTCTAAACCTCGACCAAACTCAGGGTTGAGATGTGGGGTAGGATCTGAAGTTGTGAATCCCCTCACTTCAGTGATCGCACTCGGCCAATGAGTGCTAGTTGAGGTACTTTGAGACGCCATAGGTTAGATGGTAAACAATGAGCTTAGTGAAAGGCTATTTGAAATATCTTTCCTTTGATATTGGATGGCATATACTAGGCCATGCTTGGTTGACAAAATTTTTGCTACTTGACAATATCATCTAGACAGCCTACACCTCAATAAAAAAATGTGCATTGCATGGGATATTCTCTAAGATCCTTAAATAATGAATGAGGAACTTCCTCTATGCTCTCATGTTTGCCACTGACTACTTAGAAATGTACCATCGATCATTGTTTAATATGAATTATGTATAAATAAATGTTAAACATGGACCTTCAGCTAATTCTTGTTCATGTCCAGGTCCCACGGAACCAGGGTGTCAATGAACTGGGTTTGGTTTGGAGATCCATACTCAACCCCACCATCTCTAACACGGAGTCGAAGACCATTGCGAAGGTCGATTTGAACCAGGCCTAAGAAACAAACGGGTCACTCATGGTTTGTACGCACCGACAGCTCATTTTCAGTTCATTTAGCTTGCACTTCCATGAGCTATAGTTTGACCCGACTTAGTCGAAGTTTGTACACCTACTCTTCTCTTTCTAAGCACATTTGGATGAGTTGAACTTTCTGTTCGGATCAGAATGGGGCTGTATTTAGTAGATTATCAGAGCTTCATGTACAGGTGTCTCAGATCCATTTTCTCGAAACTGGATCAGACTTAGGCAAACAATATGCTAAAAAACCCGACTCATTTTGGATTTTACAATGAGAAAACACTAAATCCAGTACCACAAACTTCTAGTCCAAACCTAACTCGAACTTCAGTTGTACAAAGGAGTCAGTTGCCTAACTTCGCACACCCTTTGGAGTTCGGAGCCACCCATGACCCGATCCATATCGGGCCGAGGAGCGAACAGGGTATGGTTATCTGTAAATTACTCTGAGCTCTGTACTATGTCATCTCAACCGTCCGTTTCACCTTGCATCTGAATCCTCGACCTAATAAACTAAAACCATTACCCACAGTGGGGGCCTGTCGTAGACCGTTGATCACCATAATGAACGATCAAGATGCTAAAACAACGAGAATCAGTGGATTGACAGGGCACCTGATCCGATCTCTTTTATGCTTGCATCCCTTTGTCCCAACATAATCTTCCCGTCGTTCCGCGCGCAGCAAAAGCGATGGATGGATTTCACACATCAACACACACATGCGCGCACGCAGACACACACATACACAGAGACGATGAACGTGCTGGCCTGTTCTTGATCACCATGAATATTATAGTGGGAATGGTTTCTCCTTTTTCAGCATCCATGGAGGAATCTCTTCATATATTAGTAGAGATTCTTACTCTTGTGGGCTTCGAAGGGAGACGAGTTCTTCGTGGGAATCGCCATTTTTTTCTTCAATTAAGTTTCCTTTGCCGGCGAGAGATTTTTTTGGTAATGGGTGTTTCTCTCTGCTTGAATTCCTGATGTCTCCGCCTCGTCGGTGATCTTGACTTCGCCTGAAAGTGAAAGATTTTGAAGGCCTACATTGCTCCGTTGATCTTTCTCTCTTTTAAAAAGTTTTCGGTAATTCTAATAAAAATCAATCTATGATGGTTTAGTTTTCTTGTCTTGAATATGCTTTTTCTGGTTATAAGAGTTTGAATTTTTTGTGGGGTTCCTACTGATACCCAACACCGTTTTCATGGATACATTAACCTCTCTGCTCGCCCTTTAAACCAACCATCGTGTTTGAATAATAGAGATTTTCACCATTTGTCGCTGGTTTATTCTTTTGGTTCTTATCTTCATCGTTTAATAACTTTAATCCTTTAAAGTAACTTATTCCCTTCAGTACAACAAACAACTAAGCCTTGTATGGGGTCGGGTACATGAATTCGGAGCGTAGAATACATGAGAGATAAGTCCGACAAAGTTTTACGCCGGCTGTATCCTCCTTTATCCGGACTTGGGACGGGCTATGTAAGGGTGTACATGAGCGGAGTCTATTAAGCAAACAAACATAAAACAAAATTGTAACTTATTCCCTTCAGTGCTATAAAAATAAGATGGAATCAACGTTGCTCTTCCCTCTTTTTCTCTTCATATTGGTCAATTAAATTTCTTAGACTAGTCGTTTATAGCCATAGACTGTATAGTGTCACTACGGCTTGTCAAACTGGCTTGGGATTACAATGGAGCCACTTTATATTCGAGGCATATGCTCCGATTAGCAGCTCTACTAAACCGAAGAACTTGATTCCTGATTTCGTTTTGGGTTGGGAAGCAAGTTTTAATCTTGACGACTCGAAATCATTGGCCATTATGTTTCTCAAGAGTGCTAGATCTTCTTGCTCCAGTATGGTGGCATTTTCTGATTAGGTTACTAATATTAGCTTCTATACTGATTGTTGTTGCCACAGACCATCCAACTCAGAGGTGCCAATGGAAGTGGAAGATGTGGGGAAAGAATCAAAATCTCCAGTGACAACACCTATGGTAGTGGCAATTGGAGCTAGTGGGAACAAGAGTAGCAAACTTGCACTTAAATGGGCACTGGATAACTTCGCAACTGGTGAAAGAAAAATTGTTTTCAGAATCATACATGTACGGCCGCCAATTATGATGGTTCCCAGCCCAAGTATGTCAACTTTATCCTCGGCAGCATATTTCTAGGCTCTTTGGCTATCTATTGAAATCTGATAATGCAGAATTTTACATTTTTGTAAGATAAATATGTACTAATCTCTAAAGAGATTGATAGTTGTTATTAATCAGAAAACTGTAATTGATGGGAAACATACAAAGATAACTGTAGGTAGCTGAATAAGTAAGGTAAGTTTGGGGCCTTTATAATATGGAAGTACTGTCTTTACATAAACAGCAATGCTTCATTGGTTTATTCATTCTCCTAGATGACAACTAATTTTCGTAATTTACTTTAAAATTTATACAAGTTATCATGGTTTCAATTCAAGAATAATTCATAACCTGTAGTTTTGTATTCTACTTGATTACTTGCTTCATTATATGTTACATATACAGTTCTATGAAACATTTCAGTTTTGTTATTCTTTATCTCACTTCCACTCCCCTTTGCTTAACGGTAATCATGTGCTATATTATAGAGTTTCTGGTGTGCAGAATGGTAAATCAAGTAGTTAAGTGGTTCTCTCTTTTCTCGTATTGGAATTCATGCAATTACTTGTTTGATACATATTGCTCTGGTTTTTTCTATTTTTGCTGAAGAAGACAAGAACCTTTTCATGCTCCAAAACTAATGGGATGCCTTGGATGTCTCATTTGTTCAGTATGTAATTTTATTGTTGTAGGACATAAACTTGGTGAAATTATGGGTATTTACAAAATCATAATAAATAGGATAATTATGTTGACTGTTAAAACAAGATGGACAATGTCAGTATGAAACTCAAATTTAAGTGGAATGCCATTGAAGTAAGGATAATTACTTCTCTCAAGTGAACATGTTTTCTTTATCATGATTGATTTCTATCTACTTTCAAATATAGGTATTGTTTTTGAAGACCTTGAAAATGGTTTGATAGATTTGATCTGTTTAGATTTGATACCACCTGTTTATCCTGTGCAACCTTTTAAAACAATAAATATGATCGAAATGGGAAAGAATTGTGCTTGTAATGATTTTATCAATTTAATAATGTCCACTACAGGCAAAAGCATTTGAAGTGAAGCAAATGTTAAATGGCTCCGTGTTACATAATACTGTGCAATATCTGAAAAATATTATGGTGGTAAAAAACTGAAGGGTTGCAAACTATGCATATTAGAGGATGAAACGTGGAAAAAAGTCTTCATTGGCAGTCATTGAATAATATAACATACTTTTAATTGTTCATTGAGATTGTTCCTTTGTGGAAATTATCCTTTTCTTCCAATGGTTGCTGATCCATTTCTTGTACATGCAGTGGGAATGCTTCCACTTTCTGCAGTGCGCAAAGACATCGCTTCTGCGTATATTGATGCAGTAGAATCAAAGACAATTCATATGCTGGCTCCTTATGAACGATTATGTGCTCTGAAAAAGGTCTTAATAACCATCTTCTTTATGTGATCAAGTAATTGAACATTAAGTCTGAAACAAAATACTTCATGAACGTCTTCTATCGAAGCAATGCTGCATGATGGATGTTCATGCACCTGCATGTGATCATTATTTCTTTGTCGCTTCTCCTTGTTTTAGTTGCTTCATGCTTGTGCCATTTTTTTTGTCTAAATATTTTGTCCTCAAGCTACTTACTATCTACTAACATTAGTGTGCAATGTGCTCCAGTCCTGGCTAATCTCGTCAAGGTTAATATTGAGCCAACCTATATTTAGGCTCCGTGAGCCATCCTTTTAACTAACCATAATTATATGCGTGTATGTTCTGCATTGCAAGTTGTCAAACTACTGAACTACTAGTGTGTGTGTTGTGTGTATGTGTGCACGTGCTGAAGTTGTTTGCTATGAGTGCAAGCAAGGACCTACATAGTTGCAACTTCGCTATTCCATGGAGATCAAATTGGTTCCAAAGTATTTGTGCATTGGAGTATCTGCAAGTCAAGACACATTATAACTTTGGTGACGGGGCTCCTTGTTACGTTCATTGTTTGTAGTGTTTGAACACTGATGTAGCTTTATTTACATCTGACGTTTTGAAGACAAACTTTATGTATATGTCAATAAAATCACTATTAACTTTTGCTGGACAAGGCAAACCTTTTACCATGGTTATTTTTTAACATTTAGTGTATCCATTGCTCACTTCTCTTTTTCTCCTTATCCCAGTTAACATTTTGCTTTTGTTAGCGTGTTTATTTGTTTATGTTGAATGTATAGGTAGAATCAGAGACTTTGGTGATTGAAGCGGATGATATAGTGGCTGCGATTTCTATAGAAGTGGCGAAATGTGAAATTGGCAAGCTTGTCTTAGGATCTTCTCCTCGTAATGCTCTCTCAAGGTATACATGAGAGGTTGTGTGCATGTTCTGACCAATTTTGGTTTAATTTGTTGCAGCTTTGCAATGTGAAGCATGGATGCAAGCTTTCTGCATCTGTGCACCACATTGTAAATTGTTCACAAAAGAGATAAATCGGCCATGTTATGTATCATCATCTAACCAAGATGCACTTGCATCAATGGAATGGGTTAACATGTTTATTCACGTGAGATAATTAGAGGATAGTGAGGCATAGGGCCTATGCGCTTCACTTGAACATGACAAAGTGACGGAGAACTTAGCATATTTATATTTATAGACATATATTCACTTATACATGTGTCCTTGTGCCATATTTTTCAAAACTTTTCCCAACTCACGTGATTTGCACAAACTTTCTAGTGTCCAGGTGGCATAGGTGTTCATATACATCTATGTGTAAAGGCTAGGCTTGAACTGAGCCTGGCAGCTGAGACACAAGTTTAATCACAAAACAGTCAAAATAAGGCTTGGCATGAACTCAGGCGGAACTCATTCATTAATACCTGATTCAATGCACTTCACTGAGCTCATGTCAAATTCGAGCATGGTCGAAATTTTCTTGAGCTGAGCATTACAATTGTAGAGATCAAACATTTTAAGGGAAAAAGTTTGAGGGCAAGACTTGAGCATTGCCTCCATTTTGAACCAAGGCCCTATTCACATGGGTAGCAGTGAAATGCAGCGACACAATAACCACTTGAAATCTTAAGGGAACATAACAAGTTGGGCCAGGTTTTTCTTTTCCAGCAGAACCCAGCTCATTTGACAAAATGACATTCCTTTAGTACTGGCAGCCAACTGATAACTGCGCATAGGCTGGTAGTACACTCCTATGTGTGTATATCTCTAAACATGATGAGTTTTGGTCAAATTTGTCTTTTTCTGTAACAACCCAGCTTTTTAAATAAAAATAGACTTGTTTAGTATTGCTGTCCTGCTCTTCTTTTTTTTTTTTATGTCGATGCATGAAGTTGGGCTGGTTGGTCCTCATAGCTGCTCGGCTAATTGTACATCTCTCTCTCTCTCGATATATATATATATATATATATATATATATATATATATATATATATATATGTCTATCTATTTATCTCTCTCCATATATATATTATATATAGAGAGAGACATATATAGAAAAGTTGTAAATGCCTGTGCTAATCCATGCTCAACTCCACTAAAACATTCCACTGTTCAATTGGCATGATCAACACTGGAGATTTGAATTAAAAAAAAGTGAAAAGTATAGTTGTATTGTATTTTCCGTATCTTGCATTTAATATATCATGTAAATTAAATTCTTTTTACTTTATCACCTCAATCAATCATCTCAAAGATTGAAGGATTGAGATGATAAAGTAGATTTGATCATGGACGGGATATGCACATGGACTATGCTCTCTCTCTCTCTCTCTCTCTCTCTATATATATATATATATATATATATATATATATATATATATATATCTTTGTACATATGTACATACATATATGCATGTTTATATGTATATGGTTTTGCAATGAAACAAAACTCCGCTTATATAAGGGATCATCCTTGCATGGCCAGTCTCAAGTCCGAATAAAGGAGGAGGGTTGCGTTAGGATTCCGACAGTCATCGTAAAACTTTGTCGGACTTATGTACCATGGATTCTACAAATTATGATACAGCTATGTGGAAACAAAGAATCCATGTAGCCAACCCCATCTAGTATCTAGTATGGGAAAAGGCTTAACTATAATTTTAGTTGTAGTAGTTTTGCAATGAAACGAGCAATAAATTGTTCTCTTTGTTAGTTTAAGGTAGAGCATAATCTATGACATTCTACTAATTTGTAGGTACTTCTTTCCTTAACTAGTACAAACCAATGTTATAAAAATCATATTATATCGTATGATACGTAATACGGGTATATTGGTATCCGAACCGATATGATTTAGGGACTTGTATTGCAAATTACATTTATCACACCATATCATGGTGTATCATATGACACACCGTTATATGGGTCCTGTATCATACGATATGGTGTAAGTTTCAAAATTTATATTTTTAGAAAAATATAGTTTAGGTATGTTTTGACCCTTCTAGATGAGCTTCTTTGGTTGTTCTTTCATAGCTATCCTATCCCTTCTTCTCCTCAAGACCAACTCATTTCTCTCTAAAATCCCATATATATTCAACATCCATTAATAGTCATCAATCCTAAGTTTGAAATTGAGGCTCAAGAGTGAATGCATGTGATTTAGTTTGTTTTGATGTTGAATCTGTTGTCTCTTGATATGGTACATATTGTAGATTATATATATATATATATATATATATATATATATATATATATATAAATTAACATTAAAAAATTAATTTAAAAATAGCATGTACCATACCATACGATAAGGTGCTGGTGTTTCGATGCTCCATACAATACGGGGCCTGATACGAATTTACAACATTGGTACAAACCATAACTTCTATGTTTTGGAGGCTCATCAAACCCTACAAGTATGACACAGATGCATTGTAAAGCAGAGATTGGGTTCTTTATTATGTTTGATCTTGATATTTGGGCTGGTTGATAATAAGAGTATTCATGAGCTGCTTGGTTAATTCTTTCTCTCTAATGTGTGTGCATGTACATATATATATATATATATATACATACATACATGCATATATGTATATGTATATATACATATGCGCATGCACACACATATATGTATATGTATATATATATATGTATATATATATATATATAGTAACTAGTTCATGCACACCATTGACAGTGTGCAGTCATCCCTCCCTATTACTTTTCTGGGGCATGAGAGGGTGTTTGGAAAAAATGAAAAGGACAGCTACATTACACTCATGCCCCCAAGAAGTAATGGGTGGCATGAATGCACGTCATCATAGGTGTGCATGAACCAGTCACTGATTATATATATGCATATATATTTGTCAGTTAAAGGCAGAGCACGATCTACTTATAGAACAAGACTTTGACATACCATGGTTTCAGACTAGGTGCATTCTACCATGCCAGTAAGATTACCATTTGCAGCAACAAGTATTAGTGCATCATCGTAATATCTATTTCACGCTTGCTTGTTACTTGCTTCTTAGAGCTATTTGTTTCTCTGTCACATATAGTGATCATATTCTTCTTTAAATGAAGGAAATTCATTGAAAATGATACATCCACTTCTGTTATGGGATGGGATCCACACTTCTGTGTTGTCTATTTTGTTTCAAAAGGGAAGCTATCAGCAGTGCATACAACAAGTCTGGAGAGAACTAGAGGTCCTGATGTCACCAATCCAAGTCTCAGTAGTAACAATTCTCCTATTTGTAACTCACCGAGACAGACAGGTAAAAAGATCTTTACATGACCATCAGTGAACAGTTTTGCCCTATTGAATAAGATCATGAGGTACATAGTATGCAGAAACTGTTTCTGCTGTATGATTTCTTCAACTCTGTTTGTTTTGTTCTTCTGTGCCTACATGCTCTGGGAAGGTTTACCATGATTTTTTTATACTTAACTGTCATTTACTTTGCTCCTTTCCTGTTGGCCATCCACAAATAGGAGAATGTTTTCCTACTGATAATTGTGTACTGTCTGGTTATCTCTGTTGGAGATGAGTATGTCTTATGTTCTGGCAGTATGCATGCGATCTAATCATTCTACTGCCTTTTCCACAGTCATGTGTGTTTTCCAATTGTTAGAATATCTATTGCATATCTCTCAATTTATCAGGTTTTGCTAGCTGAAAAATCCTAAAATTTTTATGTCTATCAGTTTCACCATCACCTGAAATGAAGTAATTCTATGAAAGTAAGCACATAGGTGTTTGTGCTTGAGAAAATCCAGGGCATCTTTAGTGTGCATTGCGTAGTCTTTAGATACACTAGTATTTCTTGAAGGGCAAAAAATCCACAATGGCCTTTCATTACCTTAGAAAATAGTGTGAATTATTAATTACACTTGAACTGATTCACTCTGTGTTTCTGCATGTCCGAATTAGTGAACGTTTGGATCTTGAACCAGAAGCAGCATAGGTGAACAACTTGCAATCTCACTAATGAAAAAATGAGGAAACAAAAAAAAGTAGTTTGGTCCATGATTCTTTGCTTGATGATCAACAGAGAGAGTAGGACTTCTAAACCCAACCACTCTGATGCATAAATATATGGAGCCATGAAAGTCAGTTCAGTGTGGAACAGGGAACTTTGACATCATTGACGCCCTCTTGTAAGTTAATGTCGTTCAAATGACATTCAAGATTAGGAATGGCAAAAGTTTGGTCTGAATTGATCCAGGTGCCTAGAGTGTCACAACTTCACAAAGAAATCTGTGTTGATTTATCTAGGCATTATTTGAATTGGAAGATTAATTGTTGAAACTTGCTGCTAGTTACACCGTCAGCTCAAAACTCGATCGAAGAGGAATGTTCACCTTTCCAAGTGCGACAGGTGTGGGTTCCCCAGACAGAGTCACTTATAAGCCCATCCTTTAGATTGTATGTATTACTTTCTGATGTTACTCTTCAAATATATCTTTTGTTTATAGGATCTTCAATTTCAGTTGTGGCGGTGCATGCATGAATCTTATGTGAAACTGATATGTATATTCAGAGCGAAGTGAAGCCTAAATTGTTTTTTCCATCTTGGTCTGAATGATCAGTTCTGGCACACAAGCAAAATTTTTACCTTTGTGTTTTGGTATGAATAAAAGGCCTTCCATTTAGTAAGACTCCCATTGGTTGTAAAGCTAAAGCACAGGGTGAGGTCATCTAGTTGTGTAAGTGGTAGTCCTTTCAAGGAATTATTCTCCCACTCTCAGTGGACTTGGTCTGATCTTTCTCCTGCCAGGAGTTGCCTTTCGATAAAAGATAAGGAGGCCTTTTGGAAGACCTGTCTCCTTCTCTACCAACTCCTTTTCTAGGTCTTCTTCAAGCCATACTTTTTTCAGGGATTCAAGGACTTGAGCGTACAACCTAACATTGTATTTAGGGTTTGTTTTGTGAACGCTATGAAGATTTTCTCTTTGTTCTCTCATCATTCGTACTTAATGTGTTTGAGAACAAAATATAACTAAAACAATGCATATCTTGTTTTTGAAATTTCCAGCACATGCTTTCACAACGTATTAAATGAAAAGTAGGGTGTGAAGATCCCTGCATACATGCAGACATTCCTGTATCTGTACTTGGATTGTGCAGATTCATAAACTGTAAGTAGCAAGAGGTGTGGAAATAGGCATCCTGCACATAATAAATAATAAGAACTTGAATAACCCTTGTCGATTATCGATACAGTTGAAAGGGAATTTTATCCAGGCAATGCAATTTGAATGAAAGATGCCCAAACTAGCACTTCTATGATAATATCAGAAATTCTTGGGGGAAATAAGAACCCCCACCCCACCCTCCACATCCCTCACATACATGAAGAAAAAACATGGAGGAACTTGTCATTTTAACAGGAAATATAGATAAAGAAATCATTGTGACCCTATTGATGTATGACTATTAACAGAGCCTTAGCTGTAATGCAACAATACAACAACAACAACTAAGCCTTTTCCCATACTAGATGGGATTGGCTACATGGATTCTTTGTTTCTGCAGAGCCCTATCATAATTTGTAGAATCCATGATAAATAAGTTTGACAAACTTTTACGTTGGCTGTCAGAAGCCTAACACAACCCTCCTTTATCCATGCTTAAGACCAGCCATGCAAGGGTGATCCCTTACATGGGCGGAGTTAGCTGTAATGCAACAACAACAACAACAACAACAACTAAGCCTTTTCCCATACTAGACGGGGTCGGCTACATGGATTCTTTGTTTCCACAGATCTCTATTGTGTGCCATGTTAGCAGTTAACTCCCAATAAGCTAGATCATTCTTTATTGTTTCTTTCCAACACTTTTGTGGTCGTCCTCTACCTCTTTTAATACTTTCCAAATTTAGGTTTTCTAACCTTCTTACAGGTTCTTCTTTTGATCTTCTTTCTATATGTCCAAACCATCTTAAACGATGTTCTCTCATTTTATCCTCTATTGGTGCCACTCCTAATTTGTTTCTAATAACCTCATTATGTATACGGTCTTTTCTTGTATGACCACTCATCCATCTCAACATCTTCATTTCTGTCACAGACATCTTTTGTACATGTTGATGATTAACTGCCCAACACTCAGAACCATAAAACATGGCAGGCCTAACTGCTGCTCTATAATATTTACCTTTTAATTTTAATGGTATCTTCTTGTCACAAAGAATACCTGATGCTCCTCTCCATTTTAACCAACCAGCATTAATTCTATGTGTAACATCTCCATCAATTCTTCCATCACTTTGAAAAATTGACCCTAGGTATTTAAAACTTTCCTTTTGGGGAATGCAATGTGTACCAATTTTAATTTCTATGTCCTCTGAAGTAGCCAAATGATCAAACTTACATTCCATATATTCTGTCTTTGTTCTACTAAGTCGGAGGCCTTTGTTTTCTAATGTTTCTCTCCATAGTTCCAATTTTCTATTAACTTTTTCCTTAGACTCCTCCACTAATACAATGTCATCTGCAAATAACATACACCAAGGTACTTCATCTTGAATATGTTTTGTTAACTCATCCATCACCATTATAAATAAGTATGGACTTAAAGTTGATCCTTGATGTAACCCAATATTAACTTCAAAGAAGTCTGTCGTTCCTTCATGAGTCCTCACACATGTTTTTGCACCATCATACATGTCTCTTATAAGGTTAATATATGTCAATGGGATACCTCTTTTTTCCAAAGTTCTCCAAAGAACCTCCCTCGGTACCCTATCATAAGCTTTTTCTAGATCAATAAATATCATGTGAAGGTCTTTCTTTTTTGCTCTAAAATGTTCCATAAGACGTCTCAAAAGGTGAATCGCTTCAATAGTAGATCTACCAGGCATAAATCCAAATTGGTTCTCTGTTGTACTTGATACTTGTCTTAACCTACGTTCAATAATTCTTTCCCATAATTTCATAGTATGACTCATTAACTTGATACCTCGATAATTCGCACAATTTTGAATGTCTCCCTTGTTTTTATATATGGGTATAAGTGTACTTGCTCTCCATTCCTCGGGCATCTTTTGGTTTTTCCATATTTCATTAAATAGTCTTGTGAGCCAAGTGATTCCTATTTCTCCTAGTATTTTCCAAACTTCTATAGGAATATTATCTGGTCCTACCGATTTACCACTCTTCATATGTTTAAGAGCCTCTTTGACTTCATTCTTTTGAATACGTCGGTAGAAATTGTGGTTTATATACTTTTCTGACTTGGCTAAATCTCCTAAACTAATACTAAAATCTTTATTTTCATTAAAAAGATTATAAAAATAGTTTTTCCATCTATTTCTTATATCATCATTTGCCACTAGAATTTTTTCATCCTCGTCTTTTATGCATATAACATAATTAAGATCTTTAGTTTTCTTATCTCTAGCCCTAGCTATCCTAAAAATGTCTCTTTCACCCTCTTTTGAGTTGAGTTTTTTATATTAGTCCTCCCAAATCTTAGCTTTTGCTTCACTAACGGCCTTTTTTGCTTCCTTCTTTGCTTTCTTATAAGCTTCTAAAGTTTCACTAGTTTTCTTAGCATAATGTAATTTGTAACATGCCCTCTTTGCCTTGATTTTGTTTTGTACTACTTCACTCCACCACCAAGCTTCTTTTTGTGTCGGTACACCTCCCTTAGATACCCCTAACACATCTTTCGCCACTTCCCTAATATGTATAGCCATATTGTTCCACATATCAGAGGGTGTGCCAACATAATTCCAAACATCTCCTTGAAGGACTTTTTGTTTAAATATATCTTCTTTCTCACTTTTGAGGTTCCACCATTTAGTCCGAATAGCTCGATGCACTCTTTTCTTCTTTGTCCATTTTTTAATTTGTAAATCCATAACTAAAAGTCGATGTTGGGTGGTTAAGCTTTCTCCTGGAATTACCTTACAATCTTTACAACACGCTCTATCTTTTTTTCTACAAATAAAGTAATCAATTTGTGTTTGTGATAAGCCACTCTTATAAGTAATTAAATGTTCATCTCGTTTTTTGAAGATTGTATTGACTATAAAGAGATCAAATGACATAGCAAAATTTAAAATCTCCCTACCTTCCTCGTTTATATCCCCATAACCAAAGTTTCCATGAATCCCTTGATATAGTAATGCCTCTTTACCGACATGTCCATTTAAATCTCCTCCTAAACAAATCATCTCCCTTTGTGGAATCTTTTGAAACACCTTATCTAACTCTTCCCAAAAAACTGTCTTTATACTATCTTCTAGTCCTACTTGGGGTGCGTAAGCACAAACTATATTCAAAACCTCTACTCCTAACACTAATTTCAATGTCATGATTCGGTCACCATATCGTTGTATGTCTACTACACTCTCCTTTAAATCTTTATTTATGATAATACCAACTCCGTTTCGGGCCTTTTCTTTACCTGAGTACCATAATTTAAAACCTGTATCCTCTATCTCCTTTGCTTTTTCTCCAACCCATTTTGTCTCTTGTAAACATAGAATATGAATCTTTCTCCGAATCATAGTATCTACCACCTCCATTAGCTTACCCGATAATGTTCCGATATTCCAAGAACCAATACGAATCTTATTATCTAGGACTAGCTTCCTTACCCCTCGCATCCGTCCATAATCAAAATGCGAAGACCCTCTCTGAAAATTTTTCACTACATTCGGGCGGCAATGTAGCGGGACTAACTTCTTTACCCACACCCGTCCATGATGTGGGAACCCTCTCTGCAATTGATTCACTACATTCGGGCGAAAATGTAGTGGCCCTTGCTTACTTCTTACTGCATTCGGGCTCTGCAGCACGTCGCTAGGCGGGAACGCCCCAAAGCAATGCTCATAATTTTTGTAATCCATGTTGTAGAAATCCGACGAAGTTTTACGCTGGCTGTCGGAAGCCTAACACAACCCTCCTCCTTTATCCGGGCTTGGGACCGGCAATGCAAGGGTGATCCCTTACATGGGCGGAGTTAGCTGTAATGCAACAAGAATCAGAAATATTCTACATTAACATTAACACCTTCTTGGTGTGACTAAGTTATATTCTTCCAATCAGGATGGTCAGATGAAGGCTTGTCTCGGGAACAACTTAGTCCATTTGCCGAGGATCAGCACTCCAAGTTTTTTTCAACTGTAAGTCAGCAAAGTAACATTGGGGTAATCAGTGCTGTCAATCTGGCGCATCCTAGAACTCCAAGATATCGTGGTGAGGAAGAATTCATCCATGTTAGTTATGGCTATGCAGAAAAGCGTGGTGAGAATAGTAGCTCTGGTAATTCACAGAAGAGCAGTGAAAATAGTGGGGTATCTCATACTAGAAGCCTTCAAACGGATTGTAGTTCATGGCCTTCTGTCCAGACTTCTACATCGGGTACCCCACCAGATTCATCATTGTTGAGCAGCCAGGTAGCAAACCCTACATTTGTTTTTTCCTTCATAGCAAATATCAAATTTAGGATCTAATCATTGCAGTAATTGCTCAATTTTCAACTCTTTGATGCAGATAACTGATGAGCTTGAAAAATTGAAACTTGAACTTCGTCATGTCCAGGAAATGTTTAAGATTGCTCAAGATGAGTCAGTCGATACTTCTCGCAAGGTAATTGCATATCCTTTTCTATAATCTATTTGTTTTGGTACTATATATATGTATGTATGTGCATGTGTGTGCGTGTACCCAAAACCAAAATCTTATATACAGATCCAGTTTTCTCTTGTATATAACATATTCACCTCAAGATCTGTTGATGGTTGACTATCTTGCACTCAATGCTATAAAGTATTACTGGGACTACTGCTTGAGAGTATTTTCTCTTTTGTTTAAGTCTTGTGTTCTTGTAATAGAGAACACTTGGTAAACCTTTATTTTTTAGCCAAACTGTGTTCTCCATTATTTCTCTAACCCGAAGTATTTAAAATCATCTATTTTAAGATGCAGTTTGTAGCAACTTTAACTACCTTGTTACCCGTGTCAGCCAAACTATAAAACTTGTATGCTATATATGGTTGATTAATAACTTGGAGAAAGTGTATTTGTGAGTGTGCTGTTGGAACGTCTCAACTAGAAACTCTGAAGCTAGTACCCTCACCTGAGGGTCTATGGTGGGCATTCACATTTATGCCAATTATTCCCATAGAAGTTGAACTGGGACCACCTTCATGTGCATTTGAGATGCTTTTGTTGCGTCACTACTCTCTAGTTCCGAAGCTTAACCCACCAAAGACATGGACCACAAAAATGGAGGGAAAAGACTACTGCTTATAGACAGGGTCCTGCAGACAAATTTCTTCTTAAATTTTATTCATGAGAGTTCACCTATTCATATCTGGTCTAGTTCTTATATTCCGTATGCCAGCAACTGATCATTATTAAACCATCAGAAAGTTTATCGAAGTAATTACTATGGGGCTTACTATTTATAGCTTGAGCATTGGAGATACTTTTGTTGCTTCACCACTCTCTCGCTTCCAGCTTAAACCAACAAAATCAAGGAATGCTATGACCAAACCTCAGACATGGTGATGCAGCAAATTACTTCTGTTAAGCTTTATTCTTGAGAGTTTATCTAATCATATCCTTTCATGTTGCTTGTTATTCCAATCTCCTCTAAGCATGTTAACAATTCATTTTTTGAGGCATCAGAAGACCCATTATATTGATTCCTTGTCATAGGTAGTTGAATTAAGCAACCTCAAGATGAAAGAAGAAACTAAACTCAAAGTGGTAAGCATGAAAGAAGAGCAGGCTATCGAAATGGCAAAACATGAGAAGGAAAAGCGTGAAGCTGCTGAAAGGGAAGCAGCATTTGCAAAAAAATGCATAGAGAGAGAAGTTGCTCAGAAGAAAGGAGCTGAGGTTATAGCTGCACACGAAGTAAAAGAGAAACAGAAGCTGGAAAGATCACTCAGTTATGTGGACCACCAATTTGAGAAGTTTGAATGGGAAGAAATAGTTTCTGCTACTTCTTCATTCTCCGATTCTCTTCAGATTGGTGAGGGTGCATATGGAGCTGTGTACAAGTGCACATTGCGTCATATCACAGTGGCTGTGAAAGTCTTGAAGGCAGTTGAAGTCAAGAAAGACAAACAATTCCAAAGGGAGGTATGAATGAGAAAGTCCTCTAGTGTCAACATGAATAGCCTTTTTAAATTCTAAATGTCTATGGATATTATCATAAGAAAATATATTAGTTACTTGCTTGGTTTCATGTCCAAGTCTATGAACCAACACTCAACCAGTTTGAGCCTGTTGCAAATTTCTATATAGTAATTTAACCTACCGGCTTCCCCCGGTTCATGAGGGCTATGGTTAAGTCACCATTCATAGTCATAATTGATTAGAAACAGTCTCGCATTTGACTCTGCTTTCATTTGCAAGACTGGTTTCTGTTGTCATTGAATATCGACTATATGTTCTCTTTCATTCAACTTAAAGTAATGGTAATTTCAGTATTTTTCCCAAGTTAGAATAGCATGTCAAGGTCTTAAATCTCTATCTTAATTTCAGCTGGAGATACTCAGCAGAATTCGCCATCCCCATTTACTACTACTGATCGGTGCTTGCCCTGATCGTGGTTGCTTGGTTTATGAGTACATGGAAAATGGTAGTCTGGAAGACAGGTTATGCAGAAGGCATGGTACTCCCCCACTTGCTTGGTATGACCGTTTTCGAATAACTTGGGAATTGGCTTCTGCTCTGCTTTTTCTACATGGTTCTAAGCCACAGCCGGTTGTCCATCGTGATCTAAAACCTGCAAACATATTGCTTGATCACAATCTCGTCAGCAAGATTGGAGATGCAGGCCTCTGTACGCTCATCCCTATGGATAATTCCACCATAGCTACAGCCTACAAGAATACTGCTCTTGTGGGTACATACTGTTATGTTGATCCAGAGTATCAAAGAACTGGTCTAGTCTCACCAAAGTCAGATTTATACGCGTTTGGCATTGTGATTTTGCAATTGTTGACTGCACAACCTCCAATGGGACTGGCCCACTTTGTAGAAAGGGCAATTGAAGAAGGCCGTTTGGAAGAAATTTTGGATGATACTGCAGGAAAGTGGCCAATGGACGAAGCTTTGGAGCTAGCAAGCCTGGGATTGCGTTGTGCTGAATTTAGGCGCAAAGATAGGCCGGATTTGAAAGATGTTCTCCCATTATTTTTGAGATTGAAGGAGGTTGCTGAGGATGCGAAAAGCTCCATATCTAAAGCACAAGGACCTCCTAGTCATTTCATTTGCCCAATATTTCAGGTTAGCTCTCTCCCCTTTATTTGTGCAAATTCTGATCTGCTTTAAGATCTTCAATTTCAGCTAGCAATTTGCCACTTCCCCCTCTTTCATCTAGCATTTGATGCTTTTGCTGATTCTTATTTTCTTCTTCTCTTGGTGGTAACGTCTCCAACAAACTTGACTAAAACTTTTCGTCTTTATACTGAAAAGAAACTGAAATTTCTCATCTTTCGTGTGCAGGACATAATGGAAGACCCATGGGTTGCTCCAGATGGCTATACATATGAGAGAAGAGCTATACTGAGATGGCTTAAAACACATGATACATCACCTATGACAAATTTGCCTTTGCTGAACAGAAACCTTATCCCCAACCATACTCTCGCATCTGCGATTTCAGAATGGTCCAGGAACCAACTTGACACAACCTCACATTCCTCCTAAGAACAAAATGGAATTCTGTAAGACTGAAGACATGAAACTGCTTCATGGATAGCCACAGGGCATCTACCATTAGGTAATCTAGGTTGGTGGTTAAGTTGTATGAATCTCAAAACTGCTAGTTTGTATGTTGTAATTTATGTGTTTTTGATTTATTTCCCGCTCATAAAATTCTAGTTGTGTGCATCCTGAGTAAATTAAAAGCTCATTGTAGACTACAACGAAGTCTAACTTTCTGCATATTCCTCTTTCTGGTTCTGCGATTTGTTAGATTCACTTGTTTTTGGTCTCTCTAGTTGTAATTTTTCTATCCGTGTCGTCACTCTTGTCACTAACTATGGCACTAACCCAATCTTATTCTTGCCACTGAACTAAAACATGGTTTTTCCTTGCTTTGGGCATTATTCCACATTTTCACAACAATTTTCTCTGAGAAATTAGAAACGCTGTCTTTGTGACGATTTTCCTAATAAGAAAATCTAGAACCATAATGCTGCAGAACATGGTGGGCCTTGGTTACATTGATGATCTTTCTAAAACATTTTTATCCTGATCCTATCTGAACCATCTGAAGCAAAGTCATCTTTACTACCAAGCAGCTTGCTTCCATATATAAAAGGCTGCAATTCATCCTGGTTTCTTGAGAAAGCAAACCTGAGGTGGACAGAGCTTGTACTACTGCATTATCATTTGTGAGCTGCCAATCTGTTTGGGGCTGGCCTAGATATCACCTATTTTTGGTTATAGGCGTGCTCGATCTTATGAGTTGAATATGAATTATTCCAACTTCAGTGCTGGTCCCAAGCAAAAATGTGCTGGCTCTTGCAAGGGTGATCCTGCTTTTGTTAGGTCATGATTGATGGATTTGATCTAAAAACAACTTAATTGTGGCATGAAAATAAGATAAGAGTGCACTATATTTAAATAGAAAGTCTTTTAAGGAGATGCTTGGAATTATGTTGGTACACCTTGAGATATGTGGAACAATATGACTATACTTATTAGGAAAGTGGCGAAAGAGGTATTAGGTGAATCTAAGGGAGGTGTACCGGCACAAAAGGAAGCTTTGGTGGTGGAGTGAAGTAGTGCAAAATAAAATCAAGGCAAAGAGGGCATATTACATATTACATTATGTTAAGAAAACTAGTGAAACTTTAGAGGCTTATAAGAAAGTGAAAAAGGCCGTCATTGTAGTAAAAACTAAAATTTGGGAGGATTTGTATAAAAAACTCACTCAAAAGAGGGCGAAAGAGAAATTTTTAAGATAGCTAGGGCTCGAGATAAGAAAACTAAAGATCTTAATTCTGTTAGATGCATCAAAGACGAGGATGAAAAAATTATAGAGACAAATGATGATATAAGAAATAGATAAAAATCTATTTTTATAAACTTTTTAATGAAAATAAAGATGTTAGTATTAGCTTAGGAGAGTTAGCCAAATCAAAAAAGTATATAAACCACAATTTCTACCGATCTATTCAAAAGAATGAAGTCAAAGAGACTCTTAAACGTATGAAGGGTAGTAAATCGGTCGGACCATACAACATTCCTATAAAAGTTTGGAAATCCTAGGAGAAATAGGAATCACTTGCTCATAAGACTATTTAATGAAATATGGAGAAACCAAAAGATGTCCAAAGAACTGAGAGTGAGTACACTTATACCCATATATAAGAACAAGTGAGACATTCAGAATTGTGTGAACTATCAGGGATTCAAGTTAATGAGTCATATTATGAAATTATGGGAAATAATTATCGAACATAGGTTAAGACAAGTATCGAGTACAATAGAGAACCAATTTGGATTCATGTCAGGCGACACTACTATTGAAGCGATTCATGTTTTGAGACGTCTTATGAAACATTTTTTAGCAAAAAAGAAAGACCTTCATATGATATTTATTGATTTAGAAAAAGCTTAAGATAAAGTACCGAGGGAGGTTCTTTGGAAAACCTTGGAAAAAAGAGGTACCCATTGACATATATAAACCTTATAAGAGACATGTATGATGGTGCAAAAATATGTGTGAGGACTCATGAAGGAATGACAGACTTCTTTGAAGTTAATATTGGGTTACATCAAGGATCAACTTTAAGTCCATACTTATTTATAATGGTGATTGATGAGTTAACAAAACATATTCAAGATGAAGTACCTTGGTGAATGTTATTTGCAAATGACATTGTGTTAGTGGAGGAGTCTAAGGAAAAAGTTAATAGAAAATTGGAACTATAGAGAGAAACATTAGAAAGTAAAGGCTTCCGACTTAGTAGAACAAAGACATAATATATAGAATGAAAGTTTGATCATTTGGTTACTTCAAAGGATATAGAAATTAAAGTTGGCAGACATTGCATCCCCAAAAGGAAAGTTTTAAATTCCTAGGGACAATTTTTCAGAGTGACAGAAAAATTGATGGAGATGTTACGTATAGAATTAATGCTGGTTGGTTAAAATGGAGAGGAGCATCAAGTATTCTTTATGATAAGAAGATATCATTAAAGTTAAAAGATAAATATTATAGAGCAACAATTAGACCTACCATGTTTTATGGTTTTGAGTGGGCAATTAATCATCAATATGTACAAAAGATGTATGTGATAGTGAAGATGTTGAGATGGATGAGTGGTCATACAAGAAAAGACCGTATACATAATGAGGTTATTAGAAATAAATTATGTGTAGCACTAATAGAGGATAAAATGAGAGAATATTGTTTAAGGTGGTTTGAACATATAGAAAGAAGATCAAAAGAAATGAAAAACTAGATTTTGAAAGTATTAAAAGAGGCAGAGAACGACCACAAAAGTGTTGGAAAGAAACAATAAAGAATGATCTAGCTTATTGGGAGTTAACTGCTAACATGGAACATGATAAGACTCTGTGGAAACAAGAAATCCATGTAGCCAACCCCGTCCAGTATGGAAAAAGGCTTAGCTGTTGTTGTTGTATATTTAGTTCAGTATGTATCTAATATATTTAGTTCAGTACGTGTCTGTCTTGGTTCTGTTCTTCAGCCGAGTGGTTTATTCTTTGGCAAATTACCTGAGGCTTACTGAACTCAATCATAGATTTTATGCGAGTCATACCTGTGCTCCTTTTTGTCTTGGCTTGATTGGTTTACCTCAGTTCGAGTTGCATAATAATGCCATCTTTGTAAACGATTATCCATGTCCTGGTCCCGGTATGTGGAACTGGGTTGTGTTAATGCAATTTAAGCGATTAAGTTGTTATTTCTGAATATGTACATAATGCAAAAGAACAAGCATGAAGCTTATGTTTCACGAGAACCATATAATTAATTTCACCTGGCAGTAGAGATTAAGGATCGAAAGATATTGTGTATTCGACCGACCATGAACATGCGTTGGATATTGGATTTGATGAGTGGCCCATGATCCAATTTCAACACTCATAAGATCTTGAGTTTCTTCTACATTAAACTTCCTTTATGGACTTTTGAACCGCAGTTCATGATTTTTCTGGCACGGAGTTCCATAATGTGTATAGAATTATGTAAGAACTAAAATGCAAATTTTCCATACTGTCTCGTGGTTTCCTCATGACAAATCAGGGCCCTTTATTCCTTTGCAGTCAGGCCATTTTTCTCATGAAATAAAACGCACAGTGGAAAACTGTTTTGAAATGAATCATTTTATATATGCAGCATGAAGACCTTAGTGTATCATGTAACATGTTTTCGATAAAGTTTGGTCGCGCAGCATGAATCAATTTAATTGTCTTATATATAAGTCTTGGAAGGAAACAATAAAACAACATTTTGCTTTTTTGGAGTTAAAATGCTAATATGATGAACTATCAAGCTCAATGGGGACATAGAATAGGGACCCCGCTTAATCGGGTAACGCTTGGTTTTGCTTTTGCTTTTGATGTAGGAAATTCTCTTGGCATCCACTCTTTCGCACAGAGAAAAGAGAGAAGATTGATCACTTAAATAATAAGAATATATATATATATATATATATATATATATATATATATATATATATATATATATATATATATATATATATATATATATATATATATATATATATATATATATATATATATATATATATATATATAGCTCTAAGAATGAGATAGTGTGTGACAGAGAGGACATACTTGTATCTTTCTTTTTATCTTTTTTAATTTTCTATGATCATTTATATACTTTTGTTTTTAGCTACTTTTTTATGAGTTAACTGTGCATATGTACGAAAAACAGTTCGTTAACATAAATCAGATTATATTAATGGAAAACTACCAAAAATATTATATAAATGGAAAAAACTAAGATGGGTTTTTAGACCTTTCCTTAAATATACTCAAAATTATGTAAATAACACTTTGTTGATGAATATTATGATCGTACATTATTTTTATGACAATTTTATTGTGTTTGAGTTTTTTTTACCAGAGTACATAGTCCTGAAGTGCATAGAATCGCTTAAAATAAGGGCATTACTATATGTAGATCCCTTTTACTATACATACTCCCGTCTTTGTAAATGCCCAAAATATTTCCACACCTTTTTGTCTCTTCTTTACATTAAAATTCATTGATTTCTCCTATTCCTTTGGTGATCTTTTTTCATCCGATTTTCATCTATTGAGAAGTTCTATATGCTTATTTTCAACCAACCATCATCGATTACTTACGAAACTAGTTGAAATCAAACGAACACAAGAAACAAAAAAATAAAACAAAAATCGAAGAGACGATCAATCCGCCTATTTTTTCGATTTTTCTTGAATTTGGAAGATTGGTTTTTATTGAGATCATTGTATTTTTATTGCTTTGCTTGAAATCTTTTGATTTTTCAAATATTTGAAAATGATTTATAATTTTTGGCGAAATCAAAAGGGTGACCAAAATCGCAGAGGAAAATGCGGTACATGCGCATTCCTCAGGGAGGAACACACTTAGACCACATCTCCAATACGAGAGAGATACAGTTCTATCACATCTCTTTCCTTAATGGAGACACGATTGGGTCGCGTCCCCTTCCTTGAGGGAGACACGACTATATTGTCCCCTTCCTTAAGAGAGACGCGCATGACCCCCCACATCTCCTTCAACTGAATAATTTTTGTTCTCGTATTTAATATAACAATTAAACCTTTTTCCATACTAGATGGGGTCGGGCTATATGGATTCTTTCTTTCCACATAACTTTATCATATCTTATGCTAGTAGTTAAGTCAATATAAAGTAAAACATTTTTATTGTTTCTTTCCAAGGTTGTCTTTTTTTTTAACATTTTCACATGTGGACTTATGCAATTTGAAGTAAGCTTGGTACGTCTCCTACAATATACTGCATCATTTGTTGCAGGTTTGATCCTTGTGAATCTATATCAATATTAGGCATCGATATTTCACGTTCTCTCAGCTCTTACCACTCTTTTTTGAATTCTTGGCCTTCCTGTTAGTCTTGTAAATAATTGTATCACAATTACTGGAAAACAAGTATGTATCACCATGTGAATCCTGGTTGGGAACCAGATTGAAGCATTAAATTTTTCAGACCATTATACATGTCAATTTTCACTTCCCCCAACTCTCTCTCTCTCTCTCTCTCTCTCTCTCTCACACACACACACACACAGAGATGGACATCAAGACATTTATAGGCCTCCCATTGTAACCAAGAAGGAAGTGTCAAAATTCAATTGTGTCCAACACGAATAAATCAGGTGATACAAGAAACGATGGGAATGCAGTAATTTTTGTGCGTCCACAACTGCGTCCACCCCAAGGAGCGCGAAAAAATCAGGTCACGTTCAGGGTGACCTGATTTCGACATGAATACAAAGCACAAACACGAGCTAGGACATAAAACGTGTGGCAGTGTAACACCCCACTCAGACACGATTGAAAAAGCCTGGGTTCCTGCCCACCGAAAGTAACAAGAAAAATCTGAAGACGTTCAGGTTGACCTGTTTCTGACACAAACACAAAAGGACATAGAATGAACACGAAACCGCCACCCCCGGCATAGTTGCAAATGTAACTGCTTATCAAGATCAGCGAACCATGAGGGTGGCAAGCACGAGGCCCATAAGATGCTGATCTAAAGGCAGCTGAGTTCGATCCTCTCTGGCACAACACAAGCATCCGTAGCTTTATCGGGTGGGGCACGGAAGGCACGGTTGTCGTGTCCCAACCCGATTTTACCTCAAAGAGGGTTCCTTGTCATCCAAAAAAAATATTCCGATCAACCCATACCAAAACAGACTAGCATGTGGGTCGGCGTTGTGCCATGACTTTCTTTGAGGAATATCTACCTAACCCAACCTGGTCGTTGTACTTTATACGTACTTGTAGTCAAGAATATATTTTAAATCTCATTCAATTATACTGCTCGGATCTTGGTTCCGATTTGAAACCCGAACCAAAACCTGCCTATATGCCATCTCAGTGGGTGTGGGTGCATGTCGATGCACGCGCTATCTCAACTTCTCATTAGTAATCATAATCCTAACCACATGCAATGGATAGGTGTTGATTCAAAACTGATAACCCAAACCCAAACATCTATATGGCTGAGCACAAAGCTGGCCAACCTGCTGACTACCACCTACTCAACCAACCCAAGAAACTCAATCAAGGAATCAGACCCAACTCGAACGGGCTACCTCAATGGCCACAGCTGGGTTCAGAACGTCGTGAGACAGTTCGGTCCATATTCGGTGCGGGTGTTAGAGCATTGAGAAGACCTTCCCCTGGTACGAGAGGACCGGGAAGTACCATCTACGGTTGACAACCGGATCACATCCTTGATCAAGTATTTGGATCGAGTTGAACACATAGAAGCCATGTACGAGTACCTTAGGTCATCGATCAAGGGTCTGGACTCAGTACCAGTTGATGCAACAAATATTAGATTTGATTCTGGACAAGTAGACCCGACCCATATTCTTTTGCACCAGGAAAAGTGCATGTATCTTGCTGGCATGCATGTAAAGGAAAAAAACGAGGAGAATCGGATTAAAAGGAAATGTGGGTCCAAGATAATGCCCAGTATCACTGATGCATTGCATTTATGAAAGAAAACAACTTTGAAGAAATGGATCAAGGGGACCCACAAAGATTTGGATCCATGAACATATCATGATGATGAAAGATGTGCATTGGGAGATTAGGCATGCTTTGTGGTCCTCCATGAATTGATTTCGTATAAATTATCACAAGATCCAAACAAGAAAGCATCACTCATCGTCCCTCCACAACATTTGCTATTCATGTCTTTTATGAGGTCTCTTTTCGCATGAAAATTTGAAAATTGCAATAAATAGTAAATTGTGGGATAATTCATGGTAGGTCACATTCATAGTGATGGAATATTTCCTTTTCCCTAGGTGTGGAGAACTATAGGAAACTACAGTTTATTATTTTTACAAATGAGTAAAAGTATTTATGAGTTTTTTTAGGTTCATAAATTATATTATATCTAGAATTGTTTCACGACCACGATTGGTATATACTAGCTGAGTCATCTGCTAGTCATTACTAGCTGCTTGTGCATAGCTCACAAAGTGCACCAGATATCGAACTCATGACCTTCAACTTGTGAATCACCCCCTTAGACAGGTGAGCTATGCTCGTTCTGCTGATATAACTTTAATTGGAACCAGACTTGCATATTTAATCTTTCGATTGTTTCATCTTTTATCGAGAATGACATTGCAAGGAGAAAAGATGGAAGTTAAAAATGAACAAGAAGTGCGGCATGCGATTGATATGGTAAATCAAAGCTAGAAAAAGAATCAATTCGAAGAAGAAATGTTTTGATTCGCTCTCTAACAGTAAAAATTAGTAATTAGATTGGATGGATGGGGATCAGTTAGTATGTGCTAGCACATGACGTCTAGCAATATAATGGTCATTTAGTTATTAAACTGTTCTTTGGTGGAAACGAAAAAAAGAATATCATAAAAAACTTTTAAATTTTTTACAATATTCATGAAACTCTTATGCTTTTGTGTTTGTCATTGCGGTCACAACCCCTCCCTACTTTGTTGACTGACTAACAAGTCCTGGCTCAAATACATGCATGCACCTTCCTACAAAAGTTCATGGTACTAAAAAGCAATTAATCCCTCTAAGGCAAGGTATGCAATGAACCACGTATTTTGGTCCCCGGCCTGGTACCAGGTCGAATCAATTCATCCGACCCATTGCCGTTCTCGAAGCTCCAGTCGTTAGCAACCATGCAAAATTTTGTGCATTATGCATTGAATCTTGAATTCATATGATACAGTGAATGTACCAAAGCTTGCTTAGATGCTGAAATTATCAGTACAGATCAACAACGAAAAATAATCTCTTTTTCTACGGGATTTTAAGAAATCATAGATGCAGTATAAGCAAAGTTAGAGGAAAACAACTCACGGGAATCAGACCCGAAATTCAGCCCTTGTGCACCGAATGCTGAACTCTTGAAAAGGATGATGATCCAAGAATGACCTGTGTATTTACTTAAGCTTGATAAATTCTTTCTTCTTGTTGATAAAGCTGCGGTTAGGGAGAACCCTAACATATAGAAACTGGCACCTCAGTGTCTCCTGGAACTTGAACTCTTGACCTTTATCAAAAGCTCAATGCTCTAAGGTTAGGCCATGCCCCATAACACAAGCTGCCCCAGAAGCGTCCATCTCTTGGTCGAGATGATATGGACGGCCGCCAAGTCATCACCATACAACCATATCTTCCACGATACTTTTTTACATTTTTAATTACTTCCAAAACAGAATAATATAGCTACAAGTAGCAATTATGTGGACTCCATGCGCACATGACGATTCGAACTGGCCACATCGGGGACAACGCCCCCACACGTGCGACCCACATTCTTCCCTCAACTTATGCTCCCTCATTGCACCTCATGCGAGCCCACAAGGGTGGGCTCCACAAAAAGGGCCTCAATAATTTGAGAAATGGAGTCCAATAATTGTGTCCGGACTTTGGTCAAAGCTCCTTGATATAACTAGAAGATCTATTTTCCTTTTCAATAATTAATTTTTTGTTTTGAGACATCTAAGAAACCCAGCTCATACAGGTTGGATAAGGTCCTGGATCGGGTCCAATCCAGTCAAGTGGGGTTAGTCGACAAATCAAGCAACTCACTCAATTCAGCATTCCGAGCTTGTCAGTGTTTGGAACAACTTGAAGTAGGAGTTTGGTGACTGGCTGAAAATTCGTATCGAGATTGAGATAAGAAAACAATCAGATTCGGGTCGATCCAACTATTGGCTCGCGCGTACACCAACTCCACAAAAAATGAGCACCGTTAGATGAGATCACAACACGGGATCTGACGGTACCAAACAATGAGCCTATTTAATACAACAATAACAACAACAACTAAGCCTTTTCCCATACTAGACGGGGTCGGCTACTTGGATTCTTTGTTTCTACAAATCCCTATCATGTGGCATGTTAGCAGTTAACTCCTAATAATCTAGATCATTCTTTATTGTTTCTTTCCAACACTTTTATGGTCGTCCTCTACCTCTTTTAATACTTTCCAAATTTAGTTTTTCTAACTTTCTTAGAGGTTCTTCTTTTGATCTTCTTTCTATATGTTCAAACCATCTTAAACGATGTTGTCTCATTTTATCTTTTATTGGTGCCACTCCTACTTTGTTTCTAATAACCTCATTATGTATACGGTCTTTTCTTGTATGACCACTCATATCTCAACATCTTCATTTCTAACAACCTCATTTGTTTCTAATGAGCCTATTTAATAATATTTAGAAATTCAGAATTCTGGAGCCAACGATTTCTCTTTTGACCACTACCTGTGGCCGTCGATCCCATCGCGAGGGGTTCGATTCGCCAATCAAGAGGGCACGGAAGGCTACGTGGACACGTGCAACAGCTGGCATCTAGAGCGTGGAGCCACCTAACATACGCCGACAGCTTGCCGGCACAAAGTGCGTGAAGGGCCATCACCAGTAACAGAATACTCACATATTTCCCGCATATTACTAAAACACCATTTTCTCACCATCGCCTTTTAGGATCTGTTTGCCTTCCGAACAAGTTAGGCCGGAATTTAAACTCTCATGGATCAATCAATTCTAAATTGAGAAATACACGACCTAATTTTTTGAAATTCATAAGTTTTTAATTTTTGAAAAAATAGATCAACCCTATCAAGTCTATTAGAATCCTTATACGGAAACAAATGCAATAAGATCCATATTGACCGATAGATTTTGTATTTTGATACTCTCTTGAGTATAAATATGGTTTTCTATAGGACCTTCTTTGGTTGCAAGTGTCATGACTTCAAAATCCCTTCATTAGTCTTTCGCGGTGATTCTCAATGGTAATTCATGAAAATTAAGCAAATTCAGATTTTTTTTTATGGTGTGATCAGTAGCACGCAATACAATATAGGATCATGAGTAAAACGAAGGGATTTAAGCACTCACAAAGCGAAGGAAGCTTCACAGCATTCTCATCCTAACCTCCTCTTTATTAAGTAGCATGCAGTAGGAGCGTGCATCTTATATGTATCAAACGAGATGTGACATAGTTGGGCTAGGTCACCTTTGAGCCGGATTCGGGCGGGGTCGAACAGAGCAGGTCAGGCCAGGTTGGAGGTCAGTTTGGTAAAACGGGTAGCTGAGTGTGGACCTGCGAGCAGGCAAGTGGGGGGACTCCGTCAATGATTGGGGGAAGCTGATGTCGGGGGAGAGGGTAACAAGATGACACGTCGTCCGTTGGATCTTGGCAGACGGTGTCAGATCACCGTTGATGTGTAGGTGAAGTGGCAGGCAGGGGCGTGGTGATCCACGTGACCAGGGCAGGTTTTCCTCCGTGTAAAACGCCTGCCTCACGTGGCACACACTCCCACCTGTCGGATGGCCCCACCACCAAACCGGAAAAACCCAGCCGAGCCACCTTAGCCGAGCTCACGCCGAGCCAGGTGAAGACCCCATGTCTTCACTCGAGCACACAAGGACCTACCTAACTTCTTATGGTTTCAAATTATCTATGAATAGTTTGATATCTAAAATGTAATCGTACTGAAGTATAATATAAACTTAATTTGACATAAATGTGTAATTGGTTGAGTTCGATCAGATCTTACATCATCATCATCAATATCAAAACATTTATCCTTCGAGATTCAGATGTAGTGAGTTAAAACATCATCATGGTGCAGCTAGTGTAACCCCATATGAAGGTGTTTTACTGTATTTGCAGTATTTGAATATATGAATAAATGAGAATCCTTGTAGATGATCCCACTTACTGTGGGAGAAAGCATACTTTTTAGTAATAGTTAATACCAAAATGAACGAGAAAGGTTTCAGAAGTGGTGAGAAATCATAGTTTTTTTTTGTTATAAGAGGAGACTGAAGCCTGACATCCACGCCTACACGTACACCTTCTGAGAGTCGAACTCTCCAGCACCACCACCACCAACAACAACGGTAGAACACCTTGTCGTTGAGCTAACACTCAGTAAGAGAAAGTATAGTTTTCAGTCATAGTTAACCCGACATCCCTCATCTTGTCTGGCCAGGCAGGTTCAGGTTTGGTGACAAATCTAGGCCAGGTACAAACCTAGCAAAACAAGAGCCGAGCCGAGCAAAACAGCGCAGCGAGTCGATTCAGGACTGTGTGATGGGTGAGAGGAGTTTTCGACCATGGTTGAGAACTTTTTTGACCTTTCCATCCCATTGACGCAAACATCCTGGCACGCAAAAGTCATGATTGGGGCGCCTATAAATTGCCGGTCCCCTTCTCATCATCGTTGCCATCATCAAACTATCACCATTATCATCGTTCCCCTCTCGAGAGCGAATCCAGAGAAAGAAGCAGAAAAGTGCAAACCTTAGAAATCGCAGAGAAAGGAAGTGAATCAAAGAGGAGCAAGGCTTTTCTGTCACAAAGGAGAAAAAGAAGAAGAAGGTTTAGAGTTTGCGGAGAAGGGTTTCTGTGGGTATATTGAAAGCCTAATGATGGCGAACGAGGAGTTGAGGTTGGATCTGAGCTTGTTCTCTGGAAGCCGACGAGAGCGGCTTCAGTCGGCGAAGCACTCATCTGAAACTTCGTCTCGTTTTCAGAATGCGTCTCTCTACGTCGATCTTAAATCTGGTTAGTATATATATATTGCAGGTCTTTGGTAACCTTCTGCATTTTACGTCGATTCCTGTTTTCTAGATAATTTGTTTGTTTGATTTTCTATTGATCTCGAACCTAGATACAGAAGTTCTGTTTTCATTTCCATTGTCTGGGCCTTTTCGTTTTTTCCCCCTGTTCCTGGGTCTTCATTTGCGTAGAAATGGGTGATCTATAGTTCTTTTACGAATAGCCTGTTATGTCTTTCGCATCGATTCACAAATTGGGAGGTTCTTCCAACATAAGCGTTATGCTGGCCTAGAATCTAGATCTAGACTTTCGTATTTGCTGATTTCGGGATATTTGCTTTGCTTTCTCACCATTCATAAGATAGCTTACTTGTTTTGTGAAGTCTGGAGAAAAGATCCCTACAATTCTAGGAAAAACCGGGAAATGGCGCATATGTTTAGTCAGGAGAATCGGATAGCGTATCCAGAGTATGTGTAGGTTTCGGGGTCAATAGTTTCCTGATTTCCTTCTAGGCATCAAACCCATTGAGATCGATCGGCAAGTCCGGATTCAAGTTTGAACAGGAGTTGATTAAGGAATCGGAGTTGGGGAATTGAAGGCTGAAAACAATGGCAAATGAACTAACTGGTAAATTCATTTCATGCAGAGCGGGACACCGACACGTTCGAAGGAGAGCCGAGGCGCTTCCTCAGAAGGATCGATGTGAATCGGGTGTTTGCTGCCATGGAACAAGATGACCATGAGGAGGAAGAAGAAGCCTTGGCTACAGCATCGTCACCAACGAGCACGGTATCGAGCCTGAGTTTGAGCGGCACCAAGAGAGGTGCGGAAAGTGATCTCCTTCTTGACGAGGAGAGGGCTTCCAGAGGAGGAAATGGCATTAGTGGAGGGAATGGTGCCAGCGATGAAGAGGATGGCTCAAGGAAAAAGCTGAGACTCAGCAAGGATCAATCCGCCATCCTGGAAGAAAGCTTCAAGGAACACCCAACTCTCAATCCCGTAAGTTTTGGTCACCTGCCTTCACATTCCTTCATTAATATTTTGTATAGTGAAACATGGTGCCCCCATATCATAGTTATTTTGAGAGCAAGCCTTTTCCCACGCTAAGCAGAGTTGTCTACATGGATTCTCTGTCGCTATTGAGTTTCATTTTCGTTTTATAAACGTACTAGTGTTTTCTTGTGATTCTGACCTTGCTTTTCTGGTTCTTCTTCAGAAACAAAAGTTGGCGTTGGCTAAGAAGTTGAATCTCCGGGCCCGGCAAGTGGAAGTCTGGTTCCAAAACCGCAGAGCAAGGTAATAATTCTTATTATATCCCCTGTTTTATCCCTTTCTATTTCGGCTGTATGCATCAACTTCTTTTGTAGTATGTTTGGACGGACCGACTCATCAGAGAAAGTTGGATAATTTAGGATATTTTATTGTAGGGCAAGAGTCCACCGTCCCAAATTATCCCACCTTTTGGCATAAGTGAATGCAACAACTAAACCACCGCCTTCTTTGCTCTGCAAGAAAAATCAGCCTTTTGTTTCCTTTCTCTAGCTGTATGGTACAACGAATTTCGCACCTGGGAGTCAAGTTTCCTTGGAAAATGAATCATACAAGAGATAAATATCCCACCAATAATGGGGATTTTGCTCTCTGATAAGACTACCTCCCTTCTTTTTCAAGTACCAAAACTGGGTTCCTGAACGAAAATCCTATTCCATGAATAATGGCATGATCCTTTCTCTTCTGCAAGTTACTGAATTTCGAATGACTAATCAAACTTGACCTTTGTCTTTGGACGAACACAGAACAAAATTGAAGCAGACAGAAGTAGACTGTGAGTATCTAAAGAGATGCTGCGAGAATCTAACGGAGGAGAACCTAAGACTACAGAGGGAGCTGCAGGAGCTTCGTGCTCTCAAACTATCCCCACAATTCTATATGCCTATCCCAGCCACCACACTCACTGTGTGCCCGTCTTGTGAGAAGCTCGGGGCCATGGCTGCTGCCAACAACTGCAGGATCCCAGCACCCACCATCACTCCGGTCCCAATCCACGGGTTCAACATGCAGTCTTGGTGATGTCAAGCAGCCCCTGTGAATGGTCCAGCCTTCCTTCATATAGTTTTCTGGCCGATCTGCTCGGTTGCATACCATGCTTGTATCCATATAAACTAATCATTAACATTGTGGTTTTACCTCTTGTTTTCTCTTCCTCTTCTTGTAGGAAGAATCTTAAGGGTCATTGTTCCAGAAGGAATATTTTGTTATAAATTGTAAAAATCTGCTTCTGTTTGAACATCCAAGCAATTGCCTTCGTCTATGTGGCATATGTACGGGTACGGTACTGGTACCGGGGATGGGATACGATAATTTTGAATGGATACGCTGCTATATAGAATAAAGAAAAACATACATACTATAAAAATTTACTATAACAATATAATGTGAAACTTATTAAAAGTTGAAACATACAAATTTTGGCATAACATGTAACAACAGCAACAAACTTAGCATCTCAAATAAGAAAATTACATTGCCTATCTCAATTTTGATAGCATATTAGTTTGAACGTCAAAATATAACACTCCTGTCAAACAAGAAACATCAAAACATAACATTTTTGGGCTTCAAAATGAAGTTAACTCATACTGATATTTGACTTATTCATCACAAAAGTTTTAACAACTTGTGCTATGTGCATGTCTGTACATAGTTAAATGGATCTAAAATTCAAAAAAAATTCAAAGCATGTACCCAAATACCAGCATCATACCCCTTCGTGGATGGGTCACAAAACTGATTAAACAGCACACTAAATCAAGGCAATCAGAAGCAGTTTTAGTGTAATATATATATATATATATATATAGAGAGAGAGAGAGAGAGAGAGATTGGATCTTACACATCAATCATGGTGCTCACTCAGGTCTAATAAGTATTTTTTAGGGGCATGAATGTAATGATAATGTTTTTTTATCTATTTCTTAAAATTCCTTAAAAATTTAAATTACACTACTACTGAATAGTAATTAGTGGGAATGAGTAGGCATGTTAAAGGTGAGCAGGATCACGTTTATATATAGAGAAAGAGAGAGAGGTTGGCTTTGTAATGGGTTGTCGGTGGACATTGTGGTGACCAGGCATTTAGAACCTCCCTTGGGAAGGAGCCTCATCTTCGACTACAGATCCTGCCCTGCTGATCTGAAATGATTTAGGAGGAGTAGCATGAGAGGACGTTGAATCTTTTATTGCTGCTGCAAGGCCGGCTAATTGTGTGCACTTCGAAGGAGCAAGGCAACCCTTTTTGTGCTGGAAGGCACATGATAACGATTAGGGTCATTCGAGTTCATTAATAGAATGTTTGATCGCGCGGTGGCGCGCATTTCGTCGGCTGCGCCATCATGGCTATTCCCTTGGTCCTCCTGAGGTGGAACAGAATGGCGGCACACGCTTGCCTTAAAAACGATGCGCGGGCTTGCAGGCCCGCAACCTGTTGCATGCACCTCGGACCCCTATTTCAGAATTCCGGCCAGCGCATCCCACGCGAGCAAACGCTAAGGGCCTGTTTGTATCAAGGTACTCCGCGGCTGAACGAACCAGCATTTTAGGTTCCACAATCATGTAAACACAGCCCATATGCCCAGAAAATAATTGATTTAAAAGAACCCAAAATTCCTGAGGCGGAACTAGTGATTCAATAGATCTGTGTGTCTAATTACAGGGTTTTAGGCACGATTTCCACAAAAATTTCATGGCAACAAGTTCCTTTAAGTTCCATGACACAAACAGGCCCTATTGTTACAGTTCGGCTTCTGGTTCGGTACCTGAACAGGACATCCAAGAGTTTTCAAAGTGTTCATCTAGTTTTTCTGGGCAGTGCATCCCTCGTCTTATTTTCAATGTCCACGTTATCCTTTCTTATTTTTACCTTTTATTGGTGTGACACCAATTTTGTTTTAGTGATAATAATCTATTACACATCCACTTCAACATCTTCGTTCCTTCAATCAATTATCTTTCTCGGTTGAATGATGAAACATTTTTAAGCCTTATAAAGACTATATTGATTTCCATGTAGATGGGGAGAGCAGTTTAGGAATTTGAACCACCCAATACTTGAGTGCTAATTCACTTAAATATTTGTATTAACTATACAAAAGATAAAAATCAAAACCAATTCTTTAATGATGTTTAATTGTGAGGTCGCCTGAGCCTAGCGAACTGAAACTGTAGATCCAATGCAAGCCTTGTAAAAACCAGTATCATACGACCCCACGTTTACTCTATTATGAGGTCAACTAATGGCCTATTCCCGGGGTTTGCCTGTCGGAATTGGGCTAGGCCTGACCTCATGATCAAACATTCCTTTAGGCATTTGATTTTTCACATATTTTTCATGTTCTACGTGAGGATAAATAAATGGGCACAAATGTAGAAGGATTAGGTTGCTGCCGACTCTAATGTTCGGGCTTTAGGGAGAATAATAAGAAAAGAAAAAAAAATTGATGTTGTAAATAGTGGACTATATAGACCGAAAATAATTTAAAAAGAAATTCTGAATAAATGTATGTGATAATTTCAATCCTTATAAAGTCTCTCATGAGAGCAATATTTCACAAACTAAACAAGGCATGTACTAAAGCAATAAAGATATGGTTCTAAAGAAAAGTATTTCTAGTCACGAACTTCGTCCGTTTCATTTGGCACACAGATCAACTTTGTTTTTGTATAATGGGGAGGCAGAAGCCCGATGCATGCCTCAAGTATCGAGCTCATGACCTTCAACTCCTGCGTCGACCCCCTTCCATATCACTTTCGAATTCAGAGGAGCATTTTCATAGTGGAAAAGAAGAGACCGCTACTCTGCCTCTTTGTTGGACCGCCTGACGCAAACATAGTTGTCTCACAAGATTTTGCCTGCTTGTTTCGGCCGTCTAAAGTTCCTGCTGTCTTTGCTAACTCAACCTGCAATCCAAATAGGGCTGTCCTTTATACGAACAAGACCCAAATGGCCCAAGTTCATGGTCATGCTCGGGTTGGTCTGTCCTTTATACGAACACGAAATAACTCGACAGACAAACACAACCCAGTACCTGAAATTGTCAGCTTAACATCAAAAATGCATAGACGGGCCCAAACAAAGTAAACTCGAGGAAAGATCAGGTCTACACAACCCGAATCAAGAAACCAAATCCAAAACAGACGCATCAAAAAACTAAAAGTAATTTGTTTCAGAGCGTTAGCTCAACGAACCACTACCCTCCCCCCCACGCCCCCACACACACAAAAAAAAGAAAAGAGAAAAGGTTATCCATTTCTTACTTTTTGGGAGAAATTTTCAGAACGCGTAGAATATGGAACTCCCAATTCCAAGTGCGGGTGGTTCTTAAGCGGAACCAAACACCCCACAAGTACACATCAAACCCCACTTAGAATAACAATATTTAAATGTAAAGCAAGATCCAAACGGGGGAAAGTGTTTCCACGAGAAGTATTTAAAGTCTAAACCACCAAAAAGTAAGCGTGGTCTTCCCAAAAGAAGAATCAACATGACCCTTTACTTTGATATTGAAATAACCTTAGATGACACTGTGCTTTGAAGTCTAGAATCATCCATACCAATTGATATCTATTATTACCTTCATCATAATGTCTGATTTATCTGCATGAAAAGAAATAGCATCCATGAGAGAGAACCCGTTGGTAGTCTACAGTTAAGAGCGCCAAACAGAGAGAGACGAGAGGAAGGGAAAAGGAACGTTGGGCACAGAAGACGGAGAGGAGAGTGTTGTTGAGGGGACGAGAAAGCTGAGCATATAAATAGGGGGGGAGGAAGAAGCAACTCTCGAGTGAGAACCTTCCTTCTTTCGTCAGCACAAGGGACAAATATCATCTCCTTCCACGACCTTCTTTCTTAATTATTTTAGTATTTGTTAGAAGGTATGAACTGAGATAACAACTTTTAATGTTTGAATCCTGAAAAGATGAAATTTATGAAATGTTTGAATAGACAACATGAGCATTTTAATATGAGAACTTGGTTTTGTAATTTTGAAGTTACTGAAATGAGGTTAAATTGCATGGGGTCAACAATATGCCTCACATATGCGTGTTGTGTAAGTGACACTCTTTTAACGGCTATGAACTACATACAATTCAACTCACATGACCAAGCGTTTCAACGTTTCATTTTGACACATTAAGCTTGCATTAAATGTTTTATTGCTCCCAATATAAGCAGCCTGAAGCGATCAATTCAAAGGATACCTAAACACTCATGAAGGAGTGGATCCCGCTCTCTGGTCCCACAAACATACAGTACTTGTCAACACAAACAGTGCTTGAGAAAATCATGATTGGAGGCATTGCCAAAAGTTGAATTATTCCATTTATCTCTCTCTACACACATATATGTAGATAATATATATTCTACAACAACAAACAACAACTAAGTCCTTTTCCATACAAGATGGACTTCTAATTAACGAAGCCAGAGTTTCTTAAGACAAGATTAGGAACCTCATCTACAATTTTTAACATTGACATGCACAATATAATCACTACTTATGATTGACAATTAAAGTAAGACTTAGTTGCCCAATCACTGGATTATGTGTCATTAAGACATCCTATTCCCCTTTCACAATAATGTGAATCTCCTCCAAGTTTCTAGATGAGTTGATTACAATAATATGCCTTTTAGGTGGAAAGAGAAACAATAAAGAAACACGGAAAGGCTTCATATTGAGAATTGATGTGTTCGTGAAGGATGAATCGCTCCCCAAAAGAATCTATACACACAAGCGAGTCTTGTTATTGAAAAGACCAGGCTTCACCATATGCAGCATGGTACGTAATCTCGTGTCAGTATTTTATTGCTATGAACCTACGAAGCCTCACGCTTTCATTCAACGGGAACGAGAACCCAAATGATTGTATATCTTTCACCGGTAAAAACAAACACAATGGCTAATAGCTGAAATGATAAAACTATGCACAACGAGTCATTGAGTATGAACTACTTTCTCTATATATATACATAGTAAACATGTGTACGTGTGTGTGATTTTCAAATATAATGATATTTTCAAGGTTTTCTTGGATTCCACACATGGAGATGTCAGTCGCACAACCAAAATCTTTTCCTTTATGAACAGGATAATTTATTTATTTATTTCTCATGCGTGCAGTCTCAGATCATTATCTTGGTTGGTGGTGCAGTTGGCATAATTATATAGTGGAATTCTTGACCCAATGCACTTTCCAATCGACCCGGTTTGCGTTCATATTATCTGACTCAGTTCACGTCCCAAACACTGTTTTGACCTAATGTGGTTTGGTTCATTTTCTGGACGTTCAAGGGGAGATTCATATTATTCTAATAGGCTTAGGCTGATTTTACCCCGTCCTAGCTAGAGAACCATGATAGATGCTCTGGTTTTCACATTTACAAAAAAACCAAAAAAGACCGGTTGAGCCGCTCTCATGTTCAAACTTTTAGTGGGCCATCTATGGCCTGCTAGTGAATCAACACGATGATCCTAACACGTAATATAAGGCTGAACTAGAATCAGTGTATGGCTCATCCAAACTGACTAGTTTGGCGATTTCGTGTTATAGGTCATGTCATTTCAGGTTTATGTTAGAACACATCAACCCGAAAATGACACAATCTTTTCATGTGAGTTTGGGCATGTAGACAAACACAGGCTTTATGGGTAATGTTTGTATTGTGTTTTCGTGTCATACCTTATATTTCCAAACCTAAGCCTGACCGGGGCATTATATGATCTTTGTGCTGACAAGCCAGCTCGATATGGGTTCACTTCACATACCTCTCTTAATTGATTCGAGAACTCTCTTGCCTTGAAATACTTGGCGGACTTAGGAATTTTTTTTGGGTGAGGGTCACTTGTATTTGAAGTCCACAAAGCCCTATATGGACCCAATTTTCCTAAAGGGTGGCATCGCAATCCATATGTTCAGTCCTTGTGTTCGCCACTATTGAAATAGTCATTCACCTTTTGTGGCATGGTTACTGTTAAAAATAGATGTTAATTTTATTGGGATGACATTTCGCATGAGGATCTATTCTCATTTTTAATTTATGAAAATGAATCCTAAAGGCCGTGTGAATCTATTTCACACAACATACAGAAGGTGAATTTATTGATCATCATTCTCTAATGGGAGTTGGGCATGGGTAAATTGTTTTTCAATCATCGGATGCTCAATCTTGTGTTATATTGACATATAACTTTTAAAAAGTCATATCATGTTTGATGACCAACTGATGGTCTCCAATCTGTTCTTGCAGTATTCCCCACTAAGTCTTGCTTTTTATTCGTATTTGATGATAATCTCCAAGAACAAGTTCTTGGATATAAACTGCAGGGCCCATGATCAAATGCTATTGTTGCTTCCTTGCTGATTGCCATTGAGTTGGGGTCGCCACTTAGGTGATCATTAGATGGTTTCCGCAGATTAGTCCATGAATTGCAGGAGAAAAGTAGTATTTATTCTTTTTGTTGTGGTAAAGAGAGCAACCAGAACAAGGCTCAAATTCCAGGGCCCAACCCGCGCAGAGACCGTGTGGGATCTTTTTCCTTCTTGATTACAACAGGGAGGCTAAAGCCAGGTATGCATGCCCCATGAGTCGAACTGACACCATGTAGCTTGTGGAGTCGAGGCCCTGCCAGGAGGGCTAAACCCCTGAGTGCACATCGTGCTATATTTAGTCAGGGGCCCAGTGCACGTGTTTGGACTTTGGATAGCTTGGGTCCACTTATCCATCTACCTTACACCAGTGACAACCCTTGCCGACTTGTAGTGATGTTGATGGATCTAACATACCCGATTTGGGATCCATGTACTTGGATTGGGCAACTGGAACCGATAACCCATTGACATTCCAGTCGGATTATTCACATCTTTTAGGATATAGAACCCAATTTTCTTTCCTATGGAGTTCGGGTTTCATTTTGATAACTATATCGAGACCAGCATGCCGGTTAGGAGCCAAATGACAGTCCCAGTTCATTGTTCGGCTCGCTTTCTACACAAACGAGCCAAGATAACGGTTAACTGACCAGCCACTGCTTCACAAACAGTTTATTATCCTTTTCCGAGCCCAACCGAGTTGAGAGAGAAATTTCCTTAAATACCCTAATAGAATGCATTTTATGTACCTGAAATTTTCATTTGTGATAAAGTTTTGAAAAAAGTGATACTTCAAAGGCAATTATCTTGAGGACATGATTTAAGTAAAAATTAGAAAAGTTTGTCGTTTGACAAGTTTTCACAAGCCGAACTCAACCAAACCTACCACGTTCATGTTCAACTCATATGATTTAACGAACCAAACACAAAAAGCAGAGGACGAGCCAAACCGAGCTGAACTACAAATGCTTTGGTTAATTTACCAGATCTAATCTGGATAAAATAGTATCCAATGAAGTAGATCCAGAAATCCTAGACTCCAACCAAATCCAACCTGTTTACATCTAGTCACTAAACCAAGAGGTTGGACATGGATTACCCATATCCAGATCCCAGTCTCAAAAGGTCTAAATAAACTGAAATATCACATTCTGAATGGAGCTTTGAGCTGACCCAGACAACCAAAAGGAAAGAATATCAGGAATTGGGGCCTTTGGCAGAATACCTTAAATGGATCCAAGTCCAAGGGGAAATTGTGCGCAATGAATCCAAGTCTGATTCGATACATCAGATCAGCTGTCTTCCAATTGTTGGTTGTTGGCACTTTCTTACGAGATAATAAAATGGTGAATAAAGGGAAGAGTCGTGGAAGGAAGCGGAAGATGGTTGGTTCCCCCTTGGAGCGTCGCAGGATGAAGGAAGCTTCTCACTTCGAAACCTCTACTTCTTCGTCTTCGCCTATTTATGCTCTCCTCATCCCTCACTCCCTCAATCAACATTACACTTCCCCCTTCCTCTTGCCTTTCCTCCATTTTCTACGCTTCTCCCTTCTTCTCTTTTCTATTTGGAAAACCCTTCCAACTGTCACTTTCTGCTAATGGATGCTTCCAACTCTGTTCTATTGGTTCTCGAGAAGATAAGAAGCCACCTTCTTGGCGATTCCTCGCCTCGTCTAAATATTTCCTTTCTTATGGATGATTTATTCGCATCCGACCCGAGCCAGAAGAATGTAGGAGTCGAAGGTCTCCACGATTTTCCGGTATTCGATCACTCGGAATCGACGGCAAGTGAAAGAAGAGTCGACGTTCCGAAACATTCTCCTTTTGCTGGTCAGGATCTTTTAGAAGAATACAGCAGCTATGAAGGCTCAAGCTTCGAATCACAAGTTAAGATGCAAGAATCAGGCGATATCCTGGAGCCGAAAGCCGAGACCTTGGACGGTTCTTCGGGAATCGATCGGTTCCTCGAGTCTTCCGGCATTAGATTGAGTAGCTCGTACGAGAAGATGGTCACTTTATCTATGCCTCAGGCTACTGGATTTGCCGGTGGAAATCCCAGCAATTCTTCAATAAGCGATGTGGCCAAGCGCCGACGACCTCCACCGCTGAACTTACCGGCGTCCTGTCAATCACCGAAGCTTAAAGTGAACCAGTCGAATGATGGAGGGGAGGAGGCGATGAAGCACTACCGAGGCGTCAGGCGGCGGCCATGGGGGAAATTCGCGGCGGAGATCCGAGACCCGGCGCGGAACGGAGCTAGAGCTTGGCTCGGAACGTTCGACAACCCGGCCGACGCGGCTCGCGCCTATGATCGCGCAGCCTTCCAGATGAGAGGCAGCAAGGCCATTCTCAACTTCCCGCTCGAGGCCGGCCGCTACCAGAAGGAGAAGATCGAATGCGATCCATCCAGGAAGAGGAAGAACGATAGTCCCAATGGCGAAGGCGCCGAACAAACACCAGTTAAGAAGGAGCGGCCCTCTTCGCCGGAGAGCAAAAATGGTTCAAAGGACTATTTTTCAGAGATCCCACCACTCACGCCGTCCGTCTGGTCAAGTATGGATCTGACGGAAATCTTCTCCATTCCTCCACTGTCTCCGTTATCGCCAGCTCCGTTTTTGGGATACCCACAGCTTCTTGTGAGCTAGCTTCAAAGCGTTAAAACGCAAAAGAACGATGTGATTCTGAGACAGGAATGTACATATATCGATTCTTCAATTGAATTAATGACTACATAAACTAATTGTGAACTGTTTTTGCTATAAATCCAAGAAACATCGACAATCAATCAAGACTCGGTGTTAACGATATATCCTATGTCATATACATAAACTGGTAATTTTCCCGCTTAAGCTCAATGAATCGACAAAATATATATATATATATATATATATATATATATATATATATATATATATATATATATATATATATATATATATATATATATATATATATATATTCTCCTTGTTGATCTTCTCCTACATTAGTTCGTCATACCTCAAGAAGCTAGGCTGATTGGTAGAGGAGAGAAGCCTTGCCCACGTTCTGTCTGTCACACGGACCTTGTGTTGCGTGTCTGTTATACGCTGCAATGCAAGTGGCACGAAATTAGTATACCAAGTATAATGTCAGACATTGCACAGAGCAGTTGATGACCTTCCGGTATTTGTCAAAACTGTTCAGTGAGAGAATTGCCGCTATGGTACTATAAAATGATTATCACAATTAAAATTTGCTACTGAAACGAAAATCTTCTAAAAAAAAGAGAGAAAAGATTCAAAGAATAGCCCGCGGGAGGTAAAAGGCAACAACGTCGCTAGTTGGCACTCAGCACTAAGGAAACCAGAGACTTCAAGCTAACATCTGGAAACACCGGCATCAGAGCGGATCTCAGAATGCACCCTCTTCTTAATCTAGTTTCATTTTTTCTGCACTCCATGTCGACAATGTGGGGCACCCACTAATGATTCCTAAGTGCCACTAATGTACAACACGAAGCTTCTATTAAGTGCTCGCACTTCAGCAGTGCTCTCAATCCCGGGAATTATGTGAATGGATATTAATCCCACTTAATCATAGAGAGGATGAGAGCAATACACGAAAATTTCAGTTCCTAATAGATGCTTGATAGTTAATTGGAGCTGGTTGGGATGAGGTTCTATTCAATCTACTTGGCTGCATCAAGAAGTTACATGGATGAAACACACATTTACCAAAATCGAAACTGGGAACAAAACCAACCTGATCCCACTTGAGATAGTTGGGATAAGGTTCTACTCGACCTACTTGGCTGCATCAAGAAATTACATGGATGAAACAAATTTTACATTTACCAAAATCAAAACTGAAACCAAAACCAAGCCTTTTCCCACAGTGAGTGGGTCACCCACATGGATTCTTAATCGCTTACTGAATCCTATGCAATATTAGCATTTAACTGGGAAAGGAAAGATCATGTGTTGTTTTGTGCCTACACTTCAAAGGCTTTCCTATGCCTCTTTTAAGGTGTTACCTATTTAATTTTCCACACCTCATTGGAGCTCATGTGTGCTGTCAACTCTCCAAATATCCGAACCACTTATGCATGTCTCTCGTTGTACAATGTATTTCATTAAATTGAGATAAACAAAGAACATTTAAAGAGATTACTTAAGAAGCAACTGAATGTACATTGTTATACTGATAGTAATAATAAGAACTAAAGGAGGAAATTTCGTAGCAATAGGAATATAAGCATGTCTGCTGTTTACAGGTCCAACAGTGAAGCCCGTATAGCCAGCAATAGCACCATGAACAGCACCATGTGCAAGAAATGTGCAATAGATATTGTTAGATGCATTGCTTGGAACAGCACGTACCATGTATGTTGGGTCTGAAATAAGCAATTTAATACAGTATCAAACCAAGGGATGATAAGAGGTCCAATCGCTGGTACAAAGACTTGAAAAGAAAATACAGCCCTTATAATAGGAAAATAGGACACTTTTCACTAAAAGAATAGTTCATTGACCTTCAATCCTGCAGCAGTACTACGCTAATTTGCTGCCCTCATATTATAGTCACGTCGAACCTCCACCAGAAAATTTGTCAAGACAAATGGGCAAACTACCAAGAGTGATGCTGAAGAAAAAAAAAAGTATTACACCCATTTCAGAATGCACGCTCGTCCCATGGTTATGCTCATTCACTCACGTGACATCAGCTTCATATTTTTAAGAGAGATCTGCTTTTCCAAACTTAGTCATGAAGAGTTTCTTCAATTTTGACAATAATTATAATTAAGCATTACTTGATTCCTTATGCATTTAGATTCATGATAGCCACTTAGCTAGCTGCATCCTAGAGTAATCTGTGTACTATAACAATAAGCATAGTTCTTTATTTCAAGAACAAGATAGCTTCAAGATTTCAACAACTTAATCAAATACGTTAAAATTAAGCATAGTAAAACCAACTTTGGCACCCGAAATCTGATGATTCGACAATGTAAAGATGATGAAACTTGATTTGACAAGATTGCTACATCAGTACTACTTCAACGTACACATGTATACAGCAAACTTTCTTCCAGAAATTAGACCAACAGTTGGTGCTTTTATATACACATTATACATATTCATATTTATGACACATACTATAACACGCACAGAGTCTAGGTACCCATAAAATTTTAATTCTCCTCTGATTATTCCAAAATATACCAGTTGGTCAAGATGGACCTGTACATTTTACATTAGTTCATATCTTGGGGAGCCTTCAACTTAATCCCCAAAAAAAAACTCAAAGTTGGAATTACTTCCAAGGATATAGAAGAGGGTCTGCTTGAGTCGTTATGTTGTTTGGAGCTGGTCACGGACAACCAACTTTCCTCTCTGCAAGCTCTCTTCTATTGCTTCCCACAGGAGTCCGAGCTACATTATATGGTTAAACATCTTCTTGCCAGTTGTTCATCATCACTTTGGTATGCTCTTAGCTCACGTACTAGCTAAATAGACAAAAGCCCACCCCTCAACAAGAGAGAGAAAGAAAGAGAGAGATTGCCACCAACTCTCTCCCCCTTTGCCAATTAAAAGCCAGGGAAGTCTGGGTCTACAACTAAGCATGAAATGAGTCAATGAATTCCAGGATTAAGGTCTTACAACATCTCGACTTGCCAACGTTGCAAACATAGCAATAAACCCTGCAGAGAGAAAGAAAGCACAAATTCAAGAGGATAAAATAGGTGAAACCTTTCAATGCTCCGTACTAATTTATCTTAGAGATTCAAATCAAAGTTGGGCATTGACATGCTGAGAAAAATAATGTTAGTTTTAAGTGTCAGCATTCAACATAACTTGCCGAACATGATCCAATAAATGCAGGAAAATCTGACTGGGAAGTCATATAAAGATACTGCTACCACTGTAACGACCCATAAGTTTCACAACTCCAACACCGTTCTCAGCACTTTCAGATTCCACGTGAGCAGCATTGATAACCACTTTGAGCTTCTTCCACGGCAGTATCAAAACCAAAGGATTTACCTATAACCTAAAAAGCAAGCAGCAAATAGATTTCAAAGTTCTTGGGCGACCAGCCAAACTAAAAGGACAAAGTTAATCAAAATAGAGAAGCGTTCAAAAATCATAACCAATAATAGGTTGAAGCACGAGTACATGGGAAGCTAATGATCATTGTTAAACTACATGACAGACCACAAGCTAAATATCTACATTGAATTCATTAGACATAGAGTCATAGACAACTCTCATGATATGCTTTTTAAGAGATTATCTCCCCCTGCAAAACATATATTAATGCACACAATGATGCTAAACGATTTATGTCTATAATATAAGAAATCATCATAGACCTCAGCATATTTCTTCTACAAGGAAGAAAACCTACTGCAATATCATTATTAATTGTCTTAGGAATGCCTGCAACTGCCACCTTAAACTGACGTCTTTCAATTTCCTGCAAATAAGGCTTCCGCATCAAACTCAGAAACACTGGAATCCCTATCAATGATAAATGTAAGTGCAAAAGATTTGTTGAATAGACATCATGAGCTCAAAAATAACAGCTGCCCCCTTTTGGGTCCCATCACCCCCAATTATGTACACCTGAAAGAAACGAGGAGATAGCAATATCAAGTTAGAACAAACTGTGGACGATCCATGGAATAACTCATGAGCTCCTTCAGCTAACCTGATTAATCCCTCGGTACTGAATGCTGTCAACTATCTAAGATGTGTCAAGGCCACCACGTGAAGTCCCAAGGATGGTACCACCACGTTTATGGATATCATTGACAACCTTTGCTGTCAAAGGGATCGTGTGTCTAGAATAGAAGCCTCGATATCCACCCTGCAGAAATTCAAATCCAAAATTTTGGAAAACAGTCATGCTTTGCATAAGTTTTCACTTGAGCAAACATTTTTTTGTTGTTGAATAAGGAGCTTACCCCATCTAGTACCAGAAAAGGCTTAGTTGTTGTTGTAAATAAAGTGAATGAGGAGACAAGTGACAACAAATAGGGTTTTCCCTTTTCTTGCATGGGTACATATACCGGATAATAACTATTCTCAAGAACAAGATACTTAAAGTTGTTTGAATTATCTTAAATAAAAACCCTCGGAATTAGAAAAAACCTCAAACCATTGATTGCTTCCAATAATGATTATGGAGTTCCATTATAAAATAAGAAAAACCTTAAGCTTTATAATATATGTATCATAACAGACTGCAAAGTATCTCTTCTAGTATGTTCCAGCAAATTCTGGATGTGGGATTACTAACTACGCAATAAAGAATTTCTTTTAATCAGTGTAAACTTCTGAAAACCAAAATACCATGAATTAATCAAGTACAAGATGGCTTTTACCCAACATGAGGGGAGGAGAGATCAACACACCCAAAGCTTAGCTGGATTTTAGCATTCTAAGCTTCCATTATGCACAACAATCAGAAGGACCGCTGGACCAACACCTAGATGCGGTTGCTTCTTAACAGACACCATTTCAACAATAAGAACATTACGAACTTGCATCGTTTAGTATTTCTGAAATGAAAAATAACTTTTACCTATAGCAAGATCATTTCATTGTGTTCTTGGAAATGGCTTCCAGGGCAGAAAGAAGCCAACTAGCTTTATGTGTTGAATGAAAAAGGGAGGTTTAGAACCTTACACTAGATTCTGCTTACTGATTTTCATTCACTGCTTTGTATATACATAATCCTAAAAACTTAGTAAAGAGATACTACTGTATTTTTGTTCAATATAATGCAACTGATTGCAATATTAGAATGTATCCAATATAGCCTAAAAAAGATTGACAAGACATGTATGTTGGGAAACTGGTGAGCTGAAATTACAAACCTACATATCTCCTCTTCGAATATGTCTCCTTGAGCACAGGTGATTCTCAAGCAAGACAAGTCGGCATAAAAATTTATGAAATTAAATGGATGCTGAATAATTGACAAAGGAGAAAAAAATAGAAGGTTTGATGCACAATTGCAGTTTAACTTTCAGCAACTGGAGCACATTAGTTGGTGTTTCAATTCGTTCCCACTACTCAACCCACAACCTCATAAGTCGCACTACCTGAAAGTAGAGTCTCAGCTGGCAAATTATATGAAGCCAATAAAAGAAATTTAGTTTTCACTTCAAGTTCTTCTGGAAATTCTTGGAACTTGAAAAATAGCAGAATGGGAAAGCAAGGATATGTTTGGGTTTAGATACTTTGAGCTAAGGAATATACAACTATGTCGCAAATGTTGCATAAGAACCTGTGCCGTGCCAAGTATGGATACACATACATTGTACCATATCATTCGCTTCACTACAATACTCTAGTTGAAATCACACACCCAAAAATATAAAAATCAGTAGGATGTGCTGCGATTGTATGATATGAATTTAAATATTTTACAATATGATGCAATGTGAACTGATAAATGGGCAAAAAGAATATGGGCACCTAGATTGTGTCGTTCTACATAACAACATAAGATATTATCATATTGCATTCTGCATATATTTATGCATTGGTACTGACTCCACTTTGCCTAGAAAAGTTTGATGTGTTATGCATGTAGATGAGTACCGTAACTTCAGGCAAACGTTCTCCTTTGCTTATAGAATTAGTAAACTCATGTTCCAAACAAATAACCTAGCCCTTCCAAGGATCTTCAAGAAACTCGTTCCAGAGAAAGGTTTTACCATAGGGTACAAAACCCATACAGTCTGTTTTTTCAGAACTTTGAAAGGCACACAACAGCATGGGCACACAGACATACAGACATACCCACAGACAAATACATGCCTGTGACTCTGAAAGGCACATAACAAGCACACTCACACACATTAGACACAAAAGTGCAGCAGGCATACCTGATCAGCCGGTGAACTCCCACACTCACCAGAAAGATCATGAACATAGAGTATGGCAGTCGGCAGGTGTGAGAGAACAGCAAGAGTCAACTTCTCTATATTGTTCCTATCCTCTTGAGTAGAACAAAAATAAGAGAAAGGAATAAGATCAAAAAATATTGGTATAAGTTTATAAAGATGATCCAAGTACATAAATTCATCATTTAAATACATATGCAGTCATTTATAACAGCACTATGGCATCTCACAAGGGTTATTTAAAGTTTAAAGCAATAGCAAAGGGGTAACTATAAACTTTTGCCAATCTTGATATTTGAAAGCGCCTCAATCTTATATCATCAAGAGTCAAACCAATCAAGTCAAATACAAAGCTACCCGAGAATGAGTATTCGAGTCAAGAAAAATCCAAAGTAACAAGTCAAAAGGTTGTCCCAAACACAACTTAGTTTATTGATGGAGTGAGGCTCTATTTATAGAGAAGTATTTACAACAAACGAGAGAGAAAAGAGAGAAGGAAGAGAGCCTTGGCCGGTCAGCAACTAGCTGTTGGAGGACTCCAATGGCTAGTTGATGGCCAGTTATTGGGAGCTCCCAACGACTATATGGCAATGGGTCCTAGTGGCCCGTGTCATTTCACAACAGAGACACGGGCCTTAGTGGCCCGTGACACTATTACAATTAATATCCTCACTCAAATTTATGGTGTATATACCGAAAGTTTGTCTAACAAGAAATGAAAATGAGTGGCAGATAGAGATTTGGTGAAGAAATCGGCTAAATGCATTTATGATGTGACTTAACACAAGCTAAGTTTCATTTGTGAGCATTTTTCACGAACGAAATGACAGTCCATCTCAATATGCTTCATTCTTTCATAAAAAGTGTTATTGAAGGCGATGTACATGACATTTTTATTGTCGCAATACATGATAACTAGTTATTGTAGAACAATACCTATGTCCTTCATGACCTCGGTGATCGAGGAGATTTCTATAACAACAGTAGCCATAACACGATATTATGCTTCAATGAAGGAAAACAAAACCTTTTGTTGCTTCTTGCACTTCTACAAAATTAGTGATTCACCTAAAAAAACATAAAAACAATAGTAGAATGAATATTGTTGACATCTTCATCCTAGTAAGCATTAGTATACAAAGACAAATCAAAAGACGAAGTAGAGGTTAAGAGTATCTCTTGTTTATAGAGCGCCTGATATATTAAATAATTCTCATAATAACACTCATATGAACAACAAAAGGTGTTTGTTGAAATTAACTAGTTCTATGGACTGAATGAGAGATATCAAGATGGGTAATAGTAAGATAGGTAAGAGCACCAATCAGTTCTTGATAGGGAGTTGTGTCTACTAATTTTTCTCCATCAGTAGCTCTTAACTTTGTATCAAGAACCTCAGGAGTATCAACTTGTTTGTTGTGAGTTATTCCAAATCTTTCAGTTATTTCATTTGCAAACTTGGTTCTTGATAAAGATAATGTTTAATCTATGAAATCCCTCCTTCATCACTTCTACTTATGATCATATCATCCACATGTAAGAGTAAAATAACAATACCTTTATTAGATTTTCTTACAAACGAGGCTGTGTCAGTATAACAAGATGCAAAGTTGTGCAAATAAATAAAATTTTCAAAGCAATCAAACCAAGCCTTGGGGGCTTGTTTCAAACCATACAAATATTTCTTTAGTTTAAGAACATGATCATCAGGAATATCAAATTCAGGAGGAGAAATCATATAAACATCTTCATTTAGATTTACATTCAAAAAGTCATTTTTAACATCAAGTTAAAAAATATTCCAGTTTTAGATAGCACTAAGGGTTATGAGTATCCTGATAATTACCATCCAAGCAACAGGGACAAATGTTTAATCATAATAAATTCCATGTTCTTAAGCATAGTCCTTAGCTACCAATCTAACTTTTTTACCTTTTGATATTACCGTTATATGAGTTTTTATTTTATAAACCCATCTGCATCCAATAACTTTCTTATCTTGGGGCTTCGAAAAAATGGTATAGGTTTGAGCTTTATATAATGCATGAAGCTCTTCTAGCATAGCATCCTCTCATTATGAAATGCCCTTAGCTTATGGTAAAATCTAGGCTTTTTAATTTTAAAAGAGTTGCAATCAAGTTTTTTCGTTGGGGTTCAAAAGTTTCATAAGATACAAATCATTGAAAAGGTTTTGAGATTCTAAGTTCTAATCGTGGGATGTGTTCTTCCTCAGGTTTTCTATTGTAGTGTAACAGAAAAGGTTCAATAATAGGTTGTGTCCGACTTTTCATCTAAAACATTGTTTGTATCATATTGAATATCAACAAGATGGTCTTCAAAATCACTATCATGCAATGAGGTTATCAGGGAAATGTAAAAGGTTAGCTGCATAGTGTAGTGACTCAAAATTGTTTCTTGCTTCATTTGTTTATTAAAAATTAAATCATACTTGAGAGTTTTGTAGATGAACCACCATATCGGACCCATGATCCAAAAAAATCTTCAATGTAAGAATTATGTGGACCACCTTACCTGAATTTCACCCAACTAAACTTGGCTCTCACCTAGAGAAAGGTTTCTAGGTCCTCACCGTTGGACCACCCAGTGTAAACTCCAAAGCTAGGCCCTCATCCTTGTGACGTATACTTCATCGCATGGACATGACACTCATAAGAATCGAACTCCTGACCACCGAAATGATATAGCCTAGGCCATCTCCCACTGTGCCAGTGCCCAAGGGCTTGTGAGTCCACATGTTTTATATTTTGAAAAGAGGCATCATTGATGGAAATCTTCCTCTACAAGCTTATATTTGGTTTGGGAAATTCAATGAAAGAAAAGTGTAGGGGGAATCTATTCTAGCATGTGATGCTGTTTGAGAGAGTGTTGCTATGATCTCATTCTCTTTGAGAGGAGCATCAAAGCCAGTGCAGTCGATTTGTCAATAAGTGATACATGAAACCCAGTGGACACACACAGGTAAAATCCCCGCACGTGCACACACACAGTTTGTTAAATCTTATTGGCACTTGGTATGGTGTTTGGCCTCATCTCCATTAAATTATTCTGATGGGTCTCTCTCTCTCTCTCTCTCTCTCTCTCTCTCTCTCTCTCTCTCTCTCTCTGGTTCTCTCTGGTTGTTGCATGTTGCATTTGAATATTCAATCAGCTTTAAATGGGCACCATCAGCTTCACCAACCGATAAAAGGCTATATCTAACCTTCAAAGTTCTAGCCTAAGCAATCATTCTTCAATTGCTAGTCACCTAGAGTGACCATAAATTTGTCATTGAATCAAATCAGCAATAGGTGTGAAACCCTGCATATTACCCCACACGAAACGTGAAGCTCTCATGAACTGTGAGATAATCCGAACTTTCTCCTGTTTCAAATCCACCAACCTTTCATGGTGGGTGGAGTTTTTCATACCCTTGTTTGCTTAAGAGAATCCAAACAAAATCAAAGCCCAACCAAAATCTCTAGAATCCATAGTAAAAGATCCAACTCAGTTTTACACAAACCATCTGCTCCTTTTCTTAAGAAAACTGACTGCACAATCTACATTGGATAGTGATAATGAACAAGCATATGCATTTGGATTAACTCGACTAAATTATGGGTCTGAAATGTAGGGCTAGATTAGCTGTTATGTCAGTCACTCTAGCACAATTAACCACTAAGCTTAGGCGTTGCACACGCACACAAAGGCATACACCTACCACTTGATATGCTTGCCTATCCTTACAAATCCTAATCATGTGATCAGAGAGATAAATGGTTAAGATAAAAAAGGAAAAACCAAATAATTGTTTCTGATCAGGTATAACCTATAAAAGTATAAGTGAACCTTTTACTTTCTGATTTTTATCTCTGTTATCATCTCTCTAATCCAATTGGAATGGTTGGCAAGCATATATCAGTCACTTTGTCTCTTGACGTATGTGTATATATATTGAGAAAATGGGGGTTGCAAGACTCCCATTCATCTTAGACTCCTCTTGACAATCTGAACTATCTATCTAGATTCAAAAATAAAAAGGCCAAGCTGGGTCATCCGATCAAAGAGATGGATGGTCTAGATTGTCAAAAAGAGTTTAGCATAAATGAAAGTTTCGCAGCTTTCATTCTCTCTATATACACATACATACATACATATATATGTCTGTGTTCGTGTGTTTGTGTGTGTGTGTGTATATATATAGCTCACAAGAAAGATGTTTTACGTTTAACAGCTTCAAAATGTTACAATGAACGATGCACTAGATAGTCTCACATTAATCTTTCACTGCTTCTGAAAAGCACTCAGGTTCAAAACCATGAGATAATAACACCACAAACTCATTTAGAGAATATCTAGTGAAAGGTTTGCGATCTCTAGTAGATCTTCTACGTGGAATAGTCGGTGGAACTTCTTCCTGCATGGGTGGGTGCTGGTCATGCCCATTTGCATCAGCATCAATCGGTTCTTGTTGTTGTTCGAGAGCATCATGTCCACCTGTGCTTGTGTCATCATGGTCTACATCTTCAGTTTGTTGGGATGGAACTGTAGGAGTCGGGTCAAAACTAATCAAGCCATCATGCTGGTGCTGAGGAACTTCTACATGTGCCTTCTCAATATCCCCAATTGTCTGATCTTCCATGAATACAACATCACGACTTCTAAGAACCTTTCTTTCTACCGGATTATAAAACTTGTAGTCAAGCTCATCTTTCCCATAGCCAAGAAAAATACATTACCATGTTTTAGCATCAAGCTTTGTTCTTTCATCTTAAGGAACATGCACAAAGGCCTTGCATCCAAATACCTTCAAGGGATCATAAGAGACATCCTTGTTGTTTCAAACTGTATCTGGATAATCTCTCTGCAAGTAATAACATGGTGAGAGATTCACAATATGCAAAGTAGTCATCAAGGCCTCACCCCAATACGACCTCGATAGCTTTGCATGTGACAACAAGCATCTAATTCTCTCCACTGATGTCCTATTCATCCTCTCAGCAATGTCATTCAACTGTGATATCTTTGGAGGTGTCTTATGATGGCTTATATCTTGTTGCTTGCAATATATATCAAAAGGACCACAATATTCACCTCCATTATCAGTGTGAATGCACTTCAACTTCTTGCTAGTTTGCCTTTCAACAAAAGCTTGAAACTCCTTGAACTTGTCTAGTACTTGGTTTTTGGACTTCATAACATAAGCTCAAATCTTTCTGGAGAAATCATCAATAAATGTGACAAAATATCTACAACTACTAAATGAATTTACCTTCATTGGTCCACATACAACAGAGAACAACAGAGAACTAATTTGGATTCAGGCCAGGCAGATCTACTATTAAAGCGATTCACCTTTTGAGACGTCTTATGAAACATTTTAGAGCAAAAAAGAAAGACCTTCACATGATATTTATTGATCTAGAAAAAGCTTATGATAGGGTACCGAGGGAGGTTCTTTGGAGAACTTTGAAAAAAAGAGGTATCCCATTGACATATATTAACCTTATAAGAAACATGTATGATGGTACAAAAACATGTGTGAGGACTCATGAAGTAATGACAGACTTCTTTGAAGTTAATATTGGGTTACATCAAGGATCAACTTTAAGTCCATACTTATTTATAATGGTGATGGATGAGTTAACAAAACATATTCAAGATGAAGTACCTTGGTGTATGTTATTTGCAGATGACATTGTATTAGTGGAGGAGTCTAAAGAAAAAGTTAATAGAAAATTGGAACTATTGAGAGAAACATTAGAAAGCAAAGGCCTCCAACTTAGTAGAACAAAGACCGAATATATGGAATGTAAGTTTGATCATTTGGTTACTTCAAAGGACATGAAAATTAAAATTGGCACACATTGCATTCCCCAAAAGGAAAGTTTTAAATAACTAGGGTCAATTTTTCAGAGTGATGGAAGAATTGATGGAGATGTTACACATAGAATTAATGCTGGTTGGTTAAAATGGAGAGGAGCATCAGGTATTCTTTGTGATAAGAAGATACCATTAAAGTTAAAAGGTAAATATTATAGAGCAGCAATTAGGCCTGCCATGTTTTATGGTTCTGAGTGTTGTGCAGTTAATCATCAACATGTACAAAAGATGTTTGTGACAGAAATGAAGATGTTGAGATGGATGAGTGGTTATACAAAAAAAGACTATATACATAATGAGGTTATTAGAAACAAATTAGGAGTGACACCAATAGAGGATAAAATGAGAGAACATCATTTAAGATGGTTTGGATATATAGAAAGAAGTTCAAAAGAAGAACCTGTAAGAAGGTTAGAAAAACTAAATTTGGGAAGTATTAAAAGAGGTAGAGGACGACCACAAAAGTGTTGGAAAGAAACAATAAAGAATGATCTAGCTTATTGGGAGTTAACTGCTAACATGGCACATGATAGGGATCTGTAGAAACAAAGAATCCATGTAGCCGACCCCGTCTAGTATAGGAAAAGGCTTAGTTGTTGCTATTGTTGTTGTTGTTGTTGTTGTTATTTGGTCTACATACAACATAGTGTATCAACTCTAACATCTCTGGCTTTTTGGAAGGAGGTTGGCTCTTAAAGGAAATTCTGTATTGCTTTCCTGTTAAGAAATCTGCACACTTCTCCAAATGTACACTTTTCATCTTTGGTAAGAGTTTCTTCTTCAAGAGTGTTGTCATCCTCTTCTCACTCATGTGGCCAAGTCTCTTGTACCATAACACACTTTGGACTTCATTCTCTAATGCATTGATAGAAACATTAGAGAGTTTAGCATGAATATAATACAAATGAGATAATTTCTTACCTCCCTTTACTACCATGCTCCCTTTGGTTAGTTTGTATTGTTTATCTCCAAAATTACTCAAGTACCCTTGCTCATCAAGCCTCCCAACTCATATTAGGTTGAGTCTCATACCCTCAACTTTTGTAGTCTCTAAATGCACATCTCCTTTGCCAATGATCTCATTGTTGCCCATCTTTACAACTCTAAAATCACTTGAAGTATAAGAAGTAAAGAAATATTGTTGAGATGTTGCATGAATTTTGGCACCACTATCAAACACCCAAATTGTCTCATCATCACCTACAAGATTAACATAATCATCTCACAAACAAGTAACTCTTCAACAACATAAGCAATATTTCTTCATTATTATTGTCATGTCCTTTTTGTTGTGGCTTTTTCTTCTTCTTGTTCTCCCGCTTCAACTTTTGACAATATTTTTTGGTGTGACCTTTCTCATCGCAATGATAACACTCAACATTTGCAAAGTTGCCTCTTAACTTGTTTTTACCTTTTTTTCAGAACCTTTGGGACCTTTGCTCTAACTTCTCCCCCGTACCTTAGTAACCAAGACGTCGGATTGTGAGGAGGAACTTTTTGCACCCCTACTAGTCTCTTCATTCATCACCTTGGTCTTGATATAATTTCAAGTGATAACACCATTAGGAGTTGACTTGCATAGTGTTACCTACAAAGTCTCCCATGTATTTGTAAATAACCAAAAAAGTAGAAATGCTCTAACTTTATCATTGAAAGTAATGCCCATCGATGGCAATTGATTTATAATCCCTTGGAATGTATTCACATGTGTAGACACAAAAATTTTCACTTCAAAGCTTATGTAGAAACTTGAAGTGAATTTTTTTATCTACTTGATTGCGCGAGCATGCTAGCTAGTTTGCAAAACTAGTAAAGTTTTTGAAAAATCTGATTTCTTTGACGATTGTGGGCCAGTGAACTCTTTTCGCTTTAGACCTTCTTGAATTGATACTCAAGGGTCAGTTTAAACACTTAGAAATTTTAGTTTTGGAAAATGGTGAACTCTAATTCACGTAAAGAGTTGGTTTTTTGAAAGAAATAGAATGTGCACTTTGATTCAAGACTTTGAAACGAAAAAGTCCTGAAAGACAGAATGTTCTGTTTTCAGGCTTATTTCCTGAATTAATCTAAATACCTTACAGACCTCCAAAAATCACCAAAATCTTATCAAGCATAGCCTATAGTATGGAGGATCTGTAGCACTTTATAGATCTGGAATCAAAGTTGTTTTGAAGCAAAATTAAATCAGTAAAGCAACCTTGCTCAGGTGCCTAAAATTGTCCTACCACAGAAATATAGAGGCTCAAAGATGAGCCTGTATCTCGGTGATTTGAGTTCCAAATTTATTATTGTTGAAAAGCTATGGATGTAATCTTTCTAATGAATCAAAAATCAACCGATTTGGACTCTTACAGATAGAGTTATGGGACAAAAACTAGGCTCTGTTGCAGGAAAACTGAATGTGCAGACAGTGGATAAGTTTCTGTTCGATTTTTCTTAATTTTATTTATGTGTCTGGATGGCCTTAAAATTCTTAAAAATGTTATTTAATGTGAGCTTATTTGTGTAGAACAAGTGGGAAAAGTTTCAGATAAATTGGAGCAAGCATTCAGGAATTAAAATTACAGCAAACAACATATATAGAGATACTGAAAATTTAGTTTCAGGTTTTAGGAAAATACATGATGCAAACTCACCCAAATTTAAATTACAACAACTCTACATTCCCAAATTAAATTACTGAATTGAAATGAAGGAAAATTATCTTTATAAGCATAAGCATAGAGGGGGTAGAGAGTATAGAGTGATTATAGATAATATTGAGGTAGAAACACATAAGCAAACACATAGAGTGTGTGTGTGTAAGAGTGAAGATTCTGCAAATGTAATTGAAATGTATCAAATCTAATCACTATTACAATGTGAGGGGAGACTTTGCTCCATTAATACAACCCCATTTCAATTGAATTTATATGAAAGAAGGCTTTAAAAACAAATGAGGATATACTTATGGATTTTTGCCTCCAATCGATCGGAATTCCAAGAGTGGAATTCGGCCAGCACTTCTTTTTTTCAACTCTCACACTCTCAAGCCTATTTCTACCATCTTTTTCCCCTCTCTTTTCCTTCATTTGCAGCTCACGGTTCTCTTCTTGTGCAGGCCCTCTTGATGCCCCAAGATCAGTCCCAATTCCCAAGCTTTTCTAGATCAACTCTCCATGAGCAACCTGCCCCTCCCTTGGCCCCTTTTATAGGCCAAGGGGGCTGGTTTCTAGCCCCTTCCATGGGGCGGGTTGGATCAACTCCTTCCTTCATTTGGTCCACTTGATCCAATGCAAGTGGTCCCACCATTTGTGACTTAGACTAGCCCTAGTCTAGGGTACAGTCGATTTGCTCCTTGGGTGCAATTAGTTAGGTCTTTGGTGCAGTCGACTTTAGCATACTTTGACAATCCTTACAACTTGATACAACATATTTTGTTGTTGCTGGGTATAACTAGGTTCTTTTAATTAAATAAATTATGCCATACTTGGTATTTCAATTTGATTCTTGAATGGTTCGGCTCCACCTTGATTTTGATTTCATACGGCCCTATCTTGATCCTTAGCTCAATTTCTTCTTGATTTGATTTCACGGCTTCATCATGGCCTCGAGTTCAATTCTTGAGAAGTTCGATCTTTCACTTGATATTATCTAAATCTGGATAGGCTTGAGTTTGATCTTGATAAACTTGAACCTTGGATTTGATCTCATCTTGATAAGCTCGACCCATGTTTGGATTTGGACTTGATCTTTATTGAAAAGCTTGATCCCATATCTGAATTCGAACTTGATCTTGATTATGATATGCTTCAACCTTACCTTCTTTGCTTTTTTTAAATCGATTTGGACCCAAGATTGGGTCTTACTTGTTTATCTACTTCGAAACTCATGGGTTGTTGAATTTAAAACATTTATTTTGAAATATTTCCCAAAAGATTTAAATTTTAAAATTTGGTGTTTTTGAATTTAAAGGTTCATAAAGGCTTTAAATTGGTTTTCGAAATTTAGGAGTTTTTGAAAACATTTTAAAATTTTGGGTGTTTACAATATGATCTGCAACAAGAGAGTTGTCTTGGTATCTCAAATACATCAACTGCTTGATAAAAAGCATCTTGTTAATGCCTTCCTTTAGACCATACAATTACTCGAGCTTTTGTCATAAGGTATGTGAATGTGTTTCATCACAAATCATTCACTTTTATGAGTGCTAAAAGGAAGTAAGGTCATCTACTTATTAGATGAGAGTAGTTACAAAATGCAGTAGAGGCAATAAAATTAAAGTTGAGAAAAATTTTCATTGTATTGTCCTACGCTAAAGAGAAGTGGTTAGATCTACAGGAGAGAACTGTCTCGACATGAATAAATAGGATAATTTGGTTGTTAATGTATTCATATCATTTACTATTTTTCAAATATATAATGATTGTCTATCTATATTTCTCAGGGTGAAAACTGCACACGCAAGGTTGAAAGGGTTCATTTGTATCTCAATTGACAAATTTGACACAATTTTGAAACAATTACATTCGTTAATAGAGTTGTATATTTTACAGAATTAAAGAAGTCATTCATAGAATTAAGAACTCTAACCATGCATTACGTTGATGTAACAAAAGATCTTAATGCGAATTTTTAGAGAAGAATATCAAAACATGCTCTTAAACTTATTGTAAAAGAGTATAATCGTGTAAAGATAATACGTTGAGATATAAGAACTTGTTGTTATAACTTATGATATTTACATGGTCTACGATGTGTCCACGAGGTCATGCTTTTGCTTAAATATGATTCTTTAATAAAATTATCAACTATTGATCTATTTTGAAAAAGTTAGACATAGAGGAGCACATGTATTATCAAGCAAGCAAGAGAAGATGTAGGGATATCTATAGAAACTGTTTCGAGAAAGTTATGAAATCATCTATAACACAACAAATTTGTCAAGATATTGGATGAACAATTAAATCCTTGATACAGTATCTTAAAGAAGTAATTGATTCATCGTCTTAAAAGAAGATCATCTAATCAATCTATGAGGTAAAATTTATCAGCTTGGGAGCATGTAGGCTTGACTGTCTCGTGCAAAGGAAGGCATGAGCGTACCGATAACAATAATATTTTCAAGCGATTTGACTTATAACCAACATGTGAGATGATAATACCATGATTTGTAAGCTCTTTGTAAATGTTTGGATAAATATTATTGGAAATGAATATTGTGAGTAAAGAGTCATTGGTGCACTTCAGGACAAGGAGAGGAGTGGTAGCATGAAACTCATAAAGAGTGTTTCAAGGAGGTGTTACGTAGGCATAACATATATGCATAGTTTTTTTTTTGTAGATGATGTTGGCATTGATGTTGCTAATGTATTGCATACATTAAAAATGAGTCATACCCTAGTTAATATTGGATGTTCATCTAGATGTGGGTTCATTTATCGATATTCAATAGAACATAGCATTGATACTCCTCTATACGATGGGTCGGTGATATTTCTATAATTAGTATTAGACACTTGGTAGTATGATATGAAGAATATGTGGTACATGTGTTATCTTCATATTGCATAGTATTTTTTAATGGTGAGTATAATATTTATATATTTCATTACATTATATAGATAATTCATATATTAAAGTATATTTTAATCATCATATGCACATAGGTGGTGATTATTTGATGGCTTATATCTTCTCAATATGACTGCATTATAGAGATAAAAATATTGGGAGTTGACCAACTATGTTTGAAGAATGTATCGACTTGTATATACATATGAGAGGAGTTGTATATGTATAAGAGGACCAAAATACAATGTTGTACATGATATTTAGGATGATGACTAAGTGTTATTGTCCATTTCAAGATATGAATGAAAATCATGTATTTTGTTGATTGAGAGAGTACGACATTTCATTGCAATCATTTATGTAAGCTTTAGTAGTAAAAAAACAAAATTCTTTTATTACAATCATTATTTACATATACAATGTTTGAAATTTAGAAAATAACATCTACACTTAAAATCCAAACAAAAGTTGTCACACATTATCTTCATCAAGCGTCAACGAGTGAATTCGTTCATGGTATTGCACATATATTTTTATGAGATCCAACAAAATAGGATCACCCAATAATGATTGTGACACAAACTATGAATGTACTTAAGCTATTGCAAGTATCTTACTATCATACTTTATACTGGTATAAAAAATTAAGTGAAAGAAAGTTACTATATGGGATTAAAGATAAATAAAAGGGGAAATGTTACTAATAGAAATACAATGATTCATTTACTTATATGTAAAATGATGTATTACATTGTCTAGTTGGAGTAGGCGGAGTATCATTTAACCGATTGTTAGAATCTCGTAAAATAAATCAGTGTCTTCTAAATATACCATTTCACGTACACCTTGTCACACTCATATAGGTGCAGTATTAAAACTCTAAAATGCTCAAGCTCTAAACAATGTAAGCGTTGAACTTCCCAAGTCGTGTCGTGTGACTCATATTATACGTTATACATGTAGGGCTTTATATATCTCTTTGTAATAGAGGATCTTATGGGTGATATTGGGATATCTTGATGCCAATCAAACTAACGAACTATACGATCTAACACATAAGGCTCCAGAACATTCATGCATCAAATGCATCCATACTATTACGATAACTTATATGCAATACAATCTATATATTTTGCAGAACTATATGATTGTGAATAAATCCATATTGCACAAAATAAAATGTAAGAATATATAACGTACAAGATTGTATTTATTTAAAAGATTAATAAAACAATCAATTCAGTTCAAAATACCTGATTTGTCGTTGTAAAATTTAATTGCTTACGATATTGAGTAAGTCAATTAACATGATATTATTGCCTATGACATACACTACCAATCCATCGGCATATTCGTAGTTTTTCATCCCACCATTCTAGTTGAATAGTAACTTTGAAAGTTGGGAAGTACTCATAAATCTGTGCCTATAATTAAAACATATAACTTATTAATTTTTGAACAAAAATATTTGAACTATACATGTAACATGCAATAATAGTAAACATTATTATATGAAGCAAAGAATTATGTTCACTAAGTTGTTGTGCTTCTATTCGGCATACCTTCTATAGTTGTTACAAATATGCTAAAATATGCTAATGTAGCAGTTCCCCAAGTGTAACTGTCAACTCTTCAAACATCATGTGCCAATAGGTTCATACAACATGCACCTTGATTGATACAACAAATAACATAAAGTATTATTTTTGTTATTCGATTTATTCCTTAAAAAATTAGTTCAGATCACCTTAAAGTTAATGGTCCTCAACTTAATCTCACATATGACTTCATCGATACTCATTCACAATATATCACTCAAAATATCTTCTTTACTTCTAACCATCACCTCATGTGTCAAGGCAACAAGTTGATCCTCTATTAAAAGACCAAATATCTCGTGGATATTGTGAAGTATAATAGTCATCTTACCTATGCTACGTAGAAGCTGTTTGTGTCTAGTTATCAATGCTCGATAAAAGCAGTCAATAATGCATGCTCTATCAACTCGTATAGTGAGTGAGTTATCACTTTTTGTAAAGCAATCAACCCACCCCGCTCTACGGTCTCAACCCAATTTTCAGGCCTCACATTCGTCTATTTCACTGACCAAACTTTACCTATAGTTTAACGTATATGAGTTGTTATCACTTTCTATTGCTTATAAATATATATTTATATAATACATTAGAATAAAGAGTGTTGATATTGAATATAAATTTACACTAAAGTTTTAAAGTACTTGTTCCTCTTAGATCTTATATGGAATGTGACCTTCAAAGTTCGTGAGTAATCTTCACATAATAGGACATCCCTCATCCTCATTTTTGCAATGCTCGATATCAATATTTGAGATTGATGTATTCTTCTTATAATGTGAAAGACCAACTTTCTCTTCTCCTCATTGTCATCTACGACAATGTCCTCCATGAGTTGCATCTTTTAATGATGTTACAACCTTGTACTCATGCCATATCAGTCACATCTATATAAATAAATAAATAAACTATGAGGTTAATAACGACAAATGAAAAACTTGAGTTTTTCCACCACCAAATCAATGGATTAAAATAAAACAATACAAAATCAACAAAATACCTCAATAAATCAACGAATCTCGTTCGGGCTAAACAAATTGAATTTCTCTTCTTTCTTCCCTTTCTCTTTTGGATTCTTCCTAAATCCACTCTTTCGACCGATTTTGTACGGAGACGAGAAAGGGTACTTTCGTAAATGTCGAAAATGATTACGGGCATTTATCACTTTATGTGTTCGAGGTAATTTATGTGTTTGAGGTGTATGAATAGTAACACCTTAATGATGAGCCCGCAACGCGACGCTACACTCCATCGATATAGCGCTGAGAAACGAATCAGAACTCTGTGTTTCGGCACGAACCCGAATTCTGTATTTGACGTGAGCGTAGATCTGACTGGCGGGAGGTGGGAATCGTGGGAAAGAGGCGAAAAAATGGCGGGTGTTGGGAGCAACAGCAACACGGCGGCCGTTCAGGCCACGAACGACGATGCCTCCGCCAGCAAGCTGTACGATACCATCACTTTCTTCTTGTTGAGAATTATGTGAGACAACCGATGGTACTTGTCATCTAGGCCGCTGTTTCTTCTTTAATCCATAAACTTGCTTCTTTTGATCTCGAAAACGGTAGATGGATGGAGAGTGTTCTTTCACACATCAGGAAAATCGGTCATTCGTCGCAATTGCTCCGCGTTTGAATAAATGAAAAAATCTGGATACATTAGAAAAATCGGCGGTTGGTGCCATGAGAAACATACTAGCATCAATTAACCATCGGTCTCGCTTCAGGCTTGATTTCTAAGTTATTAGTGTTTTTTTCCTCCCAGAAAAGGTAAAAAAGTGCGTTATTTCACGCTGTGCAATCGTTTGCGCGTCTTATCTCTTTATGATATATCTCCCTATGGCCTTTCCATTGGGAAGACATGGAATTCAATGTTAATATTGGTATTTGAATCCAAGCCACTTGCTTTATGCAATTGATCAACAACTAAGCCTTCTCTGGGTCGGCTACATGGATTCTTTGTTTTTATAAAGGGTCATCATGTGCCATGCTAGCAGTTAACTCAATATAAGTGGATCATTCTTTATTGTTTCCTTCTAACACAAAACTTTTGTGGTCTTCTGGTTCCTCTTTAATATTTTTCTTTTTTAATATTTTCACACTATGTTTCTCGTACCTTTAACCGCCCAAAACTCAGAACCATAAAAGGTAGCGGTCTAATTGTTGCTATATAATATTTACCTTTCAATTATATCTTTTTGTCCGAAGAATGCCTGACGCACCTCTCCATTTTAATCAACTTGTATTAATCAACTTAGCATATGTGATGGTCTCTGTGTGTCAGTGAATGGTTTGCATGGTGATCGGATCAAATGTTTTGTGATTATGTCAGGTTTCCTATTGCCACATGCTCTGTTCAGCCACATAATACCTCAGGATGTGATCTTCTATATCTAACAAGCACATAAGTGGGAAGCAGGGATAAAAGCCCCAGCACAATAAGCTAGATCATTCTTTATTGTTTCTTTCCAACACTTTTGTGGTCGTCCTCTACCTCGTTTAATACTTTCCAAATTTAGTTTTTCATACCTTCTTACTGGTTCTTCTTTTGAACTCTCATTCACATTTTTTTGTATCCTTACTTGGATCAGTTTGTGTGGAGACCGAAGAGACAATTGGTGAGGTTTTTAGGTCCGTTGCTAAGTCCATTACTCGTTTTTGGTAGAAAATGAATGCACTCCTAAAATGTTGCCTTTAAGATGGAGTTGTGGTTTGTTACGTGGTCAAGTATAAACCATGGCATTTCTTGAACAATGCTTTTCTTGTTTGAATTTATATGTGCTTCATTTGGTTGCATAGATCTTGCGTGAAGAAAGGATACATGAAAGATAATTATATCCAATTCTTTGTGCGAAGACCTATCCGCAGATCCCCAATTATCAACCGTGGTAAGGATGAGCTGGTAGTTCATTTGAAGTTAGACATTGTTTCATGTGTTGGCTCTTGACTAAATTCTTTTGCTGGTAAGCATATAAATTGGTGTTGTGAAGGTTACTATGCACGTTGGGCTTCGTTGCGTGAACTTATGTTCCAGTTCTTGAAATCTGGATACGGCATAGATGTTGCAAGCGATACAAAGAAACAAATTGTTTCTCTTGGAGCTGGCTTTGATACCACCTTTTTTCAGTTAAAGGTAATTCTTTATTGGTAAAACTTCACTTTTGTATCTTATGATTTACAAAACTGTCACTTTAGAACTCGATGCTTTTTTTGACAGTTTAATGAGTTGTGGTTTTTGCCTTATTACACATAGCAGCCAACAAGTAACACCTTTCATTTTCCGACATGGCTTGTTGGGGAGGGGTGAAACGTCAATACCATATTACCATTTTTAGCAATTTTGAGCTGACATGGCATGTATGCGGTGATGTTGCACGACATGGTGATGATGTTGTGTACAATGACATGACACTGATGTAAGCTTGTCATGTCGGAAAAAACGACTGCCATTACTTGTTAGCACCTAAGCATCATAACAGTGCAAACAACTAGATTGACAATTTCGCAAACCACAATGTACAAAAGTGAAGTTTTATGTTTTCATTTAGATACAGTAAAGGAACTAATTTGTCATTTTACCTGGGTATATACATTTTGTGACTGTGAGTGGAGATTTGCAAGAGTAATTCGTTTATAAATATTGTTAGTCAGCATTCTGGCTATCACTTAATGTAATGACACATTTCCCTCCCTTAAAAATCCATAAAGTTAAAATTATGAATGCAGGGGATTTGCCAATGCTACATTTTGATGTTAGTCATCCCACAGGGACTGATTTGCACTTCCAAATTCTAATATGTGGTTTTCATCCTTTCTGTAGGAAGAGGGGAATGCACCTGACTTATATGTGGAGTTGGACTTTAAGGAGGTATGCTGAACAAGCCACTAATATCTTGGTCTTTCCTTTTCTTGACTGATGATGAGAAATCCTTATCAGGACCATTATGAAAATTATGCTCAACCTTTCCCAAGCCACCCCATTCCCTCATAATGATAGGTGGTGAATCGAGCTTTGCTGGGAAACTCGTGATTTTGCCACTTTATGTTTGGGGCTATCAAGCAACTTATATCACGAAAAGCAAACTTCCGAATTTAAATGTTTCAAAACTTTTACATGATCTATTTTTTGGATTTTGATAAATTATATATTTTCCCACATCCCCGTCTAGTATGGGAAAAGGCTTAGTTGTTGTTGTTGTTGTTGTTTATATATTTTCCCACATATCTGGAGCAAAAACTAGGATGCCCACAAACAGCTGAATTTTGTTGTTGTTGTTGTTGTTGTTGTATCACTTGGAAAAGACAATAGCAGTGTGAGAATGGAGAGAAGGTAGAGAACATTGTTGACTTAGGCTTGAGGGACAACTTATGACTCGATGCTTATCAAGGGATGATGAAACACCAGTATTTTCGCATATATGTTTATATTTTAAGTGAACAAGCTTCTGGGTCTTCCTATCTCCAGCTTGCCAATAAGTTGCCACCTTTCGTTTGTTTCCCCCCCTCCACTTACTCATTAGTGGACACAACCTTTATCATTTTCTGTGTATCATTATACATCCTCCACCAACCCTTTATCTCACTGCTTTTCCTCACAACTCACAAGTTTATACTTGATTCCTGTCTCTCACGCCTGGTCATCTCAAAATTTTCATCAATGTTCAGTCCCTATGTTAATCTTCTGGAGAAGCTTAGTTGGACATTTACCTTGAGAGGCAAGAAGACTCCTGATGTTTATAAAGGGCGGAGAAAAACGATTATTTTGATAACTTTAGTCTTTATCATTATCAGTCACGTTATGTTAATCTTCTGCAGGAGATTAGTTGAACATATACTTGGATAAACCAAGTATCTGTCCTAGATTTTAGTTTTTCAGGCGTGTGTATGAAGGATTTCATTTTTTTCTTAAAAGGGCTTAAAGCTCAGTTACTTAATGGAGTGCAAAGCAATTTCTGTTGGCTGGGCCTTTTCCTTTCCTAAGTGTTTGTTTGAGAGAGAGCATGTGCTGGCGCATGCTGCAGGTGTTGCGTATGATATCAAAATTATGATAAAAGAAAGAGTCTAGCAGTTATCTGTTCCATTTGAGTTCACCGTCTATTTTGCGTATGTGTACAAAAAGCGTGTGTTCTGTGGAAACATCTTTTTCCTTCATGTCTGCCTCGTAATTCTTTTTCTTCAGTTTATCATATAAGAAAATCTTAGCACTTCTTGGTGTTCCATTGTGTGCTTGAACATGCATTAGTGAGGATTTCAACTAGAACTTGAGCTATGTGTTCTTCTATGTATATGAAAAACAAACAAAGAAATATGTTGGTAAGCATCTACATACGTGTTGTTTTGGAAGGTGATAGAAATAACAACATGAATTGCTTATCGCAACATACCAGTAAAGAAGCAGTGCATCGAAAATTGACAAAAGGAGGTCTTTTCTCTTTGCTGAGTCTGCATCCTTTCTGATGCATGTTGAGATTTCTTAGCGAGCTGTAGATTCTCAGCTCAGTCAACCTGATCTGTGAACTCTTCTTGTTTGCTCTATGATTTTCGTCTTCATTGATTAACTTCATTGCATACGTGTTCATTTTTCAAGTCAACTGTGTTGTTTTTCTAATTGGAGTCATGTAGATTGTGGTTATTCTCATTGATGTTTTTTAGGTACCGGAGTATGGTAATAATTATTGTACTCGTGGATGTTTTTGTTAGGTAACTAGCAAGAAGGCTGCAATCATCGAGTCGTCTCATCAATTAAGAGACCATGTTGGTCCAGAAGCATCCATTTCACGTGGTGATTCCTACAGTACATCAAACGCCTCTTTTAATTACATATGTATTTGCAGGTCTAATCTAGACAGGAGATTTAGTTTCTTGCTGAATTTGTATTGCAATGCATAGAATGGTATGTTTCCTAAAAGTGAGGTGTCTTTCTGTGATCCATATATCTGGAAATTAGAAATAGCAATCAATGAGATTCTTGTCGTAAAAGGGATATGAGCCTCAAATAGTCTAGCATAAGAAAAGCCCAGCAAGAAATGGCACACAACGTTGCTAGAACACCCACCAAATGGGATACATAATAATTGTTATGGAAAAGATAGAAACTGTGTGTCTGCAGTGTGCATGTGTCCCCAGTTATCTGCTGAGCTTGTACTGACTTGATGTGATCTAAGCTCGCTTATTTGATTGCAGAGAGAGGGGAAGTATTAGGTGATCATTACAAGCTTCTTCCTGTTGACCTGCGAGACATTAAGCAATTAGATTCGGCTGTTGAAATGGCACAGTTGGATCCAAGGTATGCTGCATGTTTCATGCCTTTTTAAGTACTTACTTGTTAAAATTGAATTCTATGGTGTGGGTGGTTATGTGGTCTCCATGATTTATTGGAAAACCTTATTCACGTGTACACAGCTTTAGTGACCAAATCAGCATAAGATATTTCATTTGTTCATATGATGTCACATATGCATTTTGTTGTGCCATTTCCATCATATATGTCATGGACTTCTATGTCATTGTTTGTCATCACTTTCATGCTTACGGTTGCAACTTAGTTGTTTTCAACTTAATGAAAGATACTGTCTCAGTATTCTTGATTTGTTTTTCCGATAGCATGCTAAGGAAAATGTTTATAGATGAAGAAACTGATCAGATATTGTTGGTTTAGCGTGAATATTCTTTACAGATCCATAGGATGGTTGGTGGAGGTAAAAGTCAAGCTGGATAAGAGCTAGGAAACTGGACCACAAATTTTGACCTTCTTACTCTGGGGAATGCTTCCTGGGTCAGATTGTCTCACCGCTAGTATCTCACCGTCAATCTGGAAAAGAAATTTCAAAGAGCTAGACCCTTCTCAACAAGGGAGCTGGAAATAATTACACGGAAACATGACGAAGAAAAGACTTGTACTTAGTTGTGAAAAAAAGGATGGGCAGAACAATTTTTCCAAATGAGATTTTTAACTGATTGGATGATCGACCTGATGGATGCCATATTTATTATAGTAATAGATATGACTTTTAGATCTCCGACAACAATGTCTCCATGAATTTCTAAATTTTGTTTTCTGTAATGAAGGCATGTGTCCATTATTCAAACTTGAAACAATAGATGGCAGCATGTAGTGGCAGGGTAAAATGAGTATTTCATGTCCACTGGAGTATTCATCATAAATTATTCTTTTTCTCGGTTGCAATGAAGCCCATAGTCATGACATTATTTGGATAACTAGCGCAGAAGAAATGGAAATGAAATAATTAATTTTCTAGATGGTTATCATGAGAGATTGTGATAGCATCTTCTTTCGATTAAAAGTGTTCATGTTTGGAAGAGGTGCTATGCAAACAGAGAAAAGTTTGTTAAAAAAAAACTTGAGAGAATATTTTGACGAAAGAAGAACAATGAAATGCATGTTTAATAAAATGTTTTCAGTGGTTGGTGGATCTAATAGATGGATGTTTACTTCAAAATGTGGGTGTGATATCAGAAATTAAACGTGATATCTGGCTTGACTTCCTTCAAGGAGATGATTGCTCATCAGTTTAGATAGTATCTCTTTCACTAAAAATCTATGTCACACGGGTGCGGGATACAGCAAATTTCAAAATTTTTGGGTGCGGCGGGTGACACGGCTATATAATATTCAAGCTACAACAAGTGAAACATCAATTAACATAAGTATATGACAATAGAAAATACACAACTTTATATTAAAGCAAAACACATAAACTGTAAACAACTACTAATTTCATCATAATACACAAATCAATCTTCACTATCCGGACCCATTTATCCAAAAAGACCCAAACTTCAAAATCGATACTAGATTTTGAAGCGTGAAATATCCACACAAAAGGAAGTGAAGAAGGTCCGCGTTAAGATATTTTTCTACATTCGTCGGCGGAGTTTCATGGGATATGATGGAAGACAAGCTGAAGGAGCATTTTGGAAACTATGGCGAGGTAACTCGGGTGATCATCATGGGAGATAAGGTCACGAGTCGACTAAGAGGCTTTGGTTTCATTGTCTTCACGGATTACTCCCTCTTTGATCGGGTTCTCAAGGATAAATACACCATAGACGGCACCCGTGTTGAGGTTGACACTCCACCTCTTAGAGGTGTCTGTGTGACTTAGCTAAAAATCATCCAACCTTTTTGGTCCTCATAGCCAAGTGAAGTTTTTACTAGGAACCTAGGTTACATTTTGTACCCAAATGTGGTGTTATGACATGTTTTTTTCAAATCTGGCATGTCTTATACTTGCTTCTAAGTTCCTTCACAATCTATTTGAACGAATGGGCTTTTTCTTGTGCAGCTTGCCAACCTTTATAATTGCGGAGTGTGTTCTAATATACTTGGATCCAGATTCAACATGTGCTGTAGTGGGTTGGGCTTCAAAAACATTCTCAACTTCTATATTTTTCTTATATGAGCAGGTCTTTCTTTATCTGTCTATCCAGATAACTTATATTTGTGATTACTTTTTCTGTGCCTCTAATCCTGTTGCCATTTCATTTCTGTGTTGTAACCTCTTTGACCCTTCATGAGTAGATTCATCCAGATGATGCGTTCGGGCACCAAATGATCAGAAATCTAGAGGTATAACTGGCTGGCATCTTTACTTCTTATTCTGATACTAAAACTGTTTCATGGAGATGTGAGGTCTGAGACCATATTGTTTTGAAGTTTTTGTCTTCTCGTGTTACTTTCCACGGTTTGGTAGAACACCTGAATTGGTAATAAGCATTTTGAAATATCATTTTTTGGTAATTCAATATGTTGACTCATGCTAAAATAATAGTTACCACGTACAAACTAGATCTTCTATGATCTAAAAGCTCTTTACGAAATTTGATCAATATTTCACGTCAGAAGCATTACTGGAATGAAGTCCATTACACTTGTGGAGCTTTGTTATCAGCCATTAGTTCATAGATACCAAGTACAGTTTTGCTACGGAGCCTTCAACACACATGCACATGTAAGGAATTTACATCTTTAAAAACCACTTTCCCCTACAAACTTGTATAAAGAGATCATCACTGGCCATTTTCTGGCAGACCAATTACACCACCATGTTAAGAACATCAAATAAACATGGAAATTGAATCTTGAATAACCCAAACCTTTCGTGTAATGGTGATTTTATGGCGTTCAAAAGAGATTCTTCTTTTGAACAATTGCTTTTTGAAGCATCATAAAATCCTTGTGTACGTTGCAATTTTGACTATCCAAAGTCGATTTCTATGAAACCTAGAGGAAATTACATCCATGTGGTTAGATTTTTGAAGAACCAACAGAAGAGTCCCGCATTGTACAATTCGTAAGGGATGATGGTTTTTATCGGACACTCCCTTAATATATATCTTGGTACTATATGAAGCAATTTATCCACACAACGATGTTTCAACTTAAAAATTGTATAACCATTACACATAATAATGTCATCATATTTCTGTCTCTGGGGGATTATTTCCTTGATTTCTGTTTATTACGTTCTGTACAAATTGCTGACTGAAATGTTTATACTGCGGTCTTTGATACATTAATGCTAGATGTTTCATGCTTGTATTTTTATAATTCACTCTTTTGGCAGAGCCGGGGATGCCCTCTCTTAAGTATATATGCGACACCAACTCTTGAAGCAAAGGAAAAGCTCTTCATTGATCAAGGATGGCAGGTACCTGCCAGTGTGCTTAAATAATGCATGATTATGGGTTTCCTTGACCATATTCTCCGATCATGTTGTTGTTGCAGAAAGCTGTTGCTTGGGATATGCAGAGAGTTTACAGTAACTTTATTGATGTCCAAGAGAGGCGAAGGTGAGTGTTTCTTTTTGAATGTGGATAAGTTTCTAGTTTTAAAAAAAAATGGGATAAGCTTCATGATGAAGGAAAAAACCTTCGTGGTCTTTATGTTTCCCTTTCTATATGCTTGCATTTATTTTACTAAAGCATCAATACTTGAAATTTCTCGAATAAATAGGTAGCACTTTTTCTTTATATGTCATGCTCTTTTTTAATGACCTCTGCTTCTGCCTTTTAAATTCATAACTAGTAATTTCCATATTTGGCGTTTTTCTCAGGATTGAGCGATTGGAAATATTCGATGAATTTGAAGAATATCATATGATGCAGGTTGGAAATATTAACGAATATTTATTTGCCTACTTTGACTTGGATGTGGTCTGAGTCACACTGATCTTCTCATTATAGAATCCTGTCAGCTGACTTAACTTTTTGAGAGGTTGGACAAGTTTCTGGGGTCCTATGTGACTCAGGCCATGGGGATTAGGTTGACATTCTCTCTTGGGATCCTTCGTGGTTACCATATCAGAACTGCTAAGTGGGAATCTGAAAATAAGGAAATTGGAGGATTTCTGAATGGACAATTCCTTTTTTAGTTACACGCTTCCTAATTCCTGGAGTCCTTTCTCTACACGTGATTGATGTTCAATGAACTTACATGGATAGGAAATGCGACCTAGTCCCTTGGCTTCACCGCATTCTTTTGCTAGACTTTGGTCTGGGTCTGGTTGTGTTTGTGGTCAAGATTCACGGTGATTAACCGGTTCAGACCTGGCCAATCTTGGGTACAGGAATGCGTACCTAACCATGTTTATACCTACAGTCAAGGTGAGGGTTAGATTTCACTGGATCTGTTCAAACGAAATCCATTTTCATTAGAAAACTCTTTCCCGTTCCTGATCATCTCTGAATGAGCCGGAGTGTAACCTCAGTGTGGCTCTACAACTACCCCCTGTACTCTTCATGCGGTGGAAATTGTCTCCCTCTCTTGGCGGTTCAACCAGCAGAGTGGTGGTTGTGTGATTTCATGTGATTATTTTTGAAGATACTCATTTGTTTCTCTTTCCCATGGCTGCTCCCAAGCCAAAATAAAGGAGGTTGTGTTAGGCTTCCGACATCAAGCGTAAAACTTTGTCGGACTTATCTACCATGAATTCTACAAATTATGATAGGGCTATGTGGAAACAAAAAATCCATGTAGCCAACCCATCTAGTATGAGAAAAGGCTTTGTTGTTATACTTGTTTGTTTGTTCCTGATAATTATTCATCCCTGCAGGAACACTATTGTGTCGCTTATGCAATCAACGATGCCAAGGTCAAGAAATCACCATACTGTTTTCATTCTCTTGTTGTTGGGGGAACTTGTCGTGACAGTCTTGGCTACACTTTTCCCAATTGCAGGGCATGTTTGAGAGCTTTGGCTTCACCTGTGACCAGCATCCCTTATTCAACACATGAAATCGGTAGCACCAGTGCGAGAAAATTGCCCAAAGTTGTGGTCGACATGGATAAATTTGGAGGTTATTATTGGGTTGGTGGCTCTTTTTCTTGCCCTCTGTTTTGTAATGGCAAAGAAATTTGCATCTATTTTCTTGATGCTTTTCTGTTTATTGTAGCTATATATCCTGGTTTGAACTAACCGATTTGAGCGGTATTCTGGTTGATTGGTAGTATATAACCTTGTAGATCTAATACAATATAGTTTGCAATGCTATTGATTTCCTTTTATTTGATTATAGTGCCAATTTGGTGGGCTTCCGTGCGATGTTAGGTTTTGCACCAAATAGGTGACTAATTACCTGCGTACAACTAGATAGGACAAAGGAAAGCTGCTCCATGTCCATTTGTATCCAGGATGAAGTTTTGGTTGATGGGCATATAGAGCTGTATAAAATGGGATTGAGCTTCTTGTGGTTCCGATCGTTTCCATGCTCCTTAAGTTCACCGTAGGTACATGAACATCACATAAACAAGTGGTTTTTGGCTCGGCGCAGATCATAATTGGGTTCATATATATTTGTGTGCGTACATGCAAGAAGAACACGTCAGGTTGACTATTCTTTTTCTTTTTCTTAAGCAAAAATTGATTACTTTTTAGGAAAAAAGATAGACCGTGTTGTAAAGATTATAAGGTAATTCAATGAAAAAGATTAATTACTCAACATCGACTTTTAGTAATGGATTTGCAGGTAAAAAAGTGGATAAAGAATAATAGAGTGGATAAATCTATTCACACTAGATTGTGAAACCTCAAATGTAAAATAGAAGATATATTTAAAAAAAAAGTTTTTCAAGGAGATGCTTGTAATTATGTAGATAATCTTATGATATGTGGAATAACTTATACATATTAGGAAAGTAGAAAAAAATATTTTAAGCGAATGTAAGGGATGCATATCGGAATAAAAAGAAGATTGGTTGTGGAGTGAAGTAAGGTAAAAAAGGTAAGTTACAAATTATATTATAATAAGAAGACTAGTGAAACTTAGGAGGCTTATAAGAAAACAAGAAAATAAGTAAAAAAGATCGTCAATTAAGCAAAATCCAAAACTAAGAGATATTTTTAGGATAACTAAAGGTATATATAAGAAAACTAAAGATTTTATTTTTATTAGACACATCAAAAATGAGGATGGAAAGATTCTAGTGGTGAATGATGATATAAAAAATATATGAAAAAATTATGTGTAGAAGTTTTTTAATTAAAATACATATGGTAGTATTATCTTAGGAGAGTTAGCTAAAACAAAAAAGTATATAATATTCAAAAGAATGAAGTCAAATATGCTCTTAAATATATAAAGGTTGGTAAATATGTATGAACAGATAGTATTTTTATAGAAGTATGAAAAATTTTGGGAGAGATGAAGCTCACTTTCTCACAAGACTATTTAATAAAATATGGAGAACCCAAAAGATGTCCAAAGAATGGAGGGCATTTACACTCATACTCATATATTAGAACAATGGAGACATTAAGAATTGTGTGAATTATTGATATATCAAGTTAATGAGTCATACTTTGAAATTATAAGAAAGAATTATCAAATGTAGGTTAAGACAAGTATCGGGTACGACAGATAACTAATTCAAATTTATGCTTGGTAGATCTACTATTGAAGCGATTCACCTATTGAGATGTCTTATAAAACATTTTAAAGCAAAAAAGAAAAACCTCAAATGATATTTATTGATTTAGAAAAAGCTTATGATAGGATGTTAGGAGATATCTTTTGGAGAACCTTTGAAAAGAGAGGTATCCTATTGACATACATAAAGCTTAGGCATAGAATTAATGCTTGTTGTTTAAAATGGAGAGGCATAAGGTATTCTATATGATAAGAAGATACCATTAAAGTTAAAAGATAAATACTATATAGCAATAATTAGACCTACTATGTTTATGGTTGAGTGTTGGGTAGTTAATCATCAACATGTGCAAAAGATGTCCGTAACAAAAATGAAGATGTTGCGATGGTCATCTACTCTATGAACATATGAAGAGATTCCTCCATGGATTTTGAAAAAGGAGAAACCATTTCCACTATAATATTCATGGTGTTCAAGAACAGGTCAGTACGTTCGTTGTCGTCTCTGTGTGTGTGTGTGTGTGTGCACGCATGTGTGTGTTTGTGTGAAATCCATCCATCGCTTTTGCTGCGCGCGGAACGACGGGAAGATTATGTTGGGACAAAGGGGTGCAAGCATAAAAGATCAGGTGCTCTGTCAACCCACTGATTCTCGTTGTTTTAGCATCTTGATCGTTCATTATGGTGATCAACGGTCTACGACAGGCCCCCACTGTGGGTATGGTTTAGTTTATTAGGTCGAGGATTCAGATGCAAGGTGAAACGGACGGTTGAGATGACATAGTACAGAGCTCAGGAGTAATTTACAGATAGCCAAATCCTGTTGGCTCCTCGGCCTGATATGGTTGGCTCCGAACTCCGAAGGGCGTGCGAGGTTAGGCAACTGACTCCTTTGTACAACTGAAGTTCGAGTTAGGTTTGGACTAGAAGTTTGTGGTACTGGATTTAGTGTTTTCTCATTATAAAATCCAAAATGAGTCGGGTTTTAAGAATATTGTTTGCCTAAGTCTGATCCAGTTTCGAGAAAATGGATCTGAGACACCTGTACATGAAGCTCTGATAATCTACTAAATACAGCCCCATTCTGATCCGAACAGAAAGTTCAACTCATCCAAATGTGCTTAGAAAGAGAAGAGTAGGTGTACAAACTTCGACTATGTCGGGTCAAACTCGAGCTCATGGAAGTGCAAGCTAAATGAACTGAAAATGAGCTGTCGGTGCGTACAAACCATGAGTGACCCGTTTGTTTATTAGGCCTGGTTCAAATCGACCTTCGCAATGGTCTTCGACTCCGTGTTAGAGATGGTGGGGTTGAGTATGGATCTCCAAACCAAACCCAGTTCATTGACACCCTGGTTCCGTGGGACCTGGACATGAACAAGAATTAGCTGAAGGCCCATGTTTAACATTTATTTATACATAATTCATATTAAACAATGATCGATGGTACATTTCTAAGTAGTCAGTGGCAAACATGAGAGCATAGAGGAAGTTTCTCATTCATTATTTAAGGATCTTAGAGAATATCCCATGCAATGCACATTTTTTTATTGAGGTGTAGGCTGTCTAGATGATATTGTCAAGTAGCAAAAATTTTGTCAACCAAGCATGGCCTAGTATATGCCATCCAATATCAAAGGAAAGATATTTCAAATAGCCTTTCACTAAGCTCATTGTTTACCATCTAACCTATGGCGTCTCAAAGTACCTCAACTAGCACTCATTGGCCGAGTGCGATCACTGAAGTGAGGGGATTCACAACTTCAGATCCTACCCCACAGCTCAACCCTGAGTTTGGTCGAGGTTTAGACACCCCGGATCCGGTCTGGGCTGGCATAAAGGCCGGATATGACTGTAGCCGTCAACATTTCTTCATGCATGTTGAAGTTTTCCTGCAAAACGCACAAGGAACTACTTTCTCTCCTGGCTTGAGGATTAACTCAAAAAAGAAGGTTATGAGGTCAATTGGCGGATGGCCATGGATATCTGGTACGTAGACATGACAGGTTCCAAACCGACTCAGGGGTTCTAATTGGAATCGAACTGGTTCAGAAACCGACTGAAATCAAAACCGTTGAAACCGAAGACCACTCGATGGGTATAAAAGGGAAATACAAAGAATAAAGGCTCTCTTGGTCATTTTGAGTACAACATTAACAGCATGCCTATGGGAATAAGTGAACTTAAAATGGTTGAGATGGACAGTGACAAGTTCTTGCTTGACAATATCAAGAAAAGCGATGCCTGATTGAGAAAATCAGGGAAGTTTACACCCGGCGTAAAACTCGGAGCATCAGGTGTGACGACAAAAAGAAATTTCACTCTAAAAGAGGCAAACTTGCCCTTCTAAAATAGGACGGGTCCGAGTCGGGTACATAATCAAACAATTCTCTCTCTTTCTCTCTCTCTCTCTCTCTCTCTCTCTCTCTCTCTATATATATATATATATATATATATATATACAGTTTTACCAATAAAAGACATGCTTGGTATTACAAAAGATGCCCGTCACCAATATAAAACTTGTGCAAGCCTTGTCCAGATGAGCAAATAGCTGGGTGGCAAACCAACACAGCGGCTCATTTGTTCATCTCGACAAAATGCCATCTTGGCTGGGCCTATAGGCCCATGACGTGAACTATGACCTACCGTATCATAGAGTTAGATGAAATGATAAAAGAACCAACATAACTCATGAGAGCACATCAAATATGAGCTACAACTGAACCCGTATTTGTAACTTGTGTATCATGATTACATTACAGTTTGTTATATAATTTGTACCTTTAATATCGATTCAAACAGGAAGTAACGAGTAGACAAACCGAGCATGACTTGTCGACTCGATTTATAAGGCAACAGATGATGGAAGTTCATTGTATTTGGCTCATCAAACAAGTAAGCTAGCTAGTTTCCTATACCAAAGAACAATATTGATGTAACATGACACACCACGATATCTTATTGCCCTACGAAATGAGGCCACAGACGAATGTGCATAAAATTTTTATTTCTTGTTCGCATATAAAATAAAGCTATGAAACTTTTTGGGAAAATGATTGTTTTTCTATCTTCCTAACCGGACTCTTTCCTTCTGGGTGGCTTCACACCGGAACTTCGGGCGGCTTGGCAAACTAGACTCTCGTTTGCATTGTGGGCCTCCCTGTCGCAAGATTCCCGCAGCTTGATAAACAAACACCTGGCGTACTTTGTTAGCTCTTACCCTCACAATTTTCTATAGGGAACCAACTCCCCACAATCAAAGAAGGCCCACATTAGAAAGACGGTCTCAATTTGGGAACCAAACCTCAGCAAGTTCTCATATTTAGAGAAAAGGAGCTGTCAATTAATGGACAAGTCAATTCTTGCGGATTACTCTCAGCCTTCACATTTTGATGAACCACCGTTCAAGATCACTTTGTCAAACAACATCAGCATAGTTTGACCCAACCAAACCTGAGCTTAATTGTCATTATGAGCAAAGACATGCCCGCCTTATAAAGGTAGGAGCATCTTTACCCTTTGCACAGTGCTATTGGGGTAGTCGGTCTGGCTTCGAACCAATATGCCTACAATCTTCTGAAAATGCCATAGCATATTGAAAGGACTAGGCCTCAAAGCTGAATATTCTAACTAGATCCACTCTTAGAAAGAGAAAGGTTCCTAAGGTACGCGCTCTTTCAAAATGAACCCACTTGCTCAGGCACTACTCGCATAACTGCAAAGCCAAAACAGAGAGAAGTGTAGATGAACGGAAGGATGAGAGAGAGGAGAAGCCCGGATCAACTCTGATTTTGTTGTGGAATAAGTCGACCGTCAAAGCCCTCCTATGGATCTGACAGTGTTTTGAGATAAAACAAAAATCTACTTCATGCATCTCTTTTATGAGATCCTCAACATTTCAAGTTTTAAAACAGAATCTGTGTATGTGAGCGTGTGCATGCATGCACGCGCGCGCGCGCGCGTGTGTGTGTGTGTGTGTGTGAGAGAGAGAGAGAGAGATTTTGATGATACAAAAGGCAAGGCTGCCCATAAAGTGAACATCCTTGATAGAGCATTGTCATGTTAGGTTCTGGTTCTGTTGTGAACTAATGTAGTTCTCCACCAACGTCTTGGCCAAAGATACCTGCTTCCAATTCACAAGAAAAAAGGGAAAAGAATCAGTGAAAGCTTGGGGAAAAAAGGCCACACCAAAGTGAAACTCCAGCAGAGTCTAAACTCTAAATCACGACGGTGTGGAAAGAAAGGCTGGTCGAACAGAGACAAAGAAACTCGGCTTGGGCTCAACTGCCCAAGTATATGCAAAGTCTGTTGAACCTCTATGAAATCCGTGAAGGAGAAGTCCAATGGACCCAGTTTCTGCCAAGTTTCTGATCAGATCAGAACCATCGAGAGAACACGAAACAACTGCTTAACAAAGAAAAGCATGCACGTACAAACAAAACCGGCTTCCGATACAAAGTCATTGGACTTGGATAAAACCGTACCTGTTCAGCAGTGCCTTCAATATGTACCTGTCTTTCAGGCCTTTCACCTCTGCCACCAATGACCTGTATCGATAGGACGTAAAAGGTCAAAGGAGATTGCGGTGAAGCAGAAAACTATTCCATATGGTAGCAACACTCAGAATAAAATCCATCCTAACTAGTGTAAAGAAAGGAATAGTCAGTCACACACACAGACAAGCACGCAAGTTTTGTGTTTTTCCGCTCAAGAGTAGGAAGTGGAAATGAAGAGCAACTTCATATAACCTTGCATTCACTATAGCCTTGGTGCAAATTCAAACAGCCAGCCACACAACGACGTTTCAGATGCTATTTGTAGTGAAGCTAAGTTTCGCATATCCACCTTTAGATTGCGCGCTCAACATGAAAAACTGAGTTACTGATCCACTTTTGTCATCTACTAATTACTAGTTGTTTTGCAGGATGGGCAACCCCAACAAAATGAATGAAAAGTAATAAAGGTATACCCGTATTGTAGCACCAGACCAAAGCCTGAAATTTGAAATGTTGGATCCATGTTTGCCAATCAAACCACCAACCATAGACTCCGAGATCATCATTTCTAAGGTCACAATGTTGACTGCATAAACAGAAAGTTCACTTGTCAGATCTACTGTTTTGATGCCAGCAATATGGACTGGAATAAAATAATATAGAATGCAGATTAGCAAATTGCTAAAAGAAAAGGAATAAGAAAAACTAAACCTGCCGGTGATTGAGATGTAGGGTCCTGTTTGAAGTTGTATTTTGGCCTGATTGAAATTACTCTTTTTGGGGGCTTCTCCCTGCACAGGTTTTGATTAGGCCCAGAAGAAAAGGATCAGAAATGATAGAACAGGGGAACATAGGGTTACAGCAAACCTCAGTTTACAGCCTATCTTCTCCAAGGCCTTTAGAACTTCTGGGATGTCACCAATAACCTGATCACGAAATATAACAAAAGTATATACTAATCAATGCAAGGAAATAAGTATGCAAAAGACAAAATGATTTCTGCAAAACAACGTGAACCTTAGAGAACTCCAGTTAAGCTCCTAAATGTCCAATTTTGGTTGCTTGGATGAAAACATATTCTCTCCATTTGGGAAACCATACATGATGTAGTGAGAAGATAATTGAAGACCTTGCAAAGTCCATGAAATGTTATTGGTCTTTTAACTGAAGTCAAATAAAAACTCCAACCAGTAATCTTCTGTTTTAAGAAAGGAAAAGGGTACTAATAGAAATATAAGGACTAACTTAGGGCTCACATACATAAAAGTTATTCTTATCAAAACAAGCCAGGAAGAAAATGAAAGATCAAGAGAAAACATAAAATCTTCTTCTGCTATACATGGCTAATGCATGTCTATTGGTCCCATGTTCTAACTCAATGAATTAAAACCAGCTAGTTGCATGTGCATGCACGTACATGCTCCTTCTATCACAAACGAGTAACAGCGTGTTAGTGTAGGTATATTGTAAAAGTATAGGCGTTTCGATCCATAACACCACAAAGGTAAGCAGGTAAAAACGAAAACCAGCATACAAGACGATAACATTCAGAGCCCAACTAAGAAGTCATCCGTAGTCTATATAGGATCTATATAGGAATAAGATGAAAACTGAAGGCAGATCTTAGGAGAAGATGTTTACCTGCACCAAGCGATCTGATTCGCATAGAGATGCACAAGATGGCAAATGATTTGGAGCCATGATCTGAACAGTTGCACCAGAAGAGTTCCTTATCTCTGCAATGCTATGACCAGAAACCCCAATCAAGCCACCTGCCTGAGATCCTGCAATCAGAAGCTTGATCATATTCGTAGCAGCATGCGCAGGATCTACTTTTAGTGTTTCAACACCACTGTTGTTATCCTGCTCAGCAAGACAAGCCAATACCAACCCACAAGCTTCAGGTAGAAACTCTTCAACTAGATTTTATCAAGTTAATGGTCAATATTCCCATGAGAACAAGCTCACTCCAAACAAGTAATTGCAGAAATTCATAGATTCTTAGTTTTCTATTTCATGTAGACTGACTTTCCATAAACATGAAGACACGACAAAAATTCGCCAAACTCGCAGGACTTGAGCAGTATCTCCAAAGAAAAGTTCAACAGGAAAACATAAACCGATTGAACGTCTAACCTGAAGGATAATTCTCGCTATACATTGAAGTGCCCGTTCTGCATCTGATACTTCACTTTCATCGTCTTTAGAACTTATTATGATTACCCGCTCTTCAAAAGGCTGCAAAAAGGTATAAAGAACAATAACGGTCATGCATAAGTACGGGAGAGCAGGCATAGCTTGTATAAAAATCAAGTAAGCCAATCAGCTAAGCAAAAGATAGAGACACCACATGGGACTCAAACTTAGGCTTATGTCGTTCCTATAACCCAGGCTAAATATTGTATTTGAGCTCATTAACAGTTTCAGTGAAATTGTAAATACAAGCATGTGCGTGTACGTGTGCACATGTGTGCGAGGGCAAGTGTGTGATCTGCTCTTAACATACCAGAGCGAACCATGAGATCACCAGTACCCTCAACTCCTAACGAGGAGATGGAAGGTTAAGGTACCCGTACCTCTCTGTCAATGTGAAGTGAATACTACGTTACTTCATCAATAAAAACAGCACGCTTGAGCTTAACTGAGCTCATCTCAGCTGCTGTGGTTCACAAGAAGCCATACCATAATTCAGAAGATTCGGTACAACCCATTATAGCTTAAGTAGATTTCAGATTCAAGATGCTTAAGTGAGAAACCATCATCCAGTAGGCACAAATCAACTAACTGAATCGTGAATTTACATAAACCAACACCCTTATGAAGCTGGAGAACCTATTGAGCTCCAAACTCATTTCAAAGATTCTGCACTTTTAATCTATAGGTATTCTTCAGCAGGACGCAAGTACTTCCTTCAATCGAGTTCAACCTAAGGCAACAACGTAATCATCATCTTAGTATCGTGAAACTTGAATGTGCCGCAGCTCCCACGTAAATTGAGCTGAATTTGAGAATAATGATACTTCGAAAAACGCTAAGAAACAAGGATTCCACGTGACACACAATTCCGATGAAGCGAACACCTTTTTCTATTGCATTTGTAATTGAAACTGTCGAGAGCATTCACTAGTTAACGTGTTAAACCCTATACCCCGTCTAGCACAACTAACTAAGCCCACGAACTGCATAGAAGAAGAAGAAGATAGTAATGAAGCAAAAAGCAGTTTCTTAAAGGAGAAAGCCGGCAAGAAAGATGCTCAAACAACGGGAGTCGTTAAATCACTCCCACGAATTCATTAATAAACATCATCGTCCACCGATAGCACGGCAAAGAGATAGAGATAAGTATGGAAAACCAGAGAGCGAGGGCTACCACTAGGGCGTCGGCGATCTTGATACTCGCTCTGGTCTCCTCTCGGATCTGACGGATCTGGCTCCCCTTGACGCCAATAACTCGGCCTATCTGTATGGAGGGAACAACAATGCGAAAGATGATATCGCGGGACCGCGCCGCGACTTTCCCCGGAAGATCGCCGTGGCTATCGCCGGAAGGACGGGGGCGCTTCCTGCTGGCGTCAGGCTTGTGCTCGTCTTCATCAGACGGAAGGTACGGTAGAGGGACGCTCTGTGCTTGTCCGTAGGAAGAGGGTTCCGGCATCCCATAATCACTCATCAAAAAAGAGGGAGAAGAAGAAATCCCGAGTGCGATCGGAAATGCCGGGAAAATAAGCTCCTTCTTTAACAAACCATCGTCTTGTAATGCCCTTGTTCTTTCAGTTATTTATTCTTACGCCATTTTGTTGGAAACTTGGATGTCTTCTTCTTTTTGTTACAAGAGAAGGCCGAAGCCAAACACATACAGAGTCGAACTCCCCGCCAGAAGCATCAGCACCACAGCGCTTCCGTTGAGCTAACGCTCTGAGTGCAACTTGGACGTTTATTTGGTGTTAGGGTAAAGTGTAGCTTAGAGGTGGCCGGTTTAGATTAAGCCTGGTGGCTCGAACTGGATCTGAACCGTTTAAGGATCGAAAATGAATCAAGGACGGCGACGAGGGTTTCTTTGATTCCCGTGACGGCGACAAGAGTGGGGTTCTCAAACGGGGATGAGACTGGAACTTAATTTCCGCCCACGTTCCGTCTCATGAACATTCATAAGAAAACTTTAAGGATTGGTTTTGGTTCTAATTGTTATGGAACCAAATCGAAACTAGAACTGGGAGTTCCAAACTTCATTCAGTTCCTCCAATTTTCTATTTTTATTTCATGTATTGTCAAAATAAAACCTAACTCCAACCAAAAGCATAATCGGAATCAAATCAGAACTGATGAGTTTGGAATCAAGTCAGGACCAGGCCTAAATTGAGCAACTCTTTGATGAGCTGGTTCATGCTTAACTCGTCTATGTTTACGAGTTAAACGTAGACGACCAGTTCGGTTAATTTGGTTTGCATAAGCGCATTCGTTATTTATGTGTAGTTTTATGTGCCTGTGATGTAGAGTTGTGTTAATCAACTAATTGTGTACTACTCGTGTAAAAGAATTATCAAAAACCTTTATTGTATACAATTATTATTTGAGAACCAATTTTGGCCTAATTGCTCCCTAGATTAATTATGCAGATTATATCGGCTTTGAGTCTGTTGAGTCGGGTCAACCCGAACCATATCAGGTCGTGTTCCGGTTTCGAGGCTTTTAACTCGACCTGTCGACCAATTTTACCACCCCTGCCGGCAACTCTTTGAACTCCGTCTCTCTCTCTCTCTGAGCCCAGCCAGTGTCCAAAACCCTCCGAAAGCCGTAGAAAAGGGCCGGCTGCAAGCATCAGTGGAGATTTCCTGATGCATTTCTCACCCTCTTCCTCCTTTCCTTTGAAATGCCTCCTCTCTTCTTTCTCTCTCTCTCTAAAACCCTCTCCACCACCGCGGCCGCTGCCGTCCCGCAGCACCACCATGACCAGCAGCGAAGGGGGAAAAGGGTGATCCAGAGTGCGGTCCTAAACCCGGCGAAGGAGGCTCTGACGGACTATCTCTATTCCACGCGCTCCCTTCTCTACCCCTACGCCGAAAACATCAGCAACAATTCTCCCTCTTTCCTCAGATCCCTCCTTCCCTCCAAGAAGCTCGCGGCCGGTGCGGGCGGCGTCTTCGCGGAGATCAAGCGGTTCCTTCGCTACAGTCCCATCAATGAGTATCGCCCTTTCCTCGAGAGCATCGGCATTCCGGCCGCCGAAATCCCCGGCTTCTTGCCCGCCCATCGCCTCTTCCTATCGGAGAATCAGACCTTGTTGAACTGCCTTGGCGTTCTTTCCGAATACGGGTTCCCTTGGAACAAGCTGGGCATGCTCTACCGGCACGAAGCCTCCATCTTCGAGAACTCGTGGTTGCGCGGCCGGCTTCAAGGAATTGCAGAATCGGGGTTCAGTAGGACGCATTTGATCGCCGTCTGTTTGACGTTCCCTTCCATTTTGAGCAGATTTGATGACGAAGAAAGGTTGTTTTATGACTTGAAGTGGGTTTTGTCCTCGAGCAGCCTTGCGAATTCGCATTCCGTGGACTTGTGTTACAAGAATTGCAGGAAATTATAGGTCTTCTACGGTCTCGGTTGCGAAAAGGGGAAGATCAAGGACGTTTTGGTTGGTGGAAATTTGGAGATTTTCGTCGCAGCTTGCGAAGAGAATGTGGTTGAAAAAATTGGATTCTTTTCGAGGCTGGGTATGAACGATGTGGATATCGGTTGGTTCGTTCTTCGCCATCCAGAAATCTTGAATTTCGATTTGAAAGATACCGTGATAACGATTCCGGAGTATCTGTACTACATCGGCCTCGATCGAGAGACGGTCGACTCGATCCTTCGTGTCCTTCCTCATGTTTTAGGTAGAAACAGACTTTGGATATTTGCCAGAAATTTTGAAGAGCTTAGACCTTCAAAGCTGGCTCATCGACAAAATTTTAAATGGAGGAGATCGATTTTTGGTTGTTCTTAATTCTGCCTCTGCTATTGAAGATTCAAAGCATAGTGAAATCTCAGATGAAAACAAGCTGTTGGACCCAAAGAGGGAATTTTTACAGTCAATTGGTTTCGGCCAAAATCGAATTACAGAGAAACTTATTTATCAGATAAACAGTAGCAAAGAACAATTTCAACAACGTTTCGATTGTTTTCTTCAACTGGGGCTCGAGTTCTCGGCTGTTTCAAAAATTGTAGCCGTGGGGCCGAAAATTCTCAATCAGAACGGATCAATGCTCCAAGCAAAGATTGTTTTCTTTCTGGACGAATTGCAGTTACCTCTGGAGGATCTGCAGAAGTTTCCTGCTTATATATTGTTTGATTTGGAGGGAAGAGTGAAACCTCTTTATCGCATGGCTGAGGGAGAGACACTTGGTACAAATAAAATATGTTCCTGCTACGATTGTTGCTGCTTCAGGGAAGCTATTCATCAGGATCCTTGGGAGAATCCATCCTGCCGCGCCGAATCAATGGCTGGAATTGTTCTCTTTTAGGACCTCTTAACTTCTCACTCAACAGAGATTCATCCATGTATGATTAAGGTTGTCAAGATCCTAGATCTTACCCAAGATTGCATCAGGTTCCAAGGATTGAGGATCATGCAATGGAATCGGGGTATTAAAGTCTTTAAAGATCTTACATTCATATCATGAGAATCATATGATCTCTTTTGGTATTGCTGTATCGCTGCCTGAAACGATCCATTGGTCACGAGTTCATGAAAATAGTTCTCATGTTATATGGGTGACTGTCTTCATCCCAGGAGCAAGATTGAGATCTTATTTGAATCATATTATGCAAGATGCTAGGATTTCAGGTTCCAACCTCAGTTATTTAATTAAGCATTTGAGTGTGAGATTAAAAACTTAGCACGAGAAGTAATATTTCGGAAATTATAACAGTGAATATGAACGTATTGTGGGTAGAACTAAAAATTTGGCACCAAGCTGAAGAAACTTGAAATATGTAGAATGATAAGATTTCGGAGACTCGAATTCAATTTGCCAGCAGCTGGTTGATGATTATATCTTTTCTGCTGGTCATGTGAGGGCTAAATACGTCCGCGTCACATTCTTAGGATCAATCCCTTGGCGATTAAGTTTAAAATCTTAAAATCAAAAGTAAGATATAAAGTAAAAGGATGCTATTACACATCCATTCATACTCAATCCCGGCGGATCCAGATCGAGCTGCGATGGAGCAGCTGCCTCACCCAAATTTGAAAAATTAACATAGCAGAGCATGGTTGAATCCGTGGTCTATAATACACAGTTCACCAATCCTACAAAAAGGTTTCTAGACCCACCACTGGTCAATTCAATCTCAAAACATCATATGTAGTCTGCGAGGCAAAACCAAATCGATTGGATCATCAGTGAGTGTGATCGTTAAGGGATCCTAAGCCTAAGCTTCTTGTCCCCTACTAGAAAAAAGGGCTGGCTATAGATTCTAAGCCGAAGTGGTCTTTTGTTTGGAAACTCAGAAGTTGAATTACTGTTGTAGATGGTATGGTTTTTTTTAGGGGCCAGCAATCCAAGAGATTGAATTTAAACTTTAAAAAAAGGTTAAAATAGCATGAGGCATAATAAATGATAACTTTTAGATTTGGTTTGTATCAAATAACTCAATGCAATGGACCTCGACATACCTCTAAGATACAACGAACCCTCGATTTGTTTTACATCAGCACAACCGAGCCTTAGACAAACAGACAAAGTAAAGATGATTATATTATAAATCCAATTAATGTTATAATATAACTTATAAACTCTCTTAAAAAACTAAATATGAAAAGATTTATTCAATTGGACAAAAGTGAGATGAATTTTGTTTACAATATTACTATATAGAGAGAGACATTGTGAAGATGTAACTCATAGTATGCTACTACAACAACAACAACAACAACTAAGCCTTTTCCCATACTAGACAGGGTCGGCTACATGGATTCTTTGTTTCCACAGATCCCTATCGTGTGCCATGTTAGCAGTTAACTCCCAATAAGCTAGATCATTCTTTATTGTTTCTTTCCAACACTTTTGTAGTCGTCCTCTACCTCTTTTAATACTTTCCAAATTTAGTTTTTCTAACCTTCTTAGAGGTTCTTCTTTTGATCTTCTTTCTATATGTCCAAACCATCTTAAACGATGTTCTCTCATTTTATCCTCTATTGGTGCCACTCCTAATTTGTTTCTAATAACCTCATTATGTATACAGTCTTTTCTTGTATGACCACTCATCCATCTCAACATCTTCATTTCTGTCACAGACATCTTTTGTACATGTTGATGATTAACTGCCCAACACTTAGAACCATAAAACATGGCAGGCCTAATTGCTGCTCTATAATATTTACCTTTTAATTTTAATGGTATCTTCTTATCACAAAGAATACCTGATGCTCCTCTCCATTTTAACCAACCAGCATTAATTCTATGTGTAACATCTCCATCAATTCTTTCATCACTTTGAAAAATTGACCCTAGGTATTTAAAACTTTCCTTTTGGGGAATGCAATGTGTGCCAATTTTAATTTCTATGTCCTCTGAAGTAGCCAAATGATCAAAGTTACATTCTATATATTCTGTCTTTGTTCTACTAAGTCGGAGGCCTTTGTTTTCTAATGTTTCTCTCCATAGTTCCAATTTTCTATTAACTTTTTCCTTAGACTCCTCCACTAATACAATGTCATCTGCAAATAACATACACCAAGGTACTTCATCTTGAATATGTTTTATTAACTCATCCATCACCATTATAAATAAGTATGGACTTAAAGTTGATCCTTGATGTAACCCAATATTAACTTCAAAGAAGTCTGTCGTTCCTTCATGAGTCCTCACACATGTTTTTGCACCATCATACATGTCTCTTACAAGGTTAATATATGTCAATGGGATACCTCTTTTTCCAAAGTTCTCCAAAGAACCTCCCTCGGTACCCTATCATAAGCTTTTTCTAGATCAATAAATATCATGTGAAGGTCTTTCTTTTTTGCTCTAAAATGTTCCATAAGACGTCTCAAAAGGTGAATCGCTTCAATAGTAGATCTATCAGGCATAAATCCAAATTGGTTCTCTGTTGTACTTGATACTTGTCTTAACCTACGTTCGATAATTCTTTCCCATAATTTCATAGTATGACTCATTAACTTGATACCTCGATAATTCGCACAATTTTGAATGTCTCCCTTGTTCTTATATACGGGTATAAGTGTACTTGCTCTCCATTCCTCGGGCATCTTTTGGTTTTTCCATATTTCATTAAATAGTCTTGTGAGCCAAGTGATTCCTATTTCTCCTAGTATTTTCCAAACTTCTATAGGAATATTATCTGGTCCTACCGATTTACCACTCTTCATATATTTAAGAGCCTCTTTGACTTCATTCTTTTGAATACGTCGGTAGAAATTATGGTTTATATACTTTTCTGACTTGGCTAAATCTCCTAAACTAATACTAACATCTTTATTTTCATTAAAAAGATTATAAAAATAGTTTTTCCATCTATTTCTTATATGATCATTTGCCACTAGAATTTTTTCATCTTCGTCTTTTATGCATCTAACATAATTAAGATCTTTAGTTTTCTTATTTCTAGCCCTAGCTATCCTAAAAATATCTCTTTCACCCTCTTTTGAGTTGAGTTTTTTATATAAGTCCTCCCAAATCTTAGCTTTTGCTTCACTAACGGCCTTTTTTGCTTCCTTCTTTGCTTTCTTATAAGCTTCTAAAGTTTAACTAGTTTTCTTAGCATAATGTAATTTGTAACATTCCCTCTTTGCCTTGATTTTATTTTGTACTACTTCACTCCACCACCAAGCTTCTTTTTGTACCGGTACACCTCCCTTAGATACCCCTAACACATCTTTCGCCACTTTCCTAATATGTATAGTCATATTGTTCCACATATCACAGGGTGTACCAACATAATTCCGAACATCTCCTTGAAGGACTTTCTGTTTAAATATATCTTCTTTCTCGCTTTTGAGGTTCCACCATTTAGTCCGAATAGCTCGATGCACTCTTTTCTTTTTTGTCCATTTTTTTATTTGTAAATCCATAACTAAAAGTCGATGTTGGGTGGTTAAGCTTTCTCCTGGAATTACCTTACAATCTTTACAACACGTTCTATCTTTTTTTCTACAAATAAAGTAATCAATTTGTGTTTGTGATAAGCTACTCTTATAAGTAATTAAATGTTCATCTCGTTTTTTGAAGATTGTATTGACTATAAAGAGATCAAATGATATAGCAAAATTTAAAATCTCCCTACCTTCTTCGTTTATATCCTCATAACCAAAGTTTCCATGAATCCCTTGATATCCTAATGCCTCTTTACCGACATGTCCATTTAAATCTCCTCCTAAATAAATCATCTCCCTTTGTGGAATCTTTTGAAACACCTTATCCAACTCTTCCCAAAAACTGTCTTTATACTATCTTCTAGTCCTACTTGGGGTGCGTAAGCACAAACTATGTTCAAAACCTCTGCTCCTAACACTAATTTCAATGTCATGATTCGGTCACCATATCGTTGTATGTCTACTACACTCTCCTTTAAATCTTTATTTATGATAATACCAACTCCGTTTCGGGCCTTTTCTTTACCTGAGTACCATAATTTAAAACTTGTATCCTCTATCTCCTTTGCTTTTTCTCCAACCCATTTTGTCTCTTGTAAACATAGAATATGAATCTTTCTCCGAATCATAGTATCTACCACCTCCATTAGCTTACCCGATAATGTTCCAATATTCCAAGAACCAATACAAATCTTATTATCTAGGACTAGCTTCCTTACCCCCTGCATCCGTCCATAATCAAAATGCGAAGACCCTCTCTGAAAATTTTTCACTACATTCGGGCGGTAATGTAGCGGGACTAACTTCTTTACCCACACCCGTCCATGATGTGGAAACCCTCTTTGCAATTGATTCACTACATTCGGGCGAAAATGTAGTGGCCCTTGCTTACTTCTTACTGCATTCGGGCTCTGCAGCACGTCGCTAGGCGGGGACGCCCCAAAGCAATGCTCATAATTTTTGTAATCCATGTTGTAGAAATCCGACGAAGTTTTACGCTGGCTGTCGGAAGCCTAACACAACCCTCCTCCTTTATCCGGGCTTGGGACCGGCAATGCAAGGGTGATCCCTTACATGGGCGGAGTTAATGAATGCTACTAATGAATACAATTATCATTCAAAAAGTAACTCTTAATGAATGCATATAAGTTATAGTCACTATCAAATGCAATATAATTATTACTCAAGTGAGTAGGTCTTAATGTCAAAACATGATTGCTAAATGCTTGTGGTTGCTTGGCAGTGAATTGAAACTTAAAAAAAAGGGTTAAAATAGCACGAGGCGTAATAAAGGATAACTTTTAGATTTAGTTGCTGTCATCGGTATCAAATAACTCAATGCCATGGACCTTGACATACCTCCAAGATACAACAAACACCCTCAATTTGTTTTACATCAGCGCAACCGAGCCTTAGACAAATAGACAAAGTAAAGATGATTATGTTATAAATCCAATTAATGTTATAATATGACTTATAAACTCTTTTAAGAAACTAAATATGAAAAGATTTGTACAATGGGACAAAAGTTAGATGAATTTTGTTTACAATATTACTATATATATAGACATTATGAAGATGTAACTCATAGTATGCTATTAATGAATAAAATTATCATTTAAAAAGTAACTTTTAATGTCATAACATGGCTTTTAAATGCATATAAGTTATAGTCATTATCAAATGCTACTAATGAGTATAATTATCACTCAAGTGAGTAGGTATTAATGTCAAAATATGATTGCTAAATACTACCACTACATGTGCTACTAATGAGCACAATTATTAATGAAGTCGATCTTAATGCCACTACATGACTCCAACCATAACCTTCCCCAAATAATTTCTAGTATTTTGAAATTCACTCAACAATTACATGATAAATGTGATCTTCTTATAATAAGATGTCACTTTTTTTGAGATAATATAAACAAACATATTCAAGAAGTAATGACTGACTACTAGAGGTAGTATATGCTAACTCTACTAGTGACTGTAATATGTGACAAAAGTTAAGTCTGATGTAAATGCTCGTCCAATTTATTGCATTTGGTTGGAACTAACATGTATAGTTAGCAAACGCTAGCTCCAAAGACTATGCATTTCACTATATTTGGTTATTGAAATAATATTTTTATAATGCTTTAATTGGAAAACAAAATTAATGCTCGTGCTAATTTTTTCTAACTTTCTACCTTTCATTCTCAAGTTTTTTTCCCTACTTGGTTAGCTCAAGCATTTAATTCTATCATTGGAAAGTTATTTCGTAGTTCTGGTCTAGACCTGAAAATCTAAATTTGTTTCAATTCAGATCCGGACCGATTTGCCTCCCCTCCTGCCATTTGAACGGAAAGGCCCCATCTTCCCTCCTCCACTCTTCCTCCGAAAATCAGAAGAAGTTCGTTCTTCCGGACAAACCCTAGATCGTCTGAGGTAATCTATCTTTTTGTTCTTCTCCCCTTTTGGTATCTGAATTCCTACGAGCAAGATTCAGGATAGCTGGTACAAGATGTTTTTCCCATTCTTTTTCCGAAGTTCCTCAGAGGTAGAAGTCTTTCTAAATTAAATTATTTTCTAGTTTTGCTGCTTGAAGTGCAAAATTAAGTGCAGAAATCCACGAACCGTTTTATTTGATCGGTTTTCTGCAAATCGCGCTTCTTGTTTTGTGTTTAACTTGTGTAAAACGGTTTTTGGAGAAATTCGTTGTCGTTTACCCAAACATGACCTTTCTCTCTCTGGTGGATTCATCAGGACGAAGATTTCCATGACCAAGATGGCAACTGGTGGCCGAGACACGTACAGAAACGAACTTCGTGCTGCAATCCGTCAACTTGGAGATCGATGTCTTTACTCTGCCGCAAAATGGTACCATCGAAATCCTTAGTTTCCCGTGGGTTTATTTGTGTTTAGGCATTTTTGTGCTAACTCATTCATTAACTTGTCGTCATATTCTTGGTTTTATGTAAAGTCGCCAATCCCTTCATCTCAAAATGATTTTTTTTCGACATCAACAATGCTATTCAAGTAACTTTAATAAACTTTAGTACTGAAATTTGTGAATCACAGTGCTTGTTTATGCACATTTCTTGTTTATTTTCTTCTTCCTTTTCGTCTCTATTATAAATGTGGGTTTTCCCTTGATAGGGCTGCAGAGCAATTGGTAGGATTGGAACCAGATCATGGCAAATCAACTCCCTTGCAGCACCGATTTCAGCGAGGGAGCTCGAGTATAAGACGCCGTTTTAGGGCCAGTGAGATGTTCTCAACACCTTCCAGTGCCTCATCTTATGTGGGTACACCCATTCCCATGGAAGAGGAGGTTGATAACGATTACTATCTATTGGCGAAAACTTATTTTGATTCAAGAGAGTATAAGCGAGCTGCACATGTCCTTAGAGATCAGATAGGGAAGAAAGCAATGTTTCTACGTGCTTATGCTCTTTATCTGGTACGCTCGTTTGTTCAGTTAGTATATGAATGACTGAGAAGACAATGCATGTAGCCTTTGATAGTTATACATAATCGGTCTGTCCAGTGTCACAAGGAAGAGTTGACTTGGAGGGCAGTGCTTTAGATCTAGTTGTCTTTTAAACCTTATTCACCAAAACACAAGGACTAGCAAATTTGAGCATATACAACAACTAAGCCTTTTCCCATACTAGATGGGGTCGGCTACATGGATTCTTTGTTTCCAAAGATCCTTATCGTGTGCCATGTTAACAGTTAACTCACAATAAGCTAGATCATTCTTTATTGTTTCTTTCCAACACTTTTGTGGTCGTCCTCTACCTCTTTTAATACTTTCCAAATTTAGTTTTTCTAACCTTCTTACAGGTTCTTCTTTTGATCTTCTTTCTATATGTCCAAACCATCTTAAACGATGTTCTCTCATTTTATCCTCTATTGGTGCCACTCCTAATTTGTTTCTAATAACCTCATTATCAACATCTTCATTTCTGTCACAGACATCTTTTGTACATGTTGATGATTAACTGCCCAACACTCAGAACCATAAAACATGGCAGGCCTAATTGCTGCTTTATAATATTTACTTGTATCTTCTTATCACAAAGAATACCTTATGCTCCTCTCCATTTTAACCAACCAGCATTAATTCTATGCGTAACATCTCCATCAATTAAGATGAAAACATATTCAAGATGAAGTACCTTGGTGTATGTTATTTGCAGATGACATTGTATTAGTGGAGGAGTCTAAGGAAAAAGTTAATAGAAAATTGGAACTATGGAGAGAAACATTAGAAAACAAAGGCCTCCGACTTAGTAGAACAAAGACAGAATATATGGAATGTAAGTTTGATCATTTGGCTACTTCAGAGGACATAGAAATTAAAATTGGCACACATTGCATTCCCCAAAAGGAAAGTTTTAAATACCTAGGGTCAATTTTTCAAAGTGATGGAAGAATTGATGGAGATGTTACACATAGAATTAATGCTGGTTGGTTAAAATGGAGAGGAGCATCAGGTATTCTTTGTGACAAGAAGATACCATTAAAATTAAAAGGTAAATATTATAGAGCAGCAGTTAGGCCTGCCATGTTTTATGGTTCTGAGTGTTGGGCAGTTAATCATCAACATGTACAAAAGATGTCTGTGACAGAAATGAAGATGTTGAGATGGATGAGTGGTCATACAAGAAAAGACCGTATACATAATGAGGTTATTAGAAACAAATTAGGCGTGGCACCAATAGAGGATAAAATGAGAGAACATCGTTTAAGATGGTTTGGACATATAGAAAGAAGATCAAAAGAAGAACCTGTAAGAAGGTTAGAAAACCTAAATTTGGAAAGTATTAAAAGAGGTAGAGGACGACCACAAAAGTGTTGGAAAGAAACAATAAAGAATGATCTAGCTTATTGGGAGTTAAATGCTAACATGGCACACAATAGAGATCTGTGGAAACAAAGAATCCATGTAGCCGACCCCGTCTAGTATGGGAAAAGGCTTAGTTGTTGTTGTTGTTGTTGTAACATCTCCATCAATTCTTCCATCACTCTAAAAAATTGACTCTAGGTATTTAAAACTTTCATTTTGAGGGATGCAATGTGTGCCGATTTTAATTTCTTTGTCCTCTGAAGTAACCAAATGATCAAACTTACATTCCATATATTTTGTCTTTGTTCTACTAAGTCGGAGGCTTTTGCTTTCTAATGTTTCTCTCCATAGTTCCAATTTTCTATTAACTTTTTCCTTAGACTCCTCCACTAATACAATGTCATCTGCAAATAACATACACCAAGGTACTTCATCTTGAATATGTTTTGTTCATCAATCACCATTATAAATAAGTATGGACTTAAAGTTGATCCTTGATGTAACCCAATATTAACTTCAAATAAGTCTGTCATTCCTTCATGAGTCCTCACACATGTTTTTGCACCATCATACATATCTCTTATAAGGTTAATATATGTCAATGGGATACCTCTTTTTTCCAAAGTTCTCCAAAGAACCTCCCTCGGAAATTTGAGCATATGATTGTTCAAAAATAGAAGTCGAGGATACATATGCTGTACTTCTTATTTGTCTAGGACAGTTTCATATTTAAGCATATGAACATTTTGAAGCCATTCTTTCGCCCATGTTAGTGTTGTAGGCTAGGGGAACTTTGTGCATTACTTATGGACACAGGTAGCAGCCCTGAGTAATTGATAAACGTGCTTCTTGTGATATACCTTTTCCTACAAACCTTGTCCTTGATTTTTGTATCTAATATTTTGGTTGTGCTTGTTCATTTACATTTACATTGGTTGTTCTGTTCTTTTTGTTGGTTCAATTACTAGTATAAATAAGGATGATATTCCGCCTTTCTGTTTTTGTCTTAACTTCATACTTAAAAATGTACCATATTCTTCCTGACATATGGCAAACATGTCTCTCTGACGTGAAACCACATTTTTGCTGCCAAACAATTAATCTTTAAACTGATTGTGTACTCCTCCCCCCCCTAAATCTCTGAAAAACCAGGCTGGAGAAAAGCGGAAAGAAGAAGAAATGATCGAACTTGAGGGTCCTTTTGGTAAAGGTACCCCAGTTAACGGCGAACTAGTTGGTCTTGAGCGGGAACTGTGCATTAATCACAAGAATGGGTCTATTGACCCTTTTGGGTTGTACTTGTATGGTGTTGTACTTCGTGAGAAAGGCTGTGATGACCTTGCTCGGACAGTCCTTGTTGAATCTGTAAATGGATACCCCTGGAATTGGAGTGCTTGGTCAGAACTTCAATCACTCTGCACTACTGTGGATATTCTGAATGCGGTAAATATAAATATAAAGAACCACTGGATGAAGGATTTCTTTCTAGCAAGTGTGTACCTTGAAATGAAGATGTACAATGAGTCTTTGAAGAAATACGAGTATCTTCAAGGAAGTTTCTGCCTCAGCAATTACATTCAAGCTCAGTTTGCAACAGCTCAATATAGTTTAAGCGAGTTTGATGAAGCACATGCAATCTTTGATGATCTCTTAAAAAATGATCCGTATCGAGTCGATGCTATGGATGTATACTCAAATGTGCTGTATGCCAAAGAGTCATTTTCTGATTTGAGCTGCCTCGCCCATAGAGTAGTTTTGACTGACAAATATCGTCCAGAATCTTGTTGTATTGTTGGCAATTATTATAGTCTAAAGGGGATGCACGAGAAGGCTGTTATTTATTTCAAAAGGGCTCTGAGATTGAATAGGAGATATTTATCGGGTTGGACGCTTATGGGACATGAGTATGTTGAAATGAAGAATCCAGCTGCAGCTGTTGATGCTTATCGGAGGGCCATTGATATAAATGTTCGAGATTATAGAGCTTGGTATGGGTTAGGACAAACATATGAATTGATGGCAATGCCTTTCTATGCTCTCTACTATTACCGGAAATCTGTGTATCTCCAGCCCACTGATGCTCGTATGTGGGTTGCTATGGCACAATGCTATGAAAGTGGGCAGCTGAATTTGCTGGAAGAAGCAATCAAGTGTTACAAACGGGCAACGAGCTATAATGAAAGAGAGGGTATTGCATTGTCCAAGCTAGCCGAGTTGCATGAGAAACTTGGCCGTTGGGATCAGGCTGCATCATATTATAAATTGGACTTACAGAGAATGGATGAAGAACAAAGGGATGGTCCAAATGTAATAAAATCTCTTACCTTTCTTGCTGAGTACTGCCAGTCCCAAAATAAACACGAGGAAGCTCAAATATACTGCACCAGGCTCCTTGACTACAGCGGACCGGTTAGTTGTCTCCTCTCCCTTCTGGAGATGCTTAGAATAACTTCCAGCAAACTGTTATTTATTTCTTAAAATTCCCTCAAAGAGCTTGAGATGTCGTGAAATGACAAGGACTTAAAAAGAATATGGGTTGAAGTACTTGCATAATAATTGTACAGTTCCACAAAACTCACAGCTACTCTCAGAACAAATAACACCGGGAGAAAAATATTACTTCATTACCTTTAACGAACATATAAAATGCATCTCAAGTTGAGCTTGGGAAGCAATAACACAAATAGAAGGCGAATTCCCTATATATGAAAAAACTACTAGCTCTTAGAGAGCTTCTGACAGCTAGCTTGGCTTTTCCCAGTATTCTTATCAAAGAACAAATGGCTAGGTTGACTAGCTGCGGAAGCTCTTCAATGACAAGTACAACTGGCTGTTAGGCTCTGATGGTTACCTGACGCCCAAAAAGTACAAAACCTAAGACATTGACCCAAATCTAAAAGTGGTTTTAAATATTCTCAACGGACATATTGACATTCTTAAAGTGGAGTTTGGTTGTTGAGAAAACAGATAGTTTGTACACGTTTAGTGGTTTAAATAAACCATATGAATAGGTAACTGCTGCTGAAAATGACTAATAAGAGTTAATCTATGGAGGACATCCGGCCAAGGTTGATGATGGTGATAAAAGATCGATGCCACTTGCTCTTTGTTCTTTGTGTTCCGTACACATAGTGAATGTGAATGACTTACCAAGCCAGGTCTCAATTTTAAATCGCTACATATTTTGCTTATTCCAAAAGTTTCACAAATCTATCTTGAACTTATCAAGGGCTTCACAGTATATCATCTTACAGATCAAGCCTACTCTAGTTAATTTGCTTGAGCATGAGGTCAACCTTCTGTTCTAAAATTTGTGACTTGACTTGGAAAGTCAACTGCTACTTAGTCCATTCCAGTTGACTGTAGTTTCTGTTTTTCAACCATTTAGACAAATGTAAATATGCACTTGTTTATCACTTTATTGACACATTTGTCTTTGCCTTTTCCAGTCATGAATTTATCACGGGCATCACGGTCTTCATCTTGAAATTCTTTCATCTATGTTGAGTTCAAATTCATAATTCGCTAATGTTAAAGTAGGCAACACAGGCTATTCAGTGCGTTCCAAGTTGACCATCTAGTGCAATCGTGAAGTTTGAGATCTAATGATTTGCATCTAACTTGTTTTCATGAGTCAAAATTTTTCCAATTTACCATATACAATCCTTTTAGCGCAAAGAAATCAGCAATATTGTATGTATTCTGGAATGTCTGAGAAGCATTTACTTTGAGCGGTTAGGAAGCTTTGATAAAGTTTTTACTTGCTTTGCAATGCTGGAGTTAATCTTACTTTCTGTGAACATAGGAGAAGGAGACTGCAAAGGATATCATGCGAATGAGAAGTTCACAATCTGGTTTTCCTTCCATGGATGTTGACCAATTCATACCATGATCACGTCAATGAGGGTCATAAAGTTGCACTTTGAGGCATAAAGCAAGGTTCTGTTTTTCACCCTAAAAAGAACTGATATGAATGGTCTGTCTCAGGCTCCTGAAGTATGCATTATAAAATACCAAAATGATTGAAGTGCCCCTTCAAGAACATCCTTAGCATCGAGATCTATACATGGAGCCCCCTTAAATGACGCTGAGATTATTTCATATTTATGTTGATCTGTTTTCCTGATTATGGATCAAGAAGAAACTTTTTCTGGTAGTGTAGAAGTCATTTCGATGTTGTATTAATGCCTGTGTATCTATGTATAAGCTACGACGCTGCATGAATTAATGCACATAAGTGTACCCTTGAGCTGAGTTTTGGGTCCTATTATGCAAAATGGAATCAGCTGAATCTTGGCATTAGTTTATTTACTGAGACTCTGGTTTAGCTGTTTGTTAAATTTCTGTTCAAGGCTACGTAACTGATCTGGTTTTAATGGTTATTCATGACAAGTTATGTTGATCGGATCTAGTATCTGTAAATTATTCCAGCAATTTTGCAAGATCAGGCATCTATTAACCAAGGTTAACTACTCTTTGCCTATATGAGCAAGAAAAGAAGAGATTAGGTAATATCACGAAATAAGGAGGCTAGTGCAAGAGCTGATTGAAAATGAATCCCTTACAGAAAAGGGAAAGAACCGAAATCGGCTTATTTACAACATTCTGTTTCCGGTAATTAGTACGACTGGGATCTCAGCTTAGTATAACTAGGCCAGTTTATTCAATTATAATAGATCTGGCAACCGAAGCTCCGTCAGGCAGCAACACGAGGAGAGCAAAAGATAGTGAAAGCTTTACGCCAACAAGGCGTGCTAATTATCAGTCTATACATTAAGAGTCCTAATGACAGTGCTTAGCTGTTCAGTCTACATTACAAACTACCATTACAAATCCACAAAAGAATAACAAACATAAAGCATTGTACATAGATCAAAGCGTGCTAATTGATCACTTGCAAACTGGCTTGGTATTAGACAACACCTCACCAATCTGGTAGTGTTGTAGGCATCTGAATCGGCTCCGAATAGTTGAACATATCTGCTGGGAAATCATCAAAGAGAATATCAGGAGTTGCTGGATAATCAAACGTTTCTTGCTTCATCTGGCTTTGACCAGTGTAATCAAAGATCGGCAGATTAAGTGGGAGCTGGAGCTTCAAGGATTCGTCCTCGAAATCGTATGCGGGAAAATTGTTCTCACAACATCCGGCAGTGGATTCATCCCTGATGGTTCCGAACTGGAAGTCAAGTGGGGGTGGCTCTACTTGGCTGCTTGTTTTGTCTTCTTCATTCTTCTGGTTACTATATATGAACTCATGGGGAAGAAGACTGTTCCCTCCGTGGTTTAGTAGGTCGGCATTGACCAGATCCAACAATGGCACCATGGTGATGCTGTCGACATTCATGGACCTTGAGGTTTGACCACTTTGTGACTCGACAGAAATCGGCAAGGGGTTCAATGGTGGAGCCTAAGATAAAAATACAAATATTAATTATTACCAGTGAGTTAATTTGCCGTTATTACTTTGGTCATCATTTTTAATTGATACCATACGAGTCTTATGGTTTAATAAACAGCTAAAAACAACTGCAATAAATGGCCATTTTCTCACCTCAAAAACTGAAAATTCATGGAAAATCTGGGTCTTTGCGAATAGATCGACGCTGCCGGCCTCCACTGTGGCCAGATCGGGTGGTGAGTGAGCTAAGGGTCCAGTTGAAAGCGGCAGCGGGGCTTGGGCTGAGGATGAACCTTGTAAGATCCTTGCTAGCCTTTTCTGTCTTGTACTCCAGAAATTCTTGACATCATTGTCCGTCCTTCCTGGCAGATAGGTAGCGATCCTGGCCCATTTGTTACCAAACTTGGTTTGTAGGTCTATCACTACCCTCTCTTCTTCAGGTGAGAATTTGCAGCCACTGTCATACAAAATTGTCGACTGCTTTTGACATAATCAAATCAATGTGGGAAGAACACTCGAAGTACATTAATGCCCAATTCGACAGAAGCAAAGACGAATACTACAAAGACTAAAATTTCAAACTGTGAAACTTAACAGTGTGTGTGTGTGTGCGTGCATCGGTGCATGTGATGTTACACTAAAAACAGTACATCCCAACATAAATGGCTACACAATTCTGGAGTTGCATGTAATCTCAAAGCAAGAGGGGAACATCTAAAGGGAATTCTAACAAGAATTTAGCAATTGAAGAAGTAGATGATTCTACCTCTTTAAGTCAGGCTTAAGCTTGTTAACCCAGCGGAGACGGCAAGACTTTCCAGTCCTAGGCAGTAAACCTTTGGATCGAATGGAGCTCCAATCTCTCGCACCAAATTGCTTGACGTACTGTAACAGTATCTTATCCTCCTCCGGCAGCCATGGCCCCTTTCTCATGGGGGCCGCGGTGTCTGCACTTTTCCGGCCATTGTTGCGGCTTTCGATCATTTTCTGAAGGGGTCTACTGAAGGGAAGCCAACTTTTGCACCGACACAGAAGGTTTGAAAATCCAGGTATCTACCTAACTACTTTACTACAGACCACTTTCTACCGAACGATGAAGGTTGAAGACTTGTTAAGTGAGATGGTTTGCTACCTTGCGACCACATTTAAACTTGCTTTTCTTTAAATTTGTATCTGTAATCTTAAACTTTCTCCCCAAGTTTCCTGAAAAGGTGGCACCTCCCTTACCCCCCTGCCCCCCCACTCCTTCGGAACCGTTACAGTGGAAAGCAGAGGACTTCTCTCTCTCTCTCTCTCTCTCTCTCTCTCTCTCTCTCTCTCTGTGTGTGTGTGCCATGTATACCACGTCCAGCTAAAAAATCGCCCTCTTCCTCTCTCCGAGTCTTTCCACCACATTCCCCACATCTGTGTGTGTCAATGTTTTAAACGGATATTGAACACCTGCACGCTAATATGCTGCCGATATCACCGGGAAACTATCCTATACCCAAGAAACAAAAATCCTATCTAATCATTCTTGAGAAAAACATGGATAATGATAGCTGACACAATTTCTCTTCCTTGTGGCGGTGGAGGAGATTTAGCATGTCTGAGATGCAATCCAGACCTCCTCCCTTTATTGTAGATACATCCGGGGAGAGGATTTGAGCCGTTCATTTAATTCATGCAGGTCGTTAACTTGCAGGCAATTAGCTCCCAGGGAGATACAGTGGACTAGTTGCCCACACAAGTACAGGAATTATTTGCATTCAATAAGAAAGCAGCAAGCATGCGTTTCAGTTCAAAGGCATTGTTTCAAGATGAAGCATATGGCGATGGCCATGGGAACCTATCATGAATCACCTTAATGACTACCAAAATGAGAGTGGTGGATCTACGTTGAGATAAGTTGGGTCTCACCCAACCAAAAACAAGCATATATATATATATATATATATATATATATATATATATATATATATATATATATATATATATATATATATATATATATATATATATATATATCGACTCCCTTTTATACTAGATTCCGCTAGAAGATTTGAATCGTCCGGACGGCCTGATCATAAACGCAAGAGATGCATGTGAATGGGTTAGGGCACCTCTTTCTACCCTCTCTCTCTCTCTCTCTGACGACGGCCTTAACTTCCAGATCTCTTTTTTGCTTCGACGAAGTCCACGAGTTGTTCAAGACCTTCTCATCTTTCGTTTCCAGAATTGATGGTGGTCGACGACGTTGATGCCTCGCCACCGGGCGGTGTGATCTCCATCAGCGGAAGAGGGGTTCAGCTATGCCATTGGTGGGCTGCTTATGCTTCGCCATAACCATGGATCACCGCCCCAACAATCCTTGGCATCTTCATGTAATGGATGCCCTAGCTTCACAAGCAACACACACCGTTCTATTCGCTCGCTTATTGCATTTAAACAGTTCATGCATCTATGCGATCGCACGAACGGTCCATATCTTATAGCGGTGAAAGAAAATCTAACAGCTCCCATTCTCTCTTTATATATATATATATATTATCGAACGCAAGCACATGCATGAACACCATCTTATTTACAGTAAAAGAGCTGCGATGATATCTATGAATTTTAGGTTGATTCTTAGAGTGAGATTCGTAGGAGGCGACTCGGTAATTCATCCACGTATTTCAGCTTGCCTGAAGATATAGTGAACGATCTAGACTCGCAGTTCTTTGGTCGATTTTGGATTGCGGCTCGCTTGTCCTGGAACTCAAGTTCTATATATACTTCACAATACCTAGAAGCGAATGGATAAACCGAGAGAATCAGTGTGTTATCGAAAGGGTACCTGCGGACTTAACTGTGTGTGGTCATTGCTGGACACCGTGCAATTGTGTTATAATTTGCACAGGAGCTTGGTGAGAGAGAAGAGCCCTTGAGCATAGTTTACTATAATAAAAGTTCTAGAATATAATATACGTTTATAATAAAAGAAATTTAAATAATGTATTCTGGAATATAATATACGTTTATGCACTAACAAAGCCATTCAATGAATGTATAATAAAAGAAGTTTAGAGGTTGAGCTCCAAGATAAGAATTCAACAGTTCGACTGAGCTTATGGTAGGGGGTCTGCCTCAATCCAAGCATCACAATTTTCTTTTCCCTTTTAGTGATGCAACAAATTTTTATAGTGAAATGCCTAAAATCATGAATGATGCGTGTTAGATGGATCATTAGATAGATGATGAGCATCAACTAATGTATAATAACTTATTTGATAATAATCATTAATTTGGGGATGTTTTCTCTATGCGTAATCATATAGTAACTTATTTGATAATAATCATTTGAATGCTAAATATCGAAATAATTGTTTTTCGGGTCAACAAAACACATCTTATTTAATACATATAACAAATGCAAATTATAAGGAAGAACCTTCAATTGCATTTGCAAGTGGGTCATCAGTTGTTTCTCATGGAACTATGTGAAAGATCATTGGCTTTTCCTCTAATGACAAGACCCCCCTCTTTTGAGTCAACCTAACCTCGACACTTGATGCGAGTCAGACGCAACTAGAATCTAAATCCAACCCTTAAACACTCTTTTGTTACAAGGGCTTGGCTGAAGCCAGGTATGTACGCCAAAGTATCGAACTCATGGCCTTCATCGTGTGAGTCAAGCCCCCTGCCAGGCGAGCGAATACTCAAATCTAAATCCAACGCCTAATTGCTTAGTTTTCTTTATTGAATCAAGGCAACCAAAGACGGCACCAGTAATCAAACACATGTCCCACTGGTACTCACATCCAGGTCATGTATGAACCCTAAATCAAATCAACGGTCACACTGGGATTTTCTACTGCCCAAATCAAATATCCCTTAGTCAATCACCTTTTTTTTATACAAGAGGATCAGACCACAGCCTAACACACACTCCATGCACCCCCTGAGAGTTGAACTCCCCACTATCAACACAGGCGTCAAGACAGTAGCGATTGCTCTCCCATTTTGTTAGATTTTTCTTCATATTAGTTGCTTGGAACTCCAGAGACTGTGCTCGCTTTATGTTGTTTCTGCTGCTTGCTCCATTTTACAGTTAAAACCTAAAATCATATTCCCTTTTCTTTGTTTCCACTTCCTATAGTGCAGATTCTGAAATTTTCAATATTTTCCTCCGGGTTTTGTTGCGTCTAGTTTCTACCGTCTACCTGTAGTCACAATTCGAACCTCTAAACGTTGCCTTGTTGAGAGAGAGAGAGAGAGGCATTTGCGGTGGATTTTGACGAGTGTGATGACACCTTTGCAGCTAGTTGCTTCTCCGTTGAGACATAGCGACACTAGTTTATGAAAATTGAAGCGTTTGCCTTTGTTCTTTCACATGTTTCTCTTTTATGGGCTCTGTTTGTTGCGTAACAAACTGGTCTGGCTTATAGGCTTCCCATGTCTTCTATGCTTTTATTGGGTGCATGAATTTCTCCTTGAAAATTATTGTTGGTTGGGAAACTCCATTGTTCTGAGAGCGTTCAATCTCAACTAGTTTCTTTGCTACATGAAGCTTCAGGTTCACTGTCTTCGAATTACTTTGGTGCAGATATACCAGAATTTCGAGAGCACGGTTCGCAACTTCTTTGAAGACATGAACATTGAATGAGGTGCACTGAGAATCATCATCCTCATTGCCTTCATTGGGATAAGTTGGGGGCTAGAAGCTGCATTGTCTCGAATCCTGTACCAGTCAATCCCAACACTCGTTCCTTCAAAATAGTGATAGAGAGCCCACTTGTTGTCATGATTCTTTTCCAGTTATATGGGAGGTAAGTTCGGACATTCTCCTTCTTTTGTTTCTCATGGTAACTGCCGTATCTATACAGGGACCTGCAAAAGTCCCTCCTAGCTTGAAGTCATTCTATTGAATTCAAGCCTTCAAGGGTGCGCATGTCAAGGATGGCATGTGCATATAACTATGTCCAGATATGCCTATATTTTTTATTTATAGATACGCATTCATGTCACATAAGTAGCACCTTGTTTTAGACCAATAGTGTCAATTGGTTGAACCCTGATTCAGTTATCTTTAAGGTAATACATGTGTGTCGTCTTCCTTTTGTCGCAAGCAGTTTTCTTTTTGACTTATCTTTTGAAGAATTTTGCAGAGCATATCAAGCCACACGAGGAGAGTATATCAAGCCCCGAATAAAGGATGAGGGTTGGGTTAGGCTTTCGACAACTAGCGTAAAACTTTGTCGGACTTATTTTTCATAATAAGACTTTGTGGAAATAAAGAATCCATGTAGCCGACCCATCTACTAATGGAAAAAGGCTTAGTTGTAGTAGTAGTTTCTTTTCTTACCATCTTTTTTCTTTTTCTTTCTTTCTTTCTTTGTTGCTTTTTTTCTTTCGCTTTTATTTTTGTGTTTGTCGAGTGCTTTCCTATTTATCATTTCTCTTATTTTTTCTTGGTTCCTTTTTTTCTTGTTTTCTTTTTCTCTTCATTTCTTGCGTTCTATTTTGCTTTCTTCCTTGCTCCCCTCCTTCTCTCTTTCTTTGTCTTGTCCTCCTCTTTATGTCATTGATTAGACCTAAGTTGGTATTGTGAACTCAAAAGGGATTCATCCAACAACTACTAAAGATTACCATGGACCATTTGATTTTCAATGACACTTTCACTTTCTCCGGTAGTTTTAAGAATAGGAATTAACTGCATGTGAGCTATGGCATTCATTTTTAACTCCTAAACTTCCTTTCCTTCTTTTTTTAATCCTCTTCTTTTGTGTCTTTCTTTCCTTCTTACTCTTTTGTTATCAATTTGAATGCAAAATTTTCATTCTTTGTCTCTTTTTTCCCGCTAGTTTTCTTGCTTCAGTTTTTTTCTTATCTATCTTTAAATCCTTTGCTCACTTACTCCCTTCCTTTGTCTTCTTTTCCTTTCTTTCATTGATTTTTTCTTTTTCTTGCATGTGATTTGTGATACCTATATGACTTCTAAACTTTATTTCTTTCTCTCTTCTTTTCTAATTTTTTTCTTTCTTTTCTTCTTTCTCCATCCTTTCTCACTTCCTCTCTTTCTTTCTATTGGTTTTCTGCTTTCTCTTCCTATCTTCTTTACTTCTTTACTCGCGTTCTTCTTTGCTTTGTTCCTTCATCCTTTATTTCTTATGCTGTCTTTCTCTAGACGTCACCGGTTAGAACTAAATTAGTGCTAACTTGGAACTCCATAAGAATTCCATCAAATCGAATGACTCTTAAACTTTAAAATGAGCGTTTGATTTTCAATTAAATTTTCACTTTCTCTAGTAGTTCTAAGAATAGAAATAAAATGCATGTGATTTTTGACATCCAATTGAACGAGAAGTCGATCCGTAAATAGTGATCCAAGACAAAGTTGCTTTCTTTTGAGTTTAGTCCTTTGTCACCGCACATCAATCATTCAGATTGCCAATGGCAGACCCTCGACAGAAGGGGTATAAATGCAAAGGCCTACGAATAACAGGGTTAAGTATGTAAAAATAGACGAAACATAAAATCGCGATTTAGGGTTTGCATTCCGCCTCCACTCTTCGCCTTTTCTCTCTCTGACGGCTTCGGTTTGATCTTTCGCTCCCTCCCTGCCTTTCCCTTGGGAAGGACAGAAATTTGCGGTAGCGTCGGTAGAGGGAGAGCGGTGGCGGAGATGGACAGTGGAACGTGGTGGTGGGCAGCGGCGGGATCGGCTCAGCTAGCAGCTGGCTTGGCGGCGTACAGGCGCGGCACCGGCAGTTCCTCCCCGACGTTGATGCCGTTCAAAGCCTTCGGCGTCGCTTCCCTCTTCCTCGGTTCGGTTTCATGCGGCATCGCCGCCGCCCTCCACTCCTCCGGCATCCGGCAGGTCCGTAATGACGATCATGCCCTTTAAACTCATGTTGTTAAAATGGCGTTTTACCGTTTCGATTACAATCTAACCCGCAAGCATTTCAGATTCAGATTAGGGATCACAAATTCGGACCCGACCCGAACTTATCTCAGAACATCTCGGTCTGGGTTGGATTTTGGACGACTGAAGCAACCGGACAAGATCTTGGGCTGGGTTGCGGCAAGATCCTAACCGAACCTCTATGGGTTGGTTCGGGTTGAATGAACCTGATCCCTGTTTGGAAAAGGACTCGATAGGGAACGGATCAGGTTTGGATAGGCTTAGTTTTAAACCAAACCATTTTTTCGTTTTATATGGGATATCAGGGAAGATCAGATATGCTAACATGGGTTTTTTAAAAAGTGCATATGACAATGTTATTATATGGGATGATGAACATGAGTGAACAAACGTCATTAATGAATGAGTAGGATCCAATTACTCGATATATCGAATCTAGATCTATTTATTTTGCTTGGATAAATCCGGGTCCATCTAGATGTTTGCATACACTAAATTTTGGGTTGGTGTGGATTCAGGTGGATGATTTGAAGCGGGTCGGTCAAAGTCTGAGGTCAAAGCTGGGCGCGCCTCCCAGCAGTCGTTCTAAATCTGAAGACCGCGAGCAGTCCATTTGACTCCACAAGGGTCAAGGCTCAATGGCGATTTAGTATCCATGTAGCCGACCCTAATTAGCACGAAAAACACTTGGCTTTGGGGTCTGCTTTTTCCAGTCCTTGTCTTCCTAAAACCAGGTAAGCATAAAATTTTTATGATCATAGAGAGAAGAGTGGAAGGTTTTATTTGATGGCTATTATTGAAAATTAAACCAGCACTAATTGGGACTGCGGGTATTTTGTATTTGACCTTATGTCATTTACGATTTAACTCAAAAAAAGTAAGATCATTTGTCTATTTTTAACATTTTTTGGAATTATATTTGGTGCTTTCAAGTGTTGTTCATCAATCCCACAGTGCCACAATTTCTTTTAATAACCATATTACAATTTTATCTTGTTTCACTTGATCATCAACATACATCTTGTGCAGTTGCAAAAGGTTAACGTCGCAACACTCGATATCATAAGGTATTATCAGTCTCGCAATTGGTTATAAAATTTACATTTTAATTTAGTCATTCATTCTTGTCGATTATAAAGTTTAATATAATTTCAGTAAAGGACAAGCCTAACGATACGGCAACTTCAGTAAAAGATGATGATCAATAGTTAAAGGTAATGGCATATATATAAACTATTGCTGCGGAATTTCTTGGTATTTAGTTAAAGGTAATGGCATTTATAAGTTAATACTTAAAGTCCACGGTTGGGTAAGAATCCCAAAGCATCGCCTTAGTCATGCCACTGATAACATTAATCCCGAGTCCATGCTTCCCTAGAGTTAATTGCTGGTGTATATCGATTTGTATACTTCTTGCTATTTTCGGTTATTTAATTTCATCTTCTTTTGTTTGGGGCAAACTACGTATTATAGCCTATGGATCCCACCATGGGGAATATATTTTAAGTTGATTTTTGAAATTTTCTATGCTTAATGTAGATCACTGCCTAAAGCTAAACACTAAATAGAGGCCTTAATCATCAAGTATGACCAAGAAATTCGATGGCCTACACTAAATATTGTAGCTTAAAGTATTATTAAGAGAACTTTTGAAATTGTTAGGTTCCTTTTTACGAGATTTGATTCGAACTCCAGAGAGTAGACAATTATCACCTTTAAAGTATCAAAACTTCTTTCTTAAAAGCCTTCCCAGATAAAAAGGGTAGGCCATACAACTCATCTACAAATTGGTAATACCAATCTGTACCTTGTGCATCTTTTCGGCAGCATGAAAGCTATTTGCATTGCATGTGTATGAATAAGGGCATTATATCATATGGACCGTGATGCTATGCATGATCCCGTCAGTCCAACCGTATCAATCGACATTGCCCTTAATGCAGTTAAAGGGCTAAGATTGATCCTATATAAGATCATATGAATAGGATAGGTAAATGAGCCAAACAGGGGTTGTCCATGTCTTCTTGTTGAACTCAACATCTTGTTCATGTTCAGATTGTTAGCCTGTTTGAGCCAAGACAAAAATGAACTCGATAGAACCCGACTTAGATGAACTGAACACAAGATTATCGTTAAAGTTCAAGTTGGAAGATATTAATCATTTAGTTACATTATAGATGCCTGATTGATTGGGTTCACCTGATTCTCTAGCTTATATGTACATAAACGTTCTATATGTTTAACTAGGTGGGACATAGTGAGCATGGCATACCAAACGTGATTGTTCACAAAACACTTACTAGATTAACGATTCAGCTGGTGGGTTCTTTTAGACAAGCTTGTCGTGAGCCGACCGAGCCAAGGCGCGGGCAGCTTGATTCATTTGCGATCCTTTATATATGTATGACCCTTCAACATCAATGCAATTCTATTATCTTATCTACATATCTATTGGCTGCGCATATATCTATAGGCTTTTGTAGCAATTGGAATTTGCAAATTCCATATTATCTGGATGTCTTCCTCTCCTTTAATGGTGCTTGAATTTACGTCATATCTACGCAACTAAGCCACCACGAGATGAACTCTCTCTCTCTCTCTCTCTCTCTCTCTCTCTGTTCAAAGATTCTGTATATCTGAAGCTTGTAGCTGCTGCTTTATGCTTGAGACATGTCTTTGAAACATGACTTGGTCATCACCTTCATGAAGGAGATTCATATATTCCCCAAATCCAAAAGCTTTATTCCAAGGTCACAATTGTTGGATATCCAACACGTTTTTTCGGGAAAAAGAACCTGAAATCCAGAACTTTTGGACCAGTTTTAAGAGGAGTTAGACTTCCATAAAACACAAAAGCTTTTCTTTTCTCTTTTTAGTTAAATGCCAATATGAAACAAAATCGAGAAATAGTGGTAAGTGAGAAGCCGTATAACTGAGCCCACTTCGTCTTTTTATTAAAGCAATATGTTCGATATAAGTATTATTCAAAAAATTATCGGAGGTGGTGAGTTCGATTCTTGGGGCGTGCATGGGTGGCAATGTGCGTATTAGGCTCCCCGTTCCCGTTGTAACAGAAAAAAATACGCAAAATTTATATTCATTCATGCTTGTTTCAAAGCTTCCCCACAGTTTCAGACCCTTTAATTTCTTATCACTTCGGCCACTTAATCTTTACTTCCTTGCATACTTAGCACCCCTACTTCACTGTTTATCGCTTTTCAGAGAATGTATATATCGCTTTCCTCTAAAAGGTCTGCATTTTGCCGGATTAAGTTCTAAAACTGGAACATCTTTCAATAAGATCAGCAAAGCCTTTTTGGGGTTCTTAAATCTAGGGCTACTAAATAAACCTAACCTCTCGTGGTTATACTCGTTTAAGCTCATTCCATGAGCTCATTATCTAAATGATCCAAACACAAGCTCGCACAGAATTTTTTTCCATGGCAAGAACGAATACTGTATGTTAAGTGTGTCTTGTCTCTCTCTCTCTCTCTCTCTCTATATATATATATATATATATATATATATATATAAAATGTAGTTCATACTCAATACTCAATCATACTCAATGGTTTATTTTGTATGGTTCTATCGGCTGTTGCCTTCTATCACCTTTTCCTACCTCTATGCTATCATATAAACCACCTATATATATAATTATTTAGGTTTTTTTATATGATTTTGATGATGACAATGACAATTTTGATTGGTGAAAAGTGGTTTCTAGCGGTGGTGGAATACTGAAGGTAATGAATGGCAGCAATTGGTGGCTGAAACAGTAGGACCATACAAAATGGGCCATTGAAGTATGAATGAGTATTATGGACTACTTTCTCTCTCTCTCTCTCTCTCTCTATATATATATATATATATATATGTGTATATTATATAGTTTTATGTGCATATATAATAGAAAACCAAGCTAAATGAACTAGCTTGGTGAATACTATATTAAGCTTTTTGTGTGCATAATCACTTGTTAAATGTCAAGTTTTTTAACCTTAATCCACCTCATGTTAAGCTTGTTTAACTCAGTTTGTGTTTAGATCCGGGTCAGCTTGACCGACCCAAACATAAACAGAACTTGGAGTTGGCTAACGAGTTATAAATCCAGATGTTCGCATCGAGCTCGTTTTTAGGCGCAACCTAGATGAAGGATCAAGAATTTATCTGCTCATACGATATGATCTGAAAAAATCATACTTAAATCCAGATATAAATATAATCTGAAAAATTCAGAGGAGAAATAGCCCTATCATACATACATGGAGAAAAAAGCAATAAAAGAAGATATTGCCAACAAACTAAACATACACGGGATCCTATCTATTGAGCCAACTAAAGATTCTTAACAGCATCCATGTCCATAGATTCTGACGAGAATTTAGGATCTCGATCTTTCCGACTTGAAGGTGTACTTTATGACAAACCCATTCGTACTTAAATCCACTCAAAGATATTCACATTCGATGGATGCAATCAATACTAGAGATTTGAATTTGAAAAGCAAAATGTATTGTATTAAATACAAAGTACGAAAAATATAATGATATATTTTGCTTTTAAAATTCAAATCTCTACTAATCATATCGATCGAACCATGAAAATGTTTGAATAGATTTGAGCAGTCATAGTATATATATAGTATGTATGAATGTGTGTATGTCATTCTCATCCTTGTAGGGATTTTGTCATTTTTATGAAGTGGTTTTCTCGAGAAGATCCTAAAAAATCTTGGATACTTTAAAATTTGTAGATACAAAGAGAGGAAGAACATGCCTTGATTTTAATTTTATAAAAATACCAAAACACTTGGAAAAAGACATTTGAGAAAAGAAGTCACAATTAGATTTGAACAAAGATCTTAAAATAAGTAAGAAAATAGTAATTTATTGTGATATTAACACCAGAAAAACTCGAGACTTTACTTTCCTCAGATTTTCAATTTCCCAAGAGACAAGGTCATCACTTTTCTAGCGAACTCCAAACAAAGAGCGGAAGATTTTCTACCATACTTCCTAAATTCCTCAAGCTTGTATCCAAACGTTTCTCACAGTTCTCCTATAAACTTTCGTTTGGAAAATGACCCCATCATCTGACATATGATAACATCTTCAGATGCACTAATCTGACGGCTGAGCTAAGCCCAAAAGAATCTCACCGTTATGCTACGTCACTCACGAGACACGAAATCATGGACTCCATACCTCAGGCTTTTGGGTGTTTGGGAAGCTTTTGCTCATTAGTAAAAGCAAATGATAAACCTCCTTTAGTGGATCCAAATCGAATCAACTCTTCTCAACAAGAAAATTAAAATACCATGATGGAAAAAGGAGAAAAGATAATATAATTCCATGTTGCATGTTATAGCAGATTTGATAAATTAGAATACTTGATGTTAATCTTGATCATTTCGTTAACCAAGTTCACGCAAACTTAACGTTGCCTTTAAGCAAATTAGCGGTTTGAATGTTGATGGAAGGATATAAATTGCAAAGACTTTGTTATAAGGGTTTTTGAAGAGGGATTTATACACAAAAAAGGTGTAGATGCAAATAATTATAATATATATAATAGTATTTTTGCTTTAAATAAGTTCACATTTTAATCAACAGTTGGTATCTCCCAAAAGCACACTGCATTTGTTTTGGGGTGCATATGGTACACTCAACCACCTATCTATCAATATTAGATTCTGATTCCTCCATTCCCCATCTTTACTTTTCTTTGGGTTCACTTGCTCCAAATTTATTCCTTCCCACAAAAAGGGGAACCTATACACACTATAAATACCATCACCATCCAAACCTTTGCCACGCATGAAAACCACCTCTCCTCGATTCCTAGAGGCTCTTGCTTGGTTCCTGAGCGCGCGCACGCACACACACACATCAATGGCTTCATGGTCATCAAAGCAGAACAAGTCCTTTGAGAGGGCACTGGCTGTTTTTGATAAGGAGACACCTGACCGGTGGAAGAACGTCGCCGCCATGGTTGGCGGCAAGACTGCAGAGGAAGTGAAGAGACATTATGACCTCTTAATGGAGGATGTGAGGTCCATTGAGTCTGGACAGTGGCCTCCACCTAGCTACAAATCCACCAACAACAAGACGAGGAACCCTAATTTGACTGATGATGATAACAGGTGCATTTTGTTTTTATGGTTCACTTCACAACTTTTTTCCCCAAAATAACCCCTTCCTTTATCAGCCATTTCAAATAAACCCCTCTGTGATGAAAAGCCCTACCATTTTGCACAGTGAGCATTAGCTCTCCTGGCTAGGGGTTTAGCTCGCCTCCCATTAAAATGTTAACTGCAGTTAGCAGGTAATCGTAGCCATTATTATACAATAATTTACCTGCCTGCCATCATCTTAAAGCCGTTTGTATGAAGGAAATCATATTCAAGGAACCCTTTTGACTGCTTTTAATGCTACTTTATGACTCCTCAACCACTTGGAGCATTTGTTCAAACTCAAGAAAAGGTAAGGCTTCTTTTGTCAATTAGCCATAAACGAGGCTTTATTAGAAGTACCAAAAAGGGAGGAGCTTATTTGGAAAACCTTTTGTTTGAGAATCATATAAGACAGTACTGATATTGATCAACTCTTTTGGTATTTTCTCTGCAGGAACCTGATGAATCTTAAACTGCAACATCATTGAATAGTTCGCAGTAGGCAGTTTGCGCGGTTATTTATGTAAGTTGGTGGTCTAGTTGTCGACATACAGATTTCGTATGGAAAATTTGCTCTCATCCAGATACGTAACTGGGGTCTGTACGCCTGTGTTTGATATGGTTAGTTTCTTCTGTAAAGGTCAGAGAAAATGCTTGTAAAGGTTAACCTTAGCTCTGTGTGTGTGTGTATTTGTGTATCTTTTTATACACGTAAGGATAGGTAGATATAGGTTTATATGCTTATTTACAGGATATGATGTGACCGTAGCTCTTGTTCAGTTGATGTAACCAGATTTATGAATGAATGCAAGATGCTTTTTCTCTTCCTTTTAATCAATGTATCGTGTAAGAGAACGCATGATCTTGCCCTTTCATTTTCATTTTTCTCGATCGATTTTTTTTGAATTTCAGGCAAATTAATGACATCGGTTCAGCTGAATCTGCGCTGCTCTAATGAAAGTGCAAATAAAACCAAAACCAAGCTTTTCCTCCATACAAGGGGTCATTATATGGATTCTTAGTTGCTTTTCTGATCTGCTAACAAGCATTTAAACCCGAAGCCGTGAGATGGTATTGTAAAGCTCCCCTTCAACGCTTGTTAGGCCTCACAACCATGGTAATTTTGCTTCTCTCGCCTTTACACTACGTTGCAGAAGTTGTGTTAGCTAATACATGCAAGCTATCTTATTCCATCATATAGTCAGAAAAGCTGAAGTAAACTTCTGTTTTAATATTTTAATACATAATATTTCTTGATCGAATATTTGCGTTTTATTGGTAAATACTAGCCATTGAAATTATTATAACAAAACTACAGAAAAGTTTTGAGATGTTTGTGCCAATGTTGCTAAGGGAATTTTTTTTTCATGAGAAATCCTTTGGATAAGGGACACAAATTGCTGACAATGACCCTCAGAAACATAGAGGACCCGTAAGGATCGAACCATTTGACGATTAACAGTCTCTTGGAAAAGGATTGTCTTCTACTCCTTTGACATATGATGTCACTCATCCTACATCAAATCGCAGCCGTCTAGATTGATGTAGGATGAGTGTCATCATCATATGGCAGAGGATTCAAGTTTTAGCGAGACCCGGATATATGAAACCTCATTTTCCTAAAGTAGGCTTCTGATGAGTTCATGTATCATCTCGTATCTCCATGGCTCTTTCTGTCAAGCTGTCATATTTCTTCCAAATCCCCCAATTCAACGCTTACACGCCACCAATAGTGCGTTTAGTTCACTCGAACATTTCTTAGGAGCAACTTCACTATTCTTCCATAATCAATGTTGCAAGTAAAACTTTTTCTTTTTCTTTTTTAAGAAACAGGAAGAAGCAAGCTAGCTAAAAGGAAATTAGCATTCACATTCCATCTCATGAAGCATGTCAAATTAATATGCACAATCCACCACCCACAAATACGTCAGAACATTAAAACTCATATATATATATATATATATATATATATATATATATATATATGTATATATATATATATATGTATATATATATATATATATGTATATATATATGTATATATGTGTGCATGAGAGAGAGATGGATTCTGCTGTCGTAGAAGCCACCGTAGTTCAAGAGATGAGATTGATGAATAGCATGGTTGATCTTTGAATCGCCTACTACTACTTGAAGGAGGTTTTCTCTTAGAGGAGTCTCAAATGATCAGAGGTTTTGAATGATAAAAAAATATCAGACTGATTTCGTCTGGATTTATATCAGCCTTTTCCATTCAATTTAAGGGAAACGGCTCATTTTTAACTCATTGGGTTCCGTTGAATCCTCTCACGTAGAGGTGGAAATTGGTTATTATATAAAAACTTTTTCAAAACTGTTATAATCTAATTAAGAAACATAATTCAGGAGGAGGCTCACTTTCCTGGCCACATATACATCCATTAGAAGCTAACAGTGTGCGTGTGCCTTCTATTTGTTGAGGGCAGGCGGCATGAATGAACTCTAATTTGATACAGGTATTGAATCCTGCCACCGGGATGCTCGAATTGACTCCATTCCCTTCATGGGAAGGCCAATATACTAAAAGAACTACTCAGAATATTTATAATTGGGCATCCAATGGTATGTTTCTTGAATGAAGGATCATAAGCAGCTAACGTAGTGTTGTATCACAGAAGGTTGCTCAAGTTTAATGCACTTGAGTAAAAAATGGCAGGAAATTGGTTTTCAGGAAAATAAACGTATCCAAGTACCATGAATTCGGTTTTTTAGGTGTTTTTTAAATTATTTCATCAAGTTATAAGGATTTAAGAATTGAAGTTCTTAGATTTCTTAAATTGTAAATTTTTTATATCAAATAAATGTGTTTTTCTTCAACGGCATGACTCGTATACATCTGATAAGAAAAAAGGTGCCGGAATTTTATTGTATTCCTTTGAGGGAAGCCAAATAATGTAGTTGGCATCAACAAACAAGGACACAACACCTTATTTCTTTCTCTAGGCTACTTCAATGATTCAGAAAGAGGCCTACGGTGTAGTGACGTTCATATCCTTGCAGTTTCATTATGAAGCTACCACTGTGGTACACTTTTTTGCTACATATTCTATGAATTCTTTATGTCATCACCAATATATATATATATATATATATATATATATATATATATATATATATATATATATATATATGGAGAGAGAGAGAGAGAGAGAGAGAGAGAGAGAGAGAGAGAGAGAGGTCAGCTCCTTCCTCATTCTGTTTCATATCAAGGTTGTCGTCAGGTTCCCTTGGATCCTTTGTCCATCTTTATTGATGAGCTTATTTATTGGTAATGGGGTGTTGCAAGCCTATCAGCATCTCATGCCTTTTAGTACTTTAGCAAAAGATTCTGACAAGTTGACCTAAAGTCATTTCACACCTTTTTAGCAAGATTAAGTGCTCCATTTCAGCCAAGCACGCAAAGAAACTGTAGTCTCTCTCTCTCTCATGTACATATACATACACAAGTTGAAGATTATTTAATTAAGTGCAACTACAAAAGCTATCAAGTGTAGCAAATATACATACAATACTGATTTTTTTGGGGTTACACAGCACTGATAGTTACTGCCATAAGAGGTACACTAGGCTTCCGTTCCTGCTAGTTCTCATTTGGGCTGTTAACAAACGACAAAGAAGCTGTCACGCAAGAACGGAAATTGAAAACAGTTTTTGAAGGATGGCCAAAGATACTCAAAACCAAGATAAAGATCTCTCACAATCAGAAACCGATACCAAACAAAACCAAAACAAGCCTTCTCCAAGAGTAAGTGACGTCCGCTATAAGGATTCTTGATCGCCATTGTGCTAGATCTTGAGTCATATCGGAAAGGAACATATAATATAAACTTCAACATTTAATGATCTTATTTTATATAAATATAAAAGACTTCCAGATGGGCTTAAGGAGCCATTAGAACCAAATCTCGGGTTCCAATTTACATACATCTAACTCAACTAGCCGCAGGGCGTCTTAACAGCAAGAGTTCTGGCTCTGCTTAAAAAAATACCTATAAACAAAAAATACAACTAAAAAGGGAAAGAAAGAACTTGACTACGGACCTTATTCTAATAAAACCTAACCTCTGGAAAAATGTAATCATGGAGACCTTTACTAAGAAAAGTTATACATAGAAAAGCTCTATAACATACCATCCCACCAAAATATGACTGCTTTATGAAGGTCTTGTTTGCTTTTACTTCCATTTTTTGTCCAGTTTAAGAGGTCAAATCTGCCTAACAGCATTCAAATCTTTTCGCGAAGGGTCATGAACCGGAGCCAACCATATGATTGGATAAAATTGAGATAAAAAAAGTTGGTTCACAACTACAAAATTCACAGAGGTTGTCCATCTATCCTACCTGGTTGAAGTGCTTTTGTAGTTGGCTTCAGTAGGAAACACAATTCTTTTCAGATGGTTGGCTCCATTACTTTTGTGGTGGGACAACCATTGCAGCTGATGTCACTAATGCCTCTGAAACAGTGCAATCCCTTCATTTTTTCCCTTTCAAGGTTGGTACTATTCTGATCTGTCTCTGTGTCATACTCGCACTTAAGTACATAGACATCTTTTTATCATCTAACCAAAAAAGGCTTTCCAAATCCTACTATGCAAGAGCATTTACGTGTCAAAAAATCCACAGTAGCCAACCCCATCTGTGGGAAAAATCTTTGGTTCTTGCTGTTGTTGATTATGCAAGCACACACACGAACAGTCCATAGTTGCACTGGAAGCCAAAAGTAAGATTGACCACCAATAACAATCAACAGACAAGTTTTTTCCATCGCCGCAGCACAGGCCCTAACCTCCAGTTTTATATTGTCAAGAACGTGTAGGTCTCACTGCAGTTTCCTTTAGTTACAAGGAAAACAACAGGCAAGTCGATCATAGGAACGTTAAATGACAAACTAGAGCCTCCGCATCAAGCTATTATATTCCTCCAAATAACTACAAAGTCATGGAAAGAAGCACTCTCTTGAGAATTTTAGGACTAACACGATATGAGAGGTTACGACCTCTGCTTGGAGTGCATCAATTACCATCAGGAATCAAAACTATGGAACCAGTATTTTCCTGCCTTCAAGGTCTGCAAGAGCCTGAGCCGCCTGTTACAAAGGGTAGGTATGGTTGATGCGCACGTGCAGCACATTGGATGAAATGTTTGCGAATAACTCTCCTGTAGATTCAAGCAGCTCATGGCGAACAGCTGTGTACTGAATGAGTGATGGCCTCGTCAGGAACAAGGATTTTGCAGCAAGGGCTGAGAGAGGAACTGGGTCTGGCATGCCAGATGACTGCCCATAACTGATCATGTAGCCCCGCCATTTCAAGCATGCCAATGAACCCGATTCCATACAACAGGACACAAATCTACTTCAGTTAACCGGACCAAGAATAGAAATGACATCGTGATGATGGCAATGTGTCTGTTTGTGTGATCGAAGAAGCGATGATGATGATGATGATCATGTGTGTGTTCCCCTGTATGCATTCACATGTAATGAGATTTAATTTCCAGGAACAACCAACTCTGGTTTCCTTGATGGTTCAGATCTGTCATAATGTTCTCTTGTTGATACAGCTACGATCTTAAGAAAATGGAAACAACAGTTAGGGATGGCAATATTGACCCGACCCGAATGTGGTGGGGAATACCCCACCCAATCAGGTTCCGGTATACATATATGCCCCATTTTTACCCTGTACCCGCCCCGTTACCTGTTGGGGAAAAGAGAACCCAAACTCATACTTGCCCCATTGCCATCCCTAACAACAGTAGACATGGAGGTCTCACCTGGAATGTATCTTTCCCAACTGAATCATAGACAACATCTACTCCTTGACCATTTGTTATCTTTTCAACGCCTTTTACAAAGTCTTCCTCCTTGTAAATTATCACATGATGACATCCATCCTCAGTAGCTTGAGCTGCCTTTGCCTCATTTGACACGGTTCCAATCACAGTAGCACCCAACACCTCCTGCTGCGGCATGCACAAGAACAGTATGCCCAGGTTCCACCTGTAGTATTAGGATTTAGTTTCTCCTCTTTCATATTTTCTTTCCAGAGAGCGCACAAACGTTCAGGAGAGTATGAAAAGGGAGCACAATCTGACCTAAACTTTGAAATGCCATATACTTTTATGAAAAATTAAAGGAAAGAATAGAACATAAACTCCTGCTTCAGTTAAACAAATATGATAAAGGCATTTAACCCTCTTATATTATATAAAGGCAGTAAAGATGATAAGCATGGCTTGATTACAACAACTAAGCCCTTTCCCATACTAGATGGGGTCGGCTACATGGCTTGATTGATATCTTAAATATATACTAAATAGATTTTGCCAGAGGAAGAGTCAGATAAAGGTTACATCCCTTAGGAAGCATCCAATCTATCTGTTCTGAAAGGCACTAACAAGTAGGAACAAAAACCACTCACCGTGCAGAACCATTAAAACAATTTTCTCAATTATAGTTATGGAACCAGGAGGAAATGAGGTGGCAGCATCAAATGGCTTAGAAACCTGAAACAGTTGTAATGGCCAATGTAAAAAAAAAACTGTAAATAATGATCACTGTTGTGCAAAATGAAAATACAACTTCCCACCAGCTTCTTGTGGGCATGGACCACCGAGTGATGGGCAGATTCATTTTGTAAATATATGATATGTTTTTATGGATAAACAGATTGAGCCGTTATGAACCTTAGACTAGGACCCTTCAATTCTAGCTATTATCATTCTCTGCAAGGGTGTCCTACTTCCATTGAAATACATTTAGTGTAAAGTAAATGATGCATGTTTTCTCAGCTAGGAAATCTTTTTCTGTTTCTTCATGAGTTTCACAGATGACGTGATTTTCCTCAACCCTTGGGCGTTTCCAGTTGACAGTAAAAAATCAACAGTGTCATTTTCATGAAAATAATCCAAGTTATATTTTAGTTTTTATTCAAATGTTAGATGATTCAGATGTACACAAAGGGTACCATATTTTGGTTTCTTAGCTTGTCAAACATCTTGGAGTAAATTAGTGTCATATTCGTTTGCAAGCACCAATCATCTACCACTATTCCAGTATAGAGGAGCCATAGTTTAGTTTGTAGAACTAATCATTTTCATGATTCGGTTAGCTGAATGAGGCCTTAAAAGTGCAATACAGAGAGACAGGATCCTCTTTTATTTGCATTATTGTGTCACCCATAGGTTATCCTATTTGATTATTACTGGTTTAAAACTGAAGGAGCTACTTCAGCAAGTTCCATATACAATCCGGATATGTGAAACTCTACACTTCAGTATTTAAAAGCAGCTTGAATATGAAAAACTTCTCGTGATTATTTTGTGATATCAGCGAATGGGTACACTCAGCAACTTTTGGAGGAAGAGTGTACCTTGAAGCAAGGCGGACAAGGAACTGAGTCGTCATGCCCTTCAGCATGATAGATGCAAAGATTATAGGATCAATGGAAGGTGGGATAGGCACACTAGCAGGAAGAATTTGTTCCTCGGCGTATGAGCCCAAGGGATTACCAGCATAGGCAACAAGATCCCCAACTTTTCTGCCAGTCAATCCAGGGCCCACTGCTGTGACCACTCCAACTGCTTCATGCCATGAAAGACAACAAGTTTATAATTGATAATAGAATCTTAAAGGCCTGTAATATATTGCGCAGTAACATTTTTAGAAATACTCTCTGATTGTATTTGGAAATTTAAACCGCACATCTTTCCTTCGTTGATTTCAAATTTCTAATAACTATCTAGAACCAACATAAAAAGTCACCAGGAAGAGAAAAAGTTGGAGCAAAAGTAGTGGGCATTTACTGACTTTGTAACACCTTTGATTGTGAGTATTGTAGCATGACAATGCTTCCAAATCCTTCTAAAATCATGTATGAGTATAATAGTTCATTCTATTGATTTCCTTCGTTGTGCATAAAACTCCACCCATGTAAGGGATCACCCTTGCATGGCCAGTCTCAAGCCCGGATAAAGGAGGAGGGTTGTGATAGGCTTCCAACAAACGTAAAACTTTGTCGGACTTACCATGGATTCTAAAAAAGGAAAAAGAATCCATATAGTCGACCCCGTCTAGTATGGGAAAAGACTTCGTTGTTGTTCCCAATTTCGTTTGAGAACAAGCAAAAGGTCCAATAGACTCACCTGGAGTGAAAGGCAGTTCAGCTTTATAAACTCCTTTCCTGTAATAGATATCAATGAATTGCTTTTTATTTACAAGTATCTCTCTTCCTTCGGATTTCCTATTTCTACAACCTCCCACTTCAACATCTATGGCAAGTGCCAGAAAATGTGGTCAACCATCAATTACATAAGAAATTAAGCGTAAAAATCCTCATGATAATCAATACAAAAGAACAACCTACAAGTAGGAAATTTGATCTAATAAATAAAAGCTCCGCTAGAACCACATGTATCTATCTGAAAGGATCTCTTACCACGCTAATGGATCTTCAGTACATTCATAAATTCATGAAGTTAACAAACTCATGTAAATAACCTTCTAGATTATGTAGCTACGAACACAAACGGCCAAAAAAACTTGATTCCGTATTAACCACAAGATGGTTTTGGTTGAACGGAAAGTAATCACCAATCTAGTTCTTCTGTCTCTTCTATAACTAGGACCCTCTTCAAGGTAAACCTCGGGGTATTTATCCAAAGATATTGGTAGATGATTGAGTTACTTTTGGGTGTCAAACAAAAAGAAGGCACCCGACTCAACTTGTGATGATCTTATCAATGATCAGTATGCGATAAGATCAGTATTCAACCATTACCAACAAAAAGAAAAACACTACCAACCAACCATCATGTTTATCGTTAACATTAATATCATACAGCATTTATCTTCAGAAGCAATTATCTGAATAAGAATATACATAGCTCAACTCGCAGCAAGGATATAAGGCCACTATGCAATTAAGTGCTCCACCACATAAAGCTACGGCACGTCTGGAACCCATGTCAGGGGTTCGAACATAGGTGTCTGCTGCCAACGCCTTTGATGGTTCCCAACTCTGCCACTGGAGCTACCAAAATTGATGCAATTCTTGATGCCCAAAAACTAAATGAGACACTGATCACAGGTGAGAGGAGATTTAATATTCTCATAATTCATGAAAATTGTATCACGAAGTGTTGCTAAAGCGGGTGCCTCTCCTTTTACCAATCAAAATATCACAGGCAACACTAATACCAATAACAAAGTTTCCCAGGGTACGTATTTTCTTGTCTATGTTTATCCTCCAATTCCTTTCTGTTCGCACTTTAGAGTGTGGACCTAGTGGGTAAAGAAGTATGTTTTTTCATAAAAAAACTCGCAGAACACCCAAAACTTCAAAAGTTAGGTTTACGAAACTTGTGACAGTTCATCAATCCGTCTCAGTGAGGATGCAGCTAGGCCCTCACTAGAAGCTTTTGAAGGATCAAGCCCATTGGTAGCAAATCCAGAATCCGCACACCTCACAAACTTTACAAGAACAGAATCTGAAAGGAGACCAACAATTCAACGTCATAATAAGAAATCACTGTCATCCATGGACATTTCTCATCACAGATTGGCATCTCGTACTGTTTAGCTCATGTATGCGAAAGAAAGAAATGGGCTCACGAAATTAGACTGTGCATATCATTTTCTTCCCTCAACACGTATTTTTCATGTTGGATCTTTTGGGACCCAGCAACACGTGAAAGCCGTGAACTTACAGCATTTTCCGACAAGACAGTATATTCGAGTCCCATCTGCATGTAACTGGTAACAGATTGGTTACATTTGAATCCTTGCTTTCCTTGAAATTGATCGTTCTTTGAAATCTTTTGTCTTTGGCTTGCTTTATTTATGTCATAACAGGATTGAATTCATGCTTCTTTGTTTACTGAGTCAGCCCACCAGCTCGCAAATGGAAGTTGTCAGGTAACACAAATCCTAGTCGTGAGTTTGATGACGAAAATCAAACCAAATACGGATCGAACCCTTATAACTAAGTTGGGTTGGGCATAGTGCATCCAACAACTCAACCCCCTTTCCGTGAGTATGCCCAACTATTTCATATTACCATTTTAATGCTAACATTAGATTACTCAAAACCGTTCAATCCTTTTATTTAGTGCTACAAAAGAATCAATATTAGTCAGTTGCTATTTCAAAAGGGAGGGATTAGCCAATTGCATGGCTTCCCCTAGTAATCTTACGATACGATCAACCACCAGAACTGATGCATCACTGAACATTAGATGAATACTTAGAATCTAGAAAAAAACTGAAAATTGGCAACCCATGTAAAAGTAAGCCCTTTGCACAGGGGTGAGCATTATTTCGTTAAAATTGAATAACTAAACTGAACCGAACCAAAAATTTTTAATCAGTTTCAGTTTACAATTTCATAAAAGTTTAGTTTATCAGCTTGGTTCAGTTTCAGATTATCCAAAACCAATAACCAAACTCATAAATGAATGTGTCATGGTCATAAAGCCTCTTTGCATAGCATGTTATCTTAGTGCTACATAGTTGCTATTCAAGGTTGTCTATCTGTCACATGATCTACTCATATTTAGGGACTTCAAATGAATGATGAATCGCACAGTTATCTAAGATATATATCTTAGAATTCAACTATCAAACCCAAACCGAATAATCAAATTGAACCGACTGAAATAATTCACTTCAATTTGGTTCGGTTTTTAGTTAATTCAATTCAGCTTGAATATTGAACTGAACCAACCGATGCACACCTCTACATATGCATGGTGCAATGGCTATGTCAAAGTGCCCAAAGGGATTGTAGGTTGCTGGTTAGGGGGTTGCATTTTCTGACACAAGGTCAGGAGTTCAATACCCGATGTGCATCTGATAGGGGTCTGCCTAGCCCCATCTTGCCTATTGATAAAAAAAGGACCATTTCAAGTGAGTCAAATTACATCTTGGGATGTTTAATACTTAAAAATATATTGCAGTTTATGTTAGAGTACTTCATCTGATTTTGTTTCATTTTGCATCTTTAATCTGCAAAAAAGAGGACGCAATAACACACTCATGGCTTCTTTTATAAGAATGCTAGGGTAAAGGCAGAACCATGCCTACCAGTACCAGGTGCACACCTGGGTATCAAACTCCTGACCCCCATTAGACGGTCGAACCCCCTAACCATCCTGTTGTGCCCTTCTGAGCAGCCACACATACTTCAGGTTTTACCACCACGATTTTCAGTATTCTGTTGGTCCAAAGTTTCACATTCTAAAACCATCTTATCTAACTAACCAACATTATCAAAATCATCTTTAATTCAGATTGTGACCAGTATGATCACCATGCCGAAAACTAAAAAATGATTAAATGAAGATAATAGGTCCAACTTGCAAAGAATCTACACCGAGAAAATTGTGCATTCTTGATGAAGAGCTTTCATGGATATTGGAAGCATGCAAAAGATTGATCAGAGTGTTCTCTTCCCCAAATCCATTAGCTTTTCGGTCGACGGCCGCCCTTTTTGAGTGTAGCAGTGCTGCATGGCAGGTGGAGTTCCGGCTCGGCAAATCTATCTGATATCTGATGAAGAAGGGCAGTATCGGACTTTAAAATCAGCTTTCTTTGTTTCTTTGGGTTACATTTTGGCTAAGATACCACCAGCTGTTGTCATGATGCAAGAGGAGAGTGCAAGAGCGAGCTTTTTCACATCTTCTGTGGTATGAGCATTTACACTAAGAACAGTGATGTAATTCCGTGAAACTGTGTATAAAGGAGAATGACTATATCTACCATAGTGTCAACGGAACAGTGTACTTCCTAGAGTTTCCTCTACCAAGTGTACCGGTGGTATGAATCTCTTTTCAAGAAACACAAGTAGCATGGGTTCAAGTAAGATATTCAGTTACTAAGAAAATTTACATTGTTCTCCAATTACCAAATCTCATTCCAAAAACTGCAATCAAAGTACTACATTCAAGTAACTTATTTAGTTACCAAGAAAGTTAACATAATTCTCCACTTGAAACTTGTACCATTGTGTTATAAATTGATGTTGAACACATCCCAGTGGACATCTCTACATGAAAACGATTCTTTTACTAGTACATATTGCTCTTGATAATTTTGAGCATTCTCTTTTTGTAAAAGATGCGATAATACAACATTGTGTGATCAAATAAACATTTTAAATCACTGTAGATTATACATTGTGACTCATAAAAAATCTTTTAGAGGTTGTATAAAGTTTTCTTAGAAACCCTTTACTTTTGAAACCACACCACTACACACTGCAAAGGAAACTTTTTTGTACCCATTGTATACCTACGCAAGTTTCTCATAAACCTTTTTTATGTGGGGTCTATGAATTCCGTGGTACTTCAACACATTTATGCATTTCAAGCACATGCTTGAAAGAGTTTGGTGAAATTGGGACATTGATTTACATGATATGTTAATTTTTTCTCCCATGTATGAAAACAAAGAGAGAGTCAACAAATCTTAATAATGTTTCTTTCTAATTGATGATGGATAGGTGACAGGATAAATTGTTGGGAACAGAAAAAACACAAGACAGTTACCTGCATGAATTTGAGACTACTGTGGTGGTCTAATTGCGGTGACATGAAAACCGGATTTCAGCAAATGCCTATTGGATCCAGTTACAGCAAACTCTATTAATCTTTTAGTATCTCAGAATTTTAAGCACACATGCATATGGAGTGTCATGTTCTCAAATAACATACATGAATGAGAGAGAGAGAGAGACCTGCTGGCGAGAAGCGCCATTTCTTCAGTCCTTACAACCAACAAAATTATAGGGCTTGATATCTGAAATTGGGCAAATGAAGAAAACTCGCCAACTAACTTCCAAAGCATTTTCCGGCTTGCCACAATAAGAGAAGCTGCAAAAGTAGAGCAAACCCCAAGTTTGTTTGTAATTTTCTTGAGCCTTGATGATATGATCTTATCAAGCCCATCAATTTTCAAATTTGGCACTTGCATAGTGTTATTGACGTAATCTCAATAATCTTTTGACAAAAAATACTTTTTAATTATTCTTATTTAACTTTAATAGCAATTTGGGTCAAGCAAGCAACAAAACACTTCATTTTTTCTTCAATTTCTTAGAAAGACAAGTTTTGTGATATTCTTACAAGTATGCTTTTATACCATGTAAGAGTAGCTCTTCAACTTGTTCGAAGGGTCTTCATCGAATCACAAACCAAGAATCACTAAGAGATCAATATGCCAAATACACCAAATACTTGGTGTTCAAACACATAAACCAAATATCCAAAATGAATGAACTCTGTTTATAGAGCAAGAGAAAATTAAATTCGAGCAACGAGGTGAGGTTAAGAGGGAGAGAGTGTGTCAATGGCTAGTTTGGGGCCCTAAGGCCTTGGCCAGAGCCCTAGTGGCCTGGCCAGGCCAAGATTATTTATGGCCCCTAGTGGCCCGTACCTATTACATGTTTTAACACTCCAGAGGTGCGATGATGGGGTAGCATATGCTTTAGAGGCAAGATGGAATCACAGTTATTGCGTCTGGTTTTCCAGCTGATATCAAAAAAGAAAAATCGCAATGAAGTGTCTTCATAGAAACATAACATCTCTCAATAAAGTATCATCAGACACCCTTGGTGGCTCTCATTTGCGACTAGCAATAGGACGGTAGCATTTTCCTCACAAAAGAAAGGTGGGTGAAAATAGATGCCCACTTTCTAGCCATACGTCATTGAATCATATGGTACACCACACATGATCAAACATGCATATACATTGTAGTGGGATGGTCTTTTCAACTCTGCCTAGTTCACAAGAGAGGTGCTAAAGGGTCACCCAAATTTAAATAAAAAGTCTCTCGACCAACTTCATTATCTTTGAACTTATCAGAAGACACCAGCCTGGATGGCTTCTGAGACTGTGGATACATCTTAAGATTCTTCCTTTGTGCACCACAAATCACTACAACAATGTGCACCACAAATAATAAATAAGCCTTTTCTCATACAAGATGGTGTTGGATATATGAAATATTTTTTCATAGAGATCAATATGTGCCATGCTAACACTTAGCTAAAAAAAAACTGGATGATTCTTTATTGTTTCATTTCAACACTTTTATGGTATTCATCATCCTCTTTTAACATTTTCACACTCTAGTTACTCATGCCTTAGAATATCCTTTAGTCAATTTTTCATGTATTCAAATCATCTTAAATAATTCCCTTATTTTATCATCTATAGGTGTTACTCCCAATTTATTTTTGATAACCTCATTATGAATAGGATCTTTACTTGTGTGATGCTACATCTATCTTAGCATCTTCATTTCTATCACGGACATCTTTTATACATGTTGATGTTTAATTGTCCAAAACTTAGAATCATATAAATAGCAGGCTTAATTGTTTCTCTTTAATATTTATCTTTCAAATTTAATGGCATCTTCTTGTGACATAAAATATTTAATGCACTTCTCAATTTTATCCAACTTGTATGTGCAACATCGTTATCAATTTTTCCATCTTAACTTTCTTTTTAGCAGATGACCCAAGTACTTAAAACTTTCTTTTTAAGGGATGCAATGTATACCATCTTAACTCATGTCATTTGTAATAACCAAATGACTAAACTTGCATTTTATATATTCTATTTTTATTCTATTAAGTTAAAAGTCTTTGTTTTTTAATGTTTCTCTCTATACTTTCATTTTCTTGTTAACTTTTTCTTTAGACTCATCCGTGAATAACATACACAAATAGATACTTGTTTTAAATATGCTTTGTTAACTCATCAATAACTAAGATAAACAAATATAGACTTAAAGTTGATTCTTAATATAATCTAATATTAACTTCAAAAAAATATGTTAGTCATAAGTTTGCGCACCACCATGCATATCAATAGGATACCTCTCTTTTTCAAAATTCTCCAAAAAGATATGTTTTCACACTCTAAGATAATCTTTTTCTAAAGAAGAGTCTTCTTTTTTACTCTAAAATATTTTAGAAGAAGTTTCAAAAGGGCTTATTGGCATAAATCCAAATTTGTTCTCCATTATACTCGATAATTGTATCAACCTTTACATAAAAGTTTTCTCATAATAATTTTATATTATGGCTCATCAACTTCATGTCTCAATAATTTACATAATTAAGTCTTTCTTGTTCTTACATGTAGACTCTTTCTTCATTCCTTAAACATCTCTTGGTTTCTCTACATTAAGTGATCCCTTATATATTTAGCAACCTTTCATAAGTTTAACATCTTCTTTGACTTCGTTCCTTTGAATACATGGATAGAAATTATTGATACTCTTAATAGCTGCTTAGCTCCCAAATTACATGAAATAATTTTTCCTCTATTTTTATATCATCGCCAAAAATACTCACACCAACTGTATGCACCACAAATTATTAAAGTACATGTTAAGTTCTATCACTATAAAGTGAGGCTCAATTCGAGTATTTGGTTATGATCGCTGGAAACAATTTGCGCTACAAATCACTAAAAATACATTAAAGATTCTTCGCTTGTTTTCTTTCCGGTTGGGATCAAATTCACACTTCGATCTTGCAGTGAAAACAATAATGCTATGGTTAAACCGGGATGTGTTCGAGTTTCCTTTGGCATCCCAATCAAATGTCAACTCAATTTCCCAGGCAGTTTTGTTTGTTTCTGAATGAAAGACGGACGTAAAAACCAATCAGACTATCATATACACATACACATGAACGGACGCATGCACACACGCACACAGAGAGAGAACAAGATCACGAGACATAACTCCAGGAATGCCGAAAACCAACTCACACCAAACCCGATTTTTACTCAACGATGCGTGTGTGTGAGGAGAGAGAAAAAGGGGAGGGGTAACCTAAGCTCGGTGAATCCTCCATCCATTGGCGGAACGTTGAATCCTTTATCGCGATCTCCACCGCCGATCTATCCCACTCTCGCGGGCCATTGAACGTCTCCAATTCCTCCGCCCCCTGTCCTTCAAAACCCGACTTGGTTCTCGTTTCTCCACAAGAAACGAAGATCGGTCTCAAAGAACGAACAACCTTCCTACTATCCAACCTCTTCAGCGCTTCATCCACCCAAAAGTCCCAACCACTCCACATTCCTCAGCCCCCAAAACTCCAATCTCTACAACAAGAAGAAGAAAACGGTTGTTTTATCATTTAATGCAGCTCTGCAACTTGGCTTCGTGATTTCCTCTTTTCCAAGATTCACCGATCCAAACGCAGGAGGGTTAAAATACTTTCTCAAACTTTTATGCAGGGAATCGGAGAGCAATCTTTTCCCATTTTATGTCACCGCGAGTCTTTCAAACTTGGGACTTGCGCGCGCTTTGACGAGGAATTTTGTTTATGCATCTGGTGTCATTTTGATCAAATTCTCAATTTCATCTAACGATTTGTGTTTCAGAACTTCGTGTCGCCATTGTGGGATTTTGTCAAACCTCATGAAACTTTCAGGCCCCGAACACCCTGTCCTGAGAAACAAAGTTCCATCATCTTGGAAGCTTTGTATTTGCATTGCAAGATGGAAATGTTTTCTCACCTAGTTTTGAACCGGTCGAAGAGCTAAATGTGTGTGCCGAGGAGAACAAAAAAAAGGTGCACCTCCTTTATCCTCTTGACCTACAAATTCCATGAAACGCGAAATGTTCGACAGTTCAAGTTCTTTATTTGCATCAATCATGGATCATGAAACTAGCATCCGAAATATTGGTTCCACCCGATGAAGTTCAATGTCCGAAGAGCCTCTTCCGGCCGACGAATAATAAACATGTATTATACTTGCAACAAGCATCCTTAACTTCACATGTCGGATGAAATCTAGTGCATTCATATTGAGAACACCACACTCATTTAGGCCAACAAAGTTTTACGTTGACTATCAGATATCCAATTCAACCTTTACTCGAGCTTGTGACTGAAGTTACAAGGGTAACCTCTTACATGAGCAGAGTTGAGTTATTTTGACAAGAACATTTGGAGTAAATGATACCAAGAGCTCCAAAGTTTATGCCAGATTAGAGAACTGCATGGGTTAATTGTTGGTTATTGCATTTAACTGAGTGCCTTAGTAGCATTGCATGTCCTGAAATAAATTGGTTGAGCATGATTTTGTTTAAATTATTTTCCAAAATATTTTCAAAACTTGCTTGCCAAAGAACATAGCCAAGGGTATTTTATCGACGAGCTTAAAAATTATGATGCAACAAGAATCATCATGTTGTTAGAGTGTTAAAATGCCAATTTGACAAGGTTGGTTCCCACTGGTTATACGTAAGACTTCATGAATTGTCCTCTATCTAGCGAGTTGTGATCATCCTGCTATTGCTGGTTGTGGTTGTTTATCTAGAGATTGCGACTGCTAGGAGTACATGTGCATGTTTCTCTTTGGTATATCTACATCTCCTATGTGGGTGAACACAAAACTACCATTGACGAGGACATGCCGCAGTACCGTAGTCCATTCGATTGTACTTCCATTTCAGTGTTGGATTCCCGGACTCCGGCATGCTTTCGGCTGATCAGTGCCGAGTTTTGGAGGCAATTCTACCTCATGAAGACGATGAAAAGCAGTATGCATTAGCAGCGTTTCTTACCTTAATTAGTGAATATTTCCAGACATTATACTTATGAGCATGTGTTTCAATAGAAGTGTGCTTTTTTGGGCTAAGAAGAAGTGCAACGCGAGGGGTTCGACTCACAGAGGGTACGTTCAGGTTCGAGAGTCGGATGCCACTCGTGGAATTGTGCTTGAAACTATTCATGGCGAACAGTCATGCAATGGTGAAAATGAAAGCTTATTCCTCTTATATCTAATGTCCAGTTTGTACGATAAGAGAGCTAAATTAATGCTAAGATCTATCACAGCGATGCATTAAATTGATACGAGATACGGCTTCTCTTGTGCAATAAATAACAGCCAAAGGGACACGAAGTGTCCGTGTCGCCAAAGTCTAATTTTGGTGTTTGTGCTAAATGTTGGTGTCTTGTCCAATGCACGAATCCAAAGATCAAACACTTATTTCCTAGTGACAACAGGATGCAGACGCCTAACACAAGCACACACAGCCCTGGAGAAATTGAACTCGCGACCTACGTGTGGGACAGTCCTGAGTCCTGCCAGGTGAGCTAATGCTCTGGGTGCAACATGCTGCTTTACTTTATGGAGCTATTATTCAATGAAATATTTTTTTTACAAATCTGACATTTTTTTTCTGTTGTGAACGAAATTCATGAGCTCCTCTCTGGAACTCAAGCAGCAAAATGCACCCTTCTTATCAAGTTGCAGTGACATATAAATCCCATTTGAGCTCAATGACTACTCAACCTTCTTGGTACATGCATCCTCCGAGTATCAAACTCATGACCTTTAACTTGTGAGTCGACCCCCCTCTTACTTGTGCTGTGGACTGCTTCTACTTTCACTGGAATATCTCGTTATGCATTATATTTTTCCTAATAATATATTAGCCTTAAAAGGGAAACCGAAAAAAAAAAGGAATGATGATCCAAGGACAAGCTACTGATGGTGGTCCAGCTCAAATTAGTCTGGATCCGGACCCACCAGCTGGGGAGTTTGTTAATGCCAGTCCTAGCCTAGCACCTTCTCATTCATTGCACATTCCTTTCAGATGGAACCGAGTACTGAAGTAATAACATTGGTCAACTGGCTTCACCTACTCCCATTCAGCTCAAAACCATGGCTTTTTGACCCAATAAATGCATTTCAATAAGAACTTTTACATTCTTATTTGTATTTTTTTAATCTAAAGCCATGCTTTCTTTGGGTAATCACACGTTACTAATTTCCCATCCTTTTACAAGCTGAGCTGAACCGAGTTGGTGTGTGTGTGTGCGGGCACGTGTTTGTTTGTGAGTGTGTGCACGTGTGCGTGTTAGTTCAGTGATAATTTGTTGCGCTTGGCCACGAAAGCCAAAGAAGATGGCTTCACTTGGCAGGTCGTGTCTCGTGTCAGAGGATCCACAGCAGACCCAAGCACGGTTTCAGGCTCGTCATATATTTCTTAATAGCAGTTTTAATTTCTGTTTCTATTTATGAGAAATTATTTGTGGGGCTGCTGCGGTTGGCAACTGCCTTCCTATCCGGGAAGATCTCCTTGGCTCAGACTATTTCATCCTTTGATACATGTAGCGTTTTAGTGCCCGGTAGAAGAAATGAGTGTTCATTTCTTGGCTCCGGTATTCTATAAGTTAATATATATGATTCATTGCTTTTTGGTAAGATGAATATAATTTTAAAAAATTGAAAGTTTAAAAAAATGATGAAAAATTATTATTATTATTATATTCATATTTCAAAAAAGCAATAATTAAACACTCATTAACAGAGACACAGGCAGAGTAACCCAACCCATTAATAAGTAGGTCCGGTCCGAAAATCCAACGGACCATGACAAATTGACCCCGAACTAATGGACCAGATACTAGCCAACTCGGACAGCTGTCTTGCAATCGCAAGCAACGATAAGAAAAGGACTTGGTGCTTGTTTGCAAGATTTCTAGCAGATCTAGTCCCTTCATTTTTATGGTCCATAGAGAAGCCACGAATTCTGAAAAGCTATTGTACCTATAGAATAATTGGTACTCTTGTTCTTTTTTTTGTTAATTATTATTGATTAGGTCGAGCCATCTACCCCTTATTTATTGTAAACAGCTAGCAATTTGCTATATATTCTAATTTATTTTAACATTTTCAGTTTTATAGTTGAGAAGTCCGAGCTTGGCTCTTATTGTCGCAATAAAAAAAAGGTTTGGTTTATGTTGAAGGAAATTTTATTATTAATTTACATAAAAAAAGTATTATAAAAATAAGTGTACTTACTTAAATTAAAACTCATAGTCGTCACTTGCATTATCTTTTTTTTTTTTAGCATGACATACATACATACACAAATATATATATATATATATACACTTATGAAATTCCTCACAATTTAATATTAAGTATGAGTGACTTTTCTTTTATTTATTGTAGTCATGAAATAAGATTGTCTTTAGAATTTTGCAAACACCTTTATAACCTTTTTTATCATGAAAAATATGAGTGATCCTTGATACATTGGCTAGTCATCATCATCCTCAATTTGACACCAGCACACGAACAAATGAGCTCATTTATGTAATAGTGTTCCTTTTCTATAAAAAGGTCAAGCAGCACCCAAAGCGTTACCTCAATGGTAGGACCCTCTAGCATCATTGTTGATGCTGATGTAGAGTTCATTTTCAGAGGGTGCATGCATGTGTGTGTTAGGCTTCAGCCTTCTATTGTAACCCCCCAAAAAAAAGAGGGGGTCAGACATACGCCCTACCTGATGCATGTTTGGGTATTGAACTCCCGACCTTCTCTCAGGAGTAACCAATGAGCCATACCTCCTTGAGCATCCGAAACTCTTTTTCATTACTGCATATAGACGTGGGCTATTGTATGATATTTCATCAAGCTATTAAAACTATGGATAAGTCAAAGAACTAGACAAAGAATATTGATCCCGAGAAGCTAATCTCTTAAGGTAATTATGTGACATGTCATGCTAGGAGTATAAACGCACACTAAACTCCACTCATTTAAGGGATCACTCTTGCATGGTCAGTCCCAAGCTCGAATAAAGAAGGAGGAGGAGGGTTGCATTAAGCTTCCGACAACCAGCGTAAAAAAAATTTCAGACTTTTCTACAATGGATTCTATACATTGCTAATAGATTGTAGTTATTTAATTATTTCAGACTGAAATTTTCTAAATCAGCCATTGGACGGGGTGGAGAAAAAAAAATGAACCAAATGAAAAAAAAATTGCAAGTTGCGGCCTACTTTTAGTATGATTGACACAAAAAGAACGTTCTGTTTATAAGAAGGAAAGAGCTAAAATCTGTTCTAATAAGTCCAAAAACATCCATGGGAATAATTGTTTGTTTGTTTTTTACAAAACAAGGACGAAGTCTAAAACACACATCCCCACCTGCAGAGGAAGAGTCAAAGAGCCCTGGCAGTTGAGCCACCATTCTGGGCTGCAAAACAGCTAGAATGGGTTGTCCAAAAATTCAATAGTCGGATTTTTCCTGTTCCGGGACTTTCTATTGTCTCTCATGAAAGCTTCTTTTGTCGTAGTGGTGGCAACTTGGGACGTGACCCGAACCCGATCCAGATAATCTGGGACATGGTCAGGTATGGGCCGACCTGAAGCAACCTGACAAAATGTTGGACCACTTCCTGACTGACACAAACTTGACCTGATCTTGTGCATGAGCGCTCGCACATGTCTGTCCGTATGTACAAGTATTTATATATAAGTATAATATATATATATATATATATATATATATATATATATATATATATATATATATATATATATATATATATATATATATATATATATATATATATATATATATATATATATATATATATGTTGTGGTCAAAGGCAGGTCGGTCCTGACCCAACTCGAACCCGATCTTAATGAACTCTCTCTAAACCCAAAGTGGCACGACCCAACACGACTACTCAACCCGATTTGGCACCTCTACCTTGAGGCTTTTCTTTTTTTTATGTAATTTAGCAAATTTCTTGTTGATGTTGTTGCGTGAAAATTCAAAGGATCAACAGACTCCATACAAAAGAACATAGCAAAAGAAAGAAAATTTTCATAGGAAGGTGCTCACAGCGGACGAAATGCACACCGTTGAATCTGTGGGCTATAATACAGAGACCACCTTCTAACCGTAGGCTATACACCCACTCTAAGAAATTTCCCAGATCAGTTAATGACCACCAATCAAAACTTGCATTGTTGTGCGTGCTACGAAACCAAATGAGAGAATTATCGCCTTTATCTTTCCTAATTATATGGGTTACTTGGTGCTTACGCATTTTAACATACCGTTTGCATTTGCAGTGAGTAATTGCGAAGGGAGCTGTCCGAATTAATTAAATGTCCCCTTGGCGGAAAGAGTTTGAGAATTTTAGACATCTTTTGATAACCAAAATTCTAATGGAAGATTTTTTTTTCTCCTTTTCTAGTTCTCTTTCGCTACAAGGCAAGTAGACGAATAAACTATTTCAACCACACACATGCATACGCACTAAATGAGCACGTTTCCAAACTTCTAAGAGACAATAAACTATCTCTAAATATACATATAATACACATCACCTTCTCCCTTTTGACTACCCATTATACTCTCTCTCTCTCTCTCTCTCTCTCTCTCTCTCTCTCTCTCTCTCTCTCTCTCTCTCTCTCTCTCTCTCTATATATATATATATATATATATATATATATATATATATATATATATATATATATATATATATATATATATATATATATATATATATATATATATATATATATATATATATATATATATCACCTTCTCCCTTTTGGGAGCCCATTATAACCTACTGATTGAGGAATCATAGAAAGCACCCTTATATCACACTCTGTTAATCAACACGCACACGCACCTTACGACAATGGAAGAGCCACCACCCAATAGTCTCCAAGAAGCGACTACGAGCTCATCGTCTTCCTCTTCCTCTTATTCTTCCTCAAGAGCTGCGCCTGCTACTCCTGCATGCACCAACAACACAATTGCCACGCACCTAGCCTCCACAGCCTCAACCCAGCCGGAATGCGGCCGGGCTGATGAAACAAGTAGGGTGGAATTGGCGGAGCCCAGTGCAGACGGACGGAAGAGGCGGAGACCCAGCAGCGACGGGAAGCACCCGACGTATCGGGGCGTCCGGATGAGGAACTGGGGAAAATGGGTGTCAGAGATCCGCGAGCCGCGCAAGAAGTCGAGGATCTGGCTCGGCACCTTCCCAACACCGGAAATGGCAGCACGGGCGCACGACGTCGCAGCTTTGACCATTAAGGGCCAATCAGCATATCTCAATTTTCCGGAGCTCGCGCCGGAGTTGCCGAGGCCGGCAACTACGTCCCCAAGGGACATTCAGGCCGCTGCAGCCAAGGCAGCGGCGCTCATGGTTGCTGAGCCCAAGTCAAATCAGTTTGAGCCCACCAGTGAGCCGAGCGCTGGATCACCGAATCCGTCCAACACGCCCCATCATAGTACTTCAGACTCTTGCTCCAATGTGGATGAGGTTCTCTTCAACCTTCCGGATCTCTTCCTTGACACCGCTACTGATCATAATCTGTATCTCTTCCCTACCTGGCTGCCAACAGGAATTGAGTCCGGATTCCGGCAAGAGGAAGTCGCACCTTGGGATGATTACTAGTATTTGTTGCCACTAACATTTTCATTAGAACTTAAATTGGTAAGTGGGGACTCTCATCAACACCCTGCAGAAACAACAGGGAACTTCATCTTGCTATAGATTTTATGGTTGTGCGTGTGCTCGTGCATGTGCCTGTGTGTGTGTGTCTGGACTTCTTTGTTCCACGATAAACCATATTTGCCCGTAAATTTTATTTCTCTCTTTGTGCATCAACCCGCTCATTGTCAAGATAAATGTGAGATCTCTCATACTAAATGAAGAGTCAATAGAAAATAAAAGATTGTCGTGGATATGACTTTATTTTATTTTTGTTTTATTTTATGGAGAATAAATGGGGATGAGTTGTTTCTAGTGAAGCCAAGGAAAACCGAGACAGAGAGAGAACTCCTTTCAGCCATTCTGACTCAAGCTTTTTAACCCTTGTCAAATGTAGAAAACCCTAAAACCACCATGGTTCAAACTTCAAAAGAAGACGTATTTATGACAGTAAAAAAGCTATGATGACGTTGAACTGCAGTGCATAAAGGGAAAGGGATGGTACTCTGGCGTACCGCAGAGGGAAACCAGAACGGAGTTTTGTTGTATGCCATGAATGCATATGTATGTACCATCATGCATCATATATGACAGAGTCATTTAATAGTTTATTTCCGTAAGGGGTGCTCATGTATATGTAAACGTGTGCCATTATGCATCATATATGACATTGTTTAGGGATAGCCTTTGTGCTGTATGCAATTGTAGACATGACGATAGCATGCCATAAGCATGGCTACCATTGAGGAGGATTGATTGCCATATATGTCATGCATATAAAACATACACGTGTAGTTGCACCTAAAATGGAGGGCACACCAGCAAGATTTCTATATTCTAAATTAGTGTGTATTGAATAAGCATGAATTGGAAATGTTGATCAGAGTTCCCACTTACGTTTCCTTTAATAATATTCCTTATTCTTTCTTTGTGCGGAGACACACTGGGAAATTTTGTTCTTTTCCATACCTTATGGTTGGGACCTTCTCTCTCTCCCTCTCTCTCTCTCTCTCTCTCTCTCTCTCTCTCTCTCTCTCTCTCTCTCTCTCTCTCTCTCTCTCTCTCTCTCTCTCTGTGTGTGTGTGTGTGTGTGTGTATTAAGCTCTCATATTGGTTTGATAAATACATTCTTTTACCACTTTTTGCGGAGACAACACTGGGAAGTTTTGTTCTTTTCCATCTAATGACGATTATTTTTGTCCGAGCTTAAGAGTATTTTCTTTTGTTCATTGAATTGGTTAAAGTATAGTTTCTTTTAATGTGTAGACATACATTTACTGAATATATTACTGGAACTATTAGCGTTTCTTCACAGTAATTCAAAATAATAAGCCATACGCACCAGAAACGTGTATAATTATGGCATTGCGGTGTACATACGGTTTTCCACGGATCAGAAAATGAAGCACCTGAATGCACAATAAGGTTTGATCCTGTTCATGGATTATTTATCTTTAACCACAGAAGGATATTGATTGAACAGTTTAAACTTTTAATTTGATAAGCACGGCAATTATGAAAAGCTTCAAGAAATAATACAGAATAAGGTTTGATCCTGTTCATGGATTAAAGAATAATTAAATAATCCACAAAATTCATGCTTGTTTTAATACCTTTATTTTTCAATAAAGATCACCTTTAATTGTTCTTGAAATTATTTTGCTTTGCAAAAGCATAGGGGCAAAAAGATGGTGAGCAGTTGCTCTATTTTTTATACTTGCTTTCTTTCGATATTGGACTTTACGCTTTATCTTTGAAGCCTTCAGGTTTTGGCCCCAACACAGAGAAGGAATCAACCACTTGCTTCGTTTCTTTACCATAAGCTTTTAATGCTAGAAGCTAACACTTTATCTTTACTACAAGTTATATAATTTTTTCACTTGCTTCTTGGTTTGGCAAATATAAAGCATCATTCAAATATTATTTATGATTATTTTGCTATAATAGTCCTGAAATATACTCACCTTTTCCCTGTCATGTGTATAAGCATGCACATGCGTGTTCGCTAATGATTGATGATGCACTCACTCTCCTTTGGAAATTAACCGTGTAGCTTCGTCTATATATCAACATGGTCAAGCAGATAAGTTTGATGTGTTTGTCTTTTAAAGGCTGTTCCAGGCTGCTTCAAAATACAACAAGCATGCTTTTCTTCTTTTAATTATTTTAAAACATTAAGCAGTGGAGTCGATTGTAAGCTCTCTCTCTCCCCACAATTACACACATAGATGCATACGTGTATATATAGAGAGAGAGGGAGGGTAGTTTTATAAGTATAAAGATGCAAGGTGCATTATTATGCATAAAACCCTATTTAACCATTCTATTCATCGGGCAATCATCTTTCACCACCTTTCACTATTTCTTTATCTTTTAAAACCACATTTTATCGATCACTATCACTATCACTAAAATAACTTAAAAAATATGAAAATAACATCTTTTATATATAAATATTTTCTAGATGGTTTTAATATGTAAAGATGATTTCAAAGGGTAAAAAAATAATGGAATATCATAGAGGATGTCATCCAATTTCTAAGTGGTGAAACTATATAGAAGAGAGATTATGTATCAACTATGCACCATAATGATTCTGCATATAAAACTCTCTCTCTCTCTCTCTCTCTCTCTCTCTCTCTATATATATATATATATATATATATATATATATATATATATATATATATATATATAGTGTTATGGCTAATGATAACTCCAACCTCACATCAGCACAGTTGTCCGTCTGAGTGATTGGTTGCTCCGCCATTTACTTTTGGTGGTAACCATCACCCACCATGTTGCAACCATGCAGACATAACTCGCAGCATTTTCTTTCAATGCTTCTCCAACGGGTCCAAGCCAATCCTCACATCAGCCTCATAAATGCCGAGTCCGGGTCCCCTTTTTTCCCCTTCACCCCAATCGATTCCTCTCTACTAATACTCACACGTTCTATATGACTTAGTGTGAACTCAGACTGAACTAAAAGTTATATTATCGTCTTCATACTTATTTGACATGGTCCCCAACGTTGCCTTTTCTTCAGGTAGAATTGAGAGGCCAAGGCCAGATGCATGTCCCAGGTATTGAACTCATGTACTTCAATTTTATGAGCCAACCCCTTAGCCAAGTGAGCTATTGCTCGTGACCCCAAACATTTAATATGTGCAAGGGGCTTGGTCTTGTCTTCATTAGCTATTCAATATCCTTTTTAATTTCCTAAAGGAAAACCACCTTTTGTTTCCTAAGGTAAAAGGAGAAAAGGTCTATTTATAGCACAAGGAGGCATCACTCTCTTGACTAAGGGGTTGACTCAAAAGAAACTTTGACTTGAAGGTCACGAGTTTGATACCCGGAGGTATGCATGTCTGGATAGGGGTTGAGTTATTCCAGCCAGCCTGTTGAAAAGGAGTGTTTAAACCCATGTCTCAAAGAACCGTTGTCTCTTTTCTGCTCTGGCTTAGTTTTTAGGGTATGACAAACCTAAGTAGGGACCCAGTCTTGGCTGACTGCAAGGACAGAGGAATCCCCACAATCAATAATATATTTTTCTCAATGGAGTTTGAGGTTCATGATGTTTTTTTTTCTTAGCTGCATGTATGCCCATCTTAGAAGTCTATTTGTGTATAAACCCCTCCTACAACTTCCTTTGAGTGGTTAATCCTCGTACTGCTGCTAATTGGACCAAACTAAGCGAAGCCGAGCCGTGTTGTGACTCAGCTTGTTTGACTTGTGGATGTCTCATGCTCGACTCATCAGCTTGCTAAAGGTGATGATGGGTCATCCAACCTAAAAAAAATTGAGTTTCTATGGATGTAATGTCACCATGTGTGTCTATTTTGTTTGAAGCAACTTTTGTTTGACTAATTAATTTTCTTTTTTTATATACAGATATGACTGTTGGGACATGAGTAAAAGGATGTAATGTCACCATTTCATCTAAGAGACAACATCGTATCAGAGGACAACCCACAAACGGTTATAGAAAAATTCTTTGAGCTTGATGTGAACTCAACAACCTAAAGAAAAGGCATCTTATACTTGCAAAATATAAAGTATATATAACTGTTATACACTACATACGAGCCAGCATTTAAAGAAAAAAGTAAAACAAACTCTTTCATGTTTGTCTTATATGTGCTATCAAACTTCAATACCAATGGAACTGCATGCAATAATTGCATTGAGTGAGGATGTCAAAATACAATGCCGTTGATAATATTTATATTGAGGATTTTACAATATTATGTATGATATTAGTGAGAATATAGATTATGTAGTAGTTATTGTAAAACACTTCGAATGCCCCTATATTCCTTCTTAATTTTCTCGTGCATTATAAACTTGCCTTGTCGTACTAACATTTATTTAATCAACCTACTTCACATGCATCAAAATATGTTTTGGTTTTCAATATTTTTTTATAAAGTTCTTTATCACATTATACTTAGATTCACTCAATCTTCCTATAAAATCATGTTCTTCAAGATATAAGCCTAGAGGATAGTTATGAGTCACGTTCACTACATTTAACTCTCAATAGCCGACGATCGCACCCTCTCCTATTAATAAAAATGAACACTCTACCTTCTTAGTGCCCATCCACTTACTATTTTCAACATCAATATTTTTACTCGTCCTATATTTGTGACTCCTTTCACACTCAAGTCATATCTTACTTGTTACGACTTTACTCTATCAAGAATTATATGCTTCCTCCCAACATTTCTTACATGTTCAATAAACTCATTACGATTGCTAAACACATCCTTTATTGCAAACACGAGCGAATAGTCAAGTTCCTCATCCTCGCAATCAACAAATGTTTCTTCTACTTCATCAACCAATCAATCAAAGAATACATCATTCGGTGCACTACAATCATTCACTTGAGTTGTTTTCACTCAAAAGCACAATCATTCAGTGCACTACAACTCATTCACTATATTTATTTGTTATAATAAATATTTTGATTAGTCCTCATCTTCTCATAATTTATTTCATCATAAGTGCATTAGCTCGAGTTATTTGCAATTCTACAAAACATAAAAGGATATAAGGTTTGAAGCATATATATACACACATATAACATGAGAAATGTGCCTTAAGCACATCTCTCAATTGATGGAGATGTGACTCGGGCACCTCTATGAGAAGAAATGTGACTCAACAATATCTCCTCTTCAAGGAGAGACATCATTCCCCGCACGTGGTAGGTCCACGTTTCTCCTTGGAGAAAGACACTCTTTTACCACGTTATGAATAAAAATTTTGCGTGTGAATCCTTTGACTCAAAACCATGAAACAACAACAAAAGCGAGAAAATACAAAGACAATATACATCTTTGGAACCTTACTCTGTCTGACATTATTGATTAAGCTTGAACTGGGTTCAAAGGTTTCTATATCACAGTAGATAAATCTCTCATGTGCACGTTGAAGATGAGGTCTAGGCACAGCTTGAGGTGTGACAAAATTAAAACTACGGTTACTCCTGTTCAGTCATGTAGTTTTAACCTTTCTTAAATAATTGTTAGTCGTAGCAGACTGCGTAAGGTGGAGGTCTCACCCTTAGTGTATCCCAAGCCCAGTAAAGGAGGAGGATTTGGCAATATAAGTATGTTTTGTTAGAGGGTCCGGTTTGATCGAGACCAGCTCCCATTAAAACTCATAGGTTAAGCATGTTCGATTACAATAGTATCAAGAAGGGCTACCTTCCAACAAGTCTACCTATGTATCGCACCCCCTACTCGACCTTACCTGATGTATGGAAAGGCTTGGTTAAGGTTGTGGTTAAAGAACTCTAGTTGAAAGTCACTAAATCATAATTGTAAATAACGTAGTTCAGATGCATTGGTGACAATGAATGATAAGATAGCATAGTTTCTGATAACATGAATGGGATCATGCTAGGTTCTTATCCAACGAGAGAGAGAGAGAGAGAGAGAGAGAGAGAGAGATGCAAGCAGTACAATGTTGGTAGTTTCATAACCAGAGGGTGCTGTAAGGAATTTTGAAAAACTTTTGATTCCTTCAACGATTTATAAGAGGTACAACGATACCAAGGGAAAACAGCGTTGTAAGACGCAAATATTTACACAACCTTGTCAAAAATTCATTAGCACCATCATCATGCACACCACAACATACACATCGTCGGCATACCACCTCTTAAAAAAGAACTCATTTCCTCAACATCCTTCTATCGCGTCTCATCTATATTATCATTACAACGTTCCCGATAGGGATGGGGACGACTCAAGCCGCAGAGCTACTTTGGCTACGTAGATGATGCCAAAGATAAGAAAAAACAGCACAACCTTCTTTGAAGCCAAAACCCTGAGATTAACTCTCAAATCATACTCCCTCATAATTCTTTGCAGAGTCCGGCACACTCTCTTCATCAATGACCCTACACCGCATACAAACATCTTCAATGCGTCCTTGGGTCCACCAACTCGAAGCTCATCCATGTTGAGGTCCACATATCTCCATCCTCTCCTCGAGTACGCACTGTCTCGACATGTTGAATCTATGCAGCCTTGATGATCAAATCCAAGCATGTCGTTTGCCCAATCAGACAGGCGAACAAGGAGCCTCGCAAGCCAAGCCACCTCACTCTCAGTTATCGGCCGCTTCATCCAGTCTCCCTTGTATTTTACATTGTCCCATGTGCATTTTCCTACGCCAGGGTGCTTTGGAGTGAAGACTTCATCCCGAGTTGGGGTGACGTCGACCGGTTTAGGTGTTGACGACCTGAACTTCTCACCAGGGCCAAACAGTTGGACAACTAGCGACTTCAGAGAGTCCAGAGCTTGGCGGCACCGCACCCTTTTCTCTCCATCGAAGGACTGAGCCTCAGTTTCAGCACGCAAGATTAACAGCTGCAGAACACGTTTGGATGAAGAGAATGAAGCAGATGACAAGAAACTATAAGCCAATGGAGTTGAACAATTAAACAGAAGTTGAAAAAGGCATCAGTCAGCCTGCTTGGAAAGACTAAGAACATAATGTCACCAAATTGGAGACATAAATACTACGGAACAGGGTCCGAAGTGCCTGTCTACCACATCAACCTCCTAAAAAGTTCAGCAAGTCCTAAGGAGATCACCTGACTTCAATGATACAGTTTCACAAAAGATCGAGTAAAGATTACAACTAATTTTTAGGATGCGAGAAATATAATATATAGTACACATCGCAGTGAGCACCATTAAATTTTAATAAATCTAGAAAATAAAAACCAAAAGCATGATAAATGGACAAGTTTAACAGACTTAATTTCAGTATTTATATATATACATGGGAAGAAGAAGAAGAAAAAGAAAAAAAAAGAGATAAAATGGAAGAACAAGAATAAAGGGATGAAGAAGACAGGAATTCCCCCTTATCTCTACCCTGCCTATAGACTCAAAGCTTCCCCCTCGGGGGCCAAAGGCTATTATGCCACTAGAAATTCACTAAGATCAAAGCTGAAAATGGATTTACACAGGAAGGCTAGTGGGAGGTAAGTGTGGAGATAAGAAAGTCAAAATAAAAGACTAAAAGTAGAAAACCATGTTAGAAAAGGAAAACCTTCGTCTTCCAGGAAGACGAAAGTCAAAACCAAGAGCAATATGATGAAGAAACTACCAACGAATGGAAAAACAAAAAGAAAGTAAAGCCACAGATCAAAAGACTTGGCCTAGACAATGCTAAAGAACTGACCCTGTCACTGACGGGTGTCAGGGAAAGGAGCAGGCCAATTGCAAAAAAGGAGAGAGAGAGAGAGAGAGAGAGAATTTGTATCATATTGTATAATAAAATATGATTTTTCTTATATCTCAACATGGATTAATATGATTAAGGTTACTGAATCGTGACATGATTTTTTGGGTTGTATTGGACTTGGATGATCCAGTGATGTCATATTGCCCATGTCTTGCCGAGGAGCTTAAACCCCCAAAATGCAATATAGCTCCTTTTCCTAGCCTTCTCCAACCCCTTCCTCTCAATTTTCACAAGCTCAAACCTTTCCTATTCAATGGCCGATCCTCACAAGCCAATCCAAAACTGTTACACTCTTGTTCAGCAAGTTCTGATATGCATATTATGCGGTAAAGCTATATAGGGTGGAAGGCAAAAGGAGATGTAACCAGGATGAAGTAGAACATGTATTTACGTTTCATTGTGCATTATAAATCAAAACCAACATGATTAAAAAACATAGAAGCTATCAAAGCAAAAAGAACAGCGACAAGGATCCTATGAGACTATAGTGTTGCAGTAGGAGCATGACACTAAAGATGCACAATCGATCAGTAGAAGAAAATATAAAGCTTTGCTTCCATGATATTATGTTTTGGGACTCGAACTTCCAAACCTATACAGTTAATCAGTTATGGTTCTTATTTGTTAATCATTCTAATTTCGATTGCAGGTATCTTATGATTTGCTATGGCCAAGTTTTTGAGGATTTATTAGGGCTTAATGTTTCCAAAATTCATTTCAGTTCAATGATGAAGAAGAATCAAGTGGTATCATACTGTATCATACAATATATTACAATAACTATATAATGCAACCCCATGTGATACAAGTTCCTGTACAGTATTTTACAACATTAATATAGAGAAAGAGAGATGCAAGCATTTTCAACTTTTTGTCCAATTTAAAAAGCTATGCTCATATTCTACGAGAAAATTATATTTTAACAATAAATTTACTAATTAAGGTAAGTCAACCAAGGAAACCAACTCTATGAGAAGCTGTGTCAACAGTTGCTGAGCTCTAAAAACTTATAACTATGGGACCAGCATGGGAGACCGACAATTGATTCATAATTTCTCTAAAGGATTAGGACAAGTTGATACACTGATTGTCTGATATGCAAACAAAAGATGTTCACCATAAATTGCAACGTTAAATTTTGAAACGGATACAGATTATGGCCGATAGAAGTCTATAAGCTCTTGCATATTTTGCTTGGCATTTGTATGTACCAGTCCTAAATAACGTTGAACGAACCATAAGAAACTAAAAGTAAAGGCTTACCTGAAGTAACTGTTTCCCACCATCTTCAGAATCACTAAAAAACTTCAAAGTAGGAGTTGCATTTTCGTGCAAGGAAGGCCTCTCAACATCATCCCTGTCAGATAAGCCAACTTCCCAGTCCTGATGCGAGGTCAGCAACAACACAAGTCCCACATAAGTAAACATGTCTCCTGTCTAGAAGCCTTAGGAAGTAAGCAGGGTACTGAAAGAAAAAAAATTGCAGGGTACTGAAAAAAAAATTTATGTACCTGTAACTGCTCACGGATCAAAGGCACATATTTGTGTAAAGGGTCAATTGCCGAAGAAGGTCCCACCAGTTTGGAATGATAAGCAGTATCCAGTTTCTTAAGAAGAAACAACAATTCCCCATTTGAAAGCAAAATAGTCAGTACCTGCACAAAATTAATCTTTTATATACATCTGACAAAATGAATTTCCTTCAAGTATACAACCTTTCCCCTTTTGCATAAAGGTAAAGCAAAACCTATCTGCGAAAAAGAAAATCCAAGAATGTTCCATTTCAAAAACACAGTAATTCTTTTCAAAAATCAAGAATACGCTTACTTGGTTTCCAACTCAGGATCTTTAATCCAAAATTAGCATGACAGAAACCATTAGGTCCATTACAATCAAGCCATTTCCTAACTCGTCAATGCTATTTCACAAGAAAAGAAGAGAAACCTTGACCTAGTTCTATGGTTTTAATGGACCGTAAGTTTCCAATCACAGATCATGTCTTTCCTTGACTCCATCATTCATGGATAGACAGTTTCTAAATGATTAGCAGGAAGATGATCTATGTACTAAATCACACATCCAGAAAACACACTCACATCAGCATAAGCCAATCATGAGAAAACAAATGAATCAAGACAAGACTGCACCTTCGTGAAGACAAAATTTAGGAAATGTTTCAGCGTAGACAAGTCATTGGAGAGTCAGCAGAGTTTATAAAAACAGTTCTCCCATAAAATAAAGCAACAGAAATTGCATGAAAGAATGATTAGATGCTTGTATCCAAATTAACCCACATAAGCATGGCATTGATTCATTAAAGGTCTAGTAACACATGCACTAATGGCCCCCACCTCCTGTATTAAATGTTCTTATGCGTAGGTCACCTACAATCTCAAAAATAGCAAGTGAAATACGTCCTGGTATTGAACTACCACACAATCTTCTCTGCAGCTTTGTCACTGAGTACAGCTTAAACCACCAAGTTTGAATGGATTTGTGTTCCCCTATGCCTAGAGCACCAAATATCAGTTTCCAACAAGACTGTTTCAAAGATCTGATGTAGCAACCATAGAAATGCATAGTGACTACATAGCGCATTACAACAGTGCAGACTTTTACAAAGATCTAATAATATCCTGTCCTTTACTATAGGGAGGAGTGTCTTTGAGTCACAGTGACTACCTAGTGCATTATGACAGTGCAGACACTTCGATTGTGACTCTGTGCTTAGAATTAAAAAAATTCTCAATCATTTAACCCAAAATACTTAAACTGGAACAAGAGACGGTTGCATCCTATTATACAGTACAAGGGACCATTTCTTCTATGCAAATTAACTACTCAAGCATGTAATATGACCAGTGTTTGTTACATTTTTTATACAAATCCAAGAAATAATTCCTTGATTACTGAGTTTCAAATGCTTCACATGTTCATGAAGCATTCATCGCTTTTGTATATTTGATAGATAGGCAATGTTCATCCATGTTCCTAAAGCAATCTTATTGCAATGTGGGGTATAATTGAGAATTAGACTAGTCTTTTCATATTACTAACTACTACCAGGTAAAAGTTTCACATATTGACCTCAACCAGACTATACCTACAGTTAAACCAGTGCCGTAATGCATCTTGCATGTCATGTGATACATTGTAAGATTCTGCTCCTAGAATACTTTGATGGTGGCTGCCACAGTCCATCAATGCACTTCACAGAAAATCAGTCACAAAAGTGACCATATTGCACTCCAACAAAGTGCAAAATAACAGCAGAAATGTGTATAACAGAATGCTAATACAGAGATCTTCCCATTATCATGCCACAAGGCATGCCAAATAATATACAGCATGGGGTCTTTTATGGAGGATAGCCATTAACAGCCACTATGGTCCAAACAACTAGATTTCTTGCCGTTGCTGCTTCCAATGGCTAGAAATCTAGCTGTTGGATCCCATGGCAGCAAGGCTGCTGAGCTGAATTACATAAAAAGAAGAATAAGATTAAAGAAAATACAAATGTTTAATTACATTTAATATATCCTATTGATTCCCAATTTGCCATTAGAAATATGATGTCTCCTCGTACACCAAATGGTCTCCATATTGTAAGGTACCAGAGTATATCCCATATTGTAAGATAGGGGTGTATTGCACCCGTACTTTAGGTGTATCCCACTGTATTGTAAGATAAGGAAAGCCTATATCACCCATATCTTAGAGTTTCTTTTAAATTTTTCCTTTTAAAAGGAAAAAGTTGCGGTAAATATCAATACAATATTAACATGCATCACATGACTGAGCCCTTATATATAGCACTGTCAATACAACTCTGAGTCAAATACCTACAGACGGTTGACTATGGTCAACCAAGAGCAGAACACTTCTCTTTGTACTTGCATATGCATTTATCAAGGTTAATGCACATATTTACGTACTTAGTTACATATGACACACCTGCACATAATTGTCCAAGTCATCAAATGTGATGATTAAACAACCTAAGAGATCTAATCTCTACCTGTTTGCATGACCTCATGTTGACAAAGATGATTGACACTTCAATGGTTACTGAATAAAAAACATAGCCAGTGATGTGTCAAGTTCAAGATATCAAGATAAGTAACTTGAAAGTCAAAATGACAAGAATGAAACATGTCTGCATTATTCATCATCAAACATGTGAACATTAGACTTACTTGGCCGTTGTTTGTGTTTTATTTCCAAAATGATGACCAAAGCCATATACTATGGTGGATTTTGAAGTATATGCGCTAATAGGATAATCTCCCAATTTAACACGATGATGGATATAAAATAATTCCAGGGTCTTCTTATTCGTTACCCAGGAAAACAACACCTGAGGCTTGGCTCCACCTGCACCCAGGAACAGAAAACCTCAAGGCTAGAACCTACATTCTTGCCTATGCTAGGTATTCACTTGAACAAGGTTTCCAAGCAGAACTGCTGATATTTATCGTGAACAAATCATTGTGTGTGGGGGTGGGGGGTGGGGGGTGGGGGTGGGGATGAGAAGCAGATCTACATGAGATAGCTTGCTGCTTGAAACCAAAAATGCTTAGCATGATTAAACCCAACATCTCCCATTTAATGACATTCAAGGATCCCCCTTTTGTATTTTGCAAGGTTTTCCACATCCTAAACTTTTTAGAAACATGAAAGACACAGTGGCATTTTTCAGATCACGAGATTGACATAATTGCTCAAGTAATCATTAGAGAACGTCAGAAAAGGGCCAGGGTCTTTCAACAGATACAAGAAAAAAAGAGAAGAAGACATTTAAAGAAAAAACTTAACTCTGACAAATACAAGCTTGGTAAAGAAAAAAGTTTGTATATCATGTGGGCTCTAATGCATAATATAGATTAGTTATGCATGAAGGGAAGTAACTACACGTGAAATTTCATGAAAAGAAAAAGCACTGAAGGTGAAGTGTGCAAAAATAACACAAGAATTCAGGGTGCTTGAACGATTCACAAGAACTTATTTGGAAAATAGCGTTCTTGATGCTAAGACTTCTAAAGAACTTACATGCATCAATTATGTACCAAGCATGGTCATGTTTTTGTGTCCCTGATTATTGAAAGCTATGACATTGGTTCATTACCAAGCATGGTCATGTTTTTGTGTCCCTGATTATTGAAAGCTATGACATTGGTTCATACTTCATAGCACCCGCATTGGAATTCCAACCTCAGAAGGTAGGAAATCTATGCAGAGAACTTGAACCATCGGGAAATTGGGCTATCACTGTCAAAGTGGTGTCATGAGAAACTGAGTCCGACGGAGACTCACTCTCAATCTGTTTCAAATTCAGCCTTAGACTTGAGACAGAGAACAATAAACGAAAAGAGCGACCCTAGCAGAGACAACTATCGTGTGGTAAAATGAGTGAAGCTGCAAAATGACCATTTCTAATATGCAACAAAACGATCTACATAACTCAAGCACGAGTATAACAGATTAGCCCAAAGTGACCACAACATCAATCATCCAAGTCCAAAGTACTTCAGAGCAGCATGGGGTTTACCCCATGCAGCTGCGTCCCCACTATTCATGGTGGGAAGAGTGTAAAAGAACACGCTCCCCGGGATGAAGTGGCACCGTGCAGTGGTCGGCTTCATTCTGTATGATGATTCATACGGCCGAAGCAGCCCCGGGAAGCAAACAACCCCTTATTTTCTTGATGGTACTAAAATACAGAGACATATTGTAGAAACTCCACCAAAGGCATCCCTTGGCTGTTGAAATGCATTTCATATGGGCTAACTTATTAAAGAAGGGAAAGATGAATACCTTCAGTGACATCTGCAGTATCACCTCCACGTCCACATGAAGAAACGTATGAGCAAAGCTGAGGAAATATAGAACAAGTGACGTGTAGAAGAGGTAATTTGACACCACAAAATCTTGCCACCTAACAACAACAACAACAACAACAACTAAGCCTTTTCCCATACTAGACGGGGTCGGCTACATGGATTCTTTGTTTCCACATATCTCTATCGTGTGCCATGTTAGCAGTTAACTCCCAATAAGCTAGATCATTCTTTATTGTTTCTTTCCAACACTTTTGTGGTCGTCCTCTACCTCTTTTAATACTTTCCAAATTTAGGTTTTCTAACCTTCTTACTGGTTCTTCTTTTGATCTTCTTTCTATATGTCCAAACCATCTTAAACGATGTTCTCTCATTTTATCCTCTATTGGTGCCACTCCTAATTTGTTTCTAATAACCTCATTATGTATACGGTCTTTTCTTGTATGACCACTCATCCATCTCAACATCTTCATTTCTGTCACAGACATCTTTTGTACATGTTGATGATTAACTGCCCAACACTCAGAACCATAAAACATGGCAGGCCTAACTGCTGCTCTATAATATTTACCTTTTAATTTTAATGGTATCTTCTTATCACAAAGAATACCTGATGCTCCTCTCCATTTTAACCAACCAGCATTAATTCTATGTGTAACATCTCCATCAATTCTTCCATCACTTTGAAAAATTGACCCTAAGTATTTAAAACTTTCCTTTTGGGGAATGCAATGTGTGCCAATTTTAATTTCTATGTCCTCTGAAATAGCCAAATGATCAAACTTACATTCCATATATTCTGTCTTTGTTCTACTAAGTCGAAGGCCTTTGTTTTCTAATGTTTCTCTCCATAGTTCCAATTTTCTATTAACTTTTTCCTTAGACTCCTCCACTAATACAATGTCATCTGCAAATAACATACACCAAGGTACTTCATCTTGAATATGTTTTGTTAACTCATCCATCACCATTATAAATAAGTATGGACTTAAAGTTGATCCTTGATGTAACCCAATATTAACTTCAAAGAAGTCTGTCATTCCTTCATGAGTCCTCACACATGTTTTTGCACCATCATACATGTCTCTTATAAGGTTAATATATGTCAATGGGATACCTCTTTTTTCCAAAGTTCTCCAAAGAACCTCCCTCGGTACCCTATCATAAGCTTTTTCTAAATCAATAAATATCATGTGAAGGTCTTTCTTTTTTGCTCTAAAATGTTCCATAAGACGTCTCAAAAGGTGAATCGCTTCAATAGTAGATCTACCTGGCATAAATCCAAATTGGTTCTCTGTTGTACTTGATACTTGTCTTAACCTACGTTCAATAATTCTTTCCCATAATTTCATAGTATGACTCATTAACTTGATACCTCGATAATTCGCACAATTTTGAATGTTTCCCTTGTTCTTATATACGGGTATAAGTGTACTTGCTCTCCATTCCTCGGGCATCTTTTGGTTTTTCCATATTTCATTAAATAGTCTTGTGAGCCAAGTGATTCCTATTTCTCCTAGTATTTTCCAAACTTCTATAGGAATATTATCTGGTCCTACCGATTTACCACTCTTCATATGTTTAAGAGCCTCTTTGACTTCATTCTTTTGAATACGTCGGTAGAAATTGTGGTTTATATACTTTTCTGACTTGGCTAAATCTCCTAAACTAATACTAACATCTTTATTTTCATTAAAAAGATTATAAAAATAGTTTTTCCATCTATTTCTTATATCATCATTTGCCACTAGAATTTTTTCATCCTCGTCTTTTATGCATCTAACATAATTAAGATCTTTAGTTTTCTTATCTCTAGCCCTAGCTATCCTAAAAATATCTCTTTCACCCTCTTTTGAGTTGAGTTTTTTATATAAGTCCTCCCAAATCTTAGCTTTTGCTTCACTAACGGCCTTTTTTGCTTCCTTCTTTGCTTTCTTATAAGCTTCTAAAGTTTCACTAGTTTTCTTAGCATAATGTAATTTGTAACATGCCCTCTTTGCCTTGATTTTGTTTTGTACTACTTCACTCCACCACCAAGCTTCTTTTTGTGCCGGTACACCTCCCTTAGATACCCCTAACACATCTTTCGCCACTTTCCTAATATGTATAGCCATATTGTTCCACATATCAGAGGGTGTGCCAACATAATTCCAAACATAAGTTCCATGGCTCTAAACGATAACCATGCCTTGCTAATTCGTTCGAAGAAGAAATTTTTAATCTTGAATCCAAGGTATCATCAGCGTGTATTGCATTAAAATTTAAGTACTCAAGTAACATTGTCAAAATCCCAGCCATGCCTGCAGCAGGAGGAAGAGCATCCAAGGCATCACGGAAGGCAAAAGAAACTCCGATCGACCGCTGAACGTTCACAGGTACCGGCGAGAAGTCATTGTCAATAAACCAAAACTGAACATAAGTATATACAACGAACTCTGCTCTCGATTTAACATAGCCATCGTCGTCGGAAGAGTAATGAAGCAATGAACCCCGATAAGGATAAGCCGAAGAGCTGAGCCTCTGGCCAGGAACAAATGCACGGAGATAAGCGTATAGAAGCCTACAGTAGAGACTCATCTCCGTCTTTGAACACGTTGCTTTACTACGGATATGCAACACGGACAAAGATGAAGTCCACTTCTCTAACCTAAACCTCGTCTTCTTTCTAGTAACTAGAGATACTGAGCTTTGCCCTTTTCCTCTACAAACCGGATAATAAGCAAACCAGAACATATAGTATTCAAAAACGTTCACCTGAACCTGCCCAGAATCCTCCTTGATTCTTGAAGCGAATAATGGACACAGTTCCGGCAAGAAAGGACGGTACCGATCGTTCGCTATGACGACCTTCACCCACTCCGGCAACCTCTCTACTGGAAACACGAATTTAACCAGAGATCGCCTATCTGCAGCGAAGATCGATGAAAGGAGGAAGCTGGAAGGGGAAAGGAGACCAAAGATATCGCGCGAGAGATCTCCATCCTGAAAGCAATCAATCCATCCGAGAGGGAATGGCGGTTTCTGAGAGAGAGAGGCATCGAAACCGAAGATTTTGCAGACCAGGACGGGGAATACCGTGGAGAAGAACGGGCGAGATTGATCTGCGGGGTGGTTAAGGAGGAAGGAACGGACAGCGGAGGCAACGTCGGACGGAGAGGTGGACTGCATAATGAGAGACGCCAGTTCCTGAGCTCTGTGGAAAGAATCCATGACAAACGTGCGGTCCGGTTCCCGTTGCAATTAGGGTTTCCGTGGCCGAACCGCAGATGGAAAACCCCAAGGATTCAGAGAGCCGAGGCGTAGGAAGAGGGGAAGGAGACCTCTCTCTCTCTCTCTGAACTTCAAATTTAGTGAAGTGACGAATTGAAGGCGCCTCCGAGAAGAAGTGCAGAGCGGCGGTGCTATTGTTATTGCGTGGTGTGTGCGGAGAACAGGTCAATTTTGATTGGGTTTTGAGAGCAAACTCGATGTTTTGATCTGTATCTCGCGAAACCGTCTACCCATCGAATTGGACCCAGAACCGAAACCGAACGAATCCATTGTGCTTGAACTATGACTTAAATAACTGGCTTCGGCCTCCCCATTGTGCCAGAGTCACTTCCTTTTCTTTGGAAATCACATTCTTATAAGATTCCGACTCAAAGAGCAAAGCAGACGTACACTAATTGTTTGGACTTATCTGGTCACTTTGCATTATTAGGTGGTGATAAGTAATTCATCATGATGCTCAGTACGTATCGGTAATATTACAAGTATTGTATTCTATAATAAGACCACGATATAGTGATATTTTACATTAACTGGTCTATTACAATCTAGGTCACTGAATCATTTTAACCAATTTATCCACGCATATCATACCATGTTGTCATACTTTTTTAATCACTATGTGAGGCTAGTTTCATAGATTCTTTACTGTCGTGGAGCTTGATATTATGATGTACTAGTATTTTACTCCACAAAGAGTTGCTAGACAGTTTATATCAAAGTACTTGTCACAAATCATATTTAATGCATTAAATAGTATCAAATCTTGTATTGATGTTGACTTTGATATGAGAAAATGTCTAACATCTCTCAATTTTTTTCTCTTTCTCTTATAATATATATATATATATATTTAGACAATGAGAAGGCTAACTTTCTTCTACCTATTTTAATGTGTTTGCTATCTTATTTCTCATAGCTTTTTATTTTATTATCAATCTTACTTTTTTAAGTGTCCAGTCTTAAAAAGTTTTACAAAATCATTTAAAACATAATTTGCAACTGTCAATTTTGGTTCTAAGTCGGCTTTAAAAAATCATGAACTGTAACCAAAGTGAGAACAATTCTGGAGCTGATGCGACGTATTCCGGATATCGTTGGTTCGACGAGCAATGTAATTCTGGTTCAACCCACCGAACTGGTTCGGCACTAGCCATGTCTAGTCATACCTTTCTCATTTCATTTTTTTATACTTTTATCCATTTTTTATTGTTTTTTTCACTAAATGAGAAACAATATTATATGATACAACATAACATACTTGTATACATACTCCGTAACGTGTATCCCGTGGGGTTCTTGCCAAAAGCCAAGGATAATATATTTTCGAAGGGAAGTCTGTCCCACACAAGCGGTTGGTGCAGAAGGATTGAAGCTACATTATGATGGTATGATTGAAGAAGATGGTGTGAATGATCATCCATGAGAGCCGTCATCATCAAGAGTCAAATGGCATCATTGCCATCACCATAGAAAACGGATCTCCGGCGATTGAAGTTGGGGGTGGTGTCGGCGGAGTTGCCATCACAGCCGTCGATGATGGAGTACAGACGGTAGGGTGGTGCGTCGAGGGCGAGCCACTGGCGGACGTAGAAGATGGTCTGGCTGCAACCCAGATGAGGCCCGGTGGCGGTCACCTCTACGTACTCCACGTACCAGCCGTGGCCCCATCCGGTGCCGTCCGATGTAAGGTTGAGGTAGCAGATCCGACCGTTCAGGCACTTGCTCCTCCCGCTGAAAATGTCCAGGTTACCGCGCTCGTAGTAATCGTGACCCTTTTCCATCAAGCCCCACGTTTCCAGATCCGGCACGTATACCCCCTCGCCGGAGGAGGAGTCGGAGACGGTGAGGGAGATCTTGGAGTCAGTTCCCCCCTTGATGATGGATCCCGTCCTGATGAACACCGAGTACACGCAAGTGTCCTTGACATCCTGTGATGATCAGAAGCTTGATGGTGGTGGTGTAATGATGGTGATGTCTAAGCAGTGATGACGATGAATCATTCTGATGGCGCCGGTCATCAATGGTTATGACGCCATGTGGATGGATCATGATACACCCAGTCCCGATTTTTTTTTGTTTGAAAGTTTATCTAACAATGATTAATGAAGGAAAATTTTGCAAAACCCGTATATCAAACCAACCGTTCATCGCACAGATGGACGGCATTCAAGGGCCTCGAGTCCCTATGCTGTGCATGTTTGGTGGCAGTAGACGAGTTTGCCTTTTTTCCTTCTTTCTTAAGAAAAAGTAATGAAGAGGCATCATGAAATCAGCCATCACTATGCCGGAATGGTAGTCATGTTGAAAACATGCATCTTATTGCATACACCATGATTGGTCTGTGTTCATAATAATGATTCATCGGTGATGATAATGATGATGATGATGTTTTTCATGCGTATTGATGATGATACTTACAGATGTGCTTGCTGATGGATTGAGGAGAAGAACGACGAGCAGGACACTATAGAAGTGGCGAATCGGTTCCATAGTCATATCTTTCTTTCACTTCTAAAAAAACGAGAATATTGACAACGAGCAGACGCCCCTACGGATCTTTATAAACGCGAGATATCGACAATGCCTTTTTTCTTTGTAAGAAGAAGATATTTTGAGGGTATTAGGGTCAAATAGTTGAGCACTTGCATTATTGCCTTACCTCTTTACGAATATGGGACAAAAGATTTAATTGTCGAAAGGGGCATTTTGGAGAATACTGGAAGTATTTTTTTAATAAAGAAAGAAAAATTGTCCTTCCTTCTAACAACAAAATCTTATGGGTTTGATGAAGAGCGGTTTCATAAAATGGGATGGCCAAAGTTAAATTACTGAGGCTTTAGGTTTAAGACGGGGCTAGGTGTGAGTTCAATTCTTGGGCGTCATATTGACTTCGGTCCCCCATTGTAACCAAAAAAAAAAATTAGCAGTAGAATTTCACATAGACATGCGTGTGTCTTATGAGACTAAGTGAGAGAGTACTCTCTCTCTCTCTCACACACACATTTATATATGATTTTCATGATGCTGATATTTTCCAAAGAGACAACTGCCTAAAGACGATAATGTTGGCTGTCGTCACTGCCTTTTCCATTTGTTGTGCCTTCTTTTTGTGGTATGTGATGATACAATAGATGGAAATTAGCAATATCATACGCTAAACAAATATTAATCATTCAATTTTAAAGATGAATGGTTCATATTTGAATTTTAAAAGCAAAAATATACTTTTACTTAATATAATTATTATTTATTTATTTTTTCAATTTTAAATATCAAGCATTCATCTTTGAAATTGAATGGTTAATATTTGTTTGGATATATAAACAAGTAATGTTATATAAATAGGCTAATTTGGAATGATTCAGAAATGCATATCTGATCCAAAACAAATTCTCAGTTCAAATTTTCCTATTATCTCACCCTTAAACTAAACGACGGAAGAGGAATTATTGAAAAGTATTAGATAGAAATTGAGGTGCTAATAATGGGGTGGATTAGACGATATTATTAAGGGGACGTCGGTTGGCTCCGTATGAGAATGATTCTGAGGGCTGGCAATACAACAAAACCCAGCACTAACACGATCCAAAAAGTCTTACCTTTAGAATTGCGCAAGTTTTTTCGGGTGGTGTTTGTGTTGACCTGTTTCGATATGAAGCAGAAACGACGACACATACAAAACCCAAAATTGCTGGTAATATAACACGAGTCGACACAAAATTCCATCACAAAACCTGAAAAAAGACTGTCCACATGTCTGCCCAAAGCGGTATTGAAAGAATTGAGCTTTGTTGTACTTTGACGTATAACAAACATTGAAAACTGTCAAAGAAACTCCAGTAGCTTATTGGCATGCCAAAGACACGCAAAGCAGTATCGTGCGTGTTAACACATTTTTTTGGGATGAATCGCATTTGTATTTTCTTGTATAAAAAATGTTAGTATAAGACACCCTTGAATCGAATTTGAACTAAGAGAGAGAATTCTTGAGCTCTCTCCATTCAAAAATATAAGATTTGAATGAATGTCGTTTAATCGAAAGGTTTATATTTCAATTGAATTACACTTACACAAAGCCAACTTCCATTGATGACGAAGTCAGACTTGAGGTAAGGCGCATGTCTCACCTTGCCCTAAAGTGGTTATGTCACTCCTGAGGCTTTACGAGTCTCTGCTTGGTTGTCTCAAAGGACTGTATTTCAGCTTGGGAACGATGGCAAGGAGCTAATCCTCCGCCTGTGTGTATTTGCTGAAGACCTCAAGAGCAACTGGTCGAACCGAACTCGACAGGGATGGACTGGACGCATTTTTTAAGGTAAGAATAGCCGCCATGCGTAGCCCAAAATGACGCGACGAATGCATAACTTGAAAGCAGAAATTACTTGCAATACTACTCCCAACATCACACAGAACAACACGAACGCAACTTAGCAACACGAAATTGCCACCTCTAAATTATCATGAGGAAGCCCTTTTTTGAGTCTCGTGACGGCAAACATGAGACGTTATGAATGCGAGAGGAGGAGGGGAACGTTTGCTTTGGTTCAGCCTCGTTAATTCTCGTGAGAATCATTCTGTAACAGCTCCTTTTCACATGCTCACAATGACTCTTAGAATGAACCCATCAGATTCATGGATTTGGTCCTGATATCCCACTTTGTGGTTTCTCTCATGAGAAAACAAATCGATGCAGCCTGGGATCTGATCCACTGAGATATCCAAATAATTTAATGCATAAGAGATCCAACTCCATTGCGACGGTAACATGCAAACCCACGTGTGGGAGATCCAATTTCATGCATTCTCATGTTAATCATGAACGTTTACACGTTTTTTGAAGAGCCTTCATCATATTCCTAAACCTCTTCCATAATCAAAGGCTCCAATGTTGAACCTTATTCGCTTAAAAATCACGTGATATCCAATTTAGGGACCATAATCAAACAATCCTAAGACAGCAAAATGAGAAAGTTGGTGACTAAGGTGTGGCACCAGTACAGGCAACAAAAGAGAAGAAATGATTAAGGTGGTTTGAATATATTGAGAAACTGGCAAATAATTGAACTAAAGCCATTAGAAGTTGGCTGATGCATATGAACAAACAAAGGGGCCGATGAAGTTTAAGTATTAAAGAGCCTCTAATTCTGCAACGTGATGAAACCTGATCTCTTCGAGGGTTTTCGATTGGACGGAGACATAGACACCCAATTTTACATACCTTTTCATTCTGTGTGTGTGAGAGAGAGAGACGAGCAATACCAGCCGAGACAAGCACAACTCTTTAACGACAAGGAGAAAGAACAAGAACAGGAGCAAGAAGACGAATCACTATGGCTTTTGATTCTATGGAGACACAGACATGAAACGCCAATTTTCGCTTTCATTTTCTCGTTGTGCGAGTGAGCGAGCGAGCGAGCGGAGAGAGAGGGAGGGAGGGAGAGAATTAAGACCAACATACACGAACATAACTATTTAACGACAAGGAGAAGAACAACAAGGATGGATCACAATGGCTTTTATTTTGTTCTTTTCTCTTTTGTGGTGCTGAGAGAATGAGGGAGAGAGATAGGAGAAAGATGGTGCACAAGGAATGGGGTCATGTATATAGAGGAAGCTAGCTACCTGCCATGGATGAGCTCGGAGCACTTGACCTTGATCCAGCGGATGCCCTTCTTGAGGGAGGCCTTGACCTTGCCCTCCACCGCGTACACCTTGTAGCTAGCCACCCGCCGCCTCCGCTTCATCTCCGGGTCGTTCCAAGACTTCATGATCGACGACGCCGAACCACCCAGTTTCTTCTTGGCCTTGTCGCTGCTGAACGGCACCGGTGATGGCGCAAGCGAGCTGCGCGGCGCCAGCCAATCCCGGTTGCCGCCACTGAAGGTTCTCGACCTTACCCCCTCTATCTGTCTTTCTCCATGCGTTCTGTAGTTGTATACATCACCCATCAGATTTGGGTGATCAATGGATGGCGTCTACAGAGACAGGAAGAAAGAGGGGGTGGGGGTTCAAGCAGAACCCAGACCAAAAGAGAACAGGATGGCCAAGAGAAATTTGGAGAGAGAGAGAGAGAGAAGATGGTAGTTTTCTGTGGTAGGATGGGAACGGTTTGACTGGGCCGTGGGGGGAACGAAGAGGACACAACCCATTAATCCTGGCACGCGAAAATCCTCGTGTATCCTTCAACGGCTTGGTTGGATGAATCCAGGACCCTTTCCAGGAAAAAAAAAGGAACAATAAATTTAAAATGCAAAAAAATGATTCCATGTTGGAGATTTTCTACGGCTACTTTCAAGAATTTAATAAGAAGAAAGAAAAGTAAAATATCGTCCAAACTGCAAACTCTGAATCTCGTGCTCTTTGGCGATTCTTTCCCAAACAAACACAGATTCTTCGACTATACATTTAAGTGGTGAGATATGAGACATCGTGCTCTCATTTGCTAATTCCAATTCATGCGTTAACCAAGTCAAACCCCATATAACACAGCTCATTTCGTGCTGCTTTCGGTGGACAAGGAACATTGAAAAACTACATCGTGCCCACGTAAATTTTGCAGTCGCGTCTTACCTGCCTGCCCTACATGGTGTTGGACTCGTTTGAGCATAAGTAGGGCAAGCCGCAAAGCTGATCTAGTTTAGACACGAAAAACAAAATTTAACGCAACCCTCTACAAAATGTTCTGAACTCTGTCTATGTTAACATTTAGACATTTAGTCACCTAATGGAATTCAGGTTTGTAATATCAAAAAACTAACTCGAACTCCTATAGTTCTCAACCCGAACGGGTTTATCTTTGCATGGGCAGTTTCCCTTATTAACCAAGATCCGAACAACACACGACAGAATTCCTTAATGAAGCTTAATTTTAAGGTAAAGACTGATATAAACCAAGCAATCCTGTGAACCTACCTAATCAACTTGAATGTAGGAAGTTGGTCGCAGCAAATATAGAAAATCACCAATTACGTACATCACCTAAAACAAATGTGAACTGGCACCTGTTTTTATATCCTTAATACCGATTCCAAAGCAAACCAATATAGAACCAAACCGAAGCCAAACAAACCCCTTAAAACATATCAATTTTTCTTTTTAAACAAAGACGGATATAATCTATATTAGGGACTAAATCCGCCAGCCCCAAGGGAGTATAACTCTCTCTCTCTCTCTCTCTCTCTCTCTCTCTCTCTCACACACACACACACACACACACACTCTTGCAACCGAGAAATCATACATGTACAAACAATCCATACAAGAATGTATCATGATTTAACTCTATAGTTTTTTGTTCATTAATGAATGTGCAGACATAGTAAGCGTCAGCGAGAGGAAGAAAAGAATTTACATCCCTGAATTTGAGACCTACTAGTACTAAACGATACTAAGGTGAGGCTGACGAATCACACCAACCACTGGAACCTCCAGGATTGAAGAGGCAACACAGTCGAGATCGAGATATGTTACATGAGGAAAATTTTCAAGCAACCTTACGAGAAGCTCCTACAGGGGAGGGGGAGGGGGGGGGGAATAATCATTTTGCTGGGAAATTGGTTCTGCTTGTGCGTATGGTTAAGTTCGCCACATCTTTCAGAAGTAGACTTTTAGGACATCATTTGGCCCAAAACTAGCGCTGCAGATAGAGCACTTGCGCTGGCGGTTCTCGAGATTTCTTTGGATACATGGATGGCAGAAGAGGTGATAGCATTTTGCTATCGCAACCTGAAATGCAGGATCAAACGATCAACATATAGACATTTCCATTGGTAACATAAATCTAAAAGCGCAGAGTAACGAGAAAATTTGCCAAGTTTGTCTTTTTTAATTCCAAGTAAACATATGTGATTTCTTCTCGAGTTTAGAAATTAATTTGATGAACTGACTCAGTGCTTGTAAAAACAAGTAGCAAGACCAGTTAAATACAAGCAACAAATACACAAGATCTATCCCAATGGCGACTGAGAATCCAGGTAGACGACCCCACTTAGTGTGTAAAAGGCTTGGTTTTGGTTTGGCTGGAACAATCAAGAAGGAGATGACTGTGAGCACTGAAAAGGAGAGACTGGTTGAAGAATATTAGATTATACAAGATAAAATAGTCCCTTGTTGGTACACAGATAAGATAGTCTCAACAAGATAGGCCAGCCTCTTTTCCATATACATGATAAGATAGTCTCAGAAAAGATAGGATAGTCACTTTCTGCAATCAGTGGGATTCAGATTTCATTATCACTTAAAAAAAACGATGCACACTTTGCCAGTACTTCATAACTAGAAAGCACAAATTTGGACCAAGGAACTATCACTTTATGATAATCACAATTTACTAAAACCACTTTCATTTCATGAAGGTTCGAAGAACCAAATTAAACACGTAGTCTTTACAAGTGCTAACCAATATCGGTAAAGGCAACAGGCATCCAAAAGACATAAAGTGATGTATACCTCTTTGTGCCTATCTTTGCAAATAGTGCACTTCAGGATAGCTTCATATGCTCTAGTTTCCTCTTGAAGCTTTTCCACGATTGATGAGCCGCTATTAGTACGTGCACTAAGGTGAGCCACTTGGATATCTAAAACTTCCAAGTCCTCTTCGAGCCTTTTCTTTTTAAACCTGGTCAAGTGCACCCGTTTTACAGCTTGTCAAAATCTGTAGTAACAAAATAGAGACAAAATCGCATAGACTAATCTCAGACTTGGAAGAGAGCAATGGCAGGCCCCACAGTAAGTCACCAGAACATAAAAGGTTTTGTGGTGAAGAGGCATAGAGGAAAATTATTGCATGGGGATGGTCAAAGGACTTTGCAGAAAACGCTAGTACCTCTCATTCTCAAGTTGCATACGAATCTCAGAAACATTATTTTTGCTTCTCTCCACCTTAGATTGGCATTCATCCAGTGTTAGCTTAAGCTGTTGTGATTCTCTCTGCAGATCTAGAACTCTCCTTTTCAAGTTCTCCAAGATGACTGAGCTTTGACAACCATCTTCACCAAGCTTGTTGATCTGCTCTGAGAATATCTTCATCTGAAAAAATAATCATTCGCTTAAATTGGAAAGCACTTCGTGAAAACTTCTTTTCTCACAAACAAGTTGGGAAAACTAACTCGGGATTCCCTAAGAACGTGGGTTAAGAATTGACCTGTTCTTCAATTTGAAGAGCCTTGAGCTTGTAGAAATCTAAGAACAAATGGACTTGATGCACCTCTTTTTCCATAGTCCGTGTATCCATTCGCAAAGCATCTTGAAGTTGTTTTGCCTTCACACCTTCTAGGACCAACTGGCACCCAGAATAGTATGGGGTACACAAACTTTGTAAGCGAACGTATCATGGGCCAGAACTTGAAATACGATCAGATAATGAATACAATAACCACCATTTCAATTGGTAAAAGATGTAGATAAAAGAAACTAGAACTCTCTAAGTATGAACAAAATCTTCTAATGCACTAAACTTGGAACCATTTGAATAGAGCAGACATAAAGAAAGCTATTGCATTTAAAAGTGTTGACAGCACACAAAAAGAGTTTCTCAACATTCCATCTCCAAGTTTCACTTTAGCTAAAAATGTTCATACATATTTCCTTTTATGTCGATCTTAATATCAACATGCTAAGCATAAATTCCAGTGCATAAAAACCAAATTCTTTTCTGAAAACGATGCACAAAGCAGATATTGCATGCACCGTACAAATAAGCTGCATCAAATAACTGTCCTCATGAAATAGGCCCATTACCTGACTCATTCTACATAAATACATGTACATATGTATGTATCTTTGTTATATATGCACATACATAATGCAGACATAAACACATACAGATATATATATAGAGAGAGAGAGCCAACTCACATGTCCAGTCAGATAAAATCCTACCAAAGAGACCAAATGAATCAATTAAGAGATCTTTCCTGAGATCATATCCTTAGATGCATATCTGGATGTATTAATTGTGATTGCTTTGTTGATTCCTTTGAACAGTGAAATGCAAAATGTTATTGATTCCTTTAGAGCATTGGAAGAGACTGCATCCAACGATTTAGATATGGGAGCCAGTGCTCCAGGAGTACCCCATCAATACAATGGTGGATAGTAACTCAATCATTGTGTTCACCTCCATCTATTTTGCAGGCACAGGAATGGGATATAAGATGCACTTCTCAGGACATGGAGGTTTTTCAATCATGATTAATTTACAAGCCTCAACAGACAAAAACAGATTTCCATCATTACACATACTAATAATTCATTCAAAGTTGTCATCTAAGTCTGAACTGCATACTTGGAAACCTCATTCCTGCCCAAAAAGGTAAGGAGATTCCAGAACTTTAAAGTCCAACAGGATGCATGCATAAAGTGTAATGTCCCTTCACACGTTAAAGGCATAAACATTACACAGTTTGTAGAGGTAACCCTTTTCAAAGTGGCTGTGAGGGCACAATTGGTCTGCTTGCCAAGTCAACTAGGCTGGCTTCATGACTTGGTCCAAGACACGTCAGGAGAATGGTAGATTTGTAGGAGCCATATTGGAAAAAAGTCGGCAATCACTCAGTTCGACTTAGTCGACTTGTTCTAGTTTTGATTTGCTTAAACTGAGGTCAAATGGACATACTCTGAAAATAGCTACAACAACAACAATTAAGCCATTTTCACATACTAGACGGGGTCGGCTACATGGATTCTTTGTTTCCACAGATCCCTATCGTCTGCCATGTTAGCAGTTAACTCACAATAAACTAGATCATTCTTTATTGTTTCTTTCCAACACTTTTGTGGTCGTCCTCCACCTCTTTTAATACTTTCCAAATTTAGTTTTTCATACCGTCTTACAGATTCTTCTTTTGATCTTCTTTCTATATGTCCAAACCATCTTAAACAATTTTATCTCATTTTATCCTCTATTGGTGTCACTCCTAATTTGTTTCTAATAACCTCATCATGTATATGGTCTTTTCTTGTATGACCACTTATCCATCTCAACATCTTCATTTCTGTTACATACATCTTTTGTATATGTTGATGATTAACTGCCCAATACTCAAAACCATAAAACATGGAAGGTCTAATTGCTGCTCTATAATATTTACCTTTTAACTTTAATGGTATCTTCTTATCACAAAGAATACATGATGCTCCTCTCCATTTTAACCAACCAGCATTAATTCTATACGTAACATCTTCATCAATTCTTTCGTCACTCTAAAAAATTGACCCTAGGCATTTAAAACTTTCCTTTTCAGGGATGCAATGTGTGCCAATTTTAATTTTTATGTCCTCTGAAGTAACAAAATGAACAAACTTCATTCCATATATTCCGACTTTGTTCTACTAAGTCGGAGGCCTTTACTTTCTAGTGTTTCTCTCCATAGTTCCAATTTTCTATTAACTTTTTCCTTAGACTCCACTAACACAATGTCATATGCAAATAACATACACCAAGGTACTTCATCTTGCATATGTTTTGTTAACTCATCAATCACCATTATAAGAAATAGATGAAAAAACTAATTTTATAAGCTTTTTAATAAAAATAAAGATGTTAGTATTAGCTTAGGAGAGTTAGCCAAATCAGAAAAGTATATAAACCACAATTCCTACCGACGTATTCAAGAGAATGAAGTCAAAGAGGCTCTTAAACATATGAAGGGTGGTAAATCGGTAAGACCAGATAATATTCCTATAGAAGTTTGAAAAATACTAGGAGAAATAGGAATCACTTGGCTCACAAGACTATTTAATGAAATATGGAAAAACCAAAAGATAACCGAGGAATGGAGAGCAAGTACACATATCCATATATAAGAACAAGGGAGGCATTCAAAATTGTGCGAATTATCGAGGTATCAAGTTAATGAGCCATACTATGAAATTGTGGGAAAGAATTATTGATCGTAGGTTAAGACAAGTATCAAGTACAACAGAGAACCAATTTGGATTCATGCCAGGCAGATCCACTGTTGAAGCGATTCACCTTTTAAGACATCTTATGGAACATTTTAAAGCAAAAAAAAAAGACCTTCACATGATATTTATTGATCTAGAAAAAGCTTATGATAGGGTACCGAGAGAGGTTCTTTGGAGAACTTTGGTGAAAAGAGGTATCCCATTGACATACATTAACCTTATTAGAGACATGTATGATGGTGTAAAAACATGTGTGAGGACTCATGAAGGAATGATAGACTTCTTTGATGTTAATATTGGGTTACATCAAGGATCAACTTTAAGTCCATACTTATTTATAATGGTGATTGATGAGTTAACAAAACATATTCTAGATGAAGTACCTTGTTGTATGTTATTTGTAGATGACATTATATTAGTGGAGGAGTCTAAGGAAAAAGTTGATAGAAAATTGGAACTATGAAGAGAAACATTAGAAAGCAAAGGCCTCCGACTTAGTAGAACAAAGACAGAATATATGGAATGTAAGAGGACATAGAAATTAAAATTGGCACACATTGCATCCCCCAAAAGAAAAGTTTTAAATACCTAGGGTCAATTTTTCAGAGTGATGGGAGAATTGATGGAGATGTTACGCATAGAATTAATGTTGGTTGGTTAAAATGGAGAGGAGCATCACGTATTCTTTGTGATAAGAAGATACCATTAAAGTTAAAAGGTAAATATTATAGAGCAGCAATTAGACCTGCCATGTTTATGCTTCTGAGTGTTGGACAATTAATCATCAACATATACAAAAGATGTCTGTTGTGAGTTAACTACTAACATGGCACACGATAGGGATATGTGGAAACAAAGAATCCATGTAGCTAACCCCGTCGAGTACGAGAAAAGGCTTAGTTGTTGTTGTTGTTGTATCAATCACCATTATAAATAAGTATGGACTTAAAGTTGATCCTTGATGTAACCCAATATTAACTTCAAAGAAGTATGTCATTCCTTCATGAGTCCTCGCACATGTTTTTGCACCACCGTATGTCTCTTATAAGGTTAATGTATGTCAATGGGATACCTCTTTCCACCAAAGTTCTCCAAAGAACCTCCCTCGGTACCCTATCATAAGCTTTTTCTAGATCAATAAATATCATGTGAAGGTCGTTTTTTTTGCTTTAAAATATTCCATAAGATGTCTTAAAAGGTGAATCGCTTCAACAGTGGATCTGCCTGGCATGAATCCAAATTGGTTCTCTGTTGTACTTGATACTTGTCTTAACCTACGATCAATAATTCTTTCCCACAATTTCATAGTATGGCTCATTAACTTGATACCTCGATAATTCGCACAATTTTGAATGCCTCCCGTTCTTATATATGGATATAAGTGTACTTGCTCTCCATTCCTCGGTTATCTTTTGGTTTTTCCATATTTCATTAAATAGTCTTGTGAGCCAAGTGATTCACCCAATATTAACTTCAAAGAAGTTTGTCATTCCTTCATGAGTCCTCACACATGTTTTTGCACCATCATACATGTCTCTTATAAGGTTAATATATGTCAATGGGATACCTCTTTTCACCAAAGTTCTCCAAAGAACCTCCCTCGGTACCCTATCATAAGCTTTTTCTAGATCAATAAATATCATGTGAAGGTCTTTTTTTTTGCTTTAAAATGTTCCATAAGATGTCTAAAAAGGTGAATTGCTTCAATAGTAGATCTGCTTGGCATAAATCCAAATTGGTTCTTTGTTGTACTTGATACTTGTCTTAACCTACGTTCGATAATTCTTTCCCACAATTTCATAGTATGGCTCATTAACTTGATACCTCGATAATTCGCACAATTTTGAATGTCTCGCTTGTTCTTATATATGGGTATAAGTGTATTGGAACTCCATTCCTCAGGCATCTTTTGGTTTTTCCATATTTCATTAAATAGTCTTATGAGCTAAGTGATACCTGTTTCTCCTAGTATTTTCCAAACTTCTATAGGAATATTATCTGGTCCTACCGATTTACCGCCCTTCATATGGTTAAGAGCCTCTTTGACTTCATTCTCTTGAATATGTCGGTAGAAATTGTGGTTTATATACTTTTCTGATTTGGCTAACTCTCCTAAGCTAATACTAACATCTTTATTTTCATTAAAAAGCTTATAAAAATAGTTTTTCCATCTATTTCTTATATCATCATTTGCCACTAGAATTTTTTCATCCTCGTCCTTAATGCATCTAACATAATTAAGATCTTTAGTTTTCTTATCTCTAGCCCTAGCTATCCTAAAAATATCTCTTTCACCCTCTTTTGAGTTGAGTTTTTTATATAAATCCTCCCAAATTTTAGTTTTTGCTTCACTCACGGCCTTTTTCGCTTCATTCTTTGCTTTCTTATGAGCCTCTAAAGTTTCACTAGTTTTCTTAGCATAATGTAATTTGTAACATACCCTCTTTACCTTGATTTTATTTTACAGTACTTCACTCCACCACCGAACTTCTTTTTGTGCCGGTACACCTCCCTTAGATACACCTAACACATCTTTCACCACTTTCCTAATATGTATAGCCATATTGTTCCACATATCATAGGGTGTACCAACATAATTTCAAACATCTCCTTAAAGGACTTTCTGTTTAAATATATCTTCTTTCTCGCTTTTGAGGTTCCACCATTTAGTCTGACTAGCTCGATGAACTCTTTTCTTCTTTGTCCATTTTTTTATTTGTAAATCCATAACTAAAAATCGATGTTGGGTGGTTAAGCTTTCTCCTAGAATTACCTTGCAATCTTTACAACATGGTCTATCTTTTTTCTAGAAATAAAGTAATCAATTTGTATTTGTGATAAGCTACTCTTATAAGTAATTAAATGTTCATCTCGTTTTTTGAAGATTGTATTAACTATAAAGAGATCAAATGACATAGCAAAATTTAAAATCTCCCTACCTTCCTCGTTTATATCCCCAAAACCAAAGTTTCCATGAATCCCTTGATATCCTAATGTCTCTTTACCGACATGTCCATTTAAGTCTCCTCCTAAACAAATTATCTCCCTTTGTGACATCTTTTGAATCACCTTATCTAACTCTTCCCAAAAAGCTGTCTTTATACTATCTTCTAGTTATACGCTGACTGTCGGAAAGCCTAACACAACCCTCCTCCTTTATCCATGATATTCAAAAATTGAAATTACTTTTTTTCCTTCAAAAAATTATATCTTTCTTTCCAGAATTTCTTGTAACCACCTTTTTAAAAAAAATATGGAAATGATGGGCCAGCTACCGTCAACACTTTCCTTTTTCGTCTTCTTCTACCTTGAGAAAACCTTCCCACTAGGCTCATGTTTCACACCAAGGCTGCTGCAGCCTCTCTCTGTTTTATTTCTCAGCCCTTTCTTCACATGAAGAGCATGCTACGGGATCGTCATCCTTGAAAGAACTGTCACAGTAGATACACAAACCCCTTCTCATGCTGCTATTACATTGAGAAAGTATCAATTGGGACCTTTTTAATGAATCTTTTATCATGACAAGTGCATCGACCAATTGTACATAATCACCAGCAACAACGCCCACAACATGCTCACAGCAATGCATCCAGTTCTGAACTTTTTCTACCTCAAATAGACTTTGTCCATCTCTATGCAATCAAATGCATTAACTTCTCCAAGTTCCTTCAGCTGTAACAATGATGACCAAGATAGTGGTCCAGATTTACAATTGACAAAAAAATGATCGAGCAACAAGAATGATCCAATGATATTTCTAATTTCTGAAAAGAGATTTCTCGTATGGCACATCTAAAAGATTTGCTAACTTAGCTAAGACGTTTATCAAACCAACCATAAGCTATTGGAGTTCGCTCGGTACATCTCTTTGATAGTTTCACTATTGCTGGTCTCAGTACCAATATTTCTGATTCTATAAAGAAATGTCAAATAGTTCCAATGCATCGTAATGGGATTCTAAAAGTAGTTAAAAGGCATTTATTATTCTTTTCATCGCAGCAGTTCTCCTAGGATCAGGCTCGTCCATGGCTCTCTCTATCAGAAGATGCTTCATACAACACATGGACTTCCTTACCGAATGCCCTTGAGATGAACATGACTCCAAAAATACTCACAGGCCAGCGTCTCGCCACCGCCTTGTAAAAACTGCACCTTGCTCGTTCTGTTTCGCTTTCATTATCAGTCCCATCATCTTAGCTCGTACAAGAGGCTTACTTATCTCTTTCATCAATAAAGTCTCAGCTTCAAACTGCAACTTGCAGAAGCCTTCAACTTGCTTCCACGATTTCAGTCTCTCACGAATTTTCACAGCCACGATAGGCTCTCGTATCCATGTTAATTTGAGAGTAGCGTAGCAGAAGATCAAACATAACAAAAAAATAAGAACATTAAAGAGGAAAAATGGAGGTCTGCCCCCTCTCTTTCTCTCTTCCTTAATATCAACCTCTTAACCCTAATACAAAACGTCCAGCCCTTATATAATGGGTTGTAAAATAGAAAATGACCAAAATGCCCTTAATACTACAGGCAATTACAATAATACCCAAATATTAGAAATTACAAAAATAACTCTTAAAAACATCAGCTTCATATATTCTTCAACATTTCCATCTATTTCTTATATCATCATTTGCCACTAGAATTTTTTCATCATCATTCTTGATGCATCTAACATAATTAAGATCTTTAGTTTTCTTATCTTTAGCCCTAGTTATCCTAAAAATATCTCTTTCAGCCTCTTTTGAGTTGAGTTTTTTTATATAAATAGCTAAGCTATTTAAATTTTAACTAAAGAAATGAAGCCTTAAAAGAAATGTACTGCACAAAAACATGAATTCTCTCATGAGCCAAGAGACTTTGTTATGATAATCTTGAGCAAAGGAGACTAGCTTTAGTGGATCGGTTTCCTACGTGCAAGGAGGAACAAGAGAAGGTAGATTATTTGTCTTTCTGAAATTAGGTCGACATTATTCGGGGAAAATCCCAGCTAAGGATATGGTAGTTGAGTAGAAATTTTAGAGAAGAGATTTGATCTTAGAGTTGCTTTTGTAAATACCACAAGTACGTGTGTAGTAGTGTCGATGTTAGAGAAGGGAATTGAGCTTGGAATTACTTTTATAATTACTGCAATAGGAATAAAGATCTCCTGAAGAAAACAATGAATTGACTTAGACTTTTATCTCTTTGAAATAAGGAAAATTAATTCAGAATGTCACGGTCCTTGCGGAACTCTGCCCATGTAAGGGATCACCCTTGCATTATCGGTCCCAAGCCCGGATAAAGGAGGAGGGTTGTGTTAGGCTTACGACAGCCAGCGTAAAACTTCGTCGGATTTTTACAACATGGATTACAAAAATTATGAACATTGCTTTGGGGCGTCCCCGCCTAGCGACGTGCTGCAGAGCCCGAATGCAGTAAGAAATAAGCAAGGGCCACTACATTTTCGCCCGAATGTAGTAAATCAATTGCAGAGAGGGTTCCCACATCATGGACGGGTGTGGGTATATGATTCGGAGAAAGATTCATATTCTATGTTTACAAGAGACAAAATGGGTTGGAAAAAAGCAAAGGAGATAGAGGATACGGGTTTTAAATTATGGTACTCAGGTAAAGAAAAGGCTCGAAATGGAGTTGGTATTATCATAAATAAAGATTTAAAGGAGAGTGTAGTAGACATACAACGATATGGTGACTGAATCATGACGTTGAAATTAGTGTTAGGAGCAGAGGTTTTGAATATAGTTTGTGCTTACGCACCCCAAGTAGGACTAGAAGATAGTATAAAGACAGTTTTTTGGGAAGAGTTAGATAAGGTGTTTCAAAAGATTCCACAAAGGGAGATGATTTGTTTAGGAGGAGATTTAAATGGACATGTCGGTAAAGAGGCATTAGGATATCAAGGGATTCATGGAAACTTTGGTTTTGGGGATATAAACGAGGAAGGTAGGGAGATTTTAAATTTTGCTATGTCATTTGATCTCTTTATAGTTAATACAATCTTCAAAAAACGAGATGAACATTTAATTACTTATACCCATATATGTCATCTTCAAAAAACGAGATGCCTGAGGAATGGAGTTCCAATACACTTATACCCATATATAAGAACAAGCGAGACATTCAAAATTGTGCGAATTATCGAGGTATCAAGTTAATGAGCCATACTATGAAATTGTGGGAAAGAATTATCGAACGTAGGTTAAGACAAGTATCAAGTACAACAAAGAACCAATTTGGATTTATGCCAAGCAGATCTACTATTGAAGCAATTCACCTTTTTAGACATCTTATGGAACATTTTAAAGCAAAAAAAAAGACCTTCACATGATATTTATTGATCTAGAAAAAGCTTATGATAGGGTACCGAGGGAGGTTCTTTGGAGAACTTTGGTGAAAAGAGGTATCCCATTGACATATATTAACCTTATAAGAGACATGTATGATGGTGCAAAAACATGTGTGAGGACTCGTGAAGGAACGACAAACTTCTTTTAAGTTAATATTGGGTTACATCAAGGATCAACTTTAAGTCCATACTTATTTATAATGGTGATTGATGAGTTAACAAAACATATTCAAGATGAAGTACCTTGGTGTATGTTATTTGCAGATGACATTGTATTAGTGGAGGAGTCTAAGGAAAAAGTTAATAGAAAATTGGAACTATGGAGAGAAACATTAGAAAGCAAAGGCCTCCGACTTGGTAGAACAAAGACAGAATATATGGAATGTAAGTTTGATCACTTGGCTACTTCAGAGGACATAGAAATTAAAATTGGCACACATTGCATTCCCTAAAAGGAAAGTTTTAAATACCTAGGGTCAATTTTTCAAAGTGATGGAAGGATTGATGGAGATTTTACACATAGAATTAATGCTGGTTGGTTAAAATGAAGAGGAGCATCAGGTATTCTTTGTGATAAGAAGATACCATTAAAATTAAAAGGTAAATATTATAGAGCAACAATTAGACCTGCCATGTTTTATGGTTTCGAGTGTTGGGCAATTAATCATCAACATGTAAAAAAGATGTCTGTGACAGAAATGAAGATGTTGAGATGGATGAGTGGTCATACAAGAAAAGACCGTATACATAATGAGGTTATTAGAAACAAATTAGGAGTGGCACCAATAGAGGATAAAATGAGAGAACATCGTTTAAGATGGTTTGGACATATAGAAAGAAGATCAAAAGAAGAACCTATAAGAAGGTTAGAAAAACTAAATTTGGAAAATATTAAAAGAGGCAGAGGACGACCACAAAAGTGTTGGAAAGAAACAATAAAGAATGATCTAGCTTATTGGGAGTTAACTGCTAACATGGCACACGATAGGGATCTGTGGAAACAAAGAATCCATGTAGCCGACCCCGTCTAGTATGGGAAAAGGCTTAGTTGTTGTTGTTGTTGTTGTCACGGTCCTTGTGGAGTTGGTAGAATTTTCAGAACACTTCTTGATGCATGGAGTACCACCCGTTGGTGCCTAATGTTAAACTTATTTTACTCGTCTCTAAAAAAAGTTTGTCCTTCTTTGGTGAACAATGGATATCTTTTGGCATGAATAATTTTCAGTGTGTGTATGTCATGCATCCTATCGCATTCAACAGTGAACTCACGTTTCTACAACATCAAATCCAATTAATTATATCACCATGGCACTCCTTTCTCTAACACCCTGTGGCTGAAGAGGGAGAATGAACTTGGAAGCAAACAATTTCTTGATACCTTACAAAGGCATTTAATTTTTGTTCTTATTAGATAAGGCACACTCGGAAAAGAAATTACCTTGTCGGATGATATGGAGGATCACAAATGCTAACCTTGCTGTTTTACCAAGAAATATGCTAATTGTGTGAAATAAAGGAACTTTAGGCAATTTTAAGGAGCCAATGATGGAAACTGAAAACCTAAGGTCATATTTGGTAAATCACAGATTTTTCAAATATTTTGTGTTTAGATACATCCATATCACGTACACTAATAAATGAATGGCACACAATAGTTGATCGGGATGCATTTGGTGACATCCTCTCCAGAATGGAGACGAATATCTTAACTTGGGTGGGTGTCTGATCTAAATTGCAGTACATGATTTTTCCTTCACAGAGGAGGCCAAACAGGCAACAGAGAAAATAATAGCAGCTGTGAGGGCTGAGACCATCCAGATTGGATTCCCAAGAACAGCCCCAATAGAAAATCGTTTTGACAGTAACACTTGGAAAACGTTACAAAAATTGAGGATGTCATTTTCTTTTTGTGAGTAAAACTATAAAATATTATAAGAGGTAAGTTCAGCAATTCAGCGAACCCATGTTGACGTTCCCAAACCCCAGGTGATTAGGTTAATAGGTTCTTCGTTATCTCTATTTGAACGGGTTCAATATATATATATATATATATATATATATATATAATATGTTGATGTATTGTAATTTATTTTTGCCATATGAGTTCAGAGGAGGAGGTGGGGAGAGAGAGAGGGAAAGCAGAATGGTGATTGATTTTCCACATTATTCTTGATGAAACACTTCTTAAGATTTCTTAAGCTAAAGATATATTAAAGTTAAGGTTCTCTTTGTACATCAAAGTTAGTTAATATACCTATAAAATATTCCAAGTTAATCATAGCAGTTGTACCAGTTGATTTACCAAGTTACCAGTCGGTCCCTTCACCCTTGACGACTTACAAGGTTTACTCAAGTCACTGAGTTTGCCATCTATGCTTATGGATGAACGATTTGACTTTATGTGGCACTTCCTGATGACTATCACCATATGCTGAACGAGTGAGGATCATGACTTTCTAGTTCCACTTCAGCTGGTTTACAATCCCTAATCAGTCTTGTCCTGGTGTTTCGAGCTAGCTTCTTAAGTAGTTTTGTGATTACCGTAGGCCAAGGTCTCACTTCTAGTTCTAGGGTCATTAGGTTTCTAGCAACCAGCCAACATGGGACATGTAGAGGTACAGTAGAATCATAAATGCACTCTATTAAAACATTGTATCGCTTTCTTGGAGTAGATCTGAAATTGTAGATGGTTATTTATGAAGTTTTACACTTCACTGTAAGTTCTCCTTGGAACGAGACGTTTGAACAAGTTATAGGGGATTCCGACCAGCTGATTCCCAATACAGTAAGTGCCTACTGTGGTGACTTAAACCTTGCAGAGGTAATATTCCAGACATCAGCTCTACACGGACATGCAGTTTCTTTACAGAACGCGTCCTCATGGCAGATAAGACATCAATGGAGACTGATTATGCTTTAGTAAACTATACTCCACAGAAAGCCTGTAAAATGAGCATGACAATGCTCTCATAAACAAAGTTGACTGCACGGACAAAATAAACCAAAAAGATTCACATTGATTGGACAAACTTGTGATCGTAGAATATATAAATTACAACTTATATTCACGTATTATCATCTAAAGCAAATAGTACTGTGGTACATATGTGAAACCAAGAAACAGAAGAGCGAGAAGCTAGCATGCATTACCTTAATGTTATAATCATCTCTTTCAGTAATTTGTTGTAAAAGATGTTGATTTTGTGTCTGCACATCCTCATATGCCTGCCCGATTGTCTGCAGAATGCATAATGGTATAATAAGCAACTAGAGTGATGATATTAGACAAGCTTTAATAATTAAATCACTAGCCAGTATAGAAAAGGGAAAGAAAGGAACCTCAATCTCTGACAGATAGAGCTCCCCACCCTCATTTTTTGATTTCAGCATCTCAGTAAGTTCAACTAATTCCCTATGGAAGAAAACAATAATATGCAATTTGTTCAGGTACATTCGTATTAGGTTATGAATGTTGAAGATTACCAGTCAAAAGTACAACCATTAGCAGTAATAAATTTTTTCTGTGATAATAAAGATGTAAACACTATACTGGTAAATATTATGCATGGACTGTGACAAAATTTCAACAAGAACATACAACAAAAACTGCTACAACATGCATCCAGATTCCAGACTACTAGAAAATACAGGAAATTAGAAACATGTTCAAAAGTAGGTGGCGTTATTTGATAGACATGCTAGCAGAAAGTGAAACCTACAATTTCCAAGGACTTACTACTTCCCCAAAAAGCATTAGCAAATTACATGTATGGACAAAGAAGACATCATAATCTTGTGGAACTGAAGAAATGAAATTAAGATTAAAAAAAACTTCAGTGTGCAACAAAATGCCATGGTTTGTACAGGAAAAAACAGGAGAGAGGGGGACTTGTATTCTTCAACGACAACCTTTGAGAAGATTCTAACTTTTGCCTCAGATCAGCAATCTCAGCCTCGGCAGTAGCTAGCCTTTGCTGCGATATTGCTTCAGCTTCATTGGCCTCCTTAACACGCAATTCCAAGCTATGCTCATCAAGAGCAGACTTCAGACTTTGAACATGTGCCCACGCTCTGTATTCTGAGTCCCTCGCATTGACAATTTCTCTGCAGTAAAAGAGTACATGAATCCACCGATCACCCAAAAAAAAGCAATTTTAACAAATGCAGAAGACATCATCTATATTTGGTAGGGTTCTACTGTAAAGGAAGCTCAAGTAAAGACGACAAAAATTACTGCAATATGAAAATAGGTAGTCCTCCTTATTTACTTACTTCCTCTCAAGTTTTCATCCAAGTGATTCACAAACAAAAGCTTGGTTATAGCGGTTATTAGGCACAAAGGCGCCCTGTTTCAGCAGGAAAACCGCTTATCAATAATATTTTTGCTTATTTATATCTAACGTTATAAGTAAATGGCTTATTTTAATGATTTTTATTTTATTCTTAATGTCATGTGAATAAGGAAATACTTTTATTTGAGACAAACAAAATTTATAGTACAATAAGTTTCTAAAGATTTAAAGTCAACTATCTAGTCTTTTGAAATATTACAAGCCCCTAGCAATTTATACGGCTATACATCAAATGTACTTATTTGACTTAATATTTCAAAAACTATATAAGTATTTACAACAACAACTGAGCCTTTTCCCATACTAGACGGGGTCGGCTACATGGATTCTTTGTTTCCACAGAGCCCTATCATGTGCCATGTTAGCAGTTAACTCACAATAAAAAAAACTATATAAGTATTTATTTATTTAAAAATGCAGAGAAAAACATTTGCATAGCAAAAAGATAATTTCCTTTTGAGTGCGTGGATGTTGTTTTATTATTGTCTCCAAAGCAAGTTGCATGTGCAACTACACATACATAAGGTAAATACTAATTTTCGTGGTACTTAATTTTTTGTTAACATTCTGGAATGTTTGTCAACAGTTCAAAAAATCGATAATTTTGATGCGCTACAACACTCTATACCACATATCTTAAATTGATCTTGAATCTTTTAACTTTCGTAGAACACTTGAGATTCTTTATGATTTTAAGTTTCACAAAAATTATCTCTGAGTTGCATAGATTCACTATTTATGATTAAATTGATTTGTACTCATAAAATATGTTGAATTAACATTCATTTACTTTTAGAACTAATTGCCTACTCATTTACATTTAATATTACTGTAGTATTAAATCTTCATGAATGGCTTAATCATTGTATTTGTGGATCAATGACTTAAGTGGCCTTAAGCATTACAAGCCATGTAGGAAATGAGTAGGCTTATCATCTAGACACCACAGTTGTAACTTATCGACCTACCATACAAACTATCACATTGTTAAACGGAAATCAAAAAGGAAGACCAGAGTTGTTATTATTTACTTCTCCCAATCAACAGATTTAAGAAAGTACAATAAGATGGGAAAAGAAAATCAGGTTGATTTTCCAAGATAAATGAAATATAGTAACACGAATATGAACTACACTGCATGTAGCAAAATGTAATCCAAAAGGGGAACCAGAAGCGCTTGCCTCATAAGAAGTCCACAAAGAACAACTAAAACTCATAACTAGAAACAGTATCAATAAATGAAGCATCTAAAGCTTTCTACTTGTCTGACTTAAGTTATTACATCTCAGAAAGTATTCTAAAGTAACAATTCTACAATATCAAGAGAGTAAGGTACGCAAGGTGGCTTCTGACCTTGGATCTATGGATTCACGTCGATACATCTCCAGTATCAATTGCAACTCTTGGGTGCTTTCTCTTAAATCAAGAACCTGCAAGGAAAACAATAAAAGGCAATTACACTAGCATGAACAAGTTAACACTAAAAAGGGGCCAGAAATGACATGATAGAAGGAAGTGCAAAATTTCAAGGCTTCAAGCACCTAAAGAACTGACAGTAATAGCACGAAAACCCCATTTTTGAGTAGTTCCAAGCAGTGTTGTCCGACGCGTACGATACGAGCGTATCGTATCATACGATACGGTGCGATACGAATAACACTGGTTCCAAGGACTTTGGCTAATTTATGGTCCATTCCTCTGGAAGACAACTTTACCCACTCGGTGGTGTTTACTTGCTCATTCGCTTAAGGTTGAGTCAAGCGATTAAAATTTTACTGGAAAGAATACAAGTTTTTACCAACAAAGAGATGGATTCTTGCAAAAGCTATTTTCACAGAGTGTTTCTCAAACAATGAGGTATTAGAGTATGTCATCCAACGATGCCAAACAGCATCTTTTCACCCACTTCTGATTTAACTCAAGACTTAAATCCATTTTATCCAGTTTCATAAACAAAGGATAATATTGATCGGGTTTACATGGCATCATTCTTCGCTGTTAAACAGGATGTTAAGGGTTCGACTCCCCTGGCACAGCCTCCATGCAAAACATAGGCTCTGGAGAGAGGATCCTAGCCAGAACTTTGTCTAATTATAGTGCACGCCAGCTAGGATTCAGATTCATGCATGTCAGGAGTTCGATAACCAGTTTGCCTCTTCAAAGGCCTAGCAACCTCATCTAAGGGAACTAATGCCCCACAGTACTCAGTCGGTGGACCAGGAGTTTGATACCTGGGTCTGGGTGAACCTCCTGACCCTGCACCTGGGTCAGCAGCTTGCCTATTAAAAAGAATGGAAGAGAACAAAACAAACTGATTGTACCAGTGCTTGTAATTTCTCAATTTCAGAAATTTGTCCAGAAGATCTGATGCATAACATCTCCAATTCATTGGTCTGCAGTGAAACATTATGTTAGACCTCCAAATTGGCACACTCAACATTAGCAAAATTGTACATGAAGATGGAAGACATGTAAACACCAATGAGCTAATGATTTCAGATTTAAATAAAACAGACCTTCCTATTAAGAATGATAGACAATGATTGAACTTTTGCACGTAAAGAATGAATATCCAGGGCAGCTTCTTTGCATTTGCTTAATTCTGTTTGCATCATATCCATGTCTTTGTGCAGTGATGCAACCATGACCTTGAACTCTGCAATTATGTCCCTTCTTCCTGCAATAACGCAATCTTACAATAAACCTTCTAAAATACTACCAACCAAAGCTAGGAGCAAAGGCAGCTTAAAAGAATTCTAATGTATGTCCCAGATCTTTGTACCTGGTTCCTTCGCAGCATCCTCTAGTTTAATTTCTAGCAGATTCTTTTCACTAATTTGTCTTTCAATCTCTTTCTCTAAATCATCTATCCTAGCCTCGCAAATAACAGAGGCTCGTTTAGAAATTTCAGCCATATCAACTTTCATGCACACTTCTTTCTCTCGCCAAAAAAGATTATTCTTCTCCACCTATGAAACCATAAGCACAATCATTTGGTTGGAAATCAGATTACATAAAAATTTCAGCAATACAACCACGTCAGTATTAGATTCTAAACATTTCTACCAACCAGTTACCACCTGTAGTTTCACCAATAATGCCTGACACTGGTGAACTTCTGCTTTTGATGTTGCAAGTTCGTCATTTAACAAGTGGAACGCATTGGATGAAGAGATATGCTTCACATCTTTCAAGGACGCCTGCCATGACCATGCCTCATCATTAGGGAAATTGATTACACAGTACAACAACATTGAAAAGGAATAAAAGGAACAAAAAATCCTGCATTAAAATAAGAACCTATACTTGGTTTCACAATGAGGCAATTCAATAGAACAAGGGAATAATCAACAATGATTTTAACCACCACCTATCTTACGTCTGCCATCTAAGAGAAATTGGGTTGAAATGCTGACCTGCAATTTATCTAATCGCCTTAATATATCAAGCCTTTCGTCATGTGCATTTCTAAGCTCCATGAGTCGTTCTGATGCTAAACCCTGTTTATGCCACACTAAAAACCTCAGATACAATGCACATATGATATATGTGCTACAAATATTCATTGATGTCCAGTCCTTACAGAGAACTCTTTAATAGCAGCTTCAATATCTTGCAGATCCCTTGGTTTCTCCTTGGCTTTCTCTCCTGATGCATGTTTGGTTCCTAAACTTAATACAGGGAAAAATGAGACTTGCGCAGAATCTCTTTGAGCCTTGAGGGCTCCCAATTTGCAGTTGCTTTCTTCGAGTTCAGAAACAGCACTCTCCAAATCACCTTCATATATTTGCAAAAAGAAAGTCTTACATTAATCCCTGTTTTATGTGGAAGTAAATTTGTATATAATACGAAAAATGTATAAAAGAATTATATTCATGGAAAAAAATGACCTGCACTAAATCTAGTTCAAAAAAGGACATCCACTCAAGAAACAATATGCAGTTCTTGGAAAATGAAATACTTCACCACAAAAAATTTAGTTGATCATAGTGCTATAAGTATTGCACCAATATGTATAGAATTTATTGATAAATCAATACGATAAATAATCAACCGGTGTCGCAAATAACCTATATAGGCATGTAGCATATGATACAGGCCATATCAGTCTATGTGTTGTACCATTAGATATACAAATTCTGCAGACCTATATATCAGTCATTGTCATGTGATCAGGCAGAATGATAGGCCGATATAGAGACTACGCAACAAAAACTTAATTGTAATTAGAATTTCTACTTTTATGACACGGACTATACAATATGATATGTATCAGTCATGTCATCATTTTCACCCAATCGACATCCAATATGATACATTACTTATAAAACTGGTCGATATATCAGGATAATGAATAACCCTGCAAAACGTGGAAATGCATTTCAGTATACAATGTCATTACCTGCCAAACGTTTAAGCTCCACTTTGTTCTTCACATTTCCATCTCTACTTGTATACACTTCATTTAACAACGACCTGTGTTTCAAGTGAAGATCACCTAGAGATACTCTTAAGCTTTTCAACTCCACCCTTAAATCACTCACAGCTTTTTGCAACTCTTTGCTTGAATCTAGCATAGAAAGAATCAAATATCAGAATACATGAAAACAACACTAAGGTATGCCTCTCTCTCTCTCTCTCTCTCTCTCTCTCTCTCTCTCTCTCTCTCTCTCTCTCTCTCTCTCTCTCTCTCTCTCTCACACACACACACACACACACACAGTAATGGAGTGAAAGTCCAAGTGAACATCTTTATCTTTACCTTAATATCTTTTTATATAATTTTTTTAGATAAACAAGAGAAATTAATCGCAGAGCACCAAGTGGGTGCACCCATATACATCAAGAAATTTCTTTTCCCTTACCACCAAATGGTAAAAACTCTTCATGCTTAGCAAACACTTCATCATTTTTCTTTAAATAATCATCTATTCTCGCCACAATGTTTTTTAAGATTTTCTTGGTTGATGGGCATGCATCGCTTGAATCATCCTCCGACAAGGTAACGGCTGCACCGGCAGAGATGGTATCAGTTGCACCAGTCTCTAGGAGCCTGAACAAGAAACTATCCTCTGGGCTACAAGAATTGCCATCTGCTAAAAGAGACAGGAAAACCCCATGAGTTTGCAAAGACATGCAATCAACAAGCAAAATTCCATGTGATGATCAATATCTGATGTTCATACAAGAACATATCCATTAACAATCCCCAGGAGAATGATTGTCTGATGATACTTAGAAACAAAAATTACAGGTGTCAGGCTAAAGATTCGGTGATACAGTTTAATAATGTCCAGAAGACTAAATACTAAACACTGCAAGCCTGCATGCCTATAACTGGCCAGCCATGTCATACAAACACTACGTCAGCATGCATATCCCATCTAAACATGCTAAGATACCAACAACATCCAGACAGGACGAAACTAGATAGGCATAATCAAACTTGAGAGAACAAGGTCAAGACAGTATCAATTTTCCCTTTTCGCCTCTCGTGATTTGGACAATTTTGCTTTCTTGGCACTCACTCTTTCCTTATAAAATTAGTAGTTGCCTCCATACATGTAACTTTTCAACTTTGACTCACTTCTTAATGCTATCGGGTTGCCAAGGAATTTTCACTGTAAAATCACGTCTATTCTCTTCTGTAGTTAAGAGTCTTTGGGACAAACACATGGGCAAACAAAACATGCACACATCCACGTATAGACAGTCTCTCTCCTTGGCATTTTACCGACAAGGTTTTATTTTACAAAGAGATTTACAGAAAGTGATTTTGCCCAAAAAGTCCAGATAATTTTATATGCACACACATGTGAGTGCAGACACGGAAAGGCATGGTAAACAAGAAAAGGCAACCCCTAATACAAGTGTACTTTGGAAAACATAAGAACCGCTTAGAAAGGTACTTGAAAAAGATAAAAGCTTAAAACTTAGAACACTTTTAAATAATAAAAAGTGCCAAACCTTGCAACATTGGCACTTCAAACACTACCTCAAAAGTGTTGCAGGAAAACAATAAATATGATCCAGCTTTCTTGGAATTAAATTATGATATCCTACAAGATTCAGCTTAATGTCAAGTAAGACCCATATAGCCTACCCCACTTTGTGTGGGAGAAGACTCGTCTTTAGTTCTGGGTGCTCAATCTGGCAATCATATCAAGAACCTCAAGAATCAAACTTTTCAAGATTACAGTTTTCTTGCAAGATACCCCGATATTATCATTTTTCATCAGAAATCTGGTGAAAAAGTGAGAAGTTGAAAATCTCTCATATTATGTTATGCTTCACGTTTATAACGGTAGAATAAATCATGATTCAGGTTGGTCTATGTCACACAGATAATTCACCAAAGTCGCCTTACACCAACTGTATCCTTTATATACAAACAATATTAATTGGAAATTACATAAAATTAGCATATCAAGTAGTATCTATTTTCCTCATTATCAACATTACACGTGCCTTCACCAAAGTCGCCTTACACCAACTGTATCCTTTATATATAAACAATATTAATTGGAAATTACATAAAATTAGCATATCAAGTAGTATCTATTTTCCTCATTATCAACATTACACGTGCCTTTTTAAGCATCATCATGGCACTGCTAGTAATCCTTGATTTTGAACTTTTTAAGCAACTTAGTTTGTAATATAAGCAAAGAAAAACCAAATGAGTAGACAAATAATTAAGCCTTCTACACATGACTTACCATCCATGGTTGGTGAGGATGGGAACCGAGGTTCACCACCATTTGACACTCCCTTTCTGTGGGATAACATAGACTCCAAATCGCCTACCAGCTGTCAGGAGTGTTATCACAAATAAATTATCAATAGAACGAGAAGAGTCAGCAAGAAGAGAAGTATAATGAAAAAGAGACGTACCTGCTGCCAAGCTTTATTGACAACAAGCAACGTACTGTCATGATTATGTAGCTTTGCTTTCAGCTGGCTAAACTTACTCTCAAGCACTGAAAACTCAGATTTCTGTGCTTCAAGTTGCTGGACAAGCTTCTGATTTTGATATTCAAGAACAGAAGTGTCAATCTAGAAAAAAAATCAACCACTTAGCAAGTGAGATGAAAAATACAAAGAAAAAGCCAAAAAAATAGACTAATATTAGACAAGAACTGCATGTTGGATTCAGAAAGCCTAGAATCTTTGTATTCTACACAATACCTACAAGCAGGAACAGTTTCTAGGGCCTTACAAGGTTCAAGATCAGATTCAAGTGATATGAGCCAGGATTCTTAAATGCTTCATAGAACAATCAAACAGCCAATTGACAGGCAAAAGTTTAAGCATAAAACATCACCGTATTGTCAGATAAACTTTCTTGTTTGCAAATAAATTTTCATAAATAACAAGGGTCCACCAAATTACAACAATAAGAACCAAGCTGTTTCCCAGACTAGGTGGGGTCAGCTCAATGGATTCTTTGAAGCCAAGTGCTCAATCTTGTGACGTATTAGTAATTATCTCCAAAAACAAAGTATCATCTTTAATAGTTTCTTTCCAACACTTTTGAGGTCTTCCTCTCCCTCTTCTAAAGTGTTTAAATAACAAGTGTCCACCATAAGGCAAAAACAAACAATCATTCAGGCAAATACATCCCACTTTTTACATATACGAGTGTCATCTAAATCACTAAAAGAATCTTCCTTATGCAGAAACATAGTGGAAGGGCTTCCTGTGGCCAGAAACCCTCCTTCCATTCTATTGATTAATGATGTGATGACACAATGTAACCAAGATGCGTATGAAACAATTGAAATCCACTACAAGCCCACTTGTCTCATTGCATCTATTTCCCATAAACCAGATAAAGTTGCAGCACATTCAATAGTCAATCGCTTGATTCCATTGTGATGATGAACTTGAGTGCTTATCAATATGACATTCATTCTCATTTCAGATTTTTTCCCTAAGAAAATAGCACATTGCAATATATGTTGGTCATAAAAAAATCAAAGATCAACAACAACTAAACCTTTTCCCATACTAGATGGGGTCAGCTATATGGATTCTTTGTTTCCATAGAGCTTGATCACTTTTCATGCTAACCGTTAACTCAACATATGTTTAATCATGCTTTATTGTTTCCTTCCAACACTTTTATGGTCTTCCTCTTCCTCTTTTAACATTTTCACAATCTAGTTTCTCGTACCTTTTTATCGGAGCTTCCTTTGGCCGTCTTTCTACGTGTTCAAACCATCTTAAATGATTTTCCATCATTTTGACATCTATTGTTGTCACTCCCAATTAGTTTCTAATAACCTCATTATATATATGGTTTTTCCTTTGTTACCAGTCAGCTATCTCAACATCTTCGTTTTTGCCAGAGACATTTTTGTACATGTTGATGATTAACTACCCAACACTCAAAACCATACAACATAGTAGGTTGCTCTATAATATTTACCTTCCAATTTTAATAGTATCTTTTTGTCATATAGAAAACCGGATGCATCTCTCCATTTTAACCAACCTACATTAATTCTATCTTCTTGTCACATAGAATACTTGTTTCACCTCTCCATTTTAACCAAATAGCATTAATTTTATACAAAACATACAAAATCAAAGATGTCATGATTTAATACCTTAACCCTATTCTACTAAAATTGCTAAGTGAAAAGTTCACAACATGCTCAGATTTTGCTTAACCAAACAAGAACTTTCAACATTGTGAATAAAATCAGATTATTTGATACATACACATGCACTAAAAATAATCAAAGATGACAAATTAACGTGTAACTATCACAGCCTTAAACAAGCTGCTACATATGTCTCTGCACCCCTAGTGCATCATTTAGTATCTAGAGTCTAGACAACTATATACAAGGATATGCAGACATACATTTATTTGATCCTTGCTACCAAAACATTGTACTTTGCATACTAAAGAAACAGCGTGGAGTAGACACAAACCAAATTAGTGTGGAAACACAAAATGCATGAATCCAGAAAATTACAGGACAACCAATTCACTGCAAACCTCAATAGTCTCATTCAAGAAACCCCTTGTTTGCATTAAAATTATGAAATCAGAGCTCAAGAACTAAATGTCCAAGCAGACATTGACAACCACTGGAAACATGCATGAAGAATACTTCCCTGTTACAAGAGAGCAAAACCAAAACAGGTGGCTCTATCCAATATAAAACCACGAAGGGAAGTGCAGAAGAAAGATTCAACCCTGAATGCTTGATAAAAAAGAAAAAACTTAACCACGAAAAACAACTGTGCCAGCAACATACGGTAGCAAATTAGTCGAACTCTACAGAAACATAGAAAAAGGAAATGTGCAGGTATTGAAAAATAATAAGCATGCCCTAAAGGTTCTGTAGTCAATGAGCAATTAGAAACTTAGAACATCTAAGCTACAGATAGTAAACAGCATAAAACAAGAGAGAAGTTCGACCCCGGAGGTGATTCCTGTAGTTGAAGCCTGGAAGGCACCCATGCCAACAGATTATTTACCGGAAATTAGCAAACGACTGTAGCGAACAGCAACAAGAAAAGTAACAGGCACCCAAATGGAGGATGTTGCATCCTAGTACATTTTGCTTGACATGTTTGCATACAAGTAGGAATTTACAGGAAAAGGAATCGGAAAACAGTAAACAGTCAGAACCACGTCATGCCAGTTTTAAGAGACAACAAAACCCATGGCGAATCCAGACACTAAAATTCGTGCACATGAAGCATATGATTATACACAAAAAATATGACAAGTAGAATCCCATAATGAACACTGAAAATCAGTAAAAATAGATAATGAACCGAATAAGTTCCACCATCACGATAAATACACAAATAACATTAGCCTCACACATAATACACGATTCACGCCGTAAGAAAAATAATGAAAAGCACACAACCGTCAGACTCTAGACTTCCAAATCAAACCCTAAAATTCAAAAGACATCGATAACTTAAGAGAAGACAAAAAAATTTGATCACTGAGCAACACACTCTAAACAAAAGAAGCAAGAAACTGCCAACAAAATTAGAACCCAAAAGTCAATTGTGGGAACAAATAACCGTACTCTTTTTTCCTCGGAGAAAGGAAGGAACGGGTGCTTCTTAGTGGATGTGGGGGAAAGAGCGCTGAAATGGCGCCTTTTCCTGTCGGGCTCGCCGGTGCTACCCATTTCGCCCGCCGGAGATCAAACCCTAATTCTCATTAGGGCGAATACGAGAAGAGGATAAAGGAAGCCATTCCCCTCTTTTCCGCCGCTCCCCCTTTTGCTTTTTCTCCACCGGCACCCTTAAGGCTCGGTTCTCCGTCGCTCTCGAACCCTAGAAGAATAGACAAACGACTGCAAAAGAAACGCGAGATGGGAGTTATAGCAGAGAGCGGGAAACCGTCTGCTTTAGGAATAAGAAGACGAAGAGAGGGAGGTTGGAGGTTGGCGGAGCGGAGGAGCAGAGAGAATCGGGCTGCTCGGTGTGAAAAACACACACAAAACACGCACTTACGTACACGAGTTCTTGGTCAAAGAAACGAGCTCTTCTCATTAATCTCACTCTTAACCATTTTCTTCATAATTTCCCATTTTATATTCTCTGCCTCCCATATTATCAACCTGGATTCTCAAAAAAAAAATGGTAATTAGAAATTAAAAAAAACACTTCTTCTTTTTTATTGGCAAGCTGGAGTAGGGATGGGTGTGGGCCGTGACAGAGATGAGCTTGCCTAGCCTCTGCCTCGTACCTGCCCCATTTTCAACAGGGAAGAGCACGAAGCTGGGTCCTTTTTCTGTGGTTAATGAGGGCGATATCCAGCCGTCCATCCCTCGATTTCAATTTTATTATATTGTTAAATTAAAAGTATTTTCAATTAATTCAAACATTTAAAAATCTAGTGATAAAAAATAACAAAATTAGTGACATCAGGTATGGGTTGGATTTTCTTATCCCATATCCTAGGGATGGCAATGAGGCGGGTCGCAGATGGAAATACCTATACCTGGTCTTACGTAAACTTTAACGGGTCGGTTAGGGGTTTGGATTCCTTTTTTCGTGATGGCAAAAATGGATCTTTTTTCATGTAATGGAAAAAATGGATCACACGCATATATATACACATATGTATATATAAACATATATAAATATACACAAATATATATACACATGTATATGTATATACAATGTTTATATATAGGGTATGGTTCGGGACAAATATCATATTAGGTACGGATCAACATTGTTGTAAGGAACCCGAATACATACAACAACAACCAAGCTTTCTCTCATAGTAGATGGAGTCAGCTACATGGATTTTTTGTTTCCACATTGCCTTATCATAATTTGTAGAATTCATGTCCGAAAAAAATTTACGTAGTCGGAAGGCTAACACAACCCTCTTCCTTTATCTAGGTTTGAGACCGGTTATTCAAAGGTAATCCCTTACGAGCGAAGTTAAGGAACCTGAATACATACATATATGGGGCATCTTATTCCCATAAGGAACCCAAACATGATTGTGTTGGGGCCTCACGGGTCGGGTCAATATTGCCCTTCCTACCGTGTCGACCTCCATACCCCGTCAAATATACTCGTGCTTTTGACATCTCAAGTCTAAATCGGTGAGAGACTATAGCCAAATGTGATGTTTGGGCCATCTTCATTCGTGATCTTTGATTATTTGTCGTCTTGAACCCGATAGCACAAAAAGGAAACAATTAAAAGTGGACGTTTGCATCCACGCTAGATTCAACAAAGATGGCAACATAATGGGATATCATGGTTCTGGGCCACAAGAGATTTTAGGATGAAGTACTAAATCTGGATCCCGCGGCATATCCTTTCAAGTTCCAAATTTGGCTGCCCACCTTCATTCTCAATCATTTGCTTAGCATTTTTCAGGAGAATAAGAAACTGCACAAAGAGAAATGGCTCGGTCAACTCGCAAGTTGAAGGTCATGAGTTCATAGCCGACACATGCACCTGGTTTCAGCCTTCCCGTTGTACCCAAAAGAAAATTCCACGAGCTTAATGAACTAACCAAAAACAGTGTTGTTTAAACCGAGGGTAAAAAACACTCTCACCAAACATGCAACATGTGAGCTACACTTCCACACAAGAAGTTAGGTGCCTTCTAAAGATTGTACTATACTTGAGATGCACTTTGGAATTTCACCGAAATTTAGGTGGTTTACTAACAATATGTGCATATGAACTGTGTTTTTCGTTAAGACTCTAGCGTGTTCAAATAAGATTACTTTTCATACTGCAAACAAGCCTTTCTAATCATGGCCCCTAAATTAACACTCTAGCGTGTTCAAATAAGATTAGCCACAGCCAATGAATGATGATGCATTACCTTAAATATGGCATTAAGGCATTGAATTTTTTAATAAATAAGGTAAATAAAAAAGCACCAAATTGGTGCACAGAGTATACGAATCAGGGTCTAGATGCAGGCTATATTTCCTCCTAACGGTGATTAAAAACAGCAATATACCACATTCACTATAGATATGCACTTAACGGCCCCAGTACCAAATTTGCCCCAACGCTCCGAAACAACGACATTCAATCATCCTTAGCTGCGCATTCGTGCCTTCTTTTCTGTCCCACTTCAACAAGCAATGCAAGCAAAGCTTCACATACCTGAGCAGCGCCCGCCTCGTTAGGATCATCATTCAAAGATGAGTAAACCATCCAACCATGATCCATTTTCTTTTCAGGTCGCACGACAACAGAGCCAGGAACTTCAGCATCCCTTCTTGTCACAAGCCCATCGCTCTTCTCACCATATCTTAGCTGAAGCTGCAGGGCGCAAGCTGCCATAGCAGCTGCAAGAGGAAAGATTACTGGCACCTTTGTATATTGACCATCAGCTGCTGGTTCCGCTCGGAAAACAGGCAAAGGCAAGCGTGGAAGCTCAGCATGTGCAATATGTGACAATGTAGCTATAACACTCGGAGCAATGCTAGCCTCTGTATGGAACGAGACCACGGGCAATTCAGATGGCAATTGGTGTTCCCTTAGGAACTTCCTTCTCTTCTCATAAGTTAAATCCTCTAAGGATTGCATATCACCCTGTAGAAATATTAAATAAGAACCGCCATTAATAAGTGTGCTAAGAGAAGTTAAAACTATACTTCTAAGACTCTGCAATGCTTAAAATGTGAACCAACTATGAACTCATGGCGAGCGTGTTTTAAAGCCCGTTAAAATGATGCACTGAGAACAAATCCATCAGATCGTACAGCCACAAGGTTGGATTTGTGCCGATTAAGGCTGTTGAGTCATCATTAGATTTCAAATGCAAAGTGTTACCTGACGAATTGTTGCGGACTGCAACCCAGTAACACCCTGAATAAATTATAGCCTGTGGTAATGGCTATTTAGAATTATTTATTTATTTATTCATGATCCACGAAATTGATTTAATCAAAGTATTTTACCTTGATTACTTTGCAAATCAGAAGCTCCATGATTTTCCTTGTTTCAGTATCTGCCAATTGTCCTTCTCTCAGAATATCTGACGCAACAGGTGAACCACCATATGGGCTTTGAGCTAAAGCTAGACCAGCAACCTTGTCCTTCAAGTCAGACCAGTATAAGGACAGTGCTGCTGCTGCGTCCACTCCACCTTTGCTATGTCCCAGGAGCATGACACGCTTCTTTGAGCCCCAATAGATTTCCTCAATGTATGATTTTATTTCTCTGGCATTTTTTTCAACTGAAGCCTGAAACTTATACCTGAATTTGTGAGATAAGGATAGGAAAAATCACGAAGAACAGAGTCATACATAAAAGAGTCCTGACCTCACTGTGGATCTTCGCAATGTGACAAGCCAGTCCCATTTTTGAAAAGGAAACTTTTGTGTTCACAAAATAAAGAGGACCGTGATTGCTAAAAATACCTGTAGGAGCAGAAATGACCAAAAAAGAATTATAGTTTCATTACGGCTCACTAAATTCAATTATCATTCCACAAGCAGTAGAAAGAGCCATTGCCTGGAATCAGCAGATAGACCATAGTATTTGGTAGCTTGTTTTCCCCTTTTCTGAGAAGGAGACATAATAAACTAATGAGATCAAGAACAATAAGTTAAACCTAACCAAGACACTGAAATAGAAGAGTTGAACCACCGTACAACCTGACACCCTCAAGCAATTCCATGAATCTCCCTGTCCCATCCTCAACTGGTGGCATCCCTGGTTCACGCTGCAGCCAACCTATATCCTCAGAAGATCCACGTAAAGTCTTTTGCACACGTGAAATCAGACTGCAGATTAAAGTCATAACCCCATAAATACACCGACTGTATGAGAGAAAATATTACAACAACAACAACAACAACAACTAAGCCTTTTCCCATACTAGACGGGGTCGGCTACATGGATTCTTTGTTTCCACAGATCCCTATCGTGTGCCATGTTAGCAGTTAACTCCCAATAAGCTAGATCATTCTTTATTGTTTCTTTCCAACACTTTTGTGGTCGTCCTCTACCTCTTTTAATACTTTCCAAATTTAGTTTTTCTACCCTTCTTACAGGTTCTTCTTCTGATCTTCGTTCTATATGTCCAAACCATCTTAAACGATGTTCTCTCATTTTATCCTCTATTGGTGCCACTCCTAATTTATTTCTAATAACCTCATTATGTATACGGTCTTTTCTTGTATGACCACTCATCCATCTCAACATCTTCATTTCTTCACAGACATCTTTTGTTCATGTTGATGATCAGAACCATAAAACATGACAGGCCTAATTGCTGCTCTATAATATTTACCTTTTAATTTTAATGGTATCTTCTTATCACAAAGAATACCCGATGCTCCTCTCCATTTTAACCAACCAGTATTAATTCTATGTGTAACATCTCCATCAATTCTTCCATCACTTTGAAAAATTGACCCTAGGTATTTAAAACTTTCCTTTTGGGGAATGCAATGTGTGCCAATTTTAATTTCTATGTCCTCTGAAGTAGCCAAATGATCAAACTTACATTCCATATATTCTGTCTTTGTTCTACTAAGTCGGAGGCCTTTGCTTTCTAATGTTTCTCTCCATAGTTCTAATTTTCTATTAACTTTTTCCTTAGACTCCTCCACTAATACAATGTCATCTGCAAATAACATACACCAAGGTACTTCATCTTGGATATGTTTTGTTAACTCATCCATCACCATTATAAATAAGTATGGACTTAAAGTTGATCCTTGATGTAACCCAATATTAACTTAAAAGAAGTCTGTCGTTCCTTCATGAGTCCTCACACATGTTTTTGCACCATCATACATGTCTCTTATAAGGTTAATATATGTCAATGGGATACCTCTTTTTTCCAAAGTTCTCCAAAGAACCTCCCTCGGTACCCTATCATAAGCTTTTTCTAGATCAATAAATATCATGTGAAGGTCTTTCTTTTTGGATCTAAAATATTCCATAAGACGCCTCAAAAGGTGAATCGCTTCAATAGTAGATCTGCCTGGCATAAATCCAAATTGGTTTTGTGTTGTACTTGATACTTGTCTTAACCTACGTTCGATAATTCTTTCCCATAATTTCATAGTATGACTCATTAACTTGATACCTCGATAATTCGCACAATTTTTAATGTCTCCCGTGTTCTTATATTTGGGTATAAGTGTACTTGTTCTCCATTCCTCGGGCATCTTTTGGTTTTTCCATATTTCATTAAATAGCCTTGTGAGCCAAGTGATTCCTATTTCTCCTAGTATTTTCCAAACTTCTATAGGAATATTATCTGGTCCTACCGATTTACCACTCTTCATATGTTTAAGAGCCTCTTTGACTTCATTCTTTTGAATACGTCGGTAGAAATTGTGATTTATATACTTTTCTGACTTGGCTAAATCTCCTAAACTAATACTAACATCTTTATTTTCATTAAAAAGCTTATAAAAATAGTTTTTCCATCTATTTCTTATATCATCATTTGCCACTAGAATTTTTTCATCCTCGTCTTTTATGCATCTAACATAATTAAGATCTTTAGTTTTCTTATCTCTAGCCCTAGCTATCCTAAAAATATCTCTTTCACCCTCTTTTGAGTTGAGTTTTTTATATAAGTCATCCCAAATCTTAGCTTTTGCTTCACTAACGGTCTTTTTCGCTTCTTTCTTTGCTTTCTTATAAGCTTCTAAAGTTTCACTAGTTTTCTTAGCATAATGTAATTTGTAACATACCCTCTTTGCCTTGATTTTATTTTGTACTACTTCACTCCACCACCAAGCTTCTTTTTGTGCCGGTACACCTCCCTTAGATACCCCTAACACATCTTTCGCCACTTTCCTAATATGTATAGCCATATTGTTCCACATATTACAGGGTGTGCCAACATAATTCCAAACATCTCCTTGAAGGACTTTCTGTTTAAATATATCTTCTTTCTCGCTTTTGAGGTTCCACCATTTAGTCCGAATAGCTCGATGCACTCTTTTCTTCTTTGTCCACTTTTTTATTTGTAAATCCATAACTAAAAGTCGATGTTGGGTGGTTAAGCTTTCTCCTGGAATTACCTTACAATCTTTACAACACGCTCTATCTTTTTTTCGACAAATAAAGTAATCAATTTGTGTTTGTGATAAGCCACTCTTATAAGTAATTAAATGTTCATCTCGTTTTTTGAAGATTATATTGACTACAAAGAGATCAAATGACATAGCAAAATTTAAAATCTCCCTACCTTTCTCGTTTATATCCCCAAAACCAAAGTTTCCATGAATCCCTTGATATCCTAATGCCTCTTTACCGACATGTCCATTTAAATCTCCTTCTAAACAAATCATCTCCCTTTGTGGAATCTTTTGAAACACCTTATCTAACTCTTCCCAAAAAACTGTCTTTATACTATCTTCTAGTCCTACTTGGGGTGCGTAAGCACAAACTATATTCAAAACCTCTGCTCCTAACACTAATTTCAACATCATGATTCGGTCACCATATCGTTGTATGTCTACTACACTCTCCTTTAAATCTTTATTTATGATAATACCAACTCCGTTTCGAGCCTTTTCTTTACCTGAGTACCATAATTTAAAACCTGTATCCTCTATCTCCTTTGCTTTTTCTCCAACCCATTTTGTCTCTTGTAAACATAGAATATGAATCTTTCTCCGAATCATAGTATCTACCACCTCCATTAGCTTACCCGATAATGTTCCGATATTCCAGAGAAAATATTACAAATCTGTGAAAATCCCCTAAAAATCAGAATGGGAGTTTTGAAGCGATTTACAGAAACAAAAACATCACCATATGCTTCCCCAAACAAGAATTAAATGTTCATAATGCCATCCAAGCAACGCACACCTTTATCAAGAAGGTGCAACACAGTCTTTGGTTATTAGTGATGCATCAAGAAGAAACAAAAAATTGTCAATAAAAGGTCATAACATTGATTTTGAATCCTGTAAAACTCTCTTCCTTTTCTAACTTCCCATGAAAATCTTGACTTTTAATATCACAACCGACAATTGACCCACACAAAAAGGTGAAACACAGTTTGCAGTAATGCATCAAAAAGAAACTAATCTTGTCACAACTATATCTAACAGGTGGTGAGTTTGAGAAGTAATTTGAGCATTTCTATATTAACATAGTAAGATCTCAGAGGTGGCTGGTTTGAAGAATAAGCAACCATTACATGAACTGTTCTTATAAAACACAGCATGGACCAAAGAGGTTTAATACGTCTGGCAGGTCATTCTGTGATGTTAGCCGCAATATGAGTAAACTTACCAGTTGGTATGATGTGGAAAGATGGTAAGCATGCATAAAAGATGGACAAGAGTTTGATATCAAACATAACGTTCAACAGCAGCCAGCAGGTGACCGAATCGTATGCAAAGTAATCATATGAGGATAATAGCTTCTTCAACAAATATTTAAGTAGATACAGACGAACAACATAAGCTGTAATCTGAAGTGAAAAAATATCGATAAGGTCCAGTTTCCGAATTGGTATTCAGTTCAGTAAGTAAACTAGGAAACTAGTATGAGAGCTTTCATAGATACTAGCAGAGAAACACCCATTTCATACACAAGTACAATGCCCTCAGCTTAGCCAAGCTCTTCCCTAGAGAGGTGATGACTAAAAAAAACTCGAAACACTTAACACATCTCATCTTCATGGCTTCCAAAGTAAAGCAAGTAATTGCTTTTTCAAAGTCATGCATGGTTCAGCATGTGTCATTTTCCTTTTCTGTAAAAAACATTAACAGCAAAGAATTTGAAATCTCTAAACACGAACCCTGAGACAAGAAACACGTTTCAGATAACAATTATAGCCTAAACCTTTCAACGGCAACACTATTGGCTTCTTAAGGGGAGTAATCAACCGAATAATGATAGATAAATTTAACAAATGAAATATCCATAACCTGACAAAAAAAATCACAATGACAATCTACAGGAGTCCAGGCACAAGAAATCACAAAAAAGGAGGAGAAGGAAATGATCTTAATAATGATTTATCACTATTAAGATGTGACGCTTTATAATAATGATCATTAACTTAAAGAGCGGAACTTTATAGATACTTTATCCTTTTATCATTTTATACCTTTGAAACATGGAAGATCCCATACTATTTCCCTGAGCTGAATCTGCAACTGCGGTGATCTCTCTAGAAGAAGCTCCTGCTTGTGTGCTGTTTCTATCATGGGAACTGGAAATGTTGACGCTAGATTCAAAAGAGAGCTCAGACGTGGAACATCCATCAATTGTACATTGAGGAACATCAGAAAGGTTTCTTCCCTGCTGTTCAGAACACATGAGCAGCAGTTCTTGCTCACCCCAATCATCATTTGGCATACTATCTTCTGTTAAACAGAAGCATAAACAGAACTTATGTATAATGTGCATTTTCTTGTAACAACTCAGGTACAAAGGGTAAATCACAAAAGACACAAAAATGGTACCCCAATTTGTATGACAAAAAACAGCTCAACTGATTCAGTATTGGTGAGTTAGTTTGCTGACATAACATCCTTACTGTAGGTCATGACTCACTAGTCACTAACAGGAAAAAGAAAGCAAGTACACGAAAAGGAATGAAATTGTCTTAGGCATGCCATTTTTGTACCTAACTTGGGAGGCTTATAAGAAAGCAAAGAAAGAAGCAAAAAAGACCGTTAATGAAGTAAAAGTCAAAATTTGAGAGAATTTATATAAAAAACTTAACTCAAAAGAAGGTGAAAGAGATATTTTTAGGATAGCTAAGGCTAGAGATAAGAAAACTAAGGATCTTATTTTTGTTAGATGCATCAAAGATGAGGATGAGAAGATTCTAGTGGCGAATGATGATATCAAAAATAGATGGAAAGATTATTTCTATAAACTTTTTTAATGAAAATACAAATATTAGTATTAGATTAGGGGAGTTATTCAAATAAAAAAAGTATATAAACTGCAATTTCTATCGATGTATTCAAAAGAATAAAGTCAAAGAGGCTCTTAAATATATGAAAGTTGATAAATATGTAGGACTGGACAATATTCCTATAAAAGTATGGAAAATCCTAAGAGAGATAGGGCTCACTTAGCTCAAAAGACTATTTAATGAAATGTAGAGAACCCAAAAGATGCCCGAAAAATGGATAACAAATACACTTATACCCATACATAAGAATAAGGAAGACATTCATAATTGTGCGAATTATCGAGGTATCAAATTAATGAGTCATACCATGAAATTATGTGAAAGAATTATTGAACATAGATTAAGATAAATATCTAGTACAATAGAGAACCAATTAGGATTCATGTCGGGTAGATCTATTATTGAAGTGATTCACCAATTGAGACGTCTTATGGAATATTTTAGAGCAAAAAAAGAACATGATAGTTATTGATCTAAAAAAAGCTTACGATAGGGTGCCAAGATATGTTCTTTGGAAAACTTTGGAAAAGAGAGGTATCCCATTGACATACATAAATCTTATAAGAGACATGTATGATGGTACAAAAACATGTGTGAGGACTCATGAAGGAATAACATACTCTTTTGAACTTAATATTGGGTTACATCATGAATCAACTTTAAGTCCATATTTATTTATATTGGTCATTGATGAGCTAACAAAACATATTCAAGATGAAGTACCTTGGTGTATGTTATTTGCATATGACATTGTGTAAGTGGATGAGTCTAAGAAAAAAGTTAATAGGAAATTGGAACTATGGAGAGAAACGTTAGAAAGTAAAGGCTTCCGATTTAGTAGAACAAACATAAAATATATCGAATGTAAGTTTGATCATTTGGGTACTTCAAAGGGCATAGAAATTAAGATTGGTACAGAGTGCATACCTCATAAGGAAAGTTTTAAAAACCTAGGGTCAATACCTAGGGTCAAAAAATTGATGGAGATGTTACGTATAGAATTAATGCCAGTTGGTTAAAATGGAAAGGGACAAAAGTATTCTGTGTGATAAGAAGATACCATTAAAGTTAAAAGGTAAATATTATAGAACAATAACTAGACTACTATGTTTTATGATTCTGAGGATTGGGTAATTAATCATCAATATATGTAAAAGATGTCCATAGTAGAAATGAAGATATTGAAGATGGATGAGTGGTCACACAAGGAAAGACTGTATACATAATGAGGTTATTAGAAACCAATTGGGAGTAGCACCAATAGAGGATAAAATGAAGGATAATCGTTTAAGATGGTTTGGACATGGAGAAAGACGACCCAAAGACTAAGAAGATAAGAAAAATTAGATTGTGAAAATGTTAAAAGAGAAAGATGACGACCACAAAAGTGTTGGAAAGAAACTATAAAGAATGATCTAGTTTATATTGAGTTAACTGCTAGCATGACACATGATAAGGCTATGTGGATCATCCTTTATCGTTTTCAAAGATAAATATATGAAAAGCGTGTCTTTATTTGGGAAAAGAAAGGAAAAGAAACATGGCTAGCAAAACAAATTCTTCCCACACATAGCACAAATTGAATCCACAAATCATGGAAATATATTGCAAGAGAAGAAACTCAGATAAAATTAATTAAATATTATACTGTACGTAAATATAGGTTAAGCTGTGCATACAGTTATTACACCCAAATAAACAAAACACAAATAACGTGTAAGAAGATTTCAGCTACATGTTTTAGTTATCAGTGTCACCTTTTGCTGAAATACCCAAATCTCATCAAGGAAAGTAAAAACCAATACCTTTGGGGCCTGTTTGGAAGGACCCAACTATCCAACAAATAGAGTAGTCCAGAAGTACAAACGTTATTTCTTTTCTGGTGCTCAAACCAAATAATCACAAACTGAAAACTTTTAATCCAGGCAAGAACACAATTTTCAAAGACGTTCTTTTTGAAAAGCAAGAGACAAGATAATAAAATTTCTGCTTCATCCAACAAGTCTGTTTAATGCATAAATGATGGTAACTGCATACTTTCTTCATATAAGGTGAACAGATGCACACACACACCTCCCTCTCTACAGAAATAATTTAGCAATTGTGTGGAAATTGTTCTTAAAAGCCTGCATAATCTAAATTATAAATATACATCAGCTCATAACACAAAAGTTGTCTGGAAATCTAGTAGAAATTAAAAGATCAAGCTAAATTGAGAAAGAAAAAGGTGCAGGAGAACATGCACATGCACATAACAAGAGAAAAAGAGTGCTGAGACCATATCTCACTAGAGTCAGCATTAAGTTCATCAACATGGGATCTTAATAAGAAAGAACCATGCAAATTCTACATCTCAGAGTACTTTTACCAGCAAAATTGCAGAAACAGTGAGTTAAATATGAACTTGTTTGTGCAAGATATGAAGAAGCTTCCTCGACGGATGGAACAGAAGAAAATAGCTGAGGGATGAGCCTGAGCCCTTCATTTCCAGTGCCATTGTTGTGGACCTAATTCGTCATAGAAAAATAAAAGTAAAAAATAATTAGCATAATCAACTTGTAGGAGTATATCATGAATGTGGTATGTGCAAACTACATGGGTTCTAAAGCAGTAATCACTACTATTCTTACTCTAAGGATCCAAACATTGTGAGTTACAACAAATCTATAAGAATATGTTTGTCATGATTATAACACTAAAATCCAGGAATGCTCCTGAGCACTTTGATATAGTATGTCATCGAGGTTGGAGTTGTGGATCTGATGGTAACTCCATTAAACTCAGCTTAGTTTTTTAAGAAGAAAGCATTGTGAAAGCATTAGGAAGTGGTTATGATGATGTTCACTATTTTGTAACTGTATCCCAACATATTTGAGTATGCAATCAATTGTCTTAAGGGATTCGCTTCTCCAGATTCTCCACTCCCTATGACAAACAGTTAAAAAACGAACAAACATCATATGGCTAATTAGACAGATGAAAGTGATGCACTGAAAAGAGAAAAACTGAAAAGGTTTGTTAAGTTAATTCTTATTAAGGCTTGCAACCCAATAAAAGGCGAATATTTCTTACAGCAGAACCAGCAGTAGAGGCCCAACCAGTAGAAAATGCGCCTTCCATTTTCCAACGAGAAGATTCTAGTAAAACCATGAAAGGAATCAGATATGAAAATACATGCTTCAAGATATACGTAAGATCTACCAAATTTACTATATCAAACCACAGGGTTTGGAATGCACACGGCACAAAAGGTAGCTATCATGAGTCCTATATTAAATAATGTGGGCAACAATGATAATGAGAGATTAGACAGCAGCACACAAAATTCATATATCCAGATATTTGGTTATACAAAAAAAAAGCAGAATGTATTTTTATAGATCAAACCAAATAAAGAAAGAACGAGGATGAACATGAAACCTTTAAAATACTTGAAACTAGTAAAGTCATGTCAAGAAGAGGCTAAAGAAAATCCTTACCTCTCCATGGAACCCTTTCCAGAACATATCCCATGCAAAAATAATAAATTATCTTCCTAAGAAAACTCAAGACTAACTTCCTAACTTTTATGTCTAAAAAAAAGAAAATCAAGCTGAAGTTACTAATGAGCAGAATGAAGGTAAATAACCCTAACATCGGTAGGCCACTGAAGCAATACATAATCGTATAGTGTGAACCTCAAGGATAAAAAGGAAGAGACCATACTTTCACCAGCTCGCATCTATTACCATCTATGTTACATGGGTACGCCCAAATGGGCGATGTACCTGTATCCGGTACGTACTGGGTACATGTACATGTATTGGTATGTTTGCTATGTACCAATACCGCAAAAGCCATACCGGTACACGTAGATGCGTACCCGATATGGGTACATCAAGTACCCGTATCGGGTACGTAATGGATCGGGTGACCCATATGGATATGGGTTGCCCGATGCATTTTTAATCTTTAAAGCCTTAATCATGTGTTACCCTCTTTCTCTCTACTCTGTTTGGTGCGTAGTCGTACCCTCTCTCTGTTTCGGATGACAGATGGCGAGCTATGGTGGCACTAGCTCCTCCGTTCCTCCTTCTTTCAGTTTTACACTATGTTACACTATATGAGACACTATTCTTATTAACACTTTGGTTTCACTTAAAGGCTACATTTTCCACGTATATCATAGGTAATTTATGAATTAGCGATTTAGCGTTACCAACCGCAAGTTCTCCTTATCCAATAATTGTTGGTTGCCTATTTATCCAAGAGGACCGACATACTAAATGTTATGCACGAAGGTGTTGGTTACTATATTTCGAAGATATTGGAAAAAGAAGTTACCTGAAGTGTGCAACACATGAGAAGTGAATAGTTTGAAGAAAACAATTAAAATCTCTATCAATTTAATGCTCTATATGTGTACTCAAAATTGTCAATCACTATGAAATGAATTTTAACTTCACATTAAGGAGTACAACTTATAATGGGTTAGTTACTAGGATATATAAAATTGTTTTCTTCCTTGCTTTTGCAAACTAAAATGCTTGAATCAAACCATTTATATATTATAATTTTATTGCAGGGTCTCTCAGATAGGAGAACCAGTGAAACAAGTTTGAATTCAAAGAGTTCACCTTCTCACATAATCCTAACCTGATGTGTTCCATCATGGTGCATGGTATATTCAAACTTCTATGACTTGCATCTCCTATTTTGTTCTTCCATCGTGGTGCAAGATATATTCAAATTTTAAGAATGTTACTTTTTAATTGTTATGATTTGTCCTACTTGTTAATTATCATTGATATGTTGGCAATTATTATTGACATGTTGGCAAGTTGCTTGCCACCCAACTCAGTTGCTGGTTTGGGATTTTATACATATCTAGATAGATTGGTAGATAACTATAGGCCATAGTGAGTGTGAATTCACGCATGTTCAAAGCCACCCTGCCTTTGACTTTCTCATTTTGTTCATCTAGGTTTCTACTTGTTAATATAGTCTTTCTTCCAGGGTAGATACCTTTCATGTTTCATACATCCTTAGGTTTCAAAAGCGTCTAGCCTTTCACAGATATTGGTAGGAGGTTTGCAACACCAAAAGCTTTCTAAAAAAGGGGCTTTATATTTTTCATTTTGTTCATGGCATGTTGTTATGGTAAGGGAACTTGTTATTGTCTAATATGTTTTCATATCAAAATGTTTATTTTCAGATGTCTAATATGTATGCTAGTGGTAGTACTTCGTCTGCTTCTATCACTAATAAATTTGTATTTGAAAGACTAGAGAAAGGTTGTCTGCTTTTGGTATATGTATCTTTGCTACAAGATAAAAAGATAGGAAGCGAAAATGCAAGTTGGCATTGTAATTATTGTGGTTTAAGTTACAAAGTGTCTTATTTTAAAGTGAAGTGTCGTTTATTAAAGGAAAAAGAAAATGACATAGTTATTTGTTTTTTTTGTTACTTATCGATATCTTTCAGAGATGAGACAAATTTAGAGAGAAGCACATGAAAGAGTAAGACAAGTGCAAGTTCCCTTACCTACTATAGCTACAAGTTTGAATTCACCTACATGTGAATCATTTGATGGAAATATGAGAAAAAGAGGCGGTGAAGGCCAATTATCAAAAGCATTTAACAACGAAGCAAAGATTCATTTGACATGTGAAATAACAAGGTTATTTTATTCTAGAGGCTTACCTTTTAATGTAGCTATAAACCCTTACTATGTCAATGTATTCAAATATGTTGCTAACACCTCAATTTTAGGTTTTGTTCTACATCAATATAATACTACGAGGATTACACTATTACACAGAGAGAAAACTCATTTAATGAGATTGCTTCAACCTATCAAAGACACTTACCAAAAAAAGGAGTGAGCATAGTTACAAATGGATGGATTGATGTACAAAGAAGACTTTTTATTAACTTGATGGCTATTTCATATGCATGTCCTATGTTTTTAAGGTATATTGATTGATCAGGTAAGGTAAAAGATAAGAACTTTATTGCGGATGAAATTATGAAAGTTATTAATTAGATTTTATTTCAAAATGTTGTGTAAGTTATAACAGATAATGCACTGGTTTAGAAACTTGTTGTGATGATTATTGAATCAGTTTATCCTAATATTTTTTGGATGTCATGTGTAGTGCATATATTAATCCTTGCCTTACAAAATATTTATCACCCTAAAAAGTCTATAAATAATGAAGTTCCTTATAACAAGTGTTATTAGATAACGGATGTTGCTGACGATACCATTGCTATTAAAAAATTTATCATGAATCATTCTATGAGGTTAGCAATGTATAATCAATTTATGGATCTAAAGTTACTTGATGTCATTGATACAAGATTTGTTTCAACGATTATTATGTTGAAAAGGATAAAAATCATCAAGCATGATTTTTAAAGAATGGTTAGCAGTGACCAGTGATCTCATTATATAGATGATGATATTCTAAAGGTTGTTATTGTGAAAGATATGATTTTAAATGATCTTTGGTGGGATAAGATTGATTATATTTTAAACTTCACACAACCTATTTATGATATGCTTCAACTATGTGATACTGATAAGTCAGTCCTTCATTTGGTTTATGAAAAATGAGACTCTATGATTGAGTAAGTAAAGTAAGTTATTTATCAACGTTAAGACAAAGAGTTGAATCAATAAGTCAATACCTACATAGTAGTGTATGATATTCTTGTTGAGAGATGGACCAAAAGTAACACACCATTTCATTGCTTAGTGCATTCTCTAAATCCGAGGTAAACTCTTAAGTTTTAAGATTTAAATAACTTTCTTCTTGTTTGATTATTATGTTGTTAATTGATATTTTTGTATTCTAATATCTAGGTATTATAAGGCAATGACTTGAAGAAGCTCCTAATAGAATTTTACTGCACAAAGATAATGAAATTTGTGAAGGAAGGAATAAATGTCTTAGAAGGTTCTTTCAAGATTCACAAGAAAGGTTAGAATTAGATAATTCGATTACTTTAAAAATAGATGGAGTTTATCCTCAAAGGAATGGTGGGTTATTCATGGATAATCAATTCCCAAGCTTCAAATGATCACTTAAAGCTTCTTTCACAACTATGCTCATCCTCATAAAGAAATTGGAGCACATATTCATCCATCCATTCTTATAGGAAGAAATAAGTTAAAGCCTTAAAAAAGTAAAGATTTTGTTTTTGTTTATACAAACATTAATCTTCTTTCAAGAAAGAATAAGGATTAGGAGGAAGGTGAAACAAAAATATGGGATGTTGGTGGAGATAATTGGGATCCATTTGAGAGATCAATAATTCTTGAAGTTGCATCATTGTCTCTTGATGAACCAAATATAGAAGCTTTCCTTTTTACATATGATACAACAACAACTAAGCCTTTGTTTCCACACAGCCCTATCATGTTTTTACATATGATAGTAAAGGAAATATTGAGATCGAGACTATTTGGGTTTGAAGCTTAATGTATTTTGATTCACGATTATCGTAGCTGATATTCAACACAAACTTCATTACACTCATATACAAAATGAGAATGACGAAGTAGTCCTGTTTCTTCTGTAGCAACCTTTTCACGAGCAAGTTTCCAAAACCAAATTGTAGAATGAGTAACAAAATCCCAACACAACCAAAACCAAAACTCTAACCTAACTCACCAAACATGCAATACCGCAACCCCAAAATTACACACGGAATCTCAAAAAACAAGTTCTAATCAATAGCGTCGTGGGCCGATCTCTAACCCATCAACAAAAAACCAGCGGGAAACAATATCTTGCAAAAGTAGCATTACTACTCGATTGTCTCGCCAGAATTGCCGTCGTTCCAGTGGCAAATTCCGCACACCTAACCCAAAAACCAAGAGGCGGAATTCCCGCTGCATCAAGAAGATTTTGTACACCAAATCCGACCCAAAAAGAAACAGAAAAACTAACGCTAAACAAAATTCTCCCGAAATTCCCCTGATATCTCGACCAATTCCTCCCGAAGTTTCTTTAACCAATACAACAATTCTCACAATTCCTAAGGTAGATTCACGAGAGCTACTAAAAATTCCATCCTAATTAAATCTTCATGAGATTAAAAAAAAAGAACATGAAGCAACTGCAAGAGATCGAAATTTTTACCTCGGCGATCCATGGGAGCGAATGGCAAAAATCTGATCAATCACAAGCCCGCCATGCTAAACGAGAGAGATGAGAGAGTGGGAGTACGAGCATGTAAAGTTACCGATTCCTTCCTAACATGAATTGAAATTCTGTGTGATGAAAGCTTGCTGTTCCCGAACTTTTGTAGTTGGCTAGGGACAGACGTAGAAACAGAAACGGTACCAGGATACGTTTTCCTGGAGCGGGATAAAACGTTATTCTTCACGAGTTGCGTCACTGCCTCAAAACGGCCTTTCCAAGAAAAAAAAAGAGTGACAAGCCATTTGCTTCGCGTGGAGAAATTCCGAGTGGTTCGAGTCCAACGGAGATCCATGACGGCGGTCCAAACCCAGGCCGGGTCGCGGATCAGTATCATTCCAAACCGGACCCCGAATGAAAGCAGCATATCTGGATCTGAATTTGTTCAGACCAAATTCGACAATGTACATTTTATTGGAGAATACACACTAATTAAATATCCACCGGCTTCATAACTCGTATCCAAGCGCTTAGCTCAATTATTCTTACTCCAAAGCATCCCACTTTTAGCACTAACCAGGCACAAAACCATTATTACATCAAAGTGCATTTGAATATGAGCTCAACACACAAACTGCAATTGAATCAGAGTCTGGATTTGGATATGGAAAAATACTCCAACAAGGGTAAATAGGATCTCCACATCCAAATAAAGAGATCTAATTCCAATTTTGGTTCCCCGCATCGACATAATTGGACCTCCCCAAACCAGACCAAATCCATACCCCCTTGGAAACACATGTTATGGCGGACCCCCTTGTCCTCGATGGCACAAGATACACACTAGATATGTTTGGTTCCGGCCTGAGACTGATTTCAATTAGGGACGGTTCTGGTTTGAGTATCAAACTACTCGAAACAGGTAATTTTATTAAAAATTTATAAAGTATAGAAAATATTTTAAAAAAAGACCGAAATCAGTACTTTTAAACAGTCGATTCTGGTTTGGTTTCACTTTTGATTTTCTAAAAAGTGAAACCAGAATCAACCCGGGTGGTACCTGATTTATTAAAAACATCGGAAAACTAGAGAATCTCGTACATGATCATGGTGTCATCGGAAAACTAGAGAATCTCGTACAATTTGAAAGGGTTTCAATCGGAAGGTAAAGAGGAATAGGAGGAAGGGGAAGAGGCGGCCACCACTTCAACGCCGCCTTTTCTCTTGTATATACTCATTTTCTTGGTAAGTTCAGGCCAACCATCATTTAAATGTGAGACCTTGACCTGGGTTTATACCAGTTCAACCTATTAATTAAAGCCTCTAGTTATGCCTATCCTTGATATTATTGTCGAGAGAGCCATTTTAGATATAAACCGAAGTACCCCAAGGTTGAAGCTCAAGCCATGCCTTATGGGTTGGTCCATTCCATGTCAACGGTGCATCATTGAGATGCAGCGCGACTCTTGATGGCCTCAAACGAGATTCAGGAATCGTAATGCTATTTATTGTGATAAATTGGATCAACTGGTTGAGTAACTTTGCATTGGGATAAGACTAGACAATTAAAATAACTGATATTGTCTCGCAAAAAAACGTCAAACTTAAATATATCAAATATCCATAAGTCTAAATAATCCATTAAAAAATGGTATCAGTTCACCGAGCATAACCCCTAATGACAAAAATAACCATCTAGAAAATCTAGCTCTCATCTATATCGTACTATCTCAAAAATATAGCTCGACCAATCTTTTAGTCGACTCTGTAAGCTCTAGAGGTGCTAGTTTTAGGATCAACTGGAAAATAATAGGGTGAGCTTTAACCCATAACTTAATAGGAAAGTTACATCCATTAACATAATTTATACTAAAAGCATGAATGTTTCGTAATAATTTCATAACAAATCACAATTATATTTTCAGCTCATGATTTCAACTTTATACTCACACACATCAATTCAATTATAATAATTACAACCGATAATGTGAAGATGGAATGCCCGAGAGACCTACAAAACTCTAGAAACCCCACACAAGCTACATAAGTACGACTCATGTATTCACACATCATTATGTTTTAAAATAAATTGCATATCAACACATTCATGAGTTCATATTCAGATCCACATATCCAAATCCATACACACGCTAATCAAATAATATTGTTAATGTCAAACACATGCATATACTTTTTATTTTTAACAACCAATCTTAATGAATAAAATCTAATGGTTGTCATGATATCTTGTGATTATCTGATTTTATGAATTTTTTAAATCTAATCTAGATTCTCTTAATCTTTATAATATATATATATATATATATATATATATATATATATATATATATATATATATATATATATATATATATATATATATATATATATATGAGAGAGAGAGAGAGAGATTGAGAGTATCTGGTACCCTTGATTCATTAGCTATATGCTACTTGCTTCTGATTATCAGATTATCTCTTTTTTTAGCCAGCGTCCATTTGGAATTGATGTATCTTCGTGGAGAACGGCAAGAAAAAAGAGACAGCGCGCATTCTTTTGCAATTGCCCTCCTCAAATACAAAGGAAGGTGGCCCTTGAGAAGACACCACAATGATATTCTGGGTCTGAAGATCCCTGCATTGGCTAGCCGACCAATGCCTATAATTACTACACTGAACTTTAGTAGGTGTTAGTGGGCTCGTGCAACATGGCCGTAGGCACTAGCTAGGCTGGACCGAGCCCCGGACAGAGGCTTGACCTAGAGCATCCACCTCATTGGCCAACTTGCCACATACCTTTACTCGATGAATTGTCACCAGTCCTTTCGCAATTACGCTTTCATCATGCTTGTTGTGGTCAAAGCAATGCCAGGAAAGTTTTAGACGGCTTAAAAACAAAGTAAATTAAGTGTTGATGTAGTTTTATTAATTTTTGTATATAAAAGTTACCCGACCCAAAAAGCTAGTCGCTTGACACGAAATATACATGAAAACTGGAGATGTAAGGGCATGGCGGCAACCTAGTGTTGCATGGAATTTTTTTATAATTATTTATTACTGTTATTTTGGAAGGAGTGATTAGATCTTGCCAATGTAATGCACTTATACATAATCACTATTTTTTTAAAAATAATAACAATATCCTTCGTACTTTCTCAAAGCAATGAGTGAGTATAAGCAAACATATTAGAAACGAGCATGTTTTCCGTTATGAAAGAAGGCCTATTAAAATCATTGGCACAAGAGTTAAGGTTATATTGTGTTTGTATGAGAATCAAGAAAGATTGTGAGTGATACATGGCGCTTCTTCATCATGGTAAGTCCTCTTTCTAGTGTGACCCGTGGAGTAGGCACTTTTTGTCAAACCAGGTAATCGTAGTGTTCTTGTTCTCCTCCTCCATTTTCTGTATATCGATGATGTGATTTAACGTGTACTTCTGCAAAAATTTGAGTATTTGCGTGACATTAAGAGCATATTTTCAATAATGATTTCCAGGTTTAAAACCATTGACAATATAACAAAATGTTTTTAAAATTAAAAACCAACAAGTTATTTAACACAAATATAACGAAATATTTTGTATTAAATATTTATGTTCATTTCAGGTGAAGTCCGGCGCATGATTCAGCATAATACAAGCCCTACCACTGGTGCATCTACGTTTTTTCTTAATGCAGACACACGTATCAAAATCATGACCTTTAACTTGTGAATTGGCCCTCTAACCAGGTTCTTGGTTTGACTTGTTGATGGTGGCAATGGAATCTGTGGGTATTTGATCCGGTGGCGCTAGGTTTTTGCTGGTCAGTCATAATCTAGCTACACTTTTCGCTGTGGCACGCAGATATATATTATATAGATAGACAGACAGATAGAGAGACGGGGAGGGGGCATCTTGGTATACAATAACGTATCAATAAAATAAAACATCACGTATCTTGTACGTTGAAAGGTTTTTAACGGCCCATGCATGGATCAATGAGAAGGAGTGTTGGTATCCGAATCCGAATTGGCTTAGCGAGATCCACTGTGATGAGATTTGGAGCTTTGTTTGTAGCTTTGGACCGAGTTCCAAATCCATATTCAAATCAGTCAGATTCAACCTGATTTTGCTTATGAAATTATCTGATTAGTTTGTTCTTTTTTGCATTTGGATTTAGTGTGGATTTTTCTCATTAAATTCTGAATTTGAGCACCTACAAACTGAGGCGAATAGCCCCTTTTTGGGGGAATTGAGGCAAACAACTCATTCCTATACTTGGATGCTATATTCTAACTAGAAAACTAGGGATAATAGCCCATGGAATCACCCGGGGCTCGTTTGGTTTTTGTGTGTGCACGCGCACGAGTGTGTCTGCATGTCCATATATATATATATATATGTGTGTGTGTGTGTGTGTGTGTGTGTGAGAGAGAGAGAGAGAGAGAGAGAGAGAGAGAGAGAGAGAGAGAGATGTTGGCATTACCATCAAGCATATTGTACCGCTTGGTTCTGGATTCAGGCCCACATCCAAACCAAACCCAAAGTGGAGAAAAAAATGCATGGCAATCCAGATTCAGGCGCTAGACATATAGATTCCAAGCAAACCAAACCTTTGATCAATGGCCATGGATGCTAACCAGCAGAACTTTGTTACGAATTTGATCTTAATTGGACTTCTATTTAGCTTCACTTAACCACGAAAAGCTTATCTGAATATGTTCATATGTGAAGGTTGATACATAACTTTGGATCAGCAGATTCTGAATCAGAATCCAAATTCATCATATTCAATCTCAATAAACATAAAGGTGTCCGATTAGTTATTTGGGTTGGATTCAGTAACGCTTGCATCCGATCCATTTACATCTCTTACGGTGACGGGTCTTCGAGAGCAGGAGAAGGATCAAGCGTCTGCCAACATTATAACGGAAGAACTTCGTCTGGCGTTCAGGACGGATAATACAGATTATTCGAGCTAAAGGATCATTATGAAATCGTTATCAATGGAGTGATTAGCCACAAAGACGTCATTAAATTAGCCTAAAAGATAACCAACAGTAAGCCGTCACTGAATAAAATAATCATCTCCGTCGTTCGATCAGGAGACGGAATAATAAGTCTCACGCTAAAATATTTGCTAGATCAGTCGCTACATGTCGCCATGTGCATGACGAATCCTCCATTCCTTCTGAGAAGGCCAACAACTTGGTTACGTCCAAATCTTTGCTATTTCTGCGAAGAACGAAAGTCGTTAATTAATGATTAGTGTCTTAATCATGTTGTTATGATTCGTAAGTGAGATTTTCAGCATCATATATTTTAATGGCAGGGTTGTGATTAAACATTTGGAGCTTCTCTAACGTGAAAGAGAATCTGAAGTTTCCGGCGAAGGCCAAAACTTTGACGGATGATTGGATGGAGGGATGGGATGCCTTGCCACTTATTCCCCAGTGATGCTCTGGAAAAGTAACAAACGGAAGTCAAGAGATTCTGGTTTGGACGTTTTAAGTGAAGGAAGAGAGGTAGAAAGTGAGGCCAAGGGAAGAGCATCAATGACGCCAAGCCAAGGGAGATCCCTTCTTCCAACCAATGGCCGGGTAGGTGAAAGGATCTTCGCTCGTAGTCCATAGTTATGGTGTCTTCTCAATGACCAACCGGCTTAATTATTATGTTTTATTTTGACAAAAGTTGTTACATCTTTTCTTTCTTTCTTTTAATAATAAAAAAAGTATGTGCGTATGAGAAAGAGAGAGATATGATGATGATGAACTGCAAGAAAAACATTACTTATACACGGAATTGCCGGCCAGATATTCGTGACACAATATGGAAGTCCAATAATTCGTGTTCACCCAAAGTGACGAAACATTCCGGTTCATTGACCTGTTATTGACATCAAGACGACACAAATTAACACTGCCTGAATTACGAAATTAACACCCATGCATACATGTTTCATTCTACAGGATGTCTTTTCTAAAGGAAAAATAAAGTAACATGTCTTCAATGGAGTTCAAGCTAAAATGGTAAGCCATGTTTGGTGAAAGCAAAGGTGCAAGAATTACCGAACATCTTGTTGAAGTCGAACCACTGGTAAGAACACGTGGAAGCTTGTATTTGTATCTCCACATTCCCATGTTCGTCTCTTACTTCAAACGCATTGGCTGCGTGAACCAACCAAAACTGTGATGGAGCTTCAACAGGGACCCTCCAATCTCGATTATAAGTGGACTCATCGGACGATCGAGGAAGTATATAGATGGGGGTGTTGGGCGATCTGGGGTTGAGTGACAATGCAGAGATCATTGGCGATGTGCCAAACATAGCCTTCATCGATCCTATGTAAGCATTATATATTACATAAGAAAGATAATCCATAGCACTGTGTGTTTGTGTATCTGTGTGCATGTGTGCGCGCGCGCGTGAGAGAGAGAGAGAGAGAGAGAGAGAGAGAGAGAGAGAGAGAGAGAGAGAGAGAGAGAGAGAGAGAGAGAGAGAGAGAGAGAGAGAGAGAGAGAGAGAGAGAGAGAGATGACTTTGATTTGAAAACATCCATTGATACAAGTTCCAAATACCTGCAATATCAAGCTTAATACGGTTGCCCACAAGTATGTAGTGGTTGTCAGTAAATGCCCAGTCATGGATCATCAGGTGATCAGGAATATTGAATTCTTTCTTTTGCAACAGGTTGAAATTTTGGTCATACTCTGCAAAACAAGATAGATGAAGCTTTGTCAAAATTGTCCAATACATATTAAATGCAAATATAAGAATATCATTTTTTTGACAAATGAAAGTAATCACAGACAGCATAAAAACTTACCGTAGATAGTAAAGTGACTGCACGGTAAGAGCATGTCCTCGGCGTTGCATGACATCAAGAGAAGGCGATTTCTTTGAGCATCGACCTTGTAATGTGAAAGCATTCTCTTAGGGGGCATCTTAAATACACCTGCATGACAGCCCTTTTTGATATCAATATCACAATTACTGTCAAAACCAAGACTAAACTCACACTAAGTAGAGTCAGCTACGCAGATTCTTAGTTGTCATGGTGTTCAACTCTATGTAATATTAACAACATTATTCGATGAAACTTGAAATTTAAAACCATCATTTAGAGAGGATCTTTGTGAATGATGGACTCAGTTGACCTGTAACTGACCAAAAGGCCAGCAGCACGTTTCATGGTTATATTTGATTACTTGAAGGAAAATTCTTATGAAAAGAAAACATATTTTAGTGTTTTCTTATTGGTGCCCTTTCCTGTGGACCCTACGGAGTAGCTTACAGTGGGAAACAGCAGGTCTGCCCGACCCCAGCTTGTCAAACAAAAAAGTTTAGGTCCCACAACCTGAAACGGGGAACATATTGTGGTCCACCCGAATAACACAAACCAACTGAAAACAGGTTTCCGGAACCTGTGGAAATCTTAGATCTCCTTGGAAATCGACTGTCCAAATTAGAATTGTTTAAGCAAAGATGCGCCTTGGCAGTTGACCATCCGGAGTCAACCAACTGGGCTACTCAAGAAAGCTCACTGAGTTGATATTTAAAAAGAAAATGTAACAATGATTTTTCTAATAAGTCTAACCTTATGATGAAACTTGAAAGTTAGAGGCTCTGATTCAACCAGCAAATCAGAAAGAATAAATAAGAAAAGTTCTTTTTTTACCTGAAATAAAGAAGAAAATCATGTAGTGTCTTCTAATCAAATTGAAGATCTCCTTGTGAATTAAAGGCATTGGCGCGAGAGTATGAATCCTAGAACTATACACTAATAAGTGATAAAATAAGAAATACGTGAAGTAGAGTAGGCTTCAAATGAGGAAGGGAAGGTTTCTAAATATGTTGAAAGAAAACAATAAAAATGATTTTCCTTTGAGTTAATAGCAAAGTGACAGGTGATCGAGCACAATTATGGGTCTGTCACTGAAATAGACACCACACACAGTTTTCACATAGGAAAATTTTAATAAGTTCATGTTACGTATTGTATTTATCATATTCTCGAAAATCTCAACCGAGAAGGATGGTTTATATTTTCAAGAATGAGCAAGCAATAAAAAGTGTCAAGCGCACTTTGACAAAAGGCTTGATTCTAGTTGTAGTATAACTTCTAGAGCTAAAAAATATTATAGCAAAACTTTAATGAAATAAGATTGAAAAAACGCTATTTCTAAAAGTTGCATGTTAAAGTTTGATATTCGTCCAAACAAATTTGTTGTGAAATACGTAAGTTTTAATTTGTAGCCGTAATGGGAGTGAAAGATCCATTTCTGTCTTACCATAAAGAACGGGCTTCAGAAGCAAAGAGGCGAGTTCCATCAAGACTGACTTGCCCGTGATCCCCCCGAACTCCGGCAAGAAACCGCCGGAAGTTCGTTGTGTCCCGGCGGCGAGACGGAATTCCCCGACGGTCTGCAGGGTGGCCGGGTCCACCTCATGCGGGTTCCCTCCCTCCCAGAGACAGAGTAACCGCTCCCCCCACTTGAGGACGCTCGTGTTGGACACGTTCTTCATCACTTTCGTGTTACCCAATTTGCGGCCGCCGCGTAGGACGGAAAAGGGCCCATGGTGAGTAAATCTCCACTCTCCACTCGCCGCGTGGCATTCCTCTTGCTGAGCCTCCGTGGCCACGTACCTCGCTGAGAATCGGGCTCGCCGCTCCCGGCCGTCGATCTCGAAAGCCCGGAGATAGCCATGGCCGTCGAGCGGGTGTACGGTGGATCCGTGGTCGTCGGAGAACACACCTGGCCCGGCGAGGTAGTACGTTCCCGAAGGAAAATCCGACGGGATCGAGCCCTCCACAGGCCGGAGTGTCACCGGGCACTCGGTCTCTGATCGCTGGGAGACGGAGAGAAACTGATAGTCCCAAAAGGCCAACACCGGATCGTCCTCCTCTCTTTCCTCCTCTACCTTCCTGATCCGCTGCGTCCGTCGAGTCTCAGTGATCTCTGCAGGACGCACGGCAACAGACACGACAGCGAAAGATTTTCCAATCGCCGGAGCACTTCGAGTGACAGCCCTACTACTAGAACTCTCAACGATCTCCGCCGGAATGACGGCAACAGAGATGTCTGAGAAAGCTTCTTCTGTCACTGGAGTTCTTCTGGAGACAGATTTACTACTAGGAATGTCAATTATTTCAATGGCGGGGAAAGGTTTCGCAGTAGCCGGAGTGCTACGGGAGGCGGTTTTGCTACCGACAGTCTTGGTGATCTCCGCAGGCTGTACTGCAATGGAGACAATGGGAAAAGGTTTTCCGGTCGTAGGATTTCTTCTGAAGATGGTTTTCCTACTGAGGTTCGCCGGAAGTACGAAGGGAAGTGATATGAGGACTACCGTTTGCATCTTCTCTTAAGCGGAACGTGTTGTTAGCGTCAAGTGTTGGAGCGAGTGTGTTTAAATATAAGATCAGTGATTTTACTTTTATTGCACAGCGTCACCACATAAACGTAGGCAACAAATAGTGCAGTACAACGTCGTCTTATTAAAACTAACCTTTTGAGAGAGAGAGGATCAAAACAAACTAGGAGCTTTTGACCCAGCATATCGGAACTTCTTCCCAAGATTCTCTGGTCGGTCGGGCCAACCGAGCTTATGATATTATCAGCAATAACAAATGGGTTTCATGTTAACAACAGGCAACTGTGCAGTTGGGTCAGAATGGAGGGCCCGAAAAGTGTACAACGCGTCCGCTGGGAAGATGGTCCAAAACCTGCGATTTTCCAATTATCAACCCAGAGATGTCTGGCACCCAAAATAATTACACCTATGCAGCGACTTGTTCGGGCTCGCGACGACCACTTCCACACTTCCCATTCGACGCAGTCGTAAAGTTCAACAGGCAGACTAAGTCAGCATCTACATGGAAAGCTGAAAAAAGACGATTCATCGGAGAACCAATCTACGTTCCACGAGGGAAGGATGAAGACGACGGCTACATACTAGTAATTGAGGTACACACCACATAAACTTTATACTTCTTGCATCGATTAGCCCATAGTCTCATCAACCTAAAGATGCCACCTTAAAACAGCCGCATGTCTCGAGATTTTTGAAGGGAATATAACCTTTAAGAAAACAGTTGGAAGGCACCGCCCTATTGACCTTGTATTATATTAACAATTCAACTGCAAAAGAGCAAGAAAAAGTTTTTTTGATGCCTTCTTCGCCTTCACCATCTAATTTCTCATAACTTTCACAAAAGCTCGGCTTGGTTACCAAGAGAGAATCCTTTTATTAACCAACCTGGTTAGACGTGCATGATTATTTATATAGGCTGGACACAGTAGATGTCCATACAAGTATATCATTGAGCATTGGCATTGTGATCTAACTCCCAAAGCTTTTGACAATTTGCAGTATGCAGTCTCAATACAGAGGTGTAATCTAGTAATCCTGAATGCCCGACACATTGGAAAGCTCGGTGCATTAGTAGCCAGACTTGTAGTTTCTAAAGAGTTCAACTTCCCGATGGGGTTTCATGGAGTTTGGGCGCCAGCATGAATTAAGCTCTGAAACCACATTCAGAGAATCTGTTGTGTAGATATGAGATGTAAAAATCTGTAAATACAAAATGTACAAATCTGTAGCTATAGCCAAAATATCTTGTAGAGCAACACGCTTGTAAAGCTTCAAGTTAAACAAGAATCCTATTCATTCTGAAAAATCTCCTACACATGATCTTGCTCATGAACCATTTTGCATGTTTTCTTTTATCAGTATTTGGTGATCATTCTTTTTTATAAAGGTTGTGCACCATATACATCAAGATGATATTCTTAAAGAATCTCCAAAGTCAACAATGTCCAACCAACAGCAAAACTACCCCTCAACAAAAAAAGAGAAGCCAACCAGTCAAAAACTTGGCGGATGATTTCTCTTTCCCTTGAAAAAACCCTCATTTCCCTCCCTCCTCACTAGCCAAAAGAATCGTAAAAGATACCACCAAAGTACTATTTGGTGCTACTGTCTAGAAGTTACAAAGGAAAACAGACCAATTTCTTACAGGAAGCAGAACACCCAAAACTTCTTAGACAACTATATGAGTTTTATAGCTCATTGCCGATAATGAGAGGAGAACTACAATTCATAAGAAAAATAAAATCTCTCTATTTTCAATTGAAAAGAAAATATAGGATGTATAAAGAGTAAGGATTGAGGATTCCATATTATGTGATGGTAAAGATATATCCAAAATTACAGATACTGCCAATCAACACACAGGCACATGTGGACAATATTTAAGTCATAACCACTGGCCGTAGCGTAGAAGGCTAGGCACGACAATTCTTGTCCATCAAGTTTGTCGTGCCAAGATGACCATCCTACACAAGGACAGAAGTCGTAAGAGCAACCTACAAAATTTCAGCTGAAATCAGCACTAGCGAGCCACTCAATTTTGTTTAGACTTGATTCGGCTGACCGCAAACCAGGCGCAGCAGCAGAGATCATTACATCGTTATACAAATGAAGGAAACCAATCTGCTTACTTACCTTCCCAAAAAAAAATTATATCACGAAGACTGCAGTAACATGCACAGAGAACCATAGCCCTCCTGGCCTAGGAGGTGAACCCCAAAGAAGTTTATATATATATATATATATATATATATATATATATATATAGAGAGAGAGAGAGAGAGAGAGAGAGAGAGAGAGAGAGAGAGGCAGTCCGATTAATTACCTTCCCAATTTTTTTTTTATCACTAAGAGTCTAAGACTGCAGTAACATGCACAGAATCATAGCCCTCCTGGCTAGGGGGTGAACTCACAAGGAATTTGATATTTGGAGCATGCTTCTGGTCGGCACCCCCTTGCCTATCACACACATGCACGCACGCACACACAGAGACATTTATCATAATTTCCAGAGAATCCACATTTGAGGAATTAGACAACATTCATTTGAGTGAAAAGTGAAAATTTAATAATAGAACAAAGATTGAGCGTCTGATGCTGAGGTATCAGCCTGGTATCTAAACTACAGAGAACCTCACACGTGATTTGAGATTCTAAAAGAACCTGTAACCCATAGATATTGTGTATGCATGTGTATACACTCCATAAAGTGAATGCATGCTACACATTTTGACATTTCTCTAAGGGCATCTCAAACAAGTTTACAAAATTGAGTTGCTCATGATAACTAGACAGCAACTCAGAGTTGATCAATGAGGGCATTTTGTTCATTTCTGGAGATATGGGTTAGATATTTCCACGTTTATGTCATACACGTGTAAATACAATTGGTTATCATGCCATGTTTAAATCTCTCAAACATGTACCGATATCCAAAAGAATGCATGAGCCAATTCAGAGAAATCTGTTGTTCTCATGGTTCAACGCTCTCCTCCCTCTATTCTACCCTTGGTTCCTAAGTTTTCTCACCACTCAAACTCTGCAGAGCTGCACGTCAGGGCCTTGATCCATGTAATGTTCAAGGTCCTTTTAGCAAGTGTCCTTGACTCCTTACAGTTTAGTCCAACTATTTTTCTTTGTTTATTATCTTGAACTCCAGCAAGGCTCTAGGCTGTTGAAGACTCCAAATCTACGATCTTGTAGGGAAGGATCAAGCAAACAATGTTTGGAGAACATGGTTATGATTTGCATATCAGTTCAATCAGATTAGCTTATGCAGTGAATTCCAGTAACAATGCAACTCACATTATACAACAGGGTGGAGACGACTCCAGGTATTATGTTCATCCTGCCGGATCCCAGACCAAAGGCCAGAGCCAATTGATACAGAAATGCAACTTTCCATGCATAGTGGGCATGGAATGCAGAAATTTAAATATCCCATTGATAATCAGAAAATACAATAAAAAAGCTAAACTTTGAGAGCACAACAAAAAAATGAACTTGAATTTTTAAATAAATCAAAAGAACCTGATTTACCTATTCACCTTCTATCATTGAACATTCCACCTTATCTTACAACATGAAAAAATCGCTCCTGCAGAAATTACATGTGAACTGACATCATAATATCAATGAAAGGAATGGCAAATGAAACTCAGCAAGTGCATGTCTTTATGCCAGATGAACTTGCATTATTACAGAAGGTGCTGTGACAGTGCTCTTTTCTCTTAGTTTATGAACCAAAACATTAAACAAGAAGAATGAATCCAGGCTTAACCATATATAATCACATCATACTAGATAGTTGATCATGACTAAGAAAAACAATCCAGATCAGCACGTTGAATCCAACCAAGTAATTCGTGTCTAACCGTCTGCATGTGAAATATCTTATAGCTAAACATCTTATGCTAAAAGAAACCGTTCCTTACAAATACATTATAACATGGGTATGACAGCATTAGAGATATGTATGACATGTAAGTCAGAGGCTATGATGGATAGACACACAATACAAGTTACCGACATTTAAGAGGCAGAGGTCAAAAGTGTTGCAAGGAAACAGTGAAACTTGATCCAGCTTCTTTGGAGTTAATGCCAATAATATGACAATCAAAACAATGACAACTAAAAAACCAGCCATACTCATTGATGTGGGAGAGCTCAATTTTGGTTGGTCCCTTGTTATAGCCACCTTTTAAACTGCATAAAGTGATCCTGAACTTGCGAGATTCCATGAAGATGTCTCCATCCTGTGTACTAGAAAGTGCTAAATCAATGGGCATGTGATGTAAATATTTATCATTTTTAATTCAAAATTTTGTACAACAACAACTAAGCCTTTTCCCATACTAGATGGGGTCGGCTACATGGATTCTTTGTTTCAAGAAGGCAATTTATGGGCTGAAGTAGTCTCCTAGAGCATTATTCAAAAAATTCAGCAAGAGTATTATTAATTTGGGGTATAAAAAGAGTGTGTGTGATCATACACTATTCTTTAAGAAGGGAGAAAAATTAATATTGTTACTTGTATATGTTGATGACATTATAGTGAAAAGAGATGACATAGAGGAAATCCAAAGACTAAAGAGAGATCTTCATCGGTTATTTGACATCAAGGATCTCAGAAAGCTACACTATTTTTTGGGCATTAAAGTAGCTTACTCAAGTATTGATATTTGTTTAAATCAAAGAAAGTATACTTTAGATTTGCTACAAGATATTAAGATGAAAAATTGTAAACCAATCTATACTCCCATGGATGTAAACCATAAGTTGAAGATGGAGGATGGAGCTGATAAAGTAGGTGCAATAGATATCAGCAATTGATTGAAAAACTTATATATTTAACTATCACTCGCCCGAATATAGCATATGCAGTAAGCATAGTAAGTCAGTTTATGCAGTCACCTTCCAAGCACCATATGGATGCAATTTTTCATATATTTAGATACCTGAAAACTACTATGAGACATAGAGTAATATATAAGGCTAATGGTCACACAAAAATTGAGATCTACACAAATGCTGGTTCCATAGAAGATAGAAAATTGACTACTAGATAATATAACTCTAGTTGGAGGCAACATAGTATCATGAAAAACTAAGAAACAATCAATTGTGGTAAGGTTGACTGCTGAGGAGAATACATAGCAATTGTTTTAGGAATATGTGAAGGGAAGTGGTTGGGGTCCTTACTAATGAAAATCGGCCTACTTGTACAAGAATTGATTCGTATATATTGTGATAGTAAAGCAGTGATTTAGATAGCATCAAATCCCATGTATCACGAAAGGACAAAACATATTGAGATCGATTGTCATTTTATACGGGACAATGTGGGTACTAAAGAATTTCAACTTGAACATGTGAGGTCAGATAGTCAATGTGCAGATATGTTAACTAAAGCTCTTAACAGAAATATGTTGATCAGATTATGTTGCAAGTTGGGAGTAACATCTATCTTTCACCCAACTTGAGAGGGAGTGTTGAGAGTACGAAGAAGGTCGAAGAGTGTAAGGACTCAAAGGGATGATCGTGACTGTCCATGAGTCATAATGTTCTGATTTGTTGTTTTTGTTTCCTTTGTTTTTAAAGGTTGCTTTAAATAAGCCTCATTAATGGCATATATGTAAATAATTAAATTGTAATGCTGGTACTTAAAGGGTGAAAAACCTATCAGCCTTCATCGTGTTTTCCTTGGAATAGAAGAAAGAGAGAAGAAAGAAAAACAACAACACTAAGAACTGCTGATCTCTCTCAACCATCTTCTACCCATTTTTTACTGTATTCCCTCTGCTACATTACTGTTTTTCATACAAGGATGACTATGAAAAGCCTTAAAAAAAGCTAGAATAATAACAAATGCACTTAACAATAGCAAACACACTCAAAATAATGTATATAAATTGGCCAACAATTTTTATTGAATATATGGTGAATATTTATAGAGTGAAGAGAAGAGAGAGGAGTGACAAGCAACATTCATGTGCTCGCTGCAGAAGATAGCCGTTGGACAGAGCCCAACTAGAAAGGTTGGCTACGTAGGGCCACCTTGGTGGCCCTGATGACCCTGGTGCCAGGTGGCCTTGGTGGCCCTAGAGGCCCAGGTGGCCCTGGTGTGATTACATGTATTTACATTTTATAATGAGAAGAATATAGTAAAATACCCAGATAAATACATGCATTTTAACACAAAGAGGGTTGGGCCTAAGGTCATCTTAAGAAAGGCATGGTCCAGAACAGGATGACCAATCCCATGTCTATGATGGCCCACCAGACCACTTAAAGATGTAAATCATTTGACGGACTCAGTTTACACACCTCATCTTACACTAATTTTCTAAGCTTACCCAATCATGGCATGCAACAAGAAAGTGATCTGCCCCTTGTGTCCGATTGCAGAATCGGTACATGGATGCAATCATGTGAACGTAGTCCCTAAGATAGATTGATAGAGTGCATATTATGTGATTCAGGAACATATAAAGCAATCTCCAACTGGTGCGTGCTGTATGGCAGGTAAAATAAGTGTTCTTTCTCAGGGTCCTTCACCTCAAACTGTCTGTTCTCCTTTATCAGTTTCATGAACCATCCTTCAGTTGCATAAATAGTCCCTAAGATAGATTGATAGAGTGCATATTATGTGATTCAGGAACATATAAAGCAATCTCCAACTGGTGCGTGCTGTATGGCAGGTAAAATAAGTGTTCTTTCTCAGGGTCCTTCACCTCAAACTGTCTGTTCTCCTTTATCAGTTTCATGAACCATCCTTCAGTTGCATAAATTCCTTTCAGTCGTGGCTTATGAAAAATTGGCCTTTTCCATCTGGATATATGTAAACCTTGAGTATCTTCTCCATCAATTCATAGCTCCTGGAAGCTTGCAATAGAAAAACAAATGCAATCGTTAGCTTGCAAGGGTGGAAATAGAAAACTTAAGAACAAATTTTGATATTCTGATAGTTGTTGTTGTATTCTGATAGTCAAAGGAAACAAGACAATCAGTGGATTCCTATCTGCATAAAATATTGGACTCGACAAGCCAACTTATGACGTGTAATATGGATCTGATGACCAGTGAGCATGGTCCAGTCTCTAATTTTCAATTATTAAAGTGGGAAATCTAGACAAGTTAAAGGCTGTCCGCCTGGACCAATAAAACAGATTCTAGATAAGTGTGTCATTTTGCAGGAATATGCAATTATGTCAATTTATGTTACATCACCTGTCTCTGAACTGCTTTATCTATTAACTGACCACATATGAACGTGGAGTCGTGGACACACACACACATATAGTGTACTTGAATGCAATGTACTCAAGTTCTGAATGTTTTTCCAGAGATCAAACGGTACATACATGTCCAGAATGTCAAAAAACCACGTAATTGGCATATTATAGTCCTCCGATGTATAGATTGGGTTTTATAGGCCAAAAAGCGAAGACTCCATTTGTTCAAAACTTCATACATCCCAATCTACCCATCCAGAAAAAACGTATGAACAGTCATTCCATGATTTTTGGGCATGAACAGCATACCAGCAAGGTTAGTTTTCTAAAACTCACGTCCCGTCACGTGTTACCTTGTGTTTTAAGTAAAGATAGGCATCCCATATCATTCATGATCACAGATACTATAAGGTTGAAGTGTATAATAGCATACAGAACATCGTATTTTGTCTAGAAAAACACTTCGAAAACCAAGAAAACAAAATCCCCCAAAATAGGAACATCCATTATCTATAATTAATCATAAAAGTAATGGTATCGCTAGTTATAACAGGTAAGTATTGCATCATAGAAGAGAGAGAGGTGAAGTAGTAGATCTCAAAGACACTAGGTGTTCGAGTTTTTTCAGTTCATATGACTCTGGACCACTTTATATCTATGATGCATGGTTATTCAATTTATAGTGGAACACTCCTACCGGGTACTTTCTCGGTGCTGGGACACGTCAGTACTTGTGTATATGTTTTTAAAAATTTCGTTTTTCAAACTTTTGTTATAAGTACGTAAAGTCAGACTAACATCCATATGGGTCAATTAGATTCCAAAACCCAAAAGCTTTATGGTTTTATGTTGAAACTATATCTTATGAAATTGCGACCATTATGTGATGAAATTTTCTTGTTTAAGATGTTATGTTTCTTGTTGGAGTTATAAGTTATGTCAAAATTTATCAACAACAACTAAGCCTTTTCTAGTATGTGGAAATTTATACTTTTGATTTTTAATAAGTTTAACCTTATATAATTATACTCAATTTTGTGTAGTTTTATTTCTATATAAGTATTTATTTTTATATAGTAGCATATATGTACCTTATACTTTTAAAAAATATCATACGGGACACCAGTACTTGGGATCTTACATCTCCATGCAACATACCTTTATACCATTGCTGGTCACAAAATTCTTACCTTGTATTGAATCAAACAACAATGTGACTTCAGTAGTCCTAAAAGTGTAAAATAAAATACAAGGAGTATTCTACGATATGTAAGATACAGCCAACCTACCGTATGATATAGGAGATACAGGAGACACTAGAAGCCATTTGTGATGCAAAATTGTAGCATGTTGCAAATGGTGTCTGCTAGATTATGTATTGTACGACATATAATGATACTATAATGCTTACAACCTTGCTTGTCATCAACATATTAATGTACTATATACTCAAGTACTTCCCCCCAACACACTCTAAGCATGCATGTATATACATACGTATACATTTGAAGACACACAGAGAGGAGGGTGGTGGTGGTAATCAGCACCATTATGACCTCCAGTTGTGTCCGGATAGGGGTAGACAAAGTAGAGGAAGGTGGATGAGGGTGATTCAATGAGCAGAAGGCGGAGTGAACATCGAACTCGGAGCACATAATCATCTCTCTCTCTCTCTCTATATATATATATATATATGCTGGTCCTCCGAATGCATAAGATAACCCATTTCAACCTTGCAGTAGTTAGAGTGCACGCAAAATGCCTCGATGAAAGGCCCCCATCACAGAATCACACTACCAAGATTGACCTTGTTAGCTAGAAATTTATGCACTTGGTAATTTGAAGGCTAGAACCAATTTTTCAAAGCATCAGTGGAAGATGGAATATACGGGAATCTAGTTGCTAGCATACTTACTGAATAATTCTAATTAAGAATCTATTTCTAAGCCCTGAAAACCATAAGAACAAATCATTTTAAACCATGAATTACTCACTTGGCGAGGTAACTTGACAAAGTAGGGATAGAAAAATTCACCCAGAAAACACTTTTAGAGATAATGAAACAGTGCCATCAGAAGCAGCTCCCCCAAGATACATTATTACCTCTGCTTTACAGCAACCTAAGAAACATATTCAAGAAAAGGATAGCTCTCTTGAGATCACATAATAGGAAATAAATCCTAGGAAATCATATCAAGCACCACTTTCCTGAAATGCATTGTCACAGACCTAGGCAGCCATTATCATTGCTCGATTGTATGAGCATTTCACTGGATCTAGAGACAAAGTCGTACAACTCATCTATTGAGATAATCAACTCCCTATCAAGTAATACCAAATTATGTACATTGTAGAATAGAAGGCATCCTTGACACCAACATATCAGTGTTAAAGTCATCATCTTCCTTGTTGTCTCACTGGAGATGCTGCTAACAAGTTGTTCTTTAATTCTTTGCAATGAGACAAGTACCATGTTTGTTCTCCAGGAATTAATCACAATAATATTGATCTCTTCACCGGGAGATACAAACCCAAACTCTTGCAGTGTGTGACAATGTGAAGTATTCATGTTACTTTAGTCTCCTCCCCTTCGTAGATGCAAAGATCAGATTAAATCAAAGACACCAAATACCTAAATGGAAATCACGTTCCTAATATTGTGATGATGATAATAATAATTATATAGTATGGTGGGGAGAGTTATATGAACCTTTTTACCAACCGGAAGAGGTAATAATAATAATAATAATATCCTCCACCTTGGTTTGGTGCTTTTCAAATCCATGACACATCTGTCAAACAGTTGCCTGCCTATATGAATTAGATGCTTTCATCAATCTTTTACCAATTACTTAAATAAAGAACCATATAAACGAGTAAAGTATTCAAAAGGCCACCTTCTATGGTGGTTTTTGAGATGTATCAAATCTGTGCAAGGCATAACCGCAAGGTAAGCTGCAAAAGTGAGATCCTGCAAGATGGTAAACTTTCTTTCTCAGTGAAGTATCAAAATGGTAAGCTTTGATCATATAAAATGTTGGTATTTACGGCTCGGCATAAAAGGTTTTTACCTAACGCTCCAGCCGCCAAAGAATAGGCGGGGATAAACATTCCGTTTTCTAATATCAACAAGTCACCGAAAGTATTTAAGGATTAAGGCAAACCTTTTAAGCAATGAAAATTTTCGAAATAATGGTGGGTGCAGATCAGGATCTTCCATCACAAGAAGGGCCTTCCTCATCTCATGCTTGGCATATAGAAGTCCTTGCAAAGGCCGCATGGGGCTCACTTCTTTCTAAAGATCACAAAGAATAAAACCACTTTACAACTCCAATACTAAAGTCATGCAACGGTAATAAGATTCATGATGTTCAAGGAGCATATTTACCTTTGCATGAGAACTGTGGCTGCCCTCTGAAATAGAGGGCACTTCTGGTGTCTTCATCTCCTCCTTTAGTATGTGGCACTTCTCACCGATTGATTTTTTCTTATTCGCAAATGAAATGTCACATTTCTCCAGAACGCTCTGTGTTAAAGAAATATTGGATGGTTCTGGTATATGATACTTCTCGTCAATGTCAACGTTCCCATCAGTTTTTTTTTGGAACGGGAAGAGAAAACTCTGATGGCCTAGAACCATAACTCCCTGAAGGTAGATCGGGGCTTGTAACCTGTGTCGGATTAGACTTGATAGAGTAGATTGGCGCAATCATTTCTGGTGCTATGGGCATGCCCTCGCCTGCAGATCCATTCGCTGGATAAGATACTATTGCTGAGAAATGTTCATTCCTACCTTTAGACGGTAAAGACTCCACTGCTTGCATTGTGTCATTAAAGGCTTTCTGATGAGGAGCTATGATAACCGAGAATGGCAAACAAAACGCAGTTGGATGAGGAAGTGTAGAAGTCTGAAGCACCACACTGATTGTAGTCATGACTGCTACTACTAGAAACAACGTCTTGGCTTCACAATGCTTGGATCGATGTTCCATTGCCAATCATGCGTTTCTACGACCTCATATTTGACCCCTTAGGGTAAAGCTGAAGCTCGTTCTGTAGGAGTAATTTGAAATTGCAATTAGCTCACACCACTAATCGTCACGGAGAGATTGCAGAAACAAAAGCCAGCAATGCACCGCAAACAAGGATCTTCAAAATAATCAGCACTGATGTTCTTAAGAAGGCAATAGAAAGGGAAAAGAAACGTGAAAGAATCACAAACAATAGCATGAAAATTCCTGCAATTTCCAGGAGAAACGTGAGAGTTCCATATTCTGCGTGCGTGTGTGTTTATGTACGCATATGTGAGGGTAAGATTATCGAGTGAAGTTTAGTCACAGCCAAATTCGCAATAAAAATCGTGAAATATTGAAAATCCACTCATGGATGATAGAAAAAAAACACGAAATCAGGGAAGAAAAAGTGAAAATAACGGCACTACGAAGGGGGAAGTTTCAGGAATGGTGATCAGGTGAAAATTAGTTATTTCGGCTCCTACAGGCAGGAAAATAAATACACGACAATTGCAAATCTGGATTGAAGATGCAGGAAATCCAAAAGCCACAGCGGAATTTCTGACGATTCAAGACAAAATCGCGTCAGTAGAAAGAAGAACTTGAAGTGGATTATCAAAACTGTGAAGCGGATGTACCTCCACCGATTCTTTTACTTCTCACAGAGATTTCTACAAGAATGCGTGATCATCGGTACCAGATCTTAAGAATACTGAAAAAGCGCCAAATATCTGGAGAGGAATGTCCTTTATGCTTGACGGGCGCAAATCTCTCTCTTGCGGGAGAAAACACTTGACGATAAAAAGAAACTTTAAGCTAAGAAAGGGGGAGAGATAAATTACAAAACCCCTCTGAATAGCAACGTATTCACAAAAATGGCCTGAGATCTTATAATTAAATTGAACCTCCTAAATCAAGCAGCCGCCTATGGTTGAAAACGCGTTACCGATGTCCGATGCCATTAACGAGAGATGCCGTAAGTTTTTTTTTTAAACGTTAACCAGAAATCGGTAAATAGATTAGAAGTTGGACACGTTCTGTCAATTCCTCAAAAGAAAATGATAGATGTGGACTGAAAATCCAACTAAGTTCCCATGCATAAACTTCAGCAACCCTCCGACAACAGGTCTATTAGTTTTACCCCTTACGTGGGAGAACCTCCATGTTCAGTGTTAGGTTTGGTGTCACTGTTAGTTTGGAGACAATCTCTTATTTGATACTTTTGAAAAGCTACCCTTAATTGAATTGTAACGTGTAAACGATCACATCGGTCTTCTCGTTTTTGGTGATTTTCTTTTACTTTTATTCTAGTACTCTACCTATTTTCTTTCATGCACTCTTTTTTTCTTGCGAACTTCCGTTCTTAAGAGCGCGGTCATCTTCGATTGTGACACTTTGATCTCTGTTCGAGAAATTGATATAATTAGATCAATAAAATCTTTTGAGATGAGGTGAGACCGAAGGCATAACAGAATGATTTCAAGGTTTATTTCAGTTTTTGATGTTGTCTTTGTACTCATTTGTAGTTGAAAAATTAAGAAAAGATAGCTCACATGTCAAATGAATGAAAGGACCCTACTTTTGCATTTGAGGCAAAAATAAGATGTTTCTCTCATGAAACATAACTCTTTGCTGACAATATTAAGTTTGGGTCCTCACCGACTTAAGATTCATTACATTGAAATCTTTTTATGGTTGGAATGAGAACATAACCAAGTTGGGATTTGATAACTATGGGTTTGAATACTATTGGGTCAACACTCAAGAATTCAGCCAATATCTACAGTATTGAGCTCATTGAGGAAGCTTTTCCCTGTTAGGTTAGATCTTGATCGATCAAATTCAAGCATACCCGAGCAACAAGGTCGTCTTAAGGGTTTGCACAATGAGGACAGTTCAAACCAAAACCACGCATTTTCACACACCAAGTAGGTTTTCACTAACCGGTGATATCAGAAACAAAGGCTTCACAAGGCTCCTACGGGCTCCTCTGCTGGTGTGCTCAGGCATTATGACCAACTGTCCGATCATACAGCCATATTTGACGGGTTTGATGTGTGCCCTTCCTACAAGGCTTGGTTCGGCCAAAATTGAAAATCAATGCATGATCATCGGGCCATTATCATGCCTAGTTCGGATTAAGGTGTTAAAATTGAAAAGGTATCTAGATTCAGCTGTTAAATGGATCCCATTTAGAAATACATAATAGCAAATTAATAATAAAATTGAAACTTCTCACGTGAAAATTTATTAAGAAAAGCATAATATTTTCTCAAAATTTACATTTTTGTATTCCTTATTAAACAATGAGGAACACACGGAAAGTAATTGAGCCCGGTCGAAGACAGCCTATACTAAGGCCGAGTCTGTTATTACGAAGATAATCGATTTGAGCTATTACTCGTTACACTTTTGGATCATGCTGGTCGTACCCCTTTGGATCAAAACCAAACCCTATTATTTGGGTAATTTTTAACCTAGGACTGAAAGGGGATATTTCCATTTCTCTCCTTTTCATTTTTTTTTCTCAAGTATTTCTGCCACTATTAAAAGTGGAAAAGAATCTGCCACGTCACCAAGTGCGAGATCATAGGAGATCAATTACATGGCTGTCATTGGTTCTCTTCACCTACAAAATATCAAAGCCCCTCCCCCACTCATCCTCCTCAGCATCCAAGGAGAGGCTCTCCGGCTTCAGCAAACCCTCAGGCCGCCCCCACTTGTTTCCTTGATATGAATCCTCCCTTCCGATCTTCAAACCACTGTGACCTGACGGAGGGTGACAGCACCCAAATAGGCCACGATTTCATGTGCCTCGGCACCCAAAACCTGGAGTACCATCATGAAAACCCGGCAGATTCTCGCCGGCATGCGCCGGGGTTCCATGAGTTTCAACTCTTTCCTCACGACGACACGCCCAGTTGGATGTATGGTAACTCTTGGCAACAGAGTAGGGACCAGATCATGGAACCTGTTGAGTTTCTACTGCCGCAGGCTCGAGGGAATTCTAGTAATATTCTGGCAAATTCACTAAATGCTGGTCGCCAGCTAACTCTAGAGGTTTGCAGTACTGCGAGCTCATCAGTCTCTCAGCACTTGGAGTTCTCAGTCCAGGGACAGGTAATCTATGTGAATATTAGTAGGTGGAGATTTGTTTCAGCAAGTAGTTCTTCAACTTCTTTTTATGCTTCGACGAATGCGTTATTTTCTTAGTGTAGTCGAGGAACCGATCGACTCACTCTCGTCCAGTTTAACGACTATGCATTTTTTTTCGTGATGTAGATCTGTCTCTAAACTTGGATTGGGGAAGAATTAAAGTGTGCTCTTTGAGTAAAAGGGATAAAGAACAATTAAATGTGTTGTTGAAAGAATATGTCCTGGTCTATTACTTACGTTAGACGCGATTTTCATCAAGCATATTGAAGCAATATAATAAAATTTGCGGTTAAATGTGCTAGAAAAATAATATGCTTCTGTTATTCTATACAGCTATTGAGGATTGTGCAGGTCAAGCCCAATGGTTCTCTCTCTCTCTGTCTCTCGTCATGCTAATAGAAAGAGAGTTGGGAGGATTTGTAGCCAGGCTAATTAAGATGGTTGTCATGTCCTACAAGTTCTTTTGCATAAACATATCAGTGTGTGGTGTCTTCTGAAGATGTTATCTTAAAAAACAGTAGGTTTAAAATAGCCAAAAAAGCAAAAATATAATAAAGTAAAACCCTAAAAAAGACAAAAAAAACAAAAAAACGTCATAGTGAGAGACTAAGGGTTGGTATACTGTAAAATTGTAGCCTTCTTTTGGGGAAACCTGTAAGAAGAACAGGCTAGCAGCCAAATTCCAAAATAAGATACATTGGATCAAAGGAGTTTTTAAATCTAATACTTAAATGTTCAGTTCATGGTGGAAAAGGATGCATTCGTAAAGTCACCCATTTTCTTGAAGACAAATTGGGGTTAGACGGGCCCCTACTAGAAATGCATAGCTCAGGTATTGAACTCGAGACCAACAGCAGAAGGGTCTTTCGAATCATCCCGCTAGCCAGGTAACCGTAGCATCTTGGCAAACTACAGTTTCTTTTACATGGTCAAGGAGATATACGGACTCATTGGCTCTTTTTATGGAAAGCTTTTCCCAATGGGTCTGTGAAATTTTTTCTAACTATGCTTTCCTGAAGTTTACCTTAAGACTGTCGGTGGTGTTCACTTCTTAACGAGTTTGGGCCTTTTTCCATGAATACAATCAAACCAAAAGTTTTTGAACCAATGATTTTTTTTCCCATACCAAAACTTTCCCAAATGGACGAGTGAACAGTGAAACCATTTTTTACTTTAATCCAAATGAAAGTTCTTCATTTGGTACTTTTGATATGAATAAAATCTTCATCCTTGTGTCCGTTGCTTGTTTGTCAATTAAAGATCTTGTTTATGGTTGGCTTGTTATCTCATTTGAGCCAAGCCAAACATGCACTGCACACGAGTTCTTGTTTATGTTAAAATTGTAACTTTTACATATATTATTTAGTAAAATATTGTAAGTTTCTTGATAAAAAATAAGTACATTTTTCTTTTGAAGATGAAAGATTCGATCATTTGATTACATGATAGCCACCTAATTTAGTAAGTTAACATGGCCTTTTAGTGTTCTTTAAGTTGTGTCAGCTCGTGCTCTCTTTATTTAGATCACAAGTTGAACCAAACCATACTACAATTTGGGTTCATTCACCAGCCCTAGTTGGCTCTGTGTGTGTGTGTGAGAGAGAGAGAGTTGTCCCGGCATAATTGATCATACAGTGGCCGTACTTCATGGTCCCTCTGGGCTAGATATAGTCATAATATCATCCGTATCATTTGTAAGAAAATTTTCACTTGGGGTGGTGAATCTCTACATTTGGCATAACCTTTCAGTGCCTGCTGTAGCTTCTTTTGTTTTGTCTTTTACAACTCTGAATGTGAATGTCTTTACACTTTGATTAAGGGGAAGATGCGCCCCAAATGGATTTAGTCCAATGAAGAGGACTTTGATTGCTTATAGGCAGTTAGAATTTCATTTGTCCTAGACCCACTCAGGAATTCTTTTGGGGGTGAGGTGGACTTGTATTTGGATTAAATAGGTTCGCCACTGCTTATCTCACACTAAGTGTTGCCAAATCAGAAAGGAAAAATCGAACTGGAAAAAAAAAACTTTGCCAAGTTTGATTTGTATAAAATAGAATGAATCAATGCATTGCTTTATGAGAAAAATGTGCTCAAGATTGTATGCGTCGTTTTAGGCATCTGGATCCTGCAGCACAACGGATGCAACTCAGGGCGGTGAGACCAAGAATCTGAATGAAAGTAGTTGGAGTGCAGCAGAGAGAGAAGCAAGGGTGGAGAGATACAGAGAGAAGAGGAAGAAGCGCCAGTTTGCCAAGAAGATCCGGTACGCCTCGCGCAAAGCCTATGCAGAGAAAAGGCCAAGGGTAAAGGGCCGGTTTGTCAAGAGCACAGAAGCTGAACCAACCCCTCACTACCCTATCGATTGGTGGAACCATCCCTAATCACACTGCTCGATCTGGTTCTAATTTCGACCAAAACGAAAACCAAGCCTTATCCCACACTAAGTGAAGTGCCTCATAAGGATTGAGTGGATTTCACTTTATGGATTCTTAGTCGCCATAGCTTGTGTATGTAGTAGCATTTATCTAAACAAGCCAAACTTGTGCTTAAGTAATGTAATGGCGCTCTATGCCGAATACTTGATTGGCAATTTATACTGCGCCACAGTTGAAAAAGATTTCAATTATTCAGCTTTGCATTTACAGGAGAGAGGATTCTGGTCCTACATTATAATTGCCTTGATCTCTGTGTTTGTGTGAAACTTAGGCAGGTTTTATTAACTACGTCAACTGTTCTGCTTTTGGGTTACAGCGGGAGACCAAAGCGTAACACATGCACGCATACACAGTCCCTGCATGCCCCGAGAATCAAACTCACCACCAGTGACATGAGAGCTGGAGCATCTTGTCTGGTGGAATAGCTCCATCTAGTTGATGGAAGCATTTCTTGCATCCAGGTCAAGGGCATCCAGGTTTGGAAAAGTGAATTATATTGAGTTCCGCGCTCAAGCGTTAGCTCACTTGGGAGGGCCCTCCAGTCACAAACGAAGGTGGTGAGTTCGATTCCCCAAGCATGCATACCTTGCTTTGGCCTCCCTTTGTGACCCCGGCCCCCAAAAGAAGACTTTCAGAGTTCCAATGTGCTACGGTGCACTAATGCCAGAAACATCATAATAGAGTGGCCAAAGTTCTACGCTCGGTCTCTGTTGCCTAACCATCCTTTGTCCGGCTTGCTTAGTAGCTCCGCATGTGCCTTTGTTAGGACATTCATCGAATTTCTATTTGGTATCCTCCCCCTCGCATGGCTGTCCGGGCCTGCCAAGCCCATTTCTCTATCTAAAAGGACCGTTAATTCCCCCCCTCTTAGTCAACAAAGGACTTATAAACGTAAGGATGTTTCACCCTTGTTTTATTTAGCATGAGTGTAATGTAAAAGAAATTAAAGGTTTCAACAAAAAGATAAGAACATTATTATTACACTCCTCGTTCTCCCAAAAACTATAGTTAGGCATGAGTAGACAACATTAATCGTAGGTAGGACACTCTCTTTTTCTTTATATATATATATATATAAAGAGAGAGGGAGTTATTAGACAATTGCTTGATCATAGTTACTGTATGTTCGATTAAGATATTGATCTCACATTATATTTAATGTACTTATGTGTATTAATGATATTGGTTGTTATGTTTATGTTAACGGATAACTCGATTTGTTCGTGAGAGAACTGAGATTTGCTAAACACACTCATATGTAACTCTACTAGAGGATTTGTATCGTTCATGCGACCCATTAACATCGACCTAAGAATCAATTTCATTTAATACATATAGGTACATTAAATGTGATATGAGTGTATTGACCACTACCTTCCCATTGATTGCATGGACGATAGCAATGATCAAGCAACTCCCAATATAATATATATATACTATATACTGTATATATATATATAGAGAGAGAGAAAGAGTTGTGGGTGGGCATGTGTGTGTTTCTCGTTTGCTCACTCTTGCTTTTGGGATTAGCACCATCAGATTATCTTATCTGATAATGGACTGTATCATTTACTATACGCCGTTTTGGCCTGTGATTTCGTAGAATGCTCGATGGGATGGTGCGGCTTACCTAGACGGTCCCAGACGATGGGAGGAGTTAGATTCAATGAACTCATCACTTTGGTCGATTGAAATATAAATCCAACCAACCAGGAAGTAGCATTTTTGGGTGGGCTCCTGTGCTTGCCTGTATCACGTCCCCACCAATAATATGATTCGCGTTTGTGTGTCCTTTCCGTGAAAAATCATTGTTGTTTTCTGGTCCTTGCTCACCCTCCCCATATTAATTCAAATGCTCCGTGAAAGGCTGCCTCAAAACCATCCGAAACGAATAATACCACCATATTGCCCCCCCTCCTCTCTCTCTCTCTACACACACACACACAGCCTAGCTAACCTTGAATCTTGGTTCAATGTATGTTTCCAAGTATTCAAATAATGGACTTGACTAAATTGAAGGATCTTTGTGAAATAATTAAACTTTGTCTGGGGTGAGGGTGCATCCTTACATAGCTGGCCCCAAGCTGAATTTGCATTGGGTACACTAAGATTAAGCAAAGGAGTGCGACTGATCAAAGCTTCATAATTGATCATGATTGAGGGAGAAGCCCACCATTAAATTCTTAACAGTATTGCTCATGCATTTAGTTAATCATAGAAATACTTTCCTCATGTATTGAGATGGACCCAGAAAAAACTAGTCTGGACAAGAAGTTCCACGTACACCGACTCAAACATAAAAATTCGAGTTCATGCGACTCTTAGGATGTCCTCATGTTGCATAGTCTAGCCAATATCACGTACTGTTTGAAGGGGCTTGTGTAAGGTTAAACCACTTTCTATAAACTAATCACAAAGTCCAGAAGAAAATAAATGCTATTTCTAGTATTTATTTGTAATGAAGAAAACAGGGTACAAGACCACTTACTTTTTTATATACAATGGAGAGAGAGAGAGAGAGGTGAAAGTCGATGCATGCTCAGCTATCGAACTCATGGCCTTCAACTTGTGAGTTGACACCCTAGCCAGGTGGGTTATTGCTGGTTGTGCACTCTATTCATATTTTGATGGAAGAAATTAGAAAGAGTTGATTTTTATGTGCGTAAACATACTTCTTATCATAAGTTACAACGATAACAATAAAACCTTTCTCATACTAGATAGGGTCAACTATATAGATTCTTTATTTTCAAAGAGCCCAATTACATACTATGCTAACAATTAACTCAATATAAGCTAGATCATTCTTTATTGTTTCTTTCTAACACTTTTATGGTCTTTCTCTTCTTCTTTTAACATTTTCACAATCTAATTTTTCATAGCTTTCTCTGATAATCTTTTCATGTATTCAAACCATCTCAAATGATTTTTTTTCATTTTATCATCTATTGGTATTATTTTCAATTTATTTCTAATAATATTATTGTCAGAAGCTATTATAGTAAAACTAAAAGGTTTATTTGTAAGAACTGGTCGTCTCATCTACTGATATAACATGTGCCCAACATAGCTCGTGAATCGTATGAATGATAAAACAGTGGTCTGACATATATTGTGTGGACCATCATTGCCTAACCATGTTTTCACACACACAAATCCCCAACAAGATGTTAATTGAAAGGGCTTTAGCTGCTTCAAAGGGAATCAGGGTTCAACTTCCATGGGAACTACTCCCTCTTCAAGGGATGGCCAGCATAACCCTGTTGGTGAGGGTCCTAACTTCCGGGTTCTATGCTGAATTCTTCAAACCCCTTAAAGGTGATTTCTCCAAAATTATCAATAACAATAGTTAAAATCAACTCGAACTAAGCACTTGACCAAAAGAATCACTTGTTCTCACGTGAGAGGATGGCATGAACATGGACACCAGGCTCATTTGCAAATCCCGTTAAATTGGATCAACTAAAACTGTAGGGTGGGGGGAGGACTTCAGAGACAAAACTTCCATACTACATTAGCTATGAATGATGATAATCCAAATATTATTTTCGAAGTAATTTTCTGGTATTTCATGTGATAGAAGGAATCAAAGTTATATGAACGAGAAATAGGATCGTGTTTGGGTTGACTTGCCATTCACACAAATGCTAGCCTCACTGTAACGTATCCATAAAATTAGAAAAAGGAGTGCCCTTCTTTCTTAATTTTATGGACTACTTTTTCAAATCACCAAAAACAGTTTTACAAAAAGTTTTAATTGAATCAGTCACTTTCCTTTCCTTCTCGTCAACAAGTGAGGATCCTAAGAGAAAAATTAACGAGTCGTTTCTCCCAAGCTCAAACGGGTTAGAACGGAAAGCAAAGATAAAAAAAGACATAGAGGAAAGATTCAACCGCTTCATCATCGAATCTCACAAGCTTCCATAAGTACTCGTTTTTCCTTTTCACAAACTACATAGTTTTGGCAATATAACACATGCTAATAACACAAATTCTTAAGTCTTGGTGCATATCCTCCCAAGGCTACCGAAACTGCAAACAATTTTTGTTTGTGTTGTAGTACACAAACAACAACAACAATTAAGCTTTTTTTCATGCTATATGGGGTCACTACATAGATCCTAGACTCCCTCACTTACTGTTCACTATGTTCAAGCTATGCACTATGTAACTAAGAGAAGCCGTCTCAATGAAATTCTCATAATATCTAAAATTCATGATAGATAAATCCGACAAAGCTTAATGCAACACTCTTTTTTTATCGAAGTTTGAGACTACTATGCAAGGGTGATCCCTTGGATGTGCAAAGTTAACGTGTACTTTACATAAATTTAAAATGACATGACACAATTATGAGCTAGGTTAAAGAAATTGTTGTTATTGAGAAGAGTTGAGAAGTCATTGTTCATGTCTATCCAAAGTAACAAGGATTACTTTTTATTTGACATTATCATAGAACAGAGACAATGACATAACACAAACACTACCTGAAACACGAGATTGCCAACCCTAGACTCAACAAAAACCGGGAGTTGTCATTTAGGCGCAGCCCCACGTTGTATGCATGATATGCTCAGCGAGAAATTAAGGATGAACTTTGTTTGTAATGTACCTGTACCCACTACCTAAGGAATATTGACAACACCACTACCTGAAGCATCCCTCCTATTTTATCTTCTTCATACCAACTTTTTCTCGAACAATCTCCTCGCGGATATACACTTTTCTTGTTGTCCATACATCCACCTCACTATCTTCATTTTCGCTCGGATCTTTTACACGTTGATGTTGAATGTCAAAGTCTCAGTACCATAAACCTGCATTCCAGATGCATCGATCTCTCCACACAGGTTGATTTGTAAATGATTCTAAAGCGAAAAAGGCGGCAAAGAATAAATTCAAAGCCCAACTAGTGAATCCCTCGAGGAGCAAGTCTTGGAAAAAGAAGAAAGATGCTTCAATTTGAGACTTGAGTCATAGAACTTGACTGGGTTCAGGCCTGATTCTGCATGAAGAAACCAATTAGGTCGGGTATAACTGGTCTTCTGACTGTGAGGCTTACGACCGATAAGCTAGGCGTGCATAACCTTCACGACGTGCTCTCCATCATTTGGTTGTTGATGCATCGGTTTACAAGGGCATTACTATTTGTACACCCCTTTTACTATTTACATCCTCTTTTTTTTCAACTGATACTAAAATTATTTTTAAATTTCTCTCTCCTCTCCCACCCAATCTCTCCTCTCCCTACTCAATTTCAGCAAGGGTCTATTTCACCGGATCTCTTTGTTATGTGACGGATGTTTCATTGTACGTTATTGTTTTCTTCGCAGCTCAATGTATAATATTATATAATAAAATAATAATAAATAAAATACCCATTGGGCTGTGGCCCTTGTGGCCAAGCACCATGGACCCATCTGGCCAGTGATTGAGGGCAGGGCCCGAATGGCTTGGTGTCTCAGGGCCTGCCTTACATGAATAATAATAAAAAATAAAATAAAATAAAAAATACATTTTCTCACAATGCCTTTGGCCATATTGTTGGTTCTCTTGACTTTGGTATTCACCATCAGGTAACTCATGTTATTCAGCAAGAATTGCACTTTTTGATACTGTTAACAAGAATGAGAAATAGTGTCCTAGGAGCTCCCTTACATCTCTAGAAGTCACACACAATTCAAAGAATAAGAAAACAATCAATTAATTGCTAGAAATATGGAGTTACAAGGGATAAGGCACGACGCCCATTCCTTGGCAGCCATCCCCTCTCTCCTCTCTTTTACTTAAGAATGCTTTCATTTTATAATACTTTCTAACTTGAATTCTAAATATGCCCCTACTTAATAAGTATTACACCATGCGACTCTTAATGGATCATATATGGATTCAATAGGAACTGAGTCCTGTTTCTTTAATGCTTCAACAACATCTAGATGGATTAAAGTTTGAAAGGGTGAATTTCTTAATCCACATTATTTTCTAGTTTTCATACCCATTTCCATATTTTTAAACCCATATAAGTCACAGGCATATGCTCTTGCGTAATTTGTAGGATACTGAAGTCGTAAGCATGAGTTTTGCAGCACTTAGTGCAATTGCTTCTTACCATTACAAAGAGAGATGTTCAGGAAAAGAGGGTCTGGGTGTACATGCGTCACCCATTGAGGATGCTAATGGAAAAAGGAAAGAAGGCATTTTGGCAAGATATCTTCGCTGTTTGCTGCAGTTACTTCTTTTCAAGGAGTACTGGTTAGTATGATGTAATATGACAATTTTTCTCGCTTGATCATCTAACACGATGACAACATCTTTGCTGCTTTTAACATTCAACTGGTTGGCTCTGAAGCAGATGCTCTCCTTCCGCTAATCCTTTATGACCCTTCTCTGTACCAGGTGAACCTTCTTTCTGTTTATACATCTCTGCATTGGAGTGTGTAGGGCCAAAATTCTGTTCTCTCCTATTAAACGACAAAAGGCTATTGTGTGGCTGAACTAGTGTGTTTTAACACAATTTACAAATGCATTTTATGGTTCGAGAGTTGCCTATGACATTTCTGGATTTAGTGCAGATATTCATACAAAAGCTTTTAAGCACCAGGGATGCACCAAATACATAAAAAAAAACTATAAAGATCTACATATTCTACTGGCTCCGAAACACTCCCCCCAAAGTTCACTTATACCGAAGAGACAAAAAACTAAACCCATTCCCCAGAAGGACACTAATAGGTTACTAAGTGGTTGTTCAAAAAAACCTTTCTGTTCTTTTCCCTTTACATTAACCAAGAAACCACAAAAACACTGCACAAATCCTTTTGTGGTACTTACAGAAAGACCACCATACCCAAAGTTCTCTCTTATGTTCCTACTTTACATTCATTGCAATCCAAGCACCATAAGGACTGCCCTTAAAAATGGCTCACACATCAGATTGTTCGAGCATCGAAATTGTCCTGGTTGGACTGTTTCTTGTTTATTCTCTGGACATATTTAGTGTTGTACGCTGCAATTAATCGTATGATGGGGTTCATTATTGAAACCTATACAGACAAGTAGTGTATGTGTTAAGACTGTATTACCTTTGTCTTGGTTCTTTTTAATTATTGTAGTTGATAGTTTTAGAAGTGATTGTGAAGCTTTGTTGTTTAAAAGTCAAAGCAACCTGAGATTTAGAATGAAGGTTTCCTAAGTATTTTCTTGTCACCCCAAGTCTAAAATGACTTTGTCTGTTCAAATATAGACCTACTGCAATACGGATTGGCTCATTTAGGTTTTGTTTGAACCTTAAAGCACCAAAATTTTCTACATCATGCCATTTGGTTACTGTAGCGCAATCTCTGTTCATACTTTTCAGAGATCGGGCCACGAACTCATAGAAAGCCAAGTAGATGAAACGTTGTGATCAAGGCTTATAGCAGCTTTACAGAATCTTACGAGTTCAAATCACCTTGCTTTGTCACTTGACCTTGTGAACCGTCAAAAATGCAGAAAAAATCTCCACAACTTTTTGACAGAAGTCCGTGGATTCTTACGTACCATCTGACGGTGAAGGGCTCTGGTCTCCGATGTTAATTTTGTTAAATTCTGTATGTTACCTAGGCTTGTGAATAGAATGAGGTGATACAAGGCATTTATTTATGTTCTACTATTCCCCTCCATTTTACTTTCTATGAGGGGATGACCAAGTCTTTTGTGGGGCATTCTCTCCATGTGGAATGAGACATTTGGGTCTGATAAATTTGATGAGTCTGTTCAATTTGGGATTTCTGTTGAACCAGGGTCCACCACGAGGAAACGATGTTTGCCTTTGTCCCTAGCATCTCAAGGTATATGCACTTCTTTAAATTCTCATAATCTTTCATTTGTTTGTAATATTCTTTTTGCTTCCATGCTTATGGTTGCTCCCTGGAGTGGTAGATTTTTGCACTTTTATATGTTAATTATGATGTAGAGAAAATACCAGGCCCTTGTCAGGTTCATAATCTTAAATTGATTAAATTCATAAAGGGCTTCTCTTTTTAGGTTCATTTGGTTCCAAGTCCTAGATCGGGTCTGAATTTCAGTTTCAGTCTTGGCCCAAATTCAATCCCGGTATTACACTAAGAGAGTCAAATACCTTGTCTGTTGCTGGATGCGAGAGGGATTTAAGAAGAAAAAGAAAAGAACGGAGGTTTTCTTTAGGGAAAGTGAGCTTCCATGGAACTATCTTGTTATTGATAAGAAAAGATGATGTACTATCTTACTGTAACGAGGGATGTATATCATAGAATCCAAACCTAAAGCAGTCCGAGACTTTAATTGATAGGTGACCCTCCACTGAAATGAAAAGGCAAGACTTAAGTGTCTGTTGTATGTGTATCGCTTGGCCTCCATACGCTTATTGCACTACGAGAAAAACTAAGTCTGTTTTCTTGGCTTACAAAAATTCCAGGACTTGACGACCTCACTTAGAGATTGCACCGTTTGCACAGTACCTTCAAGCATTAAGCAACTCCAGGCATAGTCCTTCTACCATCAAAAGAAGTATGACATAGATGTATCTATCTTGGTCAAGAACCTGTTGCTGTCTAGATGCTTCCTTTGGTTCTTTTCACTCAGATTTTTTTGTGTCCTGGTTTGCCCATAGGTGTCTACAAATATGAGAACATTTTATCTGTCATGTAGCTTATTGATAGTTCATTGTTCCTGATGCTTCCTAATTGTCTTGGTAGTTCTCTGTGGACTACCGAAACTCTAGTTATGTTGTGGATCCATGTCAGTAGGCTGCAAGAATATATAGAGATGTGAAGAAATAAACATGGATGCGTACACCTCTTGACAGCATTGAAATATATAGTTCTGTTGTGACTACTGAACTCGATGTTCTTTTTCTAAGTATTATCTAGGGCAGGATATCTTTGAGCTATGATGTGCCCTTCATGATATGATTAAGAAATGCAACGGATTCTGTTCTCGTAACAAGATTCCAAAGTACTCGGCACTGTGAACTTGAGGGACAATGAATCCGGTGTTTCATTGTCAAATTATTATTTTTCATGTGCAGTGTATCATCTGGAGGAATCTTGTTTAATATTCCTGTATTTCGTCTAACCAGTGTTTATTGTCTTTTCATACTATTCTCTAGACAAATCTTGTTTAATACTTTTTTGTTGGGAACCAGTTGACACAGCAAAATATCCAGCATCACAAGCAGATCTATGTATCATCTGGACGTGGGAGCATTCTAACCCTTTGTGTTAAAAGGGGAAGACAAAACAGAGTAAGAGACAATCATGACGTGCTTCTCAAATCAGGAACTTATCACTTGCAAACAAGGGGAGAAAACGATGAGAATGGAGCTAGAAAACTGAAGTACTAGACTACCATCCAGATAGAGAGAGCAGTAAAAATCAGAAGTAAAAATATCCTCTAACCTGCTCTGCCAATTAAGCATGACCGCTAACGGCTAATTCCAAATTCGACATGAAAGCCTGGTACTTTCCTCAACTTCACGAACCAATTGAATATGACAGCGGAGGGAACTACTGCTGTTACTGCCAAGTGTTTCTTGTATGAAGTCTGGTTGAAGGAAAACCTTTTCATCTCTACAGTTCCAGTTTGGAAAAGAGCATATACAAGTAAATAGACTAGTTGCAAGATCCATACCCGATAATGTTGAAGCACATGAGAGAAACAGGGTTCTACCTAAAATTAGAATAAAGAGTAGTAGTAGAGTGTGATCTCTAAAAAGGACGTTGATTGCCTCACTGGGACATTGAAGATGAAGCAACCTCCTTTGCATCTCCTTCAGTCGAAAAAAGAAACAAACTCATAAGATGCTTAAAATAGTCGAGATTGATATTGAATTACATTAGACCGCGTACAATAAACTAAAAGTCCACCTACTTCTTACATCAAAGGGTGCATAGTGCAGGGATCTGTATTATCGCTTTTCTCTGCATCGTTGCTGAAACCGCACCTCCGTGACATTCAACTAAATGCTATATACGAAACAATAAATCCGCTAGATTGGATGAGGTAGAATGATGCCAAACAAAATAAGAGAATCGAAGTTCAACCCAACTTTCATCTTGAAGTGCAATAGAAAATGTAAAGGTCCATATTACTGTCATCGTCCTTCTGCGTCTCTGACGGTGAACCGAATACCTGTTTCTGACTTTCCATACAAAAAACAATTGTATGAAACAACTAATTGGCTATAACAGATTCGACGGCATACTGTACGAAATAATCAAATTTCGATTTCAAACTTATAGGAAATAAAATAAAAGAAAAAATGAAACGATCAGTTTTGCTTCAACTGCATACTGGACGATGAAGAACCTCATTTTGTTTAGATTGAATAACGCGAGAATGGTTGCGATCAATAAGGATCCGAGTAAACAGCAGTGGGTTACCGATCATTCTTTCACCTTCTAGGATCCCTTTTCCTAAAAATCCATATAACTGTCATCGCTTTCCTTTAATTGACTAAAATAGACAACGATGACGCCGATCTGTGTTAGAGCACAAGAGAATCAAAATTCGACTTAAAGCTTAGAGGAAAGGGAAGAAAAAAAATGAGACGATCACGTATATATCGTCGTCGTTTGCTTCAACTGCATACTGGACGACGAAGAACCCACGTCTGTTCCGATTGATTGAAAACGAACGGTAAACCGGCGAGAATGAACTCGATCGATAAAGATCCAGCCATAATATTACATAACAGTAGTGGATCACCGGTCACTCTTTTATCGTCAGATCCCTTCTCACGAAAATCCATATGACTGTCGTCATTTTCCTTTCTGCGTCTTTGATGATGATCCGAACACCTGTTTCGGACTTTCCATACCAAAGTAATCGTATGATACAACTAATTGACTAAAACAATAGATTGACGCCAAATTATGTTAGTGCACAAGAGAATCAGAAATCGACTTTGAACTTAGAGGAAAGAGAAGAAAGGATGAACCGATCAGCATATATCGCCGTCCTTTGCTTCAAATGCGTACTGGACGACGGAGAACCCGCAACCTTTTTCAGATCGAATGAGAATGGAACAGTAAATCGGCGAGAATGAACACGATCGACAAAGATCCGACCAAAACTTTACATAAACAGTATTAGACAACCGATCACTCTTTTACCATCTCAGATCTCTTCTCTTCGTCCCTGACGACGAACGACGAAACCGTCTCCCTCAGTGTCGCTCGCGCCCAAACAAAGCGGGAAAATTTCAAATTAAGCCTTCAGGGCAGTTGAGCGCCCTTTATAATTTCGTGTCCAGGTCTGTTTGTGGCACGGGCGTCTTGATGCGTTTAAGAAACCAGTCGATTCGAGCACTAGATCTTTTATGATGTTAAACGCCACAAACACAAACTTGTCGGGTCATGTCCGTGTTTTGTTCTTTTCCATACCTTATGGTTGGATCTCTCCCTCTCACACACACACAAGGACCTTAACTAATCCGGTTCTAGCCAAGTAAGCCCATTGTGGGAAGAACTCTGCTGACACTGGTTTTCTCCGTTCACAAGATTCAAACTCGACTTTTTTAAAGACGTATTTGATTTGTGATGTCAAGCCCTTAATAATAAAACTACATGTCTAAACCTGCATGAGCTATAGTTCCAATGAATCATGATTTTGTGTTACTTGATGCTTGGGTTTTCATGCCACATGAAAGTCATAAAGCCACTAAACGGGTTTTACATTTGACGCAGACACTTAATGTAGGATAGCAATTGGCAGTTTTGGAAGATCTATCAAGTCAAATCGTGCTCTGTAACCTGCACCGTCCATTTTGGTGATGAACGGTCATTTTTTGGGGGGCGGAGTGGATTTCGAAATTGTGGGGCCCACATTTAAGGAAAGGCAAAGAACAGCTCTCCATCATTAGAAATGAACGGCTCAGATTTCCGAACACACTTCCGAAACTAGTTTTTAAACTAGTTTTTGCCTATCATGCGAACTGCTTTTCTCAAAGTTGGGTGAATTTCTGCCGCTCCAGTAAAAAACGTGGCAAAAGTAAGAATTTTTTTACGTTTTTACTTTAGACGGGTGGTTATGTTTTCTAGGGGAATCTTTGTGATAATTTCATCGTCTAGTGAAGGTCTGGACAAGATCCAACACAAGGCACGTTCAACTTCCAAAAACGGGCTGATGTGATCCTGGTTTGGTTTAAAAAGCAGGAAATGCAAGAGCTTTAGACCCCACATTAGTAAATTTGCTCATGTGTATGAAACAAAGTTATTTTCAGTTCCTTTTAGGTAGCTTAAGATGGGACCTATATAGTGTTAATCGAATCTTACCTTGCCAAACTAAAAGTGGTAACAAGAAACGACACGGAACCCAGCCAGAACACTACCCGAAAAGCCTTCTTTGGGTTTACTCCAAGTTTAAAAAAATTGTTGAACTTGAAATAAACTCATTTCGGGACAAGCTTCACCCGAAATGGAAATTACTCGCAATTTCAACACACAACACGAAACAAATCCAGTGTGACCATATATATATATATATATCTCAGAGAAACATGACCCAGGTTCTTCTTCAAAGGTAAGCTTGGTTTATGTTATCTTACTCACCCGGTATACCAATAACTCGATACCATGACAGAACTACATAACGCGAGGAAGGTGTCCGCCTCACCAGTAGTCCATACTAGTTTTAGAATGGTATAATACATTACCGACGGTAGAAACCGTGGGCCATTTGCGTCACTCAAGTTACTTGGCCTTGATTTAATTAGTTAGGATTCTGATTTTTTTGCCCTTATTTTATATTCGTTTTCTCGGGTCCTACTTGTGGGAGACATAATGGCATGAAGTCTATATGCTTTCTCACCGGTCCGGATTTCGACTTCCTCTTTTTCCCTTTTTCTCTTTAATTTTTTTGTTCCGCTTGGAAAGTGTTGGATTTGAAACTAAGTTCTATTCTTTAATCGGACCCTTTACACATCGGGATCAGGGCAACAGAATTATTCCATTACGGATGTCAGCATTTCGGGTTTTAGATATCCAAATCAACCTGGATTCGGTTGACTTTTACTATTCTAGATCAGTGCTCACATGAATCCAAATCCAGTTGAAATCCGTCAATGAAAACCCAGAATCATTTGCACACATGACTGCATTCGGTTTGGATAGTACCTAAGCAAAGTCATGTTTCGTCTCTTTTCTCTTGTTAAGAAGCATAACATGACCAGAGTTAGACCCGAAACCCTGGACGGACCTTGCAATAGTAAAGTTATTTGTGTCGGTTTAAGATGTGTGGAACCGATCCAATTATCTCCAGGAGAGGTCCGACCCGATGACATGAATGGTCATGCAAATGTGGCCACTTTGTTGTGGACCGCCACTTACATTCATGATCAGGATAGTAGGGATCAAAGGTTGAAAAGGGGAGTGATTGTGGTCCAATTTCCATGCACTCATGATCCAGATTCCGGAAGACTTTGAAGAACCATTCAGTGAATCCCGGGTTGGATCCGAATATCACAAAGGCTGCAACTGAATGGTTGAAAAGAAGAACGATTCTGTGCCCTCGTGAAATGGCCCACCTATGCCATGATACACGTCTAACCTACTCTTTATCTAGCCCTATGTCGAATGTCAGCATTCGACCATCAAAGTAGACGGGTATGTTCCTCAACCATTAAAATTTAAAATTGACTATTTACATTTCCTTTAGAAAGAATTATAAGATTTTAGCAAATTTAGCTAATAAATTCCCCCACACACATATATATAAACAAATAATTGAATCCTACCCATCCATTGCTTTTCGATAGTATAAGTATAATTTAAAAAATCAAGAATTCTTAAAAAAAGATAGAGGATAATATTATTACACTCGTACTCAAAAAAAATAATGGTTAGACAGAATCTTGTTATTTATTTATATTACACGTGTATGTGAAAACTAGATCTTGCACACCTCTTAGATGCTCACTCATATTCACATATTACTTTTTGGGGCATGACTGTTATTTTAAAAGTATTAAAGTATTTAAAATAAATAAAAATAATATTATTACACTCATCTAAAAAAATAAAACATTATCAGTCGTAGCCACGATTCAATCTCTCTTTCTCTCTCTATGTGTGTGTGATTGATTCGATAGTTTTTGAGGCGAGTTGAGGACGGAAATGCGTGTATAATAAAAATGCTAAGGCGTGGTGATGCATCGGATGCCATGAGAGTGATGATGGGGAGAGAGAAGGGAAAGGGAGGTAGCTATCATAATAAGGTATGGATGGTAATAGGGAGGGAAAAGGTCAAACCCCACGCCGTGCAACTTGTGTTTCGCAGAAAGCGCCAGCCTTAGTTACCTATATATATATATATATATATATATATATATAAGTCAGATTGGGGTGGTGAGCGGACGCATGCCCACATTCCTATGGCCCTACCTTTCAGATCGCGTCATTTCTTTAGATTCACTCGCCATCATCTCTCTCTCTCTCTCTCTCTCTCTCTCTCTCTATAATGTGTGTACTGCAAGATTGGCTCGACCATAATTCTAGTTTGATCAAGTCTTGTAGAGCGAAACCAGAGCTTGAGTTGCCGGAGTATATCTCATGTCAAGCTTAAGCTTCCATTTCGTACTTGAGTGCGAGCTGAGCAGTTCTTAACAAGTTGAGCTCCACCTACCTATACTCGCGTTAGACTCATCTCTCTCTCTCTCTCTCACTCTCACACACACATTTTATCATTTCCACTTTTTAATGCAATAAGATGTAAAATTTTATCCTTGGTTTTGCAAACATACAGTCTATTTACTTTTAATGATATTGGATCCTACTTACTTTTAATGATATTAGTATAATAAAATTATTCTTGATCAATTTTTAAATATTTTTATAACTTTCAAAATTATATTTATGCTACTAAAAAATAATGATTGAACATTAAGTAACGACATAAGTAGGGAGGAAATTTTGATTTTCTTATATTTGTATGCAAAGAGAGAGGGAAAACAGTAACTACATCATGTTTAAATTGCATGATCTAACTAAAACATCTTCATCATTCGATTTTTAATATAAATGACAAAAAACTAAATTAATCTATATTTAATACACAAAAATATAATAATATTTTTAATTCATATCTCAAATATTGAACAATAGAAATGCTTATGCAAGATTATGTATTGAAAGACATCATGTATTTACCACTTTTTGTATTATATAGATATTGAAAAACTAAAAAACAATCGTGTTTAAATATTTTAGTTGAAATATCATGATGTAAAGAAGAAAAGCTGAAACTAAAAAAATGAATTTAATATGAAAATGTATATACATTTATTTAAATATCGTGACGTCAACTAGGAGATTGACTGTCAAGTTACCAACTCTATACGGACTTTATCTAGACCGGATCGAGAACTGAATCCGGAGGGTACGGACCACATGGGTGGTGAGATGGATCGCAGATCGGGAGTGCCCCTGCTCACTAGGGCTGGCGCGTGCGAGAGGGCTCTCAAGCGTGCCAACTTGTGTAGGGGAGGCTAGGCGTGGGACCCAGCGATCGGGATCAAAAGAGAAGGTGTGGAGTCCCCTCGCAATCATTGCCGTCCAGGCATTCCCTCTTCCGTCTCGCTGAAAACGGAAGAAAGCCATAAGAGAATTTGTTCGGAGAACGGCTAACATGCAGGGCCACGCCCACGCACCGGATACAATGAGATATGGCATCTATCTCTTTTGCAGGCGTGCAGAGAGGGTCCAAGATCCAGACTCCACATCCAGATCTGGGTTCCACCGTAGTCATGTGGTTCTGACCTGACCTGACCCAGGTGAGCCCAACCTGAGCCCAGTGGACTAGATGTGGCCTGTTCACCAGGCGTTCAATCACCTTCCCGGTTTTCGTCGTCGGCAGGCCTCACTAGTGCTGGAACTCGAAGACAGAATCCAACTTAAGGCTTCTGTAGTTATATTCTTATACGACAAAGGACCAACTATAAGGGGTGTTTGATTACAAGGCCTAAGCTTATGAATAGACCTAAGCCTTGTACTCAAATGCAAGACAGTTGGTCATCGCTATTTTTACTGTCAGGGTTGGCTCATGGTAAGTCTGCAAAGGCAACTGTCTTAGGTCCCTCGAACTTCAAAATTGTTAGTATGCACCAATATTTTTTATACTCGGGCTACAAATTTTGAGGTCACATATGGTAGCCAATCTTCACTTTAGGCCTCAGGTTGCGTTGAGCCACTCTTTGCATAGTGATATCAGAATGGTTGGATGCCCCCATTTCTGATTTTTTTTAAGAATATGCTTTTTCATAATTTTATTGAAATAATTTTTGTCAATATTGCTCGTTTTGTAAAATCAAATATAAAAATGCCAAAAAAAAGGAACAAAGAGAACATTTAAAAGCCTGAGATTTGAACGTGGGATGCCACCTTTGGTGGGATCCAAATTAAGGATATGTTGCTTGTTGAACACTTGGAGGGTGTTCAATTTGTACTGCTCCTTCAAGTAGCCCCATCAATTCCTAAAAGCAGGCCCACCAGCTCAGTCCTTGTGTGGAAGCTGAATAAATGCAACATGAGCACCCAGATACTGGACACGTCAACACCATCTTCTCTGACGGATTCACATAGAAGGTTCAGTGAGAATCATGCAACATAAGCATTACTTCTGTCCCTCCATATTACACACACAGACACTCACTCATTATGTATGTGAGTGTGCACGCACGCGCTTGTGTGTGTGTGAGGGAGAGAGAGAGGTTTAGTGATGGCATTGTCACACCGTAAGGTGTGGTGAGATTTTCCAATACTGTATTCTCAGTTATTATGAATGGATTTAGTTAATTTGCCTTTTATGTGATTTGGTTGTTCACAAATACATATTAAATAGCACCCCCCATTTTAAACAGATATGCAGTTCTTTTGACTGATTTTATTTGCACCGAAAAGACACGATTTTGTTGTTCTACAATGATGATTTTTAGTCAAAATGGCTCAATCATGAACAGATACCGTAATAAATTGACCATTTAAAAATGGTTGAAAGTAAGATTAGTTGAACTTGACTCATGTCACGTCCAAGCATTCTAACAAGCCAATATGTTTCACTTATTTGCAAGAGTATATATATATATATATATATATGAAAATTGGATTTGTCTACTTTGCATACTCATTCATGTTCTTTTTTTGCTTTTGGGTATTATAATATAATTTAAAATAAAAATAAAATAAAAAATGTATGATCAGACATGAATGAGAAGAGCTAGTGATGAGGGGGATTTAATCATTCTCTCTCTGTTTATTCATTTATAGTTATATATAAAGAGAGAGATGTATGTGTGGATAATAAAATCTGCGTAATGGCATTAGATAAATAATATCAATTGTAGTTGACCTGTAACTAACAGAAATTGTAGTAGCTGTAGGAAGGCCAAGCGGGGCCTGAACTCGGCGGTGTCACTGGTGCCGATGACACTAGAAAGTACAAAGGAGCGGCCCACACTTTACCAACTTTTTCGAAACGGGATCACGCGGAAAAAGAAGTCTGTATATGTCTATTTTCCTTTGTTTGAGTACACTATTCTCTCTCTTTCTCCCTCTTTCACAGAGTAGGTTTCATTGAGTGTTGAACTTGAATGCAATGGATTTAGTTAAAACAAGACTCATAAACTATATCCTCTTATTTAAACACTAAATACCAAGTTTTGAAACTTGGTAAACTGTTCAAACTCTTATTCAAATTTTAAGTTGCATTGAATCATCTTTATTTCAGAAATAAAGTTACTTAAATACCAACGTTAACTTACAATATATATACATATAAAATATATATTTGAAGAGAGAAAAAGAGAGGAAAGAGGAATAGAGTATATATATATATAAAGAGAGAGAGAAAGAGGTGCTCTCTACTGTGAGACTGCGTATGTGAAAATTGTAAAGGAGTGGAGTGATGCGAAACTTGGCTCCCACACAGAAGTCTACAGAAACCATCATCATGAAGCCACTGCACCAAACCAAGCACTCCCGAAAAGCTCACCAACTCTTCCCACCTTAAATCCGAAGCCCAATGCCGCCATTTTCCCACACGCAAATACTCACACTAACCACCGCCATGCTTCCCCCCACCATCGTTGTTCTTCTCCTTATCTTGACACACTTTACTCAATGCAGCACGATTCCTGCAACTCTCGTCTCTCTATTCTCCCTGAAAGCCTCTCTTTCAGACCCTTCTAACACTCTCCATGATTGGAACACCACCAATCTCGCCACCACAACCACTTATCCAACACCACCTTGGTGCAACTGGTCCGGAATTACTTGTCATCCTCGGACGTATCACGTCATTGCTTTAGACCTTTCTCGCCGTAATCTTTCCGGCGCGATCCCGCCAGCGATCCGATTGTTGACGCAACTCCGCCACCTCAATCTCAGTAACAATGCCTTTCAGGGCCCCCTCCCTCCAATCATCTTTAGGCTTCCTTCCCTGAGAACCGTTGATATCAGCCGAAATAATTTCAATGCAACTTTCCCTCCTGGTTTTGAATCCTCTCGCTCTCTTGTTAACTTCTCGGCTTTCAGTAATAGTTTTTCCGGTCCGTTACCTGCCCGGCTGCCACCTCTAATAGAGTACCTCAACCTAGGCGGCAGCTACTTCACGGGTGGTATTCCGGCCAGCTACGGCGGTTTTCGGACTCTCCGGTTCCTTCACTTGGCTGGGAATGTACTATCTGGCTCGCTGCCGCCGGAGCTCGGCAATCTTACGGAGCTTCAGCATCTCGAGATTGGCTATAACAGCTATTCCGGTGGACTCCCTCGTGAGTTTGGGTCGATGGCTTCCCTGACCTATTTGGATGTCTCGTCTGCCAATCTCTCCGGGACGCTTCCAACCGAGACATTGAACCTCACTCAACTCTACACGCTTTTGCTTTTCACGAACCGGCTCACTGGTGGCATCCCGCCGGACATAGCGCGTCTCGGATCGCTCTCTGTGCTAGACCTCTCGGATAATCGACTCTCCGGCGAGATCCCGCCCGGAATTTCGCTCTTGAAGAACCTGACGTTCTTGAACCTCATGAGCAACCGACTCGGAGGAACCATACCGGAAGGCGTCTCGGACATGCCCAATTTGGAAGCTTTCCTGTTGTGGAACAACTCGTTGACTGGCCGGATGCCTCCCGGCTTGGGGCGCAACGGGAGGATCGTGAAGTTGGACGTCTCGTCGAATTTCCTCACCGGTCAGATTCCCGATACGCTATGCAGTGGACAGAAGCTCTATCGGTTGATCCTCTTCAACAACCTCCTTACCGGTCCTATCCCTGATTCCCTCGCCAATTGCAGCTCGCTTTGGCGATTCCGGGCAGAGAGCAATCTGTTGTCTGGCGAAATTCCTTACGGCTTCGGGTCAATAACCAACCTGACATACGTTGATCTGAGCCGGAACAATCTCTCTGGGAGGATTCCCGGCGATCTGAGCCTTGCACCGAGACTACAGTTCTTGAACGTCTCGAGAAACCGATTCGTTTCAGATTTACCGGATCAGTTATGGGAATTTCCGAGTCTTCAGATATTTTCGGCGAGTTATTCCATTTTGGAAGGGAGAATCCCCGCGTTTCTCGTTGGGTGCCGCAACTTGTACAAGATCGAGCTCGAAGGGAATCGTCTGTCCGGCGGCATACCCGCAGATATCGGAAAATGCCATAAATTGGTGACCCTCCGGTTGAGGCAAAACTCGTTCTCGGGTAGGATTCCGGCGGAGCTGGCAACTCTCCCGGCAATCACCGAGATCGATCTCTCGCAGAACTCGCTCTCCGGCGAGATACCAGAACTGTTTGCGAACTGCAGCACGCTTGAGAGCTTCAATGTCTCTTACAACTCGCTCTCAGGCATGGTACCGTCTTCGGGGCAGATATTCCGGCAGCTTCACCCTTCGTCGTTCGCCGGGAATCCAGGGCTCTGTGGTACCGCCGTCCTGCTGCCCTGTCCCGTGCCAGCTGAGGTCCCGCCGGAGAACCCGTCGGTGCAGCGCCGCGAGAGAAAAACCGCCGGGCCACTTGTTTGGATCCTTGCTGTGGCCTTTGCAGCCGGGATGTTCGCTCTGTTCGTCGGTGGCCGGGTGCTTCACCGGAGCCTCGTCATCTACGGGATCGGCCGTAGCTACAAACGTGAAGTGAAGATGGGACCGTGGACTATGACGGCATTCCAGCGGTTGAATTTCACGGTGGAAGCAGTCGTGCAGTGCCTGAATTCCGGCGAGAATATCGTTGGAATGGGCTCAGCTGGAACCGTTTTCCGGGCGTCCATGCCGAGTGGCGAAGTCATCGCCGTGAAGAAGCTCTGGGCGAAGCCAGGGAAATGCCGCACGGCCAAGTCCTCCGGCGCAGGCGGTGGTGTTCTAGCTGAAGTAGAAGTTCTCGGGAGGGTCCGCCACAGGAACATTGTCCGCCTCCTCGGGTGCTGCAGCAACGACGAAACCACGCTGCTGCTTTACGAATACATGCCCAACGGAAATCTCGACGATTGGCTGCATGGGAAGAAGGATGCAGCGACGTCCTCCGCGCCGTTGGATCCCGTCGATGACGGTATAGATGGAAAGAAAGATGGCGGGGGCCCCGCCGGGGATTGGGTGACCAGATACAAGATCGCGATGGGCGTGGCTGAGGGGATCAAGTATCTGCACCACGATTGCCAGCCGATGATTGTGCATCGAGATCTGAAACCCAGCAACATCTTGCTGGATGAGGATATGGAAGCCCGGGTGGCGGACTTCGGGGTGGCCAAGCTTTTGGACGAGTCCGATGGATCCATGTCCGTAATTGCCGGCTCCTACGGCTATATCGCGCCCGGTAAGTTTTGCTTCTTAGAAAATATCATCCGATATGTATTTTATACACACATGCACACGCATATGCGTGCACACACACATGTGTGTGTATATATACTACTCAATCACGTTTAATCCCTCGTTTTCTCATAAAAAATAAAATTATATATATATATATATATATACTACTCAATACTCAATCAAGTTTAATCTCTAGTTTTCTCATACAAACAACGACAACAACTAAACCTTTTTTCATATTAGACGTGATCGGTTACATAGATTCTTTGTTTCTACATAGCCTAATCCCTCGTTTTCTCATGATTTTACAAATTCAACCACGAGGTGCTGCCTTTCATCACCATTTATTTACTATACATTTTAATGTTTAAAACCACGTTTCACCGGTTAAAACCGATGTAACCACTACCAAAACTACTTACGTATTTAAGTATTTTAATGATAAAAAAGGATAATTTCAACCGGTAGAAAGTGGTTTTAGGTAGTAGAAGTGCAGTATAAAATGATGGAAGGCCGACGGATGAATTAGTAGAATATGTAATTAGATATGATTGAGTATTGAGTGTCAACTATATCCACATATATATATATATATATATATATATATATATATATATATATATATATATATATATATATATACATACATACATACATACATATATATATACATACATACATATATATATATACATACATACATATATATATATATATACATACATACATATATATATATACATACATATATATATACATACATACATACATACATACATATATATACATACATATATATATACATACATATATATATATATATACATACATACATATATATATATATATACATACATATATATATACATATATATATATATATATATATATATATATATATATATTCCATAATCTAGCTAGGACCAAAAACAAGCCATCTCACTTTGGGTCTGAGTTGGAGTATTAATGAGTATCTGCTAACGATGGACATGTTTGGGGTCCTTATTTCTCAGAGTATGCATATACACTTCAAGTAGATGAGAAAAGTGACATCTATAGCTTTGGCGTGATTCTAATGGAGATCCTTACCGGAAGGAGGTCCGTCAATTCCGAGTTCGGTGAGGGGAACAGCATAGTTGACTGGGTACGCAAAAGGATCAGGACCAAGGAGGGCGTGTTGGAAGTGCTGGACGAGAAGGCAGGGGCTGAGTGCGAGTCAGTGCGGGAAGAGATGATGTTGGTCTTGAGAGTGGCTTTGTTGTGCACAGCACGGTCTCCGGCCGACCGACCATCGATGCGCGACGTCGTGTCCATGTTGCAAGAAGCAAAGCCGAAAAGGAAAGTGGTAAGTGGAAGTGATGTTAGTGTTAATGGTGGTGGTGGCGGCGGTGAAAGCTACTCTGTAAAATAGATTGTGCTTTTGAAATAATTGGATTGTGAATTCCCTGGAGTTTGGGATCTTTTTTCTCTTTTCTTCTCAAGGTAGTCCTTCTCTTAATCCGTCTGATCTTTGTACAAGGAGTTTGCCCAACAAGTGGCGTAGTGTAATGGTAGAACCATAGGCTCTCTAACAAGAGGTCAAAACACGAAAGGGGCCGCTGATGCGTCCGTAGAACTGGTAGACGGTCTGCCTAACTCTAGCTTACCACCAAAAATTGCTGTGGAGATCTTGGTCATGTTGTGTTATTTGTAGTGTGCTTGGCATTTGTAACTATTCACTAAAGAGATGGTTTTTGTTTTCTATAATATACAACGGTCGTCATTGACAAGAATCGACAACCAACTCTACATCAACATCGAGACATACTAGGGGCGGTAGCCCAACCTAATTGGTGTGGGTGGAGTTTTGGATTTGGTTGAATTCAATTGGATCCAATTTCAAATTATGCTTTCAGTCATAAGAATTGAATTGGATCCCATTTGAAATGGGTTTGGGCTCTATAAATTTGGTCTCAAGTTATAGTGGCTGAAGGATTGGGTTTTGCTAAGTAGGGCTAAATTGGGTTTCGATTTGACTAGATCCAACACATAATTTTGATCTTATGAAATTGGATTGAAAGGGGTTGATATTGGATATGGTTTAGGATTTGGATTTTGAATGTAGGTCAAAGTGAATCAAAATGGTTTTAGACATAGTTCAAGAATGTTTTTTTTTTGTTTAGATGAAGGGAAAATTGAATTTGGGTTCAGATAGGTATATGGGATTGGGTTTGAACCGGTCAGATCAACCTTGAACTAAACCTTCGGGCAGTTGGCTCTAATAGGGTTGAATTGGATCCGGGTGAATGAGGAGCCAACCTCGACCTGGGATTCTCATGAAAGGAAACCGCGGACTGAATGAGACGGATCGTCTCCACTCATCAGGACCCGACCCGATCCAGCCTTTTATGAAAGAAGAACGAAAAAGGGGGGTTTAACTTCAAAATGAGAAAGGGGGAAATGCAGAGCAGAGGAGCGACCACGGCAGGCGGTGATGGAGGGGCGCCGAGAGCGGAGGATGGCCGAGGTTCAACGGCGGGCTGGAAGATGCGTCCGACAGAGGAGGTCGTCGAGTGGGGCAGGGGATGGTAGGCTTGGTCTCGTCCGATGAATGGGAGTCAGTGGTGGGTGGCAAATGAAGGTGAGTGCGAAACGGTAAAAGCGCTCTTGAACTGAATCACATGGTAGCCACCATAAATAATATGGTAATTTGCTTCTTGATGCTCTGTGAGGACCTTAATCTTGATTCTAGCCGTTTGATATTGTTTGGAACGCCGTGTACTTTGATCAGCTTGTGTGATTAGCAGTGGCTTTGTCAATCGATTGTGGGTTGAATGTGGATGGCTATTACAATATCCAAATCTAAATGCAGGAAGAATGGTGTGTGTGTTCTGGCTTCTTGTGCAAGTCCACATAGCTTAAGGTGCTTGTATTCCATAGAGTGTCCTAATGTGGATGGCTATTACAATAGCCCCATTCCTTTCGTTTTGTCAAACTAACATAATTTCTTTGGTTTTTTGGTTTTTTTATTCCCAAAATGTTCTAAAATTGAAGGCATGGGAAACAAAACGAGCCAGTGGTGGTCGTGTTCAGTTAAGCTCGTGCACAGCCCAGTTGTACTTAATTCAGTTCATGATCTGAAGCTAAGCTGCAGTAGGTTCCTATTTGTGTCAAATTACTTTGTTTTCAGTTCAATTCCTCTCTCTCTCTCTATATATATATATATATGTGCACACGCAACCTAAGTATTATTCGACAAATCAAGTACATTTTAGGTCCAATAATTCTCCAGTCGGTGAATTCCGCATAGCAGATTTTTGTAAGCTCCTTGGTCTTTTCCTAGCACTGTAATTGCATGATCTATTTCTTACAATGCAACACACTGATGTGGACATGTATTTTTGACATTATGAAGGGTTGTGTTCAAGCACACTGGATCTGAGGTGGAAGATGGAGTGAATCAAATAATCAACATTGCACGACCAAAAGATATATGCGCATATTTCATGAAGGTGGACAATGAGGTAAATGCGCATCAACCAGAAAGCTACGCTCTTCAGTAGGATATCCCAGGCGTATACCTTCTGGTTGCAGTATTTTTTCGTAGCTGCTTGCTGCCGGCCTTGTATAGAAAAGGTGTGGGCGGGACCCTTGAAGGCAGGACTTACACTTTGGCGTGCAGTAAGCCCACCACCTACGGGCCACTTTGTGAAATGCAGCTCTGCTGCTCCTAGTGTTGTATGTCCACGCCCGATTGCACACTGGTTTTCCCTTCCCCTAGCCGGGTGGACATTCCCGAAGACTCATACAGCCGAACCGATCAAGTTAATTGGTGTTCACCGACATCTAAGAAGTTGGTTCGGGTAGATTATATCTCCTACTTATTGGAACCGTCCTCCCTGCATCAGAACAGACCAATTAATTGAAAGTACACGGCTAAGGTTGCTTAAGGACCATTGTAGAACAGAAGACAAGTGTGGAGTTCACTATAAAGGTAACCGCCACTGCTGATCGACTTGTTGAAGGAAGTGGTAATGTGGGGCGGGGGGATAATAATAAAAAGATCTCTTTGTAAAATAACCAGTCATGTAAAGCTTTATTAGTCGGAGTAAACTATTATATATCCGAAAATGAGAAGTTCGGCATTATTTGTTTTTCCCTGCAAACGGGTGACCGTGGTTGTTGTCGTTCGGATGCAATTCTGACGGACGCGCCCCTCAGTGAAGGTTGTTAACAGCGACGGAAGTACATTCTGACGTGCATGTCCGCCGGTGAAAGCATTTTCTGCGCTTCTTCCGTCATATAATACCCTTTACTCTGACGGGCCATGGGTGAGTCGCTAATGACATTATTACTGTCGCGTCCGACCGTCAGTATAGGATATATTTTTGTAACTTTCCCAAATCAATTCATTCTTGAGTCCGTATTGGATCGGTTGTCTCAAGCATTGAATCAAACTATAGTTGTAGAAAGAGCTTGAATTAAGTGGTATTCTATTTGCCATCCATTAGGGAGGGAGGGTGTTGTAGTTTATGGACACCCTTGTATGTTCAAGCTAAATTATGTGCAGAACATGTGAATTCGTTATGTAAAAGGAGAACTCCTGCCTATCGTGTCTCTTGATCCAAATCAACATATTAAAACCTTATAATGTAATACAAAAGTAAGCAGTTTAATCTCAATTTAGATAAAAGCATGAAAATAATCTATTTAAAAATAAAAACATGGGAATAAATAATTAAAAATAAACAGGTAACATTCAGAATTTTTTGAATTCATGAAGAAAAATAAATGAACCAAATATTTCAGGAGGACCGGTTCACCAATTCTGTACCGTTTTTTTTAATCGGCCAGTAAAAGAAGTGAAACAAAGTCCAGTGTTAACCGTGGTTACTTCACCTTACCTTAAAAGGTTTTCTAGATCCAGACTCTTGGGCCCGTGCTGCACTGGATTTCCTTTCACTTGTTTCCTTTTTTCGACGAAGCAGCGTTTCTTTGGACTGATCACATGACACTTCACCAGACTGACATCATAATACTGTTTCAGTATTACGTTAAGATATAAATCTTTGTAAGTTTATATATATATGTGTGTGTGTGTGTGTGTGTGTGTGTGAGTTTTATAACCTCATATACATAAAATATTGAATATATACTTATATGGATATAATTCTTGACATGTTTATAAGTTCATATAAGAGTTTTATAACTTCATATACATTTAAAATATGGACCGTAGAGCCAAATAATATGATGACATAATACATTGTATTTAGCAAAAGCATTAAATGAGTAGAACCGTGGTTCAAAACCAAACCAAGTAGGAATGGACGGTTCAATTCGGTTCGGTTCTCTAAAAGTTAAAAACTGAGCCTAATGATTTTGTTTGAGGTTAACGCTAGAATAGGACCAAACCGAACAACCAAAACCGGCAATATGTACCAATACTTAGAACGAAAAAATAAAGAAAAGAGGGAAAAAAGAAAAGGATAGAAGATGGCAGATTGATTGATCCATTCATTTTCCGGTAACCTCATCGTGCCTCCTCCATATAGAGCTTTAGTGGGAGTTCTAAGAGAGGATTTGAAATATATCAATCTCACCTCTAATAGTGTTTCGAGCTTTAATCTCTCTTATTCCTGATACATGATTTTTTTAATCACTTGATCGCGAAGATGTTTTCAAATCACCACTTTCTATAAACCCGTTTTCATCTTAATATCTATCTCGTCTCTGAGATCAGTGTTTGTACTGAAATCAGAGGGATTATACTCGGATTTGGGATGCAAATGCACCTGATGAGTGGAATGCGGTATCGTAACTGCGGAATCACTAGCTTGAGTCTCACTGTAATCATAAGTTAGCTTGCTTATCATGAAAGCAAAACCCTGTTGACCCTTCATGGCTACTCAAAATCAACTATTATTAATAGTTCATAAAACAAAACTAGTTCTTCAATTGGAAAGAAAAAAACTTTAGTTCTTGAGTCGATGCCTGTGAGCTTGACTGCTTTCGATCCATCTATGTTTAGTTCAGCCAGAAACAAGGATCTCAAGTCGTTTGTACATCCAAACAATTTAGAAAATACAGTGTTTCCTCTACTTCCTTGATTTAAAAAAGCGGCATTGTTACACGCATTCTTGAAGCAAGCAAAGGTTTTCAGATGGGCTTTATTAGTATCTCTTTTACTGATCATGTTTTGTAATTGGAGGCAAGATGAGACAATGAAAGCAATCCACCAAATTCATCTGCATACAGTGCTCCTTGTTGCTATTGTCAAGGTTTAGTTTTAATACAGGATCAAGCGTAAGGTAAGCTTATTTGCAGACTCAAATTTGCATTGTTTTAACTTTTCTCCTCTCTCAAATTGATTTATATATTTGTTTATCCTCGGCATCACCTTCAAGAGTTTGTTGGGTTCTCCCTCATTCATTCTTCATTTTGAAAGAAAAAATATGGAACTCATTAAGTTAAATTATGTCATATGATACTCTGGAAAGCTAGTAAACCTTGTTGTCTTCTAAATTCAATACTCCGGAATGAGTCAAATCTTGTGGGTCAGCAACATAAGTTTGACAATGGTGTTCTTTACCATCTTACATAGATTTGCCAATGGTGCGGCGGTTGGATATTAATAAACATCAAGAGGCAATACAAGCTCATTCCCCCCCTTCTGTCAGAAAGTACGTCCACATCCAAAAGTTTCAAGACTGAACCAAAAGATGAGGGCCTCATACATTTTATGACCTAATGTGGTGATAATTTCGATCATATGATCGAAATACATTGTTAAAAAGCACAGCGGGAGTTGGTGTTTTCAATGTGTTGTCCAAATGAACAGTAAACAACACAGCAATCGCAACCAAAGACAAACAAGATAAGCAGCACATACATAGCGTAACTGGACTGTGAAGACTGAAGACCAACTACGAAGCGCGCTGAAGATTTCAATCACTTCCCTCCGAATACCAGCCCTACGTTACGCTCTTGTCCTGGAAAAAGAAATTACGATGCAGAACATTAGTATAAGTTAACGACTTCATTCTTCGCATGCTCTTAAACCTGAGAAAGCATCTGCACGGTGAAGAATCTAGAACATCCTTTTGTTCTTTTCTTTAATTTGATGAAGCTTGGATGGGGTGGATGCCAAACCTCTGCTCAATGTAGATTCATCACTGCATTTGCAGGTCCTATGCACGTTAACTGTGTGTGTGTGTGTGTGTGTGAGAGAGAGAGAGAGAGAGAGCTATATTGTTTATCTGAAAGAAGAACCGAGAAATCCCATGGGGAGTGAGCTGCAGGGTACTGGGTAACCTACAAATTAGCATGCGTGTCCCTTTGTTCTTCTCAAATTTCGGTGTAAAACCATGAAATATTTTTCCAGAATTTTCTTTGTATTTATCTGTCTGCATGTCCCTTTGTTCTTCTCAGATGGACGGTAGCAACATCTCGAGACTCAAACGAACGGCAGCTCTTTCTTATCTTTTCAGGTGCAATGGGGAGGCTGAAGCCAGATGCACGCCCTGTGTACGGAATTCATGACCTCCAAGTTATGAGTGGAACCCTTAACCAGGTGAACTGTTGCTATTTGTGCGTGGCAGCTCTTTGATCACAACCACTCTTGATGATTTCCGGAATCACATGAATAGGATGTGGGAATCCTTTTCTCACATAAGAAAAAGAGTGGAATTCGAAAAAATCAACGGTTTTAGGGAGCAATATAGGGCACTAATTTCAAAACCTGATACAAAGACGATCCGAAAAGTTTGTCTTCATGACCACCCAAATTAACTGATAAGAAATCCAGTCGTGCTTGAGTGTCTGTTTTACATAAACATGAAATGACACGACAAAAACGTACCTAAAACCTGAACTAAGGTATGACGCAAAATGTTCGTTCTGTGTCCGTCCAAGTAACAATCAGAAAAGATCAAATTCAGGTTGATCTATGGAAGCAGATCTGCAATTTCCATGATCACCACACCATGGCCGGAAATTCAAAGAAATTTCTTGCCAGACATAATTCGCCGACGGGAGCCGGTAACAGGAACAACATCCGATTTAAAAGTACTTAAATAAAAGAGATGCTAATGACGCAATCTGATTTTATGAGAAAGAAGAGGAACACGTACGTAAGTGTGGAAGTAGGTTGACGACGACGACTCTTGGCGCTTGTTCCGGATCATCAGGTAGCCGACGGGAAAAACGACGCCCACAAGCATAATCATGGCACCCATTGCATACCTCAAAGTGCTCGGTGGCGCAATCTCTAGGAGCCTCCTCATCTGCAAATCCATCAACAAAACCTTAAATTTGTCTCTAACCAAATAAATCGAACCAAATTAAACTACATCAAATAGAAAAATTAATTTCTAAATTCATCATCCACCTCAAAACGACAAATTCTTTTAAAAAATTCATATTTGGATCTTCCAATACTACCAAGAAAATATGAAGAACCTCTTCGTGCAAGATCTACCAAATGCAAACGATTGAAAAATCAAAGTTTAATTTCCATAAAATGGTTTTCCTTTTCAAAATTTGGAGCTGCATTCATTCTCCACTTTGCACGAATGCTAAGTGAATCTACCGTAGATCAAGGTAATCAAGAAACAAATGCAGGAGGAGAACTCACAGGCATCGTTTTTGCAGAAGGCGTTCTTTGCGAAGAACTGACAGATGCATGTTTGACCTGATGGCCGTTCAAGCGGTTGGAGACTTTGACTAATATAAATGGATCGGGTTCTGTTCGGAGTTGATTTCATGGGACATGTTACATGTGTATTAGTCGGTTTTGTGTTCAAAGAGGATCCGATTCGCTCAATTATCTAATGGGATATAAAAAGTGAACCTGGATCGGGTCCTTGTTTGGTGTTAATCTCCATCTGTCCTGATTATACCATTTATCGTGTGCATCGATGAAGCGTATGAGTTGAGGACTTGTTTAAATATCGGTATCCCCCAATTGTTGGCACCTGATAAATTAGATTTAATTTAGCTGATATCTTTTTGGCCCGATCCACATCGCTACAAAGTCTCGGGTACAAGCCTGCTGAAGTTTCCGGGTCAGGTTCGGAACCTACCTGAACCAAGTGGGGCACAATTTTGAGTTGGCACTTTAAGTTTTATATAAAATGTTAAGAGTCGATATTTTCGAAGGTTGCAAACTTTGTGATGACAATAAGAACAGGCATATGTGGAGATGTCAAAATGGGTCTGACCCCTGAGAAAATGAAAGGCCAACATTTCTGACTCATTTTCGGAACAGGAATGAATGGCCCGGTCTGTCTAGCACTGATGGCCGATGCAGGCTGAGTCAGGTCAGCTCGCAAGGCCAGATGTTATATATATATATTGGACCAGCCCGTGGTCATACTGTGCCAGCATTTTAGAGGCCCGTATAAAATATGGGCCGAGCCAAGCCCGCCTACAAGGGCTGGGATCGGGTCAGTCCGGTCCTGTCCATATTGACATCTCTAGGCATATGTGAAACCCATCTAGTGCAGATCTTTTAAAAACAGGGTTTGTTCTCTTTTAAATCTTTTATAAACCATAATCAAGGCCAAGCCTCCTCTACACCGTTGCCTTTTAACTTTAGAAACCAAGATTTACATTTTGTTTTTGCCTTCCCAAAATCTTTTTCTCTCTTTCAAAGCCATCCAGTTTCTCACGCATTCTCACACAAGCTCTATCTAATTGCCTCTCTAAATATCCAAAATTTTCAAATATTCTGACAATCTTGAATTATTTAGTTTTAATTTATTGTAAATATTATGTCCCTTCTGCATAAATAATGTTGGGGTTGAGATAAATATGGTAGATGAAAGCATATACATTAAAGTATAGTGGGAGTAAATATATTCCCTTAGTTTTGTATATCGATATGTACAATTATGAGATTCGGCATGAAGGATTATAAACCAGGTGACACCCTTGTAAGCACAAGTATGTATGTGTATAGGCATTGCATTGACATTAAATCTGGAGTTAATGTTGATATATTTCAAAGCCATTGCATACTCATAATTGTTAGAGATTGAGCCACAACGGTCACATTGGTCCTATGTTGATATATTCGACGGACGAGATTGGTTATAATGGTTGTCATAGATAGTGATTTTGAGCTCATAAGGTATTTTATGATACATCACTATGCAAAGATATATTTGTTGGCTCCAGTGGGAGATTGTTTGATTTAAATGTTGAACATGTATCATATGTTACTAATTCATCTAATGTGGATATGGGTCCATTGACCTCTTGTATAATGTGAGAATCAACTATGTAGAGACCAAAGTACTAGTTGCCCTAATCTTATGATGGGTTGAATTAGGAAACCAACCTCTTAATCTACAAATGTAAGGGGTTATGGTCTTCAAGCCATATACATAATATTTCTCATTAGGGTTCTGATTACTCTATGAGATTAAGGGTTTAAGAGTTCCCACCTTTCTTACAGATTTAGCATATTAACTCGGAAGACCTTGAACAAGTTCATGGCTTCCAAGTTTGATTCAGGTATGATTTCCATTTACGTTTTTATATCGCTAATGATTTTATTACTCTATGAGATTCTAACGAAGACCACACGGCTCAAAAGAATCTTCGAAGCTTGAAGATCTCGAGTCAGTGCGCTTCAAATTCAATCTCTAACAACGTCCACATTATGAAAAATACATGCACAAAACATATAATAAGACAGGGATAAGGTCTAAGCGAACAAGCCTTTAAATATAAAAGACGGACACAAAGGTAGTCGACCGAGACCCGCCTCCCATAAATAATCCTTCTCATGGGGATGTTAACCTATTGGGATCTGGATCAAATCTAATATGGCTCATGACATTATAAATCCTACATTATCCATCATGGTCAGTGGTGGATCTACATGGAGCCAAGGTGGGGCGTTCAATCCACCTGAAATTTGGAAAATCAACTCCAAGTCTATAGCCCATGGTGGATCCATGGCCTATAATACATAGTTTGTCTCATCCAAAACCGTTCAAGGAGCTATTTGCCCCATCGTAAAAGAGTTTCTAGATCAGCCACTGACCATGGCGGTAAAGAGAAGCCTACCTGGAAGAGATGGGTCTGTCAATGGCTTGTTTCATTAAGTTGTTTTCTCGGTACAACGAAAAGCCAAACCCAGATGCACACCCCATCTTTCAAACTCGTGACCTTCGATTTGTGAGTTGAACCCCTATGACGATACGAACTTTGTGCTTCACCAGCTCAAAGTGAGCTTGTTCATTTAAGGTAAGAGACTCAAGTTTCTTTTTTATATTACTTATTAAGGTACATGCACCCAACCAAACAACTAAGCCTTTTCCAATAGTAAACACTAAACATATCATGCAACTTACAAGTGGGTACAGTTTTGAGTCGTGTTCGTTTAAAAGGTGAACCTGAACACGAGGCATGTTTTATGTGTTACTTCGGGTTAACTTGTATACCACCTTCTTGTGTCCTCTCTGATTTAGGCAGTGCTTATGCGGCTTGTGTATCACATCATCTTTAGGGGTGACAATCTTTTCCCTGACATGAAAACCTGACACAAACACGACCAGAACAACACGAATTGCCACGCCCCATACAAGTATGTAATGAATGACTGGATACAACACCATAACCCCTTGATTCTTTTAAAGGAGGTTATGTATTACAAAGGTTGTCACAAAGAGGAAAAGAACATATAAGATTTCAATCTTAGTATTTTGTTTTAATAATATAATAAATAGGAGGGTTGTGCTATCTTATGAGTGGTTTTTATGTCTTTCCCAGCTCTTTCTCCCTCTAAGAAAAAATAGAGAGGGAGTGTAAGTCGGGTTCAAAAGTTGGGTCTATCAACACGGGCACGGGCACGGGCACGGGCACATACACATATATAATATTTATATAAAAAAATGAGATTTGGTGTATCATACATCAAATCTAGATTACACTAGTGCACCAAATATGGATCACCTGTTCAAAAGATTGAATGGTTAACTTTAAATATACTTTTTTTTAAAATTCAAAAAGTAACTTTTATTATGTGTATCCGTGCATGTGTATAAGAAAGCTTTGTTATTAACTTTATTAATCTATAATAAAATGATTAATTAATCATTTATTAAATGAATCAACGAACACAGTATTGGATGGAAGGATATTCGTGCTTCAGCGATGTATGAAACGCGAGTTATTGTACACATGCAAAATTCTCAACATTTTTTGTCGCAGACAACATTTCCGACAAAAAGGGAAAAGCATAGCCAATGATATCCACGTCTCCAGTCTTTCTCCTCCGCCCACCGTTAAATGAAGGATGATGTATGGAGAGAGAGAGAGAGAGAGAGAGAGAGAGAGAGAGAGAGAGAGAGAGATATGTTTGTCCAGGCCTCGAAATTCTTGAGCAGATTAGGAACTTCGAGGTCCTTCGCGTCATGGAAGGCCGCCGGCGATTCTTCCGGTTCCATCTGCGGATTGCATGTCTTCCAATGCCCGGTACTTCCTCATCCTCGTTCTCTTCCAGATCTCTTGCTCATATCTTTAATTCGTTTGATGTTGGTTCACGGAGTTGCTTCTGTTCCCTCACATATCATATTCACTTGATTAGGACTAATTTTCCTTCCTTTAGCATTCAATTAGTTCCAACTCTAAAATTCTAGATTGAATTGCATGGCTGAAAGCGAATCGTCAGATTCACCATTACCCAATGAAGCGACTGAATTAGGATTTTGTTTTATACGTTATTATCTGTTATCCTTTTCTTGATATGGAGATGAGCGTTTATCTTCGTGAAACTTTGTGAAAAAAATATCCAATGATTTTTCTTTTCTTTTTTGGTGTAGCGGGGGGAGGTAAAAGATTTATTACTGATTAGGCAGACCGTTAACTACGAAGGATTAAGCGTCGCTGTTCGTCTCTGAATTTGCTAGGATTAGTTATCTAGTGTTATATTGAATTGATTGACTGTTCTTTAGAACCTCATCCTTCGTTGATTGTTTCTTTGGAAAGGATCGGACAGGGATCATAGCTAAAATAACGGAATGCATTGCCTCAAGAGGGGGTAATATTCATGATGTTGATGTCTTCGTGCCTGAAAATAAGCCAATCTTTTATTCTAGGAGGTCAGTTTTGGAGCTTACGATGATTGTATGTTCGGTTTCATTAATGTTGCTCTTAAGAATTCTCATTCAATTGCAATTTATCTGAGAATAGGCACTGATACCACTTGACAGTGAGTTCACATTTAATCCTCTAGTGTGGCCACGGTCTGTGATGGACAATGACTTCCTGAAAATATCCAAGATATTCAACGCTGAGAGATCCATCGTGCGTGTGCCTGATCTGGATCCAAAGTATAAGATTGCAATCCTCGCCTCGAAGCAGGTAGATCCAAATTTTGAGTTTTGAATAAGTTGTTTATCAAGTGTTTTTTTTTCCTTAACTTTTATTTGCACTTTTGTGTTGCATTTGTAGTTGCATGTGTAGTTATTGGGACGTTGACTTTGAACTAAAAAGGGTCCTTTTTCCGAATGCCTTGATATGATTATTCTTCTTTGACCAGGATATGTAAGGAAGTATTGTTGGTATGCTTGCATTCTTATTGTTCATCCTTCGTACAACTGAATCTTTTATGCATGTAGGACCACTGTTTGGTCGATTTACTGTATGGCTGGCAAGAAGGGAAACTTCCAGTGGATATAATTTGCGTTATAAGGTGATTTCCTATGCTTTCATATCATTCTGCTTATTGTATGTGTTTGGTGTATTGATCTGTTTGTCATGCTCTGCACAGCAATCATCAAAGGGCTCCAAACACTCATGTTATGCGTTTCCTGGAGAGGCATGGGTTACCATACCATTACTTACCTACAATTAAAGAAAACAAAAGAGAAACAGAGATTTTGGAGTTAGTGAGAAGCACAGATTTTCTTGTGCTTGCAAGATATATGCAGGTATGCTGGGTGAATGTCATTGTCCTTCGGCTCCTTGTAAAAATGTTTCAGGATATTTATGAGCTACATATCAATCTTCAAAATATGCTGAGGTTTCACTTTTCTGGGTCATGAAGGAGTAATTTAGAAAATAATGGTCTGACCATGTGTAGCCTGAGGATTTTATGTTTGGTTTAGGTGCGGGACATCTCCTAGTACCCAAGAAAACAATGAATTTTTTAGGAGGATTTCTTACAAATCCCCGTCTTTGTCTTTGTCTTTGTCATGATGAGATGGTCACTTAGGATGGGGGATCTTATATAGCTTTGAATTTTGTTATTTATGGTTGCTTAAATGACAGAAAATAAGAAAGTTGTTAATTACGCAACAAAGATGCCTGATTACATGCAGTATTGGGGAGAAGAAGTGTTGTCGTCGATCAGCCTCTTATTCTGTATCGGCAGCCTCTCTCTCTTTTATTACATTCTGATCTTTAGGGTTGAGGCCATAAGAGACTTAAATACATCAAGCATTTAAAGGCATATTACAAATATGTCATTAATGAATTTAAAATACAAGAACCTTTAAAAGCAAAAAAACATAACAGCTGGTCATAGACACTTGCAAACTTTGACTGCTTTCAACCGATCCTATCAACACTCCCCTTAAAGTTGGATTAAAGACACTACATACACCCAACTTGTCCATATTCTTCTATAATATTCCTTTTGGCACTCCTTTAGTCAACATATTTTCTATATGTTTTGTTCTCTTATGAAAAAACGGGATTATTAACAATGTGGAGAGCTGATTGATTATCACAAAAATAACACGGTAGGAGTGGGATTTGTGATATCAAAATCTGAAGTAAGTAGATCAACCATTGAGCTTCCGCATGTGACGGAGTTGCTAATGTTCTATGCTCGGCCTACGAAGAAGATGCGGAAACGGTGGATTGTTTCTTACTCTTCTATGAAACCAAAGTTGATCAAAGGAAGAAACAAAAGCCATTGTAACAAATCTTCTAGTGTCAGAGACAAGCTCCCAATCAGAATCACTAAATCCTTTCAACTTGAGATTTGAGTTTGAAGGAAAGTAGAGACTACTGTCTTTGGAGAATTTTTTAATATATCTCAAAATTAGAGTCTTTGCCTTGATGGTGTTCTTACATAGGATAGGCATTTGAGATATTGACTCAACTAATTCATTGCAAAAGGATATGTCGAGGTCTTGTATATGTCAAATACAATAGATACGCCTATTAATCTTCTATAGGATAATATGTCAGAATGTGGAGAACAGATATCCTTAAGTAACTTGAGTGAGGAATCCATTGGGGTCTTTGTTGGTTTGGAACCTAGAAGACACTGCATCTTGGAGGAGTTCAAAGCATATTTTCTTTGATATAGTGCAATGCCAACTTTAGATCTTGCAATTTTCATCCACTAGAAAAAATTTTAGATTTCCCGAGATCTTTAATACTAAATCGGCATCCATTAGGTTTCTTCATGGAATTAATCTCACCAATATAAAGTCTGCTAATATCAAATCATCAAACATATGCCAAAATAGTTGTAAAATGAGTGCCTTGCTTCTTGATGAATAATGAGTAATGCCTTAGGCAAATGTTGTATATATCACGATTGTACTAAGGATTCTTTGTGAGTTTAGTATTCCATTGCACCTTGCTAGCTTACTTTAATCCATATAAGGCACCTTCTCTCTTTCATGTTTGTTACTCAGTCCTGGAGGTAACTCCATATATATCTCCTCTATTAGGTTTTTTTGTAAGAAAATATTTTTAACATCTAATAAGTTTTGCTACCGGTGCAAAGGTTTCATTATAGTCTAAGCCATAGATCTAGTTGTAGCACTTTGCTACCGGTCTCGCTTTATATCTTTAGATGCTACCATCTACTTTTACTTTAATGGTGTAAACCCATTTACAACCCACTGTCTTTCTTCTTGGTGGTTGTTGTACTAATAAGCACCCAAACGATAGTAAGTTTTGCTACAGGTGCAAAGGTTTTATTATAGTCTAAGCCATAGATCTAGTTGTAGCACTTTGCTACCAGTCTCGCTTTATATCTTTAGATGCTACCATCTACTTTTACTTTAATGGTGTAAACCCATTTATAACCCACTGTCTTTCTTCTTGGTTGTAAGTCCACTGTTCTTGTTTTATAGCTAGCTACCACTCAACATATTTATTAGCATCATCAAAATACTTTAGAATATAAATAGAATCTACATTTATAACAAAAGATTTATAACTAGAGGATGTATTCTCAAAAGAAATATACTTACTGATAGGATATGTACATGTTCTTCTACTTTTTGTAGTGCAATGGGCAGATTTAGATCAGTCTCTTCCTCTTTTATATTAGTCTTCGAAGGACTGAAAAGGAGTGTACCTTCTTTAGTCATGGTAGTCTCTTCTATTAATAGAATTATTCTTCTCTTACCTCTGACATACTTTTTATCTTTGTTTCTGGCTTATTGCTTGTCTCACCACTCCTCACGTGATATTCAATCTACTTCAGTGTTATAGTGTGGAATTACTAGCATGACCTGTGAGGGTTCCTCAACATTCCTTTTATTCTCTCCTTCTATCGCATAGTAGAACCTAGATTCATCAAAAGATACGCCCATAATAGTATAAAATTTCTTATTACATGGATCATAACAATGATATCCTTTCTTGAATACCAACAAATACACACTTACTAGATCTATACCAACAAATATACACTTAATAGATCTGTGATCGAGTTTATCTCTCATATGAGAGTGAATATGCACATAACAAACACATCCAAATGCCCTAGATTGAATATGAAAGGCTTTGTTGGTATGATGGAACATCATAAAGAGAGATTTACCATCTAAAACAACAGATGAGACTCTATTAATCAAGTATTTAGTTGTAATAACTGCTTCTCCCCATAAGTATTTAGGTGCATGAGATCTCAAGGCCAAAGTTCTTGCAACTTCTAGAATATGTCGGTTCTTCCTTTCCGTCACTCCATTTTGTTAAGGGGAGTCTGTGCATGTGGTTGTGAATATTCGTCAATGATCGAAGGTTGATGTAGCACGAATCAAGATCACCAAGTCGCCAAGAGTCAAATGACATTCAATCCCGAATGCCGATCTTCAAGAATAACAAACAAGAGCGAAAGCGTATATGAAATAAGTCAAAAAAACAGTACTAAACAGCATACTTTATTGATTATTTAATGGCCTATTTATAGGCATTACACACATGAAAAATGAGAGAGCAAAATGGAGTAGAAAGGGGACTAGTGCTGGCCCTATCCAGCACTAGCCGTTGGTCCCCAACGGTCTGGCCAGGGCCATGGTGGCCATGGTCCTCTTTCATCATGGTGGCACGGGCCCTAAAGGCCTATGCTCCTATTACATTAACACCCCACTCAAACTTACGGGGTATAAAACGAAAGTTTGTCCAACATATATCAAATACAACTCAATTTTTAACGAACTTGTTACAAAAATTTCTATAAAATTAGTATCCAAGTTGCCACAGCGTCCTTTGAAACAACTCCAAATCATCTTTCCATAATCAATGTGTCAACTATCCTCCATGAAAATCAACGAAGTATCAATACATAAATTTGCTCAATCTTAATGAAATCACAAAGACAATGTACAATATCTAATCCAAAGGATAAACCAAAAAATGAGTCAAATAAGTTCATGAAGTTGATTTTCTAAAAAAAACTCATTTGAAAGAGATCATTAATATCATTCAAATAGGATTGTCTATTATAATAACTAGATTCATAAATCAATACAAACTTGTGATATTATAAGGGGACCTTGATATATCAAACAAACATTTTAAGGTTATGCTCAAAACCCAAGTTTTAAGAACAAACTTGAACCCAAACAAGCTTTTTAAGACAAAGCTCAAAACCTTCAAACAAGCTTTTTAAGATTAAGCTCAAAACCCACCAAGTCAAATAAGCTTTTTAAGGTTAAGCTCAAAATCCGCCAAGTCAAATAAGCTTTTTAAGGTTAAGCTCAAAACCCGTCAAGTCAAACAAGCTTTAAGGCTAAGCTCAAACACGAGTTTTGAGAAAAAACTCGAACCCAAACAAGCTTTTTAAGGCAAAGCTCAAAACCTTCAAATCAAACATACAATTCCCAAGGCCCTTAAATATCCTTTAAACTCAAAAGTGATTCTATGGTTCCAAAAGTAAGATAATCCATTTGAATGATCGAAAACAAGTCAAAGGAATCAACTTCATGCTTTTAAAAAGGTCTCACAAGGTTTGTTAAAACCATAACATTAAGATAACTATAAGTCTTTTTCAATATTGATTACTCTCCAACCAAAAGGCCAACAACATGGAACATCTTAATCACAAAGATTTCCAACCAAAAGGCTAACAAACAGAGATCATAATCTCATGAAAAAACAACCTTACAAAACAACAACTAAGCCTTTTCCCATACTAGACGGGGTCAGCTACATGGATTCTTTGTTTCCACAGATCCCTATCGTGTGCCATGTTAGCAGTTAACTCCCAATAAACTAGATCATTCTTTATTGTTTCTTTCCAACACTTTTGTGGTCGTCCTCTACCTCTTTTAATACTTTCCAAATTTAGTTTTTCTAACCTTCTTACAGGTTCTTCTTTTGATCTTCTTTCTATATGTCCAAACCATCTTAAACGATGTTCTCTCATTTTATCCTCTATTGGTGCCACTCCTAATTTGTTTCTAATAACCTCATTATGTATACGGTCTTTTCTTGTATGGCCACTCATCCATCTCAACATCTTCATTTCTGTCACAGACATCTTTTGTATATGTTGATGATTAACTGCCCAACACTCAGAACCATAAAACATGGCAGGCCTAATTGTTGCTCTATAATATTTACCTTTTAATTTTAATGGTATCTTCTTATCACAAAGAATACCTGATGCTCCTCTCCATTTTAACCAACCAGCATTAATTCTATGTGTAACATCTCCATCAATTCTTCCATCACTTTGAAAAATTGACCCTAGGTATTTAAAACTTTCCTTTTGGGGAATGCAATGTGTGCCAATTTTAATTTCTATGTCCTCTGAAGTAGCCAAATGATCAAACTTACATTCCATATATTCTGTCTTTGTTCTACTAAGTCGGAGGCCTTTGTTTTCTAATGTTTCTCTCCATAGTTCCAATTTTCTATTAACTTTTTCCTTAGACTCCTCCACTAATACAATGTCATCTGCAAATAACATACACCAAGGTACTTCATCTTGAATATGTTTTGTTAACTCATCCATCACCATTATAAATAAGTATGGACTTAAAGTTGATCCTTGATGTAACCCAATATTAACTTCAAAGAAGTCTGTCGTTCCTTCATGAGTCCTCACACATGTTTTTGCATCATCATACATGTCTCTTATAAGGTTAATATATGTCAATGGGATACCTCTTTTTTTCAAAGTTCTCCAAAGAACCTCCCTCGGTACCCTATCATAAGCTTTTTCTAGATCAATAAATATCATGTGAAGGTCTTTCTTTTTTGCTCTAAAATGTTCCATAAGACGTCTCAGAAGATGAATCGCTTCAATAGTAGATCTACCTGGCATAAATCCAAATTGGTTCTCCGTTGTACTTGATACTTGTCTTAACCTATGTTCGATAATTCTTTCCCATAATTTCATAGTATGACTCATTAACTTGATACCTCGATAATTTACACAATTTTGAATGTCTCCCTTGTTCTTATATACGGGTATAAGTGTACTTGCTCTCCATTCCTCGGGCATCTTTTGGTTTTTCCATATTTCATTAAATAGTCTTGTGAGCCAAGTGATTCCTATTTCTCCTAGTATTTTCCAAACTTCTATAGGAATATTATCTGGTCCTACCGATTTACCACTCTTCATGTGTTTAAGAGCCTCTTTGACTTCATTCTTTTGAATACGTCGGTAGAAATTGTGGTTTATATACTTTTCTGACTTGGCTAAATCTCCTAAACTAATACTAACATCTTTATTTTCATTAAAAAGATTATAAAAATAGTTTTTCCATCTATTTCTTATATCATCATTTGCCACTAGAATTTTTTCATCCTCGTCTTTGATGCATCTAACATAATTAAGATCCTTAGTTTTCTTATCTCTAGCCCTAGCTATCCTAAAAATATCTCTTTCACCCTCTTTTGAGTTGAGTTTTTTATATAAGTCCTCCCAAATCTTAGCTTTTGCTTCACTAACGGCCTTTTTTGCTTCCTTCTTTGTTTTCTTATAAGCTTCTAAAGTTTCACTAGTTTTCTTAGCGTAATGTAATTTGTAACATGCCCTGTTTGCCTTGATTTTATTTTGTACTATTTCACTCCACCACCAAGCTTCTTTTTGTGCCGGTACACCTCCCTTAGATACCCTAACACATCTTTCGCCACTTTCCTAATATGTATAGCCATATTGTTCCACATATCACAGGGTGTGCCAACATAATTCCAAACATCTCCTTGAAGGACTTTCTGTTTAAATATACCTTCTTTCTCGCTTTTGAGGTTCCACCATTTAGTCCGAATAGCTCGATGCACTCTTTTCTTCTTTGTCCATTTTTTTATTTGTAAATCCATAACTAAAAGTCGATGTTGGGTGGTTAAGCTTTCTCCTGGAATTACCTTACAATCTTTACAACACGCTCTATCTTTTTTTCTACAAATAAAGTAATCAATTTGTGTGTGTGATAAGCCACTCTTATAAGTAATTAAATGTTCATCTCGTTTTTTGAAGATTGTATTGACTATAAAGAGATCAAATGACATAGCAAAATTTAAAATCTCCCTACCTTCCTCGTTTATATCCCCATAACCAAAGTTTCCATGAATCCCTTGATATCCTAATGCCTCTTTACCGACATGTCCATTTAAATCTCCTCCTAAACAAATCATCTCCCTTTGTGGAATCTTTTGAAACACCTTATCTAACTCTTCCCAAAAAACTGCCTTTATACTATCTTCTAGTCCTACTTGGGGTGCGTAAGCACAAATTATATTCAAAACCTCTGCTCCTAACACTAATTTCAATGTCATGATTCGGTCACCATATCGTTGTATGTCTACTACACTCTCCTTTAAATCTTTATTTATGATAATACCAACTCCGTTTCGGGCCTTTTCTTTACCTGAGTACCATAATTTAAAACCTGTATCCTCTATCTCCTTTGCTTTTTCTCCAACCCATTTTGTCTCTTGTAAACATAGAATATGAATCTTTCTCTGAATCATAGTATCTACCACCTCCATTAGCTTACCCGATAATGTTCCGATATTCCAAGAACCAATACGAATCTTATTATCTAGGACTAGCTTCCTTACCCCCCGCATCCGTCCATAATCAAAATGCGGAGACCCTGTCTGAAAATTTTTCACTACATTCGGGCGGCAATGTAGTGGGACTAACTTCTTTACCCACACCCGTCCATGATGTGGGAACCCTCTCTGCAATTGATTCACTACATTCGGGCGAAAATGTAGTGGCCCTTGCTTACTTCTTACTGCATTCGGGCTCTGCAGCACGTCGCTAGGCGGGGACGCCCCAAAGCAATGCTCATAATTTTTGTAATCCATGTTGTAGAAATCCGACGAAGTTTTACGCTGGCTGTCGGAAGCCTAACACAACCCTCCTCCTTTATCCGGGCTTGGGACCAGCAATGCAAGGGTGATCCCTTACATGGGCGGAGTTCATGAAAAAACAACCTTAAAGTTATCAAAATCACAAATCTTCAAATATTAATTTGTTAAAACACTTCTATCACTTACAAGTTAATCAAGATAACTATAAGTCTTTTTCAATATTGATTACTCTCCAACCAAAAGGCCAACAACATGGAACATCTTAATCACAAAGATTTTCAATAAAAGGCCAACAACATGGAACATCTTAATCACAAAGATTTTCAACAAAAGGCCAACAAACGGAGACTATAATCTCATGAAAAAACAACCTTAAAGTTATCAAGATCACAAATCTTCAAATAATAATTTGTTAAAACACTTCTATCACTTACAAGTTAATCAAGATAACTATAAGTCTTTTTCAATATTGATTACTCTCTAACCAAAAGGCCAACAACATGAAACATCTTAATCACAAAGATTTCCAACAAAAGGCCAACAAACGGAGACCATAATCTCACGAAAAAGCAACCTTAAAGTTATCAAGATCACAAATCTTCAAATAAGTACATCTTCAATTTTCAATTAATTTCCAACCAAAGGCCAAAAATATGAATCATACAAGTACATTCAATTCATTATCAACAATCATTTTTCCAAATGTCTCAAATAACAATAAGTATATCTTCAAGCATTAATTGATTTCCAACAAAAGGCCACCAACACGAAGCACCTTAGTCACAAAGGTCTTCAACAAAAGGCCAACAACATGGATCTCAATTACACAAGAGGATACCCCATATTGTTTTCCAACAAATACATTTTCAAACTTATCAATAGTCAAGTTTGAAATCGTAACAAATTTTCAAATAACAATAAGTGCATCTTAAGATATCAATTAATTTCCAACAAAAGGCCACCAACATGAAGCACCTTAATCACAAAGGTCTTCAACAAAAGGCCAACAACATAGATCTCAATTACACAAGAGGATACCCTGTATTGTTTTCCAACAAATACATTTTCAAACTTATCAATAGTCAAGTTTGAAATCGTAACAAATTTTAAAATAACAATAAGTGCATCTTAAGATATCAATTAATTTCCAACAAAAGGCCACCAACATGAAGCACATTAATCACAAAGGTCTTCAATAAAAGGCCAACAACATGGATCTCAATTATACAAGAAGATACCCCTTATTATTTTCTAACAAATACATTTTCAAATTTATCAAGTCTGAATACGATAATATTTTTCCAAATGTCTCAAATAACAATAAGTATATCTTCAAGCATTAATTGATTTCCAACAAAAGGCCACCAACACGAAGCACCTTAATCACAAAGGTCTTCAACAAAAGGCCAACAACATGGATCTCAATTATACAAGAAGATACCCCTTATTGTTTTCTAACAAATACAATTTTAAATTTATCAATAGTCAAGTTTGAAATCATCCAAATATCACAACACATTTTTCTTCTAAACATGCCAACAAACAATTTGATTTAACTCCGTAAATACATAATCAAGATTGCACGTAACCAAGTTGGAAGGAACACACCTGGATGGGCTCAAGTTTGAATACCATGCACAACGGAATCGGGTCGAATAGCCAAATCTGTTCATTTAACTCAACAATGCAAATACTATACAAACATGCAATAATATTAAGTGCAACAGAAAAGATTCATGTTTTTCATGAGAAGGGAACGTAGTAAACCACTAAAATGTTCCAATATCAAACTAAACCCATATTTCTCATCAATAAGTCCATCTAAAATAATATTGGTTGTCTAAAAAATCTTGAAATTCATCTAATTTATGAAGATTTTCAAATTTGTCAAAACTTCTCAATTGAGTCCATAATTTCAAAAATTCATTATGGTAGTCTCTAATGCTTAGGTTTCCTTGTTTAGGCATTATCATTCTTTCCATTAAATCAATTTGGAAAACAAAGTCATCTTGAGAATGAAGTTTTTTCAAATATTCTCAAGTTTCAAAAGCGTTTTCAAATGCACTAATCCTATTTCTAAGCTTTTCATCCATATTTTGGCAAATAATCCATGTGATCTTTGCGTTCATTTTTTTTCACAATTTTAAATCTAACTTGTATTTTTCATGGGCTTTGACGATTTCATCATCGTCTAAATCATTAATGTTCAAAATTGGTTCCTTTATAGTTTCATCGATCTAATCCCAAAAACCCTTTGACAAAAAATACTTTTTCATGGTCCTAGCTCAACTTTGATAGCATTTCGAGTCTAGGATACATCTAAACAACTCGTTTTTACCTTCCATTTTGCAAAAAATCACAAATTATGAACTAACCTCAAGTTTGATAAAATTCTTCAAATTTCGCACTGATGGCACGCTTCCTAATACACCCAATTTCTTCAATCTGAGGCTCTGATACCATGTGAATATTCATCAATGATCGAATGTTGATGTAGCACGAATCAAGATCACCAAGTCACCAAGAATCAAATGACGTTCAATCCCGAATGCCGATCTTCAAGAATAACAAACAAGAGTGAAAGCATATACGAAACAAGTCAAAAAGCAGTACTAGACTGCATACTTTATTGATTATTGAATGTCCTATTTATAGGCATTACACACATGAAAAATGAGAGAGCAAAATGAAGTGGAAAGGGGACTAGTGCTGGTTGGCCACCACTAGCCGGTGGGGTCCCCAACGGTCAGGCCAGGGCCATGGTGGCCCTGGTCCTCTTTCATCATGGTGGCACGGGCCCTAAAGGCTCATGCTCCTATTACATTAACAGTGGTTTGGAAAGAGGAGTGAATTTTCCTCTTCTTCAGTGTAAGCTTTTTTTTTAATTGAGGAGGTTTACCAACTAGATCCCAACATTGTTCTATTGTATGCCTATTCTTCGCAGAATGAGTGCATTTTAGCTTTCCCTTTTCATCTCTTTAGAAGGCACCTCATCCTCTTCCTCTTGTGGAAGGATATCCCCTACCTCTTCCACTCTCTGGAGCTCCTCTAACAAAAAATAGTGTTTTGTCGCTGGCTTTATAATAGAATTTTTCAAGATTCCTCCTATCTTCTTCTATGATTAATAGTGAATATACAATACCCAAGGATGGTAGTTCCTCTATGTACAATATGTTGCTTTTCACATTATCATATTCTGATGAGACACCCTATAAAAAATCAAAACTTTTTTCTTTTTTGTTTCTATATTTCTATCTTTGTTACATATGATACACTTATCTATCATGGATTCTACAAATTATGATAGGGCTATGTGGAAACAAAGAATCCATCTAGCCAACCCTATCTAGTATGGGAAAAGGCTTAGTTGTTGTTGTTGTTCATACTCTTTGACTACAGAGGGCATGTTACAAATTATATTATGTTAAGAAGATTAGTGAAACTTTAGAGGCTTATAAGAAAGCAAAGAAAAAAGTAAAAAAGGTCATCAGCGAAGCAAAAGCTAAAATTTGGGAGGATTTATATAAAAAGCTCAACTCAAAAGAAGTTAAAGAGATATTTTTAGGATAGCTAGGGCTAGAGATAAGAAAACTAAGGATCTTAATTTTGTTAGATGCATTAAAGACAAGGATGAAAAAAATTTAGTGGCAAATGATGATATAAAAGTAAATAGAAAATTTATTTTTATAAGCTTTTTAATGAAAATAAAGATGTTAGTATTAGCTTAAGAGAGTTAGCCAAATCATAAAAGTATATAAACCACAATTTCTACTGACGTATTCAAAAGAATAAAGTCAAAGAGGTTCTTAAACATATGAAGATTGGTAAATTTGTAGGACCAAACAATATTCATATAGAAGTTTGGAAAATCCTAAGAGAGACAGGAATCACTTCGCTCACAAAACTATTTAATAAAACATAGTGAAACCAAAAGATGCCTGAAAAATGGAGAGCGAGTAAACTTATACCCATATACAAGAACAAGGGAGATATTCAGAATTGTTTAAATTATTGAGGTAACTTATTCCCATATACCAAAGGACATAGAAATTAAAATTGACACACATTGCATCCCCTGAAGGAAAGTTTTAAATACTTAGGGTCAATTTTTCAGAGTGATGGAAGAATTGATGGAGATGTTACGCATAAAATTAATGCTGGTTGATTAAAATAGAGAGGAGCATCAGGTATTCTTTGTGATAAGAAGATGCTATCAGTGTTAGGCAGTTAATTATCAACATGTACAAAAGATGTCTGTGACAGAAATGAAGATGTTGAAATGGATGAGTGGTCATACAAAAAAAAAGACCGTATATATAATGAGGTTATTAGAAACAAATTAGGAGTGGCACCAATAGAGGATAAAATGAGAGAATATCGTTTAAGATGGTTTGGACATATAGAAAGAAGATCAAAAGAAGAACTTGTAAGACTATTATTTAAACTGAAATTTGGAAAGTATTAAAAGAGCTAGAGGACGACCACAAAAGTGTTGGAAAGAAACAATAAAGAATGATCTAGCTTATTGTGAGTTAACTGCTAACATGGCACACGATAGGGATCTGTGGAAACAAAGATCCATGTAGCCGACCCCATCTAGTATGAGAAAAGGCTTAGTTGTTGTTGTTGTATTGGGGTATCAAGTTAATGAGGCATACTATAAAATTATGTGAAAGAATTATCGAACGTAGGTTAAGACAAGTATCGAGTACAACAGAGAATCAATCTGGATTCATTAAAGGGAGATCTACTATTGAAGTGATTCATCTTTTGAGATGTCTTATAGAACATTTTAGAGCAAAAAAGAAATACATTCACACGATATTTATTTATCTAAAAAAAACTTACGATAGGGTACCAATGGATGTTTTTTGAAGAACCTTAGAAAAAAGAGATATCTCATTGACATACATAAACCTTATAAGAGACATATACGATGGTGCACATGAAGGAATGACAGACTTCTTTGAAGTTAATATTGCATTACATCAAGGATCAACTTTAAGTCTATAATTATTTATAATAGTGATCGATGAGTTAACAAAATATATTGAAGATGAAGTACCTTGGTGTATGTTATTTTCAGATGGCATTGAGTTAGTGGAGAGAGTCTAAGGAAAAAGTTAATAGAAAGTTGATACTATAGAGAGAAACATTAGAAAGTGAAGTCTTCCGGCTTAGTAGAACAAAGACAGAATATATGAAATATAAGTTTGTGTTAGAGATTAATTACTTAGACGTGTAGATGACGTTATGGGTCTTAGATTAGGTTATGTTTAATTAGTAGTATTTAATCATTCTTAGGGGTAGTTTAGTTATTCAAGTTAGATAGCTTATAAATATCTAGATTAGGGTTAAACCAAATTACGTGAAAAGGAGGCTGGACGGCAGCCAGGTGTGGAGTCTCTTTGTATTTTGGGACAGATTGGAAGCATGTCTCCAATCTGTCAATACTTGTAAGTATTACTCTCTTGGTTAATGATATTATTTTAACATAGTATCAGAGCCTAGAAGGCCTGTAAATCTGCAAATTTTTGTTTAAAAGAATCAGATTGGTGTGTGGGAAGATGATCATCATATCGGGAAAGGATTTTTCTTGAAATCGTTTCTTGAAAAGTATATTCTCTACCAGAAACAAGGTGCTGTCCACACACAAGACTTTTTGTTGAATTTTATGTGGTTGCTGATTTCATTTGTGGTGGCTGCCGAATTCTTCTTGAAACACTAAGGTACAGGGACCAGCCACAAACTGTGTGCGCAGTGGCTAAGGCATCAGATTTTATTGCTGTCGCAGATTCGTATGCAGAGAACAACCGATACTCTATGGGAATGAAATTAATAGGGCAGGCAGCAAATCCTATTGGAACGAGTTTGAGTGAACATATCTTTTCAGATTACTATGGAACAGACTTCTTCTTGTTGCAGATTGGTCTATTATTGAACATAGACTAAATCGTTTTATCATTATCATTGGATATACTCTAGAAGGCGGCAGTCTCATACGAAAGTTGATTTTTCCCTATGGAGTTCAAATCAGCGGCAGTCTCATATGAAAGTTGATTTTTCCCTTTGGAGTTCAAATCATATTAAAGCTGTGTAGAAGTAGATTCTTTGTATTGAAGCTTGAATCAGACTACTACGAATAATTTTACTTGAAGTTGAATATCTATGGCAAGTAAAGGCAAGGCGATTGACACTCCATTCATGATATCTGAACACGCCATGAATGAAAAACCAGAAAATTTTCAGATTATAGCAACGAAGTTGGATGGAAGAAACTATTTGGAATGGTCTAGGTACGTGGAACTGGCTATTATAGCTAGGGGAGATGGGACCAATCTCATGGGTCAGACACCTATTCCAGATATACATGATACTCACTATCCTGTTTGGCGACGGGAAGATGCCCTCATATCATCCTGGATACTTCAATTTATGATTCCATCAATTGCAAAAACCTTTATGTTTCTTGAATTAGCTCATGAGTTTTGGTGTGCAGTTTCTAAAGCTTACTCCAGAAAAAAGAATGTGGCAAAAGAATATGAGATTTTGAAAAAAATCAGAAAATGTAAACAAGGAACTCGTTCTATAAGCGAATATTATGCAGATCTTCGAGGCCTCTGGGATGAACTTCTTTATTATACTAATATAAAGTGTTCTGCTTGTTACAATGAAAGAAATGTTGAAGTTGAAAAGAAGAAAGTCTTTGACCTATTGTGGGGTATAAATCCTGAGTTGTAAAACTAAATATATTAGGCAGAGAATAGCTTCCTTCACTGGGCACAATATACTCTCTATTAATTAGAGAAGAAGATCGCCAAAATCTTTAGAAGGATAACGTTCCAGTTACAGATCAACATGCACTTCAAGTTAGAGGAGACAATTCACGCTTTCGTGGAAGAGGTAGACAACAGAGTCGTGGACGTAGACGTGGTAGATTTCATTCTGATGAGAAAGAAAAACTTGTTTGTTCATATTGTGGAACATTGTTGGGAATTACATGGCAGACCTGATTATTATAGAAATCGCAACCGCTCGGTTCATGCTGCAGAAAATTCGACTCCAAGCACAGATGAAATTCAAGAGATTATTAAAAGGATAGAGGGCCTTGAACATAAATTATCCGAACAATCTCCATGATCCTCGTCTCAAGCTACAGTAGCACATGCTACACGTACTGTGAAGGGTAACAACTTTTCTCATCCTCACTCAAAAACTTAGATAATTGATTCAGGTGCTACAGACCACATGGTAGGAGAGTTATCATATTTTTCAGAATACATAACTCTTCTAAGTTGGCAGATGGCTCATACTCTTATATGATTGGACAGGGAAGTGTACCCACATATTTCTCAGATTTAAAATCAGTATATCATGTTCTCAGTTTTCTGATAAATCTTCTTTTAGTTAGCTCTTTAACTCATACTATGGACTGTTGTGTAACCTTCCATCCTACTGGTTGTGTATTTCAGGATCTGAAGATGGGGAAAATCTTTGGTAATGGTAAACTACAAAAGAGATTATACATTTTGGAAGATTACTCTGCCTACAACTTCTTCCAGTGCTTCAGCCACAATAGTTCAGGATGCAGAAATTAGCCTTTGGCATTGTCGTCTTGGTCATCTACCTGTGTCGAAACTTAAATATGTTATACCTCATCTTAGAGTCAAGTCCAATAAATCTCAGTTTGAATGTGAAGTCTGTCAGCTTGAGAAACACCGAAGAGCTCCTTATCCTTTAAGTGACTCTAGGCGATCTCAACCTTTTGAACTTCTTCATTCTGATATATGGGGTCCCAGTCCAGTTACTTCATTGTTTGGTCATAAATATTTTGTCTCCTTTATCGATGATTGTACATGTCTTATAATCGTTTATTTAATAAAAATAAAATCAGAAGTTTCTTCTATCTTTCCCATTGTGCATAAATTTATTCTTACTCAATTCAATGCTTCCGTGAAAATTCTTCGGTCAGATAATGGGGGAGAATATATTGGCAATCAGTTACAAGAGTATCTACGATTACAGGGCATTATTCATCAGACCTCCTGCTCTTATACACCTCAGCAAAATGGTATTGCTGAAAGGAAAAATCGTCATATTCTCGAGGTAGCTAGAACTCTATTACTACAAAATAATGTTCGTAAATTCTACTAGGAAGAAGTTGTTCTTACTGTTGTTCATCTAATCAATAGAATGTCGAGTAATACAATCCAGGGTGAAAGTCCTATGCAATGTCTTGATAAAGAATTGAAACCCTTTCATATAGTGCCTCATATATTTGGTTGTACCTGTTTTGTGCATATCCATCTACCTAATTGTGATAAACTTGATGCAAGGTCAATGAAGTGTATTTTTCTCGGTATTCAAACCCTCAAAAAGGCTATAAATGCTATGACCCCCTTCTTAAAAAACTATATGTTTCCATAGATGTCACTTTCTTAGAATCTACTCCCTATTACTCTTCTCAAAAGGAGTCAACTATACCTCAACATAATAGTCCTTCTATCCTTCCACTAGTTTCTAGTGAGGGGGAGTATAATGCAGATGATTAAAGAGAGAAGGTGCATGAATCAAAAGAGATCCTGACGTATAAGAAAGGATCGAGAAAGATTGTTTACTCTCAAGAAGAACCATATGCTAAAGATATTTCCCCTAACTCCGATCCTCAATTGTAAGTGGAAGAAGACCTGGAGATTTCTATTACTATTCGCAAAGGTAAACGCACATGTGCACGGTATCCTATCTCCGATTGTGTGTCATATGAAAATACTTATGAGAATTATCGACATTTTGTTATGAATGTTGAGAAACATAAAGTTCCTATACCAGTTGAAGAGGCAGATAAGTGTCCTTTGTGGAAAGCTGCAATAGAGGAGGAACTGAAGGCTCTTGTAAAAAACAACACCTGGACTATCACAAAACTACCTCCTGATAAGAATATTGTAGGATGCAAATGGGTATTTATGATTAAATATAAGGCAGACGGAACCATAGAAAGATATAAAGCAAGACTAGTTGCTAAAGGGTATAGTCAGTCATATGACATTGACTACACTTAAACATTTGCACATGTGGCTAAACTTACTTCCATGTCTATGTGGATGATATCGTTATCACAGGAAATGATCATGAAGGAATTCAAAGACTAAAACAACACTTGTTTCGTCATTTTGAAACTAAAGATTTGGGTCGACTAAGATACTTTCTTGGGATTGAGGTAGCTCAATCAAAGGATGATATTGCTATCTCACAAAGGAAGTATGCTCTTGACATTTTAGAAGAAATCGGAATGCTAAGTTGCAAACAAGTTGATACTCCTATGGACCCGAATGTTAAACTTCCTACCAGATCGTGAGAACCCTTTTCAGATCCGAGAGAAGGTATTTGGAGATTGGTGGGAAAACTTAATTATCTCACCGTGACTAGACCGGACATATCTTTTGTCATTAGCGTTGTAAGTCAATTTCTTAACTCTCCTTGTGTTAATCATTGGGATGCAGCTATTCGGATTTTGAGATATATTAAGGGCTCCCTAGAAAAGGGTTAGTGTATACAAACAGAGGACATACGAATGTTGTTGCTTATACAGATGTCGATTGACTGGCTCTGTCTCCCAAAGGATAGAAGATCAACTTTTGGATATTGTGTTCTTATTGGAGGAAACCTTATCTCATGGAAAAGCAAGAAGCAGAATGTGGTTGCTAGATCGAGTCTTTGAAGCGAGTATCGAGCTAGGGCTCTCACTACATGTGAACTCATATGGTTAAAACAACTATTGAAAGAGTTTAAGTTTTCGAAATAGGACCTATGATGTTAATTTGTGATAATCAAGCAAAGACTTCATATTGCTTCAAATTCAGGTCTTCCATGAACGAACCAAACATATAGATACTTGTAAGTATTACTCTCTTGGTTAATGATATTATTTTAACAGTTTGATCATTTGGTTACTTCAGATGACATAAAATTAAAATTGGCACACATTGCATCCCTAAAAGGAAAGTTTTAAATACCTAGGGTCAATTTTTCAGAGTAACAGAAGAATTGATAGAGATGTTACACATAGAATTAATGCAGGTTGGTTAAAATGGAGAGGAGCATTAGGTATTTTTTGTGACAAGAAGATACTATTAAAGGTAAAAGATAAATATAATAGAGCAACAATTAGACCTATCATGTTTTATTGTTTTGAGTATTGGACAGTTAATCATCTACATGTGCAAAAGATGTTTTTGGTATAAATAAAGATGTTGAGATGGATGAGTGGTCATATAAGAAAAGACTGTATACATAATGAGGTTATTAGAAACAAATTAGGAGCGACACCAATAGAGAATAAAATGAGAGAAATACCGTTTAAGATGGTTTGGACATAGAAAAAGAAGATCAAAAGAAACACCTATAAGAAGGTATGAAAAACTAGATTTTGAAAGTATTAAAAGAGGTAGAGGATGACCACAAAAGTGTTGGAAAGAAACAATAAAGAATTATCTAGTTTATGTTGAGTTAACTGCTAATATAACACATGATAGGGCTTTGTGGAAACAAAGAATCCATGTAGCTGACCCCATCTAGTATGGGAAAAGGCTTAGTTGTTGTTTGTATACTCTTTGGCTATATATTTTTCTATAATATGTCTCTGCTACAACCTTCCCTATTTCAGTAGCATTGTTCATGAACTTTAACGCTTTTCCAATAGAGGGAATCATTGATTGGGTTAACCAAGAGCTGACTAGGGCATCATCTTTTGCCCATTTTTTATAAGTTGGGTTTCTTCATAGAGTGTTTATTGATTGTTGGGTTTCTTCATAGAGTGTTTATTGATTACCTGTCAAGAAACCTATTTTCCCTCTTAATCTTACTGCTAACTCAACAGATGTGGTCCATTCTGTGTAATTCTTGCCATCTAATTTTATATTGGTTATTTAAAAAGATTCACCCCTGGTTATAGATATCTATTTTTTTATATTTTCCTTCGATCTCTCCCTTAATGATAATGTATTGGTTGTTTCTTCAATGCAGCCCTTGAATCACAATCCAAAAAATAAATCGTTGGCTTACCTCATTGCCAATCGATTGTGCACTGCTGGAGCCCTTGATTTTGTGTCATTAATACTTTGATACCATGTTAATTACACAGCAAACATGCCTGATTACGTGCAGTATTGGGAGAAGAAGTGTTGACTGTCTGATCTCTCTTTTATTAAATTATGTTCGTTGGGGTTGAGGCCCTAATAGACTTAAATATATCCAGCATAAGGCATATTACAAATATGCCATTAATGAATTGAAAATACAGGAACCTTTAAAAATAAAAAAACATAACAGTTGGTCAGAAACACTTATAGACTTTGATGGCTTCCAGCCGATCCTCTCAACAAAAGTTGCATGTAACCCTTCCTTTACACAAACATGAATCACATCATACTTGATAGTTGGGTTTGTTAATTGACATGGTTTTGTCTCTTGGGATTGCTGGTCTTAAATGTTCTTCTTGTTGTTGATTAGTTGTTGGTTCAACTGCTATATCATGTTTTCTAATGAGTGTTTTTCCACTATTATGGCTCTTGATTCACCTTGAAGTCTCCCTGTCCTTCTATCCCATGGTTTATAATTCTGATGATGAAACCTTCGCTTACCCTCTTTCTGGAAAATGACTTGTACAAATTCCATAGTCAAATATGTCATGTTGCTATAACTTGTAACTATAACGCCTTTCCCACCATGCTGTTTGATTCCTTAACCTACATAGCTGATTAATTAAATTACAAAGTTCCTGTCCAAGACCAACAACACGGTTATACTAACTGAAGAGTTGCTTACAAAATTCCTGTCCAAGACCAACAACAAGGGCATACTAACTGAAGAGTTGCTTTCAGGACTTAATGTCAAGAACTTTGGTCAATGAAATTCCATCTGTTATATATCTTCTCTGTGCCCTTGAAATGGTATGTTCTGTGAGGATGCTGATCAGATTGCACCTGTAAAATATGTACCATCTTGCTGTTTGAGCTTTAGGCGGCATAGCGCTAGTTTGTTTCTTCTCAGTTTTCCAATATGCATCTTTTAGTCAACTATTTGAATCGCTTACTGTCAATCTTGTATGGTGATGTTGAATTCTATCTTATAGATTTTGTCAGGAAATTTCATGGAGAGTTACGGGAGAGACATAATTAACATTCATCATGGCCTTTTGCCATCATTCAAAGGTGGCAATCCTTCAAAGCAGGTCAGTTGTGCTGCTTTTCATCTGCCGCCTAACACTGATACTATTTCCAAAATCTCCTCAGCATTATCATTTACTGTAAAAAATATTTCAGGCTTTTGATGCTGGTGTCAAGCTGATCGGTGCAACAAGCCATTTTGTAACTGAAGAGCTTGATGCAGGTCCCATCATCGAACAGATGGTAATGTTGTTAGCATAAGTGGTGACCGCTTCAACATGTTTTTATAATTTAGTGTTGTTTAGATAGTATCGATTACTCCATCCATGTCATCCAAAACTTTGGTCCGAAGACATCCCCCTTTTACCTTAGGTCAAGATGAGGCTGCCCTATATCAGCTTTTCAGCGGAGTATTAGCTCAGGACGAGGGCATCTTGACCTGAGGTACTCGGTCAAATTTTAGGAGTCTGTGTCAAACTTGATGTCTGTTTGACTCTAGTGTAATCCGCTATGTGGTATTTCATAGTTTCATGGATGTCTTGGAACTGACATGGCTCCCACTCTGTTGTAGCTATCCTTGATACAGCTGGTTCACATGTCCTGAGTCTTGGATTCTTATTAAGCTTCAAGTCTTTCAAGAAAATTAATGTGAACTATACATGATGTTATTTTGGCACTATATTAATAAACTGTTCGTGCTTCCCCAGCATATATGTCATATAAGTACACTATTTAACTTTTTCAACACCAATGAACAATGTCGAAAAAATATGCTTGATTCTCTGTCAGGGAAGTGACAAATTTGGAAAGGTCAAAAACTGTACTTTCTAAAATACTGTTTTGGCAATTCCAGGAGACGACTCTCACCTCCCTTTTCAAATGCATAAACCACCTCATAAAAAGAACCCTCCAAAATAACCAGGAGAGTAGATTGACCACACATTCATGAAATACGTAAGCGCCTAATTTATCTATCAGCTCTAAAACAATGCTTGCATTGTATTCAAATTTTCATTTGTCATCAGTACAGAAAAATCAGGCTACTTTTGATATGAAATGTGGTGCTACCATGATATTAGTGAAGTGTCTCGTAGGGAACTTTATGGGCCGGATATCTGTTGTCTAGAATTTTCCTTTTCTCTTTCTTATGATGATTTATGATGAGACTTGTGCCTGTAATTGTGTCGGTAGTCTCTTTTCATCGCGATTGGTGGTTGGAGATGTGCGTCGGCAGTATGCTTCATGCTGAAAAGATGCATCACTGCTGTACTCTTAAATAAGCAAACGGCATAGTAAATTACGCTAACATGGCACACGATAGGGATCTGTGGAAACAAAGAATCCATGTAGCCGACCCCGTCTAGTATGGGAAAAGGCTTAGTTGTTGTTTTGTTATGTGTTAATTTATTACAGTTAATATTTTGGCCATATGACACAGGTTGACCAGGTTTCTCACCGGGACAGCTTACGAAGCTTTGTTCAGAAATCAGAGAATCTAGAGAAACAATGCCTCACAAAAGCTGTTAGATTTTATTGTGAACTTCGTGTTCTAAATTATGACCGAACTAAGACTGTTGTTTTCTGAGAATTACTAGGTGGACATATTTATTTGTCTCAGTTTCATTTTTTTCCAATTTGTTATCTGTATTTTAGTCATATAAAAGAGTGCAGAGCAAGGTGAGTGTCTGGATAGGTTATTCGACCAATCTTGCGTGCTTCATGGTAAGATTGGTTCAATTAACTTATTCCACTGTGTTGGTGGAAACCAGATTTGCTCCTATTTGTATGGCATCTTTGCAAAATAATGCTTATGTCATTAAAACCTGACCATCATTTTCCGAGTCATGTAAGTTCCATCACGGTGGCATGCATCCATGCAGTGACTCATATAAGGTTTCTTGGTCTTCTTTTTACTTGATTAGGACTATTTGTAACGGTACTGGTAATTCTAATAATATAGATATTTTCCCTCCTCTAATTTTGCTTCTGTTTATGGCATATAGCCAGTTCTATGCCGAATAAGGACAGTTGCATTCCGTTGTCAAGAGCAAAACTTTGTCAGGTTTTTTACCATCGGATTGGATCTTTGCAGCACTAATTTAATAATCCATCAAAGTTCCTAAAGTGTGCTTGGGCAAGTGCTTTGCTTGGATGGGTGACCTGGCATGATTTGTGTTGCACCCTCTAATCGAACCCATCTGGTGTGGGAAGGCTTGGTAGAGGTACATTTTCCTCCTCTGGTACTTCAGAAATGATGTACAGATCGGTTGGGATAACATGTTTCTTCTTTGTTTCCTAACTTTCTACGAAGTTGCTTTAATCATTCTCGCCATTTGTAAGACAAAACATCTTTTTTAGCTTTAATTTCTCTGCACATACAAGAACATCAACCTTATCTTTATAGTTAGTGGTGGGCCTATGTTCAATTGGGTGAGGTGGTTCATGTAAGTTTTTAAGAGAACTGGACCACCTACGAAGATCTTTCAGGGTTTCGTCAGGTTTCTGGTGAGAAGCCGCCTCACCTTGCCCATGCATAGGTCTGCCAGTGTTCACATTATATCTGGGAGACAGCAAGGTTGAAAGTAAAGATCAAATGCTTCATCTTAGTTTCTTGTTGATAGAAGTATAGACCAAACAACTATTAAGGGCCTGTAGTAACTGATGCAATATAGGCAACCAAAGGTTTTATGGCAATTAATCGAACTTTATGGAAACAAAGAATTCATGTAGCCAGACTCATTTAGTACGAGAAAAGGCTTAGTTGTTATAAACAATGCTTTCTGAATTGCTTTTCAAGTGAAGCCTTTTCCAAATATTCAGAAAATAGTAAAGCCCGATCAAATTGGATCAATATAAATCAACAGTTTAAGATTCAAACACTTTGAAAATAAATGAAAATAATTTCAGTGAAAGAATAAGCATCGATTCAGGCACCAACAATATCAGTCTTATTCTGGTCGACTCTGATGGTTCAGACTGATCTGAAATGAGGTTAGGTATGTGACAGTGCAATGCCTCCCAATGAAAAGAACAAAACCAAGGTCTATCCCACACTAAATAGGCTCGCAGGCATGGAGCTTTAGTTGTCATAGTGCTCTATCTCGAATCAGATTAGCATTTAACTCAAGAAAAGCAAAGAACAAATAGCCTGATTCATGTTAAGATGCATTCGTATGTATAATGATCTATATCGAATCAGGTTAACCCTTCTGCCATAGTGGGGACTTGCATGTATTTGAATCTTCTGATGTCAAATTGATTCAAAAATCGAAGCCCTAGGCAGGGAGGGATCAATTTCCTCAGTTGAATCTTACGTGAATCGGAACTACTAACCTAACCCGATCCATAGGCGGTGCCTATTTCCGTTAATTGCTTCTGCCCGGCGGTCGCGACTCTTCCCGCAATGAACGCAACTGTTTATTTCAATACGAATTCGAAATCATGCATAAATGAATGACAAGCGATCTCCGGACCAACTCTTCGCGCTTCTAAAGAACGCCCTTTCTCTCCATTGATCAGGAGAAAGGGAAGCAAGAGTTCTGCCTAAGAAGAAGAATAAGGTGAAAAGGTGCAGAGAGAGGGTGATGGAGAGAGAGAAATTGGTGGAATCCAAATTTGTGAGGACACTGGTCCAGTGGGTGAGCCTGCCTTCTCTGCAGTGTTACTTCGCAGAATTCACGTCGACTTTCTTTTTCGTCTTCGCCGGAGTCGGCACTTCCGTCTCTATTGGTGAATTCTGTTTCTCCCTTCTCCCCCTTATCAATTTCCATTACTCTCGTCTGAAGTAATAATTGCTCGTCCGGCCCTGTATAAGTTCAGGATGTACCCTGAAAAGAATTTTGCGCTTCTGGCAATTGATGCTCTCTCTCTCTCTCTGCTAAACTACAGTGGACGCTTCAACTTGCACATGCGTTGGCACTGTGGCACTCGCGGCGGATTGCTCAGGTGGCCATGTAAATCTAGCAGTCACTTTCGGGTTGGTCGTCGGCGGGCACATGGGCATGGCAACTGGCTTGTTCTATCTGATATCTCAACTGATGGGATCCATCGTAGCGTGCTTCTGCTTCTCAATGGTGACTGCTGGACAGATAATGGTGGTCATTGAATTCGTATGCGAACGGGTGGTCCAAGTAACCGGTTTGGTGTGGGCTTCACTGAAACCGAACTGATTGGATCCTGCGTAACGACTCTTGATATGTGGTCGTAACCGGTAGGGCTCTGTCTAACCTCATGACTGATGGGGTTCCTGTCAACTGGCCACTACATACTGGAATTGGATCTGGATCTTTCTATTATCCAATTTGGAATAGACCCGTAATGTTCTATGCTGTCCCTTAACATGTTTGGTTTCTGGTTTTAGGTCATTCCGCCCTATACAGCGACTTATGAGATGACTGCAACAGGTGGAGTTTTGATGGAGTTTGCAACAACATATGCTCTTGTGTACACTGTGTATGTCACAATGGTGGATAAGAGATGCTGCAGACAACCAAAACAATAGCAATCCTTCAGTAGGAGTGTAATAATTATTTCTTTGTACTGCCATTGGCCGCCGTCGTAGAATTTTGCTAATGCTTGATGCATCATGCAGCTTGGATGTAGCCTTTTGGAATGGAAAGCGCTAGTCTTCAGATTGAATACATGATCAGTTTCATGAAAGATCGATAATGAAGAACTCATATGGAGGCAGATCTTTGGTTGTAAAGAGCACATTTATATGCACCCAGAGCGTTAGTTCGCCAGTCTCCGAGACTCACTTACAGGAGCAAGTTTGATTCCTGGTGCGGTGCATGTCGTGTGTGTGTTAGTCATGGGCTTCCATTGTAGGAGAAAAAAAAGAGTGGACTTAGAACTTAAAATTCTTTATGTCAATTTTTCTGGGTGATGGAAAAATTGATGGAGATGTTACGCATAGAATTAATGTTGGTTGGTTAAAATGGAGAGGAGTATCAAGTATTCTTTGTGATAAAAGATACTATTAAAATTAAAAGGTAAATATTATAGAACAATTAGATCTGCCATGTTTTATAGTTATGAGTGATGAACAGTTAATCATCAACTTGTACAAAATATGTATGTGATAGAAATGAAGATGTTGAGATGGATGAGTGGTCATACAAGAAAAGACTGTCCATTTTCTTGTTCGAATTGCCAAGAGGTGTCCGGCTGCACTTCACTCCAAGTGGTACTCGGCTGGCACCTGCTGGCTGCAATGAAGCGTCTGCCACAACTGTCCGCAAGCCCTCAACACTCCAGCTTCTCTCCACTACCTGTCTTAATGAAAACTGAAGCCACTTAAAGACACACAGCTGGCCTGGCAGCAATTGTTCCCTCCATGCAAGGGTCGGTTATTTAACTCCTAGCTAGTAATTGTTCCCTCCAAGTAACACACTCGGTTCAACCTTATCCCAGCCAGCAACCGACTGGAACCTACCTAACACCACTAAACCTCACCTACTATGAACCGACACTAGATACAAGCTAAGCCTAGTTACAAGACTTTGACTAGCCCAAGATCACAAGTCACAACCGGGCTTTACAAGAGATCGAATACAATATGTGTTACATTACAAAACATCTAGGAAAGGTTTACATCAACATGGCGCATGTGTCTATGCCTGTGTGTTGCCTGGCATGCACGCCGTGAAGCTCTCGGATGATGGGTGAGGAAGGATGCGCGGGGGTGTGTGTGCCATAGAAATCTTGCCTGTAACAATTCTCCCTCGACCAAGTTGGACCTCGCCCTCGAGGTCTCTTGAGTGTGTGCCTTTCCCAAGGCACTCCCCCGGCTGAGCATTGCTTACGTTCCTGGCCATCTAATCCTTCTCCTTTCACAGCTCCTAGTGCTGGCACATATCTACTCTTCCTGGGTGTCACACGGTGTGCACGAACCTCTCCTGGAAGAAACTGTCGCGCACAGTGGTTGTCACTAGCGTTGGCGCCTCACTTCTGTCTCCTACAACTCTCGAAAAACCTCCATGCCTGAAGGGGTTTTTCTGGTGCTCCTGCACCTGCGCTACCCTGACTTGGCGCCCGGTCCTGCCCCCACAGGACGATCCCCCACCACTAGTGACTCTCGGCCCTACCACCGGCCTCTCACTTGTCAGGTATAAGGCAACACATGTCAATGTAGTAGGTGCCTTTTCTGGATCCACACAAGACACGAACCCTGTTTGACCTTCGTGTACGATGACCAAGCCTCGAAAGTGTGGCACTACCATCACCTGTGCAGCTATAAGGAAATCACACCCCAGTATCATCGAGTATTCATCTATGGCTACTACTGCTATGTCCATTACGCCCTTCCACAGTCCAACTCTCAACTTGCACCCTCGTGTCACTCCATCTATGGAACTCACGGGTGTATTTACAAGTTTTAGTCGAGTCGTGGATGGTGTCACCTTCAATCCCATCGACTTGGCAACTTGTGGCGAAATTAACGAATGACTCGCCCCTGAGTCTACCGATGCTCGAATGGTATGTCGGCCCATTTGTACCTTCACGAAGCTTAAAGTTCTATTTGGACCCTCACAACTTACTGTGTTGAGGAGTTGGAACTGCGCAACCTGGATCACTCCATTCCCTGGCGCATCGGTCACCTCTTCGACATTAATCTGCTCCCCCACTTACAAGGCGGCTAACTTCGCCTTCTTAGGGCAATTTCGCATGAAATGCGGCCCGGTGCATATGTAGCACGGCCCCACTCCCTTGCCTCCACTCTTGCTCGTAGAAGAGGATGCTTTCACTCTCTTCTCTGGCTCTTTATCGTTTTTACTGCGGTTCTTAGTTGATTTATCGTCTTTCTTCTCTTTAGGTGCATTGCGACTCTCATCTCGCATACTCTTAAGATCGACAAAACTCTCTACAGCAGAAATGTCATCCAATATGCTCGATGGATTCCTCCTCCTCATCTCAACTTGAGCCCAAGGTTGTAAGTCTTGCTCAAAATAGAAAAGTTGATCAACTTCAGTCATATCCCGCACATCTAACAATAAAGAGTTGAATTTTTGCACGTACTCGTGAAGAGTACCAGTGTGCTTAAGCTTAATAAGAAGCTCTCGAGTCCGGTGACTGTTGTTCGTAGGCATGAATTGACTCCTCAACTCACTACGGTACTCCTCCCAACTCAACGGGAAAGCGGCACCTCCATTGGCAGCTGTTACTTCCCTCGTACGCCATCAAACCTTCGCATCGTCCTTTAGAAATAGCGAGACAACTAACACCTTGTTGTGCTCAGCTACCTAAAATACACTCATGTATCTCTCTAAATCCAACAATTTTCTGTCTCGAACCTCTCCAAATTGCGATGGTTCAGGAATTTGCAATTTCAGACATGCAAGGTTAGAATCGTGTGCCGTTTCACGCAAGCCTAGTGAAGAAACCAGACTGTGTTCCTGAAGTCTGACCTCCGTTTCGGTATATGTTTGCACTGACTACTTTTGCAGTCGAGCCACATGCACGATAATTGGGCCTGACTTTGTTTCATTGAGTCTTCATTGTGTTGAAGTTCAGCTTGTGTTACTTGCAATGAATCCAATCTCTGCAAGATCTGTAGAAACAAATCGTCCATTTATGTTCGGTGGGAAGGACCGGCATCTTCCCCTGCTCCTCTTCTTGTCTTCCCCATCTTTAATTTATACATAATTTGTTTACAAAAGACTGACACGAAATTGGAAGAACAGACCCGAACCGAAGTGATTTTACGGACAAACTGAATTTCTGCAGAAAACTGCACGGCTCGTTTTTAACCAACTTTGAGACCCAAAACTAAGTACTTTACAGACACCGATTACAAATTTAAAAAACATTGTGAATGTTTATGATATACAGATAGTGTGCACATCAAATTTCGGTCAATTTCGACCAGAGTTTCCCTATCAAATTAGCTCTGCAAAACCGCCAAAATCTATTTCAGAATTTTCTATAACAGTCTGCAGCAATCGTTGGCAAATGGGTTTTCTGGCAAAATTTCTCCAATTTTCTGGCAATGCACGGTTGTCCCATGTCGACCTGAACCTACTCTTGATGTATTATCACTAAGAAGCAATTCGTTAGTCCAAGAATTCACCAAAAACATTCAGTTCTTCACGGATTACAGCAAAAGTTCAGTTTTTTGAATTTTTGGTTTTTCGGTTCACTTTTACTTCAGTTTTCGGCAGATCCTCCTGTGAATTTATCAAACCGAGTGTGTACTATCATACTTTGATAGAATTACATTGGATTGAAACAGTTTTCCTTTTGTTTCAATCAACTTTTACATTCCGCAATCGAATAAGAAAATCTGCAAAAAAAAATTTCAGCAGAACTTTCTGTCCACTTACGATTCGATTTCAAACGCGTGTTTGATCAATTTAACAGATGAAATAGCATAGAATCGAGCGAACCTTGCTCTGATACCAAACTGTCACGGGTCGAATTTTAAAACCAATTTTTCAAAACTCCGTTTACTTGTGATGGCAAGAATCACTTCATGATTCTTTCAGCCCCTGTTTCTGCACGTGTTACTGTTGAGTTAATGTTGCATTTGCCTCAGCTGTACACGATCTTCTTTGCGGAATTTCTCCACTCACGACTCACCTTGGTTACTTGATTTACTCGAATCAAGAATCCTTATCAGCAAGTGTGTAGGAAGGCAGAATTGACTCCTTTGATCTCCATGCCTTAGGTGTTACAAACCAAGTTCATAAACACACACAGTGGTAATGGACAACACACACAATTTCACACTTTTCTCACTTACAACCGGGGTTTACTAGTTAGTTAAGGTTCCCTCTGGAATAGAGCAGAGATGGGTACTCGCCTAACTAGTTGTGCAGCACAGGTTTACACACACACTCGCATAAAGGAGAAACGACTGACTGTTGCCCGAGTTCCTCCTTGTCATAGAACATACGATTCTTGGCACTTGGTGATGGTCGCTTCCTTGCACACACACTTGAAGCTATTGTTCGGCTGCAAGTGGTCTTCACGTGGAGTAACGTTTGTCCCTTGCCATCCAGGGTCTTCTCCACCAAGAGGCATCCGCCTGCACTTCACTCCAAGTGGTACTTGGCTGGCACCTGCTGCAAGTGACACTCGGTTGCACTGCTGGCTGCAATGAAGCGTTTGCCACAACTATCCGCAAGCCCTCAACACTCCAAGTGGTACACGGCTGGCCTATGTGTAACCGTTCCCACCAGCAAGGGTCGGTTACTCTAACTCCTAGCTAGTAACCGTTCCCTCCAAGTAACACACTCGGTTCAACCTTATCCCAGCCAACAACCGACTAGAACCTACCTAACTAACACCACTAAACCTCACCTACTATGAACCGACACTAGATACAAGCTAAGCCTAGTTACAAGACTTTGACTAGCCCAAGATCACAAGTCACACCTCGGATTTACAAGAGATCGAATACAATACGTGTTACATTACAAAACATCCAAGAGAGGTTTACATCAACATGGCGCGTGCGTCACCTGGCACGCACGTTGTGAAGCACTTATCTAAATTACACTTGTTGCCATCATAGAAGAAGCAACATACTTAGTTTCACATGTATGCAATGTTATACAACCCTTCTTTCAAGCCCAACAAACATCATCACCTACAAATAAAAATACTTATCCAACCATTGATTTGTTGTCATCTTTACTCCCAACATAGTCAACATCTAACGTTGAATTTAGATGAGCAAATTGGATGAGGACAGGCTCATGATAGCTTGGATCCACTTTAGGTTCAACTCGAATTTTGGGATATTTCGTAAGGTTGGGTCTGTTTGGGTTCGGATCCGATCCGATTAAACTGAAAAGGAGAGGGATCGCGAAGGATTCAAAGAAGTGAAGTGGGGGGGAACACAAGCGCAAGAAAGAAGCGGAGGTTGGAGGAAGGTCTTTATCGATCGGGAGCCCTCAGCGGCCAGCGGGCTGCGAGGGCCTCTGTGGCGGACGGAGAGGTAAACCGGCGATTCTGGCAGGGTTAAGGCGGCATCAAAAAGGGGCTTATTCAGGTAAGATGGAGCAGCGATGGATGAAGGAAGTAGGGCGGCAGAGAGATGCCTGTTTTGGTATTCCGACGGTGCAGAAATCCGATGCGATGTGAGCTGATTCCGGTGGAGTTCGGGAGCGGATGCAGAGTGGCTGGGCAGAATTGGGCGATTCTAGGGGCCTTGATGGAATCGCAGGCGGGGAAGCAGATGGTGGAAGCTCTGCAGTAGCGCAGTTGAGGCGTCTCAGGTTCGGCCGATGAATGGAAGGCAGCGAGTCAGGGCCAAGTTGGTGGGAAGTGGGGCTTAAGTGGCTGTTTCGGGAGATTCGTGCACAGAGAGAGAGACCCTTCTGATATTTTGTTTGTTTGGCATATCGTACAACTCACGGAAGAATGGCAGATCGATCAACACTGTGAGAGGATATCAGGCCGATTAAGGAGAATTCACATTTAAGACATCCTTTCATCATGAAGTTGTGGATTGCCTTGCTAGGGAAGTCTTCGATGGATGCTTCATATCCTTTCGAAGAGCTGAAACTTCTTGGCTGTTTGATTTACAACAGATAACATGGCCCCAGGTATGTAAATGTTAGTTTTTTCTCTTTCCTTTCATCATGTTACAGCCAATATTCGTCGACGTGTATGTTGTAGAAGTTGTTGATGAGGTGCATGCTGTGACAGCTGAATGATGTCCTTCCTCCTTTGTTTTCCAAGGTATCTGAACATAACATTCTTCTTTATGTGGGCAGGCTACATAGGTTAGGCAAGAAATTTAAAATCAAGAAGTGCAGTTTTATGCTCCTGTGCGATTTGCTCAACGCAACGTAGCTTTTCCTTGGCTTGTTTGGGGCTCAATACGAGCTATGTTTCCATTTTCAGAGATTTGGGATTTTAAGGCATCATCTCGCTTTTTCTTTCAAAATTTGTCATTTTAAAATCAAGTGCATGTGAAATTCATTTTCATGAAAATTTTGGATGCTCCTTATGTATTACATTATCTATTTTTAGAGTTATATTAGGAAAAAAGCATGAAAGCGGAGGATTTTCAAAGCATAAAACTCGGGTAGCAGTTCTTAAAGGTTTACGAAGGAAGGGATCTGCCCGATACTTCTTGTGTTGTGCTACTATGGATTTGATTCTTTCGAGTCATTGCCTTGATGGCCGGGAACTCTACTCTTCTGGTCTAGCTTTTGTATTTCGATGGATACGTGGATTCCTTAAAAATAATACGACTACATCGATGCTTTGATGTTGTGTACCCATTGTTTTTTGGGTCGTTGCTTTCGACGTGCCTGAAATAAAATGGTTTTGATCAAATTATTTTTGCTAGAGCTTTAGTACTCGCAAAATTTAGGGAGGGCTTAATACTTACATTTTCGTAGCGAGGTTTTATGTTTTAAAATAAAAGAAACAGTTCATCCTTGTGATCTCTCAACCCGATCACTGGCTTGCAGTTCTTTAATTTATAAATGCGTGATGTTTTTTTTGTATGGTGTGTTATGGATTTGTAGGTCTAGCCATTGTATTTATGCGGATATATGTGTCCTTACGTGTGTATTATATATTTTCAAAGTTATATTATGAAAAGAAAAAGAAAGTGGAGAAATTTCAAATCACAAAACTCGGGTAGCGTTCCTTAAAAATGGTTTGAAGGAATGGATCTGCGCGATACTTGTTGTGTTGTGCACTTATGGCTTGATTACTTCTCGAGTCATTGTCTTGATGTCCGGGAACTCTACTCTTGTAGCCTAGCTTTTGTATTTCATAGGATGTGTGGATTCTTCAAAAATGGTTCGATTACATCGATTTTTGCGATGCCTCGGCGTTTTGTACCTATGACGTGGTTTTCTTTGGATCGTTGCTTTCGACTCCGGTATTCTTTGTGATAAGAAGATACCATTAAAATTAAAAGGTAAATATTATAGAGCAGCAGTTAGGCCTGCCATGTTTTATGGTTCTGAGTGTTGGGCAGTTAATCATCAACATGTATAAAAGATGTCTGTGACAGAAATGAAGATGTTGAGATGGATGAGTGGTTATACAAGAAAAGACCGTATACATAATGAGGTTATTAGAAACAAATTAGGAGTGGCACCAATAGAGGATAAAATGAGAGAACATCGTTTAAGATGGTTTGGACATATAGAAAGAAGATCAAAAGAAGAACCTGTAAGAAGGTTAGAAAACCTAAATTTGGAAAGTATTAAAAGAGGTAGAGGACGACCACAAAAGTGTTGGAAAGAAACAATAAAGAATGATCTAGCTTATTGGGAGTTAACTGCTAACATGGCACACGATAGAGATCTGTGGAAACAAAGAATCCATGTAGCCGACCCCGTCTAGTATGGGAAAAGGCTTAGTTGTTGTTGTTGTTGTTGTTGTTGTTGTTGCTTTCGACTCCGGTCATCCCATCCGTAACTATATCTATATATTATTTATACGCCTTTGTGTTTGTTTTGTGTGTGTTTTTATGGTTCTTTTTCTTGATATTTTTCAAAAATGGCTCGATTACATCGATTTTTTAGATGCCTCGGCGTTTTGTACCTATGACGTGGTTTTCTTTGGATCGTTGCTTTCGACTCCGGTCATCCCATCCGTAACTATATCTATATATTATTTATACGCCTTTGTGTTTGTTTTGTGTGTGTTTTTACGGTTCTTTTTCTTGATATTTTTCCTGTTTGGTTTCTTGCTTTCGACTTCGGATTCATATTGATGCTTACCTAAAAATAAACATTAATAGCATCTATTGAAGAGAAAAGCGAAAGATATTTTTTAAGTATAATGTAGATTTTAGGGTACTAGTTTGTTGTGGTGAGTTTGGAAGGTAGAGCTAAGCAAGGGCGTTCTAGCTAGTGGAGAATATTCAAGGTGGCTTATGATATATGAGGGTTTGTGTCACACCCGCACGGGTCGCGACCACGACCCGGCCCGAGCCGATGCCACGTGGCCGCTTCTCGCACGGGCGTGATGGTGAGCATTAAACAAATACAATACCAATTTAATTCAAAATCAAGAAATATCTAACTGAAATAAATATTCATATCGAAGTTCTAAACAACACGTCCAAAATGGTGCGGGGCTCACCTAACAATAACCCCGAATAAAAGACTTTCTAAATTATTCAACACTTATCATACCATCTAAAATAAAAATGTTGCTCTATCAAACTCCTACTCTGCTCCGTGTGCCTTCGAAGTGCTAGCTTCAGGATGAGCTGTAAAACAATAGGGTGAGCTCCTATACATAGCTCAGTAGGGAGGTTAAACATCTTTAAACAGAAAACATACTAAAAGCATGCATAGTTTCACAATCATTTCATAACAAACATATTTACCTTGAAATCATGATCTCAAATTCATACGCACACACTCACACATGCACACACATCATTAGTTTCGATAATTACAGCCCATACTGTGTCTGCCCCAAAGGCCACGGGAGTCGTCCGGCCCTCCCTAACGTGACCTCGGTAACCCCGTCCACGACGGTAACCACGCCGACTCTCACGGCAGAGTGCCCGGGAACACACCCTGTATTCGCCCCAAGCCGGATCGCCCGAGGGACCTGCAAGTCTCTAGAGACCCCACACAAACCACACAAGTACGGCTCGTATATTCACACATCATTACATTTCTAAAACCAATTACAGTTCATCACATTCACAAATCATATCCAGATCCACGAATATCCAAATCAAACTCATATCCACACAACATTTAAATACCATGTTCACACAACACATGCATATCAAAACATGTTCTTTATCAAACAGTGTCATAAACATGTTTTATTTAAAAGGCATATCAAATAACCCATAATTGCGGATAACATTTCACAAACTTCCCCAAAGGCCACGGGAGTCCTAACGTGACCTCAATAAAACAATTATCAATCATGCACATTGAAATCTATCTAAAACAGTAAAATCACTTCTAGCATGGTTCTGTAAAAGAATGCATAACCCCCTACCTGAAGGAGCGCTAAAATCCAGTCCCCAAACTGCTGGGCCACTCTTATCACCACCAAATCCTCCAATTTTAATCTCTAAACAATTACAAATAATTGAAACATTAAAATTTATTTAACTATAAGTCTAACGAAACAAACTATATCCGAATCGGATCCCAAACCCCAATTTGGATCCGTTTAAGCTATCCGAGATCCAAATCGATACCCAATTTCATATCTGATCCGAATGAGTGACACAATAGGTAGCTTGTGTCATTGTGTCAATAGAGAACCTTTAACTATTGACACAGGTCTTATTCTAAACCCAGAAACCCATTTCAAGACACGACCCAAACTGGACCCGTTTCCGACACAGAACCTATTTTGACACAGAACTGGTTCTTAATACGCGACACGAGGACACGACACGAACCAGTGTTGGTTCATGACAATCCAGACACGACATGACATGGAAATGAGGGACATGCCCAAAAGTTTTTTTTTTTTTTTTTTTCCAGCATCATCGTCGGTTTCCGGCGAATCACAACCGTTTTCTGGCCAAATCGACACCATTGCCTACCTACCCCACCAAAACGCTTAGTTCTACCTCAAACCTTTAATCCAAGCCCAAAACGATGATTTTCAACAAGTTTTTCATCAAAAATCAGGAAAAAAAATGAAAATCTGAAAAATAAGTCAACTTACCGGATTCCGGCCGATTCCTCTCGTTTTCCGGCTGGTTCGAGGCTGCCCCAACTCCCTGGACAATCTACTGTGAAGGGCCCTTTTAAAGGCCCTTCGTGTTCCAGGCTGTGCGTTACTGCACAGCCTGTGCTGTGCAGTAACGCTCGGGCGTTTCTGCACAGTCTGTGCAGTAACGCTTAAGCGTTACAGTTTGTGCTTTCTGGCATTCAGCCTAATATGAGTATGAGTTGCAGTACCTGAAAGTGTGGATGATCCCATTCTGTGGACCTTGTTGTGTTAAAACTTTGATGCATATGAATGTTGATGCAATTCTCTGCTTGCAATGTTTGTTAGCGTGATAGTTGCTCTGTTGCTTAAGTGAAGCGATACACAAATTCGTGGAAGCGAGTGTAATTGGACTGACCCATTCGATTCCGTGTTCTGGCATGTGGAACCAAATAATATTCTTGAAAAGGTAGATGAGATCTTAAATCTACTGCACAGTCTGTGCAGTAACGCTTAAGCGTTACAGTTTGTGCTTTCTGGCATTCAGCCTAATATGAGTATGAGTTGCAGTACCTGAAAGTGTGGATGATCCCATTCTGTGGACCTTGTTGTGTTAAAACTTTGATGCATATGAATGTTGATGCAATTCTCTGCTTGCAATGTTTGTTAGCGTGATAGTTGCTCTGTTGCTTAAGTGAAGCGATACACAAATTCGTGGAAGCGAGTGTAATTGGACTGACCCATTCGATTCCGTGTTCTGGCATGTGGAACCAAATAATATTCTTGAAAAGGTAGATGAGATCTTAAATCTTGGGGTTGCTTGGTTAGTCGTATTAAGTATAAAACTTATTTCATCAACATATAAAATTACTTACAATAAATGGCAGATTGGAGGCATCCCTCCAATCTGCATCATGCCCTGGAACTGCACTTTTTCTGCAGCCGACTCCTTTATTCCCTTCTATCTCTAACTCAACCCTCATCCACTATTAATACCCTATCTAACTTAATTTCCTAATCTATCCCTAATAAGTACTGACTATTTCTAAGATGACATAAAACTCAAAATGATAAAATGACATGAGACAGGACTATTCTTTTACAAGACTCAACTCTCATTACACGATACGACTACTTCCCTTAACAAGTCGGTGGATTTACGATGGGGAAACCTTGCTTATATTTTCCTAGGTATAAGAAGGAACTCTAGCATGGATTAGTTGCATTTTGTTGTAGCTTAAACTTGTTAGGGAAGGCTAATTTTTGTGAAATTATACGATTCTTCAACATGTAACTTGCAGACTCAGTATCTCTATTCTCTGAATCACTGACCACTGAATTTGTTGATCTGTTCTCTTACTTCATTGATTCTTTAAAGATGATACTTCTATTCTGCTTCTTATGCGTGTTATCTGTTCTTTCGAGAGGATTTGTTCTCCTCTCTCCTTTGACATGTAGTATTTCTGCTTCTTATGAATGTGTTATCTGTTGTTTAGAGACCTCTGCGGGCATACACGGGCGTGGCGTCACTAGATTCGTTATCCACAAAGAATGGTTATGGGCCTTTTGTGATTGCCGCACAGAGACCGGGTAAGTGATGCTCGGCGAACATGAGAGTGCACACCTTTGGGTCTTTACATATCTGAATCACACGGGTCGGCACTAGTCAAATTTCTTTCGTGAACGTGTTTTTGATTTCGGTCTTCAAGAGCCTGCTTTGAACGTTGAGTGCGATGTGACTGGCCGTGTTGTGGGCACCTTTGTGTTGGTCGGCTTAGTTATAACCTTCGTTTCTAATTGTGACGAATTTATTGTAGTAGGTGATTTCATTTGAATGAAATGACGTAAGGGTGTTATATTTTGCAGTGATGACAATGGTGTGCTGTTGAAGATTGTGCGATTATATAAAAGCAGATGCCGGTAGGATGGTTGTCTACGTGAGGTGAAGGAACATCCGACCATCAACAGTCGGATGTTGATCGAGGAGACTAGGGAAGATGGGAACGTCGGGGCAAATAAACCCTTTGGTGGATACGGAAAGTGGTGCAAGTTAAAACTGGTTTGAGTTTTGTATGCTATATGGGAAAGATGGGATCTAATACGAGAAAAGACTTGGTTGTTGTATGGGAAAGATGGGGCGAATAGGATGTTGGTAGAGAAAAGCCGGTTAGATAAAACGTTGGTTTTTGGAAGCAGTGGGAGTATGAAGTTTTTTTTTTTTCAATTCGAGTAAAGTTCTATGCACGGGTTGGGTGGGGTGAATCGGGTTTTGGTTTCACTGACGGCCACGACCCTCAGTGTTTGTGGTCTACGGCGACGGAAAGATATTCTGACGGGCGTACGCGTCAGTGAAACGTCATTTTGCGGGTTTTCCGTCGTTTAAACCCATTTCTGTGACGCTCCCAGCGTCCGACAGTGTTTGCATGCCTTACTGGCGTCCAAGTTCGCCAGTAAAACTGTGGTCCTCTTGCTCCTGCTTTGTCGTCCGTAAACGGGATGAGTAACTGCTCCGCCGAGATGATTATGAAGGAGATGAGACAACCATCAACCTGTCCTAATTTTGATGGTCAATTGGTATATCCATGTGTTCTTGCTAAACCAACGGTGGTTTGAGTTCACCATCTGAGTGTGTCCGTTGGAGAGATCTAGGCCGACTTTACAGATCTAGGTACCCTTAAATATCGGGCATCACCCAAGAAAATTTGCAATTTTATTAAATTATCACATGCCAGGCATGTGTTGAAAAGTGGGACACGATGAGTGCTGCGTATAACTTCTCTTTTAGTACAATGGGGAGGCCAAAGCCAAATGCATGCCTTGGGTATCAAGCTCGTCACGTTATCGTTGTGAGTCATTGCTCTTCGAGATAAGGTTATGAATCTTCTTTTGCATTGGACAGCAGTTTGTCTCATTAGGGTTTGATCAAAGCACGAAGCACACACATGTGTCATGGGCTTCCTTAGGGTTTGGTAGATCAAGTTTCCACTAGGCGCGCGAAGAGAGAGAGTTGTGTGTGAATTCTCGGTTCCAAGGAATCTCGACTCGCGTGCTTGGAAAAGGAGAATTAGAAATAACGCTTACTAACAGATTGCCTTTGAACTCTCCGTGTGCAACATGGGATCTCTTCTTACTCCATCGAGTAGAGGTCGACGACCTTTTGTGTTACTGAATTGCTTTTCTAAATTCCTTAAACTACATGCATGGCGACCCTTGGATGATGGTTCTGGTTTTTAAGTGTCTTTCTTCACTTACGAGATGGGCTTTTACCTGGTTAGGGGCTTCGGGTCATTTATTCAGCTAGGTCATGAAAAACCCTACCAATTCTGTTGGATCGACGACTTCCGTTTGGGGATTGGGATTTTGGGCTCAAGAACTGTTTTGGTTCACCCGAGTGGAAGGTACTCAAATCTGGTCGAGCTCCCCTAACTCAAAATGATTTTTTTTTTAGCCCGTGGAGAGAAATGGGTCCACGAAGAAACGGGTTTGAGCTTTTCATTTGTGAATGGATTGATTTGGGTATTGGTTCGGATCAGGCGCGAATGGGGCTTTCCTGAATCGGGTTCATCTAAGAACGAATCTAATAGAAATAATGTGAGTGAATTAAATCGGGCAACGAGAAGATGGATCCGGTCAGTGGTTTTCAATTTGAGAAAAGTTTGGGTTTGAAAGATATGGTGGTTCAATGGGAAAATACGAGGGTGAAGATTGGATCTAATTCAGCATATTGGATGAGGACAGGCTCATGATAGCTAGGATCCACTTTAGGTTCAAATGGGATTTTGGGATATTTGGTAAGGTTGGGTCTGTTTGAGTTCGGCTCCAATCCGATTAAACTGAAAAGGAGAGGGATGGCGAAGGATTCAGAGAAGTGAAGTGGGGGGAAACACAAGCGCGAGAGGTTGGAGGAAGGTCTTTGGCGATCGGGAGCCCTCAGCGGCTAGCGGGCTGCGAGGGCCTCTGTGGCGGACGGAGAGGATGTGCGGCGGGCGAGGACGACGAGGCAGACCGGCGGTTCTAGCAGGGTTAAGGCGGCGTCAAAAAGGGGCTTATTCTGGTAAGATGGAGCAGCGATGGATGAAGGAAGTAGGGCGGCAGAGAGATGCCTGTTTTGGTATTCCGACGGTGGAGAAATCTGGTGCGATGTGAGCTGATTCCGGTGGAGTTCGGGTGCGGATGGAGAGTGGCTGGGCAGAATCGGGCGATGCTAGGGGCCTTGATGGAATCACAGGTGGGGAAGCAGACGGTGGAATTTCTGCAGCAGCGCGGTTGAGGCGGCTCGGGTTCGGCCGATGAATGGGAGGCAGCGAGTCAGGGCCAAGTTGGTGGGAAGTGGGGCTTAAGTGGCTGTTTCGGGAGATTCGTGCAGAGAGAGAGAGAGACCCCTCTGATATTTTGTTTGTTTTGCTTATCGTACAACTCACGGAAGAATGGCAGATCGATCAACACTGTGAGAGGATATCAGGCCGATTAAGGAGAATTCACATTTAAGACATCCTTTCATCATGAAGTTGTGGATTGCCTTGCTAGGGAAAGTCTTCAATGGCTGCTTCGTATCCTTTCGAAGAGCTGCAACTTCTCGGTTGTTTGAGTTACAACAGATAACATGGCCCCAGGTATGTAAATGTTAGTTCTTTTTCTTTCCTTTCATCATGTTACAGCCAATATTCGTCGACGTGTATGCTGTAGAAGTTGTTGATGAGGTGCATGCTGTGGCAGCTGAATGATGTCCTTCCTCCTTTTTTTTCAAAGGTATCTGAACAGAACATTCTTCTTTCTGCATGTGGGCAGGCTACATAGGTTAGGCTAGAAATTTAAAATCAAGAAGTGCAGTTTTATGCTCCAGTGCGATTATCTCAACGCAACGTAGCTTTTCCTTGTCTTGTTTGGGGGGCTCAATATGAGCTATGTTTCCATTTTCAGAGATCTGGGTTTTTAAGGCATCATCTCGTGTTTTTTTTGCAAAATTTGTCATTTTAAAATCAAGTGCACGTGAAATTCATTTTCATGAAAAGTTTTGGATGCTCCTTATGTATTACATCATCTATTTTTAGAGTTATATTAGGAAAAAAGCATGAAAGCGGAGGATTTTCAAAGCATAAAACTCGGGTAGCATTTGCTGGGGAAAGAATTAGAGCCGTCTGTCATTTTGAACATGTCTCCAGCTGAACTAAAGGAAGGGTTGACTTCAGAAGAGAAAGCAGCTAAGGAGCCTCAACAATCTGAAGAGCTCATACAGATGACAGATGCTCGATGCAAGAGATGCACGGAGAAGAAAGTTCGAGTTTCTGGCATCATTACAGTTGGACACGGTGACAGATATCAGGTTGTCCCTACATCTCCTCGCTAGGGGTTAGTATTTAGCTGTAAAAGACACTTGAAACAGAGTTGCACAAGTGACCATACATGTGGGAAATGGTTTCACAACCTTAGACTGACTAAATATAGAAGAAAAGTGCTGGATAAAGGTATGACTGTTACTCTGCACAAAGTTTTCAAATGCGATTTGGAAACTTCTCCTATTGAACATACTTGTTTGTATAACAACGGAAAAGCGGATTTCATACCTAAAAGGATTCGAATCAACTGTCGGATTTGAAAAACTAGTATTGCTTTCACCAAATGCCATGATGAAATGTTGAGAAAATCTTGTCCTAGGCCTCTAACGGTCTAACCTAATTCTCATACTTTGGCGGTCAATGGGTGTGCACTATCGACCTATAAAACTTTGTTGTTGTTTGGTTCACGATGTGAAACATTGACATATATGAACCTTATAAGAGACATGTACGATGGTGCAAAAACATGTGTGAGGACTCATGAAAGAATGATGGACTTCTTTGAAGTTAATATTGGGTTACATCAATGATCAACTTTAAGTCCATACTTATTTATAATGGTGATCGATGAGTTAGCAAAACATATTCAAGATGAAATACCTTGGTGTATGTTATTTGCAGATGACATTGTGTTAGTGGAGGAGTCTAAGGGAAAAGTTAATAGAAAATTGGAACTATGGAGAGAAACATTATAAAGTAAAGGTTTCCGACTTAGTAGAATAAAGACAAAATATATAGAATGTAAGTTTGATCATTTGGTTACTTCAGAGGACATAAAAATTAAAATTGGCACACATTGCACCCCCAAAAAGAATGTTTTAAAACCTAGAGTCAATTTTTATGAGTGATGGAAGAATTGATGGAGAGGTTACACATAGAATTAATGCTGGTTGATTAAAATGGAGAGGAGCATAAGGTATTCTTTGTGATAAGAAGATACCATCAAAGTTAAAAGGTAAATATTATAGAGCACCAATTAGACCTGCCATGTTTTATGGTTATGAGTGTTGGGCAGTTAATCATTAATATGATGAAGATGTTGAGATGGATGAGTGGTCATATAAGAAAAGACCGTGTACATAATGAGGTTATTAGAAACAAATTAGGAGTGACACCGATAGAGGATAAAATGAAAGAATATCGTTTAAGGTGGTGTGGACATATACAGTTTGCTTCTCACTGCAATTTTCTTCTTACTTTTCATGATATGATATTACCTCCTAAACACACCACATACCCAGAAGTTGATTTTCAGTCGATTTTTGAACCTGCCCAATCTCTGAATAAATTTTCATATCAAGTGTATGATGTTGAGCATATGGTAAGCCGTATGTTTTAAACCATGCTCGTGGGGATTGTTTTAAACCGTAAATTGATTTTTTCAGTTTGTATACCTTGCTCGATTTTTGTTTAGGAATATACCCAGGTGGTAAGTCCATGTATATATCTTTCATGAGATCTCCCTGAAGGAATGCATTCTTAATATCCAGCTGTCATAGTTCCCATTGTTTATTGACAACCACACTTAAAATAATTCTAATAGTATTCATTTTCACCACTGTGCAAAGGTTTCTGTGTAATCAATGCCATATGATTGATTGTAACCCTTAGCTACTAATCTTGCTTTGTATCTTTGTATATTCCCATCAATTTTATATTTTACTGAGAATATCCATTTACATCCCCTTGTCTTCCTCTCAGGTACTAGATCTACTAGTTCCCACGTTTGATTTCGTACAAGTGAAGTAATTTCTTCTTCCATTACAGCTTTCCACTCAGGATGTAGCTTGGCTTCTTCAAATGTTTTTGAAATATAAATATTATCTGCATTCATCACAAACAACTGGTACTCTTTGGGATATTTAGAATATGATACCATCTTCTGTAAAAAAATATTTTGCCACTTCGCGTTTTTCTTTTTGAAGTGCAATAGGTAAATCACTATCGGGATCTTGAGAAGTAACCTGAGAAGGAATCGTATTTCATATCTGATTCAGGAAGTGGAATTTCATTCGAAGAAGTTGCCTGATGTGGGAGAAAGTCTTTTCTTTTACCTCTGGTATATACGTGTCATTCCTTGTCATGTGGGCGTAGTATCTCCCCTTCTTTACTTTCAGTGACTGAAGAATTTCAACTGGTGGAAGTGGTATTACATTAGGAGATCGTATGTCTGATGTAAGAGTTTCCTGTATGTTATAGAATGGTATATCTTCATGAAAGATAACATCCATAGTAACATGCAATTTTCTTTTGACAGGATCATAACATTTGTATTCCTTCTGAGTAGAGGAATATCTTAGGAATATGCATTTAACTGATCTAGCATCTAGTTTGTCTCTCAAACCATGATGAATATGAATGAAGCACGTACATCCAAATACTCTGGGAAGTAGGTGAAATTGTTTCTAGGAAGTACACAAAGAATGAAATGGGGTATTACCCTTGAGAATCCTGCTTGACATGATATTTATAAGAAAAATTGTTGTTAAAATGGCTTCACCCCAATAATGTTTCGGAACATTGTATCCTATTAGAAGAGTTCTAGCAACTTCTAGAATATGTTTATTTTTTCTTTCAAAAACACCATTTTGTTGTGGAGAGTATGCACATGATGTCTGGTGCAGAATCTCCTGATTTAGGAAGTATGAATGGAGTGATTGAGAGATATACTAACCACCATTATCACTGCAAAATATTTTAATGGTACTCTGAAACTGTGTCTTCTCAAATTGACAGTATATGAGAATGATATTTTTCACCTCATCCTTAGTTTTCTTTAAGTATATCATCGTAAATCTTGTATAATCATCAATAAATGAGATAAAGTATTTATATCTATGCAATGATGTTATAGAGCAAGGATCCTAAATGTCATAATGAACAATCTTAAATGGAATGGATGATTTTTCTTCACATGAAGGAAAAGAAATTATATGATGTTTTGTCTTCTGACAAGTTTCACAGATCAAACTTAAATCATTACAATGAGCAAATCTAAGTAATAACATCCAAATTTTTTATAAAGGTAAGTGTCCCAGTCTCTGGTGCCATATAGGTAGTTCCTTCTTCTGTTCCTCTTTAATAACTGTTGATTGCATAGCTGCTCCATTATTATCTTCACAAAAATAGAGGCCTTTTCTCACACTACCTCAACCAAAGATCCTCTCCGTCCTCAGTTCCTGAAATAAACATCCAGTATAAAAAATTATACGATATTTCAAATCTTTTATCATAGCAAAGACTGATAGTAAATTGACTGAGATATTAGGAACATGTAAAACATTTTTCAATCTGCCAAAAGATGGAATAATACTTCCTCTTGTAGCTATAGGAATATGTGAGCCGTCTGTCAGTTTAATATGAATATGTTCTTGAGTTAACTCATAGGTATCAAAGTATTCTCTCCTACTGACTATGTGATCTGTGGCAGCTGAATCAATAATCCAAATCCTGGAATGAGAAGTAAATATATTACCCTTGGCCATGAATGAAAAAGGATATGCCATTGTTGCTTGAGAATCAGGATAAGAGGAAGTAGATGGAGTATGTGTGTCAGTTAAACGAGCTTTGAGTGATTCAGTTTCCTTCTTCATGTCAGCTAGAGAGGCTGTATTGTTTTCAGTATTTTGTTTGTCACTCTAGTCACTGTTGAAATAAGCTTTATTAGATCTGTTCTGAAAATACGTTGGTCTGCCAACTAATTCCTAACATGTCTCTTTAGTGTGTCGAGATTTTTCACAGTGAGAACAAATTAGTTTTTCCTTTTCTTCAGTGGTAAGTGAGTGTCTACCCCTTCCACGTCCATAACCTCTTCCACGAGAGTAAGAACCAGTAGAACTATTGCTGCCCACAAATGCAGTAGTCTCAGAACTAATTTTGGTTTCCTACTCTACTGAGAATATTGTTTTTCATGGCTTCATACTCAGAAGAGATGCCCCATAGAAGGTCAAATACTTTTCATTCTTCAAATTTCTCATTACGCTCTTGTGTTTAGTCTTGGAATAAAGTTGCAATTCTTCCTATAGACCTCTGAGTTCTACATAGTACTCACTTACTGATCTTCCACCCTATCTGCATTTTCTAATTTTCTCAATGAGATCATATTTTTTTGCTATGTTCTTCCTCTAAGCGTATGCATCCTAAACTGCTAGCCAAATATCTTTGGCGTTTTTTAAAAATATGAATGTACTGCCAATTGAAGGTACCATTGATTGAATCAACCATGCACTTACCCGTGCATTCTCCCTACGCCATTTGGAATATAGAGGGTCTGAAGTGGGTGGTTGAGGTATTTCACCATTTAGATGGTCTCATCGTCCCTTGGCCATGACTGCGAGTTCTATAGATATAGCCCATTGAATGTAGTTTTTTTTCAAGTTTGTAATATGAAATACCTCTCCTTTGAGAGATAGTGGTCACTTCCATCTCTAAGTTTGTTTCTTTCCATGATTATTCTCAGAATCTACTCCCTTGATAGATTCAAATATGAGTTTGTTCTCAGGTAACCAGTTTGACACTTAATCTTTAATGCTGTGATACTAGGGCCCGCAACAAACAACAAAGATTATTTCTGGCAGCCAAGGCATCCATCATCTGATCTTGTTCTCGATATGGACGACAATCTGCAATATATAATACCATTGTATCGTTGCAGCACAAGGTATGTCGATTCATGAATTTTATATCAACGTGTTTGAAAGTTGAAGATAGATCCCTAAGCAATATATGATAACTTGATGGCAGGCTGTGTTTTTTCCAATACTCTATTTGAAGGCATCCAACAAGAAATTGCAGATTATAGAAGTCGACAAACATTTACAGATTGTTGTAGCACTCTATTTGAAGGCATCCAACAAGAAATTACAGATACCACGATAGACAACAAATAAGACTGCGACAAGTTTGGCAAAGATCGGCAATGACCGACAGTTTAAATCTTGAGGATACTTACTGAAATCTTCTTTGATTCTCAGACTTTTGCTTAGATGGATATTTCTGCCATAAAAGGCTATGATACCATGTTGTTTTCCATGTGGGTGTAACACTTAACACTAAGTGAAACCACAGCATACACGATGAAGAAAATTATAGAAGCAGGACGACGCCATCTTGGTTGTCGATCTCTGTTATTTCTTATTCAAAAAACGTTAACCTAATTATAGATTACAACTTTATATAAACCTAACCTAACTTGAATGACCTAATTACCTTTACTTAATGACTAATCCTACCTAATACACAATGGATCAGATCTTGATCCATTGAGATCCAAAACACATACAAATAGACCCAAACAGAAAATAAATACATAACATAAATTTAGTTTCCAACATCTTACACTTCAATGATGGTCTTATCTAATATCTTTCTTCTCAATTTCTGATAAGATACATCTTGTATCCTCGACCAATATTAGCAATTGCATCTGGCATTGCTTGAAAATGAAAATTGTTTGCTGCATTAAATGGAATGTATGCATCATAAAACCATCTTCCCATTGCAAGGTATGCCTTATCATGTAGTCGTTTTAAAGCCATAACAACACAAATTCAAGGTTGAGCAGGTGTAGTGCTAGGAGGAAAAAATGAATGTATGCTAGAAATAACTCTTCCTCTACTCCTTCCTGGGCTTCATCTTCTACCACTTCGACTTGGAAAATCTTTAGGAACCCTCTTACTCCTGTTTGGTGGTCGAGAACTACTACTACCAATCTCTGTTCTAGCATCTTAAGGAATATTATCAGTGAATCCAATAGCATCATCATCTTCCTAAAACATCCCTAAATCATCTTTTTGTTGTCTCCTCTCTTGTATGCTCTTAATCATCTGAAGACATTGTCATTTAATGCCTTGTAGCAAACTTTTAACTCTGCCCGTATAAGGAGCAACTTCTTTTCTAGTCCCAACTAGATAGTGCTTCAATCATGAAATTCCACTACTAACCACCTTATCACAAAACAAACATCTGATCTTTAATCTGGAACCCTCAACTGTTGTACCCCACTGTTATGCCGGATCATCAGACCGAGATTGGGAGTCTGTAAGACCCTTACCTGCCATCTCAATTAAGCACTTCAATTCAATAAAAAACTTGAAAATAAAAGCACTTCATAAATCCCCAATCTTCACATAACACTCAAATAGAGTGTCTTCCACTTCATGAATGCAATAAAAATCATATCCACACACTTAATAACTTCATATTTTCTCATTCAAAAAAAGAAAAACGCAAATAACACTAAAAAACAACAAATACAAAAAAAAAACACTCAAAATATATGACAATCCTAGTTAGTAGGCTTGCACGAACACCGTAAAATATTCTTTTGAGAGCCTTGAACAACAAGGGAGAGAACCACCGGAAGATGCCTTGAACCGCTCTGAAAAAACCATAGAAACCCGCAAAAATGCGAGTTTCTGTTCGGTTAGGGGCGTAACGTGCCGTATCATGCGATACGACTCGTATCATGGTTGCCCATGATTTATAGAACTAGCCGTGATGGCAAGGGGGCGATGGAATATTTGGTTGGAGATATTCCCATGCATGATGTAACTGATCCTTCATACCTTAAAGGGTGTAAGAAAAATGCATTGGTGGCTTATTCAATCTATGGCGCCATCCGTAGGCAACACGTTTATGCTCTTGGAGTCTGTGAAAGATATTTGACTGGCCGCTCAAGATGCATATGATTAACGGAAAAACATAGTAAAGAAGTATGAGATTAGAAAATAACGACAAGGTGGAAGGTCAGTTAGTGATTATTATGCTGAACTCTGTGGTTTATGAGAAGAGTTGCAGTTTTATTCTAAAACTAAATGACAAAATTGTACGAAGAAAATGAACAATGAATTTGAAGAATGGAAAGTGATTGATCTTTTGTGGGAGATCTCTTTTGAGTACGAGGTAGTGAAAAACAATATTCTATGTAGAGAAGATTTTCCATAATTGAGTACAATTTATTCTTTGCGAGAAGAGTATTAAAAGGAATTAGAAAAGGAAGTTAAGGTTAGCCAAGACACAACTGCATTTATAGGTCAAAACTCAACTTCTATTGGAGGATTTCGTGGCAGAGGTGGTTATAGAGGTCGTGATAGAGGCAAATTTCAGTTTAATTGAGATGAAAAAGATAAACCGACCTGCTCACATTGCGGCAAGACTAGACATACGAAAGAAATGTGTTGGGAATTAGTGGCAGACCTAATTATAATCAGAACCGGCAGAACAAAGCATATTTTAGTGATCAAGTTGAGAAACAAACTATAGAAACTAATGTTTTGGTTGATATGAAGAAGGAAATTGAAGAACTTAATGCTAGATTAACTAAATTAAACACTCCATCGACGTCCTCTACTGGTGATTTAAAGGCTATCACAACGTATCCTTTTTCATTTATGGCATTGGGTAATAATCCTTCATATGATTATAGAATATGGGTGATTGACTCTGGTGTTATGGATCACATGATGGGCATAAGAGACTTATTCTATGACTATCAAGCAATTCATAAAGGGATTGAAATCAAGTTGGCCGATGGGTCCAACACCCCTATAGTCGGAAAAGGGAGTATAGTCAACAATCTTGGGATCCTTAAAAATATTTTACATGTCCCAAATATTTCGAGTACCTTAACCAAAGACTTGCAATGTCTAGTAACTTTTGTCTATACTTGCTGTATTTTTTAGGAACTAAGAATGGGGAAGATATTTGGTCGGGGTAGCGAAAGAAAAGGATTTTATTTCTTTGAGGAGACCAAACAAAGAACACTGCAATCTACTCTTCCTAAAGAAAAAAAAGATAAAGCTTTGACATTATGGCATCAGAGATTGGGACACCTTCCACTATCTAAAATTATTCCTAAAGAAAAAAAAGATAAAGCTTTGACATTATGGCATCAGAGATTGGGACACCTTCCACTATCTAAAATTATGATGATATTACCTGAATTTTCAAGTTGTAGGGATTTTATTTTGAAATGTGAAACTTGTCAAAATGCTAAACATGATCGTGTGTCATTTCCTTTGAATGAAACTAGAGCTTCAAAACCTTTTGAAATTATCCCTTGTGATGTTTGGGGTCCATGTTCTATTACTTCTTTACGGGCTATAAATATTTTATTTCATTTATAGATGATTGCACTCGATTCACTATGATCTACCTCATGAAAACCAAAGATGAAGTGAAGAATATTCTACCCGTGTATTGTCAATTTATTTATACTCAATTTCCGCTACCCATTAAGATCATTCATAGTGATAACGAAGGAGAATTTATGTCGCAATCACTACATTCTTATTTTCTAAGTCACGGGATACTACATCAAACATCTTACCCATACTCTCCACAACAAAATGGGGTCTTCGAGAGGAAGATTAGACATATATTAGAAGTTGCAAGAACTTTGTTGATTGGGAATAATATCTAAAAAATTTATTGGGGGAAGCTGTCTTAACTGCTTAACTGTTGTGTTTTTAATAAATCTCATGCCCAATAATGTTCTTAATGGTGATTCTCCATTTCATTCTTTATGTCCTACTTAAAAACAATTTCATATACCATTAAAGGTGTTTGGATTTACTTGCTTTGTACATATTTTTAGCAATGCAAGGGACAAGCTTGATGCTGGGGCAATGAAGCGTATTTTCTTGGGATATTCATCTACTAAAAAAGGATATAAGTGTTATGACCCCGTAAGGAGGAAGAGCTATGTCACGATGGAAGTGATATTTCATGAAAATATTCCATACTTTGGTGATGATGGGACCAATTTATCACACACTCCTACCTAAATTGTCTTACTGATACTACCTATAGAAGAGGATCAAACAAAGAAAAATGAAGAGCAGATGACCATACATCAAAGAGGGAAGAATGACATACTAATCTCAATCAATATACTCTCCCCCAATCAGTTCCATCATCAACTCAGGTAAATCCTTTGACTTCATCCATTATTTAAGACAATTTATCTATTGCTTATATCCAATTCAGAAACTGGTTTCTTATACTAATTATCTAAAAGAATATCAGTTGTTTGTGATGAATGCAGAAAAATTTTATATTCCAAAGACATTTGAAGAGGCTATATATGCAAAATGGAGAACAACTGTGAGGGAAGAGATTACAGTCCTCAAAAGAAATAAGACATGGAAACTTACAGATTTACCACCGCATAGGAAGACTGTGGGCTGTAAATGATTATTTACCATAAAGTATAGATCCAATAAAAATATAGAACGATACAAGGCAAGGTTGGTAGCTAAAGGTTATAGTCAATCTTATGTTATTGACTATACATAAGCATTTGCTCCAGTTACAAAGCTAAATACAATCAAAATTCTTTTAAACATAGCAGTTAATCAGAGATAGGATTTATAGCAACTGGATATGAAAAATGCTTTTCTCTAAGGGAGATCTTACAAAGAAATTTTTTATGGACTTACCTTCTGGTTATGACCTGAAAAACGGGCCATAACTGTGGAAGGAATTATTTCATAAAAAAAGGAGTTGCATTCATTGTTTGACTTGAAAGACTTGGGAAAGCTTCATTATTTTTTAGAAATAGAAATTGTTAGATGTAATGACTGTTTGTTTTTTAGTCAGTGCAAATATATCCTGGATTTATTAAAAGAAACCAAGATAAAGGAGTGTCGTATATGTACCGTTCCGATTGAAGTACAAAAGAAAATTTTTGAAAATTGTGAAGAACCTTATGAAGATGTGGGTAGATATCAGAGATTAGTGAGAAAGCTAATATACCTCACAATCATGAGACCATATATAAGTTTTGGAGTAAGTTATGTAAGTAGATGGATGTACTCACCATGTAGACATCATATGAACATGGTGTTCCATATTATGAGATATCTGAAATCATCCATCAAACACTAAACATACTCGGCTCCCAATGGATCATATTCTGGTCCATTGGGATCCATACGACCAAAGTACATGACTTTAAATACAAAAACATAAAAATGCATAAACATAGATGTAGAAACAATCTTCAATATTTCCGACTTAGTATACCAAAGATAGAATATATGGAATGTAAGTTTGATCATTTAGGTACTTAAGAGGACTTACAAATTAATATTGGCACACAATGAATCCCTCATAAGGAAATTTTAAATACCTAGGGTCAATTTTTCAAAGTGATAGAAAAATTGATGGAGATGTTACGCATAGAATTAATGCCAATTGGTTAAAATAGAGAGGGACATTAGGTATTCTGTGTGATAAGAAGATATCATTAAAGTTAAAAGGTAAATATTATAGAGCAACAATTAGACATGGTATGTTTTATGGTTATGAGTGTTGGGCAGTTAATTATTAACATGTGTAAAAGATGTCCGTAGCAGAAATGAAGATGTTGAGATGGATGAGTGGTCACACAAGGAAAGACCTAATGCATAATGAGGTTATTAGAAACAAAATGGGAGTAGTACCAATAGAGGATAAATCAAGGGAAAATCTTTTAAGATGGTTTGGACATGTAGAAAGATGACAAGGCACACTCCCGTAAGAAGATATGAAAAATTATATTGTGAAAATGTTAAAAGAGGAAGAAGATGAGTACAAAAGTATTGGAAAGAAACTATAAAGAATGATTTAGTTCATATTGAGTTAACTGTTAGTATGACACATGATAGGGCTTTGTGGAGACAAAGAATCCATATAGCCAACCCCATCTAATATGAGAAAAGGCTTAGTTGTTGTTGTTGAATCACTTCCCAGAAACAAGTGAAACCTTGAGTAGTAATTTGTTCTAATTTATACCTAAATTATGTTCTACCATTAATTGCTATGTCTGGACCCATTATTATGTTCTGTTACCCATCAAACCATTGCTTAATGATCTTTATTGCCAATAGGTGCATTTTCTGTGACTACTGTAAATATAATAGCAAAACATCCAGTAGAAAATGATCAAGCAATCAAATCTGTATCATAACGTGCTAACTGTTTGATGTGGATGGTTGGTGGGGCAGCAAATCTTTAGAAATACAGAAATCTGGTATCGATGTGAGAAGTTGTGGTATGCATTGCGTGAGTAATACAAAGCCTATATTAAGGAGCCAGATATCAGGACCACTTCAATCTGATACACCTGTTATCCTAATTTTGGAAGCTGGGAGTAGTGATCTGAGTGAATTTAGCCTTCCATCGTAACATTTTGCCTGAAACAGAGAGCACATGTTTCCACATCTATTCTCATCCCCTCGTATGTCCATTTCAATGTACAACTTTTGAAAGTGTGGCATGCATTCAGCATTATTATTTTTAATCCCTCGCTTATCTTTGATGAGGGCATGGCCTACCTGCTACCATGGGGTGAATTGGAAGTCATCCGTCAAGCATATCTAGTAACAGGAGGATTGTTGTGTTGGAAAAAATAGGAGTTACCACTGCATTTATCTGAGAAACAATGGTCTTCCCCACATCCTGGTTCTATGCTCAGTGCATATTTGGACTGGTAATGGTATAAAACGGAATTGCTCACGAAAGGGCTGATTTGATCGAGATTGGACTTTGTACAATTTCTTTCAATTTGGAAGATTGATCTATGACAGGTGTTGTAGCCTTGCAGTGCAGGCATGGTTTGAAGAGTTGACATAAGGGACGACGTGTTGAACAGATACCTCTGCAATACTAGGGTTATGCAATTGCTTTCAATTTGGACCAAGAATGATATATGACAGATTTACATCTACATTATAGTCTTGTAGTGCAGGGTTGGATTGAGGAGTTGACATTAGGGACGATGGGTTGAAACAATGCTTCTGCAATATTACCACGTATTTTGTTTCCACTGGAGTCCTATTCCTCCTTTGCATGTTCCGATTAATTGTTACGTGATTTTGATACACAAGCACACACGAACTGTGGTCATATGAGTTCCTAATTTGATTGATCGGTTAAGTCTAATAATTCTAACTGTGGTATTTCTATAGTTGTTGGAAGGAATACAGAGCTCCTTAACCATAAGCAAGTTTTCTTCCAGCGGTTTGCATGAGAAAGGTGGCTAATCTTCAAAACGCTAACCTGTATGCAAAGGTAAGGATTTCAATTATCCTTTTTATTGCCCTTAACCCCTTTTTTGATTTGTTGGTTTAATGGACCAGGAAACATCAATGGCCTACACAACTAGAGATTTCAAGAACATTAGATTTTACTTTGCGGAGTCCACTGCTAACATGGTGAGCAAGGCAGGAAGATCACCATTCCAGTTATTATTGTACATAATATTAGCTAGTGATGAGATACGAATGCCCTGCTTTTTTGTTGGGGAGCATAGGTTGTAACACGGATAATGTATGCCATGGTCTTAGTCTTCCCCCTTTATAGGAAAAGATTTGCTTTACATACGATTTTGTTGTAGTTGCTAAAGCACATGCACCTGCAGTTTCATCATGTGTTAAAGTCTTCTTTATGATTCCATCTACTGTTGTAAAGATGTCAATCTCCAAGCATCAATTTGAGTTCATAAGGGTATTTACAGTCTTTTTGTTAATTATTCCTACTCAAACTTCTTAAGGATAAAGGTGAACACTAATTCACAATTCTCTTTGGTTGACCTGACTTTTTGCGAGTTTGAACTTAGCTAGTACAGTGAATGTGGATGTACACATAATAGTCCGCTATGAACTTGTCAATTGCCCTGCTTTTCCTGGAGATGATGCTTATAAGGCTCCACTTATTTGAATGGTCCAACTTACAAAACAAGATTTATATATGGAGAAGCTTTTCTCTGGGAAACTCTCCATCTCTCCCTCTCTTCTATAAGGACGAGGTTTCAATTATGGCAACGCCTATAGTTAGGCAGGAAGTGATAAATAAATAAAATAGAGCCTTAAATAAATAGTGCGAGTAACGAGGAAGGCTTCAAACACCAGCACGGTTGCTCTCAAAAGCATTGGGAGTTCAAAAAACAGCAATTAAGAAGGGAATGTATCAGCTAATGCAACTATGAGAATTGGATAGGAAGGTGCAAGTACAAAGCAAGAGAACGATTCATGGTTTTTTGGCTTCACAATCAGGGAACAACCTATTATGTGGACGCTCGATTTTCAGTAGCTGCAAACTTTTTTACTATCATATGCCGGTGCGCCCAGAGACAGAAAAATACTTCTAATGGCTTCTTCGGAGATCCGCATACACCATGTTTTTCTGCGGGGTTTTTGGAGCTCCTTGTCACTTTCATTATCTTAATAGTAGTCCATCTTTTGGTGGAAAAAGAAAACTTGCAAAACAGTTATCATTGTCCATGAATTATTACCTTCTATATTACTAATTAAACCAAGCTAACCTACGTATGAATAGCATCATGTATGTTGAGGTACACAATTTCGATAGCATGACATGATTGGATGTGATCATCATATGTGATGAACAATGTGATAGTTAATCCAACTTAAAAATGGATTGTGGAACTGCAAGAGCCACCGTTAGACTGACGAAACCCACGATGAAACTAATTGACAAGAAGAGAATGAGTTCCAATAACGAATATCGGTGCACCCAGTTACAAACAAGAACGACATGAGCATTTGAAAAATATCATCTTAATGAACATGGTACTTCCTGCGTGTGATTGATCTGAACTATACAGTGGCATATCTAGATTATAGCGAGAAGGATCTGTCCAACCCAAATTTTGGAAAAGAAGCAAGCCAATGGTTTTCCGAGCAATTTCAACTTCGCATCACTTTGAAAGTTCAAAAAGGAGTGCAGCCCACGGTTGAAACAAGGCTGTTCTCCCCAATGGTACAAAGTTTTGTAGGTCGGCCACTGTGTGTCTCCTTATATGATCAAATGCAAGTCTGCCTCTTCCCTCGCTGGCCGATGCCGGACTTATTTTGACAACTAGCTAGTTGGTCATGTGCAGCTTCAAGACAGATTACTCGGTAAGAATTTGGAAACGATTGCTTGATTTGTTTAATCAGAACTGATACACTCACTCTTTACTATCTACACATTTTTTTACCATGATTTTGATTTTGCTCTTACTAAAATTTGAAAATTATTATGATACTTCTTGACCGTATGAACTCTTTCTCACTCTGCAAGTTTTTACCTTGTCATAAATTATTCTACACTATTTTTTCTGTGATCATGCATGATACTAAACCATCCACCATTCCATAGCTAAAAAAAAGAAAAAAGAAAAAGAAAAAATAAGAAAAAAATAATGAAAGAGACCGATTTGAAAAGGCTTTTAATAATTTTTAGTAGTATGTTATTGACTTAATGTGTTTGTCGTTTATTTGATTTATTGATTTTGTTTTCGGTCGATATTAAAACGAAAAAATGACATCCAATTTTCTGCTCGAGATGCGACATACACGCATCTTCTTGACGAGAGATACATGCGTTGCGGGTCTTCATTGGTAGGGGATGCCTCCTACTTATCAAACACGGTTAAGCCGTGTCTCTTCCCGTTATGTATGATGTTCACAAAAATATACTCATATATTTCTTCATTATTCTTTTTTTTATAGTTCATTTTTTCTTGTTATTGGTTTTGGTTCTTGTTTTATTTTTTCTTTTCGATCAAGTTTGTAAGGGTATTTTTTCCGGCTGTGAAAAAGGTAATTACGGTAAAAAATGAATGAAATAAAGCAATTACGAAAAAATATCGGTTGCAAGAGTAAAACGAAAAGAATACTAGAATTGGCAATTACCTTTTTCATAGCTGCCGACGGGTAATTTCGGTATTTTTTAAATACCGATCTCTCTCTCCCTCTCCAATTGCTCGGTGCGTCTCGCGAACACATATTCCTGGTTGAACATGACGATCGTGGGTTATTTTAATTTCCGACTGTGGTCTTGTACCGTGTTTGGATTTGTGCCCGGAGTAGGTCTCCATCATGTGCTACGTAGACGACGGTGGATATTTTGTATAACGAATTATACAAATACACCATCCAACTACCATAGCATGTGTTTACTGAGCAACACCTATTCTTCTTCTACTGTCAAATGCCTCTGAAAGCGGAATTACTCGATGGTGCCTTTGGAAGTCTTCATGCGATGTTAGCGAAAATTTCCACTTGGAAGTTGCCAATCTTTTTACTGTAACTGCGTTTCTTGTTATTCATTATCGATGTGTGGAATTCGAATCATTTGTTTGTCTTATGCTGTAACCGAATTGGTGAAGGCGAAATCATGGTGGCGATGGAAATCAAGGCAATACTGAAACCAGCGACGCTTAACTCGATGAGCCATGGTGGTGATGGAGTGGACGGACAGTAGTTTTTTTCTTGGGAGACAACTGAAGGGAATACTGAAATATTCGACGCTTAATTGGATGATGGAAATGCTTTCCTCCATGCAAAAAATATTATTAAAGAAGGATCCTGAACGTTTTCTGCTTGATGAAGAAATGTGGGTTACTTGCATATTGTGTAGACGAAGAACACTTGGGTATTACGGTAGGAACTCAAGAAACAAAAGTTATTCTTTTCCTTAACCTGAAGGAAAGCTACCAAGTATGATATCCTTCTATTTATATATGATGCTTGGTACTTATATTCAGAATGGTTATCTCCATTCAAAGACCATCATCAGTTTCTGCCTTTCTTTGTTCAAATTTTCTCCATTGAGAGCATTGGTCTTGGTTCTCGTCATCTTTTTTCCTATTTCTAAAAGCCTTTCACTCGTATAGATCCATTTAGTTCCAATCTTGGTGTTCGTGTCTCCTGGTCACTGTGGAATTCTTTGAAACCTCACTTAGCATTTGATAAGTTGGAAAATGTTGGTACTTCTATTAAGGGTCCGAACAATCTTTTCAATATGGTGGACTCGCCTTCTTAATAGGCCAAATAAGTATATGGTGAGTTACACCAACAATGAAAAGAAGGCACTGCGAATTCTTGTGACTGGTGCAGCAGGTATCTTTTCATTTTTTCTCCTCTTTCACTTTCCTTGTTACATTCGAATGTAAATATCACTAGACATTTAGGAGCTAGCTATGCAGGAAAGAAAGAGAAACTATTGGATCAATTTGAATTACACAAAGAAAGCAAAAAAAACTTTTCAACGTGGGTGTTAACAGCAACCAGATTCAATATTTTGCATAGTCTCCATTCTTCCTGAGTACTACTACTGGCGGAATTTCATGCTTTTCCTTGATATAGACTAAGCCATATGCTTGGGTTTTTCAATGTTACGGAATCGATATATTGAATTCCAGCTATTCAGTTGCTTTGTCTTGTGAAAACGCTTGTCACACGCACTGAAAATAAGTGGTAAGTTGCATAAACTCTGAGAGTTTCATCAAATAAAACAAAATTTTAATTGTTGATAGTTGAAGTTATTCTTTTCACTAAGAATAAGACCAGTATTTGTACAATCCCTACCTTGTAGCATCGGATTTGCCCACCATTAGCATGAAGCGCTTAACCGAACGTGCTGTCAAAATGCTTCTGAAATTTCCCCACATCCAGGGAACCATCTGAAGTTATTTATTTTTAGCAGTCTTGTTTCACTGGATTTACACTTTTTCTGTTTCCTCTATTGGATTAGTTTTTTACCAGGTAAGGCATGTAAGAAATTATGATTATTTTCAAAGGATTTCTCAATGTACTCTTACTTACTGAAACCAAAGTAAGCCTTCTTCAACATTAGTGGGGCCAGTTATAATGAATTCTTAGTTTCCATTGCCTTCGATTTTATGCTATATTATCATTTAACTCAAAAGAGGTAAGGTCATGTTCTATTGTTTTCTTCCAACACATCTAAGGCCTTCCGATGGCTCTTTTGAAATGTTCACTTCTAACTTCCCAAAGTTTCATTGCTGTCTGTTTTGACAACCTTAAGGGTGTCTCCCTTGTTTTATCTTCTACTGGTGCCACACTTTCTTTCTGATAGCCTTGTCATGGATCATCCAATCATTTCTCATATGGCAATACATCCTCATCAACATCTTTACCTCAACTGAGACATCTTCGCTGCATGCATAATGGTTGACTGGCCAACATTAGGCTCCACAAAGAATTGCTGGTCTTACAGCTTTATTATATTTTTTCATCTAATTTGAATGCTATGTTGTTGTCATAGGAAACACCTTATCCACCTCTCCATTTAGTTGATATGCATTGATTCTGTGTGTCATGTCCCCATCAATTCTCTCAACTTGTTAAGAACATTGAAATTTTCTTTTGAAGTGATATTTCTTAGGGATACAATGTGTATCAATTTTAATTGATGTGAATTCTCTCACCTTGTTAAGACATTGACAACAATCTTTCAGAGTGGTCTTTCTTGGGGTTGCAATGTTTTAACTCCTATGATTGCTAGAGTGATGCTTGGGCGCTGACCAACCTGTGATCCTCCACTTGCTTGACATTCCCCCAGCAGCGGAGTCACTGAATGGCGTTAAAATGGAGTTGGTGGATGCTGCATTCCCTCTTCTTAAAGGTTTGAGTTTTCCTCCTTATTAAATGTTACATGAACTTAAAGGGTAACCATCTTAGACTTGACATTGGTTTGTTTTGGTTGATTAAATGATCCCCAATATTATGAGGTATTATGAAATTATTTGTTTCAGGTGTTGTTGCTACAACTGATGTGGTTGAGGCCTGCGCTGGGGTCAATATTGCTGTAATGGTTGGTGGGTTCCCTAGAAAAGAAGGTATGGAGAGGAAAGATGTGATGTTCAAAAATGTATCTATTTATAAGTCCCAGGCTTCTGCTCTTGAAAAGCATGCTGCCGCAAACTGCAAGGTAACCTTAGAATCTGAATCTTCAGGTTCTTCTCTTCACGAATTTTTATTTCTACCACATTTTATGTCAAAAAATATGTTCAATTTTGTGCCACTCCCCCCTTCTCATATATCTTTTTAGCCTTGGGACATGTTGTTTAATCTATTGATTGAACACTATTAATGTCATGTTCTCTGTGTGATGATGATAGATGTAAAACCAATGATTTTATTTGTGCCAATAAATAAAGAGAAGAGATTTGGAGTTTGAATGCATTTAATTGTATCGTTGGGATTTTGTTGATTTCATGTACTTGAGATGCAAATTTTCACTTGAATAAGCTGGCATGTTATTTAAAAGGTTTCACTATTATCATGCAGGTTCTGGTTGTTGCTAACCCAGCAAACACCAATGCATTGATCTTGAAGGAATTTGCTCCTTCTATTCCTGAGAAAAACATTACTTGTTTGACTAGACTGGATCATAACCGGGCACTGGGTCAAATTTCTGAAAGACTGAACATTCAAGTTTCTGATGTAAAAAATGTTATAATCTGGGGTAATCATTCATCAACTCAGTATCCTGATGTCTTCTGAAGTAACTGTAAAACAACCGTTAGTGATTGGGAGAAACGTGGCATAACTATATACGTTAATGAATTTCTTTATTATGTAAAATCGTTTATACTAATAGTAGCGGAAGAAATTCAACTGATATGACTTCGTTCTCACAGGACTGTCAGTCTGTCATGGTAGGAAGGTAGTATTAGGTTTACACACCCCACTCTATTCATGCTTCTCACTGCTGCTTCTTTGACAAAGGTTAAATGGTGAGTTCATCAAAGTAGTACAACAACGTGGTGCTGAAATCATCAAATCCAGGAAGCTCTCAAGCGCATTGTCTGCTGCAAGTGCCACCTGTGATCACATACATGATTGGGTCTTGGGAACGCCTAAGGTCCTTTCCTATCTTCAGACGGAAATGTGAAATTTTTATTCTTAAAAAAGTCTCTTAGTATCCTTACATTAGCTATTTTCATTCTTCTTGCATTTCGTTTTGACTCAGGGAACATGGGTGTCTATGGGGGTTTGTTCCGATGGATCTTACGGTATTCCTAAAGGTCTTATATATTCCTTTCCTGTTACTTGTGAGAAAGGAGAGTGGAAGATCGTTCAACGTAAGATATTGTCCAGCATTTCATCTGAGTCATTTAACCTGTGGCATTTCATATGCATAACATGACAACTGATGTGTTCCCAAGTTCTCTATTCATTGGTAGTGAATGCCGTAGATTTTTACTTCGAATGAAGATCAGTTAACAGGCTAAACGATATTGATTTATCTCGGAGTGATGTTTAGGGCCCTGTACATCATCAGTTCTGTTATCAATTGATAAAAAAACTTCACAAGGATGAAGCAACACGAGGGCAGCAGTCTCTTTTCAGATTTACTACTCGCCCAGAAAAAATATATCCTTGTACGGAAGCTACTGCATGGATCCCTATGTCTAATAGAGGCATGCAGGTTCAACCTGTGAGATGCTACGATACATTTCAATCCTCATGCATCATTTCACATACCATGTAACGTGTCTATTATTAAAGCTGTGTATTTATACAGAATTCCTATAAACCGAACATAATAAATTTTCACGCCTGTTTTTTCCTAGAGCATCATGCAAGCATGTTTCAAGTGTACCTATATGTAATAAATATTAAAACTTTCATATTTTTCGGAGATAAAAAGAGTTAATGGCTCAAAATACAATGGTAGAAACAGTTTTTTTCCCGACGATTCTAATCTGTAAAGGTTCTCTATTTTTCTTTAGAAGCGAGTATTTTTTTAGAATAAATCTACTGGTGAAGGTATCATCTCTTTGTGAAGTTAAGAATCAGTTAAGCATTGTTCTTGTTCAGAACTTTGCAATTTCAAAATATGGACAAACATCCAAAAAGAAGAAAAGAAATTAAAAAGTTGCTGAACCTGAATTTGAATAAAACATTCACTTCTTTATTCAATATTAGACGGCTCGTTCAAATCTATTCTTTAAAATACAGAAAAAGTGTTAAATGGTTGACACACACACATGCCCGCGCACATACACGTACCCGCTCACACACACAGAGACACGAAGTAGTTCCTTTGACGGCTGGAAAGTTTAACTCCATCCTTTGTGGCAGGCCTTGAAATTGATGAATTTTCCCGGTCTAAAATGGAAGCAACAGCCAAAGAACTCTCCGAAGAGATGGCCCTCGCTTATTCCTGCTTAGTTTAATGAGGTGTGTGCTTTAGAGCTGGATTTCTCTTGCAAAGAAACTTAATCTATAGTGTAGGATAAGGATTGATTTTTGGTTTTGGCTAGCTGGGGCCTGTAGTTGATCACCTTCAGAACTTCATACCATTGGATTCCTCATGTACCAAAAAAAAGATGTACGAAGTTGCAGTCAAGTTAATGGAAGTACCATTGGATGTTGAAGAACTTTGGTTATTTTCTTGTGACAAATCATCATGGAGCTGTCAGTAGAGTTACAGTTCTGTTTGGCTTCTTGGGTTCAATCCATCGGCATTGGGTTGCGTCAGTCCAGCAAACTTTTCTGGATTGGTCTATCATGCAATTTTCATGCTTAAATTGTATGAAATACTTCATCTTTGGAAATGAGAACTTCGATTCTCTGGAAAATAAACTTCGCCTTTTCAATGTTCTTTTCATATTAAAGGGATCAAACCTGCACCCTTTGTATAAAGAATCAAATTAGGAGGCAAATAATAAAGTAACTAGGACCAGTAATATTATATGGTGCCCGGTGTTGGGCAGTCAAACGCTCACATGTACATAAGATGTTGAGGAGAAAATGAAAATAGCTATGATAGCTTTGTGGCTGCATAAGAAAAGACTGGATCAATGGTGAAATTTATTAGGAAAAAAGTTGATGTGGCATTGTTGACATTGATGTAGAAATTCTGAAGTCATTGTGATAAAGAAATTTTATGTTTGCTTCTCTGTGTTTTTAAATACGATATCTCCATGCATATGAATATAATGAAAGTGCCAGAAACAGGGACGAGATGGTGAGAAGATGCATAACACAACGATTTTGGTATCATTTTGTACTCGTTTATATTGTTTATTGCAACTGCTATGTTTCTAAATACCGTATCTTCATGCATCCGAGTATAAGGAAACAAAGTGAGAGAAATAAGGACGAGATAGTGGGAAGATACATACAAAGTTTCTGGCTGTAGGTCCACGAGAAAATGTCTTTCTTTTTCGTTATATAGAAGCTTTCCAGTCAGATTTAAAATCATAGTGATATAAACATGACAGCAATATGATATTTCTTGATGGAGGAAATTTGATCCAATCCATCACATAGGAATTTCATCTCTCCACATGCGAAAGATTCTAACAGTCATCACTTTAATGTAATTGAGCCTTCCCTTGCTAACTTTGTTCCTATCCCTCTTTGGCATAAAGCACCGAATAGGTACAACTGTAGCAGAGGCCTGACTGGTAACAACAGCAATAGTATGGTTGACCCGTCATGTACTGCAACTAATTTAGAGATGTTTTGAATTTAAGCATGTTTGGAGGCACATGATAGAGCTCTGTGGAAACAAAGAATCCATGTAGCCGACCCCGTGGGAAAAGGCTTAGTTGTTGTTGTTGTTGTCATAGCAAGTAACCAATACATTAATTTCTTCATAGTTCCTTGTGATATAGGTTAATTTTGATGACAGAAACGGAGAATGTAAACCACTTGCGATTTCTCACAATATTTTTATCTAATGTATCTTTTTTCAACTTTTATCACTGTGCTTCCAGCAGAGCTTATTTGCATGCATAAGAACAGACTATGCTTTAACATCAACCTAGTTTCTATGTGCTGGAACAGCACTGGACACAGTAGAAGCCCACACGTAAAGTTTAATTCTTGTCAGATTTATTAGAAATGGCAGTGGGGCATGTTAGGTAAGGTTAACACTCCCCCGCACTTCTTTCTTCTCTTCAATACAGGATCGACAAAGAAAGGAGCAGAATTGGATGGAGAAAGCCAGGTTATGGTGATGGGAGCCATTGTACTGCATCCCATGAGTGCAGCTTGCTTGGCCTCTGCAGAAAGGCACAAAGCCTATGCTAAAAGCTCCTGATTCGCTGATACACATGACGTGACAAACAGGATCTAATTTCTCCTTTTACCTTCGCCACAATATCCAAATACAATACAGCTAGCCAGTGTGTTCTTTTAAGACAGAAAGGAGAAAGATGATCCGCTCAGCCTGTAGCTGCTGTAGCTGACACTACTTAGAGTTGTTGGCTTTTACTGTTTCAGGTGCCAAATATTCATAAACAAGTGGTCATGTTGATATTTGTATCAAGGGCATACGTGAACTTGTTTGAAGTGATTTTATAGATGACATGGCTGGTTAGGAACAGGCCCAGCGGTTTGAAACGAGCAAGAACCCAGCCAAAAACTGGAACCGAAAAACCTAACCTGGTTCGGTTACAATTCCCCCCTCCCAAGTAACCGGAACTGAAACCAACAATTCAAGCCGCTCGTTCTGGTTCCATTTGATAATTGATTTTTTTTTGGGTTCAAACCAGATAGCGATAGGATCTGGTGATTAAGAACCTGAATCTGAACCAAGTAAAATTCAATTCTACTACAATTCATAGTTCTGAGCGACACCAGAACCGGCGGTTCTACCTGGAACCGGCCATGTATAAGTAGATTGTAGTCTCTCTCTCTCTCTCTCTCTCTCTCTCTCTCTCTCTCTCTCTCTCTCTCTCTCTCTCTCTCTCTCTCTCTCTCTCTCTCTCTCACACACACACACACACACACACGACTGATCAAATAGATTTGAAGCAAAAAAACCCACTTATTTCATGATAAACTTGTGCTCAAAGATGATATCTTATTTACATCTTTCTTAAAATGAGAAAAGATTTTCAGCAATCAGAATGCTTGCGTCTTCACCTGATCAGGTGTACTTCTAAGGGGGCAGACCAATCACGCAAGTCATTACCAATAACAAGTTCCACGATTTTAATTTAATAAAACAAATAGCCAACACAGTGAGGATCTTAGCCTTGGGGTTTTATTGCCTCTCTGGCGTAGAGCTACTGGCAGCAGGGGCGCCATGTGATCCGCATCTGCATTCTGAAATTAACCGACTTATCGCCCCAGGGCCCGACCTGAACCTGGTGGGACCCAACAAGTCCTGTAATAAAAAAGTCGGCCCGGCCCCGATGTTAAAGTTGGATCTGTGTGGGTGCAATTAGACCCGTTTCTCCATGTGCCTCACTGTATGTACAAGTACTGGATATATGGCTGGGTACCTCCCGTTTCAATCTCGAGTTGGACCCACTAAACCCTTCTAGGCTGGTAGAGAACCGGGTCAAGCCCAGGTGGGTTGGGACCCGCTACGCTTTTGTTGGTTCACTCCTGTCCATTCGAGATGGTACCATGTCTACCAAGAGTTGCATCATATACAAAATCATTTTAATCAAACGATAAGTGTTGACTTGCTCGAAGCAAAAAAAAAAAAAAAAAAAGTGCCTGAGGTAGATACATGTAGACATGGCCAGTTTCAGTTTGTCTGAAACCAGGAATCAGAACCGAATCAGGATCGGGATGGTTAGGTCCTAAACCATTTGGAACCAAAAACTTAAATTTTGATTAAAAAAATTATGGAACGGCAGCTTCAAACAGTTGGATCTTGTTCTAGGTCCATCCGGTGGTTCCGGTTGGAACCGCCGAACTGGTTCGAAACCGGTTATATCTAAATACATGAATCTGAATCATTTGAACAGGCATTTTTTAGTATAGATCGGATCCCTTTAGGATTCTAAAGTGCAGGTTTAAAGAGATCATCTCTAGCAAACGATGGCCTCAGCGTGCAGCACCCCATTACAAGGCCCATTTGCCAAGGGTGGGTCACTAGAACTGGGATTGGAGTTTCAGTTCCATAGCCTTGGCCTCGCAATCAAACACCCCCTAAGGCAACCACCTTAAGCCTCCAAATCTAAAACTCGTTATAGGATCGATTCGATAAGCTCAAAAACTTTAGACTACTGAAATTTGAGCCTAAATTTTTCAAGTCATGTATGGTAACAGTTTTTTTTTAGGCGTTATATTGTATTGAGACACCCCAGATCTGTAGCTTTGGGTTCAAATCTGGTAATACGTGACACGATTACATGGAAATGACCCAAAAGTCCTGTCAATGCTATATGTGTTGTTATGTATTGGTTTGTTTGTGTTTACTATATAATATAACAGGAACACGACCCAAAACGAAACTATTACTGGCAGGTGGTATAACACACAACACAAGAAGCCGACGTGGACATAACCCCAAAACGTGTGTGCTTGTAAGGTTATGCAAGTCTCATGTTTGTTATGTTCAGGTTGACCTGAAAAAAAGAAGAAGACACGATTCAAACACAGCTTCAAATATGAACTTACCAGCAATTAAGAGAATTGATAGGCATACACTCTTTTTACTATTCACACACACTTTTTTTATTGTCATTCAATTTAGCTCCTATTAAAATTAAAAAATTACGATGATGCATCTCGACTGGCTGAACTCTCTTTCTTTGCGGGTTTCTACTTCACCGTTGATCCTCTCAAACAATTTCTCCAGCAACTCACGGTTCAAAACTCAATCTTACATACGATATTGAACCATATATCATACCATAGTGGTTCAAATTTGACCAAAAAAGGAATAAGAAGAAAAAAATGAAGAGGATCGATTCGAAGAGGGTTTCAATTTATTAGAGGTATGTAGTTGATTTGATTTTTTTTTTATCATTGATTATATTTATTTATTTTGTTTTCAATCGAAATCAAAACGAAAAAATAATGTGTAGTTCTCGATTCGAGACGCGGCATAAGTACCTCTCTGACGAGCGAGACACAACTCAACTACTTCTTAATGTTGATAAGAGATGTGGTTAACCTACGAGACTCCTACTTGTAAGTCGCATCTCTTTTTGTTTCGCATTATGTTTATAAAATATAATCGTATGTTTCTTTATTTTCTTTTTTCTATTGATTTTTCTTTTTGGTCATGGGAGTAAAGAGACCCGGCAAAAGAAATCTTCTTCCAATTAGGTGAGAGAGGAGAAAGAGAAAGTGATAAAGGGTAATTTAAATATTTTTGAAAAAAAGTATGAACAATAAAAAGAATGTGCAAATAGTAATCCCTGTAATTAAGGTGCTCACTAGTAGTTTGAGATGTCAAACTTCGACTCCTGTTCTAGACAAGTACGTAGACATGGATATGTTTATATGGATCCATACCCAAAAAGTCCATGTTGCTTTTCGGCCAATGTATCGTGAAATGTAAATCGTGTCCCAAAAAGTCCGTGTTTATTTTCACGCACAGTAACATCAAGCAAAAACCGTATCATGTCTGAGTTGACCTTGTTTAACATGATTGACATGACGACTCAAGCAGAACCTGAAACGTAAAAAATTGCTTCACATTATGAGCGGAGAAGTTTATATTACTGCCAACTCAAGGAAACATGAAAAGAATTAGATCTACTGAGGTTGACCTGTTCATAACACGAACACGAAATAACGTGACTTATCTAGCTATCCCTTGAAAACTCCACCGGTGGATCTATTCATGGGTAAAGTGAGACAGCCGTCTCACCCAAAGAATCAAAGAGTATAAGCCTATGATAACATTGTGTTACATATTTCTTTAAAAACGTTTACATTAAAATCAATTTGATAAAATAGACAATTAACAAAAAGACTACTTTCATGCAGCAGCGCTGAATGATTGCTATGCATCTCTTAACTTGGCAATCCGTCTCCGGAACCATTGCCATGCATGACCATCATGCATCGGTGTTGTACAGTACATAGGTATTCTATGTATCTCCTTGGTGGGCTCCACTAGCTATGCTTCGTCTATGTCACCATCTTCATAGACAAAATGGAGGACAGCACAGTGATTGCATCGTCAGGTACTGTATTACAGTCCATGGTATTTTTCACTTTCTTTTTCTTTAATAAATCTTCCTTTGACTGTCTTCATCAATGCAGTCTTTCTTTTTTCCCTTCTGTTATAATGCAGTCTTTTTCCCCCTTCCTTCTCCTATAATGATTACAAACCAGCAGTAGGACATGGATAAGTTTTTTTCTTTGTTTTTTTTTAACCAGAGGCCCAAACCGAGTATGCATGCTTCACGAGTCGAAGCCACAGCCAACATCAAACGAGTCGAGAGCCCTACTAGATGAGCTATCATTCTAAGTTCTACACGAATGAGCATTTAGCTCGACATGCAAATTACATTACATGATCAACAACAACAACAACTAACAACAACTAAGTCTTTTCCCATACTAGACGGGGTCGGCTACATGGATTCTTTGTTTCTACAGATCTCTATCGTGTGTCATGCTAGTAGTTAACTCCCAATAAGCTAGATCATTCTTTATTGTTTCTTTCCAACACTTTTGTGGTCGTCTTCTACCTCTTTTAATACTTTCCACATTTAGTTTTTCTAACCTTCTTAGAGGTTCTTCTTTTGATCTTCTAAATTATATTACATGATCAATATTGTTAAATGCTACATTTGAAAGATTTGACGCAACAATGTTACAAGGATAGGAAAAGGACCCACAATCGATTTCAAGCCCAATCAAGAAGTGCAAACGAGCAATAGCTCACCCGACTAGGGGGCCGATCACAAGTTGAAGTTCATGAATTCAACACCGGGGATGCATATGAATTCAGCCTCTGCACCGTACCAAAAAGTAAAACAAAAAAAACTGTACATTTTGTGGAATTTATGGGTCTTACATAGCATGAGATATTCGAAAGATGGTATAAGGAACTTCAAACAAGATGCGAAAGATCGAACCACGGAAAGTTGAAAAAAGCATATGAAGGTTTGAAACGTTGTAAGGAAACAACAAATGACAATCATAAAGAGAGAGATAATGATAAATACATAATGTTTTTTAATATGTAATCTTACATAAATATCTTTATTATTTGATTGACATAATTAATAGTAAAGATTTGAATTAAAAGTATTATTATACTTTATATATAAAGAGAGAAAAAGATATTAAGATAATGGCATGCACTCAATTCAATTCATACTTAAATCTAAAAAGGAGAATGTATCATTCCACATTAAATGCAAGTACAAAAAGTATAATGGTATGAGGTTGTCAAATAACAAAATAGATGTTTGAGAAGATTTATGTTTGGATAGAGATTTAGTGTGAATCAATACTAATCGATTGAAAGAGATGTTTGAGAAGAATTAAGTGTGAATGAAGATTTAACCCGGACCATTATGTGTGTGTGAAATGAAGCAACTAGCGCTACCTCACTAGCCAGTTGCTTAGACTAGAGCTAGTTGGTACCAACCAGTCTCTCGTAATCAGCATGGCTTGTTTAGCCGGAACCAGCTTTTTGAACATCAAAATATGGCCTGAAACGGTGAACGGGCTTTCCAAAGTTAAACTTCCATGGACTGCTCATTTTCCGACTTCTTAAAATTCTTGATATAGCTCGGAATTGGATATTCCAAGATCCAATTCCTATTAGCATCAAAGGTTACATATATATGGAGAACGTGAAAATAAAGTCCTTTCGTGCATTTTCGTTCATCAAGAGGTTACACTCGGGATTGGTATTTCTGCAAAATAGAAGAAGAAGCATGTCCTCTTATTATAATTCCAGCTAGATTCAAATAAACATTCAAACAGAAGGTCACGAGTTCGATACCCTAGTGTGCACGACATTCTAAGGGTCTTCCGAACCCAGATTACTAATTCAAGTAAAAAAATTGAAAAGCTTAATCTGGTTCCTTAGAACCTTCTCATTATGAGATGATGGTGAGTTTTCTTTATTGCAAATTGCCGTCTTGATAAATTGAAATTCCAGGCTGGCTGGCTCTTTTCCTTCTCTTATCTTAATTTGTATTGGTTCACGTACATACGCAGCAGAACGTTCATTTATATGAGCGATTGAAAACCCTGTCCACATATCTCTGTCAACCAATTAACCAGAGAGGCACTGAATTTGGAAGAAGAAATTAAAGAGAGATCCTAGTTTTAATCCAATCGGTGCAGAATTAAACGAACTTCGAGATAATTAAAAAACCATGGCACCCTTAGACAATGTCAATTATAAATACAAATATAGTTGCAGCTGCACGTTGCGATTTAATATTAAATTCTATCCAGTTTCCAACAACAATTATCAACCAAGAGAGACCGTGGAGCAATGAATGTGAGCCAAAATACAAACAAGGAAAAATTATTCCCTAGATTGGATAAACGTTTAACTGGATTTAAAATATCCATTGTTACTGTAATCTGAAAAGAATTAGAACCCTCATATATGAAGAATGGTCCAAGGAAATTATTACTATTCATTCATATTTGCACTATATATATTGACAAAATTTACAGAAAAGATTAATCTAAACAGTTGGCACCCAAAATCCGTCTCTATCTATAAGAGTGGCAAATGATGGATAAAACTTCCTTTAGAATTGTTGGAGCTGTGCACTTTTATAATTGAATCATGACATAATGCAGCCCGAGGACAACGCAGAGGAATATATTCTCATACAGCAACAGCAATCTACTGGCTGCTACCTTCTATAAAGATCACTTGTGTACTTGGATCTTTGATTCGGATCATAAGTTGGCAAAACAAATTTCTGGAACTGAAAGGTACTTGACATAAGACAGAGTACAATGGCGACTAAGAATCCTCCTCGCACAATGCTTGCTTTTTTTTTAATCATTTAATTATGTACTTTTAATATGTTTTTGATGGTGCATTTTATTGCATCCCAAAATCGAATGCAACCAAATCGGGCTTAGCATGTTGGGTTCGTTTTTGAGTTCAGGCACTGGCAACAAATTTCAATGCGGAATTTGACCAGAATAAATAATCTGCTCGTATTAAATGATATAAGATTGGACTCTCTCTCTCTATATATATATAGATGGGTAGCATCCAGTTATATATATATATATATATATATATATATATATAAATAAATAAATAATTCTGATCAAGAGAAGTGTGGAGAATTGCCTCCTAAAGGGGATAAAGAGAGTTGCAATGATGGGGTTTGCTCTTTCCCTTCCTAGGTTCTTCCTTAGATAGTACTTGATGGGATTTAAAGGGCTTTAAACTTATTCATCATTGAAGCTGGCCAGTGCATATGCCGAGGAAGTACCACATGTGACATCCATTAACAACTTTCCTTTTGGATGCCTCCGTAACGTAGATTCTCAAACAAGCTTTAAAAGAAGCTCCAAATACCGTAGCTTTCAAACAGTAGTTTTCTTGTGTTTCTCGTATATGGTTATCTCAGACCTTTTCAAGTCACTCTTTATATATATAAAACAAGATCATTCCACCTCTGAGGTATATGTTCATTCCTTTTTAAGAACATGAATATAATTTAAAAATAAGAGTTTTAAAAAAATAAAATTATTATACTCATATTTTTGAAAAGAAATAGTCGAATATAATCACAATATATATAATAGAAATAGAAATAGTGGTATATGCTTAAACCTATCTAAATGGACACGTGGGTAAAGAAGTAATAAGATATCAAGGTATTCATAAAACTATGGTTTTGAAGATTTAAACAACAAATGTGAGAAAATTCATTTTTACTTTTCAATCAATGTAATGAATGATAGAGATTTAAATATAAAAAACCAAAAATATATCATTGTACTTTCAATACTTTATATAGTGGAAATCTAGAGTAGATTTAAGTATGAATGAGTTTGACTATATATATATATATATGGGGGAGAGAGAGAGAGAGCTTCCTTTATATACCTCAACAACTGTAACGTAGAGTACTCAGTATGGGTTCAAACCAAGCATTGGCTTCTAATCGAACTCCTTTACTAACTCCCACTAAGCAAACGGGCAGCCCTCCTTATCTCAGCCCAAATTAGGATTATTATAGTGTGGTGCTTAATTAAGTCAATCATTGCAATCTTCTTGAAAAGCTACCTGTTAGAGCTTCTTCAAAACCTCAGATATGCACTTAATCAATCTTCTAAGTTTCTCCCTATTTAACTACGATTAAAGTTTAACCAATCTCCTTTTCGCCAGGAACAATGAACACCTTTTGTATCAGGGTAGAATAAAATAAGGCTCGAAACCGAACAAATTGAGAACCCATTTGATTGGAATTGATTGTCTAAAGATGAGTATAAAATTAGGTGCCAAATAAAGAACTACTCCAAAGGAACTCATTCTATTTGGTTCGTACACATTTCCGGTGCCCCCTGAAAGCAGGGACTTCTAGTTCCTACGGTTTCCAAAAGTTCTTGGCCGAAAAAGGAGACCTGAAACTTTAAACCCTAATCTTTAGAATAATAACAGCATAAGAACGCAAGCTCTGCATTTTGATATATATATATATATATACACACACTCATTAGTTGATGGTCATTGTAGAACTCAGTCGGATCTTTCATTTCTAAGGTTTGGTAAGTTAGAGAAATTGGTTGTAGGTAGACAAAAAGCTCCCAATCTGCTGTGACCGTGCGAGTTATGAACTTGATAAGTATCTCACATGTTTGTTGCCAGGTTTGTAAAATGAGACGAATGGACTATCAGGTGCTGGTGACTCAGCTCGTGAACTGGTGTATTTTTTTACAAAAGAGTGGAGCAAGCCAGCAGACATCTCTATGAACTTTCCAACATATTCACTAGAAACTTATCATCCGCTGCATAAGGAATTGAGCTCAGCTCATGTTCCTGGATATGTATATATATATATATATAGAGAGAGAGAGAGAGAGAGAGAGAGTTTGTGATTGGATCTGCCCACAAGTAATGTTGTCTTCACATATGTATGTGTGTAAAAAATCTAAGAAAATATCCAATTCAAGTGGGTTTGGCTACATGCATTCTTAATCAACATTGTGCTTCATCTTGGTTAATATCAACATTTAACTCTAAAAGTATATAATATAATTTAATATTTCCGTCCAACATATTTGAGATCTTATTTGATCTCTTTCAAATTGTTTACCTTCTAATTTCTCATACTTTCTCCTTTGAACTCTATCTACTCCACTTTATGTATGTCTAAATTATCTTAAACTAGGTATGCTGAACATATGATATCAACTTTTACAATAATATACGCATATATGTTTGCATGTGTGTGTCCTGGACTATGATTTTAGTTTCAAATCGTTCAAAAGAAGAAAGCTGAACCGATGGTCTGGTTAGTTCAAAGAAAGATTGAACCGCGTTAAAGTTCAGATTCTAGGGAAGATGAAACTGTAACCAAACTGAGGGATCCGTAGTTTAGTTTCAGTTTCGAGTTCAGTGTGGTCAGTTTTGATTCTTGACACAGTCCAGTTCTGGTTGGAACCACCGGTTCTGTTCCAAACCGGTCATGTCTAACTGGAGCAAACTAAGTCGACTGCACTTAGTGTGGTGGAAAATGAACGGTTCTGGTTTTGTTTTGTAACGATAGTCGATCCGACAAACCACCCGGTGGGGGCACCGTGTAGTGTGGGTCTCAAGCCCTTTATTATTCGACCATGCTGTTTTTTGTCCGTCTGCTGTTTTTTTGTGCAGGTGTTATTTCATCACCTTGCACCGTGGCCACTACTAACTCAATCAAAGTGCACTCTTTTCACACAAAACCAAGATCAGATCAAGCCTTACTTTTGTAAACGATACATTGTTGTTTGGACGACTCCTTCTAATCATTATTATTTATTTAATCTACTTAATACTTTAAACAGCGGATCTCGATGAAGGGATAGGAGACGGCCGTCCACCTGAAAATTTGAAAATTTACAGTAAAACGTAGGTTTTACAGTGTCAATATATGGTTGAAATTGAAGCTTCGCCTCCCCTAACACGATTACGTCCTCCCCTCCAACTGTTTTCTAGATCCGCCATGACTTTAAGCACTGTTCATCACCTTCCGTCACGGGCACCACCGCACCTCTCCTCTCTCTCTCTCTCTCTAACAACTCAACAGCACATATGCTCTCCCCAGCAGAAACAGAAAGGAAGAAAAGGTGGCACTTTCAATTTCGTCACACTGTGAATTTCCATGGTGGACTTACGGAGTGAAGTGGCACCAGATGATTTCTTGCCGTTCTGCGCGCGAATCGTTTATAGTTCAGTACAACGTGGCTTAATTCAGATCACGCAGTACGTTGCTCCTCGCCTGGATTATTGTGCATTATGGATTATACAAGTTACTATAGGGTGAAAAGAAACCGAGCCCTACTATATAGGGCACCAGTCCAAAGAAAAGAAGAGATTCAAGTTCAAGATTATTGTTGGTGTTTTTTCATATTTAATATATATATATATATATATATATATATATATATATATATATATATATATATATATATATATATATATATATATATATATATATATATAAAGAGAGACTAATATACACTCTCACAGCCACTTTCGTCTTCTCTCGCCATTTCATCGTCGCTATTTAGCATGTTGAAGTCTAGTCTAGTATGAAAAAAGGCTTAGTTGTTGTTGTCTAGCACGTCGAAAATTGTCATTGTTGCAAGGTGACGCAAAGTGGTGAGTCGGCAAACGAATGAGAGAGGGTCGTGGGGGCTCGCCACTCAACTCAATCGAAACGCAGACCCTGACTTCAAGTCATACGTTTTCTCTTTTAACCTCTTCAAATCATCTGATCGACTCTTTAAATATCTCATTATGCATCACGAGCTCAAACTTGAAAAGATATATGTACAGTACAATGGACAAAGCCAAACATGTTTAGTCCATCCAATTTCCACATCTAGATAGTTTTTATGAGTTTCAACTTTCACAATTATGTTCGATGATGTCTAAGATAATTATTTTATGTAGAAATCGATCAAAAACTTGTTTTACGATAAACTAAGCATGTCAAGCTTGACTCTCTTTTATATGAGCACTAAGATGGGGGGGGGGGGGAAGAAGGCGTTTGATGAAACGTGGCACCAGTGAAACTTGACTTTGTAGTTGGAATTGACCATTTGACAGAGAGTCTTTTCGATGGGGAGTTGCATTGAGGCCTATGGTTCGGAGTCCCTTAGCCGTAGGCTGCCAGCAACTTTGAATTATTACACATCTTTTGAGCCAACCGAGTTGTTTAATCCCTGCAGTGTCTCGAAAATAGCAAGAACAAGTTGCTATTATCACACTGTGTGTGTTAACTTAAACAACTGCTGGAACTTTGTGAAATTTGATGCGTCTTTCCATGAATCACACCAGGGCAACACTTAATAAAGAAACGATTTCCTATTAAGCAAACTTCAAGGCAATTGTTTCTTGTGGATTGCCTGGTGTGTTAAGTTGACACAGATACTGCTGCTGTCTGCTTTTAGTGAGGCCTATCCTTTTTCTAACTCCACTCAGACAATACTATCCCCCACTTTGAAGCAGAACCCTTTCTTTTTTAACATTTTTCTCGTTTTATTAATCTTAAAGAATTACAAAAAAAAACATTATTCTCTTGTAGAATTTTTTTTTTCCGCTCAAGTCTTGGTTTTCGGTTTGAGTCCGAATTTTGATACCAATTTTGTCACGCTTAAACCGATGTCGTTCAAGATGATAGATTGGATCATAACCGACACTTAACCTCGAGACCAAAAAAGCTTTAACGGATTTCATTTTAATGTTGTAGTCGACCACCACCAACCCAAAACATAATGTGAGTGTCCCTCCGAAGAGTATCAAACTTGCCGAAAATGTTGGCATTTGAATACTCACATGCCCCAATGCAAAAGCAAGAGTCAAATAGAACAAATTTATGAAAACTTTAAGGCAACTTGAGTTCTTTATATAACATAGGGAGTTCGCGTGATCCCGAAAATCATGTTACTAGTTGGGACTACCCAAACTCCTCTCTTTTATAAAAAGAACTCAAGTTACTAAGTTTTCATGTGTTTGCTCTCTTTAACTCTTGTTTTTACTATTGAGGTTTATGAGTCTTTCAGTGTCAACATTTTGAGCAATTTTGACACACTCACATTTAGTTTTGGGTTACCGGTAGACTACACCACTAAGGTAAAATCCATGAGACTTACTTAGCCCGTGGCCAAGCGCCCGTCCCAACCCAATTTGACCATGACAGTGAGACTCCACTAATTGACTCACTTTACGATTTCTCTCTCTCTCTAATCCTCAAAACCAACCATTTAAAGTGCACCTCGTCCCGTTTCACAACCTTTCTCTCTCTAGATGCTCACCGTTTCTCTCTCTTTGTCCCGAGCCACCCATCTCTTTCTCTTTCTATGTATGACTTCTCTCTCTCCATGCTCTTCTCTTGATGCCTCGCACGTGTAAACTACTCGGTAGCGAATGAGGATAGAGACAGCAGCAGGCTGTTGCACAAGTGCCTAGCAGTAGCATCCCTGTCTCCCTCTTACAACACCAACCTTCTTTTCCTTCCTCACTGTCACTACCACCATCTCTCTCTCTCTCTTATCCAGTGAGATATAATCTGTAAAATGGAATATAATCTACCTTAGACTTCCTCTCTCCTGTTAGAAAGAGAGTGAAAAGTGTCGAGAAACGAGAGAGAAATCAAATATCTTTGTCTTTTGTCCAGAGAGAGAGAGAAAGGATGGAAGACAAGTTCTGGAATGGGAGGAACGATAATGATCATGAGCGTCATCATAATCTTCACAACCGCTATCGAAACCCATGGAATTTCTCCATAGATCCCAGCAGTAACACCCATCTGTTTCCTTTTGAGCAGCCTTCTTCGTCATCGTCTTCTTCGCTGACCTTCTTCAACCATTTGAACAACCACCATCACAATCATCACCATCATTATCATAACCATGTTGATACCTTCCCTCAAGATCCCACCTTCGTTCCCATTGAAGCAAAAGCATCCCAATCATTTCTCTTGCCTCCGCCTTTCCTCCCTTCGGCCGATTTCCCTCTCGGCGGCCCTTCCGACTCTTTAACTCTCAAACTCGGAAAGCGTCACTATCTCGAAGATGTTAGTGGTAGTGAAGGTGGTTTTGCGAAGTTTGTTCCTTTGCAAGAAAACCATCTAGCAGATTTTTCTGTGTTGAAACGAGGGAGGGCCTTTTTTTCCTTCCCGAATAATCAACTACCACCTTCACCATCATTACCAACACTTTTGTCGTCGCCGTCGGTAGCCGCTGGGACGCCGGTACCGAGATGCCAAGTGGAGGGATGCAACCAGGGTTTGACGGGTGCTAAGGAGTATCATAGAAGGCACAAGGTATGTGCAATGCACTCAAAGGCGCCGAAGGTGATCGTCCAGGGATTGGAACAACGGTTTTGTCAACAATGCAGCAGGTGATCACTCTCTCTCTCTAACGGGATTCTCTTTTTAGTTATAACTCTCTACAAGTTTTGTGAGTATGCTGGATTGAGAGAGGCCTTATTGTTCTATTTTTGAGGACAATTAAGAGAGGCTTGTTGAAAATGTTGTATCCTTTTGTCTTGTGGCTCTCGGTGTACCCGTATCAGGGGATTGAGGATTTGCTTTCTGTGAGGAGTTCTCATTAGTTTCCTTTTTTCATTTGAAGACGTTCTGCTCATAATTTTCTTCCCCTTGCTTTAGTTTGTATTTTAGGTCATCTACCAATGCTTGTTCGTACTAACCTTCTTTTGTTTCTTTTTCCCGAATTTTTAAAGGATTTTCTTAATGAATGGTGCACGGTTCCTCTTTTCTGTTATCATTCTACTGTTTTTTATCTTTTCGTACATGGAGGACCATTGGCGTTTGTTTTGATATATGCATTCGATCCTTGTCGTCAGGACTTCTGGAGAATGCGTTATTTGATGCATGAGTACTTGCCGCTATGGCTTTTTCCTGCATCTGCTAAATACTGAGAGCTTGACGTAATAGCTCTCATCAGTGGGCCTATTTTAATATGCTTCTGAGAATAGATTGGCCTTCGTGATCGTCTCAACATCTTATTTTAATGGTTCCGGTCCCTCTAGGTGTTCTCCTTTCTTTATTTTTGTGATCTTTTTGGGGATTTGAACCGCATTTTTACAGAAATCTACATTTTGTGGTCCACCATACTTTCAAAAGCATAACTAGGGCAAACTTTCGGCTTTTAAACGTTTTCTTGTCCCCTTTGGGTCATCTATGAAGTTGAGTTGGTGTTTACTTAGCTTTTGACTTAGCCTCTTCAAAGATTTACTTTCATTCGGTATTTGTTTATCATGTTTAATGCAAGTTCTTGGAAGATATATATCTGTTTCTTTCCTTTGCCTTTTTTATGTTATATGGGTTGATTACCAAACTCTTATTGTTGAACATGGTGGTTGTTATTGTAGATTCCATGTGGTTTCTGAATTCGACGAATCTAAGAGAAGTTGCAGAAGGAGACTGGCCGGTCATAATGAGCGTAGGAGGAAAAATGCCTCTGATTCCACGAGGAACCTTTCTCAAGGTATTGTTGCTCGTACCCATTTTCATCTGTACGTGTGTGTGGTTGGGCTGGCATGTACTAGGGCTGAGGTACTTTTTTTATTCTTTGCTTGTTTTTATTGTCTTAGTTACAGATTTTGCAATTTGTGTCTTAGTCTAGAACAAATGCGAGATAGTTAAGCCTATTGTTTCTCAATTTCATTGATTGCTTTGATTCTTAACACCTATTTTTTTTATGATTGTTGATCATATGGGTGACGTTGTCACCAACATTCAGTCTCAGAAAATCAAATTTGTAATGAAACTAACGCAAAAAATCTGTGACTGTAAATCGCACCACTTTCTGAGAAAGTTGATGATCCTATGATTACGAATGTGGTGATTTACAATTATAGAGAACAATTTCAAGAGATACAATTCTGTGATCCAAACAACATGACCTTCATGTATATGAATTTTCGCATGCATAAATCATATGCTATCCAAGAATCATGTCTTACTGCATAAATCCTTCGGAACGTGCCGATGTTGCTTATTCATTAAAGCCTTCTTTTATGGAGACGAGTCTTTTGCTTGGGGTTCTGACTCTGGTCTCTTACATCCTTCTTTGTTATTTCCTTGTTATACTAACGAAGCAATCTGTGGCTTCTCCCCCTAACTTCTTTAGCAGTACTTTTTGCTACACTAGCTTTCAAGGTTGTCTTGTGATCTGTTTGTGGTTAGTGACAAATTCGCCAAACTACATATCTTTTTGAGCTTATATTATTCATACACTATGATCCATTAGTTCTGTCAATAATTGTTTGGATATACTTCTGAGATGATGGAAAGTTTTAAATACCTAGAGTCAATTTTTCAGAGTGATGGAAGAATTGATGGAGATGTTGCGCATAGATTTAATGCTTGTTGGTTAAAATGGAGAGGAGCATCAAGTATTCTTTGTGATAAGAAGATACCATTAAAGGTAAAAGGTAAATATTATAGAGCAACAATTAGACCTGCCATGTTTTATGGTTCTGAGTGTTGGGCAGTTAACCATCAACATGTACAAAGTGACAGAAATGAAGATGTTGAGATGGATGAGTGGTCATACAAGAAAAGACCATATACATAATGAGGTTATTAGAAACAAATTAGGAGTGGCACCAATAGAGGATAAAATGAGAGAACATTGTTTAAGATGGTTTGGACATATAGAAAGAAGATAAGAAGAAGAACATGTAAGAAGGTATGAAAAACTAAATTTGGAAAGTATTAAAAGAGGTAGAGGACGACCACAAAAGTGTTGGAAAGAAACAATAAAGAATGATCTAGCTTATTGTGAGTTAACTGCTAACATGGCACATGATAGAGTTCTGTGGAAACAAAGAATCCATGTAGCTAACCCCGTCTAGTATGGGAAAAGGCTTCGTTGTTGTTTTTTTTATACTTCTGAGATGACTTTACTCCCACTTAAAGACTGATGCAAATGTAAATCACAATATAAACATGGTTTCAGTTCATTGTCTAATTGGTATCGTTGGATTCTATTCAAGCTGCCTACTTGCCTAATTCTCTTTAAATTGAACAATTTCTGAAAGAAATATGCGGGAGTCTATCTCTCTACGTTAGGGCGTCTTCTCAAATAACTTTTCTAATGAGAGAGCTCTCATCTGCTGTAACCCTTGCTCAATTTTTTTTAGGATAGTTAGATTTTGATGAGATGTCACTCAATAGTTTGCAGTTTGCAATGTTAGTTATGCCTGTCAAGAATGGAAGTGTAAAACATGTTCTGCATGGTTGTGATGCTAATAAGTTTTCTTATATTAGAACAGAAAACAACCAAAACCTCTTGATTGAAGTGCATATCATTTGGCTTAAAATACTTCGATGCTTACCTGTTTTATATATTATTGTCATCTGGCGAAAGAAGCCATGAAGACACCTGTAGATTTGACAATGTTTCAAGTGCCATACCTCTCTTGTATATCATGGAAAGTTTTTGAAATTTGCTGTATTTATAGCTATATCTCCTGACAGTGGTGGAGAGTTGGATTTTCTTCTCTGAAAAATCTTCAGTGTTTGAATTTCTACACAAACAGTGACGGGAAAACACAACAGTTTCTAGTGACGTTTATGTTGTCAAGCATTGCAAAAATCACTTCAAAAGCAAATATCTCAGGACCATGTGCTCTAGCAAGTGTTTTAAATACTCGAAAACTTGTTGAATCCTGTCATATTATTGTGAAAAAGCCAAAAAAATTCAAATTTTTTGTCTATTTCTTTAATTGTTGGAAAAGTGCGAAACCTCAGTTTCTTGTGGGGATGGTGCCTGGTCTTTGGAACACCCATAAACCCTTCTCGCATTTGAAGTCGACGATTCAGATGCATCATGCAACTCAAAGCAAAGGCCAAGTTTTATGTGAACACTGTGCTGCTCTATCAAAACCAAAACCAAGCCTTATCTCACACTAAATAAGGCCAACTACATGAATTCTTGGTTTCCGTTGTACTAAATCTTAAGTTATATTATTCCAGAAAAGCAAGACCATATGTTAATTATTTCTTTCCAATACTTTTGAGGCCTTTGTAATCTCTTTTGAAGCTTTCATAATTTAATTTTTTAGACTGTCTGAATCTCTGTGGCCACCTCTCTAACCAAACCACCTAGAGACGTCTCTCTCAATTTATGTCCTATTGTACGCTAACTTTATCTCTAATCCCCTCATAATAGATGTTACCTTTCCTTGGACGGTCACACAATACTTCTAACAATAAAATGATCATTGATATCTTCGCATATCTGTTGTTCTATTAAAATCAAATCAGTAAGTCTTTCTTGGTGAACTCTAAAATGATCATTGATATTTTCGCATATCTGCTGTTCTAATAAAATGAAATCAGAAAGTTTTTCTTGGTGATATTTGTCTTCCTATGATGGTCTACTTTGGTTACTATATTCCACCTCAGGTAAAATTTGTTGGCTGTAGTTTGTCCGTGATCGGTATTGCTTGAGATACAGCAATTTTTTGGGGACTCCCACTATGTGTTAGCAATTGTAGCCTTATTAAAATGGTTTTTGATCTACTTTTGGCCAGGGTTTTGACTTCTAAATACTTAGACAATGAAAATACGGACAATCTTGCTAGGTTAAATTCTGCCATGAGAAGCACTGAACTTTTGAAATTGTTTGGTGTTAGAAGAAGAAAATGGCAAATGTTCTTTGTACCTCTAATGCTTATGCAATATGATGTTCGAGCTGTGATGGGAGTTCACGTTAGTCGAAACATGATGACTGGCATGTTGGATCCAGCATCACCATTCATGAAATGCCATTCGAAGGTAGGTTGAATTCATAGTTTTTGCTTCCCTTAATAGCTCGCGATTTGGGACCTTAGAGAATCGGAGAGAGCAATACAAGCAGTGCGCTGCTAGATGAAAAGGTGAAGAACTGCGCCTTAGGTGGCTAGAGTCCAGTAAAGGTTAGTAGCAAAGACATATAAATGAGCCAACATCTTCGAGAGCTCATAAATGATGGAAGTCTAGTAGCTAATGTTTGTGAACTTCCATGTTCATGCAATCAGCTGAGAAATTTTAGTAGAAAATACCCGTGCTTGGCACCACCTGCCTTGTCCTTACCTTTTAGGATCATTACTATTAGAAGTTCTAGTATAAGAGGCTGCCTTGTTATTTAAACTAACATTTCTTTTCTTGTATTTGGCTAATGCAACTAATATATATGTGCATATGTATGCATGTATATTTCCCAAGTATTTTATTACCTCAATTGTTGATCTCATGGATGGAGCATTGGAAATGTATGTTTATACAAAATTATATACTGATGTTTAGTACTACCTATATATATGTACGTACAATTGGATTTTGTATGCTCACTGGTTATTCTTTAAGGGATAATAAAGCATGTCGTTAAAAAAAAAACTGTCCATTTTTTTCTTTATTTTTTATTGACAATTGGTTCCCTCCCAAACTGAGTTTGCTGTTATGGTACTCTTTTCCTCTTATATTATTTAATATAGTTGTGTGAAAAAGAAACAAACAATTCACGTAGCCGAACCATCTATAATAAAATAAAGCTTAGTCTTGTTGTTGTGTGTGAAAAAGAAGTGTGGCATGAATTGTGTTTTAGTTGAAGTTCAGGGCATAATGTCTGATGCATTTCTTTTGTAAATAAAATTATTTCGGTGCAGATAATCGAGTAGTGGGTGGCAGCCTTGCGTCAGAATACGACACGTCATCGTCGCCCGTAGCCGGACGTGCTCTCTCTCTTCTGTCATCCGAAATCTCGCCGTCCTGGGCCCCACCATCCGACCTCTCCTCGCGATCAAGCGCCGCGCTGCGCGAATTAATCGCCGAGAACCGAGCCGCTTCCTTCGCCAAGCGTCACTTCCCTTCCGGTCATGACTCGTCTCTCCCCGGCGTCCCGGTCAACGAATCGGCTTCCTCCGCAACTCAGTCTCGCTACCATCAACAGCAGTTTATGCTCACTCAGGCCCTTCACGCCCGTCCCACACTGGCGGGTCTTCACTCTTTCCATCTGAATCACGAAGAGTCGAATTCACGGCCCTTCGTGACCACTCTTGACCTGATTCCGGCACCCCATGTACCTTCTCCGTCTTCAGCTTTCCGGCTGGTCACTGAAAGAGGCGAACGGCACGACGATGAAGTTGATTGTGAGATATGGAGGTTCATTGAGTGAGTGATTGTGATCTTTTATGATAACTCTCAATCCAATCCGTTGTTGCAACTTCTCTCCATCTCGCATTAGATTTCTTGAAGCTGTCCTAATTAATGAAGATTTATCTATTTCATTTAACTTAGTGTGATGGCCTGACTGATGTGTAGAGTCGGTTGTAGAATATAAGTTCTATCTGTTCCTTGAGCTTATTTTATGAATCATCTTCTGTTGATGGTTCTGTGTTATGGTCGATGCTTGCGTCGGCGTGGCCTCTTCTTCACTTGGATGGTTCGAGGACGCTACAACAAAATCACCTTGGCTAGGCTTCTTTAGCTGCTGCAATTAAGTAGCCTTATATATATATATATGAAAATTGGGTCATGTCTACTTATATGATATATTCATTCATGTTTATCTATTTTTTTTCGGTGACACAAGTACAATTTAAAAAAACAATTATGTATGCATGTACGTACGTGTTCTAAATCTTGCTTAAGACAAAATTGTCCGATCGAGCAGCAGCTGACCTGTATGAAGACGAAAACTAGGATATAAAATGGACGCCAAAAAATGTGAAAAGCCAAAGGTAGACTGTTTAGGAGTAGCATAGGCTTCTTAAATGTTTTGCGAGGGGACCAAGATTTAAATGACAAGCTGCATCGGTCCATCGTATATATGCCAGATGCTGTTGCGTGTCATGTTGAATGGATAATAAATGTAGGTAGCTTGCCCTTTCATGGCCAAAGAGAAGATGGCTCTTTCTGTTTTTCGTTGGCATGCAAATTAAGATTCAGGGAATTTAACTCTTGACCTTCTTTCTTTTGAGTTGGCCTTCCAACCAAGAGAGCTCGTGTTCGTTGCTGGTTAAAAATAAGAACAATATTTCCTGAAAGGAAATTTGTTTATGCATAGATTGCCTAGCAACTACTCAACGATGACCGCAGTGGCTAGTAATAAGGTTGATGGGCCTAGCTAGGGTTTCTCTAAGATGGAGAGGCCGAAGCCAGATGCACACCCAGGATATCAAATTCATGGCTTTCAACTTGTGAGTCGACCCTTTACCAAGGCATGCTATTGATCTTTGTAAGGTTGATAGGGTTTCTATTGCAATAATAATCTTGTGACTGCATCAACGTCAAGTGGTAGGATAAATCACATGATTCATTGCAATAACAATGATATTATATAGCATTAACTTTTTAAGGGTTGATACAGGTAGACATGGCCGGTTCTCGGTAAAATGAAACTAAATCGGGACCGAGTTAGTTTCAGTTTGAGTTCTGGAACCAGAAAAATTATAAAAGTACGTACCCATGTCGGTTCTTGGTTTTATGAAGGATGGAATCAGAATCAAATCTGAGTTAAAAATCAAGAGTTCAACAACTGGGGATGCATAGGCATCACCCAACTCTACAAAGTAAAGAAGTGACATCCAATCCATGTCTCAAGACTGAAGGAGCCGGAGTCTAAAGACATTGATCCACGAGTGATGTGTGTTTATGCACAAACAACGGAGGGTGGGTAAGGGCATGGCCTCTCCCATCGATAAGCCACGAAGCAAATGCCTACTCACCTACCAACTGTAGACGACTTAGCTCCGATCATTACTTGTTAATTTGTCCATGGTCCTGAATTAAAAGCTGGTAGGACTTGGGTGATTTTGAGTTACCAATCCCTTCTAATGTTGTACTACTGCCATTGATTTGCTTAACAACGATGTTTAAAGGTTGATGAATTTATTTAATCAAGTGAATAATATATATATATAGAGAGAGAGAGAGAGAGAATTGGTATATGCTTGTTGAAATTCGCTCAAAGATTTCTTACTTTTTTATCGGTGTGATCAACGATAAAGATTTAAATTTAAAAATAATTTTTATAATTTTATTTAATAATATTTTAAATATATTTTAAATTCAACCCATGGAACGATGTTTAAGTATATGAAAGCAAGAATAAATTAAGTAGGATCATTAAATGCTAAGTATGAAAAGTACACGGATAATGAATAATGATTGTTAAAGATTATAAAGATTTACAAAGTGATCTCATCCTGACCTTTGCAGAAGAGCCAATTCTCGACTAAACGGGTTTCACTTGTTTAAAGACATCTTTTTCTTTTCATTACAAAGGGAGGCCTCTGACAGTATGTTCCGTTCTCGATAAACCGGCACAGCTGGTTAATTTCGAAACAGCAGTTTCAGTTCCACCAAAACCTGGAACCGGAACCAAGCTGGCCTCATCTAGACAGTTCATTGTCTGTTCCTGTTTTTCTCTAGTTTAGTCTAAAAAAAGTAAGAATATGTCAAATTTTTTAAAAAGGCCTTAAAACCGGAGGTTCCGGTTCTTTTGTAGGTTTAATAGAAACCAAATTGTGGGGTTCCCAAGTTTCGGTTCCGACCAGTTTCAGGGCCTGCCTGCTTCCTGGTCAACCACCTCTCTCAGGTGGTGATTTCGATTCTGGGCGTGTATGTATGGATGTGTGTTAGATCTATTCGTTTCCAACCAGTAGATCTAACACACATCCATACATACACGCCCAGAATCGAACTCACCACCTGAGAGAGGTGGGAGTCAGAGAGCCCTGCAATGTGAGCTGCGTACTGTTCAAACATAACTTGATTACCAAAATGGACAATCTTGGGGATGCAGCGTGGTTTCCTTCTCTCAGCCGTTCATCTAAAGATTGAACGGCTACACGAGAACCCACTAAGAAACGACAAAGGTAACCCCGTGATACGACCATGAAGGTGTAAAGCCAGAAATCTAGTACCACAAGCAGAGGGCCAACTGCTCCTAATGGGTGGTTTAATAGGCGCGAGATTCGATGTCGCCCACCGTTTCTCTCTCTCTCATATACATCGATCCACGTGATACAACCAAATTCTCATTTATCATCATCACAAAAGATTATTCTCTCTTTTTATAGAACAAGAATAACAGCAAATACAATATCAGAGGGTTCTAGGACGATGGGCATGTTAGGTGATTGGATGAGTCCATACGCAGATTGCTTCAGACAACCTCAGATACGCTCAAAAGACTGACAGAGATCCACCTACTTCCAGAGCAGAAGTTTTAATAATGATGAGTGTATATGTGGGACCGAAATTATTTTTCTTTCCTTGCATGAAAACTGATTGAGCAATAATGATAGATTATTTCATGGTTAAATATATGAAAATTCAGAAAAATAATCACGAGCAACTGTCCTTAATTTGTTACTGTGAAGATTGAAAGAACCGCTTCCTTTGCGAAGCACTACAATCCATCTAGTTTAAGACCCTGCTGCAACCAGTGGTTGTTCACGAATAGCAACACTATCATAACGAGGACAACGATGGCAAGGACGACCATATCCTGCTGGAGTCCCTAGTCATCCAATTACATCACGCCCAATGAATATCTTCTTCAGGAATATAAGATGCCAGCAAATACAAGGAGACAGTATGAGTAATTCAGCAAAGCTCAAGCATTCATGTTAGAGAGCTAATAGAAGGCATTATCATATGATCATCCTCAAAATGTTTCCAAAATATAGGCCTCTCTGATGAACATTCATTCACATCCATATATACATGCCCCTTCTAAGGGGCAATTTGTACATGGTTCTGCACTTGAACATGTTACAAAGTTTGTGCTCTGATCGTTCTGCAATTATATATATATATATATATATAACAAAGGTATTACATATTATCTACAACTGTAGTCAATTCACAAAACACGTTTTCTTTTCTAAGATCATAGATGTTCAACACATGACGTCTTTGAGTAGCTTATACCTACGATTGGCAGGCCTTGAGGAGGACGAGCTACCTGAACTCTTGCCTTTTTCATGGCTCTCTAAATCCTCCTTGTGCTTCTTGCTGCCAGAACTTTCACGGCGTTTCAGATTTCCACCTTCTTTCTTATCCATTTTTTTCCAGCAGAGGCCTCCTCTCTCTTCCGATTGGCACCAGTCACACACGCCGGACATCCCTAGTTCATCGTAGTAGTTGCTACAATATCTGAAAAAACACGATTCACCATTCACTAGCAGACTCCTACGACCAAGTTGAAGATGGTGAGGATAACAATAAAATAACTCCAATATCTTTGATTATGTCCGAAACTAAGACAAAGTGGTAGCCACCATGATTCTCTTTTTGAGAGAAAGAGTAATAAACTAAAGAGCACAGGAAAAGAGCAAAGAGAACAAGCATTCTAAATAGAAATGAAAAAGCAGCTGTAGTTGTCATGATAATGATGACGATGACAATGAAATAAATTGAATAACGGTGAGTAATAGGACACTACAAGAAATGGGGTCAGGCATTTTTACAAGTAAACTATGATATGGGTAACTGCCGAAAAGAAAAACTGAACGCTTCAATGATATGTTATATCAATCATAAGAAAACTGACACGAGTAACAATCCAACATCAAGGACTTGACAATCACAGCGAACAAAGGCAGGCTAGGTCCATAATCTAAACGGTTGACTAACTAACCACTGGATTATTACAATCTATGAAGAAGTGTTTCTCTTACCAAGAGTACTTCCTGGACAGTATCCCTAATTAATCATAGTGGAAGAGCAAAGAGAGGATGGTGGTAGTGGTCGGAGATAAAAAAAGATGTTGGTGTTAGTGAGTAAAGAGATCATACGAGTGCTGATAACGCGTGCAGCATATGTTGCATAGAAAGAGCTTGGTGGAGAAGCCAACATCACCACATAAGCAGCAGACTGAGGAAAGTTCGTGTTCTCCCATGGCCTGAGCAAAAACTGCAGAAGAAGAGACTAAAGAAACGAGAAGGGCCAGAAATTAAAGAGTGCATCAGATCAACGAAAGGATACGAGCGGCTTTTGAGGTGTCATACCAAGTCAGATAGCTGTCATCATCAGGAAGAAGACAGAGAGCAAGTATTATTAACCTTTGGTGGGATGAGAGAGACTGCAACCCACGACCTAACGCTCAGTATCTGTTTGTGTATGTGCGCGTGGTTGTAAGCAGGAACCATAAATCGTAAAAAGGAAGGGAGAAGGTACACATCACTACTGTGGATAGCTATGGAGATGGCATGCAACTCGATGCACTAAAACATATAATAGGCACTTCACTAAATATATAATATAGGCATATGTATATTATATGTAAGCAAAATACATTAAAGAACTTTACAAACCCTAGTATCAGTCTAAAGTATAAAACAAACAAATGCTTCTGGTCAAGGGTGAACAAGAGACTGCCGATTTATAATAAAAGTGCCTCGAGACTTTGAAAAGGAAGGTCCTGGATAGTTGGACTTGGACTTCATGATCTATAAAACTACAAAAATACCATTGCAAAGATTTGGCAGTCGGCATATAGATTCAACGGAATTGCTGATCTGAATCATGGAGAAGACATTCTGGAAAGCAGAAAAAAGGATAAATTTAATATTCAATTCAACAGCAACCAATATCCCTGACTTTGTATAGACACGAAGTACCAAATGACAGAACCGTCACTGACTCTGAGTTTTAATTTCTTTTCTTTTTCGAATTACATATTTGTACTTTTTAGACACACTAAAAGCACGATTTTTTTTAGTTCGTCCCACGACGTATGCCACGCCTTTCTTGCTAATGACGAAAACCCTCTTAAGGTAAACCCTAAGGTCCATAAACATAGCGCCAAAAGCCTCATGGACTCATTGTTGGACGATACTCATGTGGACTGTAATAGTTTTTTTTAGGTGTAATGTTAAGTTATGAGATGATGTTATGTATAGTAGCTACTTTTTCAAGAGTGCTTAGTTGTGATGGTTATTTTTTAAAGTAATCATAGTAATTAACTTTCTTTTACTTTTTTTATCTGTTATTCTTTAAATGTACACAAGTTTTCTCTTTTTTTCTTGTACCTTCTCCAATTTTCCATTATATGTTACAACACTCGTAAAGACTCTTTGAGATAAACCCTAAGATAAGCATGATCCGAGCATCAAAGCGTCATAAGTTGCTACATGATCTGCAGCTAAAGCACCCTTTGAAAAGTCGAACAGGAGATATGTGCCGAAAAAAAATCATGGCTTAGAAGGTTTGGTCATTCGATTATAAGTAGGAACATTACGTTATTTGGAAAGATTGTCTAAGAAAATTGTTATTTTATTTTATGAAAGACATCTGGATTTGTAAAAATGAAAGAAAATAATCTAGAAGTGAATGAAATTTTAATAGATTTTATCAGTTCATGCGAATTTATTTCTCTTATGGGAAGCAACATCAGTTCAATAGGATCCGGTATTAGTATTTACATGATTTCGAGAGGTCTTATATATTTAGACACGATCTGGAGTAATGCACTTGTACTTAAATATATTTTAATATGATTGCTATTTTATGCATTTTTTTTTACCAGATTAAGGTGGTTTGAGGTGAAATTTGTAGGTCCACATTCTTGAAAATTGAAATTAAGTTTCTTTAAGGTAGGTAAACTTGTTTACATAAAGAAGCATAAATTTGTCACTGGAAGAATTAAGAACAAAATTTTCTTCATAAAATGCCTAGCAAAATGTCTATCTACGTAATCTTTGCAAGGCATTTGTAGCCATATTTCGATTTTCTTTTGTGAACGCACTATGAGCAACTGCTATAAAATCATTTTACTTCTCATCCTTTTGTAATGGCAAAATGGGGTTTAGCAGGCCCTTAGCCGACATGCACGTCATTAACCTTGTTATATGCACTCCACAACACAATTCGCGGCCGTTCCCGGAACGTTATAATAGGGAGAACAAGTGGAGGACCACTTGAGTTCAGCAATGGAAGTGGTATGAGATTATTGTATTATATGTATAAAAGACATCGAAAAACGACTTGTGAAAGCTTGAAAAGCTTTTTTCTCTATGCTAAATTGTTAAATTATCTCAAATGATAAACACGAATGATTTTCAAATATATATATAGAGAGAGAAATTAAATAGTCAAGAATTGCCATGATATTTCCAAATAGTCAAGAATTGCCATGGCAATTCTTGACTATTTAATTTCTCTCTCTCTCTCTCTCTCTCTCTCTCTCTCTCTCTCTCTCTCTCTCTCTCTCTCTCTCTCTCTCTCTCTCTCTCTCTCTCATATATGTGTGTGTGTATCTTAGTCAAGAAACACTTCCATGATATTTGAAAAGTATCTTAATTTGCAGCAATAAGATATTCAAACACTACTGCGGGTGCAAGGTATATATATTATTACTATACCCAGCCATTTCTCTAACTTTATGATACTTTTACTCGCCGGGATTCACTATGACAATTAATCTATCTTAAATACGGCCGTTTGATTTCTGAAACCATGAACCGCACATTACTGTTTTGTTCTTGTTTTGAGAATAAACATGCGAGTAATTAAATTAAGACACTTCCTTTTCCAATGGCCAGTTAAGTTATGAAAAGTGTGGTAGGTGGGCATGGACGTGAAAGATCAGCTTTGAAGGATAAGGCAGTCTTGGTGTTTATCGAGAGTCAAGGGCCAGCTTTTCTTGGAGTTCCTGGATTTCCGACCACAGATTAGTGGACTATAAAGTTAGTGATGCATCACTTCTCACTTCCTTTCCAACGACTGTCTTTTTGAGGCAAAGAATATCTTAAAAGTTTTGGTGAATGCCCAAACCGTAGGCGGATCGGATAATGTCACATCTCTTTGATCTTTTCTATCTACTCTTGACAGAGAAATATCAAAGGAAAGCATCACCAACTCGTGGATAACCACGAGAGTTTCGTTCTTTTTAAATATTTTAATGTTTCATTGCTTTCTTATCTGTGATTAGAGAAGTGGGTGGAGAAGGTAAGTCTTTCCGATCACTTGTAAAAATGGGAGTTGTTTTAGCAATACCGAAATCAAAACCAATACTGAATGCCTTCGCTCCACTTGAACTCTGTTAGAAATCAAAGATATATATATATATATATATATTAATATTTATAGAGAGAGAGAGGGGGGAGAAACTTCATAAAGAGATCAACTCTATTAAAATTTCATAATGTTCTAGGTTTTCGTTTCCTTCTTTTTACAATTCTAGATGTACATAATCCCCTTAAATAATCCTTTTCAATAACATAGCCTGCCAATAATATATACATATATACACATATATATATATATATACACACACACACACACACACATATATATATATATAAAGAATGATGAACCTTCTGAACCATGAACTTTCTGCACGTATAACATAACAAACTTACAGACACAATAAACTCGACTAGAAGATGAGATTTCAGAAACCTAGCAAATATGATACGACTCCTAGCTCTGCAAGTAAGTGAGCTTGGTAAAACTTTATGTTTTTCAGGACTAATTCTTAGCGCAATGATCTATATTCAAAACATTCCAATGTCTGTCAAATTAGAACTTTAATCTTTTCAATGCCGCAAAAGACATTCTCAGAAGCCCGCACCACCCGTGTGGATGTTAGCGGCACACATCCCATGTTCAACTTTTCTGAACAGGGGTGCTATAGCTGTTGCGATGGAGCAACTTATGACGCGCTGATGCTCCGATCATGTTCTTCTTGGGGTTTACATTGAAGAGAGTTTTCGTCATCACTAAGAAAGAAGTAGCGGATTGAAATTTTGTGTTTCTCACTGTGGCTAAAAGTAGGAACATATGTAGATTCGGAAAGGTAGAGGAATTAAAACTCACAGCCAGTGATGATGAATCTGCCATTTGATTCTTCAAGTCTATCCAAAGTCGGGGGATGTTGATTACTGTAGAATTAGAGTATTGCATTTTTTCTTAATTTTGTCTCAATTCCAAAATGTATATAACATGATTCAGCTATCATGTTGAATACATAAGCCAACTGCCAACTCCTTCAAGGGTAATCTTGTAGCTTTGTAAATCATAAAAGTCCAAGTATCCAGGACCTTCCTTTCCAAAGTCTCGAGGCACCTTCAAAATCGACAGTTCTTTATTCACCCTTGACCAGCAGCATTTGTTGGTTTTACTTGAGACAGACACTTGGGTTCGTCCAGTTCTTTGCATGTGCTTTGCCTATTCTTTAGTGCATTGAGTTGTATGTCATCTCGACAGCTATCCGTAGTACTGATCTGTACCTTTTCCCTTCTTTTTGCGATTTATGGTTCCTGCACACAACCACGCGCACGCACACAAATAGATGCAGTGTTATAAGGTCGTGGTTTGCAGTCTCTCTCATCCCACTGAAGGCTAAAATACACCAAAGGAAAAAGGTACTTGCTCTCTCTGTCTTACTCCTGATGATGGCAGCTATCTGACTTGGTATGACACCTTAAAAGCCGCTCGTATTTAAGCCTTTCATCGATCTGATGCACTCTTTAATTTCTGGGTCTTCTCATTTCTTTGTTCTCGTTTCTGCTGCCAGTTTGCTCAGGCATGGGAGAAACCGACATTTCCTCAGTCTGCTGCTTGTGTGCTGATGTTGGATTTCCCTCGAAGCTCTTTCTCTGCAAAAGATGCTGCGCGCGTTATCAGCACTCGTATGATCTCCCTCACCATTATCGTCTCCTCTTTTTTCATCTCTCACCACTACCAACACCCTCTCTTCTCTTCCACTATAATTAATTAGGGATAAAAGAACAGGAAGGACAGTTGATATGGGAAAGACTTTGACATAGATTAGAAAAATCTGGAGGATAGTTAGTCACTCCGTTTAGATTATCATATGGAGCTGGCATCTCTTGGTTGATGATGATTGTCAAGTCCTTGAAGGTTGATGAAACCCAGACTTTATGTTTTCTTTTTTGTAAATCTGTTGGATTATTACTCTTATCAGTTTCTTTATGAACGATATCGCCACATATTACTTTTACTCGACCGTTATTCAATTTATTTCTGTCATGCTTACCATTATATCATGATAACTACTGCTTTTTCATTAATTTCTATTTACATTTCGGCTTGCTCTTTTTCTTTTTTTGTGTTCTTCAGTTTAGCACACTTTTCTTTCCCTCAAAAAGAGAATTATGATGGCTACCACTTTGTTTTAGATGAGGACATGATCGTAGATATTCGAGTTATTTTATCATTGTTGTCACCAACTTCAGTTTGGTGGTGGGAATATGCTAATGAATCGTGGTTTTTCAGATACTGTAGTAACTACTACGATGAACTAGGGACTTCCAGCGTGTGCGACTGGTGCCAATTGGAAGAGATAGGAGGCTTTTGCTGGAAAAGAATGGAGAAGAGGGTGGAAATCTGAACCGCCGTGAAAGTTCTGGCAGGAAGAAGCATAAGGAGGGATTAGAGAGTCGTGATAAAGGCAAGAGTTCAGGCAGCGCGTCCTCTTCAAGGCGGCCAATCGGAGGTATAAACTACTCAAAGACGTCATGTGCTGAACATCTAAAATATCACAAATGGTGGATTTTGTGAGCCAACTTCCTCTATAGATAACGTGTGACACCTTTGTTTCTAGAGCAGGAACGTTGTAGTATATATATTAGTGCAGACCAGTAGATCACAAACTCTGTATTATGTATAAGTGCAGAACCATGTACTCATTATCCTGTGGAAGGCGCATGTATGTATCGATGTGAATATTTATCTAAGAGACATTTTGGAAATATTACGAGGATGATTGTATGATAATGACTCCCTAGTTTAGCTCTAACATGCATACTGAAGGTTGCTTGATTTCTCGTAATTGCCTCTTCGTATTCGATGGCATCTAATATTCCATGATGGGTATATTCATTTATTATTATGTAATTGGACGACTGGGTATTTCAACAGGATGGAAGCTCTTCTGCATTCTTCCTTGCCGTCATCGTCCTCGTTATGATGGTGTTTCTATTCATGAACAATTCCTCTTTAGAATGAACATTTTTTTGAGTCTCGCCAGTAGCAAATTGGAAACAGTTGTTCGTTATTATTATTCTGCATTTTCATATATTCAACCATGAAACTAATTTTTCATCACATATTATTGCTGAATCTTTCTGTAAGAGGGAAGAAACACTATCTCCCACAAAATAAACTTAAACATTACTAAAACTTCAGCTTTAGAAAGGGGTGAATCTCTGTCAGCATAGTGCTTTGAGCTTTTCTGGTGTTGTGGATTTCACTGATTCAGTCTGTATATGGACTGATCCGATCTCCTTCTATCCCATCGTTCTAGAATCCTGTGATACTGTAGTTGATTCCATTCTTGGTCTGTGAAAAGAAAAGGAATAATTTTGTTATGATGATGATAAATAAGAATTTGGTTGTGTCATGCGGATGGGATGCTGATGCTGATATGTATGAGAGTGGCCGCATTGAATCTAGCACCTGTGGGAACCCACTAAGATAAAACAAAAGTTGCCACTGCCACATGACGTAGAAAGTAAAGCACGAATGAATGTGTGGATAAACTATATTCCTTTATATATATATATATATATATATATATATATACATATACATATACACCTTTGGCCCTCATGTGGACCAGCACTCGGCCCTGTAATTTTTTAAGGACCAGCCTCATTTTGACATCACCAATTAAGTTTAGAACTAGCAACCTTCCTGCAAAGGTAAGGACGAGGTGGTAGATTTTTTACAGTCAATACCTATTTAATTACGAGATCATTTTTGCAAACACAAGCAAACATATATATATATATATATATATATATATATATATATATATATATATATATATATATATATATATATATATATATATATATATGGAGAAAGAGAATCTAGATCTCGTAAACCCACTAAAATAGAGAATGACAAGGAACTAATCTCTACAGTTTTGATTAGCATGATCACTGATGAAAATTTGAATTAAAAATAAATACCTTTGTACATTATATTTATACTTTATATTTTATCATTTCAACCGTTCACCGATTGTGATGGTCTTAAGGTTCTCTATTTTTATAATTCCTTAAATCTAAATATTGTGTGATGAGTTTCTTAAGGTATTTTTATAGTTCCTTAAGTCTAAACTCTCTTTGTCTTTCTTTATATATGTGTGTTCTTCATATATGTGATGCTTTTGTGGCAGATCTTTTAGAAGGAATTTTTGTGTTTGGATCGAATTTGTGTTGTGTTGTTATTTGTAGTTGAATCAAATTAAAATTTGCTAGTTGCTTAATTTTCTGTCCGGTCAAAACAGGTCAACCCGAAAACAACTCGCGATGGGTCTCTCCTGTCTAACAAAAGCTGTCGAAATCCGTCGATACCATCGTAATGGAGATTTACAATCGGTCAACAAACAGCACTTCTTAGCTCCAAAACACTTAACCAGTATAAGATACTCCTGCGAGGGAACAACGAAAAAAATCTGTCACAAAAGTGAAAAAAATCGCCGTGTCAGGTTAAATTCCCAAACCTTTAACACAGGTTTATAAGACTTTCAATTCAAGTTACTCAAGTCAGATGAGATCAGAATCATATATATAGGTTCCAATAACGATAATTTCAAGAGTCTCCCTCTTGACCTATCGATTCTAAGTAACTCTAGGCATCCCAATACACATGATGTGTAATCAGTGGCTGATCCATTTTAGGGCGAGGTGAGACATGCACCCACTTGAAATCTAAAAGTTTTTTGGGTTCATCATAGTATATAATTAAACATAAGTGTTTTGTGAACATGCACCCCACCGGAAATATAAGTACAACACCGCAAAAAAAAAATCTAGGGTCCCCTGACAGTGCGTGATCCTTATGTAATCATAGAAACGTAGCAATGAGTCAGTGCAGTGAATGCCTCTTAACACGATTCACCACCTTCCATGTACCACAATATTACTTCATTGTGATCCATGCTTTATGCTTGGACAGAGCCTCAGATTTGGTGCCCACTGACCACACAATGATCTTTGCCTGAAAAAAGCGTGCCCCACATGAAGAAGAAAATAATGCAGCACCCTTATGGGGTCATAAGGGCAGGGCTGCAAATGAATTGGGCTCGGGTTCGTGTCACGGTTGGTTTGGCTCGACGCCGTCTCTTTTCTGTGTTGGTTCATTAAACATGTAAAAGGAACACGAATTTCATGCATAAGGTCAAGCTCCTCCTAAGCATGCATAAGCTCCTCATCTTAGTACTATTCTTGTTCAAACATGAACTTTGGAGATCAACAATAAGAGGTGGAATTCTAATAAATATTTATATTACAACAACAACTAAGTCTTTTCCTATACTAGATGGGGTTGATTACATGAATTCTTTATTTTCACAAGGTTCTCCTAACGGTTAACTCAACTTAAATTATATTATTCTTTATTGTTTATTTTCAACACTTTTGTGGTCATCCTCTTTCTCTGTTAACAACAAACATTTATATTACTGTAAATATTTACCTACTCTTGCGTAGAATATCTCAAGTTTTACGTTGGCTGTAGGCTACTTACAACCTCCACCATTCGGCTTGACTGGCAATCTAAAGGCAAACCTCACCATAAGAAGGGTTTAACTCGAAAGACAAGTCAAAACGATAAAACTGGCCCGAATTTGTAACAGGTACTAGGACGAGCCACACTAGCGCCCGAGCCATCATGCTCTGTTTTCGTAGCAACATAGAGTGGCCGAAGTCAAAAGAACGCACCTGGCGTCGAACTCAGTACTGTCAATTTGTGAGTCGCCAACCTAGCCAAGTGAGCCTTGTACAGCCAACATACCGATGTTCCGTATTGTGAGCCACTCGTGCGGGAAACCCCGAAAACCGCCCTCTCCCGCTCTCTTTCAAGGCCAAACCGCGCGAGGGAAGACCCCGCATCTAGGGTTTCACATTCTTAAAGATCACCGATACATTTCGCAGTCTGTGATCCCCGACTACCGGGAGAAATGGCGATCACGGCTCTGACACCCGATATCATGGGGGAGCGGCAATCCGGCCAAGATGTTCGCACTCAAAACGGTATCATGTCTTTCATTCATTTACTATCCTTTTTGCTCTTCCCCTTTTCGTCTTCATAACTCGTTAGCGTCCGTTTGATCGAGTTCATGTAAACTTTGAGCGCAGTTGTTGCTTGCCAAGCTGTCGCCAATATCGTAAAAACGTCCCTCGGACCAGTCGGTCTTGATAAGGTAACGCTAGTTCTACCTCGTTTTCTCTCTTCCTTTCCTTTTGCTTCTACGACGAGAGTCATTCTTTTCTTCACTCTGAATCGATGCTACACTATTTTCGTCACTCTTAGGGCGCATTATTCACGAAATCGTGCTTTTAGTGGGAATTGTTGAGACATTATTTCGATGATCGTTTATCATGTACATTGCCTTCTGTGGGAGATTAACATTTGTGCTTTAATGTAAAGTTCATCGTCAAATTTACCATTGTTCATATGATTGTAAACAATTTTGTTTTACCTAGAAGCATGGCATAAATACCGATCAACTTACGTAGTAACAGCCAAGAACGTGAAGAAGTGCGGACAGAAAGACCCAAGGACCAACAGTGGCGGTCATTATTGAGAAGTTCTTCTTGTCCAATGACTTCGGGAGTGTTCATTGATGGCAGCATTTCACCGCGTTGTACTGTATACTGTAATGCTACAGCATGTTTTCTGTCATTTATCTTGAAGGAATGGCGAAGGCCACCATTATAATCCAATATCTCAGTAAGCTGTCTGCTGCAAAATAAGTCTGAAGGAGCAACAAATTCCCATACTAGACGGGGTCGACTACATGGATTCTTTGTTTCCACAGATCCCTATCGTGTGCCATGTTAGCAGTTAACTCACAATAAGTTTAGATCATTCTTATTTGTTTCTTTCCAACACTTTTGTAGTCGCCCTCTACCTCTTTTAATACTTTCCAAATTTAGTTTTTCATACCTTCTTAGAGGTTCTTCTTTTGATCTTCTTTCTATATGTCCAAACCATCTTAAACGATATTCTCTCATTTTATCCTTTATTGGTGCCACTCCTAATTTGTTTCTAATAACCTCATTATATATACAGTCTTTTCGTGTAAGACTACTCATCCATCTCAACATCTTCATTTCTGTCACAGACATCTTTTGTACATATTGATGATTAACTGCCCAACACTCATAACCATAAAACATGACAGGCCTAATTGATGCTCTATAATATTTACCTTTTAACTTTAATGGTATCTTCTTATCACAAAGAATACATGATGCTCCTCTCCATTTTAACCAACCAGCATTAATTTTATGCGTAACATCTCCATCAATTCTTCCATCACTCTGAAAAATTGACCCTAGGTATTTAAAACTTTCCTTTTGGGAATGCAATGTGTGCCGATTTTAATTTCTATGTCCTCTGAAGTAACCAAATGATCAAACTTGCATTCCATATATTCTGTCTTTGTTCTACTAAGTCGGAGGCCTTTGCTTTCTAATGTTTCTCTTCATAGTTCTAATTTTCTATTAACTTTTTCTTTAGACTCCTCCACTAACACAATGCCATCTGCAAATAACACACACCAAGGTACTTCATCTTGAATATGTTTTGTTAACTCATCAATCACCATTATAAATAAGTATGGACTTAAAGTTGTTTCTTGATGTAACCCAATATTAACTTTAAAGAAGTTTGTCATTCCTTTATGAGTCCTCACACATGTTTTTGCACTATCATACATGTCTCTTATAAGGTTAATGTATTTCAATGGGATACTTCTTTTTTCCAAAGTTTTCTAAAGAACCTCTCTCGGTACCCTATGATAAGCTTTTTCTAGATCAATAAATATCATGTGAAGGCCTTTCTTTTTTGCTCTAAAATGTTCCATAAGACGTCTCAAAAGGTGAATCGCTTCAACAGTAGATCTTCCTGACAAGAATCCAAATTGGTTCTCTGTTGTACTTCATACTCGTCTTAGCCTATGCTTGATAATTCTTTCCCTATGATACCTCGATAATTCGCACATTTCTGAATGTCTACCTTGTTCTTATATATGGGTATAAGTGTACTCACTCTCCATTCCTTGGACATCTTTTGGTTTATCCATATTTCATTAAATAGTCTTGTGAGCCAAGTGATTCCTGTTTCTCCTAGTATTTTCCAAACTTCTATAGGAATATTGTGTGGTCCTACCGATTTACCACCCTTCATATATTTAAGAGCCTCTTTGACTTTATTCTTTTGAATACATCGGTAGAAATTGTGGTTTACATACTTTTCTGATTTGGCTAACTCTCCTAAGCTAATACTAACATCTTTATTTTCATTAAAAAGCTTATAAAAATAGTTTTTCCATCTATTTCTTATATCATCATTTTACACTAATTTTTTCATCCTCGTCCTTGACGCATCTAACATAATTAAGATCTTTAGTTTTCTTATCTCTGGCCCTAGCTATCCTAAAAATATCTCTTTCACCCAGTTGAGCTTTTTTTTATATAAATCCTCTCAAATTTTAGCTTTTGCTTCACTCACGGTCTTTTTCGCTTCCTTCTTTGCTTTCTTATAAGCCACTAAAGTTTCACAAGTTTTCTTAGCATAATGTAATTTATAACATGCCCTCTTTGCCTTGATTTTATTTTGCACTACTTCACTCCACCACCAAGCTTCTTTTTGTGCCGGTACACCTCCCTTAGATACACCTAACACATCTTTCGCTACTTTCCTAATATGTATAGCCATATTGTTCCACATATTACAGGGTGTACCAACATAATTCCAAACATCTCCTTGAAGGACCTTTTTTTAAATATATCTTCTTTTTCGCTTTTGAGGTTTCACCATTTAGTTTGAATAGCTCGATGCACTCTTTTCTTCTTTGTCCATTTTTTATTTGTAAATCCATAACTAAAAGTCGATGTTGGGTTGTTAAGCTTTCTCTTGGAATTACCTTGTAATCTTTACAACACTCTATCTTTTTTTCTACAAATAAAGTAATCAATTTGTGTTTGTGATAAGCTACTCTTATAAGTAATTAAATGTTCGTCTCATTTTTTTGAAGATTGTATTGACTATAAAGAGATCAAATGCCATAGCAAAATTTAAAATCTCCCTACCTTCCTCATTTATATCCCCAAAACCAAAGTATTCATGAATACCTTGATATCTTAATGCTTCTTTACCGACATGTCCATTTAAGTCTCCTCCTAAACAAATCATCTCCCTTTATGGAATCTTTTGAATCACCTTATTTAACTCTTCTAAAAAAAGCTGTCTTTATACTATCTTCTAGTCCTACTTGGGGTGCGTAAGCACAAACTATATTCAAAACCTTTGCTCCTAACACTAATTTCAATGTCCTTTAAATAAGTGTTGTCCGTATCGCAGGTGCGGGCGTATCGTATGATACGGGCGATACGCCCTGGGACCCTTATAAAGGGTCCCGGGCCGACTGAAACCCGCGATTTTTCGCGGGTTTCCTCTCTTCTCTTGGGTTCCTCAATCTCCCTAAGAGCCGGTTTTTGCCTCCTTAGTGTTCAAAGCTCCAAAATCGTGCCCTACGGTGTTCGTGCAAGCCTCCAAACTCGGATTTTGGTATATTTTTAATGTTTTTTTCATTTTTTTCCTTTATATTTATTGTTTTTGTGTTATTTCATTTTTTTTAATAACAAAATATGAAGTTATTAAGTGTGTGTATACGATTCTTATTGCATTCATGAAGTGGGAGACACTCGATTTGAGTGTTATTTGAAGATTGGGGGATTTATGAAGTGCTTTTATTTTCAGGTTTTTGTTTGAATTAAAGTACTCCATTGAGATGACAGGAAGGGGTGGTAGAGACTCTCATTCAAAGTCTGATCCGGCATGGCAGTGGGGTATACCAGTTGAGGGTTCAAGGTTAAAAATCAGATGCTTATTTTATGAAAAGGTCGTTAGTGGTGGAATTTCAAGGTTGAAACACCACCTAGCAGGAACTTGCTCCATGCACAGCAGAGTTAAAAGTGTGTCAGAAGGTATTAAATGGCAATGCTTGCAAATGATTGAGAGCATACAGGAAAGGAGACAACAAAAGAATGATTTCCAGATGTGTGAAGAAGCTGATGATGCTACTACCACTGAAGTTGGATTCACTGATAGTTTGCCTTCAGATGCTAGAACATATATTGGTAGTAGCAGTTCGCGAGCACCTAGCAGGGGAAAGAGGGTTGCAGGAGGTGGCAGAAGAGGAAGTTCAGGAAGGAGTAAAGGAAGAGCTTCTTCTTCTAGCATACATTCGTTCTTTTCTCCTTCCACTACACCTGGTGCTCAGCCAGGAATTCGTGCTGCTATGGCTTCAGAACAACTGCATGATCAAGCAGACCTTGCAGTGGGCAGATGGTTTTATGATGCATGCATTCCATTTAATGCAGCAAAAAGTTTTCATTTTCAAGCAATGGCAGATGCAATTGCTAACATTGGTCTAGGATACAGGATGCCCTCTTATCAGAAGTTGAGAGGGAAGATATTAGATCAGACCGTGATTGAAGTGTAGCAATATTGTTTGACTTTGAGACAATCGTGGAAGGAAACAGGATGCACTATCATGGCAGATGGATGGACCGATAGGTGAGGAAGGACATTACTAAACTTTCTTATATATTGTCCTAAAGGACTCATGTTTTTGAGATCTCTAGATATGTCAGAGGAGAGGCACACTGCAGAGATCCTACGAGAGGAATTTGATAAGGTTATACAGGAGGTTGGGCTAGAAAATATAGTCCAATTGATTATAGATAATGCAACTAACTACAAAGCAACTGGAAAGGAGTTAGCTGATATTTATGGGACTTTCTATTGGATACCATGTGCAACCCATTGTTTAGATCTCATCCTCGAGGACATTGGTGAGATGGATGAAATAAAGGCAGCAACTGAGTGTTGCCAAGATATTACAAAATTCATTTACAACCATGCATTTGTTTTGTGTATGATAAGGAGATACACAGAAGGTGCAGAGCTTCTTCGCACAGCTGCAACTCGGTTCGCAACAAACTTCTTATATGTACAGAGTATTGTGAGACAGAAGCAAGCTTTAAAGAGAATGTTCTCCTCAGATGAGTGGCAATAATTTGCAGATTTGCCTCAAAACAGAGGAACAGAAAGTTAAATGAGATTGCAGAAACGGTTTTTAGAAGTTCATTTTGGAATGCATGTATCAGATTATTGAAAATTACTTATCCTTTAGTGAAAGTTTTGAGATTGGCTGACAGCGAGGAGAAACCATCTATGGGCTACCTTTATGAAGCCATGGACATGGCAAAAGAAGCAATCAAAAATAATTTTAATGGAAAAAAAAGAGATTTTGTGCCCGTGTGGAAAATAATTGATAGTAGATGGAATAAACAATTGCATCAGCCTATTAATGCAACAGCCTACTATCTAAACCCATCATTGAGGTACTCAGCAACCTTCAAAAGGAATGGTGAGGTTAATTGAGGAATCATTGAATGCATCGACAGATTAGTCCCTGATGAGAGCATAGCAGATGCGATACATCGAGAGATGGAGATATATGATAATGCTCTTCACTTGATGGGTTTTCCTGTTGCAATTCGCAACCGCAGTACGATGCGTTCAGGTAAATTGTTTATTTTCATATTTAAGTTTCATCTTATATTACTGTGGATTATGTTTATAATGTTTGTCTTTTTCTACAGATGTTTGGTGGAACAGGTTTGGACAAAGGTTTGGAACTGATTGTCCAAACTTTAAAGATTTTGTAGTGAGAGTCTTAAGCCAAACCTGTAGTACAACAGGTTGTGAAAGAAATTGAAGTGTTTTTGAACACATCCATACAAAGAAGCACAACAGGTTGGAACACAAAAGACTAAATGATTTAGTTTATATTCGTTGTAACATGCGCCTTCGTGAAAGGTAATGTTGTATTACTTTCAAATTTTCAATTCAATATAGTTTAACTTCAGTCTTTAATTGTTAATATTATTTACTAATTGTTTATCTTTGTTTGTCGTAGGCTCGATTTGAGTGTTATTTGTGAAGTGCTTTTATTTGAAGACTCGATTTGAGTGTTATTTGAAGATTGGGGGATTTACGAAGTGCTTTTATTTTCAGGTTTGTGTTTGAATTAAAGTACTCCATTGAGATGACAGGAAGGGGTGGTAGAGACTCTCATTTAAAGTCTGATGATCCGGCATGGCAGTGGGGTATACTAGTTGAGGGTTTAAGGTTAAAAATCGAATGCTTATTTTGTGAAAAGGTCGTTAGTTGTGAAATTTCAAGGTTGAAACACCACCGAGCAGGAATCAAGAAAGAAGTTGCTCCATGCACAGGCAGAGTTAGAAGTGTGCCAGAAGGTATTAAATGGCAATGCTTGCAGATGATTGAGAGCATACAGGAAAGGAGACAACAAAAAAATGATCCACTGGAGTTGGATTCACTGATAGTTTGCCTTCAGATGCTAGAACATATATTGGTAGTAGCAGTTCGCGAGCACCTAGCAGGGGAAAGAGGGTTGCAGGAGGTGGCAGAAGAGGAAGTTCAGGAAGGAGTAAAGGAAGAGCTTCTTCTTCTAGCATACATTCGTTCTTTTCTCCTTCCACTACACCTGGTGCTCAGCCAGGAATTCGTGCTGCTATGGCTTCAGAACAACTGCATGATCAAGCAGACCTTGCAGTGGGCAGATGGTTTTATGATGCATGCATTCCATTTAATGCAGCAAAAAGTTTTCATTTTCAAGCAATGGCAGATGCAATTGCTAACATTGGTCTAGGATACAGGATGCCCTCTTATCAGAAGTTGAGAGGGAAGATATTAGATCAGACCGTGATTGAAGTGTAGCAATATTGTTTGACTTTGAGACAATCGTGGAAGGAAACAGGATGCACTATCATGGCAGATGGATGGACCGATAGGTGAGGAAGGACATTACTAAACTTTCTTATATATTGTCCTAAAGGACTCATGTTTTTGAGATCTCTAGATATGTCAGAGGAGAGGCACACTGCAGAGATCCTACGAGAGGAATTTGATAAGGTTATACAGGAGGTTGGGCTAGAAAATATAGTCCAATTGATTATAGATAATGCAACTAACTACAAAGCAACTGGAAAGGAGTTAGCTGATATTTATGGGACTTTCTATTGGATACCATGTGCAACCCATTGTTTAGATCTCATCCTCGAGGACATTGGTGAGATGGATGAAATAAAGGCAGCAACTGAGTGTTGCCAAGATATTACAAAATTCATTTACAACCATGCATTTGTTTTGTGTATGATAAGGAGATACACAGAAGGTGCAGAGCTTCTTCGCACAGCTGCAACTCGGTTCGCAACAAACTTCTTATATGTACAGAGTATTGTGAGACAGAAGCAAGCTTTAAAGAGAATGTTCTCCTCAGATGAGTGGCAATAATTTGCAGATTTGCCTCAAAACAGAAGGAACAGAAAGTTAAATGAGATTGCAGAAACGGTTTTTAGAAGTTCATTTTGGAATGCATGTATCAGATTATTGAAAATTACTTATCCTTTAGTGAAAGTTTTGAGATTGGCTGACAGCGAGGAGAAACCATCTATGGGCTACCTTTATGAAGCCATGGACATGGCAAAAGAAGCAATCAAAAATAATTTTAATGGAAAAAAAAGAGATTTTGTGCCCGTGTGGAAAATAATTGATAGTAGATGGAATAAACAATTGCATCAGCCTATTAATGCAACAGCCTACTATCTAAACCCATCATTGAGGTACTCAGCAACCTTCAAAAGGAATGGTGAGGTTAATTGAGGAATCATTGAATGCATCGACAGATTAGTCCCTGATGAGAGCATAGCAGATGCGATACATCGAGAGATGGAGATATATGATAATGCTCTTCACTTGATGGGTTTTCCTGTTGCAATTCGCAACCGCAGTACGATGCGTTCAGGTAAATTGTTTATTTTCATATTTAAGTTTCATCTTATATTACTGTGGATTATGTTTATAATGTTTGTCTTTTTCTACAGATGTTTGGTGGAACAGGTTTGGACAAAGGTTTGGAACTGATTGTCCAAACTTTAAAGATTTTGTAGTGAGAGTCTTAAGCCAAACCTGTAGTACAACAGGTTGTGAAAGAAATTGAAGTGTTTTTGAACACATCCATACAAAGAAGCACAACAGGTTGGAACACAAAAGACTAAATGATTTAGTTTATATTCGTTGTAACATGCGCCTTCGTGAAAGGTAATGTTGTATTACTTTCAAATTTTCAATTCAATATAGTTTAACTTCAGTCTTTAATTGTTAATATTATTTACTAATTGTTTATCTTTGTTTGTCGTAGGCTCGATTTGAGTGTTATTTGTGAAGTGCTTTTATTTGAAGACTCGATTTGAGTGTTATTTGAAGATTGGGGGATTTACGAAGTGCTTTTATTTTCAGGTTTGTGTTTGAATTAAAGTACTCCATTGAGATGACAGGAAGGGGTGGTAGAGACTCTCATTTAAAGTCTGATGATCCGGCATGGCAGTGGGGTATACTAGTTGAGGGTTTAAGGTTAAAAATCGAATGCTTATTTTGTGAAAAGGTCGTTAGTTGTGAAATTTCAAGGTTGAAACACCACCGAGCAGGAATCAAGAAAGAAGTTGCTCCATGCACAGGCAGAGTTAGAAGTGTGCCAGAAGGTATTAAATGGCAATGCTTGCAGATGATTGAGAGCATACAGGAAAGGAGACAACAAAAAAATGATCCACTGGAGTTGGATTCACTGATAGTTTGCCTTCAGATGCTAGAACAGATATTGGTAGTAGCAGTTCGCGAGCACCTAGCAGGGGAAAGAGGGTTGCAGCAGGTGGCAGAAGAGGAAGTTTAGGAAGGAGTAGAGGAAGAGCTTCTTCTTCTAGCATACATTCGTTCTTTTCTCCTTCCACTACACCTGGTGCTCAGTCAAGAATTCGTGCTGCTATGGCTTCAGAACAACTGCATGATCAAGCAGACCTTGCAGTGGGCAGATGGTTTTATGATGCATGCATTCCATTTAATGCAGCAAAAAGTTTTCATTTTCAAGCAATGGCAGATGCAATTGCTAATATTGGTTTAGGATACAGGATGCCCTCTTATCAGAAGTTGAGAGGGAAGATATTAGATCAGACCGTGATTGAAGTGTAGCAATATTGTTTGACTTTGAGACAATCGTGGAAGGAAACAGGATGCACTATCATGGCAGATGGATGGACCGATAGGCGAGGAAGGACATTGCTAAACTTTCTTATATATTGTCTTAAAGGACTCATGTTTTTGAGATCTCTAGATATGTCAGAGGAGAGGCACACTGCAGAGATCCTACGAGAGGAATTTGATAAGGTTATACAGGAGGTTGGGCTAGAAAATGTAGTCCAATTGATTATAGATAATGCACCTAACTACAAAGCAGCTGGAAAGGAGTTAGCTAATATTTATGGGACTTTCTATTGGATACCATGTGCAACCCATTGTTTAGATCTCATCCTCGAGGACATTGGTGAGATGGATGAAATAAAGGCAGCAACTGAGTGTTGCCAAGATATTACAAAATTCATTTACAACCATGCATTTGTTTTGTGTATGATAAGGAGATACACAGAAGGTGCAGAGCTTCTTCGCACAGCTGCAACTCGGTTCGCAACAAACTTCTTATATGTACAGAGTATTGTGAGACAGAAGCAAGCTTTAAAGAGAATGTTCTCCTCAGATGAGTGGCAACAATTTGCAGATTTGCCTCAAAACAGAAGGAACAGAAAGTTAAATGAGATTGCAGAAACGGTTATTAGAAGTTCATTTTAAAATGCATGTATCAGATTATTGAAAATTACTTATCCTTTAGTGAAAGTTTTGAGATTGGCTGACAGCGAGGAGAAACCATCTATGGGCTACCTTTATGAAGCCATGGACATGGCAAAAGAAGCAATAAAAAATAATTTTAATGGAAAAAAAGAGATTATGTGCCCGTGTGGAAAATAATTGATAGTAGATGGAATAAACAATTGCATCAGCCTATTCATGCAGCAGCCTACTATCTAAACCCATCATTGAGGTACTCAGCAACCTTCAAAAGGGATGGTGAGGTTAATCGAAGAATCATTGAATGCATCGACAGATTAGTCCCTGATGAGAGCATAGCAGATGCGATACATCGAGAGATGGAGATATATGATAATGCTCTTCACTTGATGGGTTTTCCTGTTGCAATTCGCAACCGCAGTATTATGCGTCTAGGTAAATTGTTTATTTTTATATTTAAGTTTCATCTTATATTACTATGGATTATGTCTATAATGTTTGTCTTTTTCTACAGATGTTTGGTGGAACAGGTTTGGAACTGATTGTCCAAACTTTAAAGATTTTGTAGTGAGAGTCTTAAGCCAAACTTGTAGTGCAACAGGTTGTGAAAGAAATTGAAGTGTTTTTGAACACATCCATACAAAGAAGCGCAACAGGTTGGAACACAAAAAACTAAATGATTTAGTTTATATTCGTTGTAACATGCGCCTTCGTGAAAGGTAATGTTGTATTACTTTCAAATTTTCAATTCAATATAGTTTAACTTCAGTCTTCAATTGTTAATATTATTTACTAATTGTTTATCTTTGTTTGTCGTAGGCAATTAAAAAAAGTAAATAGAGAAGAAAGTCACTTCGATCCAATAAGTTTGGATAATTTTGATATATTAGAAGATTGGGTTATGGAAGACACTGAAGAAAATACTCTCCTAACTGAAGAAGACGTTGCTTGGATTAATTTGGAAGGAGCGCAACAACAATATCAAGGAGATAAGAATTTGATTTTCAAGAAGAAGGTGTCGCTGATGATGATGATGAGGATCTGCAACAAGGAGAAGATGAAGATTATTTAGTTGATGATCCTGATTACAATTTGTAAAATGTAACTGTGTCTGTAATGTGTATTTCATTTTTTGAATTCAAAATATGTAAATTGAGATGCAATTGTTCAATGTTGAATGCTCAATCTATACTAAACTTATAGTATATGAATTTAAAGCAATTACCTGATTTTTTCTGAATTTTTTCGATTTTTTTCGGATTTTTACTAAATTTTATTGATTTTTAATTAATTTTTGTATTATTTTAATATTAAAGTACGATACGATACGATACGCCCGTATCGTGGAGCCCAACGATACACGATACGATGCGCGTCAGACAACACTGCTTTAAATCTTTATTTATGATAATACCAACTCAGTTTCGAGCCTTTTCTTTACCTGAGTATTTAAATCCTGTATCCTCTATCTCCAACCCATCTTGTCTCTTATAAACATAGAATATATAAAATATGAATCTTTTTCCGAATCATAGTATCTACCACCTCCGTTAGCTTACTGGATAATGTTCTGCTTTTCCAAGAACCAATACACATCTTATTATCTAGGACTAGCTTCCTTATCCCCCCGCATCTGTCCATATTCAAAATGCGGAGACCCTCTCTGAAAATTTTTCACTACATTCAGACGGCAATGTAGTGGGACTAACTTCTTCACCCACACCCATCCATGATGTGGGAACCCTCTTTGCAATTGATTCACTACATTCGAGCGAAAATGTAGTGGCCCTTGCTTACTTATCACTCCATTCAGGCTTTACAACGCGTCGCTAGACGGGGACGCTCCAAAGCATTTTTGTAATCCATGTTATAAAAATCCGACAAAGTTTTATGCTAGCTGTCGGAAGCCTAATACAACCCTCTTCCTTTATCCGGGCTTGGGACCGGCAATGCATGGGTGATCCCTTACTTGGGCGGATTTGCAAAATAAGTATGAAGGAGCATTGTTATTAAACTGTTTATTGCCTTTCATTCTGATTGGTAGTAGTGAAGTACTGATATCACTGGTAATCTGAATAACTTGCCGGATGTGATGTTATACTGTCATTTTTGCCTGCAGTCAGGCCACTTGCCTGATTGGATATTTCTGTTAAATTCTTTGGCATATGTTGCATTCTCATGTCTTCTCGTGCTTTTTGTATATTAAGTTTCATTACTGTTTCAGATGTTGGTTGATGATATCGGGGATGTAACAATTACTAATGATGGGGCTACCATACTCAAAATGTTGGAAGTGGAGCATCCTGCAGCAAAGGTAAACCACTTACCTTCTTTTCCTATATTCAGGCACCTTCACCTTTTCCCCAAATGCCATGCCTTTTTCTTTTGGCTGGAGGGCATAAATAATATTATGGGACCTGCAACATATGCATCTCTTTGTTGTTGTACTGTTTATTGTTTTTAGCTAAACTATTTCAACTCAGTTAACATATTTTCTTTTGCTTTCGGGGCCACAGGTTCTGGTAGAGTTGGCTGAACTTCAAGACCGTGAAGTTGGAGATGGGACAACATCAGTAGTTATCATAGCTGCTGAGCTATTGAAGGTATCTTGCAAATACAACATGAGTTATTGGTAAACTTTGTTCAGTTCCATTAATAACTTTCAGAACAATGTAAGAAATTAAGATTCTTCTTCCTGCACTTTTTCTGATTCGTTCTTTCACTGTTCCAGAGAGCAAATGATCTTGTCCGGAGTAAAATCCATCCAACATCCATAATCAGTGGATATAGGGTGAGTTTGCCGTTCTTGAAAGATGATAATAGTGTAGTATCTATTTGCCATTCTCAATCTTTACTGTGGTGCAGCTTGCCATGAGAGAAACGTGCAAATATATTGACAACAAGCTAGCTGTCAAGGTATGTCTCTGCTGTTCTTGTTACTATCCGATGTGGTTAATTGTGTTGAGGTTCTACCTGATTGTAAGCATTGTAAATTGTGGCATACATTTATGCACATGTTACTAGATCTAATATCTTCTGAATTGGTTCAGTGGCTTGTGTACCCATTATCTTCTCTTTGTCCACTTCAGAAATTGGGCTTCTTGTCTAGCTTTTGTTGCAGATTAGAGGTCCTTTTGTTTCATTCAACATTGGATCAGATTCATCAGAGTGACGAGTTCAAATGGTGCATACATGCCAATCAGCAGAACTTAATGTTTTGTAGTTTCCTGTATCAAGTGATGTGAATGGTGGAGGATGCATTGATGCTTTCAGTTTGTAATGAAAAAGGATAATATGAGCCTACTAAGAAAAGCTCTTGCTTCTATTGAGTAGGCCTCGCTTGCTTTATTAATTTGTCTACTCACTATAATATGGATATCATTTCATCACAAATGGACATAATTGGTTGATTCAGCTCCGGTTTTGATCCTGAATGCACCACAATAGTGTTTTTTGGAATGATCATGTGTAGTGATTTTAATCTGAGTCACATTGGTTGCTGGAATCTGTTCGTAAGATGAGTTAATTGAGATTTATCTACTTGAAGCGGATTTTCCTGTGTTTATCTATCTTTTATACATTAGTTCTTAGCTTTTGATGCTTAGCTGAAATTTATTTAGCAACTTTTGCAATTCTTGTCCATATTCTTCTTTTGCTATTAGGTTTTAGTTACAGGTATATCTTGTTGCCTTTGGCAGGTTGAGAAACTGGGAAAAGATTCGCTTATAAATTGTGCAAAGACAAGTATTTCCTCCAAAATAGTTGCAACTGACAGTGATTTCTTTGCAAATATGGTAAAATTTTACTGTTTTTTATTAGTAACGAATGCCTTATTTTTCTATGCGATGATTCATTGACGAATCCATGGTGCATCTCTTCCATGTAGCACCTCGAGGTCTATCTTCCATTCTGAACATTTTGGGTTTAGGGTTATCTAGGTTTTGCAATTCAACGAGGGCTTGTTCTTCACTCAAGCTAAGGATATGCATTGTGGAAATAAAGACGTCATTTCAGTGACTTGTGCACATGAGTATATGATGTCATTCTGATGCATGTTTTATCTTGAGTGTGAACACTTGTGTGTGTGTGAGCATGTACATGTGTCAGTGAATTAGCATGGGCCTTGTGTAGTGCACACACTTTTACCACTGCTCAGGCAGAAGAATGTAACCTTGTCTTGGTTTCTGGTCTTGAACCATTTGCTTACATTAACTTAGACTCCATGGGGTGGAAACAGTGGCAGACCTATCCGTGGGAAAGGTGAGTGCCACTTCATCTGGAATGCAACAAATGAAAATCCAGAAAATCTGTCCAAGCAGTCTGAAGTTATCAACAAATTGTATATACTACCTCACGTGAATTTCACCCCACTGAAGTTCGGCTCACCCTAGAAAATTTTGTAGGACACTATTGTATGGGAAGTTGGAAACCATTGTTTTTCTCACTACGTGAGATGGTTTGCTATCAATGTCATTGATATTCTGGCTCAAACTGTTGGAAAACATTTTATTTTATGCCCGATAGCTGTGTATCACTAACACCCAACATTGCCCTCCAAGGGCATGGATATTCTGGAAACTTCATAGATTTGGAGTGACGTAATTCTTTATTGTTCCACTTCTCTTTTCTCTCCCAAAACTGTTTGCTTCAGGAAAATAGACTCCCATTGTTATCGTTCTACAGGATGGGTGATTTTACTCATCTGATGGTGTCTCACATCCTCTAATACATATTTTGACTGGTTATTTATCTATCCAGGTTGTTGATGCCGTTCAAGCAGTGAAAATGACCACTGAGAGGGGGGAAGTTAAATACCCCATTAAGGTTAGTGTTTTGTAATTTGAGTTTATAGCAGGCCTGACAGTTATTTATTTTTTTAAGTCCACGATACACATGTCTGTGAGATGGCTCTAATTTTTCATTTTGGATGAAAACCTGCTTCACAGCATGAGGCAATGAGAGAATAGCACTAGCAGTTATTGTTAGCTATTTTCTATTTAAATATTTACTTCTTATTTGAACAACCTGATCCAAATAACAAATATCCATGAGTTGGATCTGCTTGCATTGTGGATGAGAGACCCACGGGTATGGCACTAGTCAATGAAAGATTGGTCAATGACTAGCCACAGCATGGCGATGCTGTAGCAGTCAGTTGTTATTTGGACTGTGTAAACAACCAACGGATACGGACAATGTGGTCTTATGCAAGTAGAAGCATTCTTGTTTCTTGTCATGTGATGGAAAATCCCTGTTTTCTTTCTTTTTTTCTTCTTTTCCGTGAATTGTCTGTTGAGGTTATATAGCAACGGCTATAGGAATTAAACTTGATCTCACCTTCTGTCATTTTAAGGGGCCGGTATGATAGAGTGGCAAACTTAAGTAAGTTTATTTAGTACGTTTTTGGTGGTATACAGATGATGATATGGTCAGTATTTATCTATTTCATGCTTGGTTGGGAGCATGTTTACATAAATGTGGCTCTATTTCAGGCCATAAACATTCTGAAAGCGCATGGGAAAAGCGCAAAGGGCAGCTACCTGTTAAAAGGTTATGCTCTAAACACAGGCCGTGCTGCACAAGGAATGCCTACAAGAGTTGCACCTGCAAGAATTGCTTGTCTTGATTTCAATCTTCAAAGGACCAAGATGCAACTGGGTGTGCAAGTGTTGGTCACTGACCCAAGGGAGCTAGAGAAAATTCGTCAAAGGTAATGACTGCTATGACTTGATTTTGGATGTAGAAAGTTGCCTTGTGCTCCTAAGGGTTAAACAGTGTTCTCAGAAGAAATTATAATCTATACATTTTTTCTGTGCCAGTTTACATTGTTGTAACTTGCCTTTTCAAACCATCCCTTTTACCTCTTTCAGTATATGCGTTATAATCTTATTGAGAATTATTAAGTTTAGCATATGGTCTATGAGAAAAACATTCAATTTTATCTATATGTTCAACAAGCAGAAGCCAATAACTACTGACTGCTCATTGGTGTTGTTAATCAGTAGAACTGTCAAACAGAATTCACGCTACCGTATTCTAAGTTGCCATTAGTAGTATCACGGTGTGATGTAAAAATGGTACCTACAAAAAATGTTATACAACAACAACAACAACAACTAAGCCTTTTCCCATACTAGATGGGGTCAGCTACATGAATTCTTTATTTTTTTATAGAATCCATGATAAGTAAAACAAGGTTTTATGCTGGTTGTCGGAAACCTAACACAACCCTCTTCTTTTATTTGAGTTTAGGATCGGCCATGCAAGGGTGATCCCTTACATGAGCAGAGTTACCTACAGAAAATGTGATAAGTTGCTAATATTGTACACTTTTTAGAAATAATTATGCATTCACTGGCCATTGAACTGGTCAGTTTCAATATATCCTACAAAAACAAATATTGCAGTTTTCACTCGCTAAAGTTGCACCACGGTCATGTATGAGACATTCAACAACAACAACAACTAAGCCTTTTCCCTAAGGGGTCGGCTACATGGATTCTTATGTAGATTCTTTGTTTCCACATAGCCCTATCATAATTTGTAGAATTCATGGTAGATAAGTCCGACAAAGTTTTACGTTGGTTGTTGGAACTCGGAAGCCTAACACAACCCTCCCCCTTTATCTGGGCTTGAGACCGGTCATGCAAGGGTGATCCCTTAGATGAGGGGAGTTGGTCATGTATGAGACATTCTTAATATTTTTTCTCATGGACCTTTGAACATACATTTTAAAATAATTCAGGGTTTCCCATACTTTTTTAAATAATTGAGGACTTTCCTGTGACTGAGGTTTGTATATGCCCTTTATTCAAGGGTGCTGTGTTTGAGTTCATGATTGACATTGCTTATTAGCAGTTTCACTTATCGCGAAGAATTTTATTTTGAATTTGGCTCTATATGTCTTATGATACTGAACACCTATGATGACGTGTTGCCTCAACTTGTTGGATGTTTGTTCACTGACTTATTTGAATTGACATTCTTTATTGCCATTTTCTAGGCACAATGGTTCCAAGCGCCTCCAGACAGCACACTAACTCTTTAGTTTCTTATGCATATACAGTCGCAACACGCCTTTGTATCTTCTGAACAACGGTTATGTAGTAGTTCTGAGTTTGCTTTGCTCTCCACAGGGAAGCAGATATAACAAAAGAGCGTATTGACAAACTTCTGAAAGCTGGAGCCAATGTTATTCTAACAACTAAGGGAATTGATGACATGGCACTTAAGGCATGCATATTTGAAATTTCTTCATTTCTTTTTATGCATAGCCATGGAAAACCTCTTTTTGTTTGCTAACTTGTTAATTCTGCACGTTTTCATTCAGTACTTTGTAGAAGCTGGTGCTATTGCTGTTAGGCGTGTTAGAAAGGAGGATTTACGCCATGTGGCTAAAGCATCTGGTGCAACTCAGGTACCAATCAGAATGATTGGCTCTGGCTGAGTCTATCCACATATGATGACTGTCATTGATCTTTACCCTGTAGGTTCTCACATTCGCTGACATGGAAGGCAAGGAGACGTTTGACCCTTCACTGCTTGGTTATGCAGACGAAGTAGTTGAGGAACGTATAGCTGATGATGATGTGATCATGGTGAAAGGAACGAAGAATACAAGTGCTGTGAGTACATCACTATGTAGTTCTGTAGGACCTATTTCTCTTATTGTTGGTCAGGTTTATAGGTTTATTTCCATTTTGTTAGGTATCGTTGATCCTCAGAGGAGCAAATGATCACATGCTGGATGAGATGGAGCGATCATTGCATGATGCCGTGTGCATTGTGAAGAGAACTCTTGAGTCTAATACAGTACGTCATGAACCGTGGCCTGTTTGTTTTGTCTTTATTCCTGATCTGGTTGTTAATCTACCTTTCGTTCTTTATGGCCATTCTAGACTTGACATCTAGGTTTTGACCAAGATGGTTCTTTGAAACCGTGTTATCTGGTGGGCCTGTGTCTAGGTAGAAAATAGTTGTCCCTAGTACATGGAAATAAGCATATGAAAAGTTTTCACAGGCGATTAGGCACATACCCCTTATGTTGTGTCTAATCTCGGTTTAGAAATGCTCTCATGGGCTATGTCACACGGGTGAGGGTGCGGACATGAGTGTGGGTGAAGGTGCGGGATACGACAAATTTTAAAATTTTTGGGTGCGGCAACACGGCTAGGTTATATAATATTATATATATAATATTCAAGCTGCAACAAGTGAGACACCAATTAACATAAGTACATGACAATAGTAAGTACACAATTTTATATTAAAGCAAAACACATAAATGTTAAACAACTATTAATTTCATCATAATACACAAATCAATCTTCACTATCTGGACCCATTTATCCAAAAAGACCCGAACTTCAAAATCGATACCAGATTTTGAAGCGTGGAATATCCACACAAAAGGAAGTGAAAAAGGTCCGTGTTGAGATATTTTTCTATGTTCACCGGTAGAGTTTCATGGGAGATGATGGAACACAAGCTAAAGGAGCATTTTGGAAACTATGGTGAGGTAACTCAGGTGGTCATCATGGGAGATAAGGTCACGAGTCGACTAAGAGGCTTTGGTTTCATCGTCTTCATGGATTACTCTCTCTTTGATCGGGTTTTCCAAGATAAATACACCATAGACGGTAGAACTGTGAGTTAAAAAAAAAGAAATTGCATTTTTTTTGCCATGCTGCACCGACACGGTGTAGGTGTCGGTATCGGTGTCGCACCCGTGTCGAGGTAGACACTCCACCTCTTAGAAGTGTCTGTGTGACTTAGCTCATGGGGTTTAACCCATTTGAAAGTGTTTTGGCTGCTAAGGGTCAGTCTAGGTTTGATTCTCATGGGTGCTAATCTTGCTGAACAAGCCCGTTCCCATTGTTGGCACTGGGTGTCCTAGCCGAGTTTTATATTGGATTATTTCAAGTCTTGTCAGGTAGTTTTTCCTAGTTACCGATGAAAACAACCACAATGCATTACTAATTGAAATAATGTGTGGAATCAAATGAATAATATTGGATTATTTCAAGTCTTGTCAGGTAGTTTTTCCTAGTTACCGATGAAAACAACCACAATGCATAACTAATTGAAATTATGTGTGGAATCAAATGAATACTGCAATGGAGCACAAGCTTTCTCGTATAACATTTCATTTTTGAATATCTTCTGGTGTAGATTCTATAGGAAGTCCACTGTCCGATCATATATCTTTCTTAGTTGCTTGCTATTTTAAAAGGGTCTAGCTATTTAGTTCTAAATAATTGTTGATGATCTTTATCAGCTTGCTATCTCGATTTATATGCAGGTTGTGTTCCATGGATACCTTAGAAAGTTTTCTCTCATATTAAAAGATGAAAGAAACTCAAATGCGTGATTTTATTTATGTTGGTACAGGTTGTTGCTGGTGGTGGTGCAGTTGAGGCGGCTTTGTCTGTATATCTGGAGCATTTTGCTACATCGCTTGGATCCAGAGAACAGCTAGCTATTGCTGAATTTGCTGAAGCCCTTCTTATCATACCTAAGGTACTTCATTGTGTAGTTTTGTTTCTTGATCTCGCGTTGGGGCACCTCCTGCTTGTCTTGTTGCTTCTGCCTCCTTTGACTCAGCTTGTTAGTTTACTGCAGGTTCTTGCTGTCAATGCTGCAAAGGATGCAACTGATCTGGTTGCCAAATTACGTGCTTACCACCACACTGCACAGATGAAGGCTGACAAACAGCACCTCTCTAGGTGTGGGTCTTTCTTGGTTATTCTTTTAACAAAAATCTGTTTGTTTTCGAATGTGTGATGGTTGCTGGTATTTCTAGCAGATTTGCTAGAAGACACATACAAATCAATTTGGTGGGTTATAAAAAGAGCTCTCTGGTTGGATGATGACATGGGGTAGTTGAACTTTTTTTTTGTCAGACTAAAGGACATCTCAAAAGATTTTCAATTTAGCAAAGTTTCCTGGAATTGCTTAAGGTCTAGCACTGTTATATGTCAAGATTCTGTTTTCCGATCACTGTAGATATGTCGCCCTTCTAGGAGCCTCCTAAGACTGGTGTCTAGTGGTTAATTCTCTAATGATCTAATCCAAGAGCCAACTTGTCCCGTCAGCAGGATGGTGGTACCCATACCCACCACGAGGTATTTCTTTGATCACAAAATCCAGTTAGATCATTGTTATCACTTGGCCCAGTCAGGGAGTCATAGCCCTTTCTTGTATCTAGCTGAAACTTGGTTGATTGACTATGAATTTCAGCTGTGTTTGAGTCATGATAAGTTGACTTACAGTCCTCTGGATGAATCGGTTAGCTCGTCTTCATCTCACAGGTACGAGGTGTGACTTAGAGGATCTGCTGGTTGGGTCGGCTTCTTTGTGTTGTCTCAATTAGTTGGGTCTTGTTCCTTTTTGTGTGTAACCATCGTACGTTTGATGCATTAACTATTGAAACTAGAGGTAGGCCGCGCTATTTGTTTTTTCGGCTTTTAAAGTTCAAACCAAGTTTTTGGCATTTCAATTTAATAAGTCGTTCATAATGTTGAAATATTTGTGTTGATTTCTGGCATTGAAGCATGGGTTTGGAGCTATCAAAAGGAACTGTCAGAAATAATCTTGAGGCCGGAGTTCTTGAACCAGCCATGAGCAAAGTGAAGATTATTCAGGTTTTCGAGATTGTTCTTTTGTTGCTTCCCTTGTTTTGAAATCGAGATAGATCTGTTGTTACATTTTGTAATTTTCTTGTATACTCACATCCCTTTCTCTTTTGCTGGTTCCTGTTTCCCAAAAACTCCAGTTTGCAACTGAAGCTGCAATAACAATTCTGCGAATCGATGACATGATCAAGCTAATCAAAGACGAACAAAATGAAGAGTAGAGAAATAGGGAAACAAAGATCTGAGCATCAAACTTAAGTTTTGTAGGGTAACTGGTTTTGCTTGTAGAAGTAAGCTATCTTTTGCTCTTTCTCTGAAATGTTGGAGGTAGACAGTTCCTTATTTTCCTGCTTTGTATTTCACAGGTAGGATGGATCATGATAATGCTCAAGACTTGATTTTGCAGAAAAGCTCCATTTCTTGGGAACTTCCTCGTTAGTGAGAACACGCATGGGCAAAAAAAGACAAGTAGTTCTATATGTATGGGGGTTCTTTGTTCCTACAGATTATTTGTTTATTTATATTCCATACTTGTTTGTTTGTACCTTTTTGTCCATGGTTGGTGATTTCCTTTGTGAATTAACCATTCGGATGAAGATTGTGATCACCATAAATATGGATTTTTGACATTTAGTCACTTGTAGCTAATGAGGACAAACAATTGTTTGAAGGCGAGTAATGAAACTGCTGAGCTAGATCAGGGCACAACTTGTTCGCATAAATGCAACGGACTTCAGTTGTGTTTGGTATTGCTATACTATAATTGGTGGGTCTTTTATCTAGCGGCAGGACCTTTCTAGCTCTAATGTACTGAATCTATCACAGCTCCGAAGTTGAGTTTCTTCGAGGAATTTATCAGTATGGGTCTCTGGGAAGTCCTCGTGTTGCATCCTCTAAGGGTAGGATTCTTCACATCCAATAATAAACAAAGGCCTACTTATATATATATATATATATATATATATATATATATATATATATATATATATATATATATATAGTTCAAAACAATGTCACTACCATCTTTTAAGTATCTGATTTTTTCGTGTCCTTTCATCGTGTTCATGAAACTGTGACATGATCATGAAGGAGTCCTCAAGCTCATTTTGTTGATTGGGGCAGCTTAGTTAAAAATTAGTCGGCCATAAGAAAGATGGTCGGTGCGGAACTCGTCGAATCTTTAGGTGGTGTTTGACAGTGGGTTGCACGTAAGCAGGATACGCCGTTCCATTGTCCTTTCAGGATACAAACATACGGTGAGTGGGCCTTTAATTTCAGCCTCCTGAGATGGAACGGAGAGATCATGGATCGTGTGGCGTTAATACACCTAGTACTAGTATCAATAGACTTAAACTCGTGGGCTTATAATCATGGTTTCTTTTTTGAAGAATCAGAGTTCTATCTTTAATATAGGGTACCATTAATGTTTGGGTTTTCGTACAAAGTGAAGAAATCACATGAGAGAGGACGTCCTCGGGCTTATTGAAGCTCAAGAGTTTAGTTCTTGTGGGCCATCTCCCATGTGGTAATGATATGTTTTACTCAAATTAGATCTCTGATACCATAGTTTCATTCCAATTGATGGACAACGCAACTTGGTTGTATGTAGACATGGCTGGTTCAAAATCGGTTCAATGGTTTGAACAGGAATTGAATCGGCCGTAGAACCGTTGATAACTGGAACCAATCGGCCCGAAACCTATTTGAGTAAAACATTGGTACAATGCATTATTGGAAATCAGTCCCTAAATCGTAACCAGAGACCCCTTCGCGGTTTCAAGCTGCTTATATAACTTTTTTCCATTCACAATCACAAGTAGTCACCTTTTAGCGTTGATGTTGGTTGGGAGTTCGACTCCCATGAGGTGTGACATTCAATTTTATAAAAAAAGCTTCTTTGACCGGCCCTCCAAAACCGGCGGTTCTTGAACCAAACCGGCTTCAGCTTGGTTACGGTTTGGGGTGAATTGGAACCGGACATGTCTAGTTGTATGATCTAAACATACAGTACTGGTGGGGCCACGGGCCCTTCTGTGCAGTATGTACTGCGAACCACGTTTGATCAGCAGACGAACTGAGACTATGGTCTCTGTAGGGCAGGGCCTAGGCCCTGTTAGCAAATGTTCTTAGTTGAGTCCGTCTTATTCTGAAGCAAATACCCACTACGTTTATCCAACATCCTGGTCCAATGAGAAATTCATCCTTAAATATTCACTCTCTGAGTTTGGGAAAAACAGAAGGATTATGTTAGATAGCTGGTGTGCCGTACAAAACTTCGTGGGATCTTTTGTCCCTTACAAAATACACCAAATTCTATTGGAACTATGATAGTACTGGGATGGGTTACATCTTGAGAAGTCTTCGTCTCAACCCCTTTGCCCAACCCATCTCAGGGATGGTAACCGAACCGCTGCTTGCACATCAGCTCTGTTTGGCTCGTGATATGAATCCATTAATTCGTTCATCGTTGCTTATTTGTCAAAGAATATGATTTTATTTTGTTGATCATTGCTTTTATACTAAATTGTTTTGATAAAAGTGATAAAATCTTTTAGTTACTATACTCACATGTGAGCTATTGATTTTGAAGGGGCTCAAACTTGTGGAATGGAGCAATAAAACATGATCTTGCATTTTTTTTTAGTTGGATGCTGATGTGTTTCAAGTTACAGTGCAGCGGCGAACAAGAAGATAAGGGTTGGATTCGCTTTGCTTTTACTATGAGTAGAGATACTGACTTTTCTTCTTTAAAAACATGTTAGGGATTTAAAAAAGGCCCATTATGTTAATCTAATGAAGGGCCTGACTTGTGGCACCTTCTTGCCCATGTAACTTGGATTTTTTTGGTTTAATGACTGTCTGAATCTGTATTATATTGATATCACACTTTTTTCTTCCGGAATCAACTATTTATATATGATTCTATGCCTTTTCTATCTAGTCGGACACGTGAAAAGATGGAGACAAGGTTACCATCAACATGCTATGCCAACTGGGGTGGATTCTCATTAATTGATGGTTAGGTAATCTTGAACATTGAAGAATGCAATTATGACCGAACTTTGGCTCTAAGATGGGTTATGTAATCCTGAATTTCGAATAATGCATTGTACCAACCTCTATGATTCAGGCAGTAATTTCGTGTTTCTGACTTTGTTTTCGTGTCAAACTCAAGACAAGAATATTTTTTGTTGGTGTTGCTTTAGTACTTGTTGGGTCATGTTTGTGATGGGTTCTCTAACCTTACCAACAGTTTTGTGCTTTGGGTTGCATCAACTTGTGTTTGTCTGATATATAGGTAGAGATGCCCGGTTCCAAACCACACCCGCGGTGCCAACAGGAATCGAACCATTTGCGGAACCTGAAATACTTTCTGGGTTATCCGTATAAGGTGTTTGAAATCGCCTTCCCTCTGTGTGTGTGTGCGGGCATGCATGCACCCGCCAGAGAGAGAGAGAGAGAGATAAGGCCGGGTATGAGGGCTCAAACAAAGGCGAACATGCTGTAGCTTGGGGTAGGGGGAGAGTGACCAAGTGGTTGAGTGCACCATGCAAGCCATGTGGATTTGATGTTGGGTCCATTAGTGGTTGATCAGGTGGGTCCTCTATGCATGCTACGACAACAAAGGTGCAGACTCACAATTAATGAACATCAAATTTATAATAAACACATGAAACTTATTGTAATTTTACAAGTTTAATGTATTTGGGTCGTCCAGCATTTATTTCAGGAGCTGAGTCGAGCTTGGTTTGATTTAACGTCACTGAGCTTGATTTAGAGCGGAGACTAATTGATTCAATCTTGGGTGGGTTCAAATGAGCAAAGGGAGTCGAGCTTGAGTTGTTTGAACATATAACTTGAGCGTGAGCTTGAAGATTCAAGACTGATTTCAGCTGAGCACTTTCTTAATGAATCGGGCCGATTTTGCTGGTTTTCGAGCTCGAGTTGGCTCCATCGCACCCCTAGTGTGTGTGTTTTGTCTCTTTGTACACACCTGTGCGTGTGTGCCCATATGTGGTTCAGTTTTATATGAACCACAAATTGTTGGGGCCGACCTGCACGAGGAAAAGCCTGTCACCCACCTACAAATTGCAATATGCCCGCCATAAATGTGGTTAATTGTAGGCTCAAGAACAATAGCGTCGGATCCTTACTTCAACTACAAGCATCTGATGCAGACTCACAATTATCAGTAATTTTTGGTGTAACTGTTTGTTCTTTTCCAATGCAAACAATTCTTTGAAACATTTCTCCAACTCAAGCGTATCATCATCCATTCAATAATCCATAATCCTCTTGTTCCGACAATACAAAGTTAAAGAATCCATATAACCAACCTCACTTAGTGTGAGAAAACGCTTTGCCCATTCAATAATCGACGATACAAAGTTAAAATAATCCATATAACCAACCTCACTTAGTGTGAGAAAACGCTTTGCCCATTCAATAATCGACGATACAAAGTTAAAAAAATCCATATAACCAACCTCACTTAGTGCGAGAAAATGCTTTGCCCATTCAATAATCCATAATCCTCTTGTTCCGACGATACAAACTTAAAGAATCCATATAACCAACCCCACTTAGTGTGAGAAAACGCTTGGTTGTTGTTGATAAAGTTCCAATAAATGTCACGGTCTTATAGTACTGTCATGGTGGTAAGAAATCTCAACCTTTGAGTCTTGTATGATCCTATTGCCGATAACAAAACCTAACCTAAAGGAAAAAATTATGTTGTGCTTTTAATATAATCGATTCAATAATGCTCACCCTTATTAATCCTTGCTATCTAATCTTTGATTATAAAAGATTCTGGAGATCCTCGTACCCCTAAAATAATACACCATTTGACTGTGACACAATTGTAGAACTGTGCTATTTTGTTGGAGTTATTTGCATGTATAGGCCCTGTTATATATACTCAAAACTCCAACTTGTTAGAATCACTCTGTGTGTGTGTGTACGCGCACTCACGTGTATAACAAACCCCTTGGAGCTATGTAATGCTTCAACCTTCCATTCACTAAAACACAAGCAAGATTTACCTGATACATGCGTCCCTCGGGATCAAACTCGTGACCTTCGAATGTAGAAGTATGGAATGTTGATGGATGGTATACGTGTTAAATAATTTATTGCAATGTATGGATATAAAATATACTTCAAGATATATATGGATCCTGCTTATAACGGACATGCTTATTCACCTTCATTCATTGTTTTTTTATCGCATGAATATAACTTTAAAATTTTTAACAACAACAACTAAACCTTTTTCCATATTAGACGGGGTCGGCTACATGGATTCTTTGTTTCCACGTAGCTCAATCATGCGCCATGTTAGCAGTTAACTCAACTTTAAAAATTTTAAGTTTTTAAAAAATTATAAATGATAATGTTATTAAAATGATGATCAAGATTGAATTTATATATATAGCAAATTATGTCATTCCCGGTGATATTAGCAAACAAGACAGAAAATGCCAGTTAGGCATGGATCCTATGCCTTGTGAATACGGATATTTCAGAGGAGATCTGACGTCCCCATCTTTAACAAAAGAATCCGAATATATACAACTAAAATGGACGGCCGATCTTGCCCGATGCTCAAGGCTTTAGGCGTCTCGCATGGGAAGAAGCAATCCATGTTACTTGCAGTCGACAATACAATAAAAGGATATTTCTCTCGCGAACAGGCTGTGGCTCTGACGGATTCCTCTCTCTCTCTCAATTTTCATCAGAAACTCTTGTATTATTTTATATTTAATCATTTCGCTGCCATCGCACTCATTGCACGTTGTATGCCTTACGGCCTTTAGTTTACGTGTCTCTGTGATGGCATAAAATAGATGCCAAACTACACATAAGATACCTTCCGTCTTTCTCTCTCTCGGTGTGTACGTGTGTGGAGGAGAAGAGTGGGAGAATCCGCAGGGAAAAATAAAGACGGTGTGAGAAATGGAAGATTCGCACTGCTTGCACGGGTTTCCGATGTGTGATTTGTTACACATCGATGAATTACTCGACTTCTCCAACGAGGAGCTCTTTGACTCTCTCGATATCGACTCCCCACCAACCTCAACCACCTCGCCGGGGGCCGCCGGAGACAGCGACAGAAGTTTCTCGGGTAGTCGTGATACCATGGACGAGCTATGTATTCCGGTAGGATCTACTAGCGAGAGCTATTGACGTTTCGAACTCTTCTTTTTGGTTTTTACGCCGTTTTGGAGATTGCTCATTTTTTGCGTTTTTCTTTTTTGGTTGCTAGAGAGACGACATGATGGAACTAGCGTGGGTGTCGAACTGCGTGACGGAGTCGTTCTCCTTCGCCGGAAAGGGAAGTTCCAGCAGCGGAACGCCGTCCTTCCAGCCGGTGACAGCCGTCCCCCGCCGAGCTAGGAGCAAGCGCTCTCGTGCCTGTGACGACTGGACATTGCGGATAGTCAGGTTGACGTCGGCAAGTTTCTCGGCGGCGAGATGGCCGGATTCAGGGAGAAGACGGAAGGTGGGTGGGATTTCCGAGAGTGATCGAAAATGCACGCATTGCGCCTCGGAGAAGACCCCCCAGTGGAGGGCGGGGCCAATGGGACCTAAAACCCTCTGTAATGCTTGCGGCGTCCGGTACAAGTCCGGCCGCTTGCTGCCGGAATACCGTCCAGCGGCGAGCCCAACATTCGTTTCTAGCCAACATTCCAACTCCCACCAGAAAGTTATACAACTTCGGCGGCAGAAAGCCGGAATTCCTCACCAAGCTCCGGCGTTGACGAAACGCGATTAAGGAATACTAATTATGGAGTATGGTTGATGTATTATTCGATGAAAATTGCTGCACTCTCTGTACGAAATCGTCATCCGGCGAAGCACTTTCTCAAAATTTTTCCTTTTCTTTTTAATCCTTTAACCCAGAAAAATTGCAAGGAAAGATTGCAAGATCCGCCAATGGGGAGACGACCTTCTATAGAAGCTCTCTTTGAGGAACTCGGAAAACATGGAAGATGACTCTCTTTGTTCGAGCTTCGAGCTAAGTCCAATACACGCTCTTCATCTTCAATCAGTGAAGGTAGACCTGGGCGGCGGATCGCTGGTCCAGTTGATGGTTCCAGTTCTATCAAGACTTGGAACCGGAACTGAACTGTCCCCCTCCGGGTTCAGAACTTATTTCAAATCCAGTTTCAGGCGGATTCTGATTCCAGTTAGATTTCAGTTTTATTTGAAAATTTCATGAAACAAATGTAGGATTTTAAAATCGAAAGTGGTTCCAGTTCAGTTCTTGGATAGGTAGAACCACCAGAACTTGGAACTGAACCATGGGATCCCCAGTTTTGGACCTGGTTCCTAGGATGTTTTGGCTAGATCCAAACGGTCCACGTCTAAGTTAAAGGTCACCAACCAAACATGGACTGGGTGCTGCTGCAAAACGAACCGATCCGCAAGCAGCTCAATTCCTTTACCAGCCCTACCCTACTATTGTCAGGTAAAAGTTACAACTACTCTCGAACTTAAATGCATATAAAAGATTCTCCTTTGACCATTATGTTAGAAGAAGCATAAACAAGAGACAGAAAGAAAACATGCAATTGCTCATACTTGGATCCAAATGGCCATTTGATTTTACATGTAAACCAGAAACAGTGTAATCTATTTGAGATAATCTGATGATTTCACACGCAATGTGAAAATCGGACGTTTTTGCTAATGAATCCATAACAAAGTTTTAGTTTGTATGCTTTCATATTCATGGAGTGCATACATATTTTTCAGGCATAGGCAGCCAGAATTTTAGATATGACCATGAGAACCTGCATTGTTTGATCGACATTCAATTCCAGAAATGCAGATTATGTAAAAGCACTCGAAACTTTCTCAATGAATTCGAATGATAACCTGCTAGATGTTTATGTAAAAGCACTCGAAAATCTTTGGAGGACGGTTGTCTGTGGTGGCGGTACTGCTGCATTGATGAGTGAAACAAGCAAAAGGATGCACACTGAAGCATGGCTTGTGAATCCGCTCATCAACAATGCCAGCACTCGTAAATTAAGGGGTGTTGCTAATCTAGGGTTCGAGTTTGAGAAGACCCCACCTGAATGGTTTGTAAGAAGATGGAAAACTAAACCCGATGTGAAGCAGGTACAGTATTTTCATTACCTCCTTTGGCGGGTGCCTAATGAACCTGAAGCTTGTTGATTCTAGCTATTGGATCCAGATTTTGTGGCCATTTGATCTTAAACCACCCATAGGGCGTGACGCTTTTCTGGGAGGGGGCATTTATAACCATAAGCCAGCTATCTTTGGAACTATAAAATTTAATGTTGATGATCGATTGGGATCAACAATTTCTGTTTGATGATGAATTCACCATCGATTAAGATCATCATGGAGAACTCCGATCCCCATTTGCATGCATATATTCATAACTGTGGTCGATTAAGGATGGTGAGAGCTTCATTCATGTGGCTGAAAGAAGGGAGGCATAAGGCCATAGAGAGGGATAACATGATGGGCCCAGTGAGCTTGGTGAGTTGGTGGTGGTGCTGACTTCCTTTTTCACAAAGTAAACAGCCATCTCAATGTCCTCCATGTACGTGTATAACCAAATAATCGGAAATCTTTCTTGATACAGAGCTTGCTCCGCCCTCATTGTGGTAAATGAAAAAAGTAGAAAATAGAGCTTCATGAGCAAAGCCCAAATCTTGTTTTTACTGAACATAAAGCTTTAGCTGGGCAACTTTCGGTCTTTAAGTTGCATCCCTTTCGTCTTGTTTTCTATTCATGACAGGAATTAATTCAATGGAAGGCACTATCAGATGGTATTCTAGGCTCGACATGAATGCTTTAGTGAAAGAAGATTCAAGCAATGTCCGTTCAGTGACTCCACGAGAGGATTGTAAGGCAATGGCCATTCTCGGCAACCCCAGCACATAAACGCCTGGACTGTCTATCCAACCGTTATCTGTGGTCGGGTTACGGAAAGGATGGTCGTAACGGCCATAAAGGTCGAAACCTCCAGACAGTTACCAAATGACAAATGACACACGGTAACAGTTTGGATAAAGGGATTCCTAATAAGGAAAGCCTAGTGGGATAACCGGGAAAAGAGGAGCACACGCTGCTCTATAAATAGAGAGCAACATAGGCAAGAAAGAAACATCGAAATATCGAAACCTACAGATCTTCCCAGGAAAACCCTACTGAGAGGAAACCTCAAACAAAGACTGCATACCTTTTTGTTCTTTCACTGCAGGCGTACCTCAGAAGCAAGATAGCAAGAAACCGGAGGTCGACAGAGAAGAACCAGAGGTCGACAGAAGTCAGAATCCAGCAAGGAGACAACTGAAAATGCCACATCTCGTATCAGGGCCTCGTCTTTGACCTTGTAAATAGGTACGCGTTAGTTTAAAAAAAACATACAGAGAAGAGGAAAACCTCCGCTTGAGTTGAGACAGGGCAGAGGAACTTGCCAAAAACAAGACAGAGCAGAAAACAGGCCGTAAGAAAAAAACAACCGGTAGAACCTTGGCCAGAGGCCAGAGGTCGGTTGTAAACAACAGGCCAGAAAACAATCAGCGGAACCTCGACCAATAGGCTGGAGGTCGGCTGAAGACAAGTAGATGACCGAAGAAGGCTGCTGAGGCTGTTGAAGTCCTCGACCAGGAGACTGGAGGACGGACACAGCAGGAGAGGCTCTAGAAAGCCGCGGGCGGCCACGGGCTAGGAGGCGGTGCAGCGGAAACCTCCCTCCCTCCCCTCTCTCTCTCTTTCTATTTTTTTTTCCCGCTCTCTCTTTCTCTCCTCTAAGTTTTTAAAGCGCTTGAAATCCACCATGCGGTTTCAGAAAACCACAGGTAGAAACCAACGGTTTTTCGAAACCACCTTCAGTTTTAGAAAACTGTCGGGTAGTGGACTGAAAAGTGTGTTATGCCCTGACCGGTTTTTAAATATTACAGATTGCCACTAGACAAAATTATGAAAATATCTAGATATTTTGAGGGAAAAAGACTGTTTTCCCTCACTTAGGCGAACAATCGGTTTTACCCACTAAGAGTTTATGAAAATTATTATATATCGGGCTATTAATTTACATTATTATCATTCCCGATTAAGTTTATTATAGTACTTCCACTATCTCAAAAGATAGATTTGTCCCTGTCCTTTTGAGGGGTAAAATTATAAATTTACCCCTGATCACTTACGAATTTTACAAAAATATCAAAAACTAATTTTATATTTCTGTCCTTGGCCGTTTCTGAAAATTACAAAAGTGGACAGATAGATAAAATTATTGTTTTACCCCTAGTATTTTGAGAAATTATTAAAGGCAAAAGCTTTTTGGGAAATTTGCGAATTTATCCCAGTTGCTTCTATATATTAGAAATGAGTTATTTTCAACTCATTTTTACAATATTATGCATCGTTCTGATCATATTCATGCTATATATGTTTTGTTGCTTGTTAAATGTTTCCCTTTTAGACCGTCTAATTGTTATAATTGCCAAACACGTAAAAATGAACTCTAGAATATGTGTGTGAGAATTGACAAAAACTGAAAAGTTAAACGATCTGAACTTTCAAACATGGAAGAGAAGAATTACACTTGCTCTAACATTTAAAGTTGTTGAGTATGTCTTAAAAGAAACTATGCATCCGTTACCACCATATGCAACCGAGCAACAAATAGAAATATATAAAATATTTCTAAAGGACAACACAATATCAAGAACTATCATGTTAACATACATGGAGGATGACTTAATCAGGATCTTCGAAGAATACAAGACTGCGAAAGAGCTATTCGATTATATAACAGTCAAATATGATACAATTGTCAAATTGCATGTTTAGTTGCTGCTACAAAAATACAATTTCTTCAAAATGAAAGAATGGAATAACATAATAGAACATGTAAACCACATGTTGATAATGGTTAGGAACCTAGCTGTGGCAAAATCAATAATCCTGAAACCAATGCAGATATCAACAATATGGAACAGTCTTTCCTCATCATGGAACATGGTTACCACTACCCTCAGACTAGGGTAAAAAATTAACCTTTTTGAATTGCCTCTAAAACTAGTAATAAAACAAGAACATATGAGTAAAAACAAAAAAGGAAATTACTAGTAGTATAAGATGAGATAGGTTCTAGCTCCAAACCCAACCAAAAGAGAAATAAATCAAACAAAAAGTTTGGCAAGAATAACAAAAAGAGCGATCAATTTTTAAAAAAAATATAGGAAACTGCTTCTCGTGTCAAGTGTCTCAGTTGTGAAAAGATGGGACACTAGAAGAGGGTTTGCTGCAAAAGGAAATGTAGAAGACATTAAGTGACAATCAAAGAAGCAGGACATAATCTGCATGATATTAGAATGTTTCTATATGGATCACTCGGTGACTGGTTGGTGGTTTGACTCTTTAGCTACCAGGCATATCTCGAAAACTAAGGAAGAGGCAATGGATTTAAATGAATACAAGCTAGGAGAACATCGGGTGTACATGAGAAATAACACTTTCTCAAATGTTCTGGGCACTGGGTCTTTTACAATTTTTGTAAAAGGCACACCGGTTGTACTGACTGATGTATTGATTGTGTTATCTATATGGCGCAATTTGGTTTCAGTCCCTACCTTAATGAAGAAAGGTTTATTTCGAGCAGGGTGATTGTGGGGAAATATGAGAGAATATTATTCTCTACGAAATTTGATGTAGAACATAGACCATTCAAATTGAATGATAATGAAAATGAAAATCCTTCTGCTTATATTGACTGTGCCTTTAATGTTGATCTAAATGTATGACATAAAAGCCTCGAACGTATAAGTCTGGAAAGTTGAGGAAATTATCCAACTTTAACTTATTGCCTAGATTTGAGGAAAATACTTTCAACAAGTGAGAAGCTTGTATACAAGGAAAGTTTTTCTCAAATAGTCATCAAGGGCAACAACCTTGTTGGAGGTCATTCACACGGATTTATGTGGACCATTTAGAGTAAGGTTACATCATAGAAAGGTTTATTTTATAACCTTTATCGATGATTACTCTAGATATATGTATTTATATCTTTTGGCACATAAATCTGAGGCACTTGATGCTTTTAAAGAGTATAAGCAAGAAGTGAAAAACCAATTAAGGTATTTAATCAAAGTCTTAATATCAGATAGAGGTGGTTAATATACCTCGGCATAATTTCTTGAATTCTGTAAAGACTTTTGTATTGCAAAGCAAAATATAATGCCCAGAACACCTCAACAAAATGGTGTAGTTGAGAGATACAAAGAACCTTACTGAATTTGACAAGGTCTATGTTGATCGATGCCTCTTTACTAAGGATATTTTGGGGAGAAACAGTAAATAGAACAATATACATACTCAATAGAGTACCTTGTAACACTATATTCACTACACTATATGAGATGTGGTTTGAAAGAAAACCCAACCTAGGTTATCTTACGAGGTGGAGATCTATTGCATATGTGAAGATCCTTATTCAGTCTAGAGATAAGCTAGACAATAGCTCATTGAGGTGTATATTCATCGAATATCCTAAAAGTTAAAATGTATATCAGTTTTATCATAAGGACCATAGATTAATAGAGAGCAGAGATGTTGAATTCTTAGATGTAAAGACAACTTTTCTAAACGAAGATTTAGATGAAATCATATACATGTAGCAGCCCGAAGGATTTATAGTTGAAGGTGAAGAAGATAAAGTATATAGGTTGAAAAAATCCCTATATGGCCTGAAACGGTCACCTCGCCAATGGTATTTGACTTTTCAAAATGTCATTATAGAACTTGGGTTTGTGGCAAATGAACTTGATCACTGCGTATATGTTTGGAACAGTGGGAGCCACTTTGTCATCTTATCATTATATCTAGATGACATATTGTTGACCGGGAATGACAATGAGATTATTGTCAAAACCAAGTCATGGTTAAGCCCAAGGTTCAAAATGAAGGATATGGGGAAAACATCCTATATTCTGGGTATAAAGATCTCTCGAAATAGAGAATCTAAACTCTTATGCCTAAGTTAGGAGAGATATATTGACTATATCCTCAAAAAATTCAAAATGGGTGAATGCAAGTCTCTTGTTACACCCATTGCAAAAAGGGGTCAAACTAAGTAAGGTTGATTGTCCCGGTGAAGGAGACAATAAGCCTAACATTTCTTATACCCAAGCTGTGGGTAGCTTGATGTATGATATGTTGTATACAAGACCTGATATTAGCTTTGTTGATATTGTAAGTAGATATCAAAGTAATCTTGAATGACAACATTGAATAGCTGTAAAAAGGATTTTAAGATATCTGAAAAGAAAAATAAACTTGAAACTGTGTTTTCAAGCAAATGAACTGAAAGTGGTAGGATACTGAGATGCTGACTTTGCTGGGAGCAAAGATGACAAAAAATCTACCTTGGGACAAATATTCTTATTTGGAGGTAGTGTTATTTTTTGGGCATGTAAGAAATAGGGCCGTGTAACATTGCATACACAGGAAGTTGAGTATGAGGCTTGCTGTATGGCTGCAACGAGCGTCATCTAGATAAGCCGCTTTATACATGATTTGAATGTGGAAATAGCCGATGAGCCAGTTGTCATTTATTGTGACAACAACATAACAATTACTCTTATCAAGAGTGGAGCTGATAGCTCCAAGAGCAAGCATATCATGGTTAAGTACCACTATATTCATTATATGGTTATAAGAAAGGAAAATATCCATATCATATGTGCCAACAAATGATATGTTGGCAGATCTCTTAACTAAAAGTATAACCAAGAAACTTTTCTCAAAACATGTTGTGAACATGTGTTTGAGATATGTTTGATAGTTGTGTAGGTAAATAACCCTACAACGGGTAGTGATTGCAATAGCAATCATGAAATAACATTACTTGGAAAACCCCACAACAGTGGGAGGAAAACCAATATGTCAATTCACTTAGCCAAAGTGAGAGATGTAAGGCAGTGGTTATTTTCAGCAACCCCAGCACAGAAACGGTTGGACTGGCCATCCAACCGTTATATGTGATCGGGTTATAGAAAGGATGACCATAACGGCCGAAACCGTCATACGATTACCAAATGACACGATAACAGTCCGGATAAAAGGGCTCTTGAAGAGGAAAGCCCAATGGGATAATCTGAGAAGGGAAGAGCACGCGCTGCTCTATAAATACAGAGCAACGCAGGCAAGAAAGAAACATCGGAATACCGAAACTTACATATCTTCCCAAGAAAATCCAACTGATAGGAAACCTCAAACAAAGACCACATACCCTTTTGTTATTCCCGCTGCAAGCATACCTAAGAAGATAGCAAGAAATCGAAGGTCGACCGATAAGAACGAGAGGTCGACAGAAGCCAGAATCTGGTAAGGAGACAACCGGAAAGTCTGTTTCTTTGAAAAGGAGACTTTTGCTCTCTGTTCTCGGTTGCACTTGGCTTTAGATCTTTCTTTTCGTCGTTTCGTTATGAGAAGTGTCGCAAGGAGCTTCAAGAGGGGTTTGTAGTTTCATTGCTTTCAGGAAGCAAATGCAGTTTCATACTTTAGCTCGTAGCTGTTTGAGCATCCATTACTTTTCGCATGAGAATATTGAAACCTTCTATCAAGAATTGTTTTGCATTACAAAATCCATTCAAGCGCTGCTTGTCTTTTTTCCTATCGTTGAACTACATAAGTTTCAAATGCCATCTCAGATGATAATATCATCACCCTTCATAGCACAGGCTTGAATTTCTCCTCTTTTACACCCTTTCTCATAGGCAATGAGGGCCTCTAGATGAGCTCATTTACATTAGCTAAACCCGCATGCTCCTCTTTTAGGCACTCCATAACCATATGCTACCCTGTCTGGCTCGTCTTCTTCCTTGTTCAGCATGTGAGAAAGAAGAAACCAATATGCAATTTTGTCTTTACGGTTAAACGAAAGAGTTCTTTAACTCAGCCGCTAAATTTGGTTGAAAAGTGTACTGGGTGCTAAAATTCGACTCAACAATGCCTTTTGACTTCACTAAAAGTATTCTGTTTTTTATTTTTTTTGGAGAGGACGCAGGAGAAGTATTCTGATTGTTTTCAAGAAACGTACAATACAACACCACACTCACACTCTTTTGGTCACGTAATCCAACATCTTTAGCAACTTCATCGTTGGAGCTCTGCTTTGTTCACATGAAAGGCAATTTGGACATCCAATTCGAACGGAGAACCCAATTCCAATGGTAACAAAAGAAACAAGAAAATTGACACTCAGGTTATAAGGTTTTGAAAAAGAGAATAATTCAGTCATGTAAATTCTAAGACATTTTGACCTGATTTCATCGTGCAAAGTAGTTTTAGCTAAATTTAATATTGATGAAATAGCTCTTAGTCTTCACATTTTCCACTCCCAAGGAGAAAAAGACGAGTCAGTGGCATTGCCAATATTAAAAGTTTCAAACTTTCAACGGATAGAATGCATTCAATAATTTCCAAACTATATTAGTGTATCGAGTACTGTATCTGATACAAAGTTTTGAATAAACGGTCCACAAAAGAAACAACTTAGCAACTATTGGTAGCAAGTCTCTTCTTCTTCTCTCAAAACAATTGGAAAGGAGAAAAAGTCTCTTATGAACGCCCTTCAGTTCTTGGGGAGGGAGGTGGTTTCATTCATGGGCAACGAAATTCAAGATCATTAATGCCATCAAAAGGAATGGGTACAGTTGATGGAAACTAAGGGAGAAGGAACACCCCGGCAATCATTCTCCTTTTAGTTATCTCCCAAAATTGTCCTAAGTAGCATGCATTTTTGCACAGTTAGATCGGGTCATGCGTGGAACATATGGAGGTTATAAAAGTCTATTTATTCTTCTCTCTCTAGAGTTACCACTGATATAGCTAAGGATAGAAGTGAGCTAAATGAGAACATAATGTTGGACGATCTTTCACCGCTTCCTTTTGGTGACGCAGACGGCCAAAAAAAGAGCTTTAACCTTTTCTTAGTTTGTGGGGAAGGAGGCGAGAGAAATTTTGTTGTTATTGGTGTTAGAAAGCGAAGGAGAGAAGGCAGATGACGCTTCCTGTTTGCGGCAAATCCTTGCGACAGTCCCAATGCCTTCTCCTCTCAAGCCAACAACGAAAACCACACCTAGCAAATCCCAGGAGCGAAACAGGAACTGGATTGTCCCCACATTCTTCCTCACCCACAACCCCAAAGCCCTAAATCGCCATGTTTACCTCAAGATGCAGCTAGAGAAAGACGCGCAAGGACGCGACCTCACCCTGCTTCTCTCCGATCAAATCCTCGCGTCAATCCTCTCGAAAATCCAACCTTTCAATCTCTCTTTATCGCTCGTCTGCAAGAGGTGGCGTATACTCCAGGGAACCCTCCTTCAATCTTTGAAGCTTCACGATTGGGGATTTCTTGAAAGTGGTAGGCTCGTTTCGAGGTTCCCCAATCTTGTGGATGTGGATTTGATCAATGCGTGCATCAAGAGGACGCCCACGTTTAATTGGGGAGTGGTTCTTACTCATAATATGGTGACCATTCCTTTAGATTCGTCGGACTTCGATCTCTCTGGCCGGCTTCTTGGCGAGGACAGGAGGCTTTTTCCGCAATCGCTGGATCAGGGGTTGAGGGTGCTCGCCGGGGGGTGTTCCAACCTCCAGAAACTCAGGTTGGTCGATGTTTCCGGGCCGATTTATGATGAGGGTAGGGCGTTTTCGACGGCCAACATCGAAGAGCCACCATCGGTAGATACAGGTCTATCGAGAATCGCGGCAGAGTGCTGGATGCTGCAGGAATTGGAGCTCCACCATTGCTCGGACTCGTCACTAAGATCTATTTCTAATTGCCGGAATCTGCAGGTTCTGAAGGTTGTTGGGTTCTCGGAGGGGCTTTACGAGTCGGTGGTTTCCGACGTCGGGCTGACGACCTTGGCACACGGGTGCAAGAGGTTGGTGAAATTGGAGTTGAGTGGGTGCGAGGGGAGCTACGATGGGATTAGCGCGATCGGAGCGTGTTGCTTCATGCTGGAAGAGCTCACGCTGTGCGATCACCGGATGGATGCCGGGTGGATTGCTGGGCTTAAGTTCTGCGGGAATCTGAAGACCCTGAGGATGCAGAGTTGCAGGGTGATCGACTCTGATCCCGGTCCCACCGAGTACTTGGGCCTTTGCCCGACCCTGGAGAGGCTGCAATTGCAGAAATGCAACATGCGAGATAAGCAGGCCATGGGCGCGCTCTTGGCGGTTTGCGGGAATGTGAGGGAGCTTGAGTTTCAGGATTGCTGGGGTTTGGACAATGAGATCTTTAGCATTGCTAGCAATTTCAGGTATCTGACAATTTGGAATAACTTGTGACTTTTTTTAATGTGGTTCGAGTTGTTGTGTTTTAATTTGGTTACCGTGATCGTTCATCACTTTCTTTGTTCGATAGTGGACTACTGGGTTTAGTTTTTCGGTTGCTAGAGATGCTTGTCGTTCCAAATTTTAGCGATGTGTGAGAGTGGTTGTTTCTTGAGCCTTTTTTGTCAATGGGGGCGCGTAATTTTGAGGTATAAAACATCTTTTCTAATTTCGAGTGTTTGGTTGGTAGTTTTCGCTTTTAGAGTTCAGGAATGATTTTGGCTACTTCTTTCATTTCTTAATGTAATTTGTGATTTCTACGTGCAAGTTAAAAAAGAATTAAATTCGTTCTTGTATATCATTTTTGTGGTCATGTTCTCACTAGTGGAATCTCCTGCATGAAGCATCATCACATAGGTGTTTAAATCCAAGAACCATGTCCGTCAAAAATAATGTTCTATATAATTGAAAAGTTTGATGCTAGGAGAGCAAGAGGAGACTGAAGTTTTTTACCGATGTGTAGAGAAATAGAACTTTAGAAGTTTTAGACATAATATGACGTTTTCAACTTTGCAGTTTGCTGTTTGCCTGCATTTTCTGAATTGGTATTCTATAGCTCTTGCATCTGACCTTTAAATAACGCATGCAGATTTGCAAATGACATGAACAAGGGTGTTCTGCAATTTTTTGGGAATTTTCTTTTAACTTTGGACGAAAGGATATTTCTGATATATTGTATTCTATTGTACTGGCACTTATTTGCAGTGCGTGTTTGTGGTGGAACCATGTATTTTGAAGCCATTGACCTCGAACACCCTTAGATTGAATCCTGTTGAATTGACCTTGAACATCCTTAGGTTGAATCCTGTTACTGGAGTCACGCTTGTGTTTGTCATCTCAAGCTCCTTACCTAAGTCACACAGACACTTCTAAGGGGTGGAGTGTCGACCCCGACACTGGTGCGACACTGACACCAACACCGTGTTGGTGCGGCATGTCCAAAAAAAAAATTGCAATTTTTTTTTTGTAACTCACGGATAAATGGGTCTGGATAATGAAGATTGATTTGTGTATTATGATGAAATTAATAGTTGTTTACCATTTATATGTTTTGCTTTAATATAAAGTTGTGTACTTAGTATTGTAGCTTTATACAATATAAAGCTGCATGAATGATTTTAGGTGCGAACAATTGGACTCCATACTGTATGTCTTTGCACAGAATAATCTCTGTCACCAAACACATTTAAAGACCAGGAACATTGCCAGATCAATAGAATAGAAGAGTATGACATCACTAGTGGATCCTAGCACAAATACCAGTATATGTTATATCCTACAAAAGATCTCAAAACTCTTTGAATCCATAACTTGGATATTTTGCAGCTCATAAAATCATTGTAAGTTTCAGATCATTATGAGGGAACTTGCTAATTGATACCTACGTGCACCCAAAATTAGCAAATACTAGTTGTATTATGATTGATTTATGTAGCTTAAATATTTTATATAATATATAATATTATATACCCTAGCCGTGTCACCACACCCAAAATTTTTGAAATTTGCTGTATTCCGGACCCGCACCCATGTGACATAGCTCCTTACCCCTTGCCTCTGAACCTGTTCACACATTTGTCTCCTCGCTAACTTGGATTAGTTACATGAACTATGCTTAGAACCTATAACCTCGTTGGATTTGATGGAATGTGTTTCACATGCAAGTCCTGGTTGACATTTGACTTGTATTCTTGCAAGAACAAGAGCTTTTCAGTAACCTAGGGCCAAAAACTTCCTGTTATATCTTAATTTGATTCTTTCATGACATAGGATTTTAAGCAGTTCTATCCATATCGTATCGTATCGTGTGTCGTTTTGGTCCACGATACGATGCGTATCACACCATATCATTTTTTAATACTAAAAAAATGAAAAAAAAATCATAGAAATTCAAGAGCTTTTTAACCTAAAAGACTTGCCACAAAAGACCTCATTTTCCAACTCATTATGCAACAAGCACATGAACATTAATAGCTCAGAGGCAACACCACCATCTTGCAATCCTGAAACCAAAAGACCACCCACACTGGTCCTAACCTTTGAATCTCTTATGGCCGAGCTCGAATCATAGGAGAGATTGCTTGAACCAAGTGACTGAAACCTTGCTTTGTTTAGCCTGGACAGGATATGCACGAATAAGGTGGCACGCTCCAGTCAATGTTTGTGTAGTCACAATCCACCAGCAAGTGACCTGTACTCCAATCCGCTGCTGAAGCTGATAAGGAGGAACCAAAAAGCCCTGACGAATTCCACCTGGTAACAAACCCTGTGAGGTCGGCACAGAGAATGATGCTACAGATGGGTTCCACCCAGTTCCAGCAGATAATGGTGGCTCTGCTACAGATCGTTTTTTAATAAAGGCTTAGGGCGTATCGCCCATATTGTATGCCTTTTATCGTGCGATACATGTTGTATCGCACGATACAACCCGATAACTTTTCTTTAATGATACACCACGGTGCAATAAAGATAACACTGGTTTTAAGTCCTTAGAATTTAATGAAGATACACATTTCAAGAGTTTTAATACTTAAATTTTGAACAGTATACTCTAGATCAGTATGCTTATCTTAGTTCAGTTTGATGCTTATTCTATCTATTAAATGCAAGACGAGAGAGGTTATATGGGCTGAATTAGTTGCTTCTTGCGACACAGGAGGGTGAAATTCTTGTCATTGGAAGGTTGCTCTTTATTGACAACTGAAGGCCTAGAGTCTGTAGTTCTTTCATGGAAGGATCTTCAAAGGCTCAAAGTGGTTTCCTGTAACAATATAAAGGACAGTGAAGTGACTCATGCTCTTGCAAGCATCTTTTCAGTCCTCAAAGAATTGAAATGGCGGCCAGATACTAAATCTGTTCTCATAGCGAGCCTTGCAGGAACCGGAATGGGAACAAAAGGTGGAAAGTCTTTCAAGAGGGTATAAACTTTTAATATTGTGAATCTGCTGTCAGATGGCACATGTCTCCTTGTTTCTTATAGATGTTACACGGAAATTCACCTTCCATTTGTGGCGATGTGTTTAATAGAAGAAGGTGCTCCTTGATATCTTGAGAAGGGAGACTTTGATCTTTATGCTGTACTGGCACGATTTTGTCCCTGTTGTACCAAATCTTGTTTTTTGCAGCAGGAACTCTGTATCTTTCTATTTCTCGTTCCATTGTCCCTTGTATGTTTCATCTTCTTTTGGTTTTATGCCAGTTATGTGGTGGTCATGAGATGAGATTATTGCCTTGTTACATTGGCAGACTAAACAAGATTAGTTAGTGGAGATCACATCTAATTGTTGTGTTGTTATTTTCTTTCAGTTGTCTGTATAGGACATTGTAGGCATCATTTTGCAACTTCAATATTCATAGTTTCAATCAATTTGTGTCCTCCAGTGCAGACTACACCTAGTGACTCTGTCTGGCTCGGGTTGTTAAAAGCCCATAATGCAAAGACTGGATAGCTATGTGAATGTATTGCCTAATTATGTATTATTCCATCTCAACAAGTTGAAACAAAGCTTGTTGGTCCGGATGGTCCTTTTTTGGAATATGATTTTTCCCCTGTATCATTCTTGATGTAGGAAAACCTTGAATAAAGCGGGTGAATGCAATAGTATGGCTTCGACAAGGCCCGTTCATACTGTGCATTATCTATGACACGGTTCTTGCTAGAAGTGCTGATTGTTATGCCTAAACAGCTGCCAGCCATTGGCATGGAAATATTCTTCAAAGACCAGCATTAAGTTGTTATATTCTGTTCAAGACTTTAAGGAGTGAATATGTATATGATCATCAAATGCCTTGCTGTTCCATGGTTATCTGTGACGTTATTATGTTATATAGCAGCTGCAAAATTGTGCAGTTATGACCGTTTTGTATCAATGAGGTACCATATTCAGTTTCATGCTGAAGGATTTTAGGCCCTTTCTTTCCATCCGTTAACACAAGACATGGAAGTCCATTGCTTCTCAATATTCTTACTAGTTTAGCATCTCGGTGACTTGTCTTGTTTTGGTTCGATTTTAATCTCCTTTAAGAGTTGGATCTCCTAGAACTTTATGCTTAAGAAAAGAAAAAACACATGGCATTTGCTGGTAGATGTAATTTTCTGCAGAAACATCATCAGTTGTTTGTGAAGAAGTGGACCTATGAATATTGGTTCATATTCAACGGTTGCTCGTGCAAACGTGTTGGAGAAGGATCGAGACACGAACTTATGCTCCCATCTTAATTTTAGCGAGAATACACCATGATCATTGCTGGAACATTAACATCTGGTGGCACCAGCATATAATAGTTAGTAATTGATTGAGACGCAGTAATCAAATCAATCTCCGGCACGATTGCGTCATCTAGACCATGAACAGGTAGCCACCGAACGCTTTTACTTAAAACCTGCTCTTGGTTGCAACAAAAACTAGTGATTGATCTTAACACGCCCATGCCAAGTGCGAATGACCAACTCACCCATCTCAACGGAAGCATCATCTTTTCTAGGTTTTTGTCTTCGTATAAAGCTTCCAGATAGAATACAAATGGGCCTTCTAAAACATGGGAGGCCATGAGCTTCTTGAAACTGATGGCAACTCACTTCCCTTGCATAAGAGTATTGGTATCACTGGTTTACAGTGTTGTAAGTCGCACTTATTCTGCACCCTTATGCTTGTTCAGCTATTTTCAGTATCATCAATATCAAAAGTAAGATCGGTAGGCAATTGCTTCCCAATTGATAGTGAAGAGTGAAAGCGGCGGATGATTTCTATGATTGGATGCACCAGAGGAGGTTTATGGCTGCGTCGGGGGCGTCCATACCGATTGACATCATTGGTTCCTATCCTTTTATAGCAATTTTATGTTCTTACCATGGTTTGTGTGTTGTCATTTCGTATGTTCGTATAAGAAACAAGCCAACCTAAAGACCACCTATTTGTTCAGATTTTACGTTGTGGTTGTGACATGTAATGCCATTCTCGTATCGGAAATGGGTCAACCCAAACACCATCTATTTTTTTACTTAGGCTGGACTCAAGCACCTAACCTATGGCTAGTGTTCGGGTCAGGTTTTTATCTTACCACCAGCACTTCTATACAAAATCTGAAGGGGTTGAGGAGAGATGCACGTAATCGAGATGAGATCATAGCGTCATATTTGAATACCCAAAGGGGTTAAGAATCTCCACCGTCCATTTGACATGGAAAACGATTATATGCAAGTCTGTTTTAGGAGAGAGAGAGTTGATATTGCAGATCTGCGATGTCTCCAGAAATGGTTTAGGGACGTCCACAAGAGCTCCAGGAAAAGATCTCTCGTGCCCCTACCCTCTCTCTCTCTCTCTCTCTCTCTCTTCTCCTCCTCCACACAAATCTTTTCTTTTTTCTCTTTCCCTTTTAGCTAGGGAGCCACATCCGGCTCTTCCCTGTGACGTCTCTCTCTGAGTGTGTGTGTTGAAGCACGGTGGCACCTCTCTCTCAAACCTGATCCAATGAATCACAGCGTGCCTCAGTGGGAGATGGATGCCGGGCAAACTAGCTCTGACAAGCCTCACAACAATGACGACTCCTGGAGTGACAGCTTATCCATGTACCGATCCCTTTATTTCCCTCCATCTTCATGCATAGACACATACCCACACACACACGGAGAGAGAGAGAGAGAGAGAGAGAGAGAGAGAGAGAGAGAGAGAGAGATCTTTAACTATCTACTCTCTAATTCAGTGATATATATCTCGTGTTTCTGGCTTTCTAAATCCTTTTATGTAGGTGGGATTATGAAGTTGCAGAGCTCACATGGCAAAACGGTCAACTGGCGATGCATGGGTTAGGTCCGCCCAGGCCAACCAGCAAACCCTTCACAAGACAAGTGTGGGAGAGGCCTCCAGCCAGCGGCACACTTGAGTGCATTGTGAACCAAGGCAAAAGCATGCCAAACAAAGCCCCGGAAGTGCCAGAACTTAAGGACTTCCCTCAACTGTTCTCCGACGCCATAGTCCCTTGCTCAGTCTCCGACGCACCGAGCCCAAGCTGGGTGGGTTCACAGAGAGTGTACCAAGGCTCTCTCGACTGCACCCCGGCGTCCAACTTCCGTACTGGCATGGGTTCGTGCCAAGGACCCTTTATTAGCCATGGTGAACATCACAAGATGGGAGAGAAATCTCGGCCTAAGCGCCAAAAGCTTGCAATTGTACCGGAAATAAACCATTCTAATGCAAAGTTAAGCATCTCCGGCAGCGCGAACCCTGCCCAGGACGACACATATGCCACCTATGATACTAGCGACACGAGCGGCGGTGCCGGAGGTTTAACCACACCCATCGGATCGGTGGAAAACACGAGCACGGCAAAGGACGAACAAGACTCAGTGTGCCACAGTAGGTCAAAGGCAAGCACATACAACTTGTCTCTCTACAATTCTAGCGATCTTCCTTTAGGTTTTGCTGACTGAGCACACCATGGATCTTGATATTCACCATATTTTGACAAAGTTTCTGTCGATAAGTTCCTTAAGTTTCGTGTGTTCTCATGTATTTAATTATGCAATATGTTGAAGATGGAGGAGACCGAGAACCACAAGGGTAAAGGCCATGGGGGACGCTCATCAAGAAGTAGAGCTGCTGCTGTTCACAACCAATCAGAACGTGTAAGCCTCTCTCTCTCTCTCTCTCTCTCTCTCTCTCTCGATACACACACGGATATGTTTGTGCTGTGGATTGCCGAAAAGCATTTGATTCTGCATCTATTGGGAATATTTTTCGGGGTCGAATGTGTGTGAATTTCATAGTAGCATGTCCAAAGCTGGTTTCTGCGACTGTATAAAATACAAAGAGCAAGAGAAATAGGTATTAATGCAAATTTTAGCTTAATAACGATGATGATAATTGATAATATGTTTGCAGAAAAGAAGGGATAGGATCAACCAGAAGATGAAAGCATTACAGAAGTTGATACCGAATTCTAGCAAGGTAAGAAACCATGACTGTCCTAAATGGTCCTGGATTTCATCTTAATTGATTTGCTCATTTAATTTAACCTGCACAACGAGGATCGGCTCATTTAATCCTGCATAACTCTCAAAGCCCGGTGCATGACTGTTGTTAAGGTTTGCAAGAAAGACCATGACAAAGAAAAAGTAATCAAAAGTTCATACTTTATACAATTTAGTTGCAATTATTTCATGTTTTCTTTTTCTTGGTGGCACAATTATTTCATATTTTCATGACTTTTACCAATCATTTTATTCGATTTCTTGCCGTATGTTTCGAAATTCAAGACCGACAAGGCATCTGTGCTGGATGAGGCGATCGAGTACCTGAAGCAGCTTCAGGCTACAGTCCAACTAATGAGTCAAACAAGCATGCAGCAGATGATGATGCCACTGCCCATGCAGCAACTTCAAATGTGCATGCTCGCACAAATGGGCATGGGCGTGAATGCCGGAATCCGGCCGGGACACGCCGGGATCCCGCAGATCCTCAACCCTTGCAACTTCATGCCACAAAATCTTCCGGTGGTCGGCGCCCGTTCGTCTGGCAAACCCAAAGAAATGGTGCCGGCCCCCTCGATGCCAGATCCACACTCGATCCTCCTCCTCACATGCCAACCACAGGTACGCGCAAGGCAAAGACTGTACCACTAACAAGTAGAACTTTTAACCAGTAAGGCAAAGTTAACAAGCATTTGATGTCATTTGCATGCAGAATATGAACATGGATCCCTTCAAGATGGCTGCGTTATATCAGCAAATGTATCAACCGCCATCTTCAAATAGCAATGGTTTAGGAGAACGCTAAGAAGATGCAATTCCTGCCACAGCTATGTATTGTACATCTACAAAAATAGTCTATATGTATTTTTTCATGTATTAGTTTACATTGGTAAAATCAAAAGCACCTTCAAGTTGAAGGTTAAGAGTTCAATACGCAGGGCGTGCACAACTGGTAGGTCTTTGTCTAACCACAGCTTGTCAACAAAAAAAAAGTTCGAGGTCAGTATATTTAAAGTCGAAACAGGCTCTCATATTGATGTACAAAAAATTGAGTGAATACATGAACTGCACATACTCAATATGACAAATAAATTTTGTACTATGGAAAATGGCATTATCTTTATCATGATGTTTTCAGATACCCCTTTTTAACGCATTAAAATGGTGAAACGGTCGTTAAGTGCTTATATATAATTCAATGAATAATGCTGATATTGCTACATTGATGAGTATTACAGATTCAGCACATATTGCCACTTGGCACAATCTTTAAGATTCGGGAAACTACCAAATGAATGACTATTAAGGCTTCGGGGTCGCTGTGGACGAGGACAGCATTCAAAGTGTTTGTTGGAACTTGGAAGGCAATGATAAAACATGGCCTTGCTTTCTGTGGGATAAATGCTAATATGACGCAAAATATTGCTTGGCATAAGGGTAATAGACATAGATATTCTTGAGGCTTAACATGTTAATCTCAAATAATTGTGAATGGATGAGGAAGGAGACGTTCGTGGGAAATAAATGCATAACATGACAGGACAAAAGTGATCTTTGCATGGTAAATATCTCATATAAAGCAAAATACGTCTATTTCTTATTACAAACATCTTAGTTGTAGCATTTTTGGTAAACTGAAAAGATGGCCAAACTCATAATCATATTCAAATCTTCATGTCGCATTCAATATGTATAATTATGTAAACGGGTTACAAGCATGGACCAAAGGAACTACTTACCACTGCACCTAGAGCATCAGCTCACCGGAACCAAACCGCTCGCAGAACTGGCAGTAACTGGAACCGAAGACCTTCCGGTTTGGTTACGGTTCATATTCTTCAAAAACTAGAACTGGTCTTCCAAACCGCCTAGAACCCGTCGATTCCGAACCAATGGTTCCAAACCGCCTAGAGACCGCTATGCTCTAAGTTTTTTAAAAACATTTTGAACACAATCCAAATCGTTAACTTACCGGCAGGGTTGTTGGTGACTCCTACAGGGTGCATGTTCGGCTTGCTATTGTAACCCAAAAACATTTAAAATCAGCGGGTGCCAAAATAAGAGCATGTCAACCAGATGCGCTATATTGCTCTCTGTTGCTATTTTATAAACCTTTTGACAGTCGATATGGAATTCCATGACATGTTAGGGAATAAAAATAGTCATTTCCTTTATTTGCCCTTTCTAATAATTGGCAAAATATGCAGTCACTGAGAAAACCTTCACAAACAGATAGCCTTATGCATTGATCACATATCCTGCAATATAGGAGGAAAAAAAAAATCTCCAAACATCCTTGCAAAAATCAATTATGAATATTATAGGAATTAAAGAGAATGAACTCAAAAGTGGGATTTAACTTGATTGAGAATTCATATATGATTGTTGGAACCACACCAATATCCATGATATCAAGCAAGTAGAAAATTCCAATCGAAGTCGTCGGTTAGGCTGGCCCTGGGATACCAATATGTGATCATGAAGCTCTGTGGACCATCCAATGTTGATTAGCCGTCCCATCTTTTTCACTACTTTTTAGTTGAAATGATTGCTTCTTTTTCCTGCTACGTGAACTGTACCGAGGAATGACTGAAAATGATCCCTGGAAGCACATAAAGATCCATTCGGCCGGGTTCATGTCAATATATCCATTCAGCCACTTTCATCAAAATATTCATTTAGCTTTTAATATTCTAAGATATTACTTATGAAGGTTTTTGCATTACAGCATCTGAAACCACTTTTTTATTCTATGGATTAAGGTTGAGCTTTGACTAACACTAATTTTCCAACGAGTTGAAAGGTTTGAATCCTCTAAACCGGGACAGTAACGAGGTCGACTTATGCATCAACGTAACACCTAAAGAAATTAAACTCTGAGTATGTTTAATACAAGGTTTCAGGGGGATTGGATCTTGATTTTCCATACTCAAAGGTTCCAAGTTTCATTGTGCATCTAACGTGGAACTCATGACTGTCATGAAACTGTAATCCCAGAAGCCCATTTAGAGGTAGGCTATAGGAGCTAGGACTAAGGGCTTCATAAAAAAAATCGATCGCTGTTGCTATCACATTTGGTACCAAAAAAATTAAGATACCACTTACCTTCATATTAGTTAGAATCATTATTCATCGTCTTTTGTTTCTTTCTTTTCGTTTTTCATAAGAGACATTGCTGCTGCCACCATAACAAATCTGCTTGTTTTTTCTTCTACTTTTAGTTGGCAGACGAGGACTGCTGTAACTGCAACATAAAGTATTGATTAAAGAAAAGCAACGAAGAAAATCCCAAAAGTCAAACGGAAATCCACCACTAGCGCTCATAATACGTCTTCTAAAACCATGTTGTTTCTAATAGTCACTGAATAGACCACGCATACACTTTCACACAATCAGGACATTAACACGCCTTCTGCACAAACTTTAGCATAACTAACGCCATACAAGCCGATTATTACCATGTCAAGAGAAACCTATATTTTTACATCTCTCTCTCTATATATATCACACTTCATGAACAAAAACATGCATAAAGTTCCATAATACAACATAACCCTCGTGCACAAACTTTATCATGATTACGCCTCATACAAGACCACTGTTACCATGTCACAGCCACCAAATACCAAATACGAGAACCAACAATATTTACATCTCTCTCTCATGTGGTATTTAACAGTTAATATGAGCGGATAAAGTTCCCATACATGACAAAAGAACACCCCTCCTGAACGTAACTTTCACACCTACCCAAGACGATTATAACCAATGCCATAGCCACCAAGTCTCTCTCTCTCTCTCTCCCTATATATATATATATATATATATATATAATGAGCACGCATGACACGAGCAACCGTAACAACCCCTACAATACCACTTACTGTCACGGTTACAAAATACGGGAACTAACATATTCCGTCTGTCTCTCTCTCTCATGATTAGCACACGCGTTGCGCCTTCAACATGACAGTGGGCAATGAGCTGTCTTTCTGGACTGAGCCTTCATTTCTGCGTGGAGTCGGCCAACACTGCAGGACAGAGTGGGCCAGGAGATTCAATGAATTATTTGAAAGTATCATAATGGGCGACAAGGCCAGTCGGGCACAACTTGACATTTTTATTTAACCTTTCTTGCACCTCTCTTGAAGGCGTAGATCCACTAGAATCTAGTCAGGCAATCACCAAGTGCACCTCTCATGAACTCATGACACCTTTCAGAAAGTATATTTTCCGATATCTACTTATGAAAGCTAAACTAGGAAAACACTGCTTGGTCTCTACGACCGTTTTGGATTTATAAATATAGCATCAAGTGATCACAACACTTCCAAGTTCATGAACATCTAGAATAAGTTAGATCTTGATGCACTTGATTCCAAACTGTAGAATTTATGTACTTGTCAAACATAGCACCCTGTCTCCTATTCATGATAATCTATGTAAATAAAATGCATTTGTTCACCATTTATAAGTAAGATGATTTAAGTGCTCAGAGCGTTAGCTCACCTGGCAGGGGACTCTTGACTCACAAGATGAAGCCGTGAGTTCGATAGTCTCAGCTTTTATACCTGATTTCAGCTTCCCTGCAGTAAGCACTAAAAATAGAAAACTAAGAAAGATGATTAAACAAGTTAAGTCCTATCCCAGTCCCACGGTAAGTGGGGTCGGCTGCATGTATTCTTAGTGTCATATCTTAGAAGGGAAGCCAAGATATGCTAAAACTCTTGATTAGATTCCGATTACTGAATGAGCTAAAGGAAGAAACAGCCTTTGACCTCAGTTATTTCTTTATAAGTTATTGAAAGCGGTTCCTGTGAGTTTTTATGACATTTTTTGAGATACAGCATGTGGAGTTCAGATCATTAGTCCCAAGCATGCAAGTACCATCTTTGCTTTTGTCCCATGGTCACCGGTAGGTCCACCAAACAGTGAGCAGCTTACAATCTCCCAATAAAGCGAAACCGTGCCTTATCGTAATACCCCACAGAACCCATCTTTATCCCTGCATTCAGTGAGAGGAGATGTCTTATAATTAGATGGTAAGGCAGTCAAAGCTCCTGTGGCTACTTGAAAAACTTCAATCATTTGGAAAATAGTTAGACCCAGAAATTTACCGCGTCAACTACAGGTTTTACTCGCAAAAAAGGTAACTTCTCTTCAATTTAATATAAGGTTAACTATTTGAATTCAAGTCCAAAGGACGACTCCTTTTTTATTTCTTTGATATTTGATGATTTCCAGTAACGTGGAAGAAATTAGACGGTAGACCCTTCAATAGAGGTAGAAAAAGGCCACAAATTTTGAAGAAAACAATCAAGCATGATCTTTCTTCTTTTTAGGTTAAATGCTAATACGGCACAGGATAAGAATCCACTTAGCCGACCTCACTCAGAATCAGAGAAGGTTTGGTTTTGATCGGATGTATCGTTGAGCTAGGTTATGTTAATCCTGTGCAGATAAAATCTTGACATTTCACGAGCACTGATTAATCAGGACATATAACAGAAAATAAGCCTTTTATTAGGTGCATGACTTCTCAGTTTTTAGATGTACTTTGGGATAGAACTCTTTTCCCATGAAAAGATAATTCTAGTCCCATTTCCGTTGCATGTAGTACTAATTATTTTGAGCAAAGAAAAAGAAAACAAAGTTTTAAGAATCTAAGCCACTAGAATTGATAGGTTGAGTCATGAATAAACAGTTAAATAGTGTCAGAAAAGCTGCAAGTCGTTTCAGGAGCACCAGTGAAATGATTGTCCACTAAAGGTGCTCCGTGAAAATCTTGCAATTGGGACTAACTTGGATGCGATAGGACCAGGAACTTGATCAATCATGGCACAATAATGAGCCAATAAGTAGACAAAAGACACGCCAACTGTTTCGACATGCCCACTAGCTACAACCCATATCAATACGTTCCTTGAACTTGAACCTGCATCCCCTGAACCTCGTCCAGAACTCTCTCTCCATCCCTTTGGGGACCCCCTCCTCAAGGACCGGCACCTAAGTTTGCAGCAAACACCAACACCCCCCCTGTGTATGTGTATTTCACACATGTGTGCCTGCTGTTGAATGGAATGTTAGAAAGATTTTTACAGGTCATACAACATGTGGATTGATGTAATATGATACCTCCTCGCCTGCCGGGTGATCAGAACTTTCACTCGATCTATGACTTCTTTTATACGGATCAAAATCCACAGGAGGTAGAGCTTAGAATTTGGCCATGATCCAGCTAGGATTGCTTATTTTTCTCGCTATATAAATTATTCGTTACTCATTTCAACTGTAACTTTTGTTTGGTCTATATCAAACAACTGACAAGTGAAGTGTTGGTTGTATATTTTACACGCAAAGGTTTGGCTAGTTAGACAGCGGAGAAGACAAAGGACGTGAACTATGCTTCAGAGACACTATTCCAAAAGAACAAGAAAATCCGTGTAGCAAACAGAAAGAGCTTACGAAGTAAAATAGAAAGATTAAAAGAGATAATGATGGTACCATGATACATTATTGGTATCCAACATTCCGTTTGGCTATGTTTAACAAATCTATCAGCAAATTTTAAGTCATATTCATGCTTGCAAACGCATATAAGATGATTGCTTCGTTAAACAATTAATGCAAAATGTAGATGTAGAATATTGCTGTGCTCGGTTCTCGGGAGGATCCTTGCTGCATTTTACAAGTGGTCACTCTCTAAAGTTTACCTCATAATCACTCACCAAGTGCCCAAGAACGTCACGATATCACCAAGCAATGGCCCTTACAGAATGCAACACATAAAGAAAAGTAGTCTAATCCACTCTCCCACGCTATGAGAAGCGAACACTTTTGTGGTCCTTATAGGCATCAAAATATTAACTGAACGAAGAAGAGTTACCTTTGTCGAAAGTGAATCTCAACTTGGTTCACAGCAGATTGCAGATTTCTTATTGCTGTCCAAATGTAAACCCGAATTCTCAGTGAAGCTACCGAGGCAGACAATATAGACCTTGACCAATACAAACATTTGGCTTTAATATTGGGATTTATATCTGAAGCTCACGACTGTCAATAGTTAAACCACAAAACAATAAGCATGATTATGCCATATTTAAAATTAGCTCTTACAAGGATAGGAGGCTAACTGGATGTAAAGCCTATAAGGGTTATCCCCCTCTTTCCCTTCTGATGATTGTTAGGATGGTTGTCATGTGCGAATGGATTTGACAGTTTACATGGTTGTGCCATGTGCAAATGGATCTTGACAGTTTATTGCACTAGATATCGCCAACAATGAAAATACAGAACCCAAAACATCAAAATACCGGCAATTAAAACGGATTATAACTCTTATGAAACTTAGTTACATAGTTGTGGATGCACTAATTCTAGCATTTGCAAATAATTGATGCCCTTGATGTTTGTCTTCTGCCACTTGTGAAGAGAGAATTAAATCATGTTCCCTCCTTATCATATCTGTTTAACGTAAACCAGCAGCAGCGACAGAGCATGTAAAAAGTCCTAATAGCATAATGGCAAATGCGGAGACGTTTTGACAGATAGCACAAATTAACAGAACACTAAAGAAATGCACTTTACGTTAGAGACATCCATCAGGACGTAGATGTTTATTCAGCAATACCACAAGACCTTTGTCCTGTTTCAAATATTTCCTACATTTTAATCTTCTTTCAGCATAGGAAATTTAGATATTTTCTAATAAGTTCTTGCGTAAACATAAACTTGACCTACTGATTTTCATCACCAATTAAGCATCAATTCATAGGTCAGAGGTTATGCCATAAGCAGACAAATAAGAACCCAGAGCTCTTAATCAAAGGAGGTTATGTAACACGTCCAACACAGAATTACTAAGAGGAAGAGGAACAATACAACAACAACCAAGATTTTTCTCACAATGGGTGGCATCAGCTACATGGATTCTTTGATGCCATAGAGCTCGATCTTGTACCATATTTTAGCAGTTTGGTGTAGGAACATTAAACACAAAATGAAATTAGTGCTCATCTGTCAATTGCTGTGTAATACATGGAAATAAATCAAGAAACTGTTCCAGTGGCTAGGTGGGAACTAAAAGTAGAGTCCTAAAAGACTAACTTACCTTCACATATCACAAAAGTGCTCGGATTCACAGATGGGAGTACCGTGCACTTACCTATACATCAATCATTATATTTTGAGTTGCCCCTGGTTGGAGAATTTCTTTACCAGCATGGTCAAGATTTGGCTGACTCAGTTCAATTTTATTTATCGTCAACAAGCCAGTGCAGGGTACGTCCAATATGATTCAGACACGAAGGAGCACAAACTTGTTGCCTGCTGACTCAACTGCTTGGTCCTATTGTGAGTTATCTGGATCAAACAGCATGGGCAGCCTAGAGAAGAATCGAGACTTGGACATTATCAGCCACAATCAAGAAAATAAAATAATAAGAAATGATACGCAAGTTAAAATTGGTATACATTGCACAGCATTAGTGCTCCTCAAGAATTGATAGGATGGCACACAAAGAATTTAGGAAGGTCAGCTAAAATAGATAAGGGCATCGGGCATGGGAAATTGGAGAAGTTGCCAGAGGGAGTGAGGGAGTGCTAATGGTGTGAAAAATTAGGTTGAAAACACTTCAATGGAGGCAACGGAAGGCCTCATGTTGAAGGGAATAATAGAACATGATCATGGCCCATCGCTTTTGGTTTGGTTTAGTATAGGAGCTCAGAAATCAAGTAATCATGTTTTCAAGTCGATTATCTGTAGATTGGCCAATAGTGACAGTGAAATGAGGGAAAGATTGGCACTATGGTGGTGAAGAAACCAACTTTGCCAGAATATGCGGGTCACATCACATTGACTGAAGATGGTTTTGAGTACAAAAACATTTGAAAAGAAAGATCACTTGTAGATGCCATATCATCACATTTTGATTCCAAGAATACCAATACTTTCTACAGGCCTTGCCAGCTTTGTTGGAACAGCAGACCTGGACCACCCATTCAAACAACTGGAAACAGTAAATCAGCTCAAGCAGGATAAGGGAATAAAGGGAAAGGAAAAAAGAGAATCGCAGAGATGGACTTGGAGTATTTTGTGATGGACCTCATCAAACAAGACTTGTGTCGATTAATGGAGCTCTACTCATTCCAGATGGAAATGCATCTCCCTTTCAGTCGTTGACGACCTTATGTGTCAACATTTCCAACCATAACCATGAGGTCTTTGGTTTAATACAATGCAGGTCCAAAGTCGAGAAACAGATGAACAAAGTGTCATGACAGCACACGCTTATTCCCTACAGACAATGATGAAAAGCTTAAGTCCAGTTAAAGAGGACAGAATATACTTAGCGGTTTGTATTAGGAGAGGTTATCTAAACAAAGTTCAATCATCGTAGAAAAATAGAATAGACTATATTCAAAGAAACATGCTTAAACATCCAGTAAAGGCTGATGGAAAAGATCCCTACTGAGAAGTTTCTCACTGACAACTACTGCAGGGGCCAACTAACCGATTATTGATGCACAGTTTAAAGATTCATCATCATAACCGATTGTTGATACACATTTTCAAGATTCACAATTGTAACGCTTTATCAACTTGAACACTGGCTAAACTTATTACTTTTTAATCATGTCAAGAGTTTGTTCATAAATGGTTGAAAGAGTGAAGGCTTACAAGCCTTAAATAAATAACGCATCACAGAGCATTAGTTCCATTCAAGGATGCCTGTCATAAGCACTGGACATGTGCAGAATGCCCTTGAGCAACAAATGTGTTCTTTCTCATTAGCAAACCGTAATTGAAACTAAATAAAAGATCTTAGCAGCATCTGCAGAGCCAAAGAATGGGATGCATAATATAAACATCAGAAGTGAACATGTTAGACACCCAGCCATGTTTCTACAACCGTATGACACTCAGAGCCACCAAGTGACCAAACAAGTAGGTTGTTAGCTTCCTATTTTCAATCAGATACTCCTTAGCACACATGGAAGCACTTTAAATTAATAAGTAGGGGCTAAGAAAATACTTGAAACTAAATTAGATTGCTGCATGGCATGGCTTTCTATCATAACCCATGGTTTCAGGTTCAAATGTCATGGCTTTATCTAACAGCTTGCCTATTAGCTAAGCCACGTGAACAACCATGTAACCTGGGATTTCGTTCATGCTTATGATATTCTCTTTATTATAGGAAGAAACTGAAAGGAGGAATGCATGTACCAGCCGAACTTGGCCAGAGATGATTATTTCATTGCTTGTTTGAGTTATGGTAAACTATTATAAATAGTAAGAGTTAAATGCTTTCTTAAGGGACCTATACAACACAACACATGCAATTTTCTCATTAGTATGGTACAGTTCTTCTAGGCTTCTAGCCGTCCCTTTTTCACCACATTACATATATATATATATATGTAAATATGTATGTGTGTATGCGCAACTCCAACTTTTCGGAGATGTATTAATGGTCAAAAACCAGACCCAACAAACAACAGTATTTTCAAATTGTCATGCCTTGAAGAATATTTTCTTTAAAGTAGAAAAAATATCTAAGTAGTACCCCAGTACTTCATAGAAAAATCATTTCTGCCTGTTTAACACTCAAAGAAACTGCTTTTGAGGGTTTGGACAAGCCATAGCTGACTCCAATCCCAGTACCCTTGCCTTGGTGCTTACGCTGCTTGTTGGCTTGCAAAGTGTTAACATATCGTATCATGAGACTCCATGATACGATACACAATATTGCATGATACAACTTGTATCACATGATTCAGACGATACACTCATGGACTTTTATAAAGGTTCCTAACTGAACAGGAACCCATGTTTTTATGAGGTTTTTGACCTCTATTTTGGGTCTTTAAGCTCCTCCAAGGTGACTTACAGCTAGGGTATGGCATCTCCAAAGGTTTTAAAGGGTCTTCAATGCCACAATCACTCCGTTAGTAGCAACACCAACATTTTTGTGGCTGTGGTATAGGTTTTTTTATTTTTCTCTTTGTATTTGGTATTTTCTTGTGTTATTTATTTTTCCTTTTTTGAATGACAATAATATGAACTTATGAAGTGCATGAATATCCTTTCGTTGTATTTGTGAAGTGGGAGACACTTTATTTGAGTATTTTGGTGGTTTATGAAGTGAAGATTGGGGATTTATGAAGTACTTTAATTTTCAGGTTTATTAAGATTTAAGTATTAAATTGAAATAGAAGGAAGGGGTGTTAGGGACTCCCAATCTCGGTTTAATCTCGGTTTGATGATCCGGCATGACAATAGGATACACCAATTGAGGAAAACAGATTGAAAATCTTATGCATTTTTTTGTAAGAAGGTGATTGTGTGGAATTTCTCGTTTGAAACATCACCTAGCAGGTACTATGAAAGAGGTTGCTTCTTCCACGGGTAAAGTTAGGAAAGTATCAGAAGCCATTAAATGGCAATGTCTACAATGATTAAGAGTATAGTTGAGAAGATATAACAAAAAGATGATATAGAGATGTTTGAGGAAGATGATGGTATTATTGGACTTGGTGATAGCATCTCTTCTGATGCTAAGATAGAGGTTGGTAGTAATAGTTCTCGACTATCAATAGAAAAAAAATGGTTGTTGAAGAGAAAGGGCTAGAGGAAGATATTATTATGACACATAATCATTTTTTTCCTAGTACTACGCCAGGTGGTCAACCTAGAATTCATGTTGTTATAGCTTCAGATCAATTGCATAAGCAGGCAATCCTTGCAGTAGGGAAATGGTTTTATGATACATGCATTCTATTTAATACAACAAATTCTTTTTATTTTCAAGCAATGGCATATGCTATTGCTAATATTGGTCCAGGGTATAAGATGTCATCTTATCAAAAGTTGAGAGAAAAACTATTACATAAGACTATTCTTGAAATCAAAGAGTATTGTTTGAGTTTGAGGGAGTTATGGAAGGAGACGGGATGCACTATCATGACAGACAGATGGATAGATATATGAGGAAGGATTTTGTTAAACTTCTATTATCCTAAAAGACTTATGTTTTTTAGATCCCTAGATATATCAAAAGAGTGACATATTACAGGGGTTCTAACATAAGAATTTGATAAGGTGATAGTAGAGGTTGGGCTTGAGAATGTAGTCCAATTAATTACAGATAATGAAACTAACTATAAAGCAGTTGAAAATGAGTTAGTTGATACTTATGAGACTTTTTATTGGATACCATGTGAATCTATTGTCTAGATCTCATCAGTGAGGATATTGGAGGGATGGATGAGGTAAAGGCATCAACTCAGTGTAGTCCATATATCACAAAATTTATCTATAACCATGCTTTTGTATTATGTATGATTAGAAGATATACAAATAGTGCAAAGCTCATTCGTACAACTGTTACTCGGTTTGCAACTAATTTCTTATCAATACAGAGTATTGTTAAACAAAAGCAAGCCTTGAAGAAAATGTTTTTCTCAGATGAATGACAACGGTTTACAAAGTTGCCTCAATATAGAAGGAATAGAAAATTGAATGAGATTTCGGAGACAATCTTTAGGAGTACATTTTGGAACTCCTGTGTTAGACTATTAAGGATCATATGTCCTTTAGTCAAAGTTTTGAGATTCGTTGACAGGATAAGCCATCTATGGGATATTTTTATAAAGTCATGGATATGGCTAAAGAAGCTATTAGAAACAATTTTAATGGAAGAAAGAGAGATTATGTCCTCGTATGGAATATTATTGATAATAGATGGAATAAAGAATTGAATCAGCCTATTGATCTAACAATGTACTATCTAAATCCAACATTTAGGTATTCTACAAACTTTAAAAGAGATGGTGAGGTTAATCGAGATATCATTGATTAGATAGACAAATTGGTCCCTGATCAGTGTAGACCATATGCTATACATCAAGAGATGAAGATCTACGATAATGTTCTTCACTTGATGGGATAGTTTGTAGCCATTCATAATCGTAACATGCACTCAAGTAAACTCTTTATCTTAATATTTAGTTTCTTAAATCTTATACTTATTGTGGAATAACTCTATGTTTGTTTTTTTCTATTAGATTTTTGGTAGAATAGGTTTAGAAGTGATAACCCAAACCTTAGAGATTTTACAATATAAGTTTTAAGCCAAACATGTAGTACAACTGGCTGTGAAAGGAATTAGAATGTCTTTGAACATATCCACACAAAAAAGCATAATAGGGTGAAACATAAGCAACTCAATGACTTAGTTTTCATCTGTTGCAACATGCGGCTCCGATAAAGGTAATAAAAGTTTAGTTACTAATTAGTTATTCAATTTATTTTTTTTTATCGGTAATGATATTTACTTATCTTTCTTGTAGGCAATTAAAAAAGTTAAATAAGAATGAGAATCAACAATTTTGATATCTTAGAGGAGGATTATGAAAGATAGTGAAGCGAATAAACTCCTGATTGAAAAAAACATTCAATGGATTAATTTGGAAGGAGCGCAACAATATAAAGGGGATGATGATTTTGATTTTGAAGCTGAAGGTGGTGATGATATTGAAGACTTGAACAAGGAGAAGTAGATGAAGATTATTTAGTTTATCATGATTATAATATATAAATGTAATTATTTTTTCAATTATGAAAGTTATAATTTTGCTAAGAATGTACTACTTAAATGCTTTATACATTGAAAATTGAATGGGTGATTGATGAATACGTACTAAACTTATGCATTATATGAATTGTTTTCAATTATCATGATTTTTCTTGAATTTTTGTGATTTTTTATTTATTTTTCAAATTTTTAGTATTAAAAATGATATAGGCGATACGATATGCGTCGAACAACACTGGATTATATGACCATAAGATGTTTGAAAATATCAAAGAATCAAAGAACACGTTATCACTATCATCATGCTAGATGCTATGACATATGCACGGATATATGTAGTGACATTAAACTAATTCATGACATGAATATGGAGTACTTGTTAAGGAAGTACAACTTGTTATAGTTATGAATCAATGTTTTAGTGTATAAGCATATGGTACCATGTATGTTACAGCATGGTAAAGAACAAAAAAGGAATGCTAAAACTAAAGGGACACCAAGGGTGGAGTTTGAAGTGTACCTTCTAAGCGGATTAAAGAAAACAAGAATCTTTGCCACAAGCAATTTCAGTATTCCAATAACTTCAGATGTGTTATCAAATCCAAAAGAAAGCCTAAGTTAAAACCAGCATCAACGGGCATAAGACGTCAAAACGTTAAATGAAAGGCATACAATCCCAGAAAGAAAAGAATCCAAAAGAAAGCCTAAGCTAAAGCCAGTATCAACGGGCATAAGACGTCAAAACGTTAAATGAAAGGCATAAATCCCAGAAAGAAAAATGTTACAGTTCCTTTATTCAAATATGTGGAACTGCTTTGATCAATACGAAACTCCGCTATTCAGAGAGATCAAACTCCAAAGAAACTTAAACAGTACATACCTCACTAATTCAGAGCGCCATCTCTAGGACAGATTTACAGATGGAAGCCGATAATCAATGCCAAATAGACCAGCGAACCGCAGAAAGACATTTAGTTCCATCTAATTCCCACAAAAACCAAGAGAACGCAAGAAAAGAAAACGACTCCGTCAAACGCACAACACCCAAAGGAGATGTAATATGGCAACAACTCAAATTTCTGCCAAGAAACTTTCCGAACTTGTAGAACACTAAAACAACCCTGGAAATCGATCACTAGAAACTCGAAACAGAAACTGATTATCGGACGGGATATCCCCACCAAATAACCCACGAAATGCAAAATCACAAACACTAGAACAAATAAACCAGAAAATTTAGAGTGGAAAGTAAGGGTTTTACTCTTCTGACGCTTCTTGTACACACACAGTTTATGAAGTGGAGAGAGAGAGAGAGGCGCGAAGAGTAAGCGACATCTTTGAAGTGCAACGAAAGTCTTTATTGCCCTTTCCTTTTCTTGATATGACACGCCTAGACCTTTTCGCAGCAACTTAACTTCCTCAGTTTTCTGAAAAGAATAATTGCAGTTTTTACAAATTATGAAATAGATTTTGGATTTGAAATCTAGTTTAGATGTTATCCGATCCAATTTTACTGATATCAAATTTTTATATCTAACCCGACGAAAGAGTAGTTAGATGATAATCAGAGTCGAAGTAGACTTCTCCGAACCCTGGAACCAAAATCAGACTAGCCCCACTCAGATTCCAGTTCCACTGGTTCCAGGTCTTGTTTCATTTTGAAAACACATAAAATGAAAGTGATATTTGAAACCATTGATTCCATGGCGGGTGGAACTGGAAGTGAACCGTGGGGGCCATGGTTCGCTCCAGATTCCAGTTCCAGAGGTGGTTCATTTCCGGCATGACCCACCACAGCCAGGTCGAAACGGCCACCTGCAAATCCAAGTGCTAGCAGCCTAGTAATAGAATCCCTGCTAAACTTTTAATATCTAGAATGCTGCATTAATATTCTAGTTCTGAGGTTGGATCAGGGACCTTCAAGTCTACCCGGTGCGTGGACATTGAGCAAAGGTGGAGTATCTGCCCGCTCAACATGTAAACAATCAACACAAAGTATAGCCCACGGTTGAATCTATGTACTGTAACACAGTTAGCCTCGCCGTAAGAAAAGATGAAGGCATCCACCCCCACCCTCATATATTTTTTAGATCACCTCTGAGTCGACCATGAGAAAAACTGTTTGAAATCATATAAAAATAAGTAAATGATACAAAACTCATACTGTATCATGCTTCTAATACTTTTAATTGAAATATGGATCATTTGTTCAGAAATTGAGCTAGAACATTCCTTATTATTACTCAACCCGGAATCTAGGAGTAAACCCGGATCCCATACATTGAATTTTGCATGTCTTCACCAGAAATTGGATCGAACTAATGTATATAACATGGCTTAAATCATGTCTAGTTCTAAATATTAACAGGGCCTTTAGGGATTTAATTCGTACAACTAATAGATCCACCCTTGTCAACTAAAACTTGCACAATTTTCTTTGGAAGACAGATGAACCAATACAGCTTTTGACATATCTTCCTAGCACGATTCGGAGCTAAGTTTAGTCCATATAAGTTTGGCCTTTCTGCCCTCAGAGTATCATAGCTCACCTGGCAAGGAACCTAACTAACAAGACGAAGGTCCTGAGTTCCAAACCTGGCTTAGGTCTCCCAATCGTAACCAAGGGTAAAAAACAAAGGTTGGCCTTTCTCCCTCGGCTTCTTCGTCTCTATCAACTGCCAAGAAAAAAAAAATTGGTCCGTTTGTTTTTCTTTCATCCTATGAGAGAATGTACCTTGTTTGTCACTCATGGTGGTTGTGTTATAGTTTTTTCCTGTTTAAACGAAGACCAAACCATCCTTGTGTGACGCGAATTCGATCCAAATCTAAACTTGCAGTTCACAATCCATGGAATTCTCACCATGATCGACTCGTTCATTACAACAGCTTGCTCATGCTCGCATCTTTAAACAAATTATGCTCGAACATTTTTACAAGTTGCTTGTTATTTAATAACAAGCTGAGTTGGAGATGATGTTAACTTTCACCCATCAAAAAAGAAAGAGAAAGAAAAAGCCAACATCAGTCACCATACCAAATGCCTTCTTTGTTTATCACTTAGATTCATTATTGATTATAAAAAGAAGAAGAGAAAAAGCCATTCGCGGCCTGCCGCAACGCTGCAAATGTTTAAAGTACGCAGCAGGATCTATGGGACGGTCAAGATCCAATCACATAAATCTAGCATAGAAGAACGAATCCAACGGCTAGATAGACGGAGATTCCAGCAGAGACGGAGGGCTTCATAAACGACGAACAAATGCAGAGATCAAGCTCATCGCCTGCTTCGCGCCTTCTGCATCGATATCGCGAGCATAGAAGGCGTGCTCCTCCTCCTCGAAAACGTGAAGCTCAACCGCGCGGCTAAGCCTCTTCAGCTCCTCTGCCACCTTCACGTACCGGTCTCTCAACAAGTCCCGACCGCCGCCGACCACCATCACCGCGACTTCCGGAGGTAAGCCCCCTGCCGGCGGCTGGCAGAACGGGTGGTCCCTCGTTGCCGGCGGATCGCTCTCCGGTAGCACCAGCTTCCAGCATCCTTCCGCCAACTCCACCGTAAGGAACCCCTTCTCGTCCGACTCCAACTCCGACTTCGTCCGTTCTTCCCCACCGTAGAACGGCTGCAGGAGCACCACGCCTCTCAGAACGCCGGGCGGCAACTTGGTTTCGCCTGATGCCAGGACGTTGTGGATGATGTTGCCCCCGGCGCTATCGCCGAGGAGGAACAATCGGGAGAGGTCGGCAGAGGCAGGGAGGCGCTGGCGGCTGTCCGAGGAGGTGATCCACCGCAGCGCGGTGAAGAGGTCGTCGTAGGCCGCAGGGAGGCGGTTTTCCGGCGCGAGGCGGTACGCTAGCGAGACGACGACGGAGGACGTCTCGCGGGCGAGTCGGGCAGCGAAATGGTGGAACTCGACGAAGCTCGGGGTGAAGAGGACAAATCCGCCGCCGTGGACGAACAGAACCACCGGAAGCAGCTTCCCGGCGGGTTCCGGCGGGTGGAAGACGCGAGCCCATAGGCCGGTGGCTTGGTCGATGGTGATGTCGACGGAGGGAACGGGGTCGGACGGCGACGCCGGGACGTAGAACGGCGGATGACCGAGATCCTTCCGCGTCACGTTGCCAGCGTCATCCACCCGTAGTAGCCCCCACATATCCATCTTCGTTCTCTGAACAGTGCTGCTTCTTCGGAGTCCGGTGGCCTCGTGTGACAGAACGTCGAGAGAGTTTGGTGGGGTTCCTATAGGCGTTGCAGTTCAAGTTACGCCGAAAGAGACAAGAAGAGATTGTTTCCAAAGTCAAAAAGCGCCACGTGATGGGGAGTAATGCAATGATCAGAAGGGGATCTTCAATCTACGCCGTAGATCTGATTGCTATTTACGGTCCAGATGAAAAAGTGATAGATTCATGGCCATGTACCGCACTGACAGGAGGTTGGAAAAAATTGGAAGCATCTGTTCTGCGACTTACCCAACTACTTTTTCTTTCCTTTAAGGATGACAGCCAAGCAGGTCGGACACGATTAATTATACCAAAACCAACGGCCGGTCAATGTTAATTTCTAAGGACCAAGGCGGATAAACTACCCGAAAAGACCGAACCATTCTTTGTTCTTTTTCATCTTTTGGGTACCATCCTCAAGCCAGATGTGTTATTCCTCGTGTCGACCTGACGACCTTCGCACCACTCTCGGTCATTGCTCAGCTCGTTTTGTAGGCTAGCCAAAACAGGCACAGTTGAACGTGTAGGACTCCTTTTCCAAGACATTTCACTAAATAGAAGATGATCATTCCATTCCCTTAAAAAAGAGCAGTCAAACAAAAGATAGCCTTCATAAGAAGTTAATAATATTACATGCTAGGAAGTTCAAACAAATCTTAACAATTCAATTTTGTTGAAAAACAAAAAGATTTCTTGTAAACAAATAAACAAGTTCACTTATAATAATGAGTTGGTTGTTCCTCTCAAGAAGTGTCTTTTATGTTTTCATATTACTAGTTATGTTCAATAACCTAGGTCATAATAGTATCCCAGGAAATTGAGAAGTGTTTTTTCAGTTTTTTAAAAAATAGTAAGAAAATGCAAAGGAATTATAGAAAATATGTTTAGCATTTATATTTCAAGCTTATAAATATAGTGTAATTTTAATAGGTTTGAGTGAAATTTCTTTCCTTTTTCAATTCTCTTGAGTTTTCTTTATCATAATGTCTTTCTATTATTTTCTTTGCACTTTCAACATTTGACATTAGGACTTAATACCTTAAAATTCTAAAATGATTTCTGTGAATAATACTAGGATGATCCAATCTCAAATTCTAAAGTTTGATGAGAAGAATTTTGATCGTTGGAGAATCCAAATGAAAGTGCTATATGAGTTTCAAGAGTTGACAAAAATCATCAAGGTTTGGTAGAACCAACAACTACAGATAATTATATATCAAGAGAGGATAAACATCTAAAGAAAAATCATTGTAATCTTTAAAGCATTATATTCTTCTCTCTTTGAGAAGGTGACAAATGCAAAGAAGATAAGGAAGCATAGGACACTCTCATCAAGGCTTATAATAAAAAGTTCGTCATTAAATTCTCCATCGACAGTTTGAGTTTTTTTAAATCAAATGAAGATTAATGGAGAGACATCGAAGACCAATAGATTGTCGAGAAAATTCTTTGGTCTTTAGCATTACAATTTGAATACATCATAACATCTATTAAAGAATCTTAAGATCTCTCTACTTTATCCATTCATGAGCATATGGATTCTTCTACAAGTCCATGAACAATGATTCAAAGACAAGTACAAGACAGTAGAAAAGGATTTGTAAAGCCAACTAGTGTCGCAAGATGAGAGAAATGAAATTATTTTCAAAAATATTTGATACTTAGACATATGATGTAGCAATTATGTGTGTGGTAACAAGAGCTCTTTTTAAAGCTTGATAGCACCTATTAGTTAAAGGTTTTGTTCAGAAACAACTCAAAAATTCCAATCACTTGCAAAAAGAACGATTAACATCAAGGTAAAGGACGGGTCAAACCAACATATTTCTCACATGTTTTATATTCTCGACCTTCTAGATAATCTCTTAAGCAAGAAACAATTAACTAAAAAAGGTCACAATATGGAAGAAAAAATGGATTTTGTATTATTCGGGATAAAAGAAAAGGCTTAATTACAAAAGTGAAAATGACTCATAATTGTTTTCTCTTTATATATTAAGTATGTCACCTTATGTCTAGTTGATTCAGTCTAAATCTCTTTATGGCTATGACACAATCTGTTAGAACATATGAATTTTGATAGCTTAGAGTTGCTATCTAAAAAGAAGATAGTGTGAGGATTACTCAATATTTTTTCTCTTATTGAAGTGTTTGAGTAATGAATCATTAAAAAAACGAAAGAATGCTTTTCTTTCAATAAGTTACCGAAAGTGACTGGAGACAGTAGATTGAATGACAATAGATTATTGTTGGCTCATATGTATAGAGCCTAATGAAGGTAAAGAGATAATAGGTTTTATAGACAAACATTATTATCTACACAGCAAAGTTTTATCTAAACAACCTTAATCTAATTTTAAATGCTGCCAATACTAACAAACGGTTGAATGATCTTATCTAGTTAAGTTAGATAAGTTTTACCTAAACAATTTCAATGTGTTTCTTTTTCTCTTGTCTTCACTTAGGCTTTGTTTAGATAGATTATCAAGAATTCTCAGGGAATTAAATTCTTGATTTCAAGATTCAAAATGTTTGACTAAATGAGAAATTAGGAACATAGTAATTGATACATGTAAATTTTTACTGAAGGTAATTGTTGAGAATTTACTCCCAATTACGCGGTCAAGGAAAGATGAAAGACAATAGCAGCCAGTAATTAATATCTTTCGAGAACTCATTTTTCTTCTTTGATAATTAGCAGTTTAAAGTTGAAAGGTATTGCCAAATCCTGGTATTTTGTATTAAATTATACGTTTTGGAAGTTATGGTGGGAATATTACCCCTCACCAACGCGAAATCCATTGCCAAATTTGTAGAAAAAGAAAGGTCAGAATGCCTTCATTTAAATGAGAAAGCTCAGCCATAGAAGATGCTTAATATGGCACTTGCGACTGACTACTGATATATAGTAAAAGTCCAGGGCTGTGGAGCTCAAGGAATCGGTGATGACAGCGGTTTCTCCCAAGCCGTTCAGCCCACGCTCACTCTGCTGCATTCCGGCATCGTAGATCCGGCAAGGCAGCGTCCCTCTCTTCCACTAGCACTCCCTCACGAGGAAAGACACTCAGCTAGCTGTCTCTGCACTCAGCCGGCTGTGAGGGGAAGAAGGACATGGGAAGGAAAGAGACGAAACACTCGTTATTCACCAAGCAGGATCAGCCCAACTCACGACAAAGAGACCCTTTATTGTTGCTGGAACGTGTCCATGCAACCCATACCATCAGGGCCCACGAAGCATAATTGAAGTTAATGGAGTTGTCTATCATCAGGAATCAAGTATGCACCAGAGCAACCAAAGTATCTAGAATTCTAACAAATGGCGTGGTTCCTCCTAACTTAAACTGTTCAGGAAACCCGTAGAGATAGCCATCAAAGATTAGTAAACAAGAATAAACTGGACTTTAAAATTAGAATACACAGATATTTCATTAGATGAATTGCTCTTCTCTCTTTCCTTTTCTGAATCAAAACTACAGGTTCTTTTCTCTGTATGTTTGTTAAGCATGCAAACATGCAGACACCCAAAACCAGAATCCAGTTACAAACATAAGAAAAAGCAACAGAGTTTATCAAAGTTCCATAGATGAGTTTCATTTTGTTGAAGAAAACTGAGAAGCCATCAAAGAGAAGAATCAGCCTGCAAAAACTCAAAGTATTCGAAAGAATAACACTGTGGCAGCAGCCAAGGTAGCAGGCGCTCAAGTTTTTTATGAAATGGCTGGGTGCTAAGGGAGATAGGCAGTAAACTGGTTGAAAATGAAGGTCGGGAAAAGTGGTAGAGAGCTCTTGGAACCAATATTTCGCTTGTGATAAAGTCTTGACTATCAGAGGAGATATCCGGTAGAGAAGTGGCATCTTACTCTGTAACGTAAAATGGCTTCGGTCTAAAAACATTACACAAAAAAACAAACCGTAACGTTAGAGAAATTAAAACACAAAACGACTTAGTAAGAGAAAGCTCATACATCAAAACAAGAAAGATAAAACTATTTATAAAGACTATACAAAGAATAAAGAATATAGAGTATGGTATTAAAAAATATGAAAGCTCAAAACCATCTTCCTTGTGTAAGCCGTACGTGGGAAACCGTATACATCTGTCTTCTTTTTCCCTATCTCTCGTATTCTCGAACCAGATTCATATTCTCTTGTGACTCTCACGATAAACCAAAGCACGACCGACTATTGCCCATGGTTGGTATCATGGCCAAGCTTATCGAAAACCTCCACACACAAATAAAATAGTTTAGATAAAAAAAATAATAAAGAAGAGGTTGTCCGACATTCTTTTCAGTAGAAAGGAAAGAGAGATCTTTATAAGAACAAAGAAAAAAAACAAGAAAGTAGAGAGGTGAGGCTCAACTAGAAGGTAGAAACAAGAAAGAATAGAGGTAAGACTTAGCTAAAAGGTAGAGCAAGAAAGAAGAGCGATAAGGCTCACTCAAAAGGTAGAAGGCTCACTCAAAAGGTAGAGCGATAAAGTAGAGAAGTGAGGCTCAGCAAGAAAGAGTGACGAGGCTCAACCAAAATGCTAGCATCGAGGTAGAGCGGCGATGCTTAGCCAGAAGGCAGAGTGTCAAGGCTCACCCCGAAGGTGAAGCGGTGAAACTTAGGCAGAGCGGCAAAAGAGGCAAGGCAAAGCTTCCTCTTCTTCTCCCTCTCCCCTTCTTTCTCTCTCTCCTCATTTAATCTCTCCCTCCCTCTCCCTTCCTTGTATCTCACACTCCCCCTCTCTCTTTCGTTGCCCTCTTCCTCTCTCTTATTGTTTCTCTCTCTCTCTCTCGTTGTTTTCCTCTCATACTCCTCTCTTTCTCCTCTCAAAACTTCTCGCCCGTGGTTTTCTGAAACCCTCGGCACCATAAACTAGACGACTTTCCAGAAACTGCCTTTTTGAGTAAAAGATAATTTTGCCCTTAACAGAGGAAAAGACAAAATTATCCTCTGTCAGTTTTGGAAAATTATGAAATACCAGACTATAAAAATACAAAGTTACCCCTAGATGGTCGAAATTTCATCGTTTTACTACTGTGTGAAAAGATAGTAGTACCCCTATCTTTTTAAGAAAATTAAAAAACAAGCTGAGGGTACAATTATGGTTCTACCCTCGACCAGTAACAAATTTTAGAGAAAAACTAAATATCATTTTACTATTATGCCCCTGATCTTTTTGAAATATTACAAAATGAGATAGAAAGATAAAATTCTTGGTTTGTTCCTTAGGCTTTTGAGAAATTACAATGACAAGAAAAAAAAGAAAAAATTATTGTTTCGTTCCTAGGTTAATTCTAAAATAGCAGAATAAAGTTAAGAGTTTTTTCAATTGATACCTAAGTATCAACTAAAATTACTCATAGGTACTTTGACATATTTTTATATAAGTACCTAGATATTTTTATAAATTACAACAATCTACTATAAATCATCTTTTGATATGATCTTTTAAACAAACTGAAACTTTAAGTAGACATAAAAACCTAGGGTCATACCATACTACTTAAAGGATTATCATACTTACCTTACAGAGTAAATATGCAATTCGGTAGATTTAGATAAACTGATCTATAATTTAACATATCGTCAGGCTATTTACTCATCTGAAACAATAGACTGAGAAAAAGCCATGGATGAGGAATTTGAATTTATTGAGAAAAACTAAGTCTAGAAATTAGCTGATTTGCTTGAAGAAAAAAAGTTATAGACTATAAATGAGTTCTCAAAAAGAAATACAAAGTTGATAGAATAATCGATAAGTTTAAAAAGAGGTTGGTTCGAAGGTACTTTTGACAAAAAGAAGGAGTAGATTATGTTGAGACATATTCTCTTGTTATGAAATTTGTATTCATAAGAATACTCTTGGCGATATCAACATATTATAATTTGGATTTACATTAGTTAGATGTAAAAATTATTTTTTTAAATGAAGATTTAGATAAAATCATATATATGTAATAACCCGATGGATACAGAGTTAAAGACCAAGAAAATAAAGTATATAAGTTGAAAAAATCCTTTTAAGGCCTTAAACAACCACTTCACCAATGGTAGTTGGCATTTCAAAATATTATTTTTGAGCTTGGATTTGTGGCTAATGAACGTGATCTCTGTGTATATGTCTAGAATAGTGGGAGTCACTTTGACATCTTATCATTATATATAGATGACATATTGTTGATTGGAAATGACATTGAAATTGTTGTCAAAATAAAGTCATAGTTAAACTCAAGGTTTGAAATGAAGGATATGAGGGAAGCATCCTATATCCTAATTTCTCAAGATAGAGAATTTAAACTCTTATGCCTAAGTTTGAGGGATATATTGATTATATTTTCAAGAAATTTAAAATGGGTGAATATAAATCTACATCTACACCCATTGCGAAAGGGCTCAAATTAAGTAAGACTGATTATCCCACTAAAAAAGATGATAAACTTAATATTCCTTATGCACAAAATATGGGAGCTTGATGCATGTTATGTTATGTACAAGACCTGATATCAACTTCATTGTTGGTCTTGTGAATAGATATCAAAGTAATCCTATATGACAATATTGGATAAGTGTAAAAGGGATTTTAAGATATCTTAAAGGAACCAAATACTTGAAATTATGTTTTCAAGCAGATGAATTGAAAATGGTAGGATACTAAGATGCTGACTTTGCAGGGAGCAAAGATAATAAATTAACTTCAAAATAAATATTCTTATTTGGAGGTAGAGTTATTTCTTGGGCCTGCAAGAAACATGCTATATAGCATTGTATACAGAGGAGGTTAAGTATGTGACTTGTTGTATGACTGCAACAAATGTCATTTGGATAAGTCGTTTTACATGTGGTTTGAAGCTAGATATAACCAATGAGCCAGTTGTCATTTATTGTAACAATAATGCAGCAATTACTCTGATTAAGAGTGAAGCTGATAACTCAAAGAGCAAGCATATAATAGTCAAATACCACTATGTTCATGATATGGTTATGAGAAAAGAAATATTCATCTCATATATGCCAACTGATGACATGTTGGCGAACCCCTTGACTAAAAGCATATCAAAGGATCTTTTTTTAAAGCATGTTATTAACATGGGTATGAGATATGTTTGATTGTTGTGTAGGTAAGAAACCATATATGGGTATGAGATATGTTTGATTGTTGTGTAGGTAAGAAACCACATAACATGTAATGATTGCAATAACAATCATACATGACATAAATTAAAAAACCTTACGAAAGTGGGAGGCAAAACCAATATGTCACATTATTTGGCTTGAATGACCAAGTGGATTTGATTGTTGTGTAGGTAAGAAATTACACAAAAGATAACGATTGCAATAACAATCATACATAAGATAACTTAAAAAAATCCTACAAAAATGGGAGGTAAAACCAATATGTCAGATTACTTGGCTCGAATGGCTAAGTGGATTTGATTGTACTGTAGGTAAGAAACCACACAATATGTAATGATTGCAATAAAAATGATATATGACATAACTTGGGAGCAAAACCAGTATATTAGATTACTTGGCTTAAATGACAAAGTTGGAGATGTAACATAAAATGATCATTTTCTGGCTGTAAAAATGTTACACAAAAGAGAAACGGTAATGTTATAAAAATTAAAACACAGAATGACTTGTAATGGAAAACCTATACGTAAAAACCACAAAGATGAAACTACAACAACAAATACATTGTACAAAGAAACTATTTATAAATATTGTACAAAGAATACATAGTATAATATTGAAAATACATTGAGAGCTGAAAACCACTTTTCGTGTGTAAGCTCTTCATAAGAAACCATATATATCTACATCTTCTCTTTTTCTCTCTCATCTCTTGAAAGGTATTCTGAGTCATATCCACGTTCCGCTTCAACTCCGGTGACAAACCGGAGTACGGCCGACTGGTGCCTATCATACTCTTCTACCGAATTACACATAGAGAACAGAAGCTAACCTCTTCTCATTCTTTTTGACAAAGGGGAGTATGGAGAGCTAACTCAAGGAAAATCTGCTGCAGAATGTCAAATCATAAAAGAGAATACAATACACGCTGAATTTTTCTCTAATTGTTTTTGTTTCTTTAGAGAGAGAGAGAAACCGATACCTCTCAAAGAAAAAAGCAAAGGGGGTGAGAAGGATGAAAGTGGCAAGGCCGTTAAGAACCACGATGAAGAGAGTGTTAGTACCATGGCGAGAACCTGGCCCAAGAACACCGATAACGATCCGTACACTAATTGACTGAAGATTAAGCCAGCAACGATCAAGAAGTCCTTCATTACTGTGGAGCGTCAATGGAGGACCAAGGCACAAAAAGATGGTGTCTTTCGTACTGTCCTTTCCTCTTTGCTTTTTCTTCTGCACTGCGTCTGCTTCCGTCTCGCAATCAACTGCGAGAAGCAAGAGCACCAACTAATAGTCGTTGTGGCTTAAGTGGGTCGGTACCCTCCTACTAGTCTTTGAAGTGGTTAGTGTTGTAATTCACGAGAACCTGACGTAGAAACGACCCCAAAAAATTGTTGTCGTGTCTAGCCAAAGCGAGAGAACAGAATCAGGTCAAGTGAAGTTTACCTGTTTTGACACATTAACACGAGAGGGAACATGGTGCAAGCGCTGGCAATTTTCACGCATGATATGAAAATAATTACCCCAAAACAGTACGTATTTATGTCGTCGAGGTAATAAGAAAATAAATATAGGTTGTCTTCAGGTTGACCTGTATTTTTTTACAAGAACATGAAAAAGTACTGAACATTACCTGAAACCAGGCCACCCATAAGCTGCATGACTAAACACTCTCTGTTTCTTTTATTTTCAAATAGAAAGATCCAAACTATTTCCTACTTTCAAACTTTTCCTCATTAAACCCAACAACACCAACTTGTTTGACGATAAAATTAGTTTCTAAATCACAATAATCAAATATATGTGCAAGACTTGACCAAGTTCCAAACATGCAAACCGTTTTCGCATCGATCATTTGATCATGTAAATTACTATATAGGTGGTCGAAACTTATAAGACAATGCCATAAATTAAATCGAAGGGTATCAAACTCATGACCTTTTGGATACGATTGAGAGGCCGAATCCAGACTCGATCCCTGAACATGATGACTTGTGAATCGAACTCCTCCGACGGTGATAGGGTTCCAATGCGCACTGTCACTGGCCATCGCTCTGGGTGTTTTTTTTGTTGTTGTTTTGGGTTACAATGGCCAGGCCGAACCCAGGGAAGCACGCCCCAGATATCAAACTCATGACCTACAACCAATATTGGCAGTAACCTTCAAACTCGAGACCGATATTGATACCCATATCTGTAGCTGCAAGGCATATTACACTCCCTAATGCTTCTGTCTTCCAGTAAGTAGCACAAAACTCTCTGAATTTCATCCAGTCTCCTTCACTCATATCATTTACTTGGCTTGTGTGTGATTAAATTCTCCTATTACTACAAGCATCTATGATCTCAGCTGTTTACAGTCAGCATTAATCTGTCCACCAAGTTGAATCCATCTGCAAACAAGTACCAAGAGTATCCAACTTGCAATTAGGACGAAGGTCTTCAACTGACTCCAATTCTCTGATATCTTCAGGAACGATGACAGGTCTTTCAAAAAAGATGGTCTTTCCTATTCATTACTTTCTCTACTTGTATGTCCTCCAATCCGTGCTCCACCAATTGTCTACATTGCTTCTCCTGCTCTGCACTGAGTGATGACGGTCTACCTATCCCTCTTTCATCGGCGATCCTGAACATATGACATTTATATGGAAGGCCACCAATACGGTGGTTTATCCTCCCTGTATAATGAGTTGCCTAAGCGCCTAAATGTGTCGACAGTTGCGGTAATTTGTTCCTTTCCTTTGGGATCCAGTGTATTTGATAACTAAGTGATCATCGCTTGCTATCATTTGATTTACATCCTCTTTCCACAGGCTTTTGATCAAAACAAAACCCAGCAACTCAATCTAATCGAGCCTAATTACATAATAAAATCAAGTTGTCGTTAATCATGAAGGAGTGCTTCACGCATCCCCCTCATCTCAAGGTTGCAACCAAGTAGAAATTAAAATATCAGATATACAAACCACCAATTTCTCCACTTTCGTCAACAAAGCGAGTGCAATCTGGTACATCTTTGATTATATATGGTCGATGCCGTATGCGTGTTTTCCCGCACACTGTAATTATCTGCGGTAGCTCAGCGAACTGCTTCTCGTGGGGAACTGCACGCTGGGGACGATGATGTCCTGCTCTGGTCTGGTACGGTACGGTGTCATCGTGTTTGCAAACAGGTCAACCCAAATACAACCTGTTTCTCCGTATACCTTTGGGTGGACACAGGCGAATCAAAATATTGTCAAGATATCTTTTCTCAAGTGGGGTTAGGCTGACCCCTGCTACCCTAGACATGTTCGGTATCAGAATATGGAATGGGCATTTTGGTGCATAAACATTTTGATTGTTTTATTGACATGAACAAAGAAGATTTCATTTAAAAGAATCATTATTTTGTATTTTATATTTTAATATATCACTTATTGTTTTTATCACCTCAACTGTTCATTTCAAAGATTGAATAGATCAAATGGTTGAGATGTTTATAAAATATTATGCACTAAAATGACATTATGTATTTAGCATTATCCTTTTGTAACTCTCTCTCTCTCTCTCTCTCTCTCTCTCTCTCTCTCTCTCTCTATATATATATATATATATATATATATATATATATATATATATATATATATATATATATATATATATATATATATATATATATATGCAACTCTAGTTGATTGTTTGTAAGCTCCAGCTCCAGACGGTGTTGTTCATGATGTCAATCTCCATTTGGTCCAAAACTCAAGTTACCTGCGCTGTATGCATCTGGTTGGGAGGGTCCCGCACGCTAGGTTGCCAACCCGGAAAGCAAAAATGAAAGGGTAGATAATATATATAATTTCTTTTTATCTTTGTTCTCTCTCTTTCCATTTCACAGGTTCCTATTACATGTCATGTATCGATAACTACAAACTGAAAGTTAGACAAGGCAACTTGCCAAATATCAAAAGAGGAATATAAGCACTTGAGTACAACGCACTCCAGCAATAACAAACGTAGAGCGCTTTTCTTATTTGCCTACAATGGTGAGCCAAAACCTTAAGCTTGCAGCCCCCTGGGTATCGAACTCATAACCTTCGACTCCTAAGTCGACAGCGCTTTTTGTTTTAATCCCAACTTTATTGTAAACCTCCAGTATAGTTAATTTTTCTAAGCCTATAAAGGCAAAGCTGTTCGGCATTTTAATACTCATGAAATTTCATTTTAGCAAAAAAAGGTGCCAATAATCAATTCCTAGGTTTTCAGTAGAGTACAGTGCGCTCTATTGAGTTCTTTTATTTTTTTGCACATGATGTTTCCCCTAAAACAGCCTCTAAATTACCTTTTATAAATTATATATATATATATATACATATAAAGAGAGAGAGAGAGAGAGAGAGAGAGAGAGAGGTGAACTAGGAATGTGCAAGGTGAGTTAGGCAGACTGCACTAGCTGCTCTTATCCACACCATGTGAGTTGGTTTACACATAATACAACTCTACCTACTGTTTTGAGATGGGATTGTACTTTTTTTTATATTGTGATTTATAAATAGACTATAAAATAAAATAAAAAAATCATTTAAGATAGTTTGGACGAAGGAGAAACTATTAAAAAATTTTGATAGAAAAGTATGAGAAACTATATAATGATTATGTTAAAAGAAGAAGAAAAAGGTTAAAAGTATTAAAAAACAACAAAAAATAATTAGCTAACTGAAAAACAAAATAATCCACAGCTGACTCCATCTAGTTTAGAAAAAAGCTTAATTGTTGTAAGAGCATGCTTCACTTTGCTTCCTTGCAGTACTGTATTTGGTAAAAAACATCAACCCGAAAGAAGAAAGGTGTGGATCTGCTTCCAAACACCACAAAGAGTTCATATTCGATATTTCTCATATTAGAAAAAAAGAGCAATTGTACTCGCTAACACTCAACAAGAAATTGCAACTCTCCGTGTGAGTGTCATGCCATGCCAAGTGCATGAAGCACTTAGCATCCCCACCACTAGGTGGAGAAAAGAACGCATGGGGTTGGAGTCATGCATTCCTACACCACCCGGTCCCCCCACGGAATCCCATTTCTTATGGTTGTAGACAAGCAAGCATATATCATATCAGGCTACCCACTAAGCCCACATCCTTATATATATTCACTTCATGACAAGCACATGCACACTCATTATACACATAACATGCATGATGCATCCATTAATCAATACTGACATGCGGCCTGTTCTCATGCATCATTTCAAGTTAAGTATCGTCAATAATCATTTCATTTAATTACATATATAACACACATAATAATCATTTCATTTAATTACATATATAACACACATGTACATCATTTAATTACATAATAATCATTACATTTAATTACATATATATATATATATATATATGAAAACCAAATTCTATTAATTTTTGACATGCTTAATCATGCTCACTTATTGCTTTTTTGTGGTAGAGTATAATTTAAATTTTTAATATATTTTTTTTAAAGTACAAAAAACGTTATTATACTCGTGTTAGGATCCCGTTTCATATATCGGGTACAAATTAGCCATACTTTACAGAATGGATTGGACAGTAGGTGCAGCATGAACAATGACCCCAGGTGGGTCTGTTCGTCTCGAGATGGTAGGTTTTAATTGCTCCAACGAGACCTAGAAAATTGCCTATACCAAGACGGTGCAGATTATATTCTGGGAAGTGATAAGATATTTCTTTTTTATAAAAAGAAAAAGAAAATATTCCCTCTTCGCATCAATCTCATGAAAATACTTTCTCGAGATTGGTAACATACCGCAGTATGGTCATACTCCATCACATGTACTAAGCAGCAGGAAATACATGAAAACGATTATGTTGGATATAATGTACAGCAATTGTTGCAGCCCTAACTGACCCCACATAGTAAGGAGAACTCTCTCTCTCTCTCTAGCTTGGAAAACTTGTTGCTGAATCAAACAAGGAAAGAACCCAATTCCCTGAAATCTTTTCAGATGGGTATCAATGGATTCCCACTGAAGGACAAAGGAATCCAAATTTTACTCACTAAGGTGAAGAGAAGGCAATGCATTGATAACACACTACCAAACAGAAGAGGGGAGCTAAAGTGAAGAGAAAAACAATGACCCACAGTCAAAACTAGCTAACGCACTATGACAGATCAAGTGGCACTCTTGAGATTGAAGGAATTGTGAAGAAAGAGAAAAGGAAGATGCGGTTGCAGTTCATGCCATGGGGTGTGGCTAGAAATGAATGATTTGTTTACAACTTCTTATCACCAAGAAAGCAAATAAACTACTCCATTAATGAATTGTACAGATGAAAATTCATGCGAGGCGGGAGAGTAGGTGACAGGTAAGACTTGGCCTCTCACCAACAAGAGACCAAGCTACCTGTCATTGCGTGCTAAAATGGCTACTCAGAAGTAAAAATTTCCCAAAAAACCCAGAAGCTACAGGAACAAAAGATACCCAGAACCAAGAAAGTTTAGCTCGAAACATATCAAAATTGGATCCGGTTGGTGCATTGTTTATCCCATATTGAAAACTAGAAAAGCTACAAGAATTAGCTGGAAACAGTGGAAAAGACTGTTCATGCATTGATTGCTTGTTGATATTGAAGGTCTAAAGCGAGAATGTGTAGAAATTCCTATGAAGAGAGGAAACCGAGAGATAATAATCCAGTAAAGACTAAAGATCCTTCCCGAAATATACAAGAGAAATTGTACAGGATTGAAGAAAATCAAAGAAAAATGTACAATGAAATCTTGTTTACCTTACCTTTAACCACAGAAACTGCACTCGAATTCTTGTTGCCATTGCTAGAATCTTCATGCAGTAATCCAGAATAACCATCTTATCGACGAGTTGCCACCTGAACTGGAAATTAGATGCTAGTCAATTAGGTAAGCGCGAAGAAAATCACGCATGGAGCTCAAGTTCACTGGCATCTTTTCAAAGTCAGCCGAAAATCTGATCTTTCCCAAGGAAATTCCAGGTGCGCAACACAGAAACGATCGGAAAATGCAAATTTGGAAGCTTAATTTCGGTTTTCCGAATCCACCAATTCGGCATAAGAGACGGCTGAAGTCGAGTCGTCGGCGGTCGCCGGAAGATTCAGATCGAGCACGCTGTCATCGGTTTCCTGCATCGAAATTCCAACTACGGCACCGGAGACGTGGGTCCTCTTGTGTCCCCCGAGCGCCTGTCCGGACGCGAAGACCCTGAAACAAACAGGGCATTCATGGATCTTTTGATCGCCCGAGACTTCCGGAACTCCGTCGAATCTCTCCGGACAGCAGGCCCCCTTCGACTTTTTGTGGCCGGCGCGGTGACCACCAAGGGCCTGGTAAGACGGAAACACCCTGCGACAAGAACCGCACTGGAACTTCCGGCGACGTTTCGTTCGGAATCCAGAGGGAGACGAGGAAGCCGCAATAGAGGTGTCTGGCCTAAGGCGACAGTCGCGAGATAGAAGCATGAGGGAGATGGCTACATCCTCCTCCGGCGAGGTATCGGAGATTGAACTCGCAGGCTCTTCCAGCGAGGTTTCTCCGGCAAAAGAGAACCGGAAGTAACGGTGGGGCGTCCTTCGCTTGATGGGCCGACGACTCACGGCAGACAACTCCTCTGTCTCGCTCTGGCTATCGTGAACGCTAGTTGTGGTGGCGGTGGCGGCCATTGCAGGTGGTGGTGGTAAAACCGCGGAGGACGAAGCGTCGACAGTGAAGGAGAACTCAGGATCAGAGATACGGAAGCTCTTTCTTCGATTCTCTCTCAGTGAGTACACGAAGTTCTCCTCGATCTCTTCTTTCATCCAAGCATCATCTTCGTCCTCGTCGACTTCTTCACGGTAATGATGGTTGTGCTGCTTGCTTTGTAGTTGGTGGTTGTTGGTGTGGACGGGAAGCTTGAGAGTTGACAAATGAGATCTCATATGGCCGCCGAGTGCTCGGCCGCACTTGAACTTCCGGTCACAGATTTTGCAGACACGGTCATCGCCATCGTCCATTGCTTCAGGCACTGTGCAGAGAGAAGACCAAAATGTGCTAGAGAGCAGAGAGAGCTTTGGAGAAAGGGATGGTGAGATGGTAGAAAGGGAGGAAAAGAAGCGAGTGGCCGTTCAGCATCTACCTCGTAGGTTAGTGAAATTACTAAACAAGTCTTTCTTGGGTCGGTAGACTCGGATATCTTTGCTTGGTTTGAACCGTGAACTTTATGAATCGGGTTTCTCTCTCTCTCTCTCTCTCTCTCTCTCTCTCTCTCTCTCTCTATATATATATATATATATATATATATATATATATATAGAAGCATTACGGACCTGACCCGGTTGGATCCAAGCATGTTCATGTCATGCATAAAGTTTCACTTTGAGATAGTACCAAATCTGGATCCAGGTCCCATAGAAATATTGTTTTTTATACGTTTTTACGTTGAATCGAAGTTTGGTACAATTTGAACCATATTACGGACCTTATATTAGTCATATGATTGAAATTCAAATCTCTATCTCTATCTCATATTTAGTTCCAAGAATATCCAGGTCCGGCTTCACATTGAAATGCTAGTATTAGATTTGGATCTACGTCCTATTAACAACTCATGGTAAAAAACTTCTATGAGAAAAACTAATCCATCTTCCACCAAAAAAAGAAAGACTTTCCTAATGATGTATAAGTTCTGTGGATCTTAACTAGAACCCTGGCTGTATCTGGGTTATACAAACTTTTACAAACCTTATCCAGCTCCATATTTAGTTAGATCTTATGGGTCCAACCCAGGGAGACAGCATACACTTCCATACTGTAGCAGGTTCAGAGAAGTTCTTGTTCGGGTCAACACGACCACTCCGTACATGGACACGGTTGCAAGCTGTGAAGACTCGGGATTTCAGGACAGGATGAAAGACGCCCCGGTTTGGATGATTTATGGACTAAGGCGTCCACTTCACTCAAACAATGGTTTTCAGGGATTCCGTCAATTTTCGTCACGAAACTATCGTGATGTATCGTGTATCGTTCAAACACGTCTCTGATCCAAAAGCCTGCTAATGGATCTAGTTGAATGGCACTTTTAAGAATCGTCCAAAGGAGAAAGTGGCGTCCACTAAACGTGGCAGCTGATGCCTGTCGTGGCTTATTCCCAAGAACCAACTATACCAAGAAAGTTATTATTCTTTAACAAAACCAGCCTGGTTGAAACAGGCTGCGTGAATTTACATCGTTTGCCAAGCAGATCGATAGCCGATTCGGCTCGACCTAATTCACCCCTTCACTAAATTTGTCAGTGGCTTGCTCAATTCACCTTTTTTTATCACACACATATGAAACTGTTCAATCGATTTTACAACAATTGAAATGTAAGTCCTTCACAAGAAAAAGTCGCAAAAAACTCTCTCGGTTCTGCGTCCTCTCCAATCTCTCCTTCACCTCACTGCAGAAAGAGAGTGGAAGGATGGCCACCCACCACGGTGGTAGATGGTGGTGCATGAGAGGGGAGTATGGTGGAGCATGAGAGAGAGATTTGGGAGGACGTAGACCCAAGATAGAGTTAGTGACTTTTTTTTACGACCATATCAATCGTTCGTAAAATTGATTGGACCACTACAATCATAGGAGGATTTGATACCAAAGGGAGTCTAGCAACTCTTATTCTCTCTCTCTCTCTCTCTCTCTCTCTCTCTCTCTCTCTCTCTCTCTCTCTATATATATATATATATATATATATATATATATATATATATATATATATATATATATATATATATATATATATATGAATCTTACCTATCTCTAATATACTAACTTCTTGTTTTTGGATAACATGAGTATAATTAATTTTTTTTTAAGTTTTAAAACAGTATAAAAGATATTGCTATTATATATGTCACACAAAAGCAATGGGTAAGTGTCCCTCGTGTCCATGATCCAATCTCTCTCTCTCTATATATATATATAGATAAAGAGAGAGAGTAGGAATTTATGCTCGACTTGACACAACAACAACAACAACAACAACTAAGCCTTTTCCCATACTAGACGGGGTCGGCTACATGGATTCTTTGTTTCCACAGATCTCTATCGTGTGCCATGTTAGCAGTTAACTCCCAATAAGCTAGATCATTCTTTATTGTTTCTTTCTAACACTTTTGTGGTCGTCCTCTACCTCTTTTAATACTTTCCAAATTTAGTTTTTCTAACCTTCTTACAGGTTCTTCTTTTGATCTTCTTTCTATATGTCCAAACCATCTTAAACGATGTTCTCTCACTTTATCCTCTATTGGTGCCACTCCTAATTTGTTTCTAATAACCTCATTATGTATACGGTCTTTTCTTGTATGACCACTCATCCATCTCAACATCTTCATTCCTGTCACAGACATCTTTTGTACATGTTGATGATTAACTGCCCAACACTGAGAACCATAAAACATGGCAGGCCTAACTGCTGCTCTATAATATTTACCTTTTAATTTTAATGGTATCTTCTTATCACAAAGAATACATGATGCTCCTCTCCATTTTAACCAACCAGCATTAATTCTATGTGTAACATCTCCATCAATTCTTCCATCACTTTGAAAAATTGACCCTAGGTATTTAAAACTTTCCTTTTGGGGAATGCAATGTGTGCCAATTTTAATTTCTATGTCCTCTGAAGTAGCCAAATGATCAAACTTACATTCCATATATTCTGTCTTTGTTCTACTAAGTCGGAGGCCTTTGTTTTCTAATGTTTCTCTCCATAGTTCCAATTTTCTATTAACTTTTTCCTTAGACTCCTCCACTAATACAATGTCATCTGCAAATAACATACACCAAGGTACTTCATCTTGAATATGTTTTGTTAACTCATCCATCACTAATACAATGTCTTATGCTCGACTTGACACATTTAGAAAATATCATCCTAAACTCGAGCTCAAGCTTGATGAAGCTTTGTTTTCCAAGCTCAAGTTTGGCTCGACCTTCGTCTAAGAAACTTGACTTCGGATCATGAGCGAGCTCATAAGCAATCTCGATTGAATTTGGTCCCAGATCGAGCTCTGAGAACAAGCTTTTGTTTGGCACATGAATGAGATCAAGTTTCCTAATTAAAAAACATTATATATACAAGTCCAACTAGGCTGGCGAGCAGGTCATGGTCGCGCCACTCACATGTCAAGCTCGCCTCAAGCTCTGCTCGAGCTCACAAGACCCAGGGAATACGAGTTATCGGATTCAATCTTGATTGGCTTACAAACAGCTCGGATCACTTGCGAACCTCGAACAAGACCAGAACGAACAACATTAAATGGTATTGGCTTGGCTCATTTAATAGCATAATACAAACTTCCTTTAACCCAAGAAGTTATATATTCTCTCTCTCTCTCTCTCTCTCTCTCTCTCTCTCTCTCTCTCTCTCTCTCTCTCTCTCTCTATCTCTCTCTCTCTCTCTCTCTCTCTCTCTCTCTATATATATATATATATATATATATATATATATATATATATATATATATAAAGAGAAAGAAAGCATATTTCATCCACACACTCATTCATGCTTAAACATTTCCACTGTTCGATTGGAGTGAAGTCAAATTTATAGAAAAATGTAGAACATGAGTATCAAGCTAATGAACTCTGTTTAACTTGAAGACTTTTAAGTTGATCACTTATATATGAACGTTTTAGCATGGTAGAAGTGTAACTGCCGAAGTGCCGCCCTGGAGCCACATCTCTCCCACTTCAAAATCAGTGGCCGAGCTAAAGAGAGTTTAGGTGGTGCATTTGCCAAGTCCCAAATTGAGAAACCTCTGAGAACAAAGTATATCCCACAGTTGAATCCGTGAACTATAATACATCCCGCGGCATCAACCAAGTCTGCTACTGTATAGCAGTGGGCTCCTCAACCCATCCCTAAAACATTTTGTAGGTAGTGTCCCTTTATAATCATATTAAAAATTAAAATATTTAAAATTAAAACAATTAAAATAATAGCATACAAATAAATAAGGACGTGGGTGCATGCATGGGGTCAAATCTCGCCTGATAAAATGTGTGGAGCAGTAGGTGTCTCTTTGGGGAAAGCTTTGATGGCTTTTTAGTGTGGCCGCTGCAAGTAAGTTGGCGTCTCTGTTTTTGATTCGAGATGAGGCCCTCTAGGCAATATCTTATAGTTAGTGTCGGCTTTTGGAATTTTAATGATTTGTACTTTTTATCGGCTGGAGAAATCAGTTGGTGCACCGAAAGATGGGTTGCTTGCTTGCAAAAGGGTGAAAACTAAAAAAGAAGGGAAGCGTTAAAGTGAAGAAGATCACTCCCAATGCCATCTTTTCCTTTCCTTGCATTTCCCTAGTGGACTCTGTTTGTACTTACCGATATGAAGTCGTGCATATATATGTATATATGTATATATATATGTATATATGTATATATATGTATATATGTATATATATATATATATATATATGTATGTATATATACATGTATATATGTATGTAAGGTCCAGAGGCCATCGCCCCCTCCAGGGTTCACAGTTTTTTCAAAAAAGTCCATATGCCTCAAAGAAAATGCTGCTTAACCCATGTTCATGACAATGTCATCGCCCTTTCAAGATTTTTATCCTCGCTCTGCCTCTGCCTCAAACTACGGATCCATGTAATTGGTTCGACTTTTATGGTATAAAGGCGTGGGTTCGAATTTGGTTTTCATTTTGATGTCTGCTTTTCCGTAATACTGTTCATGTCTTGTGAAATTACTACCATGATTTGTAGCAAAATATAAATGCATCGAGGAAAATTCTAACTTTTATTTTCCACAAGATGCAGTTGAAATAAACAGATTTGGTTGATTTGGTTTCTGGAAATAAAATACATATTATGGAAGTTCGATTTGATTCGCTCATGGGTCTGACCAACTTCACCCAACTACCTGGTTGCATTCAATGAGCAGTTGGTGAACCCTTCAAACCCTATCAGTTGGCAAGTAAGCTTGAACAGGTCAAGGTAACTATGGTTGTAAAACGAACCGAGACAGCCAAGCTGTATCTTTTGTATGTAGCTTGTTTTCTTCAATTTATTACTTAGAAAACAAGTTGTGGGTCAATCAAGTCGACCACAAGCTTGCTCGTTATACAAAAGAAAGAAACTCAAATTTCTAGATGATTTTTCACTAGAAAAAATATCTTGCTTAAGTTAAAAAAAAGGAACTTAACACAACCTTTATTGTAAAAATGCAGCTTCATTTTGACCTATTGAAGACTCGTATATTTATTTAATAAATCGGGTTAATCATGATTTTTCTCAAATATATGATAACCCAAATCTATCAAAAGCTAATCCGATTAACCTAGTTCTTGAGCTCAGCTGTCTTGATAGGTCATGAGACCGAGCTCGGCACGAGCCGAAACGAAAGAACAACAAGCAACTCATCTCATTTTGCAGCTCTCCCCGAGCTGTTAAAGCCTAGACCCCGGTTTAGTGCACCTCAATCAAATTATTGAAGTGTAAGGGTCGGAAGCAACAAGTCGTGGCCTTCCACGGATCATGTTTTCAAGTCCACTTGCGACCCTTAGAAAACATTGGCTATGCGCATTAATCTCCTTTTGTATTATAGGATTCCCTTTTTTGATCTTTTGAATCATAACAAGGTCCACAGATACGATTGATTCTTAAAGGCATCTTAGGAAACATTGCTCAATTCACCTTTTTATAGGATTCCCTTTTTTGATTTGTTGATCTTTCATGTTTTCAAAAAGCAATGGTCATGAGTAGATAATGTTAATGTATATATACATGTATATTTTATATATGCATATGTATATATTTTGCTTGAATTGGTTTATTTAAAAAAGGACAATGCATATGCAAAATTTCTACCTGATTCAAAGTCAAAGTTGATCAATGAAATCTGGTCAAAATTGTTGGAGTAATTTGAGCCAACTCGAAGAGATGAACAAGTTGAAGACTCTGAAAAGCCATATATAGCTGCGTGACAAGTGGAAATCTCATTAAGACCTCAAATAGGATAAATCTCGAAATAGCTAAAAGTTGTGGGGACTTTGTTTGGAGTCATCCTTTTCAGCCAAAGAACTAATTTTCTGTTTTAGTTTTTAATTTTTGAAATAGATAACAAAGAGTAGGAAACTCTGTGGGCTAGCTAGTTTTATAATGTAGAGAGAGAGAGAGAGAGAGCATGGCCACAAGTTGTTCTCTTCTGCAAATGTTTCATTTCGTCTGTTTCTATGATAACACGATGTTGAACGTTTCGATACGATGGACTCTGGTTCTAGCCACTCAAGCACGCCAAGTCTGAGTAAAAGAAAAAGGTAGGAACGACGCAAAGTGACTCAAAGGATTGAATTCTGTAGAGGAAAGTTAGGGTTTACAGTATCCACAGGCTGCTCGTTCGTAAAGCCAGTGCTGCCAATAAGAAGATCAACTTGTTTATATCATTGGGTGTCCTGCATATTTGAATAATCAAATATGAGACTGAGTCTTGCACAGATCATTTGAAGCCGTCGTTCACCCTTAGTTGCTGGTCAGAGTTGGATGAGCCATATATTTGACTTCAGTTCTTATGTACAATAACGTTTTAGAACGGAAACTCACTTTGATTTTTCTTGTCAATGAACTCTTTTTTTTTAAAAACCTCTATAACTCGGTTCTGTTTTGCCAACCCACTTGCACCTATATCGTGTTGTACTCATGTCAGGCCCTAAACTTCGTGTCTGTGTCATGCTTAAGTCACTAATAGAAGACAAAATGAGAGGAACATCATTAAAGCCGTTTAGATATTTACATGGGTAATATCGACGGGTGAGGCTCATAGTATAGCAATACAATCAATCAAGGTCTTTTTTTCGAACTAATTAAATGTTAACATGACAAAAGTAGAGCAGAATGATCGAGAATCCAATTAACGAACTCCACTTAAGGTGAGATAAGACTCAGTTTTGGTTTCACTAGAGTCATATTCGTGTCATGTCGTAAGGTATTTGCGATAAAGCAGAACAACCAAATATAACCCGGGTGGACAGAACGCAAAATTTTCGGGTCATGTTCATTTCAGGTTCTCATTCGTGTACCCAACCGAGTCTAACACTCTTACAGTGAACCCAGTATATTTTACTCAATAACATCTCACGAGTACCTATTTTAGTTGTTATTTTTTTCTTTTACTACAATAATATGTCAAAAAGTGGTACACCTACGGGGTGTTGGAATATACGGATAAGAATAATGAGATATGAAGAAGGTAACGAACCTATATATGTGCTTATCTCATTCGGGTGTCAATTGGAGCAAGGCCGAAACAAGGGGCTCCACTTTGTGGGTAAGGTGTCACCTACAGTTCCAAGTTGATAATGATAACAATACAACTCCAAGTTGAATCTGACTATAACGTAGGACACGGTTTTTGGCTTTCTAAAAGGCTCAGAATCCACTATCCCTTTATCTGATTAGTCGGATTTCCAAGTCATATCCTATGTAAATTTGATTAGTCAGATTTATATATATATATATATATATATATATATATATATATATATATATATATATATATATATATATATAACCTGGTATATACTAGCACATTTACATGCTAATATATCCAAACAATTTCCAATGTTCCATCTTGTATTGATGAATGATTAAATTTAAATTAGAATGTAAAAAGTATGCATGTAAGTAAAGTATAACTGCAATAAGTTTTTAAAATTCAAATTTTAGTCATCCATCATTTATCATGGATGGTTGAAATTTATTTGGTTTATGCTACCATTTAAGTATACTAGCATATAGGTGGTATATATATACATGTAAAGAGAGAAAGAAGCAACATTTAATTATCTATCTTTTGTTGATAAATGGTTAAGGTTTAAATTTAAAAAGTAAAAAGTATGTATGTGAATAAAGCACACTTGAAAAAGTAGGCATATACTTTTGTGTTTCTAAATTGAAATTTTTAGATGATTGAGATTTATTTGAATATGTTAAAACTTAAGTGTACTAGTATGTACTAGTTTGTCTTTTATATACATATATACATATATATATATATTCATATAAAAAAGAGTTTGATGTGTGCGTCTCTCTAACTTTCTTTCCGGGATTGGCTCAAGCACGTGGACAGGAAAAAGAAAGCAACAAGCTACTTAGTCTCACAAATCACATGTACAAATATGAATTTGTGAAATCTAAAGGTGATGGTACTAGTTAGAGCTATGTGGAGATACCTGATATTAGACTCTCTCTCTCCATATATATATATATATGGAGAGAGAAAGAGAGAGAGAGTTATGTGTGTGTGCCCGTGTTGAGTGCATGCATTAGCTGAAATAATTCAGTTCCTATCCTTGTTAACTAGGTAGGTGCATATTTTCTTTGAATTGAGTGCAGGATTTGCGCAATTCGCCTTGGACACCACCAGCTAGCGTGAGTATACTAGCTGTGGTACCGAGAAACAAGCATGAGGGAGGGGCCTGTGGGGGCTACCAGCTAGCGGTTAGAGAGTATCATATATCATGTGAGCTGCATCATTAATTTGTCATGCCTACTAATGCCGTTAGACGGCTCAAATCCCGTGTAAGATGATATGACGAGGTCTCTCTCTCTCTCTCAAGAGGAGGCCGAAGATTTACACGTGAACCTTCTACTCGAACTCTTCACACTTTCTTTATATATGTGTGTGTGTGAGGGAGAGGTGTTTTTTTCTTGGTAGAGCAGGAAGGTTGATAAAGCCAACGCATGCCATGGCATGACAAAATAATGATGCACCGCGAGTGTTAGTTCAATGACAACTCTTAAAAAATTGTAAATTACATTCATGTCACCTAAAAGTAAGAGGTAGATTTTTCATATGCCTATTTCCCTATATATATCACTTTGTTTTGCTCACGCACGACCATGCCTATGTGTATGTGTGAGTTGAATTGAATTGAATTTTCATACTTCATGTCTGGGCATCACTAGTTGTCTTAGAGTTCACCTTGAACTAGAGGTCCAAGCGAACCAAGCTCAATCCAGTTTGACTAGTCTATAACTTGTATTGGATTCGGTTCTGTAAAATTCAAGCTGACTCGAGTCCATCTTCACATATGAAACTGAGGTTGAGATCACCTGTACTCTGCTAGCTCGGGAACTAAATGAGTTTTATACATATTCATATATAACATCATATGCATTCTTTAATTAGGAATGTTCATTAATATGTGGCTTAAGCAAGTGTTGTAGTTGCTCTTTTCTAATCCCCAAGCTTAATTGAGATCAATGGACACAAATCTCGATCTTAAGGAGCTTAATCAAGCTCGTTCATGAGCTAGCTCAAGCTAAGAAAAGAAACAATCCTAATGAGAAGGGTCAAGCTTTTCTATATTTGCTTCAATATATGTGTGTATACATATATAGGAAAACTAGATCCGCCCACTTTTGATATGTTTACCTATTACTTTTGAGTGGTATGAACATAATTTTAAAACTTTTAAGAAATGTTAAAAAGTACGAAGTATATTTTTATTACACTCATGACACTCAAAAGCAATGAGTATGCATGAGTGGGCAGTGTCGGGAGTAGCCAGCTTCCAATCCCCCTCTCTCTCTCTATATATATAGAGAGAGAAACTGGGAGCAAATCGACAGGCTCTCATGCCAGACTTTACTATACGATATGTGTCATTTGTGTAATCGCACAAACGGTGCATATCGATCTTAGTGTCAACATTGATACAAAGATGAATGATATTTAATGAACATAGTGTGTATTGAATGTGACATGGGATAGGCAACCTCATCACCATCGCCTGGTTGATCATACGAACAATGGTGATAGTCGAGAAATGTCTAACACTAAATGTTGTCTAGCAGTTCCTGTTCTCTCTCTACATACATATATATATACATATATATTTATATATGTGCATTCATGTATATCTATCCCATGGGGTTCCATTTCTTCTTTAATTTGTACTATCCTTATTTCCCAAGTGATTCGGATCAAATTCAGTATCACAGCCACATGAATCCGTTTTCGACTTAACATCATGTGATCTAGCCAGTCTTTTGAAGGATTCAGGTTCGCTATATAATGTTGCTTTTTAGGTTCGGGTTCGACCTGGCCATACACACCACTCTAGTTAGTATGCTAGCTCAAAGATGTATTTGTAAAACAAGTACTTCGGGTCAAATTTATGTGACTCCAGAAACCGGATCCAGTAACAAGCAGGCAATCATGGATTCCTAAAATGAATAATATCCAAGTCAAGTTCATCCGGTCAGATAAAAACATGGATCATATAGAGTTTTGGATAGATACACACTGGTGCCAGATCCACATTTGGTTGGAGGCCTGAACTTGTAAAGCCTAGGATCACCAAAATGATCAGTATTGTGCATCGATATTCAATATCTCTCATGCTTTGTAGAAGATTATACAATATTTTTGGGTTTCAATGGATCAGGTCCAATTCAAGCCCGACCCATATTATACCTGTTGGATCAGAGCTGTGATCTGGGTCTGGTCAGTGTGATCTAACCAGTATATGGAGTCGGGTTTATGAAATTCATATAAAACTCGGACCTTACGTTTACATCGTTCTTGTAGGATGAAAATGTGATTTTTCTCATAGTATAGCAGCTGGCTGGAACCAAATCCAGGTCTGACACGAGCATGGCAAGGTGGGTTCTGGACTTGGATTTAAATCTAACGGAAGCTAGTTATCACCGACCCATTTACACCCCTACAATATATTTTGAGTCTACAAATGAACTTATTCAGGAAATAAAAGATGTGACCAGTAACTCCTTTTGAGAGAAGCGACCCATAATAATATCAAGTTTCTCAACATTGTGTAAAGTTCTTGAAGAGATTCTAATCAATCGTAAACCCAAAGTTTAATCTTGGAAAACTAAGAAAATGCATGTTTATGTGCAAGGGTGATGCATGTGTGTGTGTGTGCATTCACATACAACCGTTCTTGAACTGCCATTAATATATCCATATGAAAAACATATATACACCCATGTATCTATCGAACTACCTAAATACACAGGCACTATATATATATATATATATATAGAGAGAGAGAGAGAGAGATTGAATCCACCCACCATTGATGCGATATGAGTACAATAACATTGTTAGACTTATTTTTTTATAAACTCTTAAAATTATTTAAATTATACTCATGCCATGGAAAAATAATGAATGAGCATTAACAAGTATGCCACTGATGTGCAAGATCATATTTTCTTATATATATACATATAGGCACTATGCACAAAAAAGTCAAAGAGGATCAGATCAGATCGGAAAAGATTGGAACTATATAGGAAATGGTTGAATCTGTGTCAGAAACTGCGGCAGGTTTTTTGCATGGTTGCAGCCAGTGGCGGATCTAGATTGAGGTGAGGTGGGATGGCTGCTCCACCTGAAATTAAAAAAACAGTGAAAAACTTATAAGGTATGATTGAATTGATAATTATTATACATAATTCGACCCACCTCTCACTAAACACAATCTTGATTCGAGCTTAATCGAGCTAATCTTGGCTATGCTGATCTCAAACGAGCCTAGTGAACCGAGCTCAAGTTGTTCGAGCATAACTTATCGGTTCATATAAGTTTATGAATCGATAAGTTGGATGTATGGGACAAAACAAAATGACAGTACAAATTCACAAGAAGATTTTGGTATATTAAGTTGGGGGATCGAAAGTGGGTGTTTGCGAGTGGCTGACGGGTGTGAATGTTAGGTGCTGAGTTGACCCAACCTTAGTCCGACCCTAGGGGCCTCCACAATTTTATAATTTTATTGGCAGCTCATAAAAACGAGTTGGGAGTATCCTTGATGAGGGTTCACCTACACATGGCCGGGCAACGGTTTTAACCGGAATCAAATTGGCTAAAAATCAGGTGAAGACCCGGCCAAGAACCGTGGATCACTCAATTTGGTGCCGGTTTCATATATATATATATAACTGGAATCGATGCAAAACCGAAATTGACAGTTTTAAATCGTTGGTTTCGCAATTCTTTTATTTTCTCCTTGAAATTTAAATGTTTATGGATTTCGGGTGATTCCAAGCCCAAACCAGAACCGCCATAGTTCTAAAACCGAAATTCGTCATATTTAAGTTTACCTCAAATAAGGTTCCTCATCATTAAAGAATATGATTTTCTAAAGTAATTATCTCAAGATTAATCAATAGAATATTCATGCAAGACCAAGCGTCGACCCATTTCACCCGGATGCTTCTCTCTTTCTTTCCCTCTCTCTCTCTCTCAATACAGTTGGATTTGATTGGCCAAGAAGTAGGTAATTTTTTTTGGCTAAGCTACAGCTACTAACAAAAAAGAAGATTTTGGCAGGCCATCTTTACGCAGCACTGATGCATAAGAGAGATGCATCTCTCTACACTGTGGCTCTCCATCATGTCGTTTTTGAAGAACCATTGGTGCATGACCATGTTGTTGGGATAGCCATATAGCAGCATTTCACACTAATTAAGCTCAATTTATAAGATTTTTAAGGCCGGAAAGCCGAACCCGAGTATGCACACCCTAGGAGTCGACCTTGCAATCCACAACAGGTAAGTTGAGAGCCCTGCCAGGTGAGATAACACCCTGAGTGGACTCACTTTAAAAGGTTGTCTCTTGTGTTCTACGATTCCATTATTAACTGTGATAGGTTTTTGTTTATCATCATGCTTTATCTCATATTTGTTAGTATTTAACTTTGAAAAGGTATGATCATTCTTTATCATATTATTTCAACATTTCTAATGTCCTTTTTGTAAAAATTCTTTCTTGAGCATTCATCATCTAGTTTCTCATATGTCATGAAAGTTCTACATGGGCGTCTTTTGGATGTTTGACCCACCCTAATGCTCAATGCTCATGTGTAAGGGCACTAAGGCAACTGATTTAGGCTTTTGGATTTTAAATATATTATCAATTTTGTAGGCCTAAAAGTTTTTACTCTTATGATATGAGGCCCCAATGAATAAAGTCACATAGTAACCAATTTTCACTTTGGTCTAACTTGTGCTGAGTTACTCCCATACAAAGTAGCGTGTGTGTGTGTGTCTATATATATATATATATATATACATAGAGAGAGAGAGAGAGAATAGGAGTTATTATTTTTTGTCGATGATACATATTTAAAAAGAAAAAAATAGAAGAAAAACTTTCAAAAAGTCAAAACCACAAAGTATTTTAATTTTTTTAATCTATACCATTCAATTAAAGATATGTACGGTTCATATTGTCAAAAGTGTCTAGCATAAATAGCATATATATATGTGTGTGTGTGTGTGTGTGCACGCTATGATACAGTGATTCAAAGAGATGACTTCTTTTTGGCTTTTTTAGAAAAAAAATAGTTGAATGTTAATTATTTACAGCATTTATTTCTCTAATGCAGGTAGTGACAAGAAATTCATAACTGGAAACTTGTCCTTTGTTCCATTGCTTATTATTGTCTATGCTTCCTCCCACGTGCCTCCCTCATCAACCAATTTATTAGGTTGGTGCTATAATTGTAAGACTTACAAACATGGACCTCGACACGAGCTCACTCCTTCCCCAAGTTGGTGCAAACTGGTTTTGGCATAGCCATTTAGGCGACCTGAGCTCGAACCCTGTCACCTGAACACAGACTGTGTCACAGGTCACTTTTTCAAACCGAAAAATAGCCTACCTGTGATGGCAAGGCTCGATGCTCTCGACGCCTTTCAGCCACTTCATTGCGCACGGTGCCGCTGTGTTCTCCTCTATGGACAACTTTGTTGCACGCCCTAATCATGCGGAAGGCCTCCACACACTGCTCACCCTCTTCACTCGATCACACTCAAGTAAAACACGAGACTTAGGCAAGCAGACAGTGAGGAGCAAGATCGCCATGCTCTTATTCAGCAACTCTTGATAACAAGACTGCACATGAACACACACCCACAGACACAGGCACAAGGGTGCACCCACTCACTCGACCTTGACTCCCTTTTTACCAACCCTAGCTAGTTAAGGTTCTCCTCAAGAACCAAGTAGAGTCATACCCACTCGCCTACCTACACGGTGAAAGGACCACAAGACCTTGGGGAACCAGCCCCCACACAAGGCTGGCACGCCCCTCTTATAGTGCCCCCTGGCTGTCCCTTGGCATCCCAAGGGCTAGACTAGCCGCCTCCATGCTCCACGCGGCAGTCGTTGGGGTAACGCCCGCCTGGCACCCCCTCCGTTGCCCCCTGTAATGGCCAACGTCCGCTCAGCTCTCGCGCCAGGGCGCCGTCTCAGCTTCCTACAGGTAACGGTCCAGCCTCTTTAGCTCCCGTTCCAACATGCCTGCCCACTGCAACGCCTCTCCGTCTTCCCATGGGGTAACGGTCTGCCACAAGCTCCTGCCACCGCAGCGTCCTTTGGTCTCCCCGGATAACGGTCGCCTGCCAGTGTGCCGTGCGCCACATGCCATGCGTCGTGCACCAGGGTGCCTGTTCAACTTCCACTGCACCCGGTTCCAGGCTCCAGCCACATGGTGACCCCTTTCCTGCCACTGTAACCGTCCCAGCCACAGCTTCCGCTACCCCCGTGCTTGGCCTGCACCCGCTTGGAACCCGACCGATTCTATCCTAGCACTATGCCCCATTCACTCAAGGCACCCTAGGCTAGACTCACGACTCGACTCGCCCAAGCGTACAGACACTTGCTCGAGCTTACAAGGGACCAAACTCACCCCCTATTGACACGAGTGACACTCACACACCCATGTACAATACACCACACATGCCACCAAGTACAACCAAGAGGGATTTATGCTCAACCCCATGAGCATAGTGAGTGCGCCTTCTCCCGAGCATCTCCCGGTACAGTGCCCTCTGAAGCCGTCAGATGAAGGATGCGTGAGCATGCGTGCCATGGGATTCTTGCTTGTGACAGACTGCAGTGTTTCTATTTTCACATTGTTAAGTCGACCTTTGGTCCCAACGTGGGCAACTAAGTTTTAACAATAGATGCGGTTCTGCCAAGTTGTGAATAGAGAAGGAATAGACCTACCTCACTCATAACTTAATTAAATGGATCGATCAAGTCAAGGTGTGTTTAACTTGCATATGGTCGCCATGATCTTTATTGCTTTTTAACTCGGGGATGAAACTCACATCTTAAGTAAATATTAATAAAGGTACTTCTAAGTAGTCAACGAATACATACATCTATGTGTGTGTGTGTGCGCGCGCGCATGTATGTCATTGTTTTGATAGTCACTCACAAAACTCACTAACAAAATATATGTTAGTTATGGGCACTGCCATGCGCCCTCTTCTTCTCCGAGCTCGGATAGACGCAAGGGCGAACCGGCCAAGTTGAAAGGATCAGTTAACCATGGTTATGAAGGTACATGCATCGAGCTAGTTGAACATTTACTTGGCCATTGCTCGAGAAAAAACCAAGCCAGGATCCATAGTTTTGCTAAAATGCCCACAAGCCCAACTCGTTGGGTGCACAGCCAGCGGCACCAACCAACTACAATGGGGACTTCGATATCATTGCACACCCACTTGGCTTGGGACTCTCTAACGCTCCCCATTATTGTATGCTGACATTGTGGTCACCATCGAAATCGGCCGACGCACAAAAACCACTAAATAATCAAGCTTAACGTTATCATCATCATATAATAATACAAAAATCCCTCTCTTGTGGTCATCACGCCATATGTTTCTGACCTTATTTTGTATCATAAAAGTCTACATGGTTATGAGATAGTTATGGCAAAAGCTTTTAATTTCATTGTCTCTCCCTCACACACACACACACACACACACACATATATATATATATATATAGAGAGAGAGAGAGATTGGTATATACACATACCCATAATCAAATTGACTCAAAGATCTCTAATGTAGAATTTTAAATTTTAAAAATGAAAAGTATCTTTATGTTTTTAGTGCTTCATATATATTTTAATTTGAATCTCCACCATCAATCCATATGAAGATTGGGATAACTTAGCATCATTGTTACTTGTGGTACACCCTTCATTTACATGAATGCCCAAGTTGAGATTACCACACACATACACACATGATTAGTATATATATATATATATATATATAGTGTAAGGGGACGGGGGATTGGGTTGGGTTGGTTTCTGTTTATATATATACTATTGTATTTTGATTTGGTTTTAGTTTAATAGTTTGGATTATTTTTAAACATTCTTTTTCATATGAAATGTGAGATCTCAATTTTTTCATCACCCTGAAATTAAAATATTATAATACACTGAATTGAGTTGTAAGTTTCCAAAATACATGTACCAAAAAGTTATCCAAAATACGAGCAAATTAGAAAATCGCTTTGTACTGTCTAATCTAGCATCCGACTATTAGATCCATTCTTGTCTGACATAATGTTTAGTAATCGAATCCATTTGAATAACATACATATGTGTGTATAAGATGTATGTTTAGACGGATGCTAGCTTAATTATATGTTAGCGTGTACTAGATCTTCTCATCAATCTGGGTTAGATTGAGTGACTGTGACCGACACTAATTTCTGTCTCATATATACGAAACAGTGAGATAGAATAATAAAAGTTTTTTTCTTTTTAAGAATATCAATATCATTTAAAAAATTATACGAGTGTTTGAAAAAATAAAAAACAACTTTATTAAACTTATACTCCAAAAAATATACGCATTTAACATCTACGAATATACAATAAAGCTCCCTTCTCTCTCTCTTAAGGTTTTTAAGAAGATACATTTATTACACTCGTACCTCCCAAGGGCAGCATGGTTAGAGGTGGGTAGCATCCAACCACTAGAGATGGCTACATTGACCCAACTCGCTCCACCTCTACCTGAACGGAGTAGGGAATGCCGAATCCTAAAATTGATTGAGTTGGGTATGAGATAAGTATCTTAGATCCATACCCGACATACCCGATTTTATCTCATAAGGACGTACCCGTACCTGCCCCATTACGGTTCTTGCCCTGTACTTGTCCTATTAAGGTTCAAGGCGGGACCGGATATAGTTATTTCCATTCCCGACTCGACTCATTGCCATTCTTACCAATGCTTGTATGTTTATGAGAGAGAGAGACGGAGAGCGTCGGAGCTTTATACTATAAAAGAACAAAGACAGCCGTTTTTCCAATTCTCCCCCTCGTTAGAACTCGACGTATACTCGATGATGGATAGTCATTAACCAGTTAAAATTCATCTCACACACACAAAAAAGAGTTCGTAGTTTTACTTTTAGAAGCCGTTGCTAATCGAGGTGCCCCAATCTAGCTCCTGTGTCTTTTGATATTGTTTTGAATATATCTTTCCATTCCCCTCAGTGAATCCTAATCTGCTTTGGTGTCTGTAGAAAAAGAAGGCCAAATACGACCACGAGGGCGTGTGCGAGTTGGTGGTTAAACGTCGGCAGCGGAACAAAATCTCTCTCTCTCTCTCTCTCTCTCGGTAAATTCGGCTAATTCTCTTCCTTCTTTTAATAAATCTCCTTTTGGTCTATTCGAGCAATGCGTTTCTTTCTTTCCGATTGCCTGGGGTTTTCCTTCTCTGAGTAGGTGTGCTGTTTGTGTGATTCCGGGGGCTGGTTTGGTATGTTGAGGGTTCAAAATTGCGAATGGTTGCGTTTTCTATTTCGTAATTTTTCGTGTTGCAGATATCTGTTGCTGATGGTGAAATTTTAGGTCAAGGAGGTGGTTCGGTGATCTGGATCTGCATGTTCGATGGATTTCTGATCTAGGCTTTGGAGGTCAGAGGGTTTTCTGTCTACAGGTGATATGCTTTCATGATGTTTGATTAGGGTTTCGTCTGGAAATTGCGCCTCTTGATCGGATCCATGGTTTTGGAAAATTGCCTTAATGCGAATTTTGCTTGGTTGGGGGAAATTGCAACGAAGAGCATCGGAACATTCTAGGCGAGAGAATTGGGCGTTTCAAGTTTAAGGGTGTGACTGTGATCCCAAAATGGCAACTCCTTCATTTCTCATGGAGGACCAGACAGACGAAGATTTCTTCGACAAGCTTGTTGATGATGAATTTGGAATCGGTGATTCTTCCGCTGTTAGTTTGCAGGAAGCTGTAGATTTTGGCGGGATCATTGAGGAGCAGCAGGTTGCTGTTTCCTTTGCGAGTCTTTCCTTGAGTGAATCTGAAAGTCTCACACAAGTTGACAGCGAGAAGGTTGTTATCGAAAGCTTGGACTCTTTGGATAACAGTGAACCGAAAGAGTCTGAACCAGAGAAAGGCAGTCAGAGGATGGAAGGGATTGTTTCTTCTGCTCCCCTAGAGACTGAGGCACCTGCGGAACCAACAGAAACGATTGCCGACGGGATCAACCCCAATGATTCGGAATCAGATTTTTCGTTTGGAAGGGGACACCAACGAGCTCAGACAAGTGTGAAGGAGGTCCAGTGGAGTAATTTTCATACTGATGCAGCTGAGAGTGACCTTGGTGGATTTGGTTCCTTCTCTGATTTCTTCACTGAATTCGGTAGTGATGTGACTGATCAAACTGGACAGGAGAATGGTGGTACATTTTGGTCTTTACCGTCTCCACCGCAGCCTGCATTTGCCAATGGACAAAAACATGAACTTGATGCAACTGGTACTGCATTGGATGGGTGTCCACTTGGTCCACATGATAATTCTTTTATTCCTGATTCTCGCAAGGTTTTGGTTGACAAATCTACTATACCTGGTTCTAAAAATGATGTAGTCGAGAACTCAAATGGTTGGGCCACAAGCTACCGGGAAGCTCAAGCTTATAGTACTGAGGGCTCCCAACCAAATGAGCAGCTTGAATGTAGCAGTCATTACTGGGAAAACCCGTATCCTGGGTGGTGGTACGACCACAATACTGGGGAATTTCATAAAAAAGATGGATTTGACCTTACTGCTTCGAGCACTTACACTGCTAATGTGGCTACCAGCTTTCAAAATTCTCTAGAAAATGCAGTTCCAAGTTCTGCTACAAAAGGAGCAGAAGTTCCTTTCTTCCAGCAAACAACAGCTTCTGTTGTGCAAGCTGTATCGGAGGAGTATACAGCAGGGACTATTTCTAACTGGAATGGAGCTTCCCAGGATGTTAATGGTGTTTATCCTTCAAATATGTATTTTCATCCTGATTACTCGGGCTGGTACTATGACACTAACACTCTAGAGTGGCATCAGCTGGACAAGCAATTCGGTCAATCCACGCAATTAGTGGGTAGTGAGTTTGAGCAGGCTTATGTCCAGCAAGCTCAGCATGATCATTCTGCACAGATAGTTGGGAGCAACTATGACCATGGATATGGCCAGCAAGCTGAGAGTGATGGTGCTTCTAGTAACCTATTTTTGGACAAAACTTCCAACATTCTGTCCAAAGATGTAGGCCGCCAAATAGAAGGTCACAAGAAGCAAGAACAAGGGAATGAATGGCTGCAGCCCGTGGGTCACTATTCTCAAAATAACCAAGTACCAAGTTCTCCTCAAGAAGCAATTTTGTGCACCGATCTGGGTTCCGCAGATGGTTCCAATAATATGTTTTCTCACCACCAAAGTAACGGGTATGTCTTGTCTCAGGGAAATATGTATGAGCCTGCAGGAGATATGAAATACTATTCGGATCGACAGATCAGTGATAAGACCCCAGAAATGGTTTCTTCGTATGGGCAGGAAAAACTCAGTTTAGTAAGCGGGACAGGTGAAACATCTCTCCAAAGCCTTTCAGTTCCTCAGAAGATGTATGGTTTTGATCAACAAAACGTTGCACAGGGTAATCAGGCATATTACGGCCCTAATTACTACGATAATCAGCAGCCATCAACTTATTTCCAAGCAGATCAGCTGTCCCACTCAGCTGCCTCATATGGTCCTACCGGGGTGGGAGACTCAGCAGGACGTCCCCCCCATGCATTAGTGATGTTTGGTTTTGGCGGGAAATTGGTGATGATGAAACTAAATGATCCTTTCAGCAGAAATTCAGCCATGGAGAAGCAGGTAAATGAAAATATTGTTCCAATGTGCCACTTGGGAAAGGTTTTTGTTTTTGTTTTTCACTCAATCCTCAGGAGTTTGGGGCATCCATTAAAGTTTTGTTATTAGCTCATTTCTTTCTTCAGCTTGAGCTGCTGATATCTTCTGCCTTATTTTTATATCAAGGATCCTTTGGGAGGAGTGATCTTAGTTCATAACCTAATGGACGTTGTGGTAGACAAATCTGGTTTGGGAAGCTGTGGAAGTGATGGACATGATTATTTCAATGCTTTATGTCATTCGTCTTTCCCTGGTCCACTTGTTGGAGGAAATGCTTCGAACAAAGATGTGCATAAATGGATCGATGAGAGAGTTGCCACATGTGAATCTTACAATGTTGAATACAGGAAGGGAGAGTCATTGCGGGTGCTGCTAGCCCTCCTAAAGATATCCTGTCTGCATTATGGAAAACTTCGTTCTCCTTTTGGTGCTGAAGCAACGTTGCAGGCAAGTCATTATTGATTCATTTTGATATGTCTTTGATTTCTGTCCATGTACTATGATGCACAAAACTGCCATTTTGCGTTTCGAGATGAAAGCGAAACCTGAAAGGCGTTTCAGTCACGTTTCAGGTGACATTAATACACCATATAAAAAAAGCAGTCACATGCATAAATTAGCCACAGTCCAGCTGGTCATGGTGCACTTTTTAGTAAGCGATAGGTCTTTGAGTCTAACTGTCTGAGTCTTACTGAAAGTGTTTTGTGTTATTTTTCTTTTTGTCATATATCTTTTTTCCACACATACATGCACTAAACACATATGCACATGCAAAAAAAGATCATGGCCCATAAGTTTCTGTGTGAAATCAGGTCCCAAGGCCACCAGGGGGTCCAACAGCTAGTAAAATAGTCGTTGGGACTTCAACAACCCACAACACGGCTGTTGACTTTTATTCTTCTCTCTATAAATACTCTTTATGTATTCAATAACCCTAAGCCCTTTGTGGCTGCTTTGTATATAGATTTGTTCATTCAATAAAATGGATTTAGGAACATACTTGTTTCTTTACATGGTATCAAAGCTAGTATGGTCGCTGGAGCAATTGTGGGTGGTGGCAGACTTGTTGGAAGGGTTGTTGTTGTAATGCTCATCGCTATGCTGCATCTTGTGGCTTGTTGTTGAATCTACTATGTTATGGAGAACAACAACAAATCATGTGTCTTTTGTATGTTGTTGAAAACTCAAATTCCATGTGTGTACCCGTTAGAGTGGTAGGTGTATGTGAAAATGAGGTTCTCGAAGAGAAATTTGTGTTTTCCTTAGGAAAAAATGTCGAGATTGATTGGAGATAGCGTGCAAAGAAACACATCTTTTCTGAATGGCATCTTCATACCCGAGGCATGGGCATTTGAGGCCGAGGAGAGCAAGGCACCTGAGCGGATGCAACAGGAGGAGCAGTGTCGTGATGAAGTCGAGGCGGTGCTCTCTAATTTCCTTTCGGCCTCCGCTGCTGTGACCGCAAAGCCCGCTCAGAAGAAGAAGGCAAAACCTCTCTCCTAGTTCGTGTTCACCATCGGAAAGGGGACCGTAACCTATGGTGCCACAAAGTCTTCGTGGTCGAGCCACTTGGCCTCACCCCTGACGAGTTCTTGGTGGAGAGGGTATCCGATGACCGAACAACATAGGAGAGGAGCCATTGAAGCAAATGCACGGAAGAAAGGTGCGGCGATGAGCTAGGGCATCGAGTGATGGGGGGGCATAAGGGAGCGGTCAATGGTGGAGATGGAAAGGTCCAGGCGATTTCGTGGCAAACTGGCAGCAAGGCAACGGGTGGATGGTGGAAGTGGCCAATGGTCGAGTGACGCGGTGAGGTTGGAGCCAATGTTTGGTTGCCTATCGGTGGGCGAGTTGGGTGCTTCCGGTGGTGGTTGAAGCCGAGACGAGAAAGGGGAAGAGATGGATGGTGATGAGGCGAAATCATTGGAGGTAGGAGTGGCGATGGACTTCGGTGGGAATCAGGTGATGATGGCGAGGGTTGGTTACGATGGTCAAGGCATGGCGGCCATCGACCTTCACTTCTTTGGTGGGCTTTTTTTTATATTTTTTTTACCCTTAGTCGGTTATCGGTCATGGTGTTCGCGATCTCGGCTAAAACCCTAATTATGCATAAGGCTATATCTCCTTTCCTCTTCCTTCCTACCACCACATCCAAGTGGCTTTGAGAGAAAGAACCCGCTTGCCCAACGCCACGGGCGAATCTTTGTTGTAAAGAGAGAGAATGCATGAAACAGAACGACGTGAGAAGGAGAAAGAGAGAAATGGGGCACTTATATACAGTGAGGTTGTGGATCCAGACATGTTTTGTTCCCGTTCTGTGTTAAATATAGGTCTTTACTGGTTTTGGATCCTGACTCGTGGTTATGTCTGAATCCAATTTGACCTTGCTTGGTATTCAGATTCAAGTCCATCAAGATGTGCTCTTTCCAACTTATCTATTTTTAACATTTATTGGATAAATATTTAGTCATTGGTGTGTCATTTAGAAGAAAATTTGTTTGTTGTTTGTTAGACAATAAGTTGCATCTCTTTATATGATTAAGATCTATGTGTTGTGGTTATATGTCACATTTGTTGGCCTTTTGTTGAAGACATTTGTAATTAAGGTGCTTCATGTTGACAATTGGTTGGAGATGAATCAATGTTGAAAATGCACTTATTGTTATCTTGATAACCTTTAAGTATTTGAAAATAATGCATAAAAAGAGTCTTGCCTTGAGTATTGATTATTTATTTGCTATATTTTGAGAATGTTGTGTGAATGATACAAATTACATTCAAAGAATTCTTGTTTTTTGAGACAAACATTTTATGTTAAAAAGATTATTGTAAGTTATTATAAATCTTTAAAACCTTTTAATCATCTTGGTGGATTATCTTATTCTTGGAATCATACAATCGTGTTTGAAATTATAAATTATTTAAGGGCTTTGGCATTTGTTTTAAATGGATGGTTTGAGATTAGCCTTAAAGCTTGATTGATTTGGATGGTTTGAGTTTAGCCTTCAAACATGTTTGATTTGGATGGTTTGAGCTTAGCCTTAAAGCTTGTTTGGGTTCGAGTTTAGTCCTTAAAACTCGAGTTTGAGCTGAACCTTAAAGCTTGTTTGGTATACCAATACTTTTTATAATATCATAAGTTTGTGGTGATTTATTAAATTATTTGTTATATTGGACGATACTACTTAGACAATCAATGTTTTTCATTGAAGAACTTTTTTGAAAAACTTAAGTTTCAAGTTATTATTATTCTAGTTATGGGATCTTAATATTTTCATTGAAGTTTTATTTTTTTTGCAGATATTAAAATAAAGATATGGAAGTATTGCTGATATAGAAGTATTGCTGTTGAAATATTAAACCTGATGTGACCAAGTAAAGCTATAGATACCAGATGGTTCTACAAAGTTGACACTCTCACATTTACGTTTTTTTTTGTTAGACAAACTTTCAGTATACACACCGTAAGTTTGAGGGGGATTGTTAAAATGTAATAGGGTTGTGCCAACAGGACCCATAAGTTTGTGTTTGAAATAAGGTCTCAATGGACCCAGGCCACCTGTGCTAGGGCCATCAAGGGGCCCAATGGCTAGCAAAATAGCCGTTGAGACTTCAGCAACCAGCAGTACAACAACTGACTTTCACTCTTCTCTCTATAAATACTCCTCGTGTATTCAATAACCTTAAGCCCTTTGTGGCTGATTTGTATATAGATTTGTTCATTCAATAAATTGAATTTAGGAACATACGTGTTTCTTTACAATCTCTCCCTATCTATATCTATATCAATATGCCTGTTAATTTTTGCACATTTGACGTTTCCCACGTCTGTTTTCATTTTTGTTTCCATTTCTATGCAACTTATACTGTTGAGAAATATGCTGTCTTACTGAAAGTGTTTTGTGTTATTTTTCTTTTTGTCATTTATTTTTTTCACACATACATGCAATAAACACATATGCACATGCAAAGACAGGTGCACATTTTTCCCTATATATATCTATATCAATATGCCAGTTAATTTTTGCACATCTGCCATTTCCCCTGTCTGTTTTCGTTTTTGTTTCCATTTCTATGCAACTTAGACTGTTGAGAGATATGCATCGCAGAACTAGGGGTGTTTTTTTACTGTTTTGAAGTCAGGAGGACTAAATAAATTGGAGGCAGGCAAAGGAGATGGAAAATACAACGCTGCAATTCATAGTTTGTCATAGTTTTTTGATAGCTTGGTTGTTTTCCAAAATTCTGGATCTGGTGTTGGCTAGCAGAGAATCCACCCTGAATTCTTCTCTCATTAAAGTGGTTTTTTTAACTTCCTTTTTATCGGATGTGCAGGATTGTGTTGTTAACATGAAACTACAAATCTATGTTATGGCTTTAAAAGTTCTTGTTCTTTGTTTAAGAGATAATCCTTACGAAAGGCCTTCTGATTGAGTGGAAGAAAATAAGAAGGGGTGAATTTTATCTTGAAACTTTGACGTTTTAAGCTTTATAACAATGAGAAACCTAGATACGTGCTCATTTGGGGTATTCACCATATTGCCATATAGCAGATATTGGACAATCAACACTTGGCCTAATATAGAGATATAGAGGATATAGCCGTGTACCATAATGAAAAGTAGAAACATATATAATTAATTGTTAACAAAATAACCAAATGTATAACCAATAAATTTCATAAACACAAATCGTCATTCAAATTTCACAATACAAGTTATAGTATAAATAATTCTTAATATTCTTAAAACCTCATGATCCTAAGGATCCTATCACATAAAATAAAATGCATAATAAAAATCTTTGTAGCCCTCAGGAAAAAGAGGCAAGACGCTTGTTTGCCTATGCTCTTCTCCCTACCATTGCACCTACCTAGACTACATCCTTTTTCTTGGTTTTCGATGTAGTGGAACCAACTCATCTTTATGTTGTGCACCAGTTGCCAACTTCATTTAGCTATTCAGAGAGCATGTTGATGATGGAGGCAACATTTTAGATCAGAGTCTATGATACTTTTATATGCATATGTGTGGTCATATAAGGAAAGACTATCCATAACGAGGTTATCATACATATTGGGAGTGTCATCAATAGATGATAAAACGAGGGATAGGGATGGTCTTCAGTAAGAGGGTGTGAGAAAGTAGATGGTGAATATATTAAAAGAGAAAGAGGAAGAGCACAAAAGTGTTTGAAGGAAATACTAAAGAATGATCTAGCTCTGTTTCAGTCAACTATTAACATGGGACAGGATCAAACCTTATGGAAACAAATAATTCATGTAGCCGATCCCATCTAGTATAGGAAAGGCTTAGTTTTTGTTTGTTTGTCCACCAAGAAATGAAGTTTTTGGTGATGATTATCATATAAGTTGATTTTATTAAATAGGAAAGTGTGTTTTATCATATAGTATTTGGTGATGGTTACCCACAATCCTCGATCCAAGGAACCTCATCCGATCTGTGATAGAATGTACGATCTTGACAACATCACTAAGACATCATAAAGCCCACAATCAAATTAGATGTTTTTTACATGTTACTAACCTGAAAAAGAGCTCTATCACATAATTTGTCTCGTTGCATACAAATGCATGTAAATAAAAAATGCACTACTGAGAAAAGCTAAAGACTTAATCATTATTTACTAAGGACGCTGCCATATAGTATGAAAAGCATGTTCTATTTACTTTATACTCGCTAAGTATACTTTATACATATTATCTCATAATGATTGTCTTTAGCTTTTCTTATCTCATTTCCTATCAAGAACGCTTCCAGGCAGTAAAAAATGCACTACTGAGAAAAGCTAAAGACCTAATCATTCATTCCCTTGTTAATAGAACATGCTTAGTAGAAAAGCATAATAGAATTTGAAAATAATTTGTATTCTTGATAGGAAATGAATATAATATGATTTATTCAACTGACACAGCTGGCATATAGTATACTTAGCGAGTATAAAGTAAATTTGGTTGATCTACCAGCCATACGGTGGACAACTTTGTGGTACTAAGGACGCTGCAAAGTGATGCTTTCTGTGTCAATCTGGGTCCTTTTAAAACACTATAGCACCTATTGAGCTTTCTATGCCAAAATCACATTCAAATCTGCAGGGTGAAATGCTGCGTTAAGGTCAACCATTACACATATGGTACTAACATACCTTAAAATTAATTCCTTTCCTACGCTGGGTGGTGTTGGCTAGAGCTGCAACGTGAGACCTCTGGAGGTAACCCATCTCAGTGCTCACGGTCCATAAACTTGGACTGCTTATGGGTTTGCACTGGTGCTAAAAGGATGGCATCCTGTTTACAAGATCCAATACAGTTTACCACCAGTTATTGGCTATCAAACAGAATATCCTCCTATTCCATGCTTGGGATCAGCTGTGTAAGGATCAATCCCTACCATCCACAGCTGGGATGATTGTACAATGGTTTGAAAAGAAAAAAAGGAATATCCAAGTAACTATGTAACGAAGGTTGTACCTTATAAACTGTGTGTTGATGTTCATTCAATGTGATATGATATTTAATATTGAACAATGTCACCTTGTTCTGTAACTATGTAAAGTTAGGCCAAAAGCATGTGTTTGTTTCTGCAGTTTCCCATGGAATATGATCTGTTGATAAGTCATGCTCCTCAACGTGCACATGGAACTTGGTTCAATGAATATGGCTGGTGATCTACAATTGCATGGTGGAAACTTTAATCTCAAATTCAAGGTCTTCGTTTCAATTGTCAATATATTGAATGCATGTGGTAAAGCTTCAAGTTCCTGATATACTGAAGCAGGATCAACAGTTAAGTTGAACAATACAGGTTTCAACAAAAGTTGGGTGTAACATTTACATTGCAATCAGTTCCTTGAATCTAGATACAATTCTTTATGTAGTCCCATATCTGCACTGCTTGTGTTCTCTTTCTTTCTCTTTTGCTTTTCCCTTCTGAAACATTGTGGTCACTTTAGAAACATTGAATCTAGACAGCCTTGGTTGTAGTGGCCATTATTTAGAAGGTCGCTATTGGTACAATGTGGTATCGTGTTATCTGGTCTTAATTGTATAAGCACGTTGGGTCCTAACCTAAGTGCATCTCTCTCTTTCTCTCACACACACACGCATACATGTTTTGTGGGGGTTGTGCTGGCTGTCTTCGCTTCCCAACAGTGCCAGAAAGGCATTCACTTTTAATACATGACTTGGAAAGTGAGGGTTGCTAGATCCATGGAGGATGTGAAGTCAATTTTCTTCAATATTAAATGTTCTCTTTTTACAGGACAATGACGGACCAGAATCTGCAGTAACTAAGCTTTTTGCTTCTGCTAGGCGGAATGGTACACAACTGACTGAGTATGGCACCTGTACACAATGCCTCCAAACTGTGCCTTCTGAAGGTTCGATAAGGGTAGGAGAACATCTATAGCCTTTGTTTCTGCTAAACATTTGTTGCAGCGAATGAAACACTCAACTTCTTTTCTTTCTGTAGTCTACAGCAATCGAAGTGCAGAAACTTCTTGTTGCTGGCCGCCAGTTAGAAGCTCTCCAGTGTGCACAAGAGGGTCAATTGTGGGGCCCTGCCCTTGTTCTTGCTGGCAAGCTTGGTGAGAAGGTTTGTCCATACCCTCTTACACTTTGAGGCTATTTTCCAACTTTTCTTTGGATGCATATATTTTGATGCCATGCCTTCTGGAGAATGGTGTACTGAACCCTTCATGAATCTCACGCTAATTTTCCATTTGATGGAAGCAGTATTGCGTAGAGACTGTGAAGCAAATGGCACATCGACAATTCATATATGGATCACCTTTACGGACATTATGCTTGCTTATAGCTGGGCAACTAGCTGATGTCTTTTCCTTTGAGAGCACCACAAGCCCTAGACAATCTGGCATGGTTAATGTCTCTCATCCTCCAGCTCAGGTAAGTTCTGACTTTGTGTTCAATAATATATTTAAATTGCAGTTTTTAATGTCGATATTTATATTCGAACTCCAATCAAAATATTTAGCTAGACTTCAGTATCTGGTTCCTCAGTGCATTATTTATATGTTTGTTCTGCTAATACGTTTGATGAGGGGGGGAAACATGGATTCATTCTTTTTTAACAATTTATATTCTGTAAGTTCCAACTAGCTAGTTCCTTTTTTGCATGCAGCATTATTTTGTTTTTCATTTGATCCTAGTTCTTTTCAATTCATAAGTTTATTTGATGCTTAAAAGCCGTACATTTGTTAGGTTAGGTAGGTGAGCAAGAACACGGGTTATTTGATTTTTATCAGTTATTGCAACATCTTTTGAAAGTGTTAAATATTTTAAATGCTTTTCTGAACAGGACGTATTTCATTTATTGTGTCATAGGCAAGTACTCGTGGCATACTGGATGACTGGGAAGAGAATTTGGCCATTGTTGTTGCAAACAGGACAAAAGATGATCAGCTTGTTATCATTCATCTTGGAGATTGTCTTTGGAAGGGAACCGGCGAGGTATGACCGTATGAGCATCTTATTAATTTATTTTAACGTGTACTTTCATGTTATATTTTTTTATGGACGATGGATCTTGCAGGTTACTGCTGCTCATGCTTGCTACTTGCTTGCGGAGGCCAATTTCGAGACATTTTCAGACAGTGCTAGGCTATGTCTAGTTGGTGCTGACCACTGGAAATCACCACGAACATTTGCTAGTCCAGATGCCATTCAGGTGAGTGTCATTTTCTGTTGTTGTTTTAATAACAACAACAACAACAACAACTAAGCCTTTTCCCATACTAGACGGGGTCGGCTACATGGATTCTTTGTTTCCACAGATCCCTATCGTGTGCCATGTTAGCTGTTAACTCCCAATAAGCTAGATCATTCTTTATTGTTTCTTTCCAACACTTTTGTGGTCATCCTCTACCTCTTTTAATACTTTCCAAATTTAGTTTTTCTAACCTTCTTACAGGTTCTTCTTTTGATCTTCTTTCTATATGTCCAAACCATCTTAAACGATGTTATCTCATTTTATCCTCTATTGGTGTCACTCCTAATTTGTTTCTAATAACCTCATTATGTATACGGTCTTTTCTTACATAAAAAAAAATCACTTTTAGTGTTGCGAAAGGCTTGGTTTTGGTTTTGGAAACATCTTTTTTTTAGTAGGTCTACATTTAAACTTCTTTATATCCTATTTGCACTGCTGTTCTTTGTTTTTATAAGTATTTTCTACTAAAGTGATAATGCGTCAAAAGTTTTTCTGCAGTGAAAAAAGATTAATATCGTTGTATAAAAATAACAGAATTCCGATTTTCTGGTACTGAGAAAGGTTTGTCCAATTCCTGGCGCAAATCTTTTGGTAGCTTCCAAAACCAGTTCTGTTAATTCCTCCGTGGATTAATTCATGGTTGGTAGCATGGAAATTTGCAATTGTTAGCATATATGGTTATTTGCTAACTTGGTACAATATTAATGCACATCTTAGTTTTGTATTATATAGTCTCTTACCATGTGTGTTCCTGATTACACACATGGGAATGCGTGTGTACCTCTGTGCATGAACATGTGCAACATTCATTTCTTATGCATGCTGTTGAACTGTTTCTGAAACCTTCTCATGGTCCATACTGTATATTGCGAGTTTCTACCATGAAGGGATTTTAAGCTCCTATGTGGTCATAGGAAAGATAAGGCTAGAGTTTGTTGTTGGAAAAGTTGATTATTATTTGTATATTTTTCCTGTTCTACAAGTGTTGCCTACATAGGCATGTATGCTTTAAAAGTCCAAGCCACTCATTCTGTTACACAGTGGAGCCTTTAATGCTTTGGTTGCCTATATTTTCAGTCTTTTGTTATAACTTCTGCATTTATATTTTACCATTTCAACAGAGAACCGAACTGTATGAATATGCAAAGGTTCTTGGCAATTCTCAGTTCATCTTGCAACAATTTCAGCCATATAAACTTGTGTATGCCCATATGCTTGCTGAGGTGGGGAAGGTCTCAGAATCTTTGAGGTTGGTTTGTCCTCACTGAGTTTCTTGTTAGTTTTCATTTTTCCATGCCTTGAGTGGAAGTGTTTCTTGATCAGGTATTGTCAAGCTGTTCTCAAGTTATTGAAGAATGCTGGGCGTACAGTTGATGTTGAAACGTGCAAAACTTTGACATCTTCCTTGGAGGAGCGTCTTCGTACACATCAGCAGGTTATTTTCTGTTCTTACGGCAATCCTTTGGACGTTGATGAGCTTGTGTTAACTCAAGTGCTTTTTCATCTTTAGGGGGGGTATGCCTCAAATTTGGCACCTGGAAAGCTAGTTGGAAAGGTGCTAACCAGCATTGACCGGTCCATACACCGTATTATTGGCGGTTCCCCATTGCCACCGCTACCACCAAACCAAAGCAATGCACAAACTGTTGAACCAAATGATCACCCTGCTAACGTATCAAATGGACCATCAAGAGCGGGAGTTGCAACACTGATGCCCTCTGCATCAATGGAGCCCATTAGTGAATGGGCAGGTGATAGTAGTAGGATGTCAGTCCCCTCCAGAAGTATTTCTGAGCCAGATTTTGGAAGAACCCAAAAGCAGGTAGTTGTAAATGCAATCGATTGCCTCTTTACTTGTGTAATCATCTTTTTATCATTGGTAGCTTTGCACTTTACTTCGTAGGTGTTGATTTCTTTGGATTTTTCTAGGGTCAGAATGCCAAGACCTCCACATCAGACGCACAGGGGAAAACAGCAACTTCAGGCAGTCCATCTCGCTTGGGTTTGTTTGGTACACATCTTCTGCAGAAGGCTGTCGGTTTGGTCTCAAGATCACGTCAGGTAATCGATCTCTTGGCCTACTATTTTCATTGCCTCATTCGTTTTCTTCTCTTTGTTTCACCTATGAATAGAGCCACGTTATGCACTGAATCTTTTACAGGCTAAGCTTGGAGAAAAGAACAAATTCTACTATGATGAGAAGCTTAAGAGATGGGTTGAGGAAGGTGTTGACCCTCAAGCTGAAGCTGCTGAACTGGCACCACCACCAACAACTGCTTCGTTTCAGACTAATTTATCCAGTCAAAACGTAAACAGCGGAATGAAAATTCAAAGCACGTTGCCTTCTGGTGTTCCAGAGAGCCAAAGCCCACGTCCCCTTGAACAAAATGCCAGCATTCCCTCAATGCCTCCCAGCACAAACCAGTTCTCAGCACGGAGTCGTCTCGGTGTTCGATCTAGGTAGAACATCTTGTATTAGTATCTACTTGTCTCGATATCAGCATTTTGACAATTCTTCCATTTCAATATATCTTATGTAAACTAAATACTTCCAGTTTATCTAATTTGGTGAGCTTGAGTCTGGAACTTTAGATGGCAACCTCTATCAACCATTTCAGGTATGTAGATACTTTCAACAAAGGTGGTGCAATTGCTCCTACCAACACCTTCCAGACGCCTACTCTTCCTGCTGCAAAACCTGGTGGTGCAGCCGCCCAGTTCTTCATCCCTGTTCCTTTACCTGCAGCTCCAGCCGGTGTCGAACAGACTTCAGATGCTGTGGACAGTGATTCTACCCCAGGGCCTGCTGACAATGAGGTTTCTTTATCAGCATCCTCGTCACCCCCACCGTCTTCTGTATCATCAGCATCATCAACTATACCTAGATACCCGAGCATGGATAACATCACCCCAATGAACAGAGGAAAGAATGGGTTGTCAAATGGGTCTGCCATGCTCTTATCTCGACAGCGGGCCGCTTCATGGAGTGGCAGTTACACAGAAGCCTTCAGGGACAGTTCAAAGTTGGGAGAGAGAAGACCACTAACAGAAACATTGAGGAGCCCATCCAATCCCTCGGCATCCCCTCCAAGCCGTTTTATGCCACTTTCCAATAGTAAAAGCATGTCACCAACAAATACTAGTTTTGCAGATGAACTGCAGGAAGTTGAACTCTGAGAAGTACCGGACCATATGGAAGTTAGTTAAATCTTCCAGGAAGCAAGCTACGGACTGAACAAGCCAAAGTCATGATGCAAAAGGGCCTCTTTTGCCTCGCCCGTGGTCTGTTTTTTATGAGATGCTATGCTCAGATAGCTGGTGGTTGTATCAGTCCGTTGAGCCGGTCAGTGCAGTGCCTTCTGCCTGTCTCTCTCTCTCTCTCTGGGACTTAAATTTCATCAGATACATAGGTTCGATTGTACAGTTGATTTGTTCATTTATCGGAGAAGTCCAAAAATGTTAAAAGAAGTAACCCAGAATAAGGGAAAACAATTAGGTTTTTTTTGTATTTCAGCTCTGGCTCTCCATGTTTCTTCCCGAGTTGATTACTGAACGATATAATCTCTGGTGCAACACCTTGTAGTTTCGAAGAGTTAATCTGTTGGCATAGAGGTCTTGCAGGCATAGTCACCAGTAAGACTTGCCATCGCCAATCCCAAAGAAGAATGTCATTCAATAAATATTCGATTATGTTGTAATTTTGTAATTCATCCAATTCGACAACATTCGAACTTACATTCTCCAGTATTGATAAATATTATGAATATTCTCGTCGGTTCCCTTTGCAGCATATTGGAAAGAAAGGACTTGTGACAGATAGACTCAATGGTGCTACTAACTATAACCTGACTTGCAGTTTCGCTAACTAAGCAATCTTCTTTTAGAAAATTGGAAGACTAACTGAAGTCAGCAAGATTCCATTGGGACCGAACGATTACCACCGCTATGCTGCAAGACACCCTCAATTACAGAACCCAACACGTAAGACCCGCAATGGTACCACGTTCAGCTGTGCAGCCTCGATCATGTTGACATCTGATCTGTCTCCGCGATATGGTCGCATGAGCGAAGAGGCTGGAGCTACTGATAAGCTTGTGCCAGCCAGCAGGGCAGAGAGCTCAACCGGCAGGCATGGCAGTCCGATGAAACAGCTGGCTGCTGCTTTGCTATCCAATCCAGTTGAACCCAGCAGTTCTCACCGGCACCGCCTGGAAGCACCACTAGCTTTGTAGTGTCAACATATATACTGCTATACTGCTTGAACTAAATGGCATCAGAAAAATAAAAGATTGATGTAAAACAGTGCTTATGTCAAATTCGGCTTTGGAGATGCGAACCATGCTGCTCTCTTCAAATATCTAGTGAGTTACTGCATTCCATGTAAACTCACAAAAGGTAAATACACACAACATAACTTTCCCATCCTTTCACAATATAAGAGGAACTAAGGATTTAGCAAAACCAGCTACCTGAGGAAAGGAGATGGTGTCCCTTATATTTTTCTACCCCTGGCAAATTGTACTAGCCTTTCGAAACACAATCCAGAGCCAGCATGAGGGAATGCATGGAAACAAGTTTTCCATCTCAATTGATCAAGTTGGCAATCATATGTTCTTTGGAGAACTTCAAATTACTATAAGAAAAATAATTCATAAGACATCGTCATCCAACATGAGAGTGAATGAACCAAGAGTGGAAAAACTGAATACGAAGATTCCTGATCGATAAGAAAAGGTAAGCCAAACCCAAAGCAACACTTTGACGGGGGGAAGCAGGTGGACTTATAAAATTAAGAAATACATGAAACTTTAAGCAATTTTTGATTGCTCAATTGAATTAGAACTATAGCAATTTGATGCTCTGAAAGAGAAAACGAGAATAGGAGCCGGTAAATGTAGAAAAAAGAAATGATTTCTTGTGAAGTCCTAAAGTAGCCAGGTGAAATTACTACTACATGCCTGTATACTCTCACAGCAACCTTAGTCGTAATATTTCTGAAGGGGCATTCATCTAGTTCCAAAGTCTTGACGGGTGGGAAGCATTCCAATACACCTTGTGTTGGTGGTACATCCAATTTTGTTTTTGGGTCAATGTCAAGCGGAACCTTTGGCAACTCCAACACCTTGGGTTAGAGGTTTTGCACCTCTAGTTCAAGGTGTTCCCATTACCTACAAACAATTCAGGATTAAGCATAACAGAATAGGAAATTTGACCTATATAATGTGTTTACTGCTAGTGCATGGAGGATGAGACATATGAACGTTTTATTAAAAGGGGATTGCTACCCTACCACCTTAGTGGTAGTGGTCATTCAATATATATGATGTTATGTCATGTCTTTCTCCTCTAATGCTAGAAAATGAGATAAAGTTTCCTTAGCTCAATTCAAATGTTACTACATTGAATAAGTCGATACCTTTGGATCTCAACTCAAGAGATGTTAATGCATGCTCATGCTTCTTCTCTTGCCAACCTTCCTAACCCATTGTTTTGCATTTAGAATAAGATTTTTTATTTAAACCACCATGAAGATTCGCCAACTTCTCCCTAGCATCTCAGACCATGTGTGCTTCATTGTAACTCCATCGACACTTCATATTTTTTATGAAAAGAGAAAGGATAAGGACACGGTCTTCATGACATATCCTTTTCAATAATGCTCCTTCAGTGTGACTAGATAATGCATTTCCTTGGAACGTTTTGAGAGCATAAAGGCGACACAGTATGCAAGTTTTCTAGTAACTGAGCTGAATTAAACTCATTCATCATATACCATAGCTCAAAAGCAATATCAAGAAAAGAAAGAACAGGAAAGCTACTTTTACCTCATGAAATACAAGAACAAGAAGCGGATTCAACCTTTGATGCGGAAGCTTAATGTGCAAACTATCATGTCTAAACATTAACAACTTTGAGACACCATGTATGTTCAACTATTTCTAGTCTTTCCCAACATCTTGCAGAGAATGAACAAGGAAACTAGACAAGTGAACTTATTGATATAAATACTCCTGAGTTTTCAAGTTTCACGTTACATGCAAAGGCACCTACATAAATGATTTTCTACTTAAGTATTGTTCAATCAAGCTATGTCAATGGCTACAATACTCATTAAAACTGAACTAAAGAAGCCTGCAATAAATATCTCTGAAAACTTAATTATGTTAAGCTATGTCAATGGCTACAACAACAACAACTAAGTCTTTTTACATACTAGATGGGGTCGGCTACCTGGATTCTTTGTTTCCACGAGCCCTATCATGTGCCATGCTACCAGTTAACTCAATATAAACTAGATCATTATTTATTGTTTCTTTTCAATACTTTTGTGGTCATCCTCTAAACATTTTCATAATCTAGTTTTTCATATATTCTTACGGGAGCATCCTTAGGTTGCCTGTCTATATGTAAAACTATATTAAACGATTTTCTCTGATTTTATCCTCTATTGGTGTTATTCCTAATTTGTTTCTAATAACCTCATTAGTATGCACGGGGAATCTGTGAAATGTGCGTTTCCTTTTACCTTTGTTCTCTCCCAATGTTGGTTCTTATGCCTTTTTTGATTATGAAGGATACCCACAACGGTATTCTGGAGAATCCCGATTTTTTACATGTGTCGTTCCTACGATTATTGTGACAAAAGAGGATGGGGGTCAGAGTTTGATTTTCTTGCGAATTCGGATTTGTTACGGTACACCGTTTCGTAATTCTAGTCGTGCGTGTGAGAGAGATAGTGTTTGTGTTTCCAGCTTTCATGTTCTTCCTTTTGGTTGGAATGACACCCACTATTTGTTTTTTCTGAGAATTTCATTGGGTTGTTTGTCGTGTTCATCTTTCAGTGACAAAGGAAGATGATGTGCGCGCGTGCCCTTAATGTCTCTGCGAAACAACCTTTAAAGTTTCTTTGAGAGTCAGGTAAAGCAGGCCACTGTTCAACAGCGTTATATGGTAGGATTTTTGTGTCATCAGACTAATCCTTTTGAAGCTTTTTGGGATTACCTATTATATGTTGGTTCATCGCCTTCGTGAGTAATTTGTGGTTATGCACGTCTGGGGGTTTCAGAATCGAAAAAAAGAAGGAGAAGAAAAAGACGGTGACCAATTGGCCGTCACATATTTTGCAAGCATAACCTTCATTCCGTACGAGCACTCAATAGGGTCGTCAAAGAGAGCGCAGTTGGTTGTAGCTTAACTTCGTGGTAATTCCTTCTCCCAAGCAGCAGCAGCAGGAGAGGTGATCTCCCTAATTCCTTTTGAAGTTGTGCGATGTTTCTATTTTCCCACCCGTTGATGGGCCTTATTTTCAAGTTCCGAAATCCTCGACAGAAACTGAAAAGTGTTCAAAAGCAAGTTCCCTTATCCACCTCTGTTCACTTTTGTGCAACTTACTGTATCGTTGTCATGAAAACTATCACCCCTGCGCATAACTGCGGTATATCCACTAACGGAGGACTATTCGCAAGTGATCTCAGTCTTTTGAGCAACATGTTGTCCATGTACTTTTTCCTTTATAGATTCAAATCTCAACCCTGTATTTTACTAGTACTTAAGGGTGTTAACATAAACCAACCTCTCACTCTCTTTCTATATATATATATGTGTGTGTGTGTGTATGTGCAGCCCTAGGAGTTCAACTACCCATCAATAACAGTACCATACGAAGTCCTGCGAGTTGAGCTATGTCTCCTGGTGCTGATCAACAACATTTCTACTTAGTTGTTTTTCGGACATGATTAGGGATGGCAGTATTGCCTCAACCTTACCAACCCGACACCGCCAAAATGGGTCAGGGAATACCCCAACCTGACTAGTAGGTTATGAAGATAAAATGACCCAACCCCCATACCCGGCCTACACATATATATTTTTGTGTATGTTTGTATATTTACATACATATATTCTCTCTCTCTCTCACACACACATATATATATATATATATATATATATATATATATATATATATATATATATATATATATCATACATTACCATACATGTATGTATATATGCTTGTAAACACACATATAAAAGCTGATTTTGCCCTGTATCTATTGAGAAAGAGAGGACCCAAACCTGTAACACCCGGTTAAGGTTCAGGTTAGGGACATGTGTATATTCGTCCCTGACCTGACGCGTTGGCACCCTTAAATATGGTCTCAAATACGGCCTAATTTTTTCTTGTAAAATGCAATCATGTATGACCCTAAACTTGGTACAAGATTATGCGATTCATTTGATACTTGGCTGTCATTTTAAAGTGTAAAATTAGTGAAACAAATCATGATAAATGACAAGTTCCTCGGAAACATAATTTAAAGAGGTAATTATATTTTCGCATATGAGAATATTGTCGAACTTAAAAAGAATGAAAAACATAAATTTTGAAAAACTGAAATATCATTACTTCAAACATTCGTAGTATCACCCAAACTCTCTTGGTAGGGGGATAGACTCACAAGATGGAGGTAGCGAGGTCGATCAGGCTGTGTATTCCTCCTGGCTTCGGCCTTTCGTTGTGAAAAAAACAGCTGGCTGAGTGCGTTATGATATACCGTGTTGTTGGTTCAGACAGTCAAAGAAAGAACGAGAGTTGAGCCCCTTTGACCCGAGGTAAAAGCGTTTGACGAATTTGTGACGTTACAGTACGGGTGGCATCATCTCCAGGGTTAGAGCTTTTGGAACCCTCATATTTCTCCTCTGAAGATCTCGACCCTTCGCTGCGACTGTACATCGTTGGGGTTCTTCGCGATCCGCCATGAACCCCCATCCTTCTCCTCTCTGAAGATCTCGATCCGCCTGCTCACGGGTCTCTCTCTCGCTCTCTCCTGAGAGTGCTCAACTGACCCTTCTTTTTTTTGTTTTGGGTATATGGAAATGCATTTTATGCGCGCTCATCACTACGGTTGGCATCCTCTCCAGAGTTAGGGTTAGCCGTTCGGAATGATCGTGAATGTTCTGATCATATCCTCCCCCTTTTATCCTTCGCCTGCCCACTCCGGTAGCTCTCTCTCTCACTGAGAGTGCTCTACCGTTTTCTTTTATTTTTGTGCACATGGAAATGCATTAGATGCACTCATCACTACGGCTGGCATTCTCTCCAGAATTAGGGTTTCTGGCAGTGTAGCCTATTGAAATGATCGTGAATGCCTTTCTGCAGTCGTTGATCGCGACCTGGAAATTAGATAAGATGTGTAATCTATAGAGTTAGGGTTTCCGGCAAACCACAGTCCCGCAGAATGATGCAGAGAGATGACCTCGACCTGAAACCCTCTCTTTTCCTGAGGGTGTTGAAGATTAGACGTCGTTTGATGCCTCTCTCCTGTTTCGGCCCTTCTCAAAAATTGCTGGTAAGGGAAACTCTATGCTAATTTATAGTTTTTTCTTAGTCAAATTCTATGATAACAGTCAGTTCAGAAAGCATTCCTGCATTTCTTTCTATTTTTCCTGGTCCATACTTTACAAATGGGATTATATCAAATATTGTTTCGACCACTTGCAATGCATCTGTTCTGACTAGCAAGTTGATGCTGGGGAGTCATTTTTCGATGTCGAAACATGAAAAGAACATGCTCTTCTTTTGCTTGGGTTTGTTCTCAAAAGGCACTTTTTCTGTCTAAATAAATTAGGTATTTAGGTTTTCCATTAGAGAAATGCGATAGGTTTATTTATTTGTTTTGCAAAAGGATTCTAGTTTTTATTTTGACGGCTCATAATTGGTTTCAAATGGTTGCAAGTTCATTTTTTTTGTGCTTGACATCACATTAGTTTAGTAAATTTGGAATGTTGCAAGTGTCCGAATTAGTGTCAAGACCAGATTGTAATACCGTAAATTATTGGTTCTTTCTCTTGATCTTTGATGAGATAAGATAACCGGGCATATCCGTGATACATTCTATAGTTTGCTCACATTTATGATGGTATTTTCCAAATTCATCTCCTCATAAACATCCCCACCTTTTGCACAACTTTCCAAAAGAGTCTGCATATCTAAGTCAACATTTAAACACACCAGAAACCTTGCACATCCTTTTGGCCTTTGTCTCTGGTGCAAAGTCGTGTTGGTGTGGGATTTGATTGTTGGATAATTTAGGAAGTAAGGTGAGTTGTGTAACTAATTGTTACTTGTTGGACTAGAGAAGAATATCTTTCTGTAAACAGTGAACTTGTCTAAACTATAACCAGGTTGAAAACGTAATTCCTGAGAACTTGCGAGAAGGATTGTTTTGAAAAGCCTTTTAGTCACCCGGATAGGTTGAGTTTGTGTAAATTTTGTCTTCTTCATGTTCAGGTGTTTTCCAAATGTACTTATTATTGCATATGCAATTTATGTGCATTGCATGTCCATTCACGACTTGTAGGTTTTGAAATGGTCCTATGTTGTTGCTTTTGAGTATCAAAATTCGCAATTTCTCTTCCATTTCTTGCATGGCTTCTTTTGAGTAATAATATGATTTGTTTATTGAATGACAGAAGGTTGCACATTGCTCGTGGTGAAGCCAACCATTTCTTTTGTTATGCCCAAAAGGTTGTAGACGGTTTGGTATCTTCGGCTGCACCAGGTTGAAGTCAAAAGGTTTACGAGGATGTTGTGCGTGATATGGATCCCTATCCTATTCTTCATCCTTACTGGACTGATTTTATAATGATGAGTTTATTACATCTCTAAAATTTCTTTGATAAGCAAATGGACAAAAAAAAAAAGTAGAAAATGGAAAAAGAGAAATTGAAAAAATGATGGAAAAGAAAAAAGATGAGAAAAAGAGAAGTGGGAAAAAGAAGAAAAAATAGATTAGTGAGAGGATGTGGAAGAAGGAAAGACACTGGCATTTCTTTCTAAGAGAACTCCCCTTCTCTTGTGAGCAGAGGTGAGGTTGGTAAAAGTCTGATATGTCCAGGTGGTGCATTTGGCATCCTCAGGACTTGATTTCTGCAAACCCTCTCCTGGTTTGAGATTGTAAAGGAGCTGGATCACACTCACATTTTAGTTAGGGTATGTTATGTTCAATTTTTTTACACCACACGAAGTGATGAAGTCAAAGAAATGTATGTTATGTTATCATATGAATTCTAATTTCTGTTATCATCTAATTGACAGGTACATGTTGTCCTTGGTTCCAATGATCGCTGCTGATAAATGAATGTAAAATGAAAATAAGCAGGAAATGGAAAAGGAGGGATTGAAAAAAAGGAAGAGAAGAAAAAAAGCAAAAAACAAAAGAAAAAAAGAAAAAAGAAAAGGAAAGATGAGATGGATAAAAGTAGAAGTGAAAAAAAGAAAAAAAATACAATAGTGAGAAGAAAAGAAGTAAGAGAGGACCGAAAAGAAGGAAAGTCACTGCCATTTCTTCCTTAGACATTTCCCCTTCTCTTGTGAGCAGAGCTGTAGTCTCATAGGTCCAAGTGCTGCAGCTGGCATCCTAAGGACATGATTTCTGTAGATCCACTCTTAATGTGAGATTATAACGAGCTGGGTCACACTCACAATTTAGTTAAGGTATGTTATGCTCACTTTTTTATGCGTGAAAAATGATTAAGTTAAATACATTTTTAGGATCCTTTAATTAGAAGGATACTTGGGTGATCTGCATTCATATTCTTTTCTTTTGTGGGCCCCTTTTCATTTGTGTAGAAAGTTTTTATAAATTCTGATATTGAACAGGCACCACCCTTTTTATGAAAATATGATCATATTTTTGATATGTTTTACGTAGCTTTTGGCATGAGAGAAACCTTATACAACCTTTTGTTCTTTGTCTCTGGTGCAAATTCGTGTTGCCGTGTGATATGGTTGTTGGATAATTTAGGTAGTCGAGTGAGTTTATGACTGATTGTTACTTGTGGGTGTGGACTAGAGAAGAATATCTTTCTTTTTAGCTGTTAAACTATACCTAGGTTGAAAACCTAATTCGTGAGAACTTGCAAGGAGGATTGTTCTGAAAAGCCTTTGAGACATCCAGATAGTTTGAGCTTGTGTAAATTTTGTCTTGGTCATGTTCTTGTGTTTTCCAAATGTACTTATAATATTGAATTTACAATTTATGTGCTTTGTATGTTCATTGACAACTTTAAGGTTTCAAAATGGTCCTAAGTTGTTGCTTTTGAGTATTAAAATTCCAATTTTGCTTATGTTTTTATTAATCATAGGATTTTTTTATTGAATTACAGAAGGTTGCAGATTGCTCGAAATGGTCCTATGTTGTTGCTTTAGAGTATCAAAATTCCCAATTTTGCTTCTCCTTTTATTAATAATAGGATATGTTTATTGAATTACAGAAGGTCACGGTGAAGTCAAATGTTTCTTTTGTTGTGGGCAAAAGGTTGAAGATGGTTTGGTATCTTTGACTGCACGAGGTTTAAGCGAAATTCAAGGTTCGAGTTGTACTGGATGCTTGAGCATCACTTTCACCTTTTTGAGCTCTTGCTTGCATCACCTTGCACATTGTCATCAACAATGCCGATATGAGGTGCGTGATATGGATCCCTGTCCTATTCTTCGTCCTTAATGGGCCTATTTTATATAGATGAGTTTGTTGCTTCTCTAAAAATTTCTTCTTGAATTTTGGTTTTTATTATCATCTAATTGACAGGTGACACGTTATCCTTGGTTCCAGTGATGGCAGTTGATAAGCGAATGAAAAAAGAAAATAAGTAGTAAATGGGAAAGGAGGAATGGGAAAAAAAGAAAGAGAAGAAAAAGAAAGGAAAAGGAAATAAGAAAAGAAAAAAAGGAAAAAAATGAAAAGAAAAGAAGAGATGGAGAAAAGGTGAAGTGAAAAAAAAGAAGAAAAAAAGAAAAGTGAGAAGAAAAGAAATAAGAGAGGACTGAAGAAGGAGAGTCGTTGCCATTTCTTCCTCAGAGATTTCTCCTCTTGTGAGTAGGGCTGAGGTTGATAGAAGTCTGATTTGTCCTTCTCGTGCAGTTGACATCTTAAGGACTTGATTTCTGCAGACACACTCATGCTGTGAGTTTGTATGGAGCTGGGTTACTTTCGCATTTAGTTATGGTATGTTATGTTCAGGTTTTTATGCATGGAAAATTGTTAAGTTAAATAAAAATTAAGGAGATACTTGATCTGTAGCCATATTCTTTTTGTTTGTGGGTCCCTTTCCACTTGTGCAGCAAGTTTCTATAAATATTTATTGCAGTCACCTTTTTTATGAAAATATGGCCATACATCTGATTATGGAAATGGTCCTACGTTGTTGCTTTTGAGTATCACAATTCCCAATTTTACTTCCATTTCGTGCATGACTTCTTTTTAGTAATAATATGATTTGTTTATTGAATTACAGACGGTTGCACACTGCTTGCGGTGAAGTCAATCGTTTCTTTTGTTATGCCCAAAAGGTTGCAGTTGGTTTGGTATCTTCGACCGCATCACTTTCACCTTATTGAGCTGTTTCCTGCACTACTTTGCACATTGTGATAATCAATGCCTATATTAGGTGAGTGATATGGATCCCTGTCCTATTCTTCGTCCTTAATGGACTTATTTTATATTGATGAGTTTATTACTTCTCTAAAGATTTCTTTGAGCACTTGAAAACTTCTTGAATACTGGTTTCTATTATCATCTAATTGGTAGGTGACATGCTGTCCTTGGTTACAGTGACCACCGCTGATAAGCGAATGAAAAAACAAAATAAGCAGCAGTAAATGGGGAAGGAGGAATCAAAAAAAAGAAAGAGAAGAAAAAGAAAAGGAAAGATAAAAGGGAAAAAGGAAAAAGAAAGAAAAAGATGAGATGGAGAAAAGGAGAAGTGAAAAAAGAATAGTGAGAAGAAAAGAAGTAAGAGAGGACTGAAGAAGGGGAGTCACTGCCATTTCTCCCTCAGAGATTTCCCCCTCTCGTGAGCAGAGTTGAAGTCTCTTAAGTCTCGGTACTGAAGTTGGCATCCTAAAAAGACTTGATTTCTGCAGACCCACTCCTGTTATGAGATTATAACGAGCTGGGTTACACTCACATTTTAGTTAAGGTATGTTATATTCAATTTTTTATGCACAAAAAATGATTAAGTTAAATAAATGTTAAGATCTTGTAATTGGAAGGATAGTTGGTTGATCTACAGTCATATTATTTTCTTTTGTGGGTTCTTTTTCACTTGTGCAGAAAGTTTCTATAAATTCTGTTATTGGACAGGTGTCACCCTTTTTATGAAAATATGACCATACTTTTGATTATCGAAATGGTCATACGTTGTTGCTTTTGAGTATCCAAATTCCCAATTTTGCTTTCATTTCGTGCATGACTTTTTTTTTAGTAATAATATGATTTGTTTATTAAATTACAGAAGGTTGCACACAGCCCGTGGTGAAGTCAGCAATTTCTTTTGTTATTTCCAGAAGGTTGCAGTTGGTTTGGTATCTCGACTGCATGAGGTTTAAGTGATATTCAAGGTTCAAGTCGTAGCATCGCTTTGACCTTGTTGCCTTTATTGCCTTGAGCATTGTGATCTGCAATGCCGATATTAGGTGCGTGATATAAATCCCTGTCCTACTCTTCGTCTTTAATGGACCTAGTTTATATTGATGTGTGTATTACTTCTCTAAAGATTTATTTCCGCACTTGAAAAATTTTTGAATTCTAGTTTCTGTTATCATCTAATTGACAGGTGACATGTTGGCCTTGGTTCCAATGATGGCCGCTGATAAGCGAATGGGAAAAGAGGATCAAAAAAAGAAAGAAGAAAAAGAAAGAAAAAAAAAAGAAAAAAAGAAAAAAAGAGAAAAAGAAAAAAAGACATGCATCACCTTTTTTGTGAAAATATGACCATACTTTTGAGCTTATGAACGTGCAATGTAACTAAGTTTGAAACAATATCTACAAGGAGCTCTTTATTTATTTATCGATAGTTAAAAACGAGAACCCACAAGATAGGAGCTTGTTCAATGCTCCACTACTTTAGGTGTTTCTTTACACACAGATACGAAATTTTTGCACTTCACATGACATATGAGAAATCAAGGGCCATAGGTTCAATCAGGGTTCACGTCATTGGAAAATGCTTCACAGCCGTTGAAATGGCGGGGATGGAGATCATCGACCCATCTGCTAGAAACAGATGGGTGATGAGTTTCAAACAGCCAACTATTCACATGGTGATGTTCATAAATAGGGATGTATGACAATCCCACAACATTTTCAAATTGGATTTCTTGCCCTGAAGCTGAATAGGAAGAAGCACCAATACTTGGGGAAGAGGCTTCCAGCTTACTCACAACATTTTGAAATTGGATTTCCTGCCTTGGAGCTGAATAGGAACACGCACCAATATCTGGGGCAAAGGCTTCAAGCTGATCCACAACATTTTGAAATTGGATTTCTTGCCCCAAAGCAGGTCGAAAAATCCAATCGGATAGGAGGAAGAAGCACTAATATCTGGGGTCGAGGCTTCAAGCTGACCCTCAACACATTGATGTCTTGAAGTTGTGGGACTACTTAGAGATTCACCTGCTAACACCCTATCAATATTATCTGTTTGAGAGGACAATGTAAGTTATTTCAATGTGGCTCCTGAATGTTATAAGCTTCAGGTCTAGCTAAATCTCAATTGATTAGAGTCCACTATTTGTGCTTTAGATTTAAGAAAATCTCAATTTTTCTAGACTCAATGCAGCTAAACTCCATGATTTTCTGTTCTTTTACATTCTATTCTAGTTCTCTCTTATCATAATTAGCAGGGGGGAGAAAAAAAAGTCGTTTCTGAGGAGATAAGAAACACCGTGCAGTAGATAGCAGTATGGAAAACACCGTTAGTTGCCATAGCGATCTGTCTTATTTATTTCAATAAAAGCCAAGAAAGCACCAAGTTACTAACCATAAGCAAAGTTTAGTTTGTGCATTTGTGACCTATAATCCTACTGGGCAGACTCGACTAATCTGTAATAGAACACATGAGAAACAAATTTCGTGTTACCGTGGGATCTGATTGTTGGATAATTTAGGTAGTAGAGTGAGTTGTGTGACTGATCGTTACTTGTGGTTGTGGAGTAGAGAAGAATATCTTTCTTTAAACAGTGAACTTGCCTAAACTGTAGCTATGTTGAAAACGTAATTCCTAAGAACTTGCCAGAAGGATTGTTTTGAAAGGCCTTTGAGTCATCCACATAGTTTAAGCTTGTGTAAATTTTGTCTTGGTCATGTTATGTTTTCCAAATCTACTTATAATATTGCATTTGCAATTTATGTGCTGTTGATGTTCGTTGACGGCTTTAAGGTTTCGAAATTGTTCTACGTTGCTTTTGAATATCGAAAATTCCAATTTTGCTTTTGTTTTTATTAATCATAAGATTTTTTTATTGGATTACAGAAGCAACTGTAGGACACGCTCGTACACATTGGGTATATATAGTCTGTGCTCCAGATACTAGACTGACTATCTGACGGGCGTCAACCATCTCTCTTGGCGAGATGACATACTTATCCTCTCTACTATGATTGTAGATGGTTTGGTATCTTCGACTCCACGAGGTTTAAGCGAAATTTGACGTTCGTGTTGTCTTGGACGGTTGAGCTTCGCTTTCACCTTGTCGAGGTGTTGCTTGCATTGCCTGGCGCATCATGATCACCAATGCCGATATGAGGTGTTGCTTGCATTGCGTGGCGCATCATGATCACCAGTGCTGATATGAGGTGCCTGATATGGATCCCTGTCTTATTCGTCGTCCTTAATGGGTTTATTTTATATTAATGAGTTTGTTGCTTCTCTAAATTCTTGTTCAACACTTGTAAAGTTTTTGAATTCCTGTTTTTATTATCTAATTGACAGGTGACACGTTGTCCTTAGTTCGAGTGATGGCAGAATAAACGAATGAAAAAGGAAAATAAGCAGCAAATGGGAATGGAGAAATTGAGAAAAAAAGAAAGAAAAGAAAAAGGAAGAAAAAAGGAACAAGAAAAGAAAAAAAGGAGAAAAAGAAAAGAAAAGAAGAGATGGAGAAAAGGTGAAGTGAAAAAAAAAAAGAATAGTGAGAAGAAAAGAATTTAGAGGGGTCTGAAGATGGAGGGTCACTGCCATTTCTTCGACGCATCTGCTAGTAACAGATGGGTGCCGAGTTTCAAACTACCAACTATTCACACGGTGATGTTCATACATAGGGATATATGACACTCCCACAACATTTTGAAATTGGATTTCTTGCCTTAAAGCTGAATAGGAAGAAGCACGAATGCTTGGACAAGAGGTTTGAAGGTGACTCACAGCATTTTGAAATTGGATTTCTTGCCTTGGAGTTGAATAGGAAGAAGCACCAATATCTGGGGCAGAGGCTTCAAGCTGATCCACAGCATTTTGAAATTGGATTTCTTGCCTCGAAGCTGAATAGGAGGAAGAATCACTAATATCTGGGACAAAGGCTTGAAGCTAACCCCCAATTCGTTGATGTCTTGAAGTTGTTGGACTACATAGAGATTCAGCAGCTGACGCCCTATCAACATTATCTGCTTGAGAGGACAGTGTAAGTTATTTCAATGTGCCTCCTGAATGCTGTAAACTTCTGTTCTAGCTAAATCTCAATTGATTAGAGTTCACTATTTGTGCTTTTGATTTAAGAAAATCTCAATTTTTCTAGACTCAAATGCAGCTAAATTTCATGATTTTCTGTTCTTTTACGTTCTATTCTACATCTCTCTTATCATGATTAGTAGGGAGGAGAAAAAAAAGTCATTTCTGAGGAGATAAGAAACACACTTTAGTAGATAGCAGTATGGAAAACACCATCAGTTGCATGGAATCTCAGCTATCATAGCGATCAGTCTTATTTACTTCAATAAAAGCGAAGAAAGCACCAAGTTACTAACCATAAGCAAAGTTTAGTTTGTGCATTTGTGACCTATAATCCTACTAGACAGACTCAACTAATCTGTAATGGAACACATGAGAAACAGATTTCGTGTTGCCTTGGGATCTGATTGTTGGATAATTTAGGTAGTAGAGTGAGTTGTGTGATTGATCGTTACTTGTGGGTGTGGAGTAGAGAAGAATATCTTTCTTTAAACTGTGAACTTGCCTAAAATGCACCCATGTTAAAAACGTAATTCCCGAGAACTTGCCAGAAGGATTGTTTTGTAAGGCCTTTGGGTCATCCACATAGTTTGAGCTTGTGTAGATTTTGTCTTGGTCATGTTAGTAGATTTTGTCTTGGTCATGTTATATTTATAATATTGCATTTGCAATTTATGTGTTGTTCATGTTGGTTGACGACTTTAAGGTTTCGAAATTGTCCTATGTTGTTGCTTTTGAATATTGAAATTTTCAAAACTTTGCTTCTGTTTTTATTAATCATAGGATTTTTTTATTGAATTACAGAAGGTTGCACACTCCTCGTGGTGATGTTAATCGGTTGCAGATGGTTTGGTATCTTAGAGTGCATAAGGTTTAATCGAAATTCGACGTTGGAGTTGTCTTGGACGGTTGAGCTTCACTTTCACCTTTTTGAGATGTTGCTTGCATTGCCTGGCGCATCATGATCACAAATGCTGATATGAGGTGCGTGATATTCTTCGTCCTTAATTTGCTTATTTTATATTAATGAGTTTGTTGCTTCTCTAAATATTTCAACACTTGAAATGTTCTTGAATTCTTGTTTTTATTATGATCTAATTGACAGGTCACACGTTGTCCTTGGTTCCAGTGATGGCAGAATAAGCGAATGAAAAATGAAAATAAGCAGTAAATTGGAATGGATGAATTGGAAAAAAAAAGGAAGAAAAGAAAAAGGAAGAAAAAATGGAGTAAGAAAAGAAAAAAGGAAAAAGAAAAGAAAAGAAGGGATGGAGAAAAGGGAAAAAGAAAAAAGAAAGGAAAAGATGAGATGGAGAAAAGGAGAAGTGAAAAAAGAATAGTGAGAAGAAAAGAAGTAAGAGAGGACTAAAGAAGGGGAGTCACTGCCATTTCTCCCTCAGAGATTTCCCCCTCTCGTGAGCAGAGTTGAAGTTTCTTAAGTCTCGGTGTTGGCATCCTAAAAAGACTTGATTTCTGCAGACCCACTCCTGTTATGAGATTATAACGAGCTGGGTTACACTCACATTTTAGTTAAGGTATGTTATATTCAATTTTTTATGCACAAAAAATGATTAAGTTAAATAAATGTTAAGATCTTGAAATTGGAAGGATAGTTGGTTGATCTACAGCCATATTATTTTCTTTTGTGGGTTCTTTTTCACTTGTGCAGAAAGTTTCTATAAATTCTGTTATTGGACAGGTGTCACCCTTTTTATGAAAATATGACCATACTTTTGATTATCGAAATGGTCATACGTTGTTGCTTTTGAGTATCCAAATTCTCAATTTTGCTTTCATTTCGTGCATGGCTTTTTTTTTAGTAATAATATGATTTGTTTATTAAATTACAGAAGGTTGCACACAGCCCGTGGTGAAGTCAGCAATTTCTTTTGTTATTTCCAGAAGGTTGCAGTTGGTTTGGTATCTCGACTGCATGAGGTTTAAGTGATATTCAAGGTTCAAGTCGTAGCATCGCTTTGACCTTGTTGCCTTTATTGCCTTGAGCATTGTGATCTACAATGCCGATATTAGGTGCGTGATATAAATCCCGGTCCTACTCTTCGTCCTTAATGGACCTAGTTTATATTGATGAGTGTATTACTTCTCTAAAGATTTCTTTATGCACTTGAAAAGTTTTTAATTTCTAGTTTCTGTTATCATCTAATTGACAGGTGACACGTTGGCCTTTGTTCCAATGATGGCCGCTGATAAGCGAATGGGAAAAGAGGATCAAAAGAAAGAAAGAAGAAAAAAAAGAAAAAAAAAGAAAAAAAAAAAAAAGAAATGAACAAATGGAGAAAAGGTGAAGTGAAAAAAAAAGAATAGTGACAAGAAAAGAAGTAAGAGAGGTAAGAGAGGAATCCAGAAGCAGAGTCCCTGCCATTTCCTCCTCATAGATTTCTCCTTCTCTTGTGAGCAGAGTTAAGGTTGATAGAAGTCTGATTTGTCCTGGTCGTGCAGTTGCATCCTAAGGACTTTATTTCTGGAGACCCAATCCTACTGTGAGATTGGAAGTAGCTCGGTCACACTCACATTTTAGTTAAGGTATGTTTTGTTCACTCTTTTATGCATGAAAAATGATTAAGTTAAATAAATGTTTAGGATCTTGTAACTGAAATAAATGTTTAGGATCTTGTAACTGGAAGGATACTTGCTTGATCTACAACCATATTCTTTTGTTTAGTGGGTCCCATTCTACTTGTGTAGGAAGTTTGTATAAATTCTGTTATTGGACATGCATCACCTTTTTTGTGAAAATATGACCATACTTTTGAGCTTATGAACGTGCAATGTAACTAAGTTTGAAACAATATCTACAAGGAGCTCTTTATTTATTTATCGATAGTTAAAAAAGAGAACCCACAAGATAGGAGCTTGTTCAATGCTCCACTACTTTAGGTGTTTCTTTACACACAGATACGAAATTTTTGCACTTCACATGACATATGAGAAATCAAGGGCCATAGGTTCAATCAGGGTTCACGTCATTGGAAAATGCTTCACAGCCGTTGAAATGGCGGGGATGGAGATCATCGACCCATCTGCTAGAAACAGATGGGTGATGAGTTTCAAACAGCCAACTATTCACATGGTGATGTTCATAAATAGGGATGTATGACAATCCCACAACATTTTCAAATTGGATTTCTTGCCCTGAAGCTGAATAGGAAGAAGCACCAATACTTGGGGAAGAGGCTTCCAGCTTACTCACAACATTTTGAAATTGGATTTCCTGCCTTGGAGCTGAATAGGAACACGCACCAATATCTGGGGCAAAGGCTTCAAGCTGATCCACAACATTTTGAAATTGGATTTCTTGCCCCAAAGAAGGTCGAAAAATCCAATCGGATAGGAGGAAGAAGCACTAATATCTGGGGCCAAGGCTTCAAGCTGACCCTCAACACGTTGATGTCTTGAAGTTGTGGGACTACTTAGAGATTCACCTGCTAACACCCTATCAATATTATCTGTTTGAGAGGACAATGTAAGTTATTTCAATGTGGCTCCTGAATGTTATAAGCTTCAGGTCTAGCTAAATCACAATTGATTAGAGTCCACTATTTGTGCTTTAGATTTAAGAAAATCTCAATTTTTCTAGACTCAATGCAGCTAAACTCCATGATTTTCTGTTCTTTTACATTCTATTCTAGTTCTCTCTTATCATAATTAGCAGGGGGGAGAAAAAAAAGTCGTTTCTGAGGAGATAAGAAACACAGTGCAGTAGATAGCAGTATGGAAAACACCGTTAGTTGCCATAGCGATCTGTCTTATTTATTTCAATAAAAGCCAAGAAAGCACCAAGTTACTAACCATAAGCAAAGTTTAGTTTGTGCATTTGTGACCTATAATCCTACTGGGCAGACTCGACTAATCTGTAATAGAACACATGATAAACAAATTTCGTGTTGCCGTGGGATCTGATTGTTGGATAATTTAGGTAGTAGAGTGAGTTGTGTGACTGATCGTTACTTGTGGGTGTGGAGTAGAGAGGAATATCTTTCTTTAAACTGTGAACTTGCCTAAACTGTACCCATGTTGAAAACGTAATTCCTGAGACTTACTAGAAGGATTGTTTTGAAAGACCTTTGAGTCATCCACATAGTTTGAGCTTGTGTAAATTTTATCTTGGTCATGTTATGTTTTCCAAATGTACTTATAATATTGCATGTGCAATTTATGTGTTGTTCATGTTGGTTGACGACTTTAATGTTTCGAAATTGTCGTATGTTGTTGCTTTTGAATATCAAAATTTCTAATTTTGCTTCTGTTTTTATTAATCATAGGATTTTTTTATTTAAATACAGAAGCAACTGTAGGGTACATATAGTCTGTGCTTCGGATACTAGACTGACTATCTGTCGGGCGTCAACCATCTCTCTTGGCAAGATGACAGACTTATCCTCTCTACTATGATTGCAGATGGTTTGGTATCTTCAACTCCACATTGTTTAAGCAAAATTTGACGTTCGAGTTGTCTTGGACGGTTGAGCTTCGCTTTCACCTTGTTGAGGTGTTGCTTGCATTGCCTGGCGCATCATGATCACGAATGCCGATATGAGGTGTTGCTTGCATTGCCTGGCGCATCATGATCACCAGTGCTGATATGAGGTGCCTGATATGGATCCCTGTCTTATTCGTCGTCCTTAATGGGTTTATTTTATATTAATGAGTTTGTTGCTTCTCTAAATCCTTGTTCAACACTTGTAAAGTTTTTGAATTCTTGTTTTTATTATCTAATTGACAGGTGACACGTTGTCCTTAGTTCGAGTGATGGCAGAATAAATGAATGAAAAAGGAAAATAAGCAGCAAATGGGAATGGAGAAATTGAGAAAAAAAGAAAGAAAAGAAAAAGGAAGAAAAAAGGAACAGGAAAAGAAAAAAAGGAGAAAAAGAAAAGAAAAGAAGAGATGGAGAAAAGGTGAAGTGAAAAAAAAAAGAATAGTGAGAAGAAAAGAATTTAGAGGGGTCTGAAGATGGAGGGTCACTGCCATCTCTTCGAGCTAAGGTTGATAGAAGTCTGATTTGTCCTGGTCGTGCAGTTGCATCCTAAGGACTTTATTTCTGCAGACCCAATCCTGCTGTGAGATTGGAAGTAGCTCGGTCACACTCACATTTTAGTTAAGGTATGTTATGTTCACTCTTTCATGCACGAAAAATGATTAAGTTTACTAAATGTTTAAGATCTTGTAATGAAGGATACTTGCATGATGTGCAGCCATATTCTTTTGTTTAGTGGGTCCCATTCTACATGTGTAGGAAGTTTGTATACATTCTGTTTTTGGACAGCATCACCCTTTTTGTGAAAATATGAGCATACTTTTGAGCTTATGAAGGTGCAACCTAACTAAGTTTGAAACAATATCTACACGGAGCTCTTTATTTATCTATAGATAATTTAAAAAGAGGAACCACAGGATTGCTTGTTGAATGCTCGACTACTTAAAGATGTTTAATAGGTGTTTCTTTACACACAGATACGAGATTTTTGCACTTCACATGACATGTGAGAAATCAGGGGCCATAGTTTCCATCTGGATTTGTGTCATTGGAAAATGCTTCACACCAGTTGAAATTGCGGGGATGGAGGTCTTCGACGCATCTGCTAGTAACAGATGGGTGCCGAGTTTCAAACAACCAACTATTCACATTGTGATGCTCATATATAGGGATGTACGACACTCCCACAACATTTTGAAATTGGATTTCTTGCCTGAAGCTGAATAGGAAGAAGCACCAATAGTTGGGGAAGAGGTTTCAAGGTGTCTCATAAAATTTTGAAATAGGATATCTTGCCTTGAAGCTGAATAGGAAGAAGCACCAACATTTGGGGAAGAGGCTTCAAGCTGACTCCTTGCATTTTGAAATTGGATTTCCTGCCTTGGAGCTGAATAGTAAGAAGCACCAATATATGGGGCAGAGGCTTCAAGCTGATCCACTGTATTTTGAAATTGGATTTCTTACCTCGAAGCTGAATAGGAGGAAGAATTACTACTTGAAGCTGACCCTCGATTCGTTGATGTCTTTAAGTTGTAGGACTACTTAGAGATTCAGCTGCTAAAGACCTATCAATATTATCTCTTTGAGAGGACAGTGTAAGTTATTTCAATGTGCCTCCTGAATGTTATAAGCTTCAGTTCTAGCTAAATCTCAATTGATTAAAGTCCACTATTTGTCCTTTTTTTTCCCTAGACTGAAATGCAGCTAAATTCCATGATTTTCTGTTCTTTTACATTCTATTCTGCCTCTCTTATCATGATTAGCAAGGGGGAGAAAAAAAAAAGTCCTTTCTGAGGAGATAAGGAACACACTGCAGTAGATAGCAATATGGAAAACACCATTAGTTGCATGGAATCTCAGTTGTCATAGCGATCTGTCTTATTTACTTCAATTAAAGCCAAGAAAGCACCAAGTTACTAACCATAAGCAAAGTTTAGGTTGTGCATTTGTGACCTATAATCCTATTGGGCAGACTCGACTAATCTGTAATGGAACACATGAGAAAGAGATTTTGTGTTGCCATGGGATCTGATTGTTGGATAATTTAGGTGGTAGAGTGAGTTGTGTGACTGATTGTTACTTGTGGGTGTGGAGTAGAGAGGAATATCTTTCTTTAAACTGTGAACTTGCCTAAACTGTACCCATGTTGAAAACGTAATTCCTGAGACTTACTAGAAGGATTGTTTTGAAAGACCTTTGAGTCATCCACATAGTTTGAGCTTGTGTAAATTTTATCTTGGTCATGTTATGTTTTCCAAATGTACTTACAATATTGCATGTGCAATTTATGTGTTGTTCATGTTGGTTGACGACTTTAATGTTTCGAAATTGTCCTATGTTGTTGCTTTTGAATATCAAAATTTCTAATTTTGCTTCTGTTTTTATTAATCATAGGATTTTTTTATTTAAATACAGAAGCAACTGTAGGGTACATATAGTCTGTGCTCTGGATACTAGACTGACTATCTGTCGGGCGTCAACCATCTCTCTTGGCAAGATGACAGACTTATCCTCTCTACTATGATTGCAGATGGTTTGGTATCTTCAACTCCACATTGTTTAAGCAAAATTTGACGTTCGAGTTGTCTTGGACGGTTGAGCTTCACTTTCACCTTGTTGAGGTGTTGCTTGCATTGCCTGGCGCATCATGATCACCAATGCCGATATGTGGTTCGTGATATGGATCCCTGTCTTATTCATCATCCTTAATGGGCTTATTTTATATTAATGAGTTTGTTGTTTCTCTAAATACTTGTTCAACACTTGAAAAGTTCTTGAATTCTTGTTTTTATGATCATCTAATTGACAGGTCACACGTTGTCCTTGGTTCCAGTGAAGGCAGAATAAGTGAATGAAAAAGGAGAATAAGCAGTAAATGGGAATGGAGGAATTGAAAAAAAAAGGAAGAGAAGAAAAAGAAAGAAAAAAATGAAAAGAAAAGAAAAAAAAAGAAAAGTTGAAGTGAAAAACAAAGAATAGTGAGAAGAAAAGAAGTAAGAGGGGTCTGAAGAAGGAGTCATTGCCATTTCTTCCTCATAGATTTGTCCTTCTCTTGTGAGCAGAGCTGAGGTTGATAGAAGAGTAATTTGTCCTCGTCGTGTAGTTGGCATCCTAAGGACTTGATTTCTGCAGACCCAATCCTGCTGTGAGATTATAAGGAGCTGGGTGACACTCACGTTTTAGTTAAGGTATGTTATGTTCACTCTTTTATACAAAAAAAAATGACTAAGTTAACTAAATGTTTAGGATCTTGTAACTGGAAAGATACTTGCTTGATCTGCAACCATATTCTTTTGTTTAGTGGGTCCCATTCTACTTGTGTAGGAAGTTTGTATAAATTCTGTTATTGGACAGGCGTCACCCTTTTTGTGAAAATATGACCGTACTTTTGAGCTTATGAAGGTGCAACAGAACCATGTTTGAAACAATATCTACAAGAAGCTCTTTATTTATCTATAGATAGTTAAAAAAGAAAAACCATCGGATTGCTGTTTCAATGCTCCACTACTTGAAGATGTTTAATAGGTGTTTCTTTACACACAGATACGAGATTTTTGCACTTCACATGACATGTGAGAAATCAAGGGCCATAGTTTCCATATGGATTTGCGTCATTGGAAAATGCTTTACAGCATTTGAAATTGCGGGGATGGAGGTCTTCGACGCATCTACTAGTAACAGATGGGTGTCGAGTTTCAAACTACCAACTATTCACATGGTGATGTTCATACATAGGGATATATGACACTCCCACAACATTTTGAAATTGGATTTCTTGCCTTAAAGCTGAATAGGAAAAAGCACGAATGCTTGGACAAGAGGTTTGAAGGTGACTCACAGCATTTTGAAATTGGATTTCTTGCCTTGGAGCTGAATAGGAAGAAGCACCAATATCTGGGGCAGAGGCTTCAAGCTGATCCACAACATTTTGAAATTGGATTTCTTGCCTCGAAGCTGAATAGGAGGAAGAATCACTAATATCTGGGACAAAGGCTTGAAGCTAACCCCCAATTCGTTGATGTCTTGAAGTTGTTGGTCTACTTAGAGATTCAGCAGCTGACGCCCTATCAACATTATCTGTTTGAGAGGACAGTGTAAGTTATTTCAATGTGCCTCCTGAATGCTGTAAACTTCTGTTCTAGCTAAATCTCAATTGATTAGAGTTCACTATTTGTGCTTTTGATTTAAGAAAATCTCAATTTTTCTAGACTCAAATGCAGCTAAATTTCATGATTTTCTGTTCTTTTACGTTCTATTCTACATCTCTCTTATCATGATTAGTAGGGAGGAGAAAAAAAAGTCGTTTCTGAGGAGATAAGAAACACATTTTGGTAGATAGCAGTATGGAAAACACCATCAGTTGCATGGAATCTCAGTTATCATAGCGATCAGTCTTATTTACTTCAATAAAAGCGAAGAAAGCACCAAGTTACTAACCATAAGCAAAGTTTAGTTTGTGCATTTGTGACCTATAATCCTACTGGATAGACTCAACTAATCTGTAATGGAACACATGAGAAACAGATTTCGTGTTGCCTTGGGATCTGATTGTTGGATAATTTAGGTAGTAGGGTGAGTTGTGTGATTGATCGTTACTTGTGGGTGTGGAGTAGAGAAGAATATCTTTCTTTAAACTGTGAACTTGCCTAAAATGCACCCATGTTAAAAACGTAATTCCCGAGAACTTGCCAGAAGGATTGTTTTGTAAGGCCTTTGGGTCATCCACATAGTTTGAGCTTGTGTAGATTTTGTCTTGGTCATGTTAGTAGATTTTGTCTTGGTCATGTTATATTTATAATATTGCATTTGCAATTTATGTGTTGTTCATGTTGGTTGACGACTTTAAGGTTTCGAAATTGTCCTATGTTGTTGCTTTTGAATATTGAAATTTTCAAAACTTTTCTTCTGTTTTTATTAATCATAGGATTTTTTTATTGAATTACAGAAGGTTGCACACTCCTCGTGGTGATGTGAATCGGTTGCAGATGGTTTGGTATCTTAGAGTGCATAAGGTTTAATCGAAATTCGACGTTGGAGTTGTCTTGGACGGTTGAGCTTCACTTTCACCTTTTTGAGATGTTGCTTGCATTGCCTGGCGCATCATGATCACAAATGCTGATATGAGGTGCGTGATATTCTTCGTCCTTAATTTGCTTATTTTATATTAATGAGTTTGTTGCTTCTCTAAATATTTCAACACTTGAAATGTTCTTGAATTCTTGTTTTTATTATGATCTAATTGACAGGTCACACGTTGTCCTTGGTTCCAGTGATGGCAGAATAAGCGAATGAAAAATGAAAATAAGCAGTAAATTGGAATGGATGAATTGGAAAAAAAAAGGAAGAAAAGAAAAAGGAAGAAAAAATGGAGTAAGAAAAGAAAAAAGGAAAAAGAAAAGAAAAGAAGGGATGGAGAAAAGGGAAAAAGAAAAAAGAAAGGAAAAGATGAGATGGAGAAAAGGAGAAGTGAAAAAAGAATAGTGAGAAGAAAAGAAGTAAGAGAGGACTAAAGAAGGGGAGTCACTGCCATTTCTCCCTCAGAGATTTCCCCCTCTCGTGAGCAGAGTTGAAGTTTCTTAAGTCTCGGTGTTGGCATCCTAAAAAGACTTGATTTCTGCAGACCCACTCCTGTTATGAGATTATAACGAGCTGGGTTACACTCACATTTTAGTTAAGGTATGTTATATTCAATTTTTTATGCACAAAAAATGATTAAGTTAAATAAATGTTAAGATCTTGAAATTGGAAGGATAGTTGGTTGATCTACAACCATCATGATCACCAATGCCGATATGAGGTGTTGCTTGCATTGCCTAACGCATCATGATCACCAGTGCCGATATGAGGTGCCTGATATGGATCCCTGTCTTATTCGTCGTCCTTAGTGGGCTTATTTTATATTAATGAGTTTGTTTCTTCTCTAAATACCTGTTCAACACTTGTAAAGTTTTTGAATTCTTGTTTTTATTATCTAATTGACAGGTGACACGTTGTCCTTAGTTCGAGTGATGGCAGAATAAACGAATGAAAAAGGAAAATAAGCAGCAAATGGGAATGGAGAAATTGAGAAAAAAAGAAAGAAAAGAAAAAGGAAGAAAAAAGGAACAGGAAAAGAAAAAAAGGAGAAAAAGAAAAGAAAAGAAGAGATGGAGAAAAGGTGAAGTGAAAAAAAAAAGAATAGTGAGAAGAAAAGAATTTAGAGGGGTCTGAAGATGGAGGGTCACTGCCATCTCTTCGAGCTAAAGTTGATAGAAGTCTGATTTGTCCTGGTCGTGCAGTTGCATCCTAAGGACTTTATTTCTGCAGACCCAATCCTGCTGTGAGATTGGAAGTAGCTCGGTCACACTCACATTTTAGTTAAGGTATGTTATGTTCACTCTTTCATGCACGAAAAATGATTAAGTTTACTAAATGTTTAAGATCTTGTAACGAAGGATACTTGCATGATGTGCAGCCATATTCTTTTGTTTAGTGGGTCCCATTCTACATGTGTAGGAAGTTTGTATACATTCTGTTTTTGGACAGCATCACCCTTTTTGTGAAAATATGAGCATACTTTTGAGCTTATGAAGGTGCAACCTAACTAAGTTTGAAACAATATCTACACGGAGCTCTTTATTTATCTATAGATAATTTAAAAAGAGGAACCACAGGATTGCTTGTTGAATGCTCGACTACTTAAAGATGTTTAATAGGTGTTTCTTTACACACAGATACGAGATTTTTGCACTTCACATGACATGTGAGAAATCAGGGGCCATAGTTTCCATCTGGATTTGTGTCATTGGAAAATGCTTCACACCAGTTGAAATTGCGGGGATGGAGGTCTTCGACGCATCTGCTAGTAACAGATGGGTGCCGAGTTTCAAACAACCAACTATTCACATTGTGATGCTCATATATAGGGATGTACGACACTCCCACAACATTTTGAAATTGGATTTCTTGCCTGAAGCTGAATAGGAAGAAGCACCAATAGTTGGGGAAGAGGTTTCAAGGTGTCTCACAAAATTTTGAAATAGGATATCTTGCCTTGAAGCTGAATAGGAAGAAGCACCAACATTTGGGGAAGAGGCTTCAAGCTGACTCCTTGCATTTTGAAATTGGATTTCTTTCCTTGGAGATGAATAGGAAGAAGCACCAATATCTGGTGCAGAGGCTTCAAGCTGATCCACTGTATTTTGAATTTGGATTTCTTGCCCCAAAGCTGAATAGGAGGAAGAAACACTAATATCTGTGACAGAGGCTTGAAGCTTACCCTCAATTCGTTGATGTCTTTAAGTTGTAGGACTACTTAGAGATTCAGCTGCGAAAGACCTATCAATATTATCTCTTTGAGAGGACAGTGTAAGTTATTTCAACGTGCCTCCTAAATGTTATAAGCTTCAGTTCTAGCTAAATCTCAATTGATTAGAGTCTGGTATTTGTGCTTCAGATTTAAGAAAATCTCAATTTTTCTACACTCAAATGCGTTTAAATTCCATGATTTTCTGTTCTTTTTCATTCTATTCTACGTCTCTCTTATCATGATTAGTAGGGAGAGAAAAAAAAAGTCATTTATGAGGGGATAAGAAACACACTGCGGTAGATAGCAGTTTGGAAAACACCATCATCAGTTGCATGGAATCTCAGTTTCATAGCGATCAGTCTTGTTTACTTCAATAAAAGCGAAGAAAGCACCAAGTTACTAACCATAATCAAAGTTTAGTTTGTGCATTTGTGACCTATAATCTTACTAGACCGACTCAACTAATCTGTAATGGAAAACATGAGAAACAGATTTCGTGTTGCCGTGGGATATGATTGTTGAATAATTTAGGTAGTAGAGTGAGTTGTGTGACTGATCGTTACTTGTGGGTGTGGAGTATAGAAGAATATCTTTCTTTAAACAGTGAACTTTCCTAAACTGTACCCATGTTGAAAACGTAATTCCTGAGACTTGCCAGAAGGATTGTTTTGAAAGACCTTTGAGTCATCCACATAGTTTGAGCTTGTGTATATTTTGTTTTCCAAATATACTTATAATATTGCATTTGCAATTTATGTGTTGTTTATTTTCGTTGTCAACTTTAGTTTCGAAATTGTCCTACGTTGTTGCTTTTGAATATCAAAATTTTTGCTTGTGTTTTTATTAATCATAGGATTTTTTTTTATTGAATTACAGAAGGTTGCACACTCCTCGTGGTGAAGACAATCGATTGCAGATGTTTTGGTATCTTCGAGTGCATGATGTTTAAGCGAAATTCGACGTTGGATTTGTCTTGGATGGTTGAGCTTCGCTTTCTCCTTGTTGAGATGTTGCTTGCATTGCTTGGTGCGTCATGATCAACAATGCGAATATGAGGTGCGTGATATGGATCCCTGTCTTATTCTTCGTCCTTAATTGGCTTATTTTATATTAGTGAGTTTGTTGCTTCTCTAAATATTTCTTAACACTTGAAATGTTCTTGAATTATGGTTTTTATTATCATCTAATTGATAGGTCACACGCCCTTCGTTCCAGTGATGCAGAATGGGCGAATGAAAAAGGAAAATAAGTAGTATATTGGAATGGAGGAATTGAAAAAAAAGGGAGGAGAAAAAGAAAAAAAGGAAATTTTAAAAGAAAAAAGAAAAAAAGAAAAGATAAGAAAAGAAGAGATGGAGAAAAGGTGAAGTGAAAAAAAAAAGAATAGTGAGAAGAAAATAATTTAGAGGGGTCTGATGAGGGAGAGTCACTGCCATTTCTTCGAGCTAAGGTTGATATAAGAATGATTTGTCCTTGTTGTTTATTTGGCATCTTAAGGACTTGATTTCTGCAGACCCAATCCTACTGTGAGATTGTAAGGAGCTGGGTGACGCTCACATTTTAGTTAAGGTATGTTATGTTCACTCTTTTATGCACGAAAATTGATTAAGTAAATGTTTAGGATCTTGTAACTAGAAGGATGCAGCCGTATTCTTTTCTTTAGTGGGTCCCATTCTACTTGTGTAGGAAGTTTGTATAAATTCTGTTATTGGACAACCATCACCCTTTTTGTGAAAATATGACCATACTTTTGAGCTTATGAAGTTGCAACCTAACTAAGTTTGAAACAATATCTACACGGCGCTCTTTATTTATCTATAGATAGTTAAAAAAAGAGGAGCCAAAGGATTGCTTGTTCAATGCTCCACTACTTGAAGATGTTTAGTAGGTGTTTCTTTGCACAGAGATATACGAAATTTTTGCACTTCACATGACATGTGAGAAATCAAGAGCCATAGTTTCCATTTGGATTTGCGTCATTGGAAAATGCTTCGTGCTAGTACTAGATGGGTGTCGAGTTTCAAACAACCAACTATTCACATGGTGATGTTCATATATAGGGATGTATGACACTCCCACATCATTTTGAAATTGGATTTCTTGCCTTGAAGCTGAATAGGAAGAAGCACCAATACTTGTTGAAGAGGTTTCAAGGTGACTCACACTATTTTGAAATTGGATTTCTTGCCTTGAAGGTGAATAGGAAGAAGCACCAACATTTGGGTTAGAGGCTTCAAGCTGACTCACAACATTTTGAAATTGGATTTCTTGCCTTGGAGTTGAATAGTAAGAAGCACCAATATCTGGGGCAGAGGCTTCGAGCTGATCCACAGCATTTTGAAATTGGATTTCTTGCCTTGAAGCTGAATAAGAGGAAAAAGCATTAATATATGGAACAGGGGCTTGAAGGTGACCCTCAATTCGTTGATGTCTTTAAGTTGTAGGACTACTTAGAGATTGAGCTGCTAAAGCCCTATCAATATTATCTGTTTGAGAGACAATGTAAGTTATTTTAATGTGCCTTGTGAATGTTATAAGCTTCGGTTCTTGCTAAATCTGAATTGATTAGAGCCCAGTATTTGTGCTGCAGATTTAATAAAATCTCAATTTTTCTAGACTCAAATGCATCTAAATTCCATGATTTTTTGTTCTTTTACATTCTATTCGACCTCTCTCTTATCATAATTAGCAGGGGGAGAAAAAAAAGTCCTTTCTCAGGAGATAAGAAACACACTGCAGTAGATAGCAGTATGGAAAACACCATCAGTTGCATGGAATCTCAGTTGTCATAGCGATCTGTCTTATTTACTTCAACAAAAGCCAAGAAAGCACCAAGTTACTAACCATAAGCAAGGTTTAGGTTGTGCATTTGTGACCTATAATCCTATTGGGCAGACTCGACTAATCTGTAATGGAACACATGAGAAAGAGATTTTGTGTTGCCATGGGATCTGATTGTTGGATAATTTAGGTAGTAGAGTGAGTTGTGTGTGTGGAGTAGAGAAGAATATCTTTCTTTAAACAGTGAACTTTCCTAAACTGTACCCATGTTGAAAACGTAATTCCTGAGACTTGCCAAAAGGATTGTTTTGAAAGGCCTTTGAGTCATCCACATAGTTTGAGCTTGTGTAAATTTTGTCTTGGTCATGTTATGTTTTCCAAATGTACTTATAATATTGCATTTGCAATTTATGTGTTGTTCATTTTCGTTGACAACTTTAGTTTCGAAATTGTCCTACGTTTTTGCTTTTGAATATTAAAGCTTTTGCTTGTGTTTTTATTAATCATAGGATTTTTTTATTAATTACAGAAGGTTGCACACTCCTCGTGGTGAAGACAATCGATTGCAGATGGTTTGGTATCTTCGAGTGCATGAGGTTTTAGCGAAATTTGACGTTGAAGTTGTCTTGGACGGTTGGGCTTCACTTTCACCTTGTTGAGATGTTGCTTGCATTGCCTGGCGCGTTATGATCAACAATGCCGATATCAGGTGCGTGATATGGATCCCTGTCTTATTCTTCGTCCTTAATTGGTTTATTTTATGTGAATGAGTTTGTTGCTTCTCTAAATATTTCTTCAACACTTGAAATGTTCTTGAATTCTGGTTTTATTATCATCTAATTGATAGGTCACACGTTGTCCTTGGTTCCCGTGATGGCAGAATAAGCAAATGAAAAAGGAAAATAAGCAGTAAGTGAGAATGGAGGAATTGGAAAAAAAGAGGGTGAAAAAAAAAAGAAATTAAGAAAAGAAAAGAAAAGAAGGGATGGATAAAAGGTGAAGTGAAAAAAAAAGAATAGTGAGAAGAAAAGAAGTAAGAGGGGTCTGAAGGAGAGTGACTGCCATTTCTTCTCTTGATATCAGGGCTCAGGGTGATTGTATTCTGATTTGTCCTAGTCGTGCTGTTGAAATCCCATGGACTTGATTTTTGCATACCCACTCCTGCTGTGAGATTGTACGGAGCTGGGTCACACTCACATTTTAGTTGAGGTATGGTTTATTCACTCTTTTATGTGGAAAATGATTAAGTTAACTAAATGTTTAGGATCCTCTGCAGCCATATTCTTTTCTTTAGTTGAATTCTAATTTCTATTATCATCTAATTGACAGGTGACATGTTGTCCTTGGTTCTAGTGATCGAAAGTAAGAGAGGACTGAAGAAGTAAAGTCATTGCCATTTCTTCCTGTGAGATTTCCCCTTTTCTTGTGAGCGGGGCTCAGGCTGATAGAAGTCTGATTTTTCTAGGTCATGCAATCGGCATCCTAAGGACTTATTTCTGCATACGAAAGAGAATAAGCAGTAAATGGAAAAGGAGGATTGAAAAAAAGAAAGACGAAAAAGAAAGGAAAAATGAAAAAAACGATGAGTTGTTGAAAAAGAGATGTGAAAAAGAGAATAAAAAAATAGAATAGTCAGAAGAAAAGAGGTAAGAGACCCACTCGTGTTGTGGAAAATAGATGTGAGCAGAGCAAAAGCCAGCTAGAAAGTAAGTGTTGCAATTCGCATCCTAAGGACTTGATTTCTGCAGACCCACTCCTGTTGTGAGATTGTAAGGCGATGGGTTACACTCGCATTTCAATTAAGGTATGTTATCTTCACTTTTTATACACGAAAAATGATCAAGTTAAATAAATGTTAAGGGTCCTGTAATTAGAAGGTGCTTGATCTGCAGCCATATTCTTTTCTTTTTGTGGGTTCCTTTCCACTTGTGCAAAAAGCTTCCGTTTGAACAGGTGGCACATTTGATACGAAAATATTACCATACTTTTGAGTATCGAAATGGTCCTACTTTGTTTTTGAGTATCGAATTTCCCAATTTTGCTTCCATTTCATGTATGGATTCCTTTTAGTAATAATAGGATTTGTTTATTGAATTACAGAAGGAAGTCAACAACCGCTTCTTTTACCGCTTCTTTTGTTATGCCCAAAAGGTTGGAGTTGGTTTGGTATCTTCGACTGCACGAGGTTTTTGCGAAATTCAAGGTTCAAGTTATACTGGACGGTTGAGCATCACTTTCAGCCTTGCGCATTGTGATCATTAGGTGCGTGATATGGATCCCATTCCTTGGTTTCTGTTATCATCTAATTGACAGGTGACATGCTGTTCTTGATTCCAGTAAAGAAAATAACCAGCAGCAAATGGCAAAGGAGGAATCGAAAAAAAGAAAGAGAAGAAAAAGAAAGGAAAAAAGAAATAAGAAAAGATAAAAAGGGAAAAAAAGAGAAAAGAAAAGATGAGATGGAGAAAAGTCGAAGTGAAAAAAAAGAAGAAAAAATAGAATAGTGAGAAGAAAAGAAGTAAGAGAGGATTGAAGAAGGAGAGTCACTCCCATTTCTTCTCTTGTGAGCGGGGCTCAGGCTGATAGAATTATGATTTGTCCAGGTTGACATCCTAAGGACTTGATTTTTGCACTCAAGGAGCTGGGTTACACTCACATTTTAGTTAAGGTATGTTATGTTCACTCTTTTATGCACGAAAAATGATTAAGTTAAATAAATGTTTAGGATCCTGTAGTGGGTCTCCTTTTCACTTGTGTTGGAAGTTTGTATAAATTCTGTAATTGGACAAGTGGTGCCTTTTTTGTGAAAATATGACCATACCTTGGATAGTTTTTTGCCATGGGATGTGATTGTTGGATAATTTAGGTAGAGTGAATTGTGTGACTGATTGTGTAATTAGACATAATGAGGCTCAAATAAATGGGTAATCAATGAACCTTGAACTGCTTAGTGAGACAGACAAAGTGTTTCATTTGATAAGAACCACAAACCATACCAATATTGTCAGGGAGAACCATCCATTGCTCCTTTGCAGTCTGAAGTAATAATGATTGGGCCAGCAACCCAAAGAAATACATTCTCTTGAAAAAACTTGAGTTGCATATACTAAAGTATTTCTCAGCCTCATCACCTGAAAGAGGGATCCAGCAGTTAAAATGCTATTGATTCTTAAAAGCAGAAGAGCATTGAGGAATACGAATCCACCTATAGTATATGTACCTTAGGACTTCCTGCTAGACACAGATGACGAACTAAAATTTTACATATACCTATTGTCATGCAAACACGCTCAAAGGGTTACACAAAAGCATCAAGCAATAACTATAGAAGCTTGTGGACATACTGCACCTGATACGTTTGTCCGAGCCTGTGGAAATGAAATGATACTAGTCCCCGGAATTTGAAACCAACTTTTTCGGTTACCCATTAAGATACCAAAAAACGAGCAGAATGTCACAAATGATTCGATAATTTGAAGGGTTAAATGTTTAATCACTTTGTTGTTATCTACTAATATCTGCAATCAGCTCGTCCTCTTGTCACGTTCCCTCCTAAGTGAATTCATACAAGAAAATGCACAATGGAAGGTATCTTGTTTCAATTTGACGTGCCTCGGAGATATACTTAGTTGTACACAGAATTCATCTATGGGAGAGAATGTATATGACAAAAGTTACTAGCCGTTAGAGGCCAGCTGCCTCCAACGGCTAGTTGGCTGGCCATTGACTGGCCCCAAGCCCTAGTGGCCTGGGCCAGTAGTATCAGAAACACGGGCCCTAATGACCCGTGTACCTATTACAATTAACAAACTGTACCTATGTTGAAAACGTAATTTGTGAGAACTTCGAGAGTCATCTGGATAGTTTGAGGTTGTGTAAATTTTGTTTTGGCCATATTCTTGTGTTTTCCAAAGTACTTATAATATTGCATTTGCAATTTATGTGCTTTGCATGTTCGTTGACCACTTTAGGGTTTTTAAATGGTCCTACATTTTGCTTTTGAGTATCAAAATTTCCAATTTTGCTTCTCTTTTTAGTAATAATAGGATTTTTTTATTGAATAACAGAAGGTTGCACACTGCTCGTGGTGAAGTCAACCGGTTGCAGATGCTTTGGTATCTTTGACTCCACGAGGCTTTTAGCGAAATTCAAGGTTCGAGTCATACTGGATGGTTGAGCATGGCTTTCATCTTGTTGATCTATTGCCTGGATTGCCTTGCACATCATGGCTTTCAAGGTTCGGTGCGTGATATGGTTCCCTGTCCCATTCTTCGTCCTTATTGGGCTTAGTTTGTTGCTTGGTTCTAGTGATCGTTGCTGATAAGCGAATGAAAAAGGAAAATAAGTCATAAATTGAAAAGAAGGAATGAAGAAAAAGAAAGGAAAAAAGGGAAAACGTGAAAAAGAAAAGAAAAGATGAGGTGAGGAAAAGGAGAAGTGAGAAAAAAGAAGAAAAAATAGAATAGTGAGAAGAAAAGAAGTAAGAGAGGACTGAAAAGGGAAAGTCCCTGTGATTTCTTCATCAGACATTTCCCCTTCTCTTGCAGTTGGCATCCTAAGGATTTGATTTATGCAGACCCACTCCTGTGGTGAGATTGTAAGGCGCTGGGTTGCACTCACATTTTAGTTAAGGTAATGTTATGTTCACTTTCTTATGGACGGAAAATGATTAAGTAAAATAAATGTTAAGGATCCTATAATTAGAAGAATACTTCCTTATCCTTGATCTGCAGCCATATTCTTTTCTTTTGTGCTCCCGTAGTCCTATGTTGTTGCTTTTGAGTATCAAAATTCCCAATTTTTCTTCTATTTCATGCATGGCTTCTTTTTTTGTAATAATAGGATTTGTTTATTGAATTACTGCACAGTGCTCGTGGTGAAGTCAATTGTTTCTTTTGTTATGCCCAGAGGTTTGCAGTTGGTTTGATATCTTCGACGACTGCACGAGGTTTAAGCGAAATTCAAGGTTTGAGTCATACTGGACGAGCTGTTGCCTGCATTGCCTTGCGCATCATGATCAACAATGCCGATATTCGGTGCGTTATATGGTTCCATGTCCTATTCTTCTTCCATAATGGACTTATTTTATATTGATGAGTGTATTACTTCTCTAAAGATTTCTTCGAGCACTTAGAACATCTAATTGACAGGTGACATGCTCTTCCTTTGTTCGAGTGATCTCTGCTGATAAGGGAATGGAAAAAGAAAATAGAATGTGAGAGACAGAAGAAGTAAGGAAACACTGAAGAAGGAAAGTCACTGCCATTTCTTCCTCAGAGATTTTCCTTCTCTTGTGAGTGGAGCTGTGGTTGATAGAAGTATGATATGTCCAGGTGGTACAGTTGGCATCCTAAGCACTTGATTTCTGCAGACCCACTCCCGGTTTGGGATTGTAAGTCACGTTTTAGGTAAGATATGTTATGTTCACCTTTTTAATGTATAGAAAATATCAAAGTTAAAGAAATGTTTAGAATTCTGTAATTAGAAGGATACTTGCTTGATCTGCAGCCTATAATGTTTAGGATCCTATAATTAGAGGATTCTTGCTTGATCTGCAGCCATATTCTTTCTTTTGTGGGTCACTTTCCATCTGTATAGAAAGTTTAGGTTATTGAACAGGTGCGGCCCTTTTTATGAAAATATGGCCATACTTTTGATGTGCTGTACGTGGCTTTTGACATGAGAGAAACCTTGCACACCTTTTTGTGTAAAATCGTGTTGCTGTGGGATAATTTAGGTAGTAGAGTGAGTTGTGTGACTTATTGGTGTGGACTAGAGAAGAATTTCTTTCTTTAAACAGCGAACTTGCTTAAACTATAGCTAGGTTGAAAACATAGGATTAGGTTGAAAATGTTGGATTGTTGTGGAAAGCCTTTGAGTCATCCGGATAGTTTGAGCTTGTGTAAAATTTGTCTTGGTGGTGTTCTTGTGTTTTCCATATGGACTTGTATTGCAATTTTGGCTTGTTCATGTTCCAGTATTTTTCAAATGTACTTCCAATATTGCATATGCAATTTATGTGCTGTGCATGTTCATTCACGACTTTAAGGTTTGAATTCTAATTTCTAGCATCATTAGTTGGCAGGTGTCATGCTGTCTTTGGTTCCATTGATGGAAAGTTGGCATCCTAAGGACTTGTGGTGTGAGATTGTAAGGAGTTGGATCACACTCACAGGTACGGGTACATTATGTTCACTTTTTAATTGAAAATGATTAAGTTAAAGAAATGATCCTTCACAACTTTAAGGTTTCGAAGTGGTTCCTACGTTGTTGATTTTGAGATTCGAAATTCCCAATTTTTCTTCCATTTCGGGCATTGAATTACAGAAGGTTGCACACTGATCGTGATGAAGTCATTTGGTATCTTCGACTGCACCAAGTTGAGGCCAAAATCAAGGTTCAAGTCGTACCGGACGGTTGAGCATTCCTGTACGCTGGCATCAGGTTTGGTATCTTCGAATGCATCACATTGACACTGGCATTCCTGCATGGGTGTATGTGCATGCTTGTTTGCTTGGTTTTATGGTTGGATGAGAAGTGTAGGTGTTTGGATCGATATGGGTGCATTAAAGTGTGCGCAATATAGCTTGTGGTTTCGATGAGGTGCACACGACATGCTGATGTGGGTGGGTTTACTTGCGCCATTTTTGGGCCACGGGATGCCTTGTTCGTTGTTGGGTTTTGGTGATCGTCCTATGCTTGCGTGCTTCTTGAGGTTCGGTCATGAGTGGTGTGGCCATCTAAGCTGTATCTGCCCCCTCTCCTCCAGGCAGCAATGGGGGCGGCGGAAAAACTAATAAGTCGGGGCGGGTCTACTACCCCGCCCTGCTTCGCTTTCCCGTTGCCCCACCTCCCCGCTGTGACCTGAAAAACCGCCCATACGGGGTGATTTTGGCCTAGTTTTTGCGTACCTTTTCTTTCAACCACATGCACCGTCGGATAGGGGGGCTCTCTCGCTCCCGGTGGTGCAAAATAACTGATATGACTCATTGTGATCTTGGTAAATGTTTGCTTCCTACTAGTAGGCGTAAAGGAGATTTTGATTAGTTATACTGCCCACTATATACCCAGCCCCATGCGCTTTAAGCGGGTATGCGCCCTCAGCAGTAGGTTTTTTCCTTCAACCTTAACAAACCAGAATTCGAACCGATTTTTAAAAGAATTGAAATTTTGGTTCGGGTCGGTTTTTTCTTTGTTTTGAAGTTTGCTCACCCGACCCCTTAGACTCTTCAGGGTATTTTTATAATATATAGATACAGTGTGTCTAAAGAGAGTATAATATATGTACTAAGTGTGTTTAAAGAGCGAGAAATCCTCAGTTCCTCACTGGGAAATCCAAATTCATGCTGCGCGTACAGCTTCACCAACTCAGTAGACCGCCAGGTTCCTTTTCCCACCGTGCATTTGGTCACGAGATTTCCTTGAGGGGCCTTGTTTTCTGAAAAGTATTCGAAAGTATGTTCCCTTATCCACCTCTGTTGACTTTTGTGCAAGTTACCGTATCGATGTCATGAACACGTACATCTGCTGCATTTTCTCAATAGGGAGCAGTTGGGCCTACTGACAAGAGTGGGTCAATGATGTCTTCCTTCCAGTTGTGGAGAAGCAACCGTCTCTGGGCTTCCCGAGCGATTATGTTTGTATGAAGATGACTGTTGAAGTATACGCGAACAAAGTCGTAGGGGTGCATATGTGTGGAGAGGATGCTCTAGAGATTTTGCAGGTGAAGTCAAAATCGGCTGGATATGCACTCTTTTGCGTGTCCTCTCAGTACACTGAAGCTTTTGGTGAACATTTCGTTGTTTTTTTTTCTTTCCCCCATTCCCCTCGTGCGCTCGTCCTTATGTGCGTCCGCCTCACTAGGAACCCCAACTTCTTCCCTCTTTCCTGGTGAACTCGTCGTTCCGTGGACCAGATTATTCGGTACGATTTCGACCTCGTCCCCATCGTCGCCGGCAGCGGTGGCGTACGGGCTTCTGGCTTCGCGGTCGCCAGCTAAGGCTCGTACGTTGCTGTTCTCGACGAAATTTGTAAGTGCGAGAGAGAGAGAGAGAGATAGTGTTTGTGTTTCCGACAACAACGCGAGCTTTTATGTTCTTCCTTTTGGTTCTATTTGTGTTTCTGAGAATTTCATTGGGTTGTTTGTCGTTCAGTGACAAAGGAAGATGATGTGCGCGAAACAAGGGCGAGCCTTTAGTTTCTTTGAGAGTCGGGTAAAGCAGGGTTCATCGTCTTGGTGAGTATTGCGTGGTTATGCACCTCTGGGGGTTTTAGGTAGGCGTAAGGTTAGCAATCTTGGACCTCAATCGTATTTGGATGTCACAAAACCAGATTACAGGTGAATGATTGCATTTGAAACGTCAAGAGTATAGGGTCGGGCGTATCACAAACTGCTAATCAGTGTTGAGCACCGAGTTTAGCGGAAGATGGTGCCTCTGTTTCACTTCAAGTGCCAATACAAGAGTTATTCACCTGTTGTTGCTGAACGTGGCTATATCATTGATGAGCAAAGGCGGCCTCTGTGTGCCACATGTGCACACATGCACACACAATACGCTCAGACTCATGACTGATCGTGAACCCAAGTTGGTCTGGAGGGGAAGCCTCTGTGAAAGACATTCAGTTCTTCATTCAGATGGATTTGATGCCAACCGTCAAGTTGCGCAATGTCATTTGGTTCATCAAAAAACTGCATTTTTATTCTCAGTTTACTTGTGCTCCCACTGAGCTAAGGATGTGTACAATCCCAAACAGGGCATCCGTCACAGCAAGCATAACCTTCACGAGCACTCAATAGGGTTGTAGCTGAACTTCGTGGTAATTCCTTATCCCACCCGTTGACCTCTGTTGACTTTTGTGAACTTACTGTATCGTTGTCATGAAAGCTATCAAACCGGCGCACTGCTGCATTTTCTCAACGCCAATACGGAGCAGCTGGCCTTGCTGAAGAGCAGGTCACTTAGATGTTACTGTATCGTTGTAACATTTCACAGGTTCGCGGCCGCCAGCTACGGCTCGTCCGTTGCCGTTCTCGACGACATCCTCTTAGTATGCACGGGGAATCTGTGAAATGTGCGTTTTTTGATTATGACGGATACCCACAACGGTATTCTGGAGAATCCATATTTTTTACATGTGTCGTTCCTACGATTATTGTGACAAAAGAGGATGGGGGTCAGAGTTTGATTTTCTTGCGAATTCGGATTTGTTACGGTACACCGTTTCGTAATTCTAGTCGTGCGTGTGAGAGAGATAGTGTTTGTGTTTCCAGCTTTCATGTTCTTCCTTTTGGTTGGAATGACACCCACTATTTGTTTTTTCTGAGAATTTCATTGGGTTGTTTGTCGTGTTCATCTTTCAGTGACAAAGGAAGATGATGTGCGCGCGTGCCCTTAATGTCTCTGCGAAACAACCTTTAAAGTTTCTTTGAGAGTCAGGTAAAGCAGGCCACTGTTCAACAGCGTTATATGGTAGGATTTTTGTGTCATCAGACTAATCCTTTTGAAGCTTTTTGGGATTACCTATTATATGTTGGTTCATCGCCTTCGTGAGTAATTTGTGGTTATGCACGTCTGGGGGTTTCAGAATCGAAAAAAAGAAGGAGAAGAAAAAGACGGTGACCAATTGGCCGTCACATATTTTGCAAGCATAACCTTCATTCCGTACGAGCACTCAATAGGGTCGTCAAAGAGAGCGCAGTTGGTTGTAGCTTAACTTCGTGGTAATTCCTTCTCCCAAGCAGCAGCAGCAGGAGAGGTGATCTCCCTAATTCCTTTTGAAGTTGTGCGATGTTTCTATTTTCCCACCCGTTGATGGGCCTTATTTTCAAGTTCCGAAATCCTCGACAGAAACTGAAAAGTGTTCAAAAGCAAGTTCCCGAAAACTATCACCCCTGCGCATAACTGCGGTATATCCACTAACGGAGGACTATTCGCAAGTGATCTCAGTCTTTTGAGCAACATGTTGTCTCCGTTCATGCCTCTCTGATGTAGCACATGACACAGAGCGGTCTCGTCTGCTGCATTTTCTCAACGCCAATACGGAGCAGTTGGGCTTACTGAAGAGCACGTCACTTGAGGAGATGTACAGACCCCATGAAAGCAACTCTGGAGGAAAATTATTCTCTTTTTCGTTCCCACCTTTTCCAAGAGTTCGAATCGCTGATTATTCAACACGATCCCGCTGATGCTAAGCTGAGAGCTCTCGCATGAAGGCAAGATCGGCTGGATGGAGAAGATAATAGCGTAGGAGTGCACTCTTTAGCGTGTCACAACCTTAGGAATAGCTGCTTATGCGTCATTTTGGGGAACTTTTCGGGTTTGTTTTTTCTTTGTTTCCCTCGCGCACGTCCTTCCTTGTTTGTGATGGCGTTACTTGCAGTTTAGAGTCTTCGCGTGCATGAGGACAACAGACCACAAGTAGGTGATCGAATTACAAAGATTAGAAGATATATGAAGGGGGGGGATAATGTTGTTTAATTTTGTACCAAGATATACATCTTATAAGGTCGTGCAAACAGGGGACCCTTGTAAGGTCGTGGGGAAGAAATACTGACGGATGCGACCCTCAGTAAAGAATATTTTCCGCGGCGGAATTCTATTGTGACGGGCTGATCGTCAGTGAAACCCGATATCGCGTCCTGTCCGTCGTCTAAACCTTCTTATTCTGACGGGCGTAATGTACGTCGGTATACCTGTCTATTACTGGCACAGTCCGCCCGTCAGTATACATACATCGGTTTTACGAGATCCCTCTCTAAGCCCGTGTCCGATCCGGGATCATCGCATCGTCATCTACGCTGGGGGGAGAGAGGACCACGATGGCGTGCTCCTCACTAGGAACCCCAACTTCGTCCTGCGCGTAAGTCCCCTCTTTCCCTTCGCTTCCCCAATCCTTCACCAACTCGAAAGGCCGCCTTTTCGTGCCGTGCCACACCCACAAAAATCCTTCATACCACATTGTCATCTCGTGTCACGTTCCGAGGACCAGATTATTCACCCGGCGCCACTCGGTACGATTTCGACCTCTTCACCATGGTCGAAGGGAGAGGGCGGCGTACGGGCCTCTGGGTTCGCGGCCGCCAGCTACGGCTCGTCCGTTGCCGTTCTCGACGACATCCTCTTAGTATGCACGGGGAATCTGTGAAATGTGCGTTTCCTTTTACCTTTGTTCTCTCCCAATGTTGGTTCTTATGCCTTTTTTGATTATGAAGGATACCCACAACGGTATTCTGGAGAATCCCGATTTTTTACATGTGTCGTTCCTACGATTATTGTGACAAAAGAGGATGGGGGGTTAGAGTTTGATTTTCTTGCGAATTCGGATTTGTTACGGTACACCGTTTCGTAATTCTAGTCGTGCGTGTGAGAGAGATAGTGTTTGTGTTTCCAGCTTTCATGTTCTTCCTTTTGGTTGGATTGACACCCACTATTTGTTTTTTCTGAGAATTTCATTGGGTTGTTTGTCGTGTTCATCTTTCAGTGACAAAGGAAGATGATGTGCGCGCGTGCCCTTAATGTCTCTGCGAAACAACCTTTAAAGTTTCTTTGAGAGTCAGGTAAAGCAGGCCACTGTTCAACAGCGTTATATGGTAGGATTTTTGTGTCATCAGACTAATCCTTTTGAAGCTTTTTGGGATTACCTATTATATGTTGGTTCATCGCCTTCGTGAGTAATTTGTGGTTATGCACGTCTGGGGGTTTCAGAATCGAAAAAAAGAAGGAGAAGAAAAAGACGGTGACCAATTGGCCGTCACATATTTTGCAAGCATAACCTTCATTCCGTACGAGCACTCAATAGGGTCGTCAAAGAGAGCGCAGTTGGTTGTAGCTTAACTTCGTGGTAATTCCTTCTCCCAAGCAGCAGCAGCAGGAGAGGTGATCTCCCTAATTCCTTTTGAAGTTGTGCGATGTTTCTATTTTCCCACCCGTTGATGGGCCTTATTTTCAAGTTCCGAAATCCTCGACAGAAACTGAAAAGTGTTCAAAAGCAAGTTCCCTTATCCACCTCTGTTCACTTTTGTGCAACTTACTGTATCGTTGTCATGAAAACTATCACCCCTGCGCATAACTGCGGTATATCCACTAACGGAGGACTATTCGCAAGTGATCTCAGTCTTTTGAGAATATGTCTCCTACCCAAAATGAGATACTCCATTTTGTCCATCCACTTACTGCAACTTACTGTAGTTTTATGATGGAGATAAGATATATCTCCTACCCAAAATCATGAATGCTTAAGATGCAGATATGTGATGTGCAATAAACAGCTGAAAAATCAAGTAGTTTTACATTTTGTAGTCCATTCCCAAAATCATGTGCGGCATATATTTGCACATCATATATCTGTGTCAGACAAAACTGCAGTAAGTTGCGCATAAACAAAATGGAGTATCTCATCTTAAGCATTCCCAATATGAGTGCTTTTATTGCACATCATATATGGGAGATGGAACCACACTGGCATATACTTCTGAGGCTAGGACCCACACCTTCGGTGCCTATACTGAGCTTCAACATAAGTGCAGGTGCAGTCACGAGCACAACCCTCATTGCCAGAACGGACAGACAAGGCCGAGGAAACCCTCCCACTATGGCAATTGCCACAGGGACTTTTTGTTGTTAATGTCGAAAGACTGATGAAAGAAATTTGAGCCTGAACCCAATCACTTCCCAGATTGGGATGCAAAGAAATAAAATGAGATAAAACAAAAGCATCACATGCCTTGCAGCAGTTGCAAAGTTCAATAAGAACATGCACACATAGACTAGTGCTGCAAAAAGAAATTAATTCAACTGGAAATGTTTTGTAGGCATGATTTTTACTATTTCCATGACCAATTCATAGAATAAACATGCATCAAGACCATAACTTCCTCATTGCCCATAAGAACATGAAAATAAATGTACCTTAGAGCAGGAAGCTTAGAGATCCAGTAACCTATGATGAATGCTGAAGTATGGAATGTTAAAATGGGTATAGTCAAGCGAAGGCCCTCTCCAGATAATATCTGATCATGATTGATTGCCAACGGGCTACCAATACAGAGTGAAGTGCAGATCATAGCAACAAATGGCATGATTGTCTTGATAGCATTTACAAGTGATTTGGCATATGCATCTTAGGGGTCATGACAGTTATAGCATTAGTCATTAATCCACCATATGAGTTGTTGGGTGATTCATTTCCTTGTCAATTGTCATTTGTCAAATGTCAATGTTATGACTTATGAGTTACGACTATGACTGACTCCATCTCTTATTTGTTTGTTTTTTATATTTTTTTTCAATCAAATTGTGAAATTGTGAATTGAGTTAATCCTAAAAATGGCCGACAATAGAAAAGGAAAAGGAGTATCAATTGGTACTGGTCCTACAGGGAGTTCTGGTGGAAGTGTTCCTTCAAGTTCAGGATCAACAACAAAAGTTTCAAAACCTTCAATACCTCGTGATGATGCACCATTGTGGATGCACGTACAAAAGGGAGAATTATACGAAGGTGGTGGAGGTAATACACATTTTATGTGTAAATTTTGCAACATGAAATTTACAGGATCATATACCAAAGTGAAGGCAATCTTTTAAAATTATCAAAACATGATATAAGAGCATGTCCGAATGTGGATGAAGATTTACGAAGACAATTAATGAAAAAGCAAGATGAGTATGAAAAGAAGAACGAAAAGAGTGAAAAAGGAACAAATATTCCATTATTTGGTGGATACAAAGAAGATGCAGAAAAGAAAAGAAAGTTAATCCAAAGTCAATTTAAAGGTTTTAGAGGAGGAGCAATTGAAAAATCGTTTAATGTAGTTGGAAGGGAGGAGATGGATAGAAAGGTTGGAAGATTTTTCTTTTCAAGTTCACTTCCTTTTAATGTAGCTAGAAATCCATATTGGAAAGATCTTGTCACTTCATTGGCTAATTGTAATTTACATGGTTATGTTCCTCCAAGTTCTAAAAATTGCAAACCATTATTCTTCAAGAAGAAAAAGCCAATATTGAAAGACTTTTAGAACATAAGAAGTTTTCATGAAAAACTAATGGTGTTTCTATTGTTTCTGATGGATGGAGTGATATTGAAAGGCATCCACTCATTAATTTCATTGCTTATTCAATTAGTGGGCCAATATTTTTGAAGTCGGTTGATGCATCTGGAGAAATTAAAACTGCAGGATACTTAAAGATTTATTTGTAGAAGTTATTAAGAGCAGTGTTGTCTGACGCGTATCGTATCGTGTATCGCTGGGCTCCACGATACGGGCGTATCGTATCGTATCGTATCGTACTTTAATATTAAAATAACACAAAAATTAATTAAAAATTAATAAAAAATAGTAAAAAATCGAAAAAAAATCAGAAAAAAATCAGGAAAAATCTGATAATTGCTTTAAATTCGTGGGATGTCGTGGGATGTGATTGTACTTTTGATAGTGTGTTGTCGTGGGATGTGATTGTTGGATAATTTAGGTAGTAGAGTAGGTTTTGTGATTGATTGTTTTTTGTGGGTGTGGACTAGAGAAGCATATCTTTCTTTAAACAATAAACTTGCCTAAACTGTACCTAGGTTGAAAATGTAATTCGTGAGAACTTGCGAGAATGATTATTCCAAAAAGCCTGGATAGTTTGAGCTTGTGTAAAATTTTTCTTGGTCATGTTCTTGTGTTTTCCAAATGTACTTATAATATTGAATTTGAAATTTATATGCTTTGAATGTTCGTTGATGACTTTAAGGTTTCGAAATGGTCCTATATTGTTTCTTTTGAGAATTGAAATTCCTAATGTTTCTTCTTCTTTTTATTAATAATAGGATTTGTTTTATTGAATTACAGATGGTTACACATTGCTTGTGGTGGAGTCAACCTGCAGCAGATTGTGTGTTATCTTCGACTGCACGAGGTTTAACTGAAAGTCAAGGTTTGAGTCGTACTGGATGGTTGAGCACAGTGATCAACAATGCCGATGTTAGGTGCGTGATATGGATATTCTTTATCCTTAATGGGCTTATTTTATATTGATGGGTTTGTTTCTTATTTTATTTTATAGCGAAATGGATAACACTACTTGTTGTGAGCTAGAGAAGAATATCTTTCTTTAAACAGTGACCTTGCCTAAACTGTAGAAAACGTAATTCGTGAGAACTGACGATAAGGATTGTTCTAAAAAGCCTTTCAGTCATCCGGATAGTTTGAGCTTGTGTAAATTTTTTCTTGGTCATGTTGTGTTTTCCAAATGCATTTATAATATTGCATTTGCAATTTATGTGCTTTGCATGTTTGTTGACGACTTTAAGGTTTCGAAATGCTCCTACGTTGTTGCTTTTGAATATCAAAATTTTTAATTTTGTTTCTCTTTTTAGTAATAATAGTATTTGTTTATTTAATTATAGAAGGTTGCACAGTGCTCGTGGTGATGTCAACTGGTTGCATTTGAGGTTTAAGCGAAATTCAAGGTTTGATTCATCCTCGACGATCGAGCATCGCTTCCACTTTATTGAGCTGTTGCCTGCATTGCCTTGCGCATCGTGATCAACAATGCCAATATTGGGTGCGTAATATGGATCCCTGTCCTATTCTTGTTCCTTAATGGGCTTATTTTATATTGATTTGTTTGTTGCTTCTCTAAAGATTTCTTTCGGCACTTGAAAATTTCTTTGAATTCTAGTTTCTATTATCATCTAATTGACAGGTGACATGCTAACGAAAAGGAAAATTAGTAAATGGAAAAGGAGGAATCAAAAAAGAAAGAAAGAGAAGAAAAAAGGGAAAGAGGGAAAAAGTAAAAGAGAAAAGAAGTAAAAGAGGACTGAAGAAGTAAAGACTAAAGTCACTGCCATTTCTTCCTCAGAGATTTCTCCTTCTCTTGTGAGCAGTATAAGTCCAGGTGCTACACTTGGCATCCTAAGAACTTATTTCTGCAGGCCCACTCCTACCGTGAGATTGTAAGGTGCTACGTTACACTCACATTTTAGTATGTTCACTTTTTTATGCACGAAAAATGATTAAGTTAAATAAAAGTTAAGTGTCCTATAATTAGAAGGATACTTGCTTGATCTGTAGTCATATTCTTTTCTTTTGTGGGTCTGTTTCCACTTGTGCAGAAAGTTTCTATAAATTCTGTTTTTGCATTGGTGTCGCTCTTTTTTGTGAAAATATGACCATACTTTTCATTATGGAAATGGTCCAACGTTGTTGCTTTTGAGTATCGAAATTCCCAATTTTGCTTCCATTTCGTGCATGTCTTCTTTTTAATAATAATAATATTTGTTTATTTATTGAATTACAGAAGGTTGCACACTGCTCATTTCTTTTGTTATGGCCAAAAGGTTTCAGTTGGTTTGGTATCTTCGACAACACAATGTTTTATCGAAATTCAAGGTTCAAGTCATACTTGATGGTTGAGCGTTGTTTTCACCTTGTTGCCTTTATTGCCTTGCGCATTGTGATCAACAATGCCGATGTTAGGTGCGTGATATGGATCCATGTCCTATTCCTCGTCTGTAATTGACTTATATTATATTGATGCGTTTATTACTTCTTAATAGATTTCTTCCAGCGTTTGAAAAGTTCTTAGAGTTCTAGTTTTTATTATCATGTAATTGACAGGTCAGACATGCTCTCCTGTTGTGAGATTGTAAGGAGCTGGGGTTACACTCACATTTTAGTTAAGGTATGATATGTTCACTCTTTTATCCACGAAAATGATTAAGTAAAATAAATGTTTAGGATCCTATTGGAAGGATACTTGCTTTAAGTGCAACCATATTCTTTTCTTTAGTGTGTCCCATTCTACTTGTGTAGGAAGTTTGTATAAATTCTGTTATTGGACAATCATCACCCTTTTTGTGAAAATATGACCATACTTTTGATAGTGGTGTTGTCGTGGTATCTGTATGTTTATTTAGGCAGTAGATTGAGTTGTGTGATTGATTGTTATTTGTGTGTGTTGACTAGAGTAGAATATCTTTTTTAACTTGCCTAAACTGTACCTACGTTGAAAACGTAATTCGTGAGAACTTCGAGAGTCATCCGGATAGTTTGAGGTTGTGTAAATTTTGTCTTGGTCATATTCTTGTGTTTCCCAAAGTACTTATAATATTGCATTTGTAATTTATGTGCTTTGCATGTACATTGATGACTTTAAGGTTTTTAAATGGTCCTATATTTTGCTTTTGAGTATCGAAATTTCCAATTTTGCTTCTCCTTTGAGTAATAATAGGATTTGTTTATTGAATAACAGAAGGTTGCACACTGCTCGTGGTGAAGTCAACCGGTTGCAGATGCTTTGGCATCTTTGACTGCACGAGGCTTTTAGTGAAATTCAAGGTTCGAGTCGTACTGGATGGTTGAGCATGGCTTTCATCTTGTTGATCTGTTGCCTGGATTGCCTTGCACATCATGTCTTTCTTCGGTGCGTGATATGGTTTCCTATCCTATTCTTCATCCTTATTGGGCATAGTTTGTTTCCTGGTTCGAGTGATCGTTGCTGATTAGCAAATGAAAAAGGAAAATAAGCTGTAAATTGAAAAGGAGGAATGAAAAAAAAGAAAAGGGAAAAGGGAAAACATGAAAAAGAAAAGAAAAGATGAGATGAGGAAAAGGAGAAGTGAAAAAAGAGAAGAAAAAATAGAATAATGAGAAGAAAAGAAGTAGGAGAGGACTGAAAAAGGAAAATCACAATGATTTTTTCATATTTCCCCTTCTCTTGTAGTTGGCATCCTAAGGATTTGATTTCTGCCGGCCCACTCCTGTGGTGAGATTGTAAGGCGCTGGGTTACACTCACATTTTAGTTAAGGTAATGTTATGTTCACTTTCTTATGGACAGAAAATGATTAAGTAAAATAAATGTTAAGGATCTTATAATTAGAAGAATATTTCTTTATCCTTGATCGGCGGCCATATTCTTTTCTTTTGTGCTCCCTTAGTCCTATGTTGTTGCTTTTGAGTATCAAAAGTCCCAATTTTTCTTCCATTTCATGCCTTCTTTTTTTGTAATAATAGGATTTGTTTGTTGAATTACGGCACAGTGCTCATGGTGAAGTCAACTGTTTCTTTTGTTATGCCCCAGTTGGTTTGATATCTTCGACGACTGCACGAGGTTTAAGTGAAATTCAAGGTTCAAGTCGTACTGGACGAGTTGTTGCCTGCATTGCCTTGCGCATCGTGATCAGCAATACCGATATTCGGTGCGTTATATGGTTTCATGTCCTATTCTTCATCCATAATGGACTTATTTTATATTGACGAGTTTATTACTTCTCTAAAGATTTCTTCGAGCACTTGAACATCTAATTGACAGGTGACATGCTCTTCCTTTGTTCGAGTGATCTCTGCTGATAAGGGAATGGAAAAAGAAAATAAGGAAAATAGAATGTGAGAGAAAAAGAAGTAATATCTTTTCAATTTGATGTGCCTCGGAGATATACTTTGTTGTTATCTACTAATATATGCAATCAGCTCATCCTCTTGTCACGTTCCCTCCTATGTGAATTCATACTAGAAAATGCACAATGGAAAGTATCTTGTTTCAATTTGACGTGCCTCGGAGATATACTTAGTTGTACACTGAATTCATCTATAAGAGAGAATGTATATGACAAAAGTTACTGGTCGTTGGAGGCCAGCTGGCTGGCATTCACTGGCCCCAGGCCCTAGTGGCCTGGGCCAGTCCTATCACAAACACGGGTCCTAATGGCCCGTGTACCTATTACAATTAACAAACTGTACCTATGTTGAAAACGTAATTCGTGAGAACTTTGAGAGTCATCCGGATAGTTTGAGGTTGTGTAAATTTTGTCTTGGTCGTATACTTTGTGTTTCCCAAAGTACTTATAATATTGCATTTGCAATTTATGTGCTTTGTATGTTCGTTGACGACTTTAAGGTTTTTAAATGGTCCTACATTTTGCTTTTGAGTATCGAAATTTCCAATTTTGCTTCTCTTTTTAGTAATAATAGGATTTGTTTATTGAATAACAGAAGGTTGCACACTGCTCGTGGGGAAGTCAACCGGTTGCAGATGCTTTGGTATCTTTGACTGCACGAGGCTTTTAGCGAAATTCAAGGTTCGAGTCATACCGGATGGTTGAGCATGGCTTTCATCTTGTTGATTTGTTGCCTGGATTGCCTTGCACATCATGGCTTTCAAGGTTCGGTGCGTGATATGGTTCCCTATCCTATTCTTCGTCCTTATTGGGCTTAGTTTGTTTCCTGGTTCGAGTGATCGTTGCTGATTAGCAAATGAAAAAGGAAAATAAGCTGTAAATTGAAAAGGAATAATGAAAAAAAAAGGAAAAAGCTAAAACGTGAAAAAGAAAAGAAAAGATGAGATGAGAAAAAGAAGAAGTGAAAAAAAGAGAAGAAAAAATAGAATAGTGAGAAGAAAAGAAGAGAGGACTGAAAAAGGAAAGTCGCAGTTATTTTTTCATATTTCCCCTTCTCTTGTAGTTGGCATCCTAAGGATTTGATTTCTGCCGACCCACTCCTGTGGTGAGATTGTAAGGCGCTGAGTTACACTCACATTTTAGTTAAGGTAACGTTATGCTCACTTTCTTATGGACAGAAAATGATTAAGTAAAATAAATGTTAAGGATCCTATAATTAGAAGAATATTTCCTTATCCTTGATCTGCAGCCATATTCTTTTCTTTTGTGCTCCCTTAGTCCTATGTTGTTGCTTTTAAGTATCGAAATTCTCAATTTCTCTTCCATTTCATGCCTTCTTTTTTTGTAATAATAGGATTTGTTTGTTGAATTACTGCACGGTGCTCATGGTGAAGTCAACTGTTTCTTTTGTTATGCCCAGAGGGGTGCAGTTGGTTTGATATCTTCGATGACTGCACGAGGTTTAAGCAAAATTCAAGGTTCAAGTCGTACTGGACGAGTTGTTGCCTGCATTGCCTTGCGCATCGTGATCAGCAATGCCGATATTCAGTGCGTTATATGGTTCCATGTCCTATTCTTCATCCATAATGGACTTATTTTAGATTGATGAGTTTATTACTTCTCTAAATATTTCTTCGAGCACTTGAACATCTAATTGACAGGTGACATGCTCTTCCTTTGTTCGAGTGATCTCTGCTGATAAGGGAATGGAAAAAGAAAATAAGGAAAATAGAATGTGAGAGAAAAAGAAGTAATATCTTTTCAATTTGATGTGCCTCGGAGATATACTTTGTTGTTATCTACTAATATATGCAATCAGCTCATCCTCTTGTCACGTTCCCTCCTATGTGAATTCATACTAGAAAATGCACAATGGAAAGTATCTTGTTTCAATTTGACGTGCCTCGGAGATATACTTAGTTGTACACTGAATTCATCTATAAGAGAGAATGTATATGACAAAAGTTACTGGTCGTTGGAGGCCAGCTGGCTGGCATTCACTGGCCCCAGGCCCTAGTGGCCTGGGCCAGTCCTATCACAAACACGGGTCCTAATGGCCCGTGTACCTATTACAATTAACAAACTGTACCTATGTTGAAAACGTAATTCGTGAGAACTTTGAGAGTCATCCGGATAGTTTGAGGTTGTGTAAATTTTGTCTTGGTCGTATACTTTGTGTTTCCCAAAGTACTTATAATATTGCATTTGCAATTTATGTGCTTTGTATGTTCGTTGACGACTTTAAGGTTTTTAAATGGTCCTACATTTTGCTTTTGAGTATCGAAATTTCCAATTTTGCTTCTCTTTTTAGTAATAATAGGATTTGTTTATTGAATAACAGAAGGTTGCACACTGCTCGTGGGGAAGTCAACCGGTTGCAGATGCTTTGGTATCTTTGACTGCACGAGGCTTTTAGCGAAATTCAAGGTTCGAGTCATACCGGATGGTTGAGCATGGCTTTCATCTTGTTGATTTGTTGCCTGGATTGCCTTGCACATCATGGCTTTCAAGGTTCGGTGCGTGATATGGTTCCCTATCCTATTCTTCGTCCTTATTGGGCTTAGTTTGTTTCCTGGTTCGAGTGATCGTTGCTGATTAGCAAATGAAAAAGGAAAATAAGCTGTAAATTGAAAAGGAATAATGAAAAAAAAAGGAAAAAGCTAAAACGTGAAAAAGAAAAGAAAAGATGAGATGAGAAAAAGAAGAAGTGAAAAAAAGAGAAGAAAAAATAGAATAGTGAGAAGAAAAGAAGAGAGGACTGAAAAAGGAAAGTCGCAGTTATTTTTTCATATTTCCCCTTCTCTTGTAGTTGGCATCCTAAGGATTTGATTTCTGCCGACCCACTCCTGTGGTGAGATTGTAAGGCGCTGAGTTACACTCACATTTTAGTTAAGGTAACGTTATGCTCACTTTCTTATGGACAGAAAATGATTAAGTAAAATAAATGTTAAGGATCCTATAATTAGAAGAATATTTCCTTATCCTTGATCTGCAGCCATATTCTTTTCTTTTGTGCTCCCTTAGTCCTATGTTGTTGCTTTTAAGTATCGAAATTCTCAATTTCTCTTCCATTTCATGCCTTCTTTTTTTGTAATAATAGGATTTGTTTGTTGAATTACTGCACGGTGCTCATGGTGAAGTCAACTGTTTCTTTTGTTATGCCCAGAGGGGTGCAGTTGGTTTGATATCTTCGATGACTGCACGAGGTTTAAGCAAAATTCAAGGTTCAAGTCGTACTGGACGAGTTGTTGCCTGCATTGCCTTGCGCATCGTGATCAGCAATGCCGATATTCAGTGCGTTATATGGTTCCATGTCCTATTCTTCATCCATAATGGACTTATTTTAGATTGATGAGTTTATTACTTCTCTAAATATTTCTTCGAGCACTTGAACATCTAATTGACAGGTGACATGCTCTTCCTTTGTTCGAGTGATCTCTGCTGATAAGGGAATGGAAAAAGAAAATAAGGAAAATAGAATGTGAGAGAAAGAAGAAGGAAAGACTGAAGAAGGAAAGTCACTGCCATTTCTTCCTCTCAGAGATTTTCCTTCTCTTGTGAGTGGAGCTGTGGTTGATAGAAGTATGATATGTCCAGGAGGTGCAGTTGGCATCCTAAGCACTTGATTTCTGCAGACCCACTCCCGGTTTGGGATTGTAACTCACATTTTAGGTAAGGTATGTTATGTTCACCTTTTTAATGTATAGAAAATATCAAAGTTAAAGAAATGTTTAGAATTCTGTAATTAGAACGATACTTGCTTGATCTGCATCCTGTAATGTTTAGGATCCTATAATTAGAGGATTCTTGCTTGATCTGCAGCCATATTCTTTCTTTTGTGGGTCACTTTCCATCTGTGTAGAAAGTTTAGGTTATTGAAGAGGTTTCGGCCCTTTTTATGAAAATATGGCCATACTTTTGATGTGCTGTACGTGGCTTTTGACATGAGAGAGACCTTGCACACCTTTTTGTGTAAAATCGTGTTGCTGTGGGATCTTATTGTTGGATAATTTAGGTAGTAGAGTGAGTTGTGTGACTAATTGTTGCTTATTGGTGTGGACTAGAGAAAAATTTCTTTCTTTAAACAGCGAACTTGCTTAAACTATAGCTAGGTTGAAAACGTAGGATTAGGTTGAAAATGTTGGATTGTTGTGGAAAGCCTTTGAGTCATCCGGATAGTTTGAGCTTGTGTAAAATTTGTCTTGGTGGTGTTCGTGTTTTCCATATGGACTTGTATTGCAATTTTGTCTTGTTCATGTTCCAGTGTTTTTCATATGTACTTCCAATATTGCATATGCAATTTATGTGCTGTGCATGTTCATTCACGACTTTAAGGTTTGAATTCTAATTTCTAGTATCATTATTTGGCAGGTGTCATGCTTTCTTTGGTTCCATTGATGGAAAGTTGGCATCCTAAGGACTTGTGGTGTGAGATTGTAAGGAGTTGGATCACACTCACAGGTACGGGTACATTATGTACACTTTTTAATTGCACAGAAAATGATTAAGTTAAAGAAATGTTCCTTCACAGCTTTAAGGTTTCGAAGTGGTTCTTGATTTTGTGATTCGAAATTCCCAATTTTTCTTCCATTTTGGGTTGCTACTTTGATTTTTTATTGAATTACAGAAGGTTGCACACCGATCGTGATGAAGTCATTTGGTATGTTCGACTGCACCAAGTTGAGGCCAAAATCAAGGTTCAAGTCGTACCAGACGGTTGAGCATTCCTGTACGCTGGCATCAGGTTTGGTATCTTCGAATGCATCACATTGACACTGGCATTCCTGCATGGGTGTATGTGCATGCTTGTTTGCTTGGTTTTATGGTTGGATGAGAAGTGTAGGTGTTTGGATCGATATGGGTGCATTGAAGTGTGCTTAATATAGCTGAGATTCGATGAGGTGCACACGACATGCTGATGTGGATGGGTTTACTTGCGCCATTTTTGGGCCACGGGATGCCTTGTTCGTTGTTGGGTTTTGGTGGTGGGTCTACTACCCGCCCTGCTTCGCATTCCCGTGGTCCCACCTGCCCCGCTGTGACCTGAAAAACCGCCCATACGGGGTGATTTTGGCCTAGTTTTTGTACCTTTTCTTTTAACCACATGCACTCTCGGGTAGGGGGCTCTCTTACTTCCGGTGGTGCAAAATAACTAATATGACTCCTTGTGATCTTGGTAAATGTTTGCGTAAAGGAGATTTTGATTGGTTATACTGCCCACTACTTTATGAGGCAACCCAGCCCCATGAGCTTTAAGCGGGTATGCTCCCTCAGCAGTAGGCTTTTTCCTTAACCTTAACAAACCAGAATTCGAACCGATTTTTAAAAGAATTGAAATTTTGGTTCGGGTTGGTTTTTTCTTTGTTTTAATGTTTGCTCACCCGAGCCTTTAGCCGCTTCAGGGTATTTTTTTAATATATATACTAATTACGGTTAAATGGTTAACATATATGTGTGTGCGTGTAGGTGTGTGTCTAAAGAGAGGATAATATATGTACTAAGTGTGTTTAAAGAGCGAGGAATCATCAGTTCCTCACTGGGAAATCCAAATTCATGCTGCGTGTACAGCCTCACCAACCCAGTAGATCGCCAGGTTCCTTTTCGCACCGTGCATTTGGTGACGAGATTTCCTTGAGGATTATGTTCCCTTATCCACCTCTGTTAACTTTTGTGCAAGTTACCGTAACGATGTCATGAACACGTACATCTGCTGCATTTTCTCAATAGGGATCAGTTGGGCTTACTGACAAGAGTGGGTCAATGATGTCTTCCTTCCAGTTGTTGAGAAGCAACCGTCTCTGGGCTTCCCGAGCGATCGTGTTTGTATGAAGATGACTGTTGGAAGTATACGATGTGTGGACAGGATGCTCTAGAGATTTTGCAGTTGAAGTCGAAATCGGCTGGATATGCGCTCTTTTGCGTGTCCTCAGTAAACTGAAGCTTTTGGTGACCTTTTCGTTGTTTTTTCTTTCCCCCATTCCCCTCGTGCGCTCGTCCTTATGTGCGTCCGCCTCACTAGGAACCCCAACTTCTTCCCTCTTTCCCTTCGCTTCCCTCGTCGTTCCGAGGACCAGATTATTCGGTACGATTTCGACCTCTTCCCCATCGTCGCTGGCAGTGGTGGCGTACGGGCTTCTGGCTTCGCGGTCGCCAGCTACGGCTCGTACGTTGCTGTTCTCGATGACATCTCAAATCTTGCAAATTCTGTTTGTAAGTGCGTGTGAGAGATAGAGAGAGTGTTTGTGTTTCCGACAACAACGCGAGCTTTATGTTCTTCCTTTTGGTTCTATTTGTTTTTCTGAGAATTTCATTGGGTTGTTCGTCGTTCAGTGACAAAGGAAGATGATGTGCGCGAAACAAGGGCGAGTCTTTAGTTTCTTTGAGAGTCGGGTAAATCAGGGTTGATCGTCTTGGTGAGTATTGCGCGCTTATGCACCTCTGGGGGGTTTCAGGTAGGCGTAAGGTTAGCAATCTTAGACCTCAATCGTATTTGGATGTCACAAAACCGGATTACAGGTGAATAATTGCATTCGAAGCTTCAAGAGTATAGGGTCGGGCGTATCGCAAACTGATAATCAGTGTTGAGCACCGAGTTTAGCGGAACATGGTGCCTCTGTTTCACTTCAAATGCCAATACAAGAGTTATTCACCTGTTAGCGAGCATGAATGTTGAATTGTCGAAGGCGGCGTCTGTGTGCCACGTGCACAGTGTCATTCCACTCATGGAAGACATGCACACACGATACGCTCAGACTCATGACTGATCGTGAACCCAAGTTGGTCTGGAGGGGAAGCCTTTGTGAAAGGCATTCAGTTCTTCATTCAGATGGATTTATGGGTCTGATGCATCCGTCAAGTTGCTCAGTGTCATTTGGTTCATCTTCATTCCGTACGAGCACTCAATAGGGTTGTAGCTTAACTTCGTGGTAATTCCTTATCCGTTGACTTGTCACTGCTGCATTTTCTCAACGCGTTGATGAAGAGCAGGTCACTTAGATGTATCTGCGGCCAATTTCAGACCTCATGAAAGCAACTCTGGATTATTCAACAATCGGCTGGATGGAGAAGATAATAAAGTTGGAGTGCACTCTTTAGCGCCAAATTTGCATGCGTCATTTTGGAGAACTTTTCGGGTTTGTTTTTTCTTTCTTTCCCTCGCGCACGTCCTTCCTTGTTTGTGATGGCGTTACTTGCAGTTTAGAGTCTTCGCGTGCACGAGGACAAGAGACATCTGACCAGTGTGAACGTTGATCGTACATGTGAGAAAGTTAAAAAGGTGATCGATTGTTGATGATTACAAGGATTAGAAGATATAGGAAGGGGGGGAATAATGTTGTTTAATTTTGTATGAAGACCTATGCTAAACAGAGCCACTCGACCCTCGGTGAAGATGGTTTTCCGCAGCGGAATTCTATTGTGATGGTTGGACCGTAAGTGAAACCCGATATCGCGTCCTGCTTATTCTGACGGGCGGAATGTACCTGTCTATTACTGGCGCAAGGGCCCATCAGTATACATACATATACGTGTCCCACAGAGAGACCTCACGCTTGCAGCGGTTTTACGAGATCCCTCTCTAAGCCCGTGTCCGAACCGCGATCATCGCATCGTCATCTACGGTGGGGAGAGAGAGGACCACGATGGCGTGCTCCTCAATAGGAACCCCAACTTCGTCCTGCGCGTAAGTCCTCTCTTTCCCTTCTCTTCCCCAACCCTTCACCAACTCGAAAGGCCGCCTTTTCGTGACGCGCCACACCCACAAAAATCCTTCATACCACATTGTCATCTCGTGTCACGTTCGGAGGACCAGATTATTCACCCGGTGCGGCTTATGATTTCGACCTCGGGCGGCTTACGGGCCTCTGGCTTCGCGGCTGCCAGCTACGGCTCGACCGTTGCCGTTCTCGACGACATCCTCTGAGTATGCACGGGGAATCTGTGAAATGTGTGTTTCCTTTTACCTTTGTTCCCTCCCAATGTTGGTTCTATGCCTTCTTTTGATTATGAAGGATACCCATAACGGTTTCTGGAGAATTCCGATTTTTTTCATGTGTCGTTCCTACGATTATGGTGAGAAAAGAGGATGGGGGTTAGAGTGATTTTCTTGCGAATTCCGATTTGTTACGGTACACCGTTTCGTAATTCTAGTCGTGCGTGTGAGAGAGAGAGTGTTTGTGTTTCCGACAACGTGAGCTTTCATGTTCTTCCTTTTGGTTGGAATGACACCCACTATTTGTTTTTCTGAGAATTTCATTGGGTTGTTTGTCGTGTTCGTAATTCTAGTCGTGCGAGTGTGTGAGAGATAGTGTTTGTGTTTACGCGAGCTTTCATTTTCTTCCTTTTGGTTGGAATGACACCCACTATTTGTTTTTCTGAAAATTTCGTTGGGTTGTTTGTCGTGTTCATCTTTCAGTGCGCGCGTGCCCTTAATGTCTCTGTGAAACATTTAGTTTCTTTGAGAGTCAGGTAAAGCAGGCCATTGTTCAACAACGTTATATGGTAGGATTTTTATGCCATGAGATTAATCCTTTTGAAGTTTTTTGGGGTTTCCTATTATATGTTGGTTCATCGTCTTGATGAGTAATTTGTGGTTATGCACCTCTGGGGGTTTCTGTAGGCGTAAGGAGGAATCGAAAGAAAGAAAGAGAAGAAAAAGTCGGTGACCAGTTGGCCGTCACATATTTTGCAAGCATAACCTTCATTCCGTACGAGACTCAATAGGGTCGTCAAAGAAAGCGCAGTTGGTTGTAGCTTAACTTCGTGGTAATTCCTTCTCCCAAGCAGCAGCAGGAGTGGTGATCTCCCTAATTCCAGCAAACAGGGGACTTGTAAAGTCGTGGGGAAGCAATACTGACGGATTGACCCTCAGTAAAGATTTTTTCCGCGGCGGAATTCTATTGTGACGGGCGGACCGTCAGTGAAACCCGATATCGCCTCTTCTCCGTCCTCTAAACTTGCTTATTCGGACGGGCGGAATGTACGTGGGTATATCTGTCGTTTACTGGCGGAAAGGCCCGTCAGTATACATACATAATACGGCGATTTTACGATATCCTTCTCTAAGCCCGTGTTCGAACCGGGATCATTGCGTCGTCATCTACTTTGAGGAGAGAGGACCACGATGGCGTGCTCCTCACTAGGAACCCCAACTTCGTCCTGCGCGTAAGTTCCCTCTTTCCCTTCGCTTCACCAACTCGAAAGGCCATCTTTTCGTGCCGGGCCACACCCACAAAAATCCTTCATACCGCATTGTCATCTCGTGTCACGTTATTATCTAAACGATAAGTTGTCATTTAGTGAATGGCATCCTTAATCGTTCATTTGCAAATTTTTATATTATTTAAATTTTTGTTCCACCTTAAACTACAAACAACCATAGCCAAATGAACCAAAACAAGGGGTGTTTAAATTTGGTAAATAAATCCATTTGTTGCACATGCAAGTATGTTTTAAATATTAGATTTGTCCACCCACCTTTTATAACTATTCATGAAAGACATCTTTGTGCTATAACCAGGTCATTGGCAGTAGCCCACCGAACTTGACATTTATTCTACCCTTCTCGTTAAAATGCTAACAAAGTCGTCTCTTTCCAACTTTGAAGTATGTGTTACATATACTCATATTACTTTCTAATATCTAAAACATGATATTGTCCTTTTGTGAACAACTAAATTTAATCATGCGTTGTTTATTACTTGGAGATCTTCTTTTCATCTGAAATTATACATAATCGTATCATATTTTCGTAAAAGAAACAAGGATTAGAGAAAGAGCTGAATGAACTAAAATATGTGGTATTGCTGGATCTCTCTACTAAGGGGAGAGGATCATGCTGTATTGTTAAAGATAGATAAAATATTTGATCTTGACGGGTATATACAAATGTAGGCACATACGGATCCCAAAAGTGTTTTACAATTTACAAATGGATACATCCACTTTAGGTAGTTTTTATTTACAATTTACAAATGGATGCATATTTGATGTAGGGACGGTAAATGAGCCAAAGAAATCAAAATAGGGGTATTAAGGTCTGTCTCTCTCTCTCTCTCCATGCTTAGAGTAGAGGATCATACTTTGGGACAAGAAGGTGAATAAAATATTTTGTCTCAGTGGTGTAAGTGTAGGTACATATGGATTCTTTGAGAATTACATTTTACAAATGGATCATATGCAGATAAAGTATCTTTAGATTGGATGAAATCTAGAGAATTGGAATTTGATATCCAAATTGTTTAAGATATGTCTGGTCATTTGCGACATATATTATTAATTATTGAAATTATAAAAACATGCTCAACTAATAAGTTATCTACCTATTAGACATAATCTTTTAAATATTCACCAACCTCTTTTAACTATTCCTCAAAATCTTTTTGTGTTAAATCAACAGGTTGAGAACTGATTTGCCAAGGGTGTTGATTGATGGCACCCTCCTCATTAAGATGGTAAGAAACCTGACAAGGTATCTTTCTATGACTTTGAATTCAAAACAAAACAAAAGGATACGAGCCATTGATATCAAGACAAGAAGTTGAAGAGATCATTGGAAATCATTTGCATGAACTATCATAGGAGACTGAATCCAGGTACACCTCAAGGTATCGAACTCATGACTTCAACTTGTAAGTCAACCTTCTAGCCAAGTGAGCTATTTCTCGTGGTGCAACTATCCCCCCATTCTTAATTGGCAGCATCAACTTGAGCCTGATGTTTATAATTGGCCTGAATACAAAGGAGAGTGAACGATAAGCCAGTATTGCTGTGTACGCACGAACTACGATCGCAAAATAGTATATGCAAGACCTTCTATACTTGTTTCATCGATAAAGAAAATAAAACCAGCCCGTTTCAGGAAGAAGACCATTGAAAACACCCATTCTCTTGAAATTAGAATCGATGTATTCGTTTTACAGTGGAAATATCATGCAGAAAGGACGATTGCTGTGCACGTTAGCAAAACGAGAATAAAATCCTAATTCCGAGCGCGAAGAATGAGAGAAATGGAAAGAGCTTGTGCATTACTTCGATGAAGGTAACCGTGCTCTTAACCCTAGACGTCGGAACACATCTTCGAAACACTAGTCGGTTCCCTAGAGATCCAAACCTTAATGTGGCCCGCCCATCACATTGACGATCTGAAGACGTTCAGGAAAGCGCAGATCTTCTCCATGTGTGCCATTACCACCGGCGAATCAGTTGCTACCGTTACTTCATCCGTCGATATGCCCGTGCAGAGACGCCTCCACTTCTCCGGAGAAGGCACCAGCATGAGGACGAGATAATGGACGGGGATCGCGGGAAGCGCTTTCGGAGAGCACCGGAAAATCGATCTCCAGTGCCGGAGAATGTGGACAGGAAAGCCAGAGGAGCGCAGAAGATGGCTGAAGGCGGAAATGGAGTGGGCGGAAACACGGAGGGAGTAGAATGAAGCAGCGGAAGGGAGCGTGGGGGAACCTTCGAAGCCATCTCTCTCTCAACAAATGAAGAACGGGATTCCTTCCCTTCGTATCCAATTTAAGCGGGAAAAGAGAGAGAGAGAGAGAGAGAGAGAGAGAGAGAGAGAGAGAGAGAGAGAGAGAGAGAGAGAGAGACATGAACGATCTTCGCAAGCAGTCATGAATCGGATCCTACCTCGATCCAGGATTCTAGGTCCGGATCCAAGACCCTTGTATGATATGTGGTCTAATCTAGGGGTATCAGTTTCGTGTTTTGGGTCATATTCATGTTGTGGCATTTCTTGATCACAATAAAATCAGGTCAACACAAACATAACCCCATCGTTTTGTGCCACTTTGGGACGGAGGACACTGGCATGAGCCATTTGGGTCGTACTCGTGTCAGGTAATATTTCGTATCCAATTTCGTGTCCACTTTTATGTTATTTTGAGTGGACACGAACCTGACCTTCTCAGGTGGTGTAGAGCTCGATTTGTTTCGGGTCTTGTGTTGGAGGTCCTAATCTTATGGGGGTCTACCATGAGAAAAGTTCTCATTCCCATGAGAACAATGTAAGACAATCACAGACTCTGTGGAGTCGCCTCCTTGCTTCCTTGGTTTCCCCCTCGCTAGTGAGACTCGAAATGTGTGCTTCCAATTCAGAAAGCAAATAAGTGTGCTCTAACCATACCTTAAACCCAACTGGTTCAAATCAAACCCGACCCGGTAATGGCCCAAGTTGCCTTGGTTGCATGGATTTAGTACCGCACATGATCTATTTAGATCCAAAGATGTTTCTAAGAAAATGAAGCGTGTGGAGAAGACGTAAATTAGCCTTAAGGGTGTCAAATGGGTCGAACTAGGTCAGATTTGGATCCACACCCTCTCTCCGGGGAATCGGTTCTTCCTAACCACGACCATGTCATCACTTAGAGTTGGTGAAGCCGATTCTGTGGAGTTGATAGACTTATACATTTGCTTAAGCACTCAATAGTACCTTAATCTTATCTTAACCTTAACCAAGGCCTTTCCCATACTGGGACGGGTCGTCCAAATGATTCGACATCTTTAGGAGAGGTTAGTCATTCTAGTAGTATACTAGCCCAAAGCATGCATCACTTCAATGTCAATGTTCTGATAGACTCAGTGTGCTGGTGCTAGAAAGATGACATATTCTCTGAGACATCATATCCGACAAAGCATATCCGACAAAGTTTTATGTTGGTTGTTAGCTGCCTAACATAACCCTCCTCCTACATCGGAGTGCATCGGTTAACTTTTTCCCATGAGACGTCTAGAAGTAAGGTCGCCCATCTTAGCAATATTCGCACCTGAACATGCTTCACTTGGAGTTTTGATAGAATCCGCAGCAACAGTGCCGAAAAGATTATACCTTTTGACACCATTAGCCAATAATATCCGACAAAGTTTTATGTTGGTTGTTAGCTACCTAACATAACCCTCCTCCTACATCGGAGTGCATCGGTTAACTTTTTCCCATGAGACGTCTAGAGGTAAGGTCGCCCATCTTAGCAATATTCGCACCTGAACATGCTTCACTTGGAGTTTTGATAGAATCCGCAGCAACAGTGCCGAAAAGATTATACCTTTTGACACCATTAGCCAACAATATCCGACAAAGTTTTATGTTGGTTGTTAGCTACCTAACATAACCCTCCTCCTACATCGGAGTGCATCGGTTAACTTTTTCCCAAGAGACGTCTAGAGGTAAGGTCGCCCATCTTAGCAATATTCGCACCTGAACATGCTTCACTTAGAGTTTCGATACGCAGCAACAGTGCCCTTTTGACACCATTAGCCAACAATATCCAACAAAGTTTTATGTTGGTTGTTAACTACCTAACATAACCCTCCTCCTACATCAGAGTGCACCGGTTAACTCTTTCCCACGAGACGTCTAGAGGTAAGGTCGTCCATCTTAGAAATATTTGCACCCGAACATGCTTCGCATAGAGTTTTGAAAGAATCCGTTGCACCAGAGCCGAAAAGATTATACCTTTTGACACCATTAACCAACAAAGCTTTGTGTTGATTGTCAGCTACCTAAGACAATCATCCTCCTATCTCCAACTCCCGTGGATTGATTTGGAGTTTATTCTTTGGGGCCAAGAATCTCAGTGAAAATCAAGGCAAGGTTAACCTGCCCTGAGCGAGACACCGGATCAGCCTATTGCTAACAGTGGTTCCCTCTGTTTCGAACTATGGAAAACTTTTCACCGTGAAAAAGGAACCCTACTTTCTCAAGCTTTTCATAGGATAGGGTTCATGCTCTGTCTCAAACATGCGTCCTGCCCACTTTTTTATTCACACACACATACTATTATATATGTATATATATATAAAAGGAAACCGGATTTGATGCACTATGCATGAGTAGTCCACCAAATCTGGATGGATGTCTTACATTTAAAATTTTAAATTAAAAAGTACATATTTAATTTTTATTTTTTTAAATTTGAAAAAGATTACTTTTCAAATAAAAAAAAAAACAATCTATGTGTGAACATGTTCACAAACCGGCTTATTGTCAAGGAATGACAATGGTAGAAGGAAATATTACATCGTATCGATAGGAACAAAACCTTTATTGAGTCGTCCAGACTTTACATTGTTAGCAAATTTAATGGAAAGATTATATCCAATATCGCTTCAACTGCAATTGATGATGATGTTAAGGTTTTTTACATAACTTTCAATGACATCCAATGTTACCAGATTCCAAGAGTGCGAAATCATATCCCCTTACTGTTAGCAAGGATGGGCGTCATAGGTCAATCATTTCAGAATCAACCTTCACATTAGCATCTATCGATATAACAGGAGCTTGCTCAGCTACAAAACTATGCTTCACTAAAAGCCTCAAAACAATTCAAGAGCCTCCCTGCCACAATTTATCACTGCTTATCATCGTTGTACCAGGAACTTTCAATGGAACAACATCTAGTTCCCAGTCAAACTGCAGAAGCGAGCAAGATGAGTGAATCATACGACGAGTTATCTCAACTGGGAAAGCAAGGGTTTTTCTGTAATGCTCATTGTTGACTATCCACCAAAGAGATGGTGCACTTCGAGGCTTGCCCACTACAATAGGCGGTCGACTGCTATTCACTTCAAAAGCTCACAACCAGAGTACTCTATACTCGCTAGAACTGCTCCTGCTATTGAATTAGAGCACAGAGCAAATAGTTTTCCTTTTGACGGAAGGTAACATTATATCTTCTTGTGCATACAGTATATAATCCATTGTTTTGTTTGGTAGGGTCTTGCCTAACCCCAACTCGGTAATAAAAAAGAATGGCCTGCTATCATTTATGAGTTAAGCTAAATCAAATTGATAGAGCCACTTCCTTAAAAACCCTAAATAAATAGTTAATTTTGATCTGAACTCTTGTATATATTGTGACAAAAATGTAAGTGAAGACTGGCTCTTTGTTTACCGTAGCTTAAAATACACTTACCTTAGGGTGTGTTTGGTACAACTTTTCAAGAGAATTAGACCTTAATATTTGTAGTTCTAAGTTTTGTTGTGCATCAAACACGAAACCTATGGTTGATATGAAACATCAGTTCTATCCACTTAATTTGAGCAAAAAAATCTTTAACGGTGGAGGGAATATGGGCTACAGGAATTGTAACCATGGACTTCATGCAAAAACTTAAGGAGAGTTTTCTGTCCTGTTATTACCCCACCTCATGAAAACCCAAATATTAGTATCACTCATGAATCAAAAATAAAATCATAGTTTCTCAAAACTATAGTTTATAGGTTCATGTAAATATAAGTCTACAGTTTTAGTACTAGGAGTCTGATATCACGAATGAAACACATACCCCTTGTTAAATAAAAATTGAAAAGAGTCATTTAAGGAAGCTTAAACAATGTTCAGGTTCAGGTCAGATGGTCCAGCAAGCTGAACATGAACAAGCCAAGGATGACGATGACGAGCTACAAGCAATCTGGACTAATTTACCAGCCCTACTAGCACAAGGAGTTTTCGAGTTGTATTCGTGTCTTTTTGTGTCGTGACCGAAATTACTACCTCTCATTAATTACGCCATGTTTGTAGCGAATATTTACTTGCCCGTTTAAAAAAGCAGAAACTTACAAAGGGAGGCTGGCATCTTCTTCCCGTTTTCTCTCTTGTTCTTTTCCTTGTTCGTTTTTCGTTTTATATATATGCTACGTGGTCCATCCACAAATTAACTCCTAGTCAACTGATCCAAATACTTCTACAATGGCAATTTGCTCCACAATAATAAAAACGAAAAAACAACTTTTGAATTTTGGGTATATGAAGGCTTTTTAGATGCATTTATATTTAATTGTTTTTTTAACCAACAAATAATATTGTTGTGAGTGATCGGATCCTGTCCACTATTTACATTGCTTATTCTATGTCTAACCATTCTTTTTTGGTAGTATGAATATAATAAAATTAGGTCTTCATAAATTTTCAAATACTTTCACAACTTTTTGAATTATACTCATGTCATACAAAAATAATGATCGAGCATGAGTGAACAGTTGGGTAAGACCTGATTTTCTATATTGTTGTATAATGTGTTTATTTTAAAAATAAAAGAAAAGGTGTTGTGGGCTGTAGACAGGTGGTGGTGGTTTCAGTGGTGTATGGCGGATACTAGAGACAATGTATGGTGGCAACGGCCACAAATGATGGCATTCACTGTGGTCATTGCAGTACTGACTCAGTGGTGCATCTACACTTTTTAAGGATGTGTGCCACGTTTCTTTATTTATTTTCTAGTTTTGAGGATATATCCTTTCACTGGATTACCAGGCATGCTTATAATGGTGCAACGCACTCCGTCGCAAGAGAAGCCAACCAGCACGCTAGGCCTTCTCAATGGCGACACCCTCCTCCTCTCGTGCTGAACACATTACCTGTGGAGAGATCTGCAGAGAAGCAGACGAACCAGGAAGTTCTTAATCCCTAATTGCATTGTCCTCTGTGTTTCAAAAAGAAAAATATTGGTGCTATTATACGGTTAATGATGATTAATATTGACAATTCCAAACATCTTTCATCAACATAATTTGTAGATAACGTCAGTGCTAATCCTAGAGATCAATGTTTTGTACGGTGTGAGATAATCATACAGTGATATCCCTGGATCGATAAAATCAAAGTACTTGTATCATTTTCACTCATTCATCAATTGGCAATGCATTGTTTTGTTCGGAAGCACCATATCATACATTATCATCATAGCATATAATATGATTTCTTTTCCGAATCTTTTAAAGTTCCAGCATTTTGTAATTATTTTTTGTTGAATAATAAAAAGCTAAGTAATTCACCTTATCTTATTATTGTGTATACCCATCCCCCATAGCTATCCTATACGACGCAAGGTCCTGATACAGAAATTTAAGACACACATGGGGACACGTGCACACACACACAGATTCTGGAATTGCAACGTCAGAAATTTGCAGATAATCCTACAATCCCTCAATATTACCCAAGAAAAGTGCATTTTCTGGTCGAGAATTCGGGAACTTCATAGACGCAACTTGCAGCCTTTCAATAGAACTTGCAAGCACATGATCTTATGGGGCTGCATTGCTGCTTCTTGATGAACCCAACCCGAGAAGGCTCAAGAGTACTCATCAAGTCGAGTAATCAAGCACGTAATCATAAGATCTTGCATAATTAACTTACAAAGCATGGATGGGAAACATGTCATACATTTTTGGTCTTCGTTAATTTGAATTTCAACGACGTATCATATCAGGATATGGGCACTCAATTTCTGATGGCATACCAGGAATCGGACAAGAACCGGTCCATTGAATCCATGACGTTGTACATGTCATATCGGAACTGATTGCGGACCAACATCAATCGGACCGAGTCAGGCCCCATGCGCTATTTAGGGTTTCGTTAAACAGGAAATCGGGTCGAATCAGTTCGTACTGTGCAAAACTTCTAAATGCATCTTCCAGTTTGGTTTCACCCATGACAAGCTCATTTGTGTTTGGTTTGTGATCGAGTTGGCCCGTTAAGTTACACAAGCTGAATCTGAACATGCATGTTGAGTTCACCTCAACTAATATTACCTTACTTAATTGAGTTGTCACATAATTCTAGAAAACCATGTTAATCCAATGAGTTGGGACGCTATGATATATAGATTAATATGATCTATAAACTTTCATTTCACAACCTTATGAAAAATTTAACTTAGTTCCTAATGAGAAATCAAGTTTTGTACTGAAAATCTTGTGTGAAAAATTATGTTAATCTTAACAAGAAGTTTGAGCAGCTCATCTAGCTCGACACGTTCACGACTCAAACGAGCTAATGAGCCCAGCAATTACAAGACCTTGAGTTAATAATGAAGCCGTGAACAGCCTCTGCTAAATCTGCTCGTTCGTTTACCTGCCCTGGTAAAGGTAACTAGAGGATTCTCATCTTTGAGTCATGGAGGAACTAGAAGTTCAGGAAGAAGTATGTCAGCTCAAAAGGAAGAGTTGCATTTGAATCGAGAAAGTTCAATTGAGTTCAGCATCGCATAAAAGGAGTCAAAATAGAGGCTTCAGCACATCAGAGATTCTTCGACCAACCGCCCCCATCCCGCCGGCCTGCTGGCCCATGAAATCTTCAAAACATGGTGCCAAGAGGGTATGGAGCTTAGGAGCCTATTCAAAAGCATGAGGGACCGTCATGCCTCCCAACACGAATTCACTCTGATAACTAAGACGGGCATGATGAATTGATGATTAATCTTACATCGAGGATATCAGATTTAGGTACTACTGAACCCTACTTAATCGGATATAGCCTAGTAAGGTTCATTAGATACACTTTGAAGAGAAATTCTTCAAGCTAAATTCAATTAAATACAATTTTCACAAATGAGATTGACTCAGGAGTAGAGAAGAACTGAAGTCCACACAGGCAGGCACTCACACATGCACATGCACGCACACACGCAGAACTTGAGCCACTCTGCTGGCTTTCACCAACCCTGAAAAAAAAGTTGGTTGAATATCCAGTGCAAGCACAGACCCCTTAAGCAGCCTACTCACCACCACCACAACAACAACTAAGCCTTTTTCCATACTAGATGATGTTAGCTACATAAATTCTTTGCTTCCACAAAGCCCTATCATAATTTTGTAGAATTCATGGTAAATAAGTCCGACAAAGTTTGACTCTAACTGGTTGGTTGAAGCCTAACACAACCTTTCTCCTTTATCCGGACTTAGGACCAGTCATGCAAGGGTGATCCCTTGCATTGGAAAATTTTTTATGCTCCTGATAAATGTGAACAAGAGATGAAAAAGAAAACACCATCATGATCATATCCAATACATGTTTCTGCAAACATCGTTTATGAAGAACAAGATAGAACAATCAATGTAAATCCTCAATAACGTACATGAAAATGAGATATATGACACAAGAAATACAAAAGCTATCACAACCAAACCTAATAACGAGAAGAAGTTACCTCAGTTATTTGATTGATGTTTGCTTTTCTCAGGTGATGGAGTCTAAGTCACACAAACACTTCTAAGGGGTAGAGTGTAGACCTCGACACGGGTGCAACACCAACACCGTGTCGGAGCGGCATGGCAAAAAAATTTATTATTATTATTATTTTAACTCACGATTCTGCCATCTATGGTGTATTTATCGTGCAGAACCCGATCAAAGAGGGAGTAATCCATGTAGACAATTAAACCAAAGACTCTTAGTCGACTCGTGACCTTATCTCCCATGATGACCACCTGCGTTACCTCACCATAGTTTCCAAAATGCTCCTTCAGCTTGTCTTCCATCATCTCCCATGAAACTCCGCCAATAAACGTAAAAAAAATATTTCAACGCAGACCTTTTTCACTTCCTTTTGTGTGGATATTTCACGCTTCAAAATTTGGTATCGATTTTGAAGTTCGAGTCTTTTTGGATAAATGAGTCCAAATAGTGAAGATTGATTTGTGTATCATGATGAAATTAATAGTTGTTTACCATTTATGTGTTTTGCTTTAATATAAAGTTGTGTACTTGCTATTGTCATATACTAATGTTAATTAATGTCTCACTTGTTTTAGCTTGAATATTATATATAATATATAATATTATATACCCTAACCGTATCGCCACACTCAAAATTTTTGAAATTTGCCATATCTCGCACCCGTATGACATAGAATGGAGTTATAAGAATCCGCAATGTAGAAATCTGAACCCGCGGAACCTCTCTCATAATAAATAATCAATGTTGAAATCACCAACGGGGTTGAGATAGAAATGCTTGAAGATGAATTATGATACGTTTTATTCCCGTCTCCTTGAGCCAGATCCAGAAGCCTTTTTCTTTCACACACCAGTTACTGTTTTCTCAAGTCACAATGATGTACATCTTCCATTGCTGTTGAAATCTGAACCCAGAGAACCTCTCACTATAAATAATCAATGTTGAAATGACCAATCGGGTTGAGATAGAATGCTTGAAGATGAATTATGATACGATCTTATTCATTTCTCCTTAATCTACACATACAGAAGCCTTTTTCTTTCACACAGCAGTTTCTGTTTTCTCAAGTAACAATGACGTACATCTTCCATTGCTAAACTATTTAGAGATTTCTCCTCTCTTTTGCCCCTCAAGCAGCAGAGACCTTGAGCAGCAACGAGCATGCAACCAACAGAAATTTTAATTCAGCAGCCAATAAAAGATGTGCAACAATACCATCATCAGTGATGACAGTCCAAGCAGTCAAACAAGTCATTTATACTTGCTTTAAGGAGTTCATGTGAATCTCAATCAACACATGTGAGCCAATTAAATGGGTATAAAGAACAGAATTCTCACCGGGTGTGTCACGAACTACAATCTGCAAAACATTATGATCTTGGTAACAACAATCAAGAAGAAAAAGAAGTAAAAATGCCATGGTGGATGACAGAAAGTTCACCAAATTGTTTGCCACTTGACATTTTATGGATAACACGGTAGCTCCATACCACCAAAACCAAGTTTAAGAAAAAATTGAAATTAATATGCAGAGAAAGTATGCTATTCCATGTTTAGAAAAGAATTCTTTTACTTAATTCCGTCAGTTAAAGGTGCTTCAGATTAACAGAATTTTTTATCTCTCAATACTTTCCCTAGATTCCACACCCTTATGGAATCTGATTGCCGAGTAACGTTCAACGGCTCTGTGCACATAGCGCAAGAAACATCAGTAGTAGACCATCCACACAGTTGACAGAGTTCACCCGATAAGCCCAATACACTTGTATTCAAATGATCTACATGACAAACCAACCGAAAAATGAGATCCGCCTTTCACCAGTACTAGATACCTTCAGGCTTCAACTATCACTTCTGAAGGTACAACCAACTGCAAATCGCATAACACTGAAAGATCAGGACTTGCATGACAGAGAAGGCAGGATTGGAAAATGTTCAAATTTCAAGTCTTCGTGCATTGAAAAGCAATCCTACCATGTCGGACACATCAAAAGCATCCTTTAATCCTAGTCTAAATTTTGAATTTCTATAGTATTGATTTACCACATTTAAATCTTAAAGAGAGTCTAGCAACAATCATAACAGAAAAGCATAAACCATGTCTTGTTAAAGAGTACAACCCATCCATACCAAAAAAAACAGTTTCTGGATGTCCTTAATATATGTTCAATGGATACAAGCACAGGTGAAACATAGATGCCCCATTTGACACCTTGGGTACTGAACAGAGGACAGGTCTCTTGATCATTTATGTAGAATGGAATGATGAATCTATTTCTTCACCTCTTCGCCTATAAATAAAAATTCTCAGAGAACGGTGGGATATATTCCTGTTGCTACTAGTAAAGTGAATCATGTCATAGAGATGTTTGAGATGCAACTCCAACAACCAATGTGTAACTCAGTAAGTTAATGAGACACCCCTAAAAGGCAAAATTAAGCTGGTTACAAAGTCAAGTGAAAAACAGAACCAAGCCTTTTACGTCACTAGATGAAAATTAAGCTGGTTGCTTACACAAAATCATTGTTCAAATTGCAACATAAGCCTCAAAGCTAGTGTGTAAGCCTGACTAGCAAGTGCCTAGCAGAGGACTTGAACAAGTAAAAAATTGCAAGAATAAGTTGAATAACAAATATCAGAAACTTGAATGCCGTTCAAATTGGACATGACAATGTAAACCTCAAGCATGTGGTGTAGAAAACTATTAGCATTACCTGCAAAACCTTCTTTCCAGTTCAAAAAAATGTTGTGTATCTGTTCGTGATTCAAATACCCCAGCTAGTATGGGAAAAGGCTTTGTTGTTGTTGTTGTTTTATCTGTTCATGATTCAAATACAGTATCTCCATCGTTAAAATCCCAGGAGCAGCAAAATGTCTTATTGGGTGTGACTTCTCCAGGAACGTAGTGTTTAGAAGATGAATCAACAATTAAATGGACCAATCATCGACCATGCCAGGGTCCAAGTAACAAGAGCAAACACACTGAGTATTTGCAGAATTAAGTTCCTCCTACTTTTCTAGCCTGCCCAAAGTGGAACCAACACCAGAACTTAAACACACCTATAATATGAAAAGACGCTGAATTTTCATTGGAAAGAAAAAGTGCAACACCTTACCGCTAACACAAAAGTTCAAAAGGAAGCTACTGCTGAGAATGCCGACAAGGTGAATTCTGAAATTTAGACCTGAGCGTGCAACCATTCACCTTTTTGATGTAAGAAAATCTCCTTTTCTTGCAACGCACAGCTTAAATAAGTAATGTCCCATACCAAGATCTGGTTCTGTGACATTATAACTTCTTTTTAAGATGAACCCCATGGAAATGAATTCTTCAAACAGCATACTTGTCAGAAACATCAGCACAAGGCAAACTGTTGATCAAACCCCTCTTTGTCATATCATGCTGCATTTCATAGGCATCGTCAAGCTGCCCTAGCTCAATGTACTTGTATACCAAACAATTGTAAATAGCTTCGTCTGGCTGAATACCCTTCTCAAGCATCTCTGAGAAAATGTCCTTAGCCTGCTGCATTAGGCACTTTGAGCAAAGCCCCCAGACCAACGAAGTGTATGTATGAAGGTCAGGATCAAGACCACTCTCAATCATCCTGTCCCTAAGAATGAAGGCTTCTTCAAGATTCCCATGCTTCATGTTACCGTCAATAAGGGATGTATAAGTGACTATATCTGGAGCTAAGCCACATCCTAGCAATTCATTGAACAACTTTGTCGCGTCTTCTAAGAGGCCACTTTTACAAAGACCATCAATTAGGGCACTGTAAGCAGTTGTGTTGGGGGATAGTCCAAGTTCTTTCATTTTATCAAAATGATAACATGCTTCAGTGATGGAACCATCCTTGCATAATCCATCAATTATGGAACAATATGTCACAACTGTAGGAAGTGTCCCGAGATCAATCATTTCATTTAGAAGAGTGAAGGCTTCAGAAACCTTTCTTTCCTTGAAACATGCATCCATAAGGGTTGTGAGTATAACAGCATTGGGCTTTAGGCCATCTTTTGACATTGAGGACATGAAAGCTTTTGCTTCACATAACATGTGTTCCTTACATAGACCCCAGATAACTGTACCATATAATGACAAATCAGCTTCAAGTCCATAATTTTTCATTTCATCCACCAACTTCATTGCCTTGCTAGTATTCTTCTCGCTGAAATACCCATGGATAAGGGAAGTGTATACTAATTGATTAGGAGCTATACCAATATTTTTCATGGCTTCAAATATCTCTTCTGCTTCCTTAATCTTCCCTTGTTTACAAAGGCCATCAACTAACGCTGAATAGGTCACTATGTTCGGACAGAGGCCTGCCTGAACCATTTCTTTGACTAGCAATGTCGCTTCATGAAAATTACCGTTTTTACAGTTTCCATCTATCAAGGAGGTATATGTAAATTCATTAGGAATAAGACCAAACCTCCTCATATCGGTAAGAAACTTGATCGCCCATTGCATAGCTCCATTCTTGCAAAAAGCATCAATTAAGGTACTGTATGTTACAACATTAGGATTCACACCATTGGCCCTCATTTCACTGAAAAAGTTCAGACCATCCTGAAGGTTTCCATATCTAAAATGTACATTCATTAAAGAATTAAACGTTATGACATCCGGATTGCATCCCATGCCCTTCATTTCTTGAAACAGATGCAGTGCCTCTTCCAATTTACCAAACTTCCCATACCCATCAATCAAGGAGTTATAGGTAACAACATCTGGTGAAATACACATCTCCTTCATCTGCAAGAACAACTCCTTTGCAAAATTCAGATCCCCCTCCTTGCACGTAAAATCTATCATTATGTTGAATGTGAAAATATTCGGAGTGATTCCAGATACAACCATGTCCCTAAAAATCTTCTTCGATAAATCGCCTTGCCTAGATTTGAACAGTCTATCCAAAAGAATATTGCACGAACCAGTCCTTGGAAATAGTCTAAACTTCTTCATTCTGTAAAAGCACTTACTCGAGGCCTCAAGCATTCCCAATTCTGTCAAGACGCTAAAAAGAGAATCGAACACCCCAAAACCAGACTCACACACAACCCCTGTGGCTCTCAACGTTTCAAAAACATCGTCGGACTCCTCTAAGGCCCTGCTCATTGCAACAACAGCTTTGAGATGCTCTTTGGCATGATGGTACATCCTAGCCCTGAAGAGAATGTGAATTATAATGCAGAAACTCTCACTAGTGAGCTGCATGTCCTTCTGGATTTTCGCCCAAGTGAAAAACTTCAATGCCAAATGCGGTTCCCTTCTCAATGTTAGAAGAATCATGTGAAGCCCAGCCTTATTTAATCCCGACTCGGTCGAAACCGCAACGCGGATTTCGTCCCACATATCTTTCTTGACAAATTCGCAAAGAGTTCTTGTATCTAAGGTATCAATCGACTTCGAGTGTTTTGCTTTCGTATATAAGCAAACAATAGGCGGTCTCAATCTCAGATGTGGAAATTCAATGAACTGAAGGAGATTCAAATTACCATTTGCAGAATGAAGTTTTCTGAATAGCGGAAGCGAACGACAAAAGCAACTCACAAAGTGTGATTTTCTCCGCAGAAAGAAGGTTCCAGTGGATAGAAACAACATTTTCCTAAAGACCACCTGACAGACGTCATTCTTTGAAGGTTTTCCCCCGGTTCTGCGGATTCATACCAAGAAAAATCCGAAAAGGAAAACGCACTGATTGTATTGTCCCTCCTTCCCAATCTTTAATCTCGTTCCCACGGAAACTCTAACTGTGATGAAGGTTTTCTAGGGTTTCCTGGTTCATCGACGAGTCTCCACGCAGCGCAGCCACAGAGGAAGAGCGAAGAAAGAGTCCGCGGAATGTTTTTTTTTGTTTTTTGGGGGGGGGGGGTTGGTGGTGGGGGTCGCTTACAAGAATGAATTTGAAGAGGGAAAATTGCCCTGCGGAGTTCGGGCTTTTACTGGAACCGAACAGGTCCACAACCGTTTGAGAAAAGGAAGACGGAATCCTCTGCTGCTTGGACACGGCGGAGTCTAGACAGTCCACAGATAGTTAACCCAAGAACAATTACTCAACCATGGGGAGTGGGCATTTGGCGTTTTATTCTCTAACAAACAAGGGCCTGCTGATCAGGTGATCAATGAAACTTCCTCAAGTGATTTAGTTAGCCCATTAAATCTTCAGGCTCTGTTATATCTTCAATGGTGCTTTTGCGAAGGTTTGAAATTGAAAAAGTTGGATATAAATCTAATTTTGTAAGCTTAGGAGCAGGAAAATCTGAAAGGATCATCCCCCGACTGGTTTCCAACGTTTATAGCGTGGATAAGTTTGTTATGAATATAAGAGTGAGTCAGACTACCCCACTTGCCTTTCAATAAAAAAAGCTATTCACTACACCTAGAGTGTTGGCTCAATGGCAGGGCGCTCTACCGCCTTTACTGCTGGTGGGGTGTTCAACCCCTAGAAGGTGCATATGTGGGTGTGGGCGTTAGGGTTTGGCCTCTTCTTGTAACCAAAAAAGAAAAAGGCTATTCACCCCACCCAGAAGAATTTCTAGACTCACCATCATCTCTGTTGGACTCATTAGCTCTGGCTGTTAGTCGAGTCTAGCCTACTTAGAATTGGTCCTCCAAGTCGAGTGGATGCACCTCATTCGTAACTTGTTTTGAGTTTTCAAAGACCTTAAGACTGTCGTACAGGGAATGATACTTGATCCAAACAAGTCCAGGATGAACTTGACCGACCTTTTACCATGAAGGTATGCTCGTCACTTTCAAGTTTTCACCACCCATGTAAAGGTAGATAGGATTCGGTGGACTTGAATCAATGGAAAGGTTGATCAGTTTCAAACATGGATCCTACGGAACCACCATGTTATTTGCATACATTTCAATAACCTTAATCGAAAATTTTGTAACGACAAACTTGATCCAAACCAAGTGTTTTCTCATGTAGACAGGCGAACGAACACAACTAGACTCATCCATTGACTTGCTTGTTCACTCGATCTCGTTGGTGTTCAGCTTATCACCTCATTCGTACCGAGCTTAACATGAACTGAACATGGGCCAACTTTAGAGAGCTAAAAGCAAGCTACTCATCAAAGTTAAAAGTGTGCTGTGTGTGTGTGTGTGTGTGTGTATATATATATATATATATATATATATATATATATATATATATATTCAGAGAGAGAGAGAGAGAGAGATGTTCTACATGCTTAACCAAACAAGCTAATATTCGTTCAGAGCTAACAGCACAAGTCCCAGCCTAATTGGGATACGTAAGACATGACACCCAATGCCAACTGAGATTTAACGAGTACAAAAGCTGATTGCAAAAATGTGGGAGTTCGTTGTAAAAGATTTGAAAAGCTTCGTACTAACTCAAATGCTTCTTGGTTTACTTGGCAGCGTTGTCAAGGACGCTCACTTCGCTGATTGGACAGATACTAAAATAAAGTGGTTTTCTCACAATGGCCGGGTTGTGTCTAGTGTCATTATCTGCATTTGAATTAAAAAGAATAAGATCATGTTGTATGATTCTCTTTTGCGATCAAGTTCCCTTGAACCTATCTAAAAGGGGAAGAGAAAAAAGTGAACCAGAATTATCTGAAGGCCTAAAGTTACAAAGCAGCAATTCTTAAAACTAGCTTGTCACAAATAATCACCACAAATATCAACATACTCTTCTACTTCCTTCAGTCTTATGCTTGTAATATCACTACCTGCTCCCATGTTGAATGGAATTACAGATGAGGCAATCAATTATTACAATAAGACGCCAAAATCGCAGTGGTGCTGACGAATAATCTCTGGCACGCATAAGCATGAATTCTTGCGTATGCAACTCTCCAATTTACGCTCCTGAGCTTCTACTTTTCTTGCTGAATAAAACTATCCATTTCAAAGCTTAGACTTTGCGTAATGCCTGTGGTATCGCTAACTCGTCAGACTTCAAAGCTTAGACTTTGTGCAATGCCGGTATCGCTAGCTCATCATAGTCACCAACCGTCACCTGGATTAACCAAAGTTTAAGCATGCGCCCACATAAATCCTAACAGGGAATGATGTAACAATATAGTGACGCATAAAGATACTAAAAGACGGAAAATATTAAGGGATTAAAAAGACCTCATGCTTCTGGCCTCTCAAAGTATATTCAACAAATAGTTGCTTTAGTTCCTCCGGGCAGGGGTCACAAAATCCCATGATTCCAGACTTCTTGATACCCTTGTGAAGCTGAATAGATTCAAAAGAACGTTACTGTAGCAGTAAAACACATCTACATGCCTAGCACAGGAGCCTCAGAAATAAGCAAAAGACACTAATAATAAGAAATTAAAATATTCGCTGCACACTGATCACAACCCTATGTTATCATGATAAAATTAACTTGAGTTCCTGCCTCGTAGTTGGAAGTTGGAACGAGTAGTGACAGGCAAGAAAAATGGAGCACTTCTCAGAAAAAGAAAGAGAATAGAGGAAAGTGGTAGATGTATAATACGTAGATGGAACAGTATTAAGGCGAGATGTGGTGCCTAACTCCAGAAATCACAAGAGGGTGACCTGAAACTTTGAACAGAATAAAGGACAATCATAAAGAAAATTGTAGTCTGCCTGCTCAAAAAAGAAAGGGGAAAAGGTGAAAAAGTAATTTCAGAAACCTTAACCTTATTTAGATTTTCAAAATAATAAGGCAAAAACAAAAAACACTATAACAGCTCCCTAACTTTTTCCGCTTGCACAGATGCTAGATTTTTATCGACTCTCCTCTCCCTCTCTCAATTCCCCCCTTTGTTCAGAAAAGCATCTCTCTCCACCCCGCCCCCCAAAAAAAGTTTACCTGTTTTTTCCATTACACATTTGCTAGTTTCTGTTCGTCAGTTGTTACTTTATTTGTTTCACTTTTTCAGATTGGTTAGGTTTACTCCCGATTTGAGCCAATTTTTGCTGTTTCTTTAACTGTGTAATCTGTGCATAGATTGTTCATTCTCAGTTTTTCTTTCTTTTCGGTTCCTACTAGGCTTGCGATTTTCCCAATGTTTTGGGTTTCTTTGTCAAGGACCATGACTTATATAAGGCCACACATACAACTTTTTGGTTGCTTGTGTTTTGATAAAAAAGAAAAAGGGTTTGCGGTTGGTGTTGCCTTCTATTGCTTTAGAATGAACAATCATTCAAAAGCTGCATTTCTAAAAATCATAAATGGTCATTAAGCTAACTTATGTTCTGAAGCTGTTGAAAACATTTCTAGTTCGCCCACCTTTCTTTTTAACATTTGCTTTTGAGCTTGAGATATGCATCAAACCTTCAAGCTTTATCCTTCACTATAAGTGTAGCACGACCTTGTGATCCAATCCTTCCCATATCAACTCTTACATCAATTTTCAGCTGCTTGATTTTCAGTGTTTACTGGACTCAATATGGCTAATCGTATCTAAGAACCTCCAACGCATTTGCTTAGGTTTTATTACATTCTTGGTTTGGAGAAGAACTCGGATGGATGTCACCAAATGGATTTGATCATATTCACGATCCATTGAAGATAATATGGAGTCATTATTTTCAAACTTAAGGGTTATGATTATCAATGGTTCAAATGGAATATTAATCTAAATGTTATTAGTAAAGATATCAATCAAGCCTCATGATGGAAATGACCATTCAATGGATAAGATTGAAGATGCTGACCATTCGGCTTCTACATATTCCTTATAATCTCTCCTTAAATATAAAGAATATCCTCATCTAGAATAATAAATTGAATGAAAATAAATATCCTTCCACAAGTTTCTCCTCCATCTCTCTAAATTCTTGCTCTCTTGTCTTCTCTTCACTTCTCCCTTCTTCTCCCTGAGACCTCATCAGATTTTGACAAGCTCTCTCCCTAGCTACTCACTCTATACCACGTCCCCTAGTTACCCCTCCGGCTGAGCCACTCACTCATGCCACCACCCTGCTACTACTAGTCTTAGAACAACCATCCAACCCACCAGAAACCCCTTGTCACTTACCCTTTAACACTTCACACATCATCACTACCCAGTTGTCCACCATTGCATGTGCCACTACTACCACCCACCTGAAGCCACCGGGATCTATTCACCAATAAGACACCACCATCCCAACCTACCCGGTCATCACCATTTCCATCGAGAAACCGTCAATCTGCTTTGCCCCAAAACCACTATCCATCACGTTGCAAAATCCGTCATCGATCACCCACTTTCCATCGAAAGTTGTCGGAAGCCAACCTCTATACGATCCAGTTGCATGCCCAACACCAGTATCCACTCCCTCCAGTAACCCATCACTCCCAGTATTCCCAGACATGGAGACCTCTTGAACATTTGTGTTTCACTCTAGCTTTGATTGTCAGGATCTAACCGACCCAAGTCCAATCCTTAATCAGGGTTGCATCAGGTTTGGTTGACCGAACCCCGTCAACTTTGACTGAACAAACCCTCAGCAAATTACATATTGCTAGGGAGCTCTTTCTGAGATCCTCCAAATGGTGCCAATTCAGAGTGAAAATCTAACTCTATAGTCAGAAGCACTTCGAGTTTTGTGCATGATTCCACTTGTCCGAATTGCATTGTGCCTGGAGCATAACAGAGATCCATCTTCATTTGATTACACGATGATTTCACACGACTGTTCTCTATTTAAGAACAGATTATAAGACCCATCACTAAGGAATCTCTAGGAGCTGTTTGGATTGTCATCTTTAATTTTATCCGTTAGGTGCTCATTTTTCACCATTAGCCCTTAAATTAGCATCTTTACTAATAACCCTTAGATTAATATATTTCTTTTGATCCCTTGATTTCCTACTACTTTAAGGTATGAAATTATAATCCTTCATTCCAAAATAGTACCCATAGTACCATTAGTGAGTCATAGATTGGACAGAATCCATTTTGTGATATTCATCTTCATTATGCTAAAAACCTACACGTGACAGGCTTCAAGTAATGTTGTCTCTTTTTGTTTGCGTCTTCCAGAGAAGCCTCTAGATTCAGCATAGTTGCTAAGGAAACCTCCATTTCTACAGGAGTATTGCTCGGGTTTGGTTTTCACCAGTGCTTATTTTATTTCTATTGACCACGAATGTTGCTTAAGTTCATTCCTTCAGTGCTCCTGAATTCTTTGATAGCAGTTCCAGCTCTGCACCCTTCTGCATCTTGAGTTTTAGTATGTGAAACCTGGTCCAAGTCTTTTCAGGTAAGCACAAATGATAACAACTTTCTACTTATCATCCAGCAAAGAGTTCCTCACTAAACATCAACACCGAGCGGATTCCAAGCGGGTACGCAGCACGCTTACATGACAAGTCGAATATTCTCTGCCTAACTCTCATACAATCCTACCTGCTTCAGCGCTGCTTGCTGCAGTGAAGCTCAGCTGTTCTTTAAGTTCTACATTTTTTTCCTCAGGATGGTCAACTCTGAATTAAGATTCTCAACCGGTGGTTCTACTTCTTCGTTTGCTGAATCATATGTTGCACAAAAACAGAAGTGGAGAAATGGCACTATGTACATACAGTCCTATTTGCTTCAGCGCTGCTTGCTGCAGTGAAGTTAAAATGTTCTTTAAATTCTACATTTTCTTCCTCAGGATGGTCAACTCTGAATTAAGATTCTCAACCGCTGGTTCTTCTTCTTTTGCTGAATCATGTGTTGCACCGAAAACAGAAGTGGAAACAGGACACGGGAAACAACGAATGTCAAAAATTAGCAAAAGGGGAAACGGCACTATGTAATATATACAACAACTAAGCCTTTTCCCATACTAGATGGGGTTGGCTATGTAATATATATATTAAAAATACATAAGTATATATATATATAGGTAACATATCCGTAAAGAAAAATAGATATATGGAACAATATATATATAGATATATATTTCATATAGATATACAATATAAAAGTATATATACATGGAAATACTATAAGCATAAAATGTACGGGTAAAAAGATTAAGAAAATATACCAAGCAGGTAAACTGAATCCTACCGCTATTGGAATTCGAACAGGACACCTAGATCATTATAGACACCAAGGCCAACCCCTCACGCTAACAAAGTTTTGTGTTTAGGGTGGGCCATGTTTTATATAAAGGCTTAACCAAAGGCTGTTTGGGAATCCCCCGCAGGATGTTTCCCTGCAACCTTGGCTGAACCAAAGGCTCGAACTTATGCTTTTCCCTACTATACTTGATTATGTACAAGAAGATTAAGTGAATATATTGCATTCGTTGGATATTCAGCTAAGTATAAACTGAATCGTATATTTTAATCCTTGCCCCACCCTAAAAAGTTTTACCCATCACTGTGTACACGGTGTCCTATCCTTTTCTTTTGGGCTATTTTTCAAATTATAGTAAATAAACCAAGGACAGTCCTAAATCATCATTCTAGGCAAGTGGAAGCCAGGCCATGCACACCTAGCCTTGGTCCGAGTGTCGTCTAAAAGTAAACAATTCTCTTCCTTTAAGTTGATATCAAACATCAGCCTTGCTAATCTGTCACCAGTTCACCCCATTCTTTGGGCGCTAATGACCTGCTACATCATAAATGGCATTGTCTACGACCTTTGAAAGTAGGCATATATGATTCTGACTGCAACTAACAACATGAACGTATGCTTGGTTTCTTCTTTTTTGCTGATAGAAAATGGAAACTAAACGGCATTATTTGCATAATTATGCAGTGGTTACAAATGAAACCCAACAATTTTAAACAACCACAGAATGAAACAGTGCCATCACAGAAACCTTCCCTATAATCTTATGCAAGTTTCAGATGTCATAGGAAACCAAGATCAAGCAGGTTTACTAAGAAAAATAAAGAGGGAAAAAGGCATACCTTAAGATACCCAGAATCATTTATCAGAAAATTTAGAGGTATCGTCACATCTAGAACCTGTGGCACAAGCTCGTCAGTCTCCTCAGCTACCTGCCCATTCTTTTTCTTATATGCTTTAAGGTTTCCATAAACTGATCTTGTAATGACAAGGCCTCCAGCTTCTAATTGTTTAGTTTTCTTCCTGTTGGAAACATTTTTCAACAATATTTGAGCTTTCTCAGCAGCTTTCCTTGCCTCTTCCACCTATTTATTGAAAAGAACCACTCAGAACAAGAATATTTATTTGGTAGATATCTGCAGGCCAAGATACCAATACAACTATCTTCTTCTAGAAGATATTAATACAATTTGTTCATTAGTTTAAATGTGCTCTGATGCTCTGCAGAATGAAGTCAAAGATGCTCTTAAAGGGTGGTAAATCTTTAGGACCAAAAAATATTCATATAGAAGTTTGGAACATACCAGGAGAGAAAGGAATCACTTGGCTTACAAGACTACTGAATGAAATACGAAGAAACCAAAAGAGGCCCGAGGAATGGAGAGAGCAAGTATACTTATATCCATATACAAGAACAAGGAAGACATTCAAAATTGTGTGAATTATCAGGGTATCAAGCAAATGAGCCATACTATGAAATTATGAGAAAGAATTATCGAACATAGGTTAAGAAAAGTATCAAGTAAAACAGAGAATCAATTCAGATTCATGTCAGGCAGATCTACTATTTAAGCCATTCATCTTTTGAGATGTCTTATGAAGCATTTTAGAGTAAAAAAGAAAGACCTTCACATGATATTTATTGATTTAGAAAAAGCTTATGATAGGATACCAAAGAATGTTCTTTGAAAAAACATGAAAAAAAAGGTATCCCATTGACATACATAAACCTGATTGATATAAAGAAACTTTATTAGAGACATTTATGATGGTGCAAAAACATGTGTGAGAACTCACGAAGGAACAATAGACTTCTTTGAAATTAATATTGGGTTACATCAAGGATCAATTTTAAGTTCATATCTATTTATAATGGTGATAGATGAGTTAACAAAACATATTCAAGATGAAGTACCTTGGTGTATGTTATTTGCAGATGACATTGTGTTAGTGGAGGAGTCTAAGGAAAAAGTTAATAGAAAATTGGAACTATGGAGAAAAACATTAGAAAGTAAAGGCTTCCGACTTAGTAGAACAAAGACTGAATATATGGAGTGTAAGTTTGATCATTTGGTTACTTCAGAGAACAGAAATTAAAATTGACACACATTACATCCCTCAAAAGAAAAGTTTTAAATATCTAAGGTCAATATTTCAGAGTGATGGAAGAATTGATAGAGATGTTACGCATATAATTAATGTTGGTTGGTTAAAATAGAGAGGAGCATTAGGTATTCTTTCTAACAAGAAGATACCATTAAAGTTAAAAGGTAAATATTATAAAGCAATAATTAGACCTACTATATTTTATGGTTCTGCATGCTGGAAAGTTAATCATCAACATGTACAAAAGAATTAATATTGGTTGGTTAAAATAGAGAGGAGCATAAGGTATTCTTTCTAACAAGAAGATATCATTAATGTTAAAAGGTAAATATTATAGAGCAATAATTAGATCTGCTATATTTTATGGTTCTTAGTGTTGGGCAGTTAATCATCAACATGTACAAAAAGAGGTATGTGGCAGAACTGAAGATGTTGAGATGGATGAGTGGTCATACAAGAAAAGGCCGTATACATAATGAGGTTATTAGAAACAAATTGAGAGTGGCACCAATAGGAGATAAAATGAGATAATATCATTTAAGATGGTTTGTACATAAAACAACAACAACAACTAAGCCTTTTCCCATACTAGATGGGGTCGGCTACATGGATTCTTTGTTTCCACAAATCCCTATCGTGTGCCATGTTAGCAGTTAACTCACAATAAGCTAGATCATTCTTTATTGTTTCTTTCCAACACTTTTGTGGTCGTCCTCTACCTCTTTTAATACTTTCCAAATTTAGTTTTTCTAACCTTCTTACAGGTTCTTCTTTTGATCTTCTTTCTATATGTCCAAACCATCTTAAACGATGTTCTCTCATTTTATCCTCTATCGGTGTCACTCCTAATTTGTTTCTAATAACCTCATTATCTATACGGTCTTTTCTTGTACGACAACTCATCCATCTCAACATCTTCATTTCTGTCACAGACATCTTTTGTACACGTTGATGATTAACTGCCCAACACTCGAAACCATAAAATATGGCAGGCCTAATTGCTGCTCTATAATATTTACCTTTTAATTTTAATGGTATCTTCTTATCACAAAGAATACTTGATGCTCCTCTCCATTTTAACCAACCAGCATTAATTCTATGCGTAACATCTCCATCAATTCTTCCATCACTTTGAAAAATTGACCCTAGGTATTTAAAACTTTCCTTTTGGGGAATGCAATGTATGCCAATTTTAATTTCTATGTCCTCTGAAGTAGCCAAATGATCAAACTTACATTTCATATATTCTGTCTTTGTTCTACTAAGTCGGAGGCCTTTGCTTTCTAATGTTTCTCTCCATAGTTCCAATTTTCTATTAACTTTTTCCTTAGACTCCACTAATACAATGTCATCTACAAATAACATACACCAAGGTACTTCATCTTGAATATGTTTTGTTAACTCATCCATCACCAATATAAATAAGTATGGACTTAAAGTTGATCCTTGATGTAACCCAATATTAACTTCAAAGAAGTTTGTCGTTCCTTCATGAGTCCTCACACATGTTTTTGCACCATCATACATGTCTCTTATAAGGTTAATATATGTCAATGGGATACCTCTTTTTTCCAATGTTCTCCAAAGAACCTCTCTCGGTACTCTATCATAAGCTTTTTCTAGATCAATAAATATCATGTGAAGGTCTTTCGATTTTGCTCTAAAATGTTCCATAAGACGTCTCAAAAGGTGAATCGCTTCAATAGTAGATCTGCCTAACATAAACCCAAATTGGTTCTCTGTTGTACTTGATACTTGTCTTAACCTATGTTCAATAATTCTTTCCCATAATTTCATAGTATGGCTCATTAACTTGATACCTCGATAATTCGCACAATTTTGAATGTCTCCCTTGTTCTTATATATGGGTATAAGTGTACTTGCTCTCCATTCCTCGAGCATCTTTTGGTTTTTCCATATTTCATTAAATAGTCTTGTGAGCCAAGTGATTCCTATTTCTCCTAGTATTTTCCAAACTTCTATAGGAATATTATCTGGTCCTACCGATTTACCACTCTTCATATGTTTAAGAGCCTCTTTGACTTCATTCTTTTGAATACGTCGGTAGAAATTGTGATTTATATACTTTTCTGACTTAGCTAAATCTCCTAAACTAATACTAACATATTTATTTTCATTAAAAAGATTATAAAAATAGTTTTTCCATCTATTTCTTATATCATCATTTGCCACTAGAATTTTTTCATCATCGTCTTTTATGCATCTAACATAATTAAGATCTTTAGTTTTCTTATCTCTAGCCCTAGCTATCCCAAAAATATCTCTTTCACCCTCTTTTGAGTCCCAAATCTTAGTTTTTGCTTCACTAACGGCCTTTTTCGCTTCCTTCTTTGCTTTCTTATAAGCTTCTAAAGTTTCACTAGTTTTCTTAGCATAATGTAATTTGTAACATGTCCTCTTTGCCTTGATTTTATTTTGTACTACTTCACTCCACCACCAAGCTTCTTTTTGTGCTGGTACACCTCCCTTAGATACCCCTAACACATCTTTCGCCACTTTCCTAATATGTATAGCCATATTATTCCACATATCACAGGGTGTACCAACATAATTCCAAACATCTCCTTGAAGGACTTTCTGTTTAAATATATCTTCTTTCTCGCTTTTGAGGTTCCACCATTTAGTCTGAATAGCTCAATGCACTCTTTTCATCTTTGTCCATTTTTTTATTTGTAAATTCATAACTATAAGTCGATGTTGGGTGGTTAAGCTTTCTCCTGGAATTACTTTACAATCTTTACAACACGCTCAATCTTTTTTTCTACAAATAAAGTAATCAAATTGTGTTTGTAATAAGCCACTCTTATAAGTAATTAAATGTTCATCTCGTTTTTTGAAGATTGTATTGGCTATAATGAGATCAAATGACATAGCAAAATTTAAAATCTCCCTACCTTCCTCATTTATATCCCCAAAACCAAAGTTTCCAAGAATCCCTTGATATCCTAATGCCTCTTTACCGACATGTCCATTTAAATCTCCTCCTAAACAAATCATCTCCCTTTGTGGAATCTTTTGAAACACCTTATTTAACTCTTCCCAAAAAACTGTCTTTATACTATCTTCTAGTCCTACTTGGGGTGCGTAAGCACAAACTATATTCAAAACCTCTGCTCCTAACACTAATTTCAACGTCATGATTCGGTCACCATATCGTTGTATGTCTACTACACTCTCCTTTAAATCTTTATTTATGATAATACCAACTCCGTTTCGAGTCTTTTCTTTACCTGAGTACCATAATTTAAAACCTGTATCCTCTATCTCCTTTGCTTTTTCTCCAACCCATTTTGTCTCTTGTAAACATAGAATATGTATCTTTCTCCGAATCATAGTATCTACCACCTCCATTAGCTTACTGGATAATGTTCCGATATTCCAAGAACCAATACGAATCTTATTATCTAGGACTAGCTTCCTTACCCCCTGCATCTGTCCATAATCAAAATGCGGAGACCTTCTCTGAAAATTATTCACTACATTCGGGTGGCAATGTAGCGGGACTAACTTCTTTACCCACACCTGTCCATGATGTGAGAACCCTCTCTGCAATTGATTCACTACATTCGGGCGAAAATGTAGTGGCCCTTGCTTACTTCTTACTGCATTCGGGCTCTGCAGCACGTCGCTAGGCGAGGACGCCCCAAAGCAATGCTCATAATTTTTGTAATCCATGTTGTAAAAATCCGACGAAGTTTTACGCTGGCTGTCGAAAGCCTAACACAACCCTCCTCCTTTATCCGGGCTTGGGACCGGCAATGCAAGGGTGATCCCTTACATGGGCGGAGTTCATGTACATATAGAAAAAATGTTTTAAAAAAAGTTCATGTAAGAATGTATGAAAAACTAGATTTTTAAAGTATTAAAAGAGGTACAGGACAACCACAAAAGTGTTGAAAAGAAACAATAAAGAATGATCTAGCTTATGTTTAGTTAAGCCCTAACATGACACATGGCTATGTGGAAACAAAGAATCCATGTAGTTGACCCCGTCTACCATGGGAAAAGGCTTAGTTATAGTTGTAGTAGTTGTTGACATAATACAACTCCGCCCAAACCCGAATAAAGGAGGGTTGCATTTGGGCATTCCCTCTTATTGACGCACTATAGAGCCTAGTGAAAAGTAAACAAGAGCCTCTAAATCTTCTCCCGAATGTAGTGAATCAATTGCATATCGTTCCCATATCATGAACGTGTGTGGGTAAAGAAGTTACTCCCATTACATTGTCGCCCGAATGTAATAAACATGTTACAGCAAGGGTCTCCGCATTTTCAGCATAGACGGATGCAGGGGATAAAGAAACTAGTCCTAAATAATAAGATTCGTATTGATACTTAGAATATCAAAATGTTGACCGCAAACTAATAGAAGTTAATCCCATTACATTGATACTTTTGTTAGATGCATCAAAGATGAGGACGAGAAGATTCCATATTATATGTTAACTTAATAGTAGCTTAGGAGAGTTAGCCAAATGAGTAAAGTATATAAACCGTAATTTCTATCGGCATATTCAAAAGAATGAAGTTAAATAGGCTCTTAAATATATGCATGTTGGTAAATTTATAAGAAGTATGGAAAATCCTAGGAGAGGTGGGGCTCACTTGGCTCACAAGACTATTTAGTGAAATATGGAAAACCCGAAGAATGAAGAGGGAGTACACTTATACCCATATATAAGAACAAGAGAAATATTAAGAATTATTCGAATTATCGAGGTATTAAGTTAATGAGTCCTACTATGAAATTATCAAAAGAATTATCGAACGTAGGTTAAGACAAGTATCATGTATAACAGAGACCCAACTCGGATTCATGCCCGACATATCTACTATTGAAGCAATTCACCTATTGACACATCTTATGTAACATTTTAGAGGAAGAAAGAAGAACCTTCACATGATATTTATTAATCTAGAAAATGTTTACAATAGGGTGTCAAGAGACATTCTTTGGAGAACCTTGAAAAAGACTGGTATCCCAAAGACATAAATAAATCTTATAAGAGACACGGATAAACTTTAAGTTCATATTTATATATATTAGTCATTGATGAGTTAACAAAACATATTGAAGATGAAGTACCTTGGTGTATGTTATTGGCTGATGATATTGTGTTAGTTGATGAGTCTAAGGAAAAAGTAAATAGGAAATTGGAACCATTGAGAGAAACGTTAGAAAGTAAAGGCTTTCGACTTAGTAGAACAAAGATTGAATATATATAGAATGTAAGTTTGAATATTTGAGTACTTAGAGGACAAAAATTAAGATGGGTACAGAATGCATCCCTCAAAAGGAAAGTTTTAAATACCTAGGGTCAATTTTTTAAAGTGATGAAAAAATTGATGGAGATGTTATGCATAGAATTAATGTCAATTGGTTAAAATGGAGAGGGCATGCATGAGGTATTCTGTGTAATAATAAGATATCATTAAAGGTAAAAGGTAAATATTATAGAGCAGCAATTAGACCTGCTATGTTTTAATCAACATGTGCAAAAGATGTTTGTAGTATAAATGAAAAATATTGATATGAGTGATTACGCAAGGAAAGACAGTATACATAATGAGGTTATTAGAAATCAATTGGGAGTAGCACTAATAGAGGATAAAATGAGGGGAAAATTAAAATCGCTAAGATGGTTTAGACATGCAGAAAGACGACCCAAGGATGCTCCCGTAAAAAGATATGAAAAATTAGATTGTGAAAATGATAAAAAAGAAAGAGGACGACCACAAAAGTGTTGGAAAGAAACTATAAAGAATGATCTAGTTTATATTGAGTTAACTGCTAGCATGGCACACGATAGGGCTATGTGGAAACCAAGGATCCATATAGTTGACCCCATCTAGTATGTGAAAAGGATTAGTTGTTGTTGGCATAATACAATTTGTAACATACCCTATTCACCTTGATCTTATCGTGTACCACTTCACTCCACCACCAAGCTTCCTTTTGTGCATGTATGCCTCTCCTAGATTCACCTAACATATTTTTCCTACTTCCCTAATATGCTTTGTCATATTGTTTCACATATAAGAAGGTGTACCTACATAATTCTAAGTATCTCGTTGAAGAACTTTCTATTTAAATATATCTTCTTTCTCATTTTTGAGGTTTCACCATTGAGTCCGAGTAGCTCTAGGTACTCTTTGCCTCTTTGTCCACCTTTTTACTTGCAAAACTATAACTATAAGTCGATGTTGGTAATTAAGTTTTCTCTTGAAATTACTTTGCAATCCTTTCAACACAATCTATCTTTTTCCTACGAGTAAAATAATCAATTTGTGTTTGTGACAAACCACTACTATAAGTAATTAAATATTCATCTCATTTTTTAAATTGTAACAAAATTTAAAATTTTCTTACCTTCCTCATTTAAATCTCCAAACTCATAATTGCTATGAATGCCTTAAAATCCTAACGCCTCTTTACCGACATGTCTATGTAGTTTAGGACTCAAAAACCATAGCACCAAAAGGGACCTAATACTACATTTGATAAGCCATTTCTTTTTGACTAAAATAGTCTAAGATGGAGATAATAAAAAAGACTAGATGGACTTCATTAAGATACAACTTTTATGATGTGGATACCAATCTTGTTCAGATAATGACTTTATTATTCATTTATATATGCCCTTATTCCTCATGTCATAGTTTCTGGAATCTCTTCAAATTTATGATGCATATGCAAAAGTACTTGTACCTAGCGAGACAAAGGTGACAGGTCACAATTGTGTCCGTAGAGCTAGTGGTCAATGAGGATGCATGTCCATTAGCGAGGAAACCAAAAACAACAACAACAACAACTAAGCCTTTTCCCATACTAGACAGGGTCGGCTACATGGATTCTTTGTTTCCACATATCCCTATCGTGTGTCATGTTAACAATTAACTCACAATAAGCTAGATCATTCTTTATTGTTTCTTTCCAACACTTTTGTGGTCGTCCTCTAGCTCTTTTAATACTTTCCAAATTTAGTTTTCCATACCTTCTTACAGGTTCTTCTTTTGATCTTCTTTCTATATGTCCAAACCATCTTAAACGATATTCTCTCATTTTATTCTCTATTGGTGTCACTCCTAATTTGTTTCTAATAACCACATTATGTATACGGTCTTTTCTTGTATGACTACTCATCCATCTCAACATCTTCATCATCTTTTGTACATGTTAATGATTAACTGCCCAACACTCAATACCATAAAACATGGCAGGTCTAATTGATGCTCTATAATATTTACCTTTCAACTTTAATGGTATCTTCTTATCACAAAGAATACCTGATGCTCCTCTCCATTTTAACAAACCAGCATCAATTCTATGCGTAACATCTCCATCAATTCTTCCATCACTCTGAAAAATTGACCCTAGGTATTTAAAACTTTCCTTTGGGGGATGCAATGTGTGTCAATTTTAATTTGTATGTCCTCTAAGGTAACCAAATGATCAAACTTACATTCCATATATTCTGTCTTTGTTCTACTAAGTCGGAGGCCTTTGCTTTCTAATATTTCTCTCCATAGTTCCAATTTTCTATTAACTTTTTCCTTAGACTCCTCTACTAATACAACGTCATCTGCAAATAACATACACCAAGGTACTTCATCTTGAATATGTTTTGTTAACTCATCAATCACCATTATAAATAAGTATAGACTTAAAGTTGATCCTTGATGTAATGCAATATTAACTTCAAAGAAGTCTATCATTCCTTCATGAGTCCTCACACATGTTTTTGCACCATGATACATGTCTCTTATAAGGTTAATGTATGTCAATGGGATATCTCTTTTTTCCAAAGTTCTCCAAAGAACCTCCCTCAGTACTCTATTATAAGCTTTTTCTAGATCATCATGTGAAGGTCTTTCTTTTTTGCTCTAAAATGTTCCATAAGACGTCTCAAAAGGTGAATCACTTCAATAGTAGATCTGCTTGGCATGAATCCAAATTGGTTCTCTGTTGTACTTGATACTTGTCTTAACCTACGTTCGATAATTCTTTCCCATAATTTCATAGTATGGCTCATTAATTTGATACCTCGATAATTCACACAATTTTGAATGTCTTCCTTGTTCTTATATATGGGTATAAGTGTACTTGATCTCCATTCCTCAGGCATTTTTGGTTTTTCCATATTTCATTAAATAGTCTTGTGAGCCAAGTGATTCCTATTTCTCTTAGTATTTTCCAAACTTCTATAGGAATATTATCTGGTCCTACCGATTTACCACCCTTCATATGTTTAAGAGCCTCTTTGACTTCATTCTTTTGAATACATCGGTAGAAATTATGGTTTATATATTTTTCTGATTTAGCTAACTCTCCTAAGCTAATACTAACATCTTTATTTTCACTAAAAAGATTATAAAAATAGTTTTTCATCTATTTCTTATATCATCATTTGCCACTAGAATATTTTCATCCTCGTCTTTTATGCATCTAACATAATTAAGATCTTTAGTTTTCTTATCTCTAGCCCTAGCTATCCAAAAAATATCTCTTTCACCCTCTTTTGAGTTGAGTTTTTTATATAAGTCCTTCCAAATTTTAGTTTTTGCTTCACTCACATCCCTTTTCGCTTCCTTCTTTGCTTTCTTATAAGCCTCTAAAGTTTCACTAGTTTTCTTAGCATAATGTAAATTTGTAACATGCCCTCTTTGCCTTGATTTTATTTTATACTGCTTTACTCCACCACCAAGCTTCTTTTTGTGCTGGTACACCTCCCTTAGATACCCCTAACACATCTTTCGCCACTTTTCTAATATGTATAGCCATATTGTTCCACATATCACAGGGTGTACCAACATAATTCCAAACATCTCCTTGAAGGACTTTCTGTTTAAATATATCTTCTTTCTCGCTTTTGAGGTTCCACCATTTAGTTTGAATAGCTCAATGCACTCTTTTCTTCTTTGTCCATTTTTTTATTTGTAAATTCATAACTAAAAGTCGATGTTGGGTGGTTAAGCTTTCTCTTGAAATTACCTTGCAATCTTTACAACACGCTCTATCTTTTTTTCTACAAATAAAGTAATCAATTTATGTTTGTGATAAACCACTCTTATAAGTAATTAAATGTTCATCTCGTTTTCTGAAGATTGTATTGACTACAAAGAGATCAAATACCATAGCAAAATTTAAAATCTCCCTACCTTCCTCATTTATATCCCCAAAACCAAAGTTTCCATGAATCCCTTGATATCCTAATGCCTCTTTACCGACATGTCCATTTAAATCTCCTCCTAAACAAATCATCTCCTTTTGTGGAATCTTTTGAAACACCTTATCTAACTCTTCCCAAAAAAACTGTCTTTATACTATCTTCTAGTCCTACTTGGGGTACGTAACCACAAACTATATTCAAAACCTCTACTAATTTCAACGTCATGATTCGGTCACCATATCGTTGTATGTCTACTACACTATCCTTTAAATCTTTATTTATGATAATACCAACTCCGTTTCGAGCCTTTTATTTACCTGAGTACCATAATTTAAAACCTATATCCTCTATCTCCTTTGCTTTTTCTCCAACCCATTTTATCTCTTGTAAACATAGAATATGAATCTTTCTCCGAATCATAGTATCTACCACCTCCATTAGCTTACTGGATAATGTTCCGATATTTCAAGAACCAATATGAATCTTATTATCTAAGACTAGCTTCCTTACCCCCGCATCCGTCCATAATCAAAATGCGGAGACCCTCTTGGAAAATTTTTCACTACATTCGGGCGGCAATGTAGCGGGACTAACTTCTTTACCCTCACCCGTCCATGATGTGGGAACCCTCTCTTCAATTGATTCACTACATTCGGGCAAAAATGTAGTAGCCCTTGCTTACTTCTTACTCCATTTGGGCTCTGCAGCACGTCTCTAGGCGAGGACGCCCCAAAGCAATGCTCATAATTTTTGTAATCCATGTTATAAAAATCCGACGAAGTTTTACGTTGGCTGTCGGAAGCCTAACACAACCCTCCTCCTTTATCTGGGCTTGCGACCAGCAATGCAAGGGTGATCCCTTACATGGGCGGAGTTTGAGGAAACCAAAAACAATAAGATAAAATAAAATGAAAAAAGAACCCATTCAGGCCATTCACCGTGAAATCCATATACACCATATAATACTTTAGAATTTCATACAAAAGAAAATAGATAACAATTCGGTAAAAAAGACTTTAAAATCCGTACCAACTTCAAGCATGCATTCTCGGAATTTTACGACTTTAGAGTTTGTGAAGGTGAGTACCTGAGCAGAAGTTCTCTGTCTTCTCTCCTGAGCCTTTAGCCTCTCCCTTTTGAGGTAGTAAGGTTTTACAACAAAAGTCTGCAGTCCATCGTAGGAAGATCAGTCAAGATTAAAACGCGACAAAGACTACATGAGAATAGCATTGTAATACATCAAAATGAGATTTGGAAAACTTCAGGAACAAGACCTCCTTTCATGGAGTAAAGAAGGGAAGGAGCAGTAGGAATCTCAGGCTCTCATTGCCAAAGGCACAAACACAAACATCAACACCCTTTAAGTATGCCAGTGGCAGCATAGCCAGTATGCATGTGACCCACTATCAAGTCCTTGAGAGTTGATTAAGAATTCATTGGTTGAACCAAGTTTCTCATATCACTCATTGTAGATGATTCTATCGAGGCTGACCCTTTGGATTCAAGGTGAGCATCCAACGCTTGGCAGTTTCATAACCTCTACCTCTAAATTGTAATAGACACATAGGGAAACCTTCAACCCACACAAAAGTGGTTCACTGTTGCAACGAAGTTTGCAACTCTTCACTACTAAAATGGGAAAATTGATATGGAAGTGTATCAACATGATTTGATTCAATAACCTACAGCCATCTCTAGACCAATAAAACAACCATAGTGACAAATTAGGTGGCACATAGTAACAAAAATATCCTTCAAGTGAGATGCCGCATAAGAACACCACGCAGCTTGCTCAACATCATTTGGAGTATCTATCTTGTCCATCGTTACATTCATAGGAATGTTTCCAGCAACGTCTATAGTCAAAACATAAACTACAGCGCACAAATCAAAGTGACACCATCGGATAAAGCCATGTTTTCAAGCAAATAATATCACATTACAACAAACTAAGGCAAAAATATAGAAAATCAATACAACGACACATACTTTCAACTCAAAAGCAAGCAATAGCAAAGTGTTGGTCCTGACCTTGAGCAAAAAATATAAGGAAGTAGGAATTATCAATGCTCCTGTAGCAAGAAATGGATTAAGTTGGCCCGACAGTAATACCTGATCAAATGTCCAGGTTATGTCAGCATAGAATCATGAGTTAAAACATAGAACCATAGCAGCTTAAAATCACCAGTAGTAACCAATAAGTGAGCTTAAGAAAGTCATTAACCAACGCTTAATTTAGACTAAAAGCTACACATTTTCGTGTAGTAATTAACCAGCCTAGACATATCTACTTAAAGACGCAATGGGCAAAAGACTAGCTTTAGAGCAGGCCCAAGTAAAACAAAGTCCACTTTGATGCATTTATAAAAAGAAGTATGTGAATTCGGACTTCCAGTCATGCCCAGGCTTAGAAGCATCTCTATTACTGGTCATTCTAGCCCAAATCCTTTTCCAGGTAGGCCTGAAACACTTTAGGCATGATGCTACTCAGAAACCATAATATTTCAGGTCTTCCAATAAATTTATTTGTAATTGGGAACCTGACTACATAAAGAAGCTCCCGAATATTGTTTCCATTGGGGCGATTAATGCATCTCTTTGACTAATCCAAAACTTGGAAAATCTCATCTTTTATGCTTGCTTAATGTGTTAGATGTGTCTCTAACTCCTAACAACCAAACTTGTTAGCAGCTTTTTACCAAAATCTATATTTTGCATCAAGTTTACAACTTCTTCAACACAATCAATTTCAATAGCTACCTTCTTTGATTTTGTTGTCAAAGGTCCAAAACAAATGCCTTAGCAAAACTCTAAATAGACAATTGACTAAGCCCAAAATTAACTCAGAAAGCATTTTGACGGAATGATCATCCCTTCCAGACCACAGGTGAACATATCTTTCAGAGATTTACATATTCCCAGTTTCAGCTCCCCTTAGTCAACACATATAATACTATGCCAGTCCTTTTTTGGAGAGAGGGGAGGAGGAGAGATTCTGTCCAAGGATTTTGAGAGCGTCCTGCCAAAACAAGCTACAGGTAACAGAAACTTTTAGCTAACTTAGAAGCATTTCTAAATGCATGTGAGACAAGTGAGTATGAAAAAAGGTTACCACCCCATGACAACTGCAAACTGGTGACCCTCAAGTTTGATAAAGTGATTATGTCAGAACGTTTGAATTTATGCATAGCAACAAAAGAGTCTTCTGTTAAACAGATGTAAGAAAGATGAAATAATAGATAATAAAATTGAAAAACATATCGTACTCAAAGAAAGGCAGACAGATAGGCAGATAGAAAATGTGAGATTCAACTTACAGGGACTATGAGCTTCTGTCCATCACGATGAAGCTCAACCCTCCAGAATATTCCCTGGTGAATCCAACATAATTGGAAATTTAATGTTGTTAAATTACAAACACAAAACTTATGACCTAATTCTGAACATTTACACTCAAATCTCAATAGATAGCAAAAATGAATCTTTTAAATACATTCTTGACCCAAAATGCTATCAAAATTGGAGAAGAAAATGAAAAAGTATTTTTTGTCAAAAGATTTTTTGAGATTACATAAATTCCGCTCATGGAAGGGATCACCCTTGCATTGCCGGTCCCAAGCCCAGATAAAGGAGGAGGGTTGTGTTAAGCTTCCGACAGCCAGTGTAAAACTTCGTCGGATTTTTATAACATGGATTACAAAAATTATGAGCATTGCTTTGGGGCGTCCCCGTCTAGCGACGTGCTGCAGAGCCCGAATGCAGTAAGAAGTAAGCAAGGGCCATTATATTTTTGCCCGAATGTAGTGAATCAATTGCAGAGAGGGTTCCCACATCATGGACGGGTGAGGGTAAAGAAGTTAGTCCCGGTATATTGCCACATCAAACACAAAATTGTAGTGAAAAATTTTCAAAGAGGGTCTCCGCATTTTGATTATGGACGGATGCGGGGGGTAAGGAAGCTAGTCCTAGATAATAAGATTCGTATTGGTTCTTAAAATATCGGAACATTATCCAGTAAGCTAATGGAGGTGGTAGATACTATGATTCGGAGAAAGATTCATATTCTATGTTTACAAGAGACAAAATGGGTTGGAGAAAAAGCAAAGAAGATAGAGGATATAGGTTTTAAATTATGGTACTCAGGTAAATAAAAGGCTCGAAACAGAGTTGGTATTATCATAAATAAAGATTTAAAGGATAGTGTAGTAGACATACAATGATATGGTGACCGAATCATGACATTGAAATTAGTGTTAGGAGCAGAGGTTTTGAATATAGTTTGTGCTTACGTACCCCAAGTAGGACTAGAAGATAGTATAAAGACAGTTTTTTGGGAAGAGTTAGATAAGGTGTTTCAAAAGATTCCACAAAGGGAGATGATTTGTTTAGGAGGAGATTTAAATGGACATATCAGTAAAGAGGCATTAGGATATCAAGGGATTCATGAAAACTTTGGTTTTGGGGATATAAATGAGGAAGGTAAGGAGATTTTAAATTTTGCTATGGCATTTGATCTCTTTATAGTCAATACAATCTTCAAAAAACGAGATGAACATTTAATTACTTATAAGAGTGGCTTATCACAAACACAAATTGATTACTTTATTTGTAGAAAAAAAGATAGAGCCTGTTGTAAAGATTGTAAGGTAATTCCAGGAAAAAGCTTAACCACCCAACATCGACTTTTAGTTATGAATTTACAAATAAAAAAATGGACAAAGAAGAAAAGAGTGCATCAAGCTATTAAGACTAAATGGTGGAACCTCAAAAGCGAGAAAGAAGATATATTTAAACAGAAAGTCCTTCAAGGAGATGTTTGGAATTATGTTGGTACACCCTGTGATATGTGGAACAAAATAAAATCAAGGCAAAGGGGGAATGTTACAAATTACAATATGCTAAGAAAACTAGTGAAACTTTAGAAGCTTATAAGAAAGCAAAGAAGGAAGCGAAAAAGGCCGTTAGTGAAGCAAAAGCTAAGATTTGGGAGGACTTATATAAAAAATTCAACTCAAAAGAGGGTGAAAAAGATATTTTTAGGATAGCTAGGGCTAGAGATAAGAAAACTAAAGATCTTAATTATGTTAGATGCATAAAAGACGAGGATGAAAAAATTCTAGTGGCAAATGATGATATAAGAAATACATGGAAAAACTATTTTTATAATCTTTTTAATGAAAATAAAGATGTTAGTATTAGTTTAGGAGATTTAGCTAAGTCAGAAAAGTATATAAATCACAATTTCTACCGACGTATTTAAAAGAATGAAGTGAAAGAGGCTCTTAAACATATGAAGGGTGGTAAATCGGTAGGACCACATAATATTCCTATAGAAGTTTGGAAAATACTAACAGAAATAGGAATCACTTGGCCTACAAGGCTATTTAATGAAATATGGAAAAACCAAAAGATGCCCGAGGAATGGAGAGCAAGTACACTTATACCCATATATAAGAACAAGGGAGACATTCAAAATTGTGCGAATTATTGAGGTATCAAGTTAATGAGTCATACTATGAAATTATGGGAAAGAATTATCGAACGTAGGTTAAGACAAGTATCAAATACAACAGAGAACCAATTTGGATTCATGTCAGGCAGATCTACTATTCAAGCGATTCACCTTTTGAGACGTCTTATGGAACATTTTAAAGCAAAAAAGAAAGACCTTCACATGATATTTATTGATCTATAAAAAGCTTATGATAGGGTATCGAGGGAGGTTCTTTGGAGAACTTTGGAAAAAAGAGGCTTTAAGTCCATACTTATTTATAATGGTGATGGATGAGTTAACAAAACATATTCAAGATGAAGTACCTTTGTGTATGTTATTTGCAGATGACATTGTATTAGTGGAGGAGTCTAAGGAAAAAATTAGGAACTATGGAGAGAAACATTAAAAAGCAAAGGCCTCCGACTTAGTAGAACAAAGACAGAATATATGGAATGTAAGTTTGATCATTTGGTTACTTTAGAGGACATAAAAATTAAAATTGGCACACATTGTATCAACCAAAAGGAAAGTTTTAAATACCTAGGGTCAATTTTTCAAAGTGACAGAAATGATGTGAATGTTGGGCAGTTAATCATTAACATGTATAAAAGATGTCTGTGACAGAAATGAAGATGGTGAGATGGATGAGTGGTCATCCAAGAAAAGACCGTATACATAATGAGGTTATTAGAAACAAATTAGGAGTGACACCAATAGAGGATAAAATGAGAGAACATCGTTTAAGATGGTTTGGACATATAGAAAGAAATCAAAAGAAGAACCTGTAAGAAGGTTAGAAAAACTAAATTTGAAAGGTATTAAAAGAGCAAGAGGACGACCACAAAAGTGTTGGAAAGAAACAATAAAGTATGATCTAGCTTATTGGGAGTTAACTGCTAACATGGCACATGATAGGGATCTGTGGAAACAAAGAATCCATGTAGCCGATCCCGTCTAGTATGGGAAAAGGCTTCGTTGTTGTTGTATTTTTTAGGGACAATTTAAGAACCTATCTTCGATTCTGAAGATTTAAACGATGATGATGCTTTCAAGAAATACAAGAAGATTTGAAAACTTGAAAAAAAATGAATGCAAAAGTAACATGGATAATTTCCCAAAACATGGATGAAAAACTTAGAAATCGAATTGGTATATTTGAAAATACTTTTGAAACTTGGGAATATTTGAAAAAGATTCATTCTCAAGATGATTTAGTTTTTCAAATAGATTTGATGGAAAGAATAATAATGCTTAAGCAAGGTAACCTAAGCATTAGAGAGTATCACAATGAGTTTTCCGAGTTATGGACTCAACTTAGAAGTTTTGATAAATTTAGAAAACTTCAAAAAATAGATGAATTTCAAGAGTTCTTAGACAAACAATATTTCTTCTTGTTTATGAGGGGATTAAGGGATGAATTTGAAAATATTATATCAAATTTAATTCACAGAAAACTTAAAACAAAGGGAGATACTTTTTTTGCCGATCTAGTTAAGGAAGAAACTAGATTAAAAAACATGAGTGTTGCAAAAGAAGTCGTTCTTGCCCCTTCCAAGCCGGTAGCAAATATGAAGACATAAAAGCCTCCTCCCATCAAAAACTTTGAAGGACAAAAAATTGATGGATCAAAGAAAAAACCCACGAGACAATGGCCAAACAAATGCATGATATGTCATTATTGGAAGAAAAGTGCTGATATCAAGACCACTTATCCTCTTCTTCAAAAGAAATATGAAAACATGGGAGCCGTTGAAGACAAGAATGGAGGAGTCTTGACTTCCAACATAAAAGCTTACATAAAAGAAATATTTAAAGAAAAGGCAAGCATTTCTAGAAATGCTCTCTCTGATATGACCCATAGTGAAAAATCTTTAAAAAAATCTCAAGATATCTTTGGAAAACATGTGTTTGCGATCGATGGTACAAAACTTCAAATTGAAAAAATTAGGAATTTTGAAAAAGATGATTTCAAAATACAAAATGTAAGTTTTATACCTAAACTAAATTTAAATTTACTCTCGATTGCTCAAATTTGTGATAATAATTGTATAGTCACTTTCTCATCCAAGCATTGTGTGGTGCAGGATCACCTCTCGAAGAAAGTGATTGGTCAAGGCCATAGAGAAAATTGATTATATAAAATAGATTTTTTATTTATACAAAATTTTAAATCTTATAATGTAGCTCATGGATTCTTTGTTTTCATGTATTTCTAAATAATTTTGAAATTCTTTTCACATATACTCTCCACCGGAATCCAATCATAAAACCTTAAGAGTCATGTTGAATTGATTTCTAATCATGTTGTGAAATATCAAAAAGTTTCTAAAGACTTTTGATTTATGTTTTAAAAGATATATCCAAGTATATCTACTAAAATCATCTATCAAATTGCATAGTATCCTACTCCTCCTTTAGATAAAATAGTTCGTACCCAAACATCGGAATGTACCAACTTAAAAGGTTTACTTGCAATAAAAAAAATCACCAAAAGGTAAACGATGCAACTTTCCAAAAATATACTCTTTAAAAACAAAAACTTTAACTTTATTATTATTTAAAAAAGGATGATTACACAATTTGTTCATATCCAAGTGACCCAATCTTTTGTGCCAAAAAGTTGGGTCATAAACCATACCACAATTTCCAAAATTTGGCACAACCAAATTTTCTATTTTGTATAATCCATTTTCTATACGACCTCGTCCAATCACCTTCTTCGATAGATAACCCTGTATTACACAATTTTTGGATGAGAAAGTGACTATACATCAGTTGACATAAATTTGAGCAATAGAAAGTACATTAAGATTGAGTTTTGGTACAAAACTCACATGGGGTACTTTAAAATTCTTATTTTCAAAATGTTTAATTTCCTCGAGTTGAAGTCTTACCATCAACCGTAAAGACATGCTTACTTTAACTCTTTTGACAAATATTCTTCAAAAAATCTTTTTTTGTATGTCATGTGAAAGGATACACTCAAATGATCTAGCTTATTATGAGTTAAGTGCTAACATGACACATGATAGGGCTCTATGGAAACAAAGAATCCATGTAGTCGACCCCGTCTAGTATGGGAAAAGGCTTAGTTGTTTGTTATAATGTAGCTCATGATGCTACTCTTTGGCATAAACTTGGACATTTGGATACGCATTAACTATGTAATTTTTCTTTTTTGAGAAATATTGGGAATCAAAGTAGGGATCTGTAGAAACAAAGAATCCATGTAGCCGACCCCGTCTAGTATGGGAAAAGGCTTAGTTGTTGTTATTGAAAAATATTGAGAATCAAAAATTTGATTGTAAAGAATTTGTTCTTCGAAAAATGCATCACCTTCCTTTTAGAGGAAGAAATTATGTAACAAGCAAAACTTTTGAATTAATATATTATGATGTTTGGGGCCATGCCCCTGCTGTTTTAAACGGAGGAGTCTAATATTATGTGATATTTGTAGATGATTTTACTCGATTTAATTGGATATATTTATTAAAACATAAATCGAATGTATTTGATAAATTTTTTATTTGTTACAATATGGTCAAGAATCGATTTGATTATACCATTAAGATTGTTAGGTCAAGGCCACTAGGGCCCGTTGCCATGTAGCCGTTGGGAGCTACCAACTCTCAACGGCTCTCCTAGGAGTTGATCTCAACTAGGCCTCCAACAGTTAGTCCTCTTCTTTCCTCTCTCTTATCCACTTGTGTTGTAAATTTTCTTCCTCTTGCTCTATAAATAGAGCCTTAATATATATCAATAATAAGTTGTCTTGCACATCCTTTTGATCCGTGGATTTATCATTTATCTCCTTGACTCTTATTGTGTATTCTTGACTTTAAACATCCATATTTGGATGCATTGATATCTTGACAATTCTATCGACACATTGACGATTTGTGACTTAGTTGCCTCAACATTCATACATTAACAAATATTACCTTGAATTGCCACATCAAAGTCACAAAATCATCTGCCTACTTTCTACAATGGTGAAGCGCCAATACTTCCTAAAAGATTTTGAAAATTAGGAGTGGTGTCTCCTCACTAAAGGAGAAATGTAAGAAATTCTCCAACCTGCCCCTACAGCAACCAGGAAAGTGAGACACTCTACATATGGCCCATAATTAGGTAAAATGTACCCCTCTGGGAAGTAGTACAAATACCATTTGGATCTTACACTTTGTCAATTTTGTGTCACTGTTACCGCGTGCATGTGTGACTGAACATGAACAAGAGCGGTATTATAATGTATTATGTATATTATATGCCATTTTCCATATGATACTGCACCATATCTCAAACGGCCTCCACGTCAGAAGATATGTGATGCATTGCAATATATTACCATAGATATGGTACAGTTGGGGCAATATATTACAATACATATGGTATAATTGGCCCCTACAAAGTAGATTGCATATCTGTATTTACAGCATTGCATAAGAGCACCCTTTGTGGCAAAACAGGAGGAAGAAGTACCATGTTAAAAATCAGGAAAAGGTTTAATCTAAAACATTGTTCTAAAGGGAAGAAATACCATGCAAAAAGGCAGGAAAATTCACTCTAAAACATGGTCTTAAAGGGAATAAAATGCCAAATGTCCAACACTTGGGTGCTGCTTAAGAAAGAACAGCTAGAACAGTGAGCAGAAAGCAAGTCACACTCTTCAACACATCAACACAATTCTGATCATGAAGAGACATCAAGTCATCAGACACTGAATCTTAAACAAGGAAGTTGAAAACAATCCGCTGGTGAGTAACACATAACAATAACTACCTGAATGCCTATTGTGTAGAACCACCGCACAGTGCTGAAATCAGATATTTTTCTGCCACCACCAACTTCAAACTCAAGAGCCGCACTGCAAAGCAGGCGCACAGACTGTTACCATCAGGCAACTGCACAATTATTTACATTAGTTAAATGTACATCAATGTGCTGCTCAGTGATTCCTTTTTCACGATTCCAGAATCAAACGACGACTCTATTTCAATTCTCATTTAAGTTGAAACGGACTTGCAATTAACATGCGTAAATTTACTGGCTAAATTGTTAATAGTATGACCAAAACGTTCCAAAAGAGAGCCTGAATAAATGACTACAGAAAACACATTTGCTGATCATACCTCACCGTCCCAACCTACTTTTTGAACAGCATCATAGGGCAATCCAGCCAACATTATGTTAAGTAATATTGGCTTGCCCAAATCTGCCTCATTTTTTAAATTGCTCATGTGGAAAAACAATCATCTAAATGCAAATACCCTTGAACACTTGATAGAATACACGTACTCCAGTTTGGATTGAACAAATAACAGTTATGATGAAAATAAGCTTCCAAAATAAAGACTGAACTGTTCCTAGTTTCCAATGAAAGCTGTGTATCATGGCATACACGGTAAGAAATATGAAGGAGGAGGTTTCAGCTTGAGAATAAATTTACGGTTGCACAGAGATATGCAATGTACTGACCCGAATTTTGTCCAACTTGAGCACCCAAAGTTCCTGTCTGTCTACAGAACTACTGAACATAGTTGTGCTTGTCAGCAATAGTAGTTCACTAGTGTGTGTCAAAACCAGTTAGAGCGCAGACACATATGGAGAAAATTGTGTTACTTTAGAGAAAGATTCAAACTAATGTGTGTCAAAATGAGAGCGTAGACACATATAGGTTGAGCAAAATGTGTTACCTCAGAGGAAGACTCAAACTTTTACTATAAGCCCAAGTTGCTCTCTTGAAGTTAAATGTAAACATGTCAAAGAACAATGTCCACTAAGAATCCATTTAGATAACCCAACTTAGTATAGGAGAAGGCTTGCGGTTTTGCTTGTGGTCAGAATATAAGATTGGAATTTGGTACCGTATCAAGTTGACTGTAACATTAGGTCAAAACTTGCTTTACATGTTTAATTTTGCTTCAATTCAAATTGTTCATTCCTGTCACCCCTGAGCACCTGCTCTGTCTCGGTAAATAACAGGGATGTAGTAACGAGATGTAGTAATGAGAGATAGCATGTTCTCCTTCCAATCTCTCATTACCATCTTCCCATTTAATTACATGTTTTCTGCTCACAGAGGAAAAGAGTTAATGCGAACTACCTGCTGAAAGCTCATCAGTTAATCACTTCAAAGCGAATGGTCATGCACAAGAAAGCTCATGTTTTAAACTATATTGCAAAGAACGGAGAACATCAGATATAAATAAACATAGTTCTCAGGCAGGATCATTCTGCAAAATATGCAATGCAAGAAACAAGCAATGATGATTCCAGCTGTGAAAGGCATAAAGGCTAGTGTTACTGGCCTTTTTCAAACATCTACTCAGAAAAAAAAGGCAATAGAAACTGGCCATTTAGAAAAGGTTCAGGCTCACACATTCATCGACTATATGCTACATAGCATGTACCTCCCAATTCTACTTGCAACACGGCCATGAGATTTTGAGGAGAAATGACGAGTGTAATGTGCTGTTGCTCCAAAGGAACCCACTCCAAACTGCAACAGGATTCAACAGAAAGCATTCAGTAAGATATCATGCCAAAGAATGACAGGATAGGGCACATGTTTCCTTTTGCACAAACTTTGAAAATAAGATCCATGGCAACTACTAGGACAACTAAAATCTAGGAATTAAAAAGACAGGTCAGAGTTAATCCAACCATTCCAAAGAAAGATCTCACTCATTAATGGATCACCTAATACAAGAACATGAAAACAAAGAGTATGTATCCAAATCTAGGTTCAAAAATTTTAACATTGGGACTTGGGATGGTGCTTCACTTACTAATAAACTAACAAACACCCTCCATGTCCTGGAACCAAAGTTTAAGATAGTGGTACTGATTCCAACTAGAGGATATAACCAAATTCTTGAACCATTAGTTTTTTCTCCAATTTTGATGAAATGCTTGATTTATGCCTTCCATATTTACGTTGAAACCGTGTTGAAGACCTAAACCTAACCAAAATTCAGAATTTACGCAACAGTGACTTCCCCGTACAACAACAACAACTAAGCCTTTTCTCATACTAGTTGGGATCAGCTACATGGATTCTTTGTTCCTATAGAGCTCGATCTTGTCCCATGCTAACAGTTAACATTGACTTTCCCATGGGTGGGGAATATTCAACCAAGTTAAGGAAGGCAGGCCACTTTGACCAAATCATGATAGAAGAGATCAGATTCACAAAATATTTGTACCCAGACATATTTGAGTCTAAGGTAATCAGTAAGCCGTGACCATCAACATAGGACAAAGAGAGAGAGAGAGAGAAAGAGAAACTGGCCAGAGAGGATAACTACTGATATTTTTAGTGGAAACATCAAAATTACCAACTGGGATGTTATGACATCTAATGAATGCAAAGGCACCTACTCATCAGTCATCAGAGCATACCTTCAGCTCCCCAGCTGCTGAATTCTTTTCATCTTTCTTTTGCCAACCAACAGTAATGGAATTCTCAGTACCCAATACAAGTTGTATCTGGAAAAGAAAGCAAAGGAAGTTTGGATATGAAAACATGCCACAATGAATTCCATACATGTTTCAATGCATAAGTTTGCATGTTTGACAAACCAAACAAATTACTGTCAAGAATTCTCAAGTATCTTTTACTTGTTATATACCGGCAAACAATGGATGAAGGCCATCCAGAAAAAATATACTGACAAATATGAAGACCGATGCAGCTGTTGCTAAACCTGAACTTGTATCTTCATGAATGTCGTTCTTACAATTGATTTATGGTGTCAAACTTGAAGGGAGGCATAAGAAAATGATGCAGATAGATTTAGAAATACAAATACTTACATTTCCATTTGCTGTTTCAGAAAGCTGACGAGTCCATGCATTGGAGAGATTGATGGAGCCATCTCTCAAGGAAATTGTTAACCCAGTTGTGGCAGTTGAATGAGGAGACAAATGACTAAAAATAAGTAGAAAAAAATAGATTCACACAGTAACGAGAGTAATAGTCCAAAAGTTTTTTTAGTAAGAGATATGAAAGTGTAGTATGGGATGATGCTACGTAGGACCACCATGGGACGTTTGTCCTTCAACTATATAGTATATACAATACATGCAATTTTACCCACTGATTACGAAGATATGCAAGCAAACTTACGAGTATCATACCGAGAAGTCTGTACTCCAAGAATTGCCCGTACACCAGCTGAAGCCAATATTTCTATAGATGAAACCGAAGATAACTGGTGTCGGTGCAAGACCGTTGCGGCGCCTCCACCGGCCTTCCCAGTAACAGCGAGATTTCCCCCAATTACAACAGTATTTTTCTTGGATACTTGGGACTGGACCTCAGAAGACATTTGCATCCTGACAATAAGTTACTATGCATGATTATTTAAACAAGAAAAATAGCATCCATACTTATAATATGATGACCATCTTCCTGTTAAACCAACAAGAACAGAAACAACTGGAGCAATAGATCTGGGGAGATGCAAAACTCAAATACAGAAACTGAAAGAAGAATAACAATAACTTTAGCTCAAAAAATCTTCATAGATTCAACTTGCATAGGATAACACGAACATGATGAACATACTTTATTTTGTTTTATTCCACAGTAATTGAGAAAAGGTAATTTTTCATTCAAGAATCATAGATGACTGTACCCTCTCATGATGCCATCACCACCTAGAAATTGCGGCAAAGACAAAGTAGCAAGAAGAGAACCAACAGGCCGAACATGAGAATAGACCTTCTCTTCTTCTTGCCGTCGGCGCAGTCTTTCTAATTCCTCCTTCACTTCTTCCTGCTTGTTAAGCTTTTCACCAAGCTCTAAGCCTGAATTCAGTCCTTCAAAACCATATATGTCATATATTTGTCTTTTCCGCTCATCGGTCAAAATCTCATAGGCATCACGAATTCTTTGGAAATTCTCTGTGGCTATATCCTTCATCTGAAATCACACAGTGATGCTCAAACAAATCAATATGATTCAAAGGAATCGTACTGATAGGTGAGAGGAAAAAAATCCAAATTCATAATCATACATGCACACAAGCTGCAGAACCATATGAATGCACTCATGCAAGCACATACACAAACGCAGCAAATTTTTCATTTCTGGACTTCTTGAATCTTGTCAGCTTTGGTGCCCTTTATCAGTACGTGGTTGTGTAACTGAATGCATAATCACTGGCAGACCTCAAAGTGGCTACCTAACCCGGAATCTGAACACATCCAAGAAACCAATAAAGCAGTCCATATTTTTTGAAAATTTATGTAGACTGTACCTAAAATTCAGCCAACTGGACTTTGCCTCACCCCGAAAATTTTCTAGGTCCACTTGCATAATGAACACCAGATGCTCAGGATCGTATAATTGACTTCATGAATCAGTTTTACAGTACAGGAGCTTCCTGTTTTCATTGTTGTTTGGATATCCAATGATAACAATAATAGTGGTAGTGACAACCAAAGAAACAGCTGCCATGGAGCTTTGCTTCTCTTCTTCTTAGATGAACGAGAGAGGTCTAGACTCTAGATTGCACTTTGTGTAAACATTCTTTCTGATAGATTAGACCGCTATGAAATACAAAGGAAAAGGAGAACCTAATTTCGCACACTTCGAAAGCACTTGCTTCAAGCACTGGTGCAATGTGCTGAACCACAGCAATAAATTCAATTGAGCTAAGCGTCACTGAGGAAAATTCCTGGTACTTAAGGCTGTGAGGTTTTTCCTAAGTTAGTTGCATAAGATATTTATAAAAAAATATATGTATGATGTATGTACATATCATATGTAATGGTTATGTACATACATATATATATATAAACAAAGAGAGTGCAAATACCAAAGCCAAGCATCTTCTCACATTAGGAGGGATCAACTACATGGATTTTTACTTGTTATTGTTTATATCCACATTTAAATTCAAAAAGAGCAAGATCATGTTTGATAGTTCCAAGGCTTCCCCTGCCTCTACTGCATATTCTCCAACATCTCACGTTTTTACATGCAAATAGTATAAAATATGAGAAGGGTTCAAGGTAGCAACCGGAGCCGCCTCACGGAGTGGATTGAGACTCCGAAAAGATGTTTGAACTAAAAGTTGTAACGTTGAAATAACACGAATTAAAATTAGAAAAACAGAAAAGCAATGAAGACAAGTACAAAGTTTGGTGGATAATTTTTGAGAAAAGACGAATAAACAGAAGCAGGGATGGAGTTCGCAGCATTTAGACAAAGTAACATGTAGCGAAATCCTCAGCATATTGCTTTCCAAATCATTCGCATACACAAAATGTTTCGTCTCATCCACACGCTCACTGTTTTCGTTTGAATTCGTTGCTAAGTCAACGTGAAGTTAAAAGGACATATTGTCAAATAGAAGTGGGATGTGGCTGAACCTTACCTACTTATCTATGTGTACGGGGAAATCAATAAAGTGGGAAACCATTGTGCGGAAAGCTTTGCTGGATATATGATGAAAACAAGGCATTACTGAAGCCAAGGCCTGCAAATTTATCGTGACTACTTGCTTGTAACAAACAAGTACACAGAATGAAGGAAAGATAATTGTCTCTTTTTGTACTTCTGAATTCCTCCATAAACACACACAATTCGAAAACCCGCACGTAGGATGGAAACGCGTTGTCCAACACATACTCTCAATGTTCGTGCACCCAAACGATCACTTGGGTTTCGTTCATTTCCGACGCGAACGAGAGTTAGATACCGATTCGTGGTCTTTGAAGAGACAACATAACTAACCGTGGTTGCCCGGAATCATCACACACAAACACTCAGAGAAAGAGAGGGGGGCGGAGGGAGAGAAGGAAAGACTTTACCTCGGGGTCTAGGTACTTATCGGGGTGGTAAATCTGCGCCCATTGGCGATATGATTTCCTGATCTCTTCATCGGACGCATCCGGCGATAAATGCAGCAGAGCATATAGCTCTCTCTGCGGCGATTGCGACTCTTCCTTCATCCTCTCTCGCTCGCTCGCTCGACGTTTCTAATGCAGGATCAGCCGAACGCTAAGTCGGCCACAGTGGGGAACGAGGGTTTGAAGAATGCATCCAATGTACGAGTGGAGTTTGTAAAGTAATCCCTCAGTGTACTCGCTCATGGCTGCGTGCCCTTTGATCGCTCTTGCCTCTGCAGTCTTCAGTCAATGCTTCCTGACTCGTCCCGAAATCAGCGACCAAAGGGACCTGACCCGGTGATTACCTGGATCTGTATCAGTTTGAAGGAATTTGTGAAAGCGGGAGCAGTTATTCGGGTCATACAAGATGTTATAGTGATCCAGAGTTCGGATCATAGAAGATGTTATAGGGATCCAGAGTTCACACAATTGATGAACCTTCGTTTTAGTGGGATGCTTCCTCTGAAAAGCATTGCTTCTTGGTGATTTTGTACTTATCATATTATTGCCACATTCAAGCAACAAATACAATGAACTCTAAATCCAAATCCAAGTATAAACCCATACTATTTCGCTTGCTAGATCCAACATCTCAGACTCAAATCCGACTCAGAACAGGTTGCTTTAATCTAATGAATTGTAGCATTATGAAACGGCTTCACTCGCAATCGGATATAATTGCAACCAAACAAAAATAGAGTCATAAATAGAGGTGTTCACGGTTTGGTTTGCTTCTAGCCTCAATCTCAAACCAAACCGTTGTTTGCGGTTCCTAATATTTAGATAACTGAATGAAACGGTGACATGGTCAGAATGGAGTCGAGGTTCCTGTTTGGTTCGGTCCTAAACCATGATTCCACTTATTTAGGGTTTGGCTAAATACTATGACATCTTATTATTTGGATCTACGGTTTAATATGTATAAAACTCATATATAAGTTTATCAAGATTTATATATAAGCATATAAACTTTATATGTATATATATGCGTGTATGTATGTAATGGTTATTCTCATGCTTTGGTTCTGGAACCCTGATCTGAACCATCAATTATTTTTTTATTAGAACTGAATCAAACCAAACCGCTCAACATGAACCAAACTGCCTGTTTGGTTCGGTTCCAACAGTTCCTTCAACACCCCTAGTCATAAACACCACCGAGCAATCTCTACCTGGTACATTGGTCTGGCACCTCTATGAATGACAGTTTTACTTTGCATTAGGATGATCTTTAATTATGAATATGGACCAACAGCATGCTGATTACTCTTTATGATGTATTTATTTCAAGGCTCCCATGCTAGTTGTCACTGGACGAATGCAAGCATTCGGCCTTCAAATTTGACAAATATGCCTCTTGGAACAAACAACACTGGGATTGAAATGAGTTTGAATTGGTTGGATGTCAGCATTCGGACATTTCACATCGAAAGTTGTTGATCAGTTTTGTTGTTTAGAGACTGCTTTTCCGATTACCATGGTTTATAGACGAGTTTTTGGATTGATCCTCTGTTAAGCTGAAGGTGATGATGATTAGAATCTCTAATGTATATCTAGACAATTATTGTGTTTAAACATAAAAGGAAAGAACAAAAAGTCTTAAAAGGAATTTCACAAAAAAGTAAAAAAAATAAAGGGGAATATTTGTATAAAATCATGATCTTTAGCTCACGAGAAAATTGATTTCAAAGAAAATCACGATCTTTAGCAAAATCAATTTTCTAATGCTAAATATAAGAGCGAGAAAGAAAAATAGCAGAATCTACCAAAGAAATTTCAACTCTTATAGAAAGTGTTTGGAAACCTCAAAAAATTGAACAAGAATTACTGGAAAAAGGAAATTTGGAACGATCAAGACAAATCATCGACTACTCCTAAGTGTAGGTGGTTGTAATAAAGGTGACTGCCTGCGAGAAAGGCACGTAATGGCATTCGGGGTTTATCCAGTAGTCAACATTTATCATGAAAGAGCCCAAATACGCACTGAGCATGTTAGCTCACTTGGCAGGGCACTCGATTCACTACGACGCAGGTTATGAGCTCGAATCTCATGGCATGCGCCTTTGGCCTCTCTGTTTTATGGGGTCAGAGAGAGAAATAAATACATAAATACTGAATATAGGCTTCGATGTCGAATATTTGCGTGCCACATAAAAAGGCCAAATGAAGACATTCAACGAAAAAAAGGCTGACTATCGGTATTCAGCTTAAAGTATTCCAATGGAGGAATTTAGAATGAAAACAGCGAAGTTTTGACAGGAAAGGTTAGAATACGGCACTCAAGAAAACCACCGAATGCCTATATTCGATAAAAATAATCCCAACTTTGTAGTGGGCGCGCAAAGAGTTAATCTACACAAAAAAACTATTAAATGCACACATCAAATCACTAAGATACACCCTCTTTCCCTTAATGATCCTGTCATCACGAACACTTTCTCTCCTTCTCTCTCGTGTACTCATAACCATCCACACCCCTTTCTCCCTCTCTCTCCTCTTAGCGTCGATATACATTTATGGTCGTCTCTCTCTCTCTCTCTCTCCCGTATAATTAAAACCAAACGCTCAAGCTCACCACACCTTTTTCTCTGCTCTTGCCATCAGCATTCACGGATGGACATCCCTCTCTTCCCTCCCATCTCTTTCGCTATCTTCGTTCTTCCGTACTCTCACCCTTCATTACCCCTTCATTTTCGCCTCCTCTCCGCTCATTCTTTTCTTGCTTAAAAGAAAAAAAATTCATCGACACCACTTTTTTTTATAAAAGAGGCATACACCTCTGTCTTCTTTATATAGTATTCTTCATGCATCTTTTTTAGAAAATTACAATATACCCACCCCCTTTTACTATCCGCGCATTCCTTTTATCAAAATACCAAAATAATTCTCACATCCATTTTACTATTCACACACTCCTATTCAATTCTAACAAGAGTCTATCTTGTCGGGTCTCTTTAATCCGGCAACAAATATTTTATTTATTTTTTATCATCATTGCCTTCTTCACAACTATACAACATATATTGTTACAAATCTCGTTGAAGAAAAGAAAGAAAAGTACCAATAAAAATGAAACCAGAAAATAAAACCAATAATAGCAAAAAGAAGAAGAAGAACATTAAGAGTCAATCGATAAAAGAAGAAAAAAATAAAGAAATATACAAGTATATATTTATTAACATTATGCGAAATAAGAAGAAGCGTAACTGAGATGCGTCTCCCTTGTAGGGGAGACAAGCTTATGCCGCAAACATCGTTTTTAGTTTTGATTTCTGTTGAAAAAGAAATCCAAATAAATAACAAAAAATACATCAAATCAATAATATACCTTTAAAATTCACTTAAGCCTCAGTTCTCTCGTTTTTTTCTCCTTTTTTATCTTTTTATCTATTTTTCTTATTTTTTCGTTTAGATTTGAAGTACTATCAAATGATGGATGGTTTAATATCGTGCATTCAATTGAGTTTTAAGTTGTCGGTCACTATAGAAAAGCATGTGATGATTAAGATGAGAAGCCACGAAAGGAGATAATTTTCAAATTTTAGTATGAGCAAAACTAAAACCATAATAAAAAAGTGTGTGAATATTAAAAAGGATGTACATGTATCAATTATGCTTTTTTATATAAGAGACGGTCGCACGTCACTCTTTTATATATATAGTTAACGCATACTCCGTGCGTCTCTCTCGTAGAGCCCAGAAGAGAGAGAAGGGTGCACGCGAAGGGGTTCACATTTCTAACACCCGAAATCATGTATCGCCAGCGACAACATTTGGCAGCCAGGCGCATTAATATGAACAAAGTTGAAGCTATTGGTGGAACTATCCGATAGAATTATCACCACAACCATGTAATTCCAGTACCCAAAGGTGCCACATGACATTGAATGTGTTTACTAAGATCATATGTGATCGAAGAAGAAAAGTTACGGTAGATGTATCTTTTAGGATAGAAAACTTTCTTCGCGAAGGTAGACACTACGATGACAATAATGATCACCATTAGTTGAGAGAGCAAGCTACAGTGTAACCATGGAGACTGCATAAAGGCTACCTGCAACAGGCCTTGATACCGGACTATGCCGTATGTCGGCAAACCTCTCTGAGACCAGCCGGAGGGCTCTCTCTAATCTCCGGCCGCCTGGGACCGCACTCTGCTGACAGATGATCCGACTCAGCTGGAAGAGAAAGAAAGTTGAGGAAGTCGTGAGATCACGGGAAGATTTCAGCAGCTGCCTCCATAATGGAAATTTTAGTGCATATGGCCATAGAAGCAGAGTGATTAAATGGCTGTGGCAGCCTGTCAATAGACGAAGCTTGGCAAAAATTATCAAGTGGTACACCATGGCCGTAAATTCTCAAACAGGGGAGAAACAAGAGAGCCACAAAGTCCGATATCGGCTCACCGGCGAACTCAAAAAGAGGTCAATAATTCGATTCCCCACTGGGCACCTGCTAAGGTTATGGCAACAGAGTGCTGAATGTATAGGAAAGAAGATATAAGAGAGAGAGAGGTGCGAGGAGAGAGACCTCTTTCATATGCAGAGTCATGGTCTTTGGAGACTCCATGATTGGTCTCTAGATGGGGGGAGAGCAATATTTGTCCCCATTTTGGTATGTGTACTACATTTTTACACGTGTCCATTTCATGTCAAATCGTCAAAGCATCGAACCTGTGCCGACGACGCTTGTGATCTTCATTACATTGTCTTTAGTCCCTTATGTCATTAATAATGGGCAAAAACCAACAGAAAAGGCTCAGACAGGTGCAACTGAGGAAGAAATATCTTGCGTCTTCCTTAGATGATACTTCCTTGGTTGAGCCTAAACCATATAAGTTTTACATTGCTTTCAGGTTTCGAAGTAGTAGAAAACAGGATAGAATCGTCGGGCTGTTAAATTAACTGAGCCTCTTGTTGATGGTCTCAGTTGGCTCGTCTCTGTCTCGCTTGTGTTTTTGTGAACCATATCAGCTGAACATGTATGTGACTTCAGCATATATTCAGCTAATTGTATTAGGGAATATAAGGTAATTGAAATTTGAAGAGCTATTTTCTTTTAATTTTTTCACTGAGAAAGACTTTAGGTAAATCAAGGGCCATGTCATTTAGGATATTTGAGAAAATCCATCGCTGAACTCAATTAAACTCGGCCTAGCGTGTGTTCGGTTAGCAGCATATCTTCGATTCTCTCACAGTGATCAGGCCTAACATGCGGAGGTTAATCTTTCGTGGGGACTTCTTGACTATGGCACAAAGAGGAAGAACAGAGCAATGGTGACAAGAATTTTGCATCACATGTTGTAGCAGGGCATGCAAAAAAGAGCTCTCCCCTCAATGGTGACCCCAAGAGGAAAAGGAAGAGTCCGACACGGGGCAACTCCATCACAGCCTCACCCGAAGATGCGACTCATCCGAACAATCCTATTACAAGGGGAAGTGGAATGACTACAATTTGCAGGTAAAGTCTTGTTAAAGCATGCGTTTGAAGGCACACTGACTACAAAGACAAGCAAGATGCCTGGCAAATTTGAGATGGAACTAAAAGAAAACATAGAATAATGAGTTTCTCGGCATCTCTCCCAAGTAAAATACTCGATAATGATTTTTATGAATAATATGACCAATTCATCATATTGGGCGGCAATATGAGAACAATCATATGTTAAAGACATTGATTGATTCTCAATATATGATGGGATGATTCTCATTTACATATACATGTATTACAAAGTATAGTTAAGGTAAGAGGTTTCACAATCAGTGATCCACACGAAACCTCATCAAAACTCCATCCTCTACTGTGGTTTCCCAAAACAATGCCTCTTCTCCTTCATAAGTAGGGTCAGCTGCATCACTTCTTACTTCTCACTGTGCCTGATCTTCTATTGATATTAACTTTTAGAAAACAATGCTTTATGGTCTCTTCAGAAGATTTTCATCTTACTCTTCAAACTCCATGGCCCCAAGAGCCATATCTCAATAGCTAGAAGGTTGGTTGTGTAACAAAAGGTCAGGAGTTCAATACCAGAGTGTGCATTTGACGGGGTCTGCCTAACCCAGCTTTCCTATAGAAAAAGAAAAACTCCCGAATCTCCATCTAGCCGGCCCTTCTCAATGTCCAAGACAGCAGGTCCCAGTGCGTGACATCAGGTCCCAGTGCCCACCCGAAAAGGTCTATATACTTCCCCTCAACCCAGAAAATTTTCAGGTCCGCCATTGGTATCGGTCCTTATAAACATCAAACAAGAAGTACGGATTAAAAAATAAGAGAAACCTTCACAGCCATGATATATAAACCTAACCCAAACCTACGCTACAGTAGTAGTTCTCTCGTGTTGCTGCACTGAATCAAGGAATTTCTTCTTCCATGTGCATGAAAGGTGAAACGCTCCAAACCTTACATTGATATCACAGAGAAAGCCTCATGAAGCCTGGCCTCATCTTCTACTGCAACTGAACCATGATGGAAATTATCAATAGTTTCCGGACCAACTTAGGCTGTAAAAATTTTAATTAAGAAAGTGGAATTTTGTATTTGAAGGAATCAATAAAGAATGATTTAGCTCATGTTATGTTAAATGTATGGTACAATGTATATGGAAACAAAGAATTCATCTAGCCGACTCCATCTAATATGAGAAAAGACTTGATTGTTGTTGTTGTGGTGGTGGTGGTGTTTCTCAGACCAACCTGACCCATCTCAGCCATATGCTCCTGACCGGCTGATCATCAAAGAAAATCAGGCGTGTGCAAAAGCAGAGAAGAACGAAAGACTGACGCCATCCAGTGTGATATGCTGGCATCGTTCGAGAAACGAGAGCTTTGAGAAAGGAGGAGCACAGCAGACTAGCAATGATCCATTTGTGGCCTGCACTCGCGAGAAGCCCTAGCTTGAATATGGGGGTCAAGTGCAAAACCATGGCTAAAACCTAGAGACGATGCTAGCATTAACATCGAGGAGCACTCTTAGTTCAAGTTTGCAATCATTTAAATTTATTGGGATTCATGGCGGATACGTGATTTCCATATAAAGTTTGGCCTTCTTTTAGACATGATGATGATGTTAAGATCATACATTTACAGTGCAAACATTAAATTTACTGGCAATTTTCTGAGAATAATTACTCAACTACAACGTACTATCGGAAAGGGTGAGAGAGGCGTCCCCACTTCCCTGAAATTTCTAAAATCAACTTAAAGCCTGAAGCCTTTGGTGGAATCAATGAGCTATAGTTCTTCGCCTCACCCTAAACCATTGGAGAGACCATTTGTCTCACCCTAAAAGAGTTTGTAGATTTGCCGGTGACTATCCTTAACTTGCAATGTCAACCACAAAGTTTGAGCTTGCTGCTTAATGTTCGACCAGTCACATTGACGTAAAAGAGTTCACGTAGATTTGCCGATTCTGTACCTGGACGATAGAAACCGCCGATTCCAGTTTACCCACAACCATGCACCGGATCTGCCCTATTTCAGTTTGAACCAAAAACCCAAAAACAAATTTTCAAATTTAATATTTTTAAATCAACATCTAAGACAGAAACAAGCAGTTTGAGCTGCTGGTTACGGTTCGAGTTTCAGTTCCAGTTCCTTCATTCCAGTTAGCTGGTTTCATATATGACCATTTTAGAGATCGGTTTGATTATGGTTCAAATCCTGGGTCTGACCCGGAACCGGCCATGCCTACCGCATCAACTATACATTCATATAAAATATTGTATTCGCAAGAAGTAAAGATTTCTTAAATGTCGTTCAAATGGTTTCAATAATGTAAAAGGTTAAATGCATCTTTCATTTATGCACATTCACTAATATTGACACACACGGTTTGTAAGATATTGCTAAGTATCTTAGGGTGGGATGAACTATCCAGTATAGCCCACGCATTCAACTCTGTGTAATACATTTTCCGTTAACTTTGCTTGGGGTTGTCACCCCTCCTCGGATCCATGCTGCTGATTTGTGTCCTTTCCTCCCTGGTTAAAGCGTCTGTGCTAGCGTCTGTATTCTGCATAGCTGCTGAAAGTTTGCTTGTTATCACAAGAGTATTCTCATGTGGAGGTGGGTTTTAAGCTTTCAGTCAAGAATTCATAAACAGCAAGTATCTATCCATCATATTATGTGATTGGTTCCATCGAAGAAGGAACTAAAGTTACCACGCTTTATATAACTAGATCTCCATCAGGAAATTCTCATAAAATTATGGATGGTGCAACAAGAACCTGATGAACAAAATCTTTTGTCTTCTCAATAAAATGTTCACTAATTGCACAGGCTGATAAAAGCGAAAAGTATCCATCAGTGGCAGACATTTGTATGTGCGAGATGAGGTGGTCGCCTCACCGGAAATCCAAAAAAGGTTTATACTAGCAGAGAATTTTCAGAGTATTAGATATATAGTCCACCTCACCTGAATTTCAACCCACGTAACTTCGTCTCAACCCACAAAATTTTTTGAGGTTCACCTATTGAGACATCTTATAGAACATTTTTAGCAAAAAAATGAAACTTGAGATATATCTATTGATCTAAAAAAAAGTTTATGATAGCATGTCAAGAGATATTATTTAGAGAACTTTGAAAAATAAAGGTATCTCATTGACATACATCAATTTTATAAGAGACATGTGTGATTGTATACAAACATATGTAAAGACTCATGAAAGAATGACATATTTTTTTTGGAGTTAATATTAGATTATACCAAGAATTATTGTTAATTCTATATTTATTTATATTGGTCATTGATAAATCAACATAACATATTTAAGATGAAGTACTTTGATATATGTTATTTGCGAATAACATTGTGTTAATTAATGAGTCTAAGAAAAAAAGTAATGAAAATTAGAACTATAAAGAACACATTAAAAAATAAAAGTTTTTGACTTAATAGAACAAAGACATAATATATAGAATACAAGTTTGATCATTTAGTTACTTCAAATGACATAGAAATTAAGATTGTTAGATATTACATCTCTCATAAAAAAATTTAAATACCTAGGATCATTTCTTCACCGTGATAGAAAATTGTTAGAGATGCTGTACATAAAACAAATGCAAGTTGGTTAAAATAGAGAGATATATCAGATATTCTATGTGACAAGAAAATACAATTAAAATTGGAAGGTAAATATTACGGAGCAACAATTAGATCCATTTTGTTTATAGTTTTAAATATTAGGCAACTAATCATCAACATGTATAAAAGATATCCATAACAGAAATGAAGATATTGAATATGAATGGTCACACAAGGAAAGACTATATTGATAATGCAGTTGTTAAAAATAAATTAAGAGTAACATTAATAGATGATAAATGAAGAAAGAATGTTTTAAATGGTTTCAACATTAGAAAAATGATATAAGAAAACTACAGCAAGAGGGTATAAAAATAGATAGCAAAAATGTTAAAAGAGTAAGACCATAAAAGTGTCACAAAGGAGTTACTTGCTAGCAAGATACATGATTATCCTCTATAAAAACAAAGAATTCACGCAGTCGACCCTGAGATGAACTATGCAATTTATCCCACACATTTAATTGTGCCTTATAACTTTTTTGTTATATTTGCTTAGAGTTGTCAATCCTCGGATCTGTGCCATTGATTTGTGTCTTTTCTTCTTTGGTTAAAGTGTTTGTGTTAACTTTTGTATTTTGCATAGTTGTTGAAAGTTTCCTTTCTTATCACAACAATATTCTCATGGATAAGAGGGTTTTGTGCTTTCATTCATCATATTATAGGACTAGTTCCATCTAAGAAGGGACTAAAAATACCAACAACAACAACTAAGTTTTTTTTCAATACTAGATAGGGTCAGCTACATGCATTCTTTGTTTTCACATAGCCCAATCATGTGCTATGCTAGTAGTTAATTCAATATAAACTACATCATTCTTTATTATTTATTTCCAATACTTTTGTAGTCGTTCTCTTCCTCTTTTAACATTTTCACAATCTAGTTTTTCATATCTTCTTACGGGAGAATTCTTTGGCCACCTTTCTATATATCCAAAGCATATTAAACGATTTTTTCTCATTTTATCATCTATTGGTGTTACTCCTAGTTTGTTTATAATAACCTCATTATGTATATAGTCTTTCCTTGTGTGACTACTCATCCATCTCAACATCTTTATTTCTACTATGAACATCTTTTGTACGTATTGATGATTACTGCCCAACACTCATTGTCATAAAACATAACAGGTTTAATTGTTATTGTATAATATTTACCTTTCAACTTTAATGTTATCTTCTTATCAGATAGAATATCTGATGCCCCTCTCTATTTTAACCAACCAACATTAATTCTACGAGTAACATTTTCATTAATTTTTTTATCACTCTAAAAAATTGACTAGCCCTTTTTACTTATGAGTTGTCACTTCCTTCAAGGGCTCAACTATGAAATATTCTAATTTCCTATTAACTTTTTCCTTAGACTCATCCACTAACATAATATCAATTGTAAATAACATACACCAAGGTACTTCATCTTGATATATTTTGTTAACTCATCAATGACTAATATAAATAAATATTAACTTAAAGTTGATCCATGATGCAACTCAATATTAACTTTAAAGGAGTTTATCATTCCTTCATGAGTCCTCACACACGTTTTTGCACCATCATATATGTATCTTATAAGGTTAATGTATGTCAATGGGATACCTCTTTTTTTCAAAGTTCTCCAAAGAACCTCCCTTAGTACCCTATCATAAGTTTTTTCTAGATCAATAAATATTATGTGAAGTTCTTCTTTTTTGCTCTAAAATGTTTCATAAGACGTCTCAATAGATTAATCGTTTCAATAGTAGATTTGTGATACATGAATCCAAATTTGGTCTCTATTGTACTCAATATTTATCTTAACCTACATTCAATAATTCTTTCCCATAATTTTATAGTATGACTCATTAACTTGATACCACAATAATTCTCACAATTCTTAATGTCTCTCTGGTTCTTATATATAGGTATAAGTGTATTCGCTTTCATTCCTCAATCATCTTTTTGCTTCTCCATATTTTATTAAATATTCTTGTGTCAAGTGAGCCCATCTCTCCAAAGATTTTTCATACTTCTATGGGAATATTATTTTATCTTACAAATTCAACCTTCATATATTCAAGAGCCTCTTCGACTTTATTCTTTTGAATACGTCGATAGAAATTACGGTTTATATACTTTCTCGATTTCGTTAACTTTCTTAAGCTAATACTAACATTTATATTTTCATTTAAAACCTATATAGAAATAATTTTTCTATCTATTTTTAATATCATTATTCGCTACTAGAATCTTCTCATCCTCATCTTTGATGCATCTAACATAAGTAAAATCCTTAGTATCTTTCACTTCACTAACAGTTTTTCTTTACTTTCTTATAAGCCTCCAAAGTTTCACTAGTCTTCTTAGCATAATGCAATTTGTAACATGCCTCCTTCACCTTGATTTTATTTTATACCACTTCACACTACCACCAAGCTTCTTTTTGTACAGGTACACCTCCATTAAATATACCTAATACATCTTTTGCCACTTCTCTAATATGTATAGTCATATTGTTTCATATATCAAAATGTGTACCTATATAATTCTAAGCATCTTCTTGAAGAACTTTTTGTTTAAATATATCAGCTTCCTCACATTTGAGGTTTCACTGTCTAGTCCAAATAACCCTATGCACTCTATTTTTCTTTGTCCACTTTTTTACCTACAAATCTATTACTAAAAGTCGACGTTGAGTAGTTAAGCTTTCTCCTAAAATTACCTTACAATCTTTACAACACGATTTATCTTTTTTCCTACAAAAGAAATAATCAATTTGTGTTTATAATAAACCACTCTTATAAGTAATTAAAGGTTCATCTCATTTTTTGGAAATTGTATTAGCTATAAAGAGATCAAAAGCCATAGCAAAATTTAAAATCTCCCTACCCTCCTCATTTATATCCCCAAAATCTCAGTTTCTATGAATACCTTGATATCCTAATGCATCTTTACCAATATGTCCATTTAAGTCTCCTGTTAAATAAATTATATATATTTATGAAATTCTTTGAATTACCTTATTAACTCCTCCAAAAAAGCCTTATTTATACTATCTTCTAATCCTACTTCGGGTGTATAAGTATAAACTATATTCAAAGCCTCTACTCCTAACACTAATTTCACGATCATAATTCGATTACTATATCGTTCTATATCTACTACACTATTATTTAAATATTTATTTATAATAATACAACTCTATTTCAAGCCTTTTCCTTTATTTTCAATCTCTTTTACTTTTTCTCCAACCTACTTTGTCTTTTGTAAATATATAATATGGATCTTTTTCTGAATCATAGTATGTATCACCTCCATTAGCTTGTCGGTCAATGTTTTGATATTATAAGTATCAATACGAATCTTATTATCTAGGACTAGTTTTTTTATCCCCTGCATTCGTTTGTGCTAAAAATTTGGAGACCCTTGATGTAACTTGTTTACTATATTCAGGTGACAATATAACAAGACTAACTTCTTTACCGACATTCGTCCATGATGTGGGAACCTTCTCTACAATTGATTCACCACATCTGAGCGAAGATGTAGAGATCCTTACTTATTTTTCACTGCATTCAGGATCTGCAGTATGTCACTAAGAGGGAACACCCAATGAAATGCTTCTAATTTATAAAATTTATGATAGATAAATCTGACAAAGTTTTATGCTTACTTTCAAAAGTCTAACGCAATCCTCCTTCTTTATCTGTGCTTGGCTCGACCATGCAAGACTAAAATTACCAAGTTAGATATAATTAGATCTCCACCCAAGAAGTTCTCATGCAACAAAAACCTCATCAACATAATCTTTTGTCTTCTCAATAGAATTTTCACTAATTGCACATACTCATGAAAGCAAACATGTATAGAATTTTTACGTGCTAGGTGAGGTCTTGCCTCAACTGAAAACTCAAAAAGGTATATATATATATATACTTGTAGATAAAACTCTTTGAGTATTAGATTCAGTTCACCTTGTTGGGTTCTCCTCACGTGGAGGAAGTAGACCCACCTCATTAATGAGGTAAGAGAGAGAGACGGTGGAGAAAGAGAGAGGGTTGTGGTGACATAACTTGTAATTTTGTCATGTTGCTATTGCTTTTCATTAAAAGCCGCAACAAATTGTAATTTCGGTGCTCTCTTTCTTTTACAGTGAATATGGTTTATTATATTTACAAATTTTTTTGGAGTAACCGACACATGGAAATCTGCTTTTTCTTTTTCTTTCATCTTCTTAAGGTAACTGAATTGAAGCAGTTTATTCGGTTCATTTGACTATTTGGTATTTTTTAGTAAGGAGACTACCATATTTGCGGCATCGTTAAGAGATGTTTGAGATTTATTATAGATTTTTTTGGGTTATTCATTGTCTCTTTCTCCAAAGTGTTTGGCTACTTGATTGTGAGTTGGTTGTTATTTCTCATCGTATTTCTACTTTTGATATTGTTGTATTTGAAGATATCTTGTTGTAATCATCTATAGTGAAAATTATTGAGGGTTAGGATTCGTGGCTTTTAGTTTTGGATTGATGGATTTTTCATGTAAAAATTGTGTGTTTACATACATATTTGGAGTTCCTCATATTTTTCATTTAGGGTCGTTTATCGATTTTGGTTATAAGGAAAAAGGTTTTAGGCTTCCGCAAGTTACTTTTCGGCTTCTTTCCCATCACATCTCACCTGAATTTCACCCAACTGAGCTTTGCCTCAACCCAGAAAATTTTTCAGGTTGGCCATTGGTATCGGTCCTTATAAACATCAAACAAGAAGTACAGATTACAAAAATAAGAGAAACTTTCTTAGCCATGTCATTTAAACCTCCTCTTAGAAACCAAACCTACGCTACATAGTAGTTCTCTTGTGTTGCTGCACTGACTCAAGGAATTCCAATTAAATTTATTCTTCTTCCATGTGCATGAAAGGTGAAAAGCTCCAAACTTTACATTGATATTACAGAAGCCTGGCCTCATCTTCCACTGCAACGGAGCCACGACGGAAATTATCAATGACTTCCCGAACCAGCCTGATCAATCTTTGTCATCTGCTCCTGACCGACTGATTATCAAAGAAAATCCGGCGTGCGTGAAAGCAGAGAAGAACGAAAGACTCATGCAATCATGGCAGATACATGATTCTCATATAAAGCATGAGCTTCTTTCTGACATGATGATGATGTTAAGATCGTTCATTAACAGTGCAAACATTAAATCTAGTGGCAAATTTATAATAATAGTTACTCAACAACGACGTACTATCCTAATTAAACAACCGCAAGGTTTTAATTGCCGCTTTAATGTTCGACTAATCACATTGACGTTAGGGGTGTTGACTGTTCGGTTTGGTTCAGGTCTAAACTCAAACCTCTACTTGTCGTTTCTAATATTTTGAGAACCCAACCAAACTGTGGCATGATCAAAACCGAATTCAGTAGCACCTTCCTCAAAAAAAAAATCAATATTATGTAGTCAATGGCCACGTAGCAAATATTAAACTCATAAAAGCGAATATTACACTTGATCTAACAACCAAAAGACCAAGAAAATATGTCTTATTCGGTGCCCTTCAATGCTTTTTATAGTGCTCAATTGATCTTCCATTCTGTTCTTTGTTCGATACTGATTAAAGCCATCCACGGTACATTTGGTTTGATTACAGTATTAGAACTGTGAACCGAACCGCAAGTTACATTTTCTGTTAGAACCAAACTGAAACCAAACGTTCGGTATCTAGAATCTGGTTCTAGTGGTTTGGTTCAGTTCCAGGGATCCTTTGACACCTTTAATTGACGTATGTGTGGTAGATCAGCCGGTTCCGACCCTCGAAGATAAAGAAACCGCCGATTCCAGTTTACCCCAACCATAACCCTGATCTGGCCTATTCCAGTTTGAAAAACCAAAGAAAAAAAGGTTAACATTTCAAAAATCAAAATACGAGACAGAAACCAGAGTCTTGAACTGCCGGTTACGGTTCCTGTTCCTTGCTTCCAGTTAGCTGGTTTCAGTTATGACCATTTTCTAGATCAGTTTGATTCTGGTTCAAATCGCAGGCCCGGTCCCAAACCAGCCATGCCTACCGAATGCATTGATGAACTATACATCCGTATTTTACTATTGTATTTGCAAGAAGTAAAGATTTCTTAAATGTTTTTAATGATTTCAATAATGTAAAAGTTAAATACATCTTTCAATATGTCAATGTGACCGTTTGGTGTAAGGTAGGTAAGCAAATTCACTAATCTTGGCAATTATGAGTAAATTCAAAATAAATTAGGTGGTATAACTTTAACTTCCCGGAGAATAAGTGCAGTACCTCATGAGAAGGCTAAGAGCAATTGAACCCAATGCCATGTGGGAGTTCAATTCCAATGGTACAGGCCTGGTTTTGGCGTCTACGTTATCTTATCTTACTTAGGCCCTTTCTCATGCTAAATGGGGTCGGCTAAAAGGGTGCAACAGGAGGACCTCCTAGGAGGTCACTCATCTAGTACTATTCTTGCCCACACATGCTTCAAAGTTGGGATGAAAGGATGCATTCATGCTTAAGATTTGCACTTCTTATGACCCAACAAAGTTTAATGCTAGTCGCTTGCTACCTAATGCAATCCTCTTCTTTTATCGAGAGTAGCCATGTAAGGGTGATCCCATACATTGGCATAGTTGGCCTTCCCATTGTAAAAAGAAACAGCGTCAGGAGGGGAAGCCTTGAAGCTTGGTTGGATCCATTCCAAAACCAAATCCGGAGGTCAAAATCATTTTTATGATTTGCAATCTGAACCTGGACTTGAGCCTGAAGATCACATCCGATACAATCATTGAATAAAAAGTAGCAATATCATATCTTACAATTTCCAGTATCGTGCTCTTATGAGGAGGAATCTTAATGAACAGACAACTATCAGTTTGTTCAAATTCACAATTGATGGACTATCCTTGTAATCGATTAAATTGACCTAGTGAAACTTTTTTTCACCTATCTGTTGACGAAACTTCATCCACGTATTGCCTAAAACATTACAAAATTGATTTCATCAACATTTATTAACTACTAAGTGCTAATCTTCTTCAGTTACATGGCCAATTGTATTTCCAAATGTATTGCTCTAGATGAAATAGTTCTTACATACTTCAACTAGATGAGCCCTTAGACTGTGCTCTTGTGCCTGCCCACAAAAGTATTGGAGTTATGAATGAACTTGTTAAACGTACAAACCGATCAAGAGGATACTGATCAATTTATTATCAGAAAAGATGTTGATCAAGAAGAGTACGAAACTGACCTCCAACATAGCCACTGTGGATAGCAAATTTTTCAATTCAACTAAGCTTGCCCTCTCTTGCCTTGTGATCTTCGCAAGCTTGACAATCGATGAACCCATCGAACTTGTCTGTGTTGTTAAACAAATGCACCAAAAGTTTTGAGCTTCACCATATAAAAGTTTTGGTAGAAAAGATTATGTCGAGTAGAGTTCATTTTGAAGTTTCTTAGTTCCACCAATGTTATTCCTTGTAACGAGCTAAGACGTACCAAACAAATTAGGAGGAACCACTACCTCTTATGCAAGCCCGGGTGTTAGCATACAAAAACTTGAGGACTGCTTTTTGTTAGGGGCGTGCCAGAAGGTATGTCGGAGCCGTCATCTGTGCTGGGTAGTCCCTTTGTCATACCAACACCTGCCGATAACTCCAAAGGAGTCACCGACGTCGCAGCAATCCTTGCGTCGGGCCGGTGTGTGTTGGGTCCATGGCCTCGAGCCAAAGTGTGTATGATGGTTGAACAAGCGACAGTTTGCAGATGCACGCAGGGCGTTAGCTCATCTGGCAGGACTCCTACCTTGCAGGGGGTGAGTTCGATTCCCAAGGAGTGCATTCATTGGCGTGTGTTTTAGGCATTGTAACAGAAAAAGAAAATGACAGTGTGGAAATCAAAGGAGCGGGTCTTTATGGCTACTTTTATTTTCTTTTTGGTTATAAGAGGAGACTGCAGCCTAACATCCACACCCACACATGCATCCTCAAGGAGTCGAACTCCCCACCAACAGCGACAGTGCTAGAGCTGCGGATGAGCTCACACTCTCGGTGCTTATGGCTACTTTTTCTATCAATTTAGGACAGCAAAAAGCATATTAGCCTATGATTTGTGGAATTTTTGGCATTAACACATAGGTATCCAAACTCATGACCTTCAAGTCCTCTCGTGTCATCCCCTAGTGAGGAGAGCTATGGCTCCTTGCGCAATATTACCTACTTCTTAATGTCAATACATGCATGTCATAGAAACCAAGCTGTTCTTGAGAATAAAAAGAGGGATACAATTTGTTTCATTCTTGAATATCTCACGGACACGTTATTTGATGACATGTTTGGCTTGGGTGACACGAGCAGAGATGCAGACTATTAATTTTAATCTAGTACATGGCTTTGCCAAGGAAGCTTTCAAAAGAGAAGAACTAATAAATTCTCTCACATTTCTTTTCTTTCTAAATGGAATTACGTAAAATAAGATATTGCATGTGTGTGTGTGTATGAAAGCTTCCTTTATTTTCAGCAACTGGGTGTCAACAAGGCTCATTTGGGTTGGATCCTTACATTACCCAGGTTTACTAATTAGATCGTTACATAATTTCATATTTCGGCTTGAGGATTGTACTTTACATATCAATAACCTAATTGGGTTCAGATGTGAACATTGAAAATTGCAATGTGAATCCAGTTGCTTGCAGGATCCTGCTTTGGTTACTGAAATCAACTAACAAGATTTGGACACGGGCCAAGAGAATCAAGTTTGAATCGGA